>CM034078.1:23030052-24446192 GCA_019845555.1 Aristolochia fimbriata
ATAAAATGGCATATATATATGTGACGAATACCTATATATATAACAGAGACCCATATATATAAATGAAAGACCCAGAGAGTAAAATTTAAGACAGAGATATAAATATGACAGATATATTATATTGCAGAGATATATATAAGATGCAATGCCCAGACATATTAAGACAGAGGTATATATAAATGCCCAGAGAGTTCCATGAGATAGAGACCTATAGAGAGAGAATGCCCTAAATATAGACAGAGAGAGAGATATATATATATATATATATATGCCCATATATAGAGGGGTTATATATAATGAGAGGAGCCGCCTAAGATATATAAAAGGAGAGTATATATATATAAAATGAGAGAGGAGCAGAGAGAGAGATAGATATATAAAATGTAGAAAAACCCAGAGAGGGGCCCATATATAGAGTCAGAGAGAGAGAGATAGGCCGCCTAAAGATTTAATGAGAGAGAGAGGAGTAGAGGGCCGAGAGAGAGAGGAGCCGGCAAGAGAGAGGGGGCTAGAGAGAGAGAGGGAGCCAATGGTATATATATGAGCCGCCTATGAGAGGGCCGGAGTTAAAGAAATTTTTAGACCAAGCTGGTTCTCAATTGTACCACTTAATGTTACTGGACCGGTTCTCCTGATTGAAGAGGGGTAAAAACGTTTGTAAGTTATCAATCGATCAAAGACAAAATAACCTAATAGATCAACATTTAAATTAAAGTGGATATATGATTCGTAAAAGATCCTTTTAAATAATTGTCCAAACGAAGGTAAGGAGTGAGGATACAAATTAGGATTTTTTACGGATCATATATTCACTTTAATTTAAATGTTGAGCCAATAGCTAATCTCATATTTTGAACGATTGATATATTTTAGACGTTTTTACCCCTGTCTAAACCCAATGAAATAGACCTTAAACCCAGTTTGCGACAAAACCCGGTGAGCTGCTCACGCCTTATCTCGCCATAGTGATGCGCTCACGCCTTATCTCACGGCCGTGAGATAAGGCGTGAGCAGCTCAGTTATGAGCAGCCCCTTCTGTCAAAACATGAAGCTCCGCTCACGGGTTGTGTCACGGCCGTGAGATAAGGCGTGAGTAGCTCTGTTATGCGCAACCCCTTATGTCAAAACATGAAGCTCAGCTCATGGGTTGTGTCACGGCCGTGACAAGAATCGTGAGCAGCTCAGTTAGGAGAAGCTCTTCTTTGTGATGCGCTCACAGGTTATGTCACGGCCGTGAGCATAATCGTGAGCAGCGCTGTTATATAAGCACCTTCTTTGTGAAGCGCTCATGGATTGTGTCACGGCCGTGAGCAAAACGGTGAGCAGTTCTGTTATGTAATCACCTTCTTTGTCAAGCGCTCACGAGTTATCTCACGACCGCGAACCTAACCGTGAGCAGCTCTGTTAGGAGAAGCTCATTTTTTTATGCTCTCACAGGTTGTGTCACGACCGTGATCAGAATCGTGAGCAGCTATGTTAGGTAAGCACATTCTTTGTAAAGCGCTCACGGGTTATGTCATGGCCGTGAGAAACACCGTGATCAGCTCTGTTAGGTAAAGCTCTTCTATGTGATGCGCTCACGATTTGTGTCACGGTCGTGAGAATAACCGTGAGCAGCTTCTGAGAGTTGGCCACTTGGGACAATGTTATTCGGACAGAGTAAGTACTATGTTATAAGTTGGAATAGTACAATGTTATAAACTACGTAAGTACTATGTTAGAAACTACAAAAGTACAATATTATTCGGACAGAGTAAGTACTATGTTATAAGCTGGAATAATACAATGTTACAAACTACGTAAGTACTATGTTAGAAACTACAAAAGTACAATGTTATTTGGACAGAGTAAGTACTATGTTATAAGCTGGAATAATACAATGTTACAAATTATGTAAGTACTATGTTAGAAACTACAAAAGTACAATGTTATTCGGACAAAGTAAGTACTATGTTATAAGCAAGAATAGTACAATGTTACAAACTCCGTAAGTATTATGTTAGAAACTACAAATGTACAATGTTATTCGGACAGGGTAAGTACTATGTTATACGCTGGAATAGTACAATGTTACAAACTACGTAAGTACAATGTTAGAAACTACAAAAGTACAATGTTATTCGGACAGAGTAAGTACTTTATTGTAAGCTGGAATAGTACAATGTTACAAACTATGTAAGTACTATGTTAGAAACTACAAATGTACAATGTTATTCGGACAGAGTAAGTGTTATGTTATAAGCTGGAATAGTACAATGTTATTAACTACGTAAGTACTATGTTAACAGTCTAAAAAGTACAATGTTATAAAGAGCATAAGGCGACACAATATAAGCTACTAGTGCTACACCACATGGGCGTCACGGCCACTTTAGAGCTCTCATTCCCACTGTCACGGTCATGACCTAAAATGTGAGGAGCTCTATTACACCTTGCCCATAGTGTACTTGGGAGCAAGTCACGCCTTATGTCACGGGCGTGAGCAGCTCTATTAGGCCAAGCTCCTTCATTGTGATGGGCTCACGGGTCGTGTCACAGGCGTGAGAAAAACTGTGAGCAGCTCTGTTAGGTGAATATCCTTATTTGTGATGCGCTCACGGGTCATGTCACCGGCGTGAGATAACCTGTGAGGAGCTCTGCTAGAGTTGGCCACCTGCGATCCGATCACGCCTTATGTCACGGCCGTGAGATTAACCGTGAGCGGCTCTATTTGTGGAACAATGTGGAACACTATAGACATGCTCAATATCATGTTATGCAGTAAATGTGAACATTGTAATGAATATACAATAATATATAAAGAGTTACTACAATATTATTAACTAAAGCATAAAACAGAACCTCATGAGGAAACAAATACAAAATTTATTATAAATAGGGTTTATATTGTTGTAAAACACTCAATATACACCTGTTAAAAATAAATTAACTATATTGTTATCAACCGACTACATACATTGTTATAAATAGACACTGTACATTGTTATAAATAGACACTGTACATTGTTATAAATAAACAACTTACATTGTTATATATAGACAACATACATTTTTATAAATAGACAACGTACATAGTTATAAATAGATGACGTACATTGTTATAGATAAACTATGTAGAAAATTAAAAAAATTGTCCAAAGGATTATGTCACTTCACAAAGAAGATAGTTAGGTCCCCGAAGCCGTGTTGCATAAAAGGTGATAATTCGGAGAGATATTTCAAAAAGTTTCTCCAACAATGAAGACGAAATTCACTCATTTAGCACTTGTATCTCTTGTATGCACCCATCCATATTCTACTAGGAACCATAAATTAAGATTTATGTTAAATACGAACTGAGAAAAACTTACAAATTAGCAGTAAACAAGAAAGAGTAATATAAATTAGGATTTCAATGGAAAAAAGGTGTGTGAAGAAGAAAGATACAATGCCAACAAATATGGAACTAGGCTAGATAACGAGACAAGCACAACATTACTGTTCAGGTTCAGAGATTAGTAGCTCCATACTATGTTTTCAGAATATTTACAACTTGAGCTGATCCACAACCAAGGAGCAAGTAAGTCATATCTTCAACTAGAAAAGAATCATTTGTTCCAACAATACAATCATCTGTTCTAGCACCTTTTCTTTTATCAGCTCTCATTCATATAGAAAAGCCACCCAATGATCAGTACATAAAACAGTTCAAACCTACAAATCCTCTAAAAGCACAATTATTGCCTCAACTGAAAGGGCACCCAAAGCATTAGGTAAATTCGATTGACATATATGGGTGGCACTGCTGGACACTGAGATTCACTCATGTAGTATTCCCAATATGTCATCGTCTCTGTGGAGATGGTACCTGAATCCAACCAACCAGTAGTAGCATATTAATTCAACAATGTATAACAAGAAGGTAAAATTTGTTTAATACTAAAGATCAATTCTATCTTTCTTCATACTTAAAAAATTCTATTGTGCAATATTGCTAATGACTTGCTTCACAAATCGTGATTGGAACCGTGAGCCCCTGAAACCATTGAATTGAAGCATGAATAACTGGTCATGGTTCACATTGTGCGCGTGACACGACCTGTGATGGAGATGCGGAACTTAAGGGGCAAAATTAGGTTTTGGATAAATTTCTTTAGCGAAGCCTAGAGAGCTTAAAGAGGGTTTTTTGGGGATGAAAAAGGAGATCCCTCACTTTTGTTTTCCCACCATTTTAGCTTAGAAACTATTCATCTTTCACTAAATTGGCTTGTTTTTCTCGTTACTTTTACATTTTGGAGCAAGAAGGGATGAAGAAGAAGACTTGTCTTTAGAGATATCTCAACATTTGTCAAGATTTAAAGAAGTTTTGAGTTTCTTTCTCTTTTAATGATTCTTTTGATTAATGTTTGTGATATTTTCAAGCTAAATATGAGTTAAGGCGCCAATTGTGGTGCTGTGAAATAGAGAGTTGGGCGCCTTTAGCGCCAAAAGTAGTGTTGTGGTTCCCATGTTTATAACATTGTACATTTCCTACTTATAACATACTACATACCTAGTTTATAACATTGTACATTTCTTCCTCTACAGAGATTCATGAAACTGTTTTTCCTGACGATCACTATAGTGGAAAGAGGAAACTTCATCTACATCATATAGATACATATAAAAACATGAAAAAGAGGATTTCTACACGGCCTCTGCAAATCCAACTTGGAGATTACCAAAGTCAAAAACAGTGTGATATGCTCCCATGAAGAAATCCCCCAAGATCCTGCATTTAGATGGTTTGTCATAGATAACCCATTAGCATGATTTTTCTTTTCTAACTTCTTTCAAATGTAGCAACATAATGCAAAGAGACTTGAACAAATGAAGCCAGGAGGTAAAGAATAAATCATACCAGACAGGACCCCGCGGAGGTGGAATGTCAAAAGCAATGAATCCACTCATGCATACAGCTGTTTCTCCCACTCCAATTTTATAGATGTACTAGTAACAAAGACACGATAAAAGAACAACCTGATCAATATCCATTAAGAAGATTTTTGTACCGATACCAACGCTAAAAAGCTACACTGAATTCAGACAGGGTCCAGTTGCTCCAATGCGTTTATAAGATTAAGTCCAGTGGAGATCAATCCATGTGGTTGTCAGTACTAGACTAAGTGAATGAAGAAGCTTAATCACGATATACAGGTTTACATATTCAGCAGTGGCAAGTAACAGAAAAAAAAACCTCATTACCTATTTTGGTGTAAGCTTAAATGCTTTTCCTCCAATAGTAAACGAAACACTAGGCATGCTTGCAATCTTGTTGTAGTCAACAACTGATTCACCCATGGGGCTAGGCAAGCGCTCACATAGCTTCACAAAAAACATGAAGTTTATATCAATGATCAACATTTTCTAAGTGCTACCATTAAAATATCTGCCCCAAGCACTGACATGCACCATACCCCATTGACATATTCAAGAATTCGGTCTTTGGTGATATTTTGTCTCAGCAGATTCTTGATCCAAACAACAGGCATCTCACAGGCAGCACAAAGAGGATTTTCACCAAGAGTCGAATTTTCTCAGATTGGCGATCAACCACTGTTTCTATGTCAGTGCTGCAAAACCATGTTTCACGTAGTTAAGAAAAAAAAGCAGCAAACATAAGAACCATTGCTGCAGAAGGTTTAGCATCAGAACTAATTTAAAAATGAGAAGAATGATGTTGGAAGTACTGATATTCATCTTATGAAGAGTTCAATAACTGACCTGACATACTGTGCCCCATCAAATACACAGAGACCAATTTGAGAGCACACCTTCTCAGGTCGTGTCTGCAATTAGTTGGATGAAATATAACTATTAGTGCAATTACTACCAATGGTCACTCATGCATCAAAGTGCAGCATGTAAAATGCGAAAGAGAACCACAAAGTCAGGGTTAGCAATTGTTTCAGGTGGTCATGAGTGGGTTTCCCCCCCAACCCAACTTTCAAGTTTTTTGCTCTCAAAATCGTTACACAAAAAAAAAAAATTTTTGCTCTCAAATGAGGAAACCTTCCAAATTAATGCCCATCAGGTAGTAGATCGATATTTTCTTTGCTTATATGATGTGCACATTTTAAGCTACAAGGATGCTTCACAGTTCCATTACAAGGAATGTGGGATGGGCTGTTGATAAATACACAGTGATTCAAACCATAGCAAGAAGTACTTCTCAAGCTACAACAGAAATCAACGTTGAATAAAGACCATATAACAAACCTCCACTATTAACAGCTCTAGTATCATTTCACCATACTCTGCAACTATTTCCTTACACTCCATGCTTATGACACCTTCTGCACCTATCTCATAGTTGAGTTGGGTGACAATAGTCTGCAACTTTAGGAACTAAATGAGGTAACTGATTAAGTTGGAGGATGTGCTTGACTTCAATATGGACATAGTCAACCAATATGCACAGTAAGTTTCTTGCAGGACTAAATAAGCTAGTCCATTTGCACATGTAGTTCTTGCAGAAAACACATCCAATGTGATGCTAAAATACTGAGGCATGGATCAGGTGCCAGCGTTAAGGTGAGTTTTCTACACCATGACAAATCAAATGAACTACAGATTCTTCCACATATAAATTGACGCATCAAGATCTTGTCATGATTAACCATAAGCACATTTCACTTTGCATTGCTTGTGATAAGTCCACATACGGCTGCTTATCAATGGAGGCTCTCTTTCCAGTAAGGAAATCTTGAGTAACATCTTATCACTCCAGAAGGCAGTAAAATAAAATCTAAAAATCGTCTTAGAATTAATTTTAAGAAAGAGAAGAAAAACTTAAGGCTCACTATTTACAGGTTAGGGAGACTTACAGTAGGACATGCAAGTAGGGAAGTGCCTGAATCTGCAATAGCAGCACAACCACCATCACAGAAACCTGCAAAACCAAAGGTATCTAATAATCCATCCAAAAGGAATTCTAATCGGAATGTATAAAAATATCATTGGAACCAGTATTTGACAAGGCATCTTACCTGTTGTTTGGTTTTCAATAAGAAAGTCGCCCATCTCAAACTGAAAAGAGTGCAACAAAAGTAAGAAAATTCTCAGTAACCAACAAAACAAAATTCTCAGTAACAGATCTTAGTCATTAACTTGTGCTACCTGCCAATATCCCTTCCGAGTAACTGGAACATATGTGTGTTTTGTTGCCGAGAGAGGGGCTGCCGAGCTGCCGAAAGAGAGGAGCTGCCGAGAGGGAGAGGGGGCCGCCGAGAGAGAGAGGGGGCTGCCAAGAAAGAGGGCGCTGCCGAGAGAGAGAGGGGCTGCCGAGAGAGAGAGGGGGCTGCCGAGAGAGAGGGGCCGCCGAGAGAGAGGGGGCTGTCGAGAGAGAGAGGGGCTGCCGAGAGAGAGAGAGAGAGAGGGGCTGCCGAGAGACCGAGAGAGAGGAGCTGCCGAGAGACCGAGAGAGAGGAGCTGCCGAGAGACCGAGAGAGAGGAGCTGCCGAGAGACCGAGAGAGGAGCTGCCGAGAGACCGAGAGAGAGGAGCTGCCGAGAGAGACGAGCTGCCAAGAGAGGAGCTGCCAAGAGAGGAGCTGCCGAGAGAGCGGAGCTGCTGAGAGAGGGGGCTACCGAGAGGGGATTGCCGAGAGAGGGCGTTGCTGAGAGAGCATTGCCGAGAGCAGAGAGCATGAGTTAAAGAAATTTTTAGACATAGCCGGTTCTCAATTGAACCATTTAATGTTACTGGACCGGTTCTCTATTACTGGGTTGAAGAGGGGTAAAAACGTCTGAAGGATATCAATCGATCAAAAACAAGATTCAATATATGGCTCAACAATTAAATTCAAGTAGATATATGATCCGTAAAAGATCCTCCGACCTCCCCCACACTCCCCCCTCCCTCCCCCCTCCCGGCTCCCCCTCCCCCTCCCCCCTCCCCCTCCCCCCTGAGCCCCCCCCTCCCCCCTCGGCTCCCCCTTCTCCCCCCTCCCTCCCCCCCTCCCGGCTCCCCTCCGGCTCCCCCCCTCCGACCTCTCCCGACTTCCTCTCCCCACTTGAAATCGAACTTTGAAATACCAGACTTTTTTCTGGAATCCCGAAATCTCTCGGTGGAA
Source organism: Aristolochia fimbriata (assembly GCA_019845555.1). NCBI lineage: Eukaryota > Viridiplantae > Streptophyta > Magnoliopsida > Piperales > Aristolochiaceae > Aristolochia > Aristolochia fimbriata. The sequence continues at coordinate 23,038,144 of CM034078.1, forward strand.
ATTGTTATCCGTAGCGTCTCCTTCGCTCTCTTCTCCTTCACGGAAGGGATTCGTTCTCCCGGTATGCTTTTGTAAATTTTTGTTTGGTTAGCATCCAATTAATACGTTCTTGTACTTCTCTGGCATATTATTTTCCCTTTCTTGATATGTTTCTCAAAGTCTCATCTCAAGGTTGTACTTGGTTTAAAATGCATCATTTCATCTGTCCTTCTATTTCTAGTGAAATTAAAATGTCTAGTTTGAAGCTACATTCTTTGTTGTCTTGCTTCTCCGAGTATTAAACTTGAGTTGGAGCTTGGATGAAGGACCAATCACTGCTGAATATTCTAGGACAACGGTTTACATCTTTATGTTTTATTTTAGACCTTTAAAGTATAACATTGGAACAGGATTAGTTGAAAACTGAAGTATGCATAATCCAAAGGCAACCTTCTAATTTACTTTTGGTAGTTATGAATGAAACATGGATGGTAATCATACTGTGTTGTCTTATTACATGCATATCATTTGTATGGATGAAGATGACTTGGCTTCGGAAAAATCATTATATCTGAATTATAGGACAAAGCTCTCTGTGGGGATTATGTCTGTTCTTGAAGCTGAGAAGCTTGTAGCACTGTTTACAGCTTTTTCACATGGTTTTGGACCATTTTTAGTATTTGAAGCTATTGAACCCCTTTTAGTGCTTCCCAACATACATCCTTCAATTATTTTTTTACTTAAAAAAAAAATCTTTGTTTTTGCTGCTCAATACTTTGTCAGTTAGAGGGTTCTGTTTATCATATATGTCAACATGAATCCTCCATACCAGTGGTACATTTAATTTCTTTTCACCTGTTTTAATCGTATTTTCACTCATTGGCTTGTCTTTATTGTAGTTCTACATTGAGGGGGCAAAAGGGATTGTAAAATGGCCAAGTCATTAACGAGATTTGGTTTGGGCATTGATATCATATCAATGATATGGGAACTGAAATTTGAACAGAATAATGCCAGGTATATTTGTTACTGTGCAGTACTTCTGTTTTTGTTACTGTGCAGTAAATCTATTGCAAGTGAAATTTGAACAAAATCTGGTGGTCATCAGTTTATTGTGCATATCACCAGTTAGTATCAGAATTCTATATTTTATCATGACAACTACTTTATGGGTTCTTCCTAGTAATTTCATTTGCTTTTGAAAAAATGTTATAGTCACAATTGATTAAAGAATGGGTTCTTCCTTCAAGCCCAGTGGAAAGGATGAAAATGAATTTGATGCTTTTGTATTTGTTCATTTAGATCCTTATTAGTTACAATTCAATCGACATAAAGCGTAATTAGTTAAAGGAATGAAGTGGGCATAACCTTAGATTCAGCAAGCTGTATGAAAAAGCAGAGGGTAACCATGCTTAGGTCCTCCCTTGTACAATGTACATCTTCTCCTAACTCTCCCGTGTCATTGTGTCATTCTGGTTTGTTCCAGTTATGGAATCCTCTTTGGTAAAATTCTTTTTGTTGATTTAATTATTCAGTTTCCAACCTGATTTGTTGAAAGAATAGATACTTTGGACAGGTGTAGGCATCAGTACGATTTGTGAGACCCTACAAGGTGATTTTTTAGTATTAAATTCTCTCTAGGTTTTTCTCTTTCTCTCTCTAGGTTTTCTCTCTCTAGGTTTTCTCTCTTTCTCTCTCTAGGTTTTCTCTCTTTCTCTCTCTAGGTTTTTCTCTCTTTCTTACTCTAGGTTTTCTCTCTTCTCTCTCTATGTTTTTCTCTCTCTAGGTTTCTCTCTAGGTTTTTTTTTGTCTTTCTCTCTCTGTTTTCTTTTTTCTCTCTATTTTTCTCTCTAGGTTTTTTCTCTCTCTAGGTTTTTTCTCTTTCTGGTTTTTTTCTCTTTTTCTCTTTCTCTCTCTGGGTTTTTTTTTTTCTCCTCTAGGTTTTCTCTCTCACTCTAGGTTTTTTTTTCCTTTTTCTTTTTCTCACTCCTAGGGTTTTTCTCTTTTTCTCTCTTTTTCTTTCTCCTTTTTCTCACTTTGGGTTTTCTTTTCTCTCTCTAGGTTTTTTGTCTTTTCTCTCTTTTTTTTATTTTCTTTCTTTTTCCCTTCTCTCTAGGTTTTCTTTCTCTCTCTAGGTTTCTCTCACTTTTTTTTTCTCACTCTAGGTTTTCTTTTCTCTCTCTAGGTTTTCTCTCTTTTCTCTAGGTTTTTTTTTCTTTCTAGGTTTTTCTTCTTTCTTTCTCTAGGTTTTTCTTTCTCTCTAGGTTTTTTTTCTCTCTAGGTTTTTCTCTTTTTGTCTCTCGAAATTTTCTTGGTTTTTTTTAAATTTTTAATTTAACTTTAAAAATTAATAATAAATTTTTATAATTTTTTTTTAAAATTTAATTTTTATTTTAAAATATTATTATTTTCTTAACGGATCTAAGCTTATTGGATTCATATTGGATATCCAATACGGATCCAATAAGCTTATTGGATTCTTATTGGATATCCAATAAAAGTCCAATAAGCTTATTGTATTGGTAATGGAGATCCAATAACAAAATTATTGATTTGATTTGATTTGGATATTGAATATATCCAAATCATTGCCACCCCTAATACAAATGTATTGCCCCATGGATGCATTCGCTAATGAACTTGCCTTTGCTTGACCAGTAGCACTGGAATCCTAGTGAAAACGATGAAGAAGATGTGGGCATCTTTCCTGTTCAGAGTGTCCCCTCACGAAGCCGAATCAAGCATGCCGGCCGTGTTACTGGTTGCTTTATAATCCTATAGTCCGGCTACCAAGAGACGCAAAACGGACTCTAATTTCAGCAGGGACGTCGTCCTGGAACCTACGAGGATGCAGACACAGCAGGTGTGCTTTTTGGCTCCTTGCTTCGTCAATTTAGACTGAACTTACCAGCTTCTTACCAGGAAAGCAGTTCACATCAATACTTTGATAAGAGAAGCAATGTAGTCAAACCTAAAACGGACCACATACAGGCTACTCGACAAAATGCCGCTGAGGGACCTGTCAGCTCTCCGGAAGTACCTATGGAGTACCCTCAACTACCTCAAACAATACAACATAAAACTCGACTTAAAATTCATCCATTCATTTCATTGTTTAGCCTTGAAAACTGGACATCTTGCCCATGTCTCCACATCTACCACATTTGTCACCTTGTATGCCAGAAACGGTTTTTTAGATTCTGCATGGTCCCTCTTTTTTCATGGCATCCCTAACAAAGATGTCATAACATGGAATGCAATGATGAGTGCATGCTTCTATAATCAATGCTTCATAAGTGCATTGCACTCATTTGGATACATGCTGAGGAGAATGGAGTTCGATTCCACCACTCTACTTATTGTTGTATCTTCATTGTCTAATTTGAAGAAGCTGCAGCTAGGCAGGATTGTGCATGGAATGTCCTTAAAATGGGAACTCAACTCAAATTGTTTCCTTGGCAACGCACTAATAGACATGTATGCAAGGTGTGGTGATTTGAACTCCGCTGAGCTTATGTTTACAACAATGGAATTTAGGGACACAACATCTTGGAATTCGATGATCGGTGCATATCTTCGTGATGGATATCCTGAGAAGTCATTAAATTGTTTTACCAAGATGAGCTTCTTGGGTGTTTATCCTGACACTATTAGTCTTTCAAGTGTCATTTCAGCATGTTCTTGTCTAGGAGAACTCTGCTTAGGTGAATCTGTTCATGGGATGGGAATAAAGTTAGGGCATGCTGAAAATCTTTCAGTCATCAATTCACTAATCTCTTTCTACTTAAAATGCGATTTAACAGACACGGCAGAAGAGTTATTTACAGGGCTAACATACAGGGATGTGATTTCATGGAACTCAATGATTGAAGGGCTAGCAGAGCAAGGGAGAGCCACAGAAGCCTTTGATTTTTTGCAGAAAATGCAAGTAAACAGGATTCAGCCAGATTCAGTTACAGTGCTTGCCTTACTACAAGTTTGCACCAAACATGGTTTGTTACGTGAAGGAAAAATAGTTCATGGATTTGCAGTACGTAGAGAGCTACAATTGGATTTGCCAGTAACTAACAGCCTTTTAAACATGTATATGAGTTGTTTTGATCTAAGATTTGCTTACCTTCTGTTTGCATCCATGGAATACAGTGATTTGATCTCATGGAATACAATGATAGGTGGATATTCAAATAATGGGCAGTGGAAAGAAGCTAAAATGTTGTTTCAAGAATTGCTACGATGGGGTCCAAAATGCAGATTGTCTACTGTTTTAGTCATTCTCCCTTCATGCACATCCAAGGAAGACATCCATTTTGGAAAATCCATTCATTGTTGGATGGTCAAATCAGGATTTCTAGAAGATATTTTGCCTGTTAATGCACTGATGCTGATGTATGTTAACTGTACAGACATGGAAGCTTCTCTTTCATTATTGGAGCATAACAAGGCTGAAGCTGATGTAGTTTCTTGGAACACAATAATAGTGGGTTCTACACAACATGGTCATTACATTGAGTCACTGAAAGGTTTCCACAAAATGCGGTCTGAAACAGATGTTGTTCCAGATTCAATAACACTAGCAAGTGTAATATCTGCCTCAGGAAATCTTGAATTGACATATTATGCAGAACCCATTCATGGCCTTGCTGAGAAAACAGCGAGTGAATATGATATCCAGGTGAAAAATGCATTAATAACTATGTATTGTCGGTGTGGAGACATTAGTAGTGCAGAATTCTTGTTTAATACAAGTTCCTACAAGAACCTTTGCTCATGGAATTGTATGTTATCTGGATTGGCAATGATCAAGGATGGTAGACAGGCCTTAGAACTCTTCCACCATCTTGAATTCAAACCAAATGAATTCACTCTAATGAGTATTCTAACTGCTTGCACTCGATTAGGAGCACTAAGGCAAGGTCAAGAAATTAATGGTTATGTGATACGCTATGGCTTTCAATGGAATAGTTTTATATACTCCGGACTTGTGGATATGTACAGCAAGTGCGGACAATTGGAAGCAGCGGTTAGAATATTCAGAAGTACATTGGACAAATCAGTTGCATCATGGAATGCAATGATTTCCGCATATGGATTTCATGGGTATGGTACAAATGCAATCAGGCTATTTAATGAGATGTGTGAATTGGGAATTGAAGTTACTTCAAGCACCTTCATTGCTGTATTATCAGCCTGTACCCACTCTGGGTTGGTCGACGAAGGTTGGAAACATTATAACTACATGGAGAAATATGGAATTAAGCCCAACTTAAAGCACCATGTTTGTATGGTGCACATGCTTGGTCGAGCAGGAAGGCTAGATGAGGCTTATAAGTTTATTTCGAGGATTGCAAATCCACCAGAATCAGGTGTTTGGGGGGCTCTTCTAAGTGCTTGCAAGGATCATGGAAATCTTGAAATGGGAAAGTTTGTTGCTGAAAAACTATTTGCCTTGGAACCAGAAAACAGTGGCTATTATATTTTGCTGGCAAATATGTATTCTGCAGCAGGAAGGTGGAACGACGTAGTTGAAATTTGGAAAGAAATTGAAGATAAGCAATTGAATAAGCCACCAGGTTGGAGCTCAATCAATATTTTTCCCTAGTTTTCTCTTCGATCAGTCAGATGGTAGGAAGTTGTAGGTTAGATTACCTCCATCCAGAAATCAGGACAATGGACACCAATGGATACTACAAATATGACTATCGAGGACAAGAATATTGACCTCTATCTGTTGGACCATTTTGTAGCGCTTAGAGATGACAGAAATTAGAGCTCAAGTGACCAGTTCCCTCCTTCAGGTGAGTAGTCGTATATTCTCAAATTATTAATAGGTGAAGTGCTTGTAGGAAATCACACATGTTTTGCATATATGAGAAGCTTCAGAAGACAAATCTGTTGCATCTTGGAAATAATCATTTTGTCAAACAGGTTCGAGGGGGTGGCGAAACTAAAGGAACTGTTTAATGAGTCATCTAAAATCAATATAAGCACTTTCAATACCCTGTATCGACAAGTGCACCATGGGTTGGTTTGACCAGGTTGGAGGCATTATAATCTCCCAGAACTATTTGAGTGTCAGGTTGCTGCTAGGCCAGGACTGCATATTCTGTGCAAGTTTCTTTTGAACTGTGATAAGGTTTACTCTGCTGTCCTAGTGCTGCAAAAATGAAGAAGATCTTAGAATGGGAAACTCTTTATCTTGAACATTCAGCACATCTTGACGACATAGCAGAGATCTCAGTAGGCTGGCAATTACATTGGAACAAAATTCCAAGATCAACAAACTTAGTGGCTGACAAGCTTGCTAAGGAAGGAGTAACTAGAATTGATCTTGTAATGGGGCCACTGTTACCCACTTCATGATCACAGACTTGTACTTATATTGGTATTGTATTCTTATACGAAATATCAATAAACACACCAAACTTTCAGAAAAAGTTTATTTAGAACCTTGGACCATTGGCTGCTGTCTTTCACAATTAAACATGTATTGGGAAGTTGGATATGGTCAAATTCATTTGGGTGGGAACTGGTAGCAGTGTTGTTGAAATACCTCAATCCTAATTCTTAAGTTATCTAGTGGCAGTTGTTAGAGAAGAAGCACTATCAGGAGCATCCCATCTCAGAACCATCCCCAGATAAAACTAAACGGCCCAAGAAGGTCCACTGAAAATTATAGTCAGAGAAGATAATCTTACTGCATAAGCTCTCTGTGATATTTATACCAGAAAAAAATGTATCACTTGATGTACAAAAGTAAACAGAGTCCTAGCACAATTAGCACCTAATTCAGAAGTATCGGTCAATTACAGAAATGATGCCACTTGTAAATAAATGAAATTCAGCAACAGCTTGAGACCCCTGGTAGACGTTCTCTCATTTCTTCTCTTTTCAATTGGCACTGAGAACCTATAACCCTGCTCTGTTGCTCAATGAGTAAACATTCATGAAAATACTCAGATGACGACCTCTCTGATGCATTTAGCATAATAACCAACAAGATGAAAAGTTAAATAAAAATTTTCACATTGCTAGTTCTAATTCGCTTGACATTACATGAAATTGTTTCTGAAATCAATATCTGTACCTTCCTTTGCTCTCCTAGTTCACTTGGGACTAAATATGGGTTAATCTGTTCCAATCTTATGAGCTGCTTTACTTCCTTGCTCAAGCATGTAGTTTTTCTTCATTTCTTCTAATACAGAGTCGTTGGTGCTGCCAAGAACAAAAAGAGGAATAAGATTCTCAGTCATCTATGATGAGTAAATGTGGAGAAGCTTAGTTATGGTTTTCCAAAGGCTCCTGTCAGACAATGTTCACTTCCAACAGGTAAAATTATGGCTAAAAACCTTAAAATACCCAAGACTATGCACAATTGCCAAAATCTCAGAAATAAAATATACCCAAATAACAGAATCAGACAATCTGGATACCACAGTGAGATTTGACATGTGCAGGAAGTAGCACAAATTAGCCAAGAAGACAATAGTTAAAATGTGGCAAGAAACAATATCGAAGGGGAATTTTTTTTTGGCACTCAGTCAAAGCTCACATGCATATCGATGATATCAAGATACAGAATCATGTTTCTGTTTTGCGTTGAAGATTTCAAAAATAGAATTATTAATTTCTGGTCACTGCCTCCCAAACGATTTCTAATTGTTTGGAAAATGGAAAGACTAATGCAAGAAAAAGAGTTGGAAATACTTCAAATTGTTAATAATACAAATGTGTATAACTTTTTTTATCTGGTCTCATGTGCATAATGCAAATTCTACAATTGATTCTTTAGCTGGCATTGAAGATATGCATAATTTTGTTGATAGCAAATCATGCCCCATTGATGTGGAGTGGGGAATTATTTTTTAGGCACTTCATTTCTGGTATACTATCAAATGTGGATTCGAGCAAAATATGTGAAGAAAAAGGGTGGCTTTCGAACACATAATTGAACACATAAAAAAGAGTGTTGTGGAGGCAAGAGTCAAGACCCAAGGATGTTTGCTACAGAACGATGCTTGTGCTTGATAAAAATGACAAGAAAAGGCATAGGAAGTAAAGTTTAGGGTTTTCATTTGTTAGACTTACAACTGATGAAGACAGTCATTTAGCTCTCTTGCTTGTTTCCGACATTGCCAAACAACGGATATGGTTTTTCCAGTAGCACATTCAGCGTATTTGGAGGTGTAGTGGTCGCACTCTTTAAGCGCCTTTTGCTTCATTATGCTACGTAAAGCTGAAAATGTACGATTCAGTATTCTGCCAGAAAAAAGGCTCGAACAGGAGAACGAAGACGGTAACAAGCGAACGATCATGAACAAGCAACCAAAACATTTTTTTCTCCAGAATCATCACATTTTAAGTACGTCCAACTAAGCCCTTCATAGTTACGGAACCATGTGTTGCACTCATTATTATGAATTTCAATGAAATCAAGCAGTCTAAAAGGATCGGCCTTCAATACAAACTAAGGAACAGAAACATATGAATCTTTTTCAAGAATGCAATTTGATTTTAGATCCCGTCAAGAGCCAAATGAAAAATAAAGGATAAATAAATGCTTTCCTAGAAATTAAGCGGATAGAAGCAATAATGAAACACCCAACTCCATTTTCACTATGACAAGTACCAGAAAGAAAAAAGAGAGGAAAAAAAAAAAAAAAAAAACGTGTAAATGCACCAAATGGAGGTAATGAAGAAGAAGAGCATTGATTTTGTAGACCTTCTTCCTCTTTCTTCTTTACATGATTTTCTCTAGCTTCTTGGACGTAACCCATTGAGGTTTGGAGCAGAGACGGCGAAACTCAGGAGACGGCCAACAAAGTGAGATAGTGTATTTCTTCTAGTTATCGACTCGACTCTCACTCTCAGTTACGGTGCTCGTGGCCTCCTGCTGGCTGCGGTACCTGCTGTTTTGCAACAGCCAACAAGCATTCTAAAAAAATAATAAATAAAAAAATAAAAACTTAGGTTACACCGAGATTTGAACTCGGGTTGCTGGATTCAGAGTCCAATGTCCTGACTACTAGACCATGGAACCGTCTTGTTGACAACTTTTTAAATGACTAAATACGAAATATATTTTAAATTTAATAATTTATAATTTATTTATTTTTTAAATTTTCTTCGTGGGGCTGGGGTCACTGGACTGGAGTAGCAAATCAATGGAAAGGTTTCGATATTAAAAAAAAAAAAAAATTCGTTTATCGTTTGTAAGCTGACGTGTACGGCTGCGATTTGATTATTCAGCAGGGCCGATGGAAGAACCAACAAAGAGCGAAAAGGGTTCGACGATCCCAGAGCGTAGTACGGTGGTGGCGATGTTATTAACAGAGAAACGGCAGTGATCTCGAATCTGGAATCTCCCCCTGCTGCAACCCCCAACGACTTACCATCCAACTCTCTCCTCGACTTCTCCGCCTTCCTCCTCATTTCATTACAATCCCATCTCAAATGCTCCTTCGCTACTCCCTTCCCCGCATTCGCATCCGGGGCACTGATCTGGAATGACACCAGAGCTCTGAGATCCGTCTTTGTGCCGGTTTTCTCTTGCGAAGACTACTGTAGTGTAGTCTCCGAGAGTCTGGTTTTTGAGTTCAATCATGGCTGCCGCTGGGTCGTCTGCTCTGTTATCCAAAATCTCTTCTTCCGCTTCCCCTTCCATTTCCTTCTCCTCCTCCCTCTCCTCGACGGCGCTTTTCTCGTGCCGGCCCAACCGGCGCCGCCACCTGCGGGGCAGGGGCCTCACCGTGCGCGCCAAGATCCGGGAGATCTTCATGCCCGCGCTCAGCTCTACCATGACCGAAGGGAAGATCGTGTCGTGGGTCAAGTCCGAGGGGGACGTCCTCTCCAAGGGGGAGAGCGTCGTCGTTGTCGAGTCCGATAAGGCTGACATGGACGTCGAGACGTTCTACGATGGGATTCTCGCGGCTATTGTCATCGGGGAGGGGGAGACTGCCCCCGTTGGAGCTCCCATTGGGATTCTCGCGGAGACTGAACAGGAGATTGATGAGGCCAAAGCCAAAGCTGCTAAAAGCGGTGCCGCGGTTTCTGCTGCCCCTCCCCCTCCCCCTCAGGCCACAGTTGCTTCTTCTCCTCCTCCTCCGGTAGCTCCCTCAGCCACACCTCCGACGGGGCCCAGGAAAACCGTTGTGACGCCTTACGCGAAAAAGCTTGCGAAGCAGCATAAGGTCGATATCAATTCCATTCTGGGGACGGGACCTTATGGGAGAATTACCCCGGCTGATATTGAAGCTGCTGCGGGAATTAAACCCAAGGAGAATGTGACCGTGGGAAAATCTGTGGATGTTGCTGCTCCTCCCACTTCAGCATCTACCCCAACACCGCCTGCTAAAACGGCTCGTCTTCCTGAAATTCTAGGGGCCTCGACTGTCCCTTTTACCACCATGCAAGCCGCTGTTTCCAAAAACATGGTGGAAAGTCTCTCTGTGCCTACATTCCGTGTGGGCTACCCCATTGTAACTGACGCACTGGATGCTCTTTATGAGAAGGTTCGCTCTCTCTGTCCGTCTCTCTCCTTCTTTAATCAATAAGACATTGACCGAAACTTGAAATTACTTCTCTAAATTCCATGGACGTTTACAATTCAATAATGTTTCCTCTTTATGCTAGTCTGATAATCCATTTTCAGATTCTTTTGCCGCTTCATTTGAAAGAGTTTGATTTCGTTTCTGTTTATTCTCGGTGAGAATTCAGGTGAAGCCGAAGGGGGTAACAATGACGGCAATATTGGCTAAAGCAGCGGCTATGGCCCTGGTTCAACATCCGGTTGTGAACGCGAGCTGCAAAGATGGGAAGAGTTTCACTTACGGTAGCAACATCAATATTGCTGTAGCAGTTGCGATCGATGGTGGCCTTATCACCCCTGTTCTTCAGGATGCGGATAAGGTCTATCTTGGAGACCTTAAAACTCTTGGTCTTTATTTCTAATTGAGTTTGCTAGTTTTAAATCTTCCACTCATCTCCGCAGTTGGACCTTTACTTGCTCTCTGAAAAATGGAAAGAATTGGTGAAAAAAGCTAGAGCAAAGCAACTTCAGCCTCACGAGTATAATTCAGGTTCTAATTTAGTTCTGATGTTTTTCTACTTTTATCTGCATTTCGAGTAATGCTGTCAATGAAATGAACTTTGCAATTGTCAATTGTTTTATAGGCACCTTTACTCTGTCCAATCTGGGTATGTTTGGAGTTGACAGATTTGATGCAATTCTTCCTCCGGGCCAGGTAAGTTGCTTCGATGGCTTCTTGCTTTAGAGGGTTTCTTTTGAAGTTCAAACATGAAAGATGATTCGTGGTTGATTTTGTGAAGGGGGCCATCATGGCCGTTGGAGCATCAAAACCGACAGTTGTGGGAGACGCAGATGGCTTTTTCAGTGTGAAGAGTAAAATGCAGGTAAGTTTTGTATTTACTTTCTTTTTGTATAAGAATTATTGAAAAAGGGTGACGATTTCTAATTTTTCCTTAAATTAATTCTTTCCTAACGAGAAAGCCAATGCCTTATGAGCCTTGATGGTGATATGCATAAATGTGATTAATGGTGCAAGAACAAGTTGAAAGACTTGATTAAAATTCTGTATTGGATTCAATTATTGATGAGTGTAACAATAGTTTAGAAGCTCAATCTGAGCATCACAGTAGTTTGCTAGCTCATTCTGAGCATAATACTAGTGCGGAAGCTCGTTTCGAGCATAACAATAGTTTGGAAGCTCATTTTCAGCGTAACAATAGTTTGTTTCCTTCTATTGTTCTTATTTGTAAAAAATGTCAGTACTCTCTTCCTTCACTTAATATTGTTATGTCGATTAAGTAATTGTGTGGCCTTTGTAGTGAAATTCTGTCTTTGTGGTTGGTCAAGTAATGTTATGAATCTTCCCCCACCCAAAAAACAATTTCTTTCCAAAAAGTAATGTAATGAAGTTTGTATTTAAGACTTTCATATTCTCATTGTAGATGTTGTTTGGTTGATATATCTTGTGATGTTTGGAAGTTGCCTTTTTTTCTTAGTATTGCTTGAAGGGTTACTTTCATGGTTTTGAATGGTTTGAATGGCTGATAGAGTAAAGAGTTGGCAGCTGTTTCGTCGTCCTTTATTGGTATTTTATCCCAGGCCAATCCCCCTTGGCCATGTGAACCATATTGGGGTGCCCAAAACATAAGATATTTCTTTCTCCAAGTCAGGCCTGGTCAAATCGAGGGTAACTTGCCTGAGATGCAAGTCAGCTTGGTCAGATGGATAACCATGATTCACCCTATGAATAACCTGCCTTTTCTTCCTTCAGTTTTAGCCTATTTCTTGTGCTGGCTTTTGTCATCATTGCCCTAGAAGTCTTTGATTATTAAAATGGTATGCTTATCAACAGACTCGGTGCTTCGAGTTTCTGTTATATTGGTTCCTCTTTCACTTTCCTCTAAACTGCTTGGCCTCCTTTGTTGGTAATTTTGCTTTTGCCATTGGCTGTTGGATGATCTGTAGATTTAGATGATGCTTCTGTGTAGAGGATTGGAATTGGCAAAGAGAAACTTTTTAGACAGAACTTGTTTTTTCCAGTGTCTGAAATGTAGAAATTTCTATAGAGACATTGATCCTAGAAGATTGCTAGAGAAAGAAAATTTTTTTTTAAGAAAGTAATTGGTCTTCTATTATTCTTTAGGCTCGGATGTGGTTTGTTCATAAGGTCAAGTCAACTGATGAGATATTTGGTCTTGTACTGTGGATGTGTAGTGGTAAAATAGCTGGAAGCACTTGTGGTTTCCAGTTTCTGTGTATTGGGCATGTATGGATCTGTAAGTAGGATACCGACAATTGTGTCAAATCCAGCCTCATTTGCAATCTCCCAGCGGGACCAAGATTTGGAGTTTTACTATTTGGAATGCCATGAGAGCAAAATTCAGTGACATCTTTTGAATATCCAAGTAAGAAAAGGCCAGGGTGCCCTTTGGAATTCTCCACCATAAGGTCCAGGGGTTTGTCCAAGGGCATCATTGTGACTGCATCAGAAATCTCTCAAGGGATGAATGGAGCTTCAAGTTGAAGTTGCTCAGGAAAAGTGAGGTTTTCAAAAGGAAGTGAGAGCATCTGTCTGTCATAGCCTTCTTTCTAAAAATTAGTGTCTCATTAACAGTAAAAGATCTTTCTGAAATCAATTCCCCATTGACAGAAGGGCATTGATTCTATTTGTTCGTCATCATGTTGTGGCCATAGGGTGGAAGAAGTGAGTATTCACATCTTCCTCTTTTAGCCACCAATAAGGAGCATGTTGCTTCCATTTGACACGATCCATATTGATGATGTTTTGCAAGGTTGTTGAAGCATTAGATCTCACCTAGAGAGGTGTACCTTCCTCAACTGATCAATTGCTTCCTCTTGTTGACATAGTGAGGCTTTCTGCAAGAAGGGAAGTTCCATCAGCTTTAGACCAATGAAAAAGCCTGGAATTTTTTCAACCATGTTGCCTTGTCCAAATTGATGCCTGACTTCTGAAAGGGCTTCAGAGAAAAGACTTGGGTTTGATGTCGTTCTTCAACCTTCTCCCCAGTATGCACATTTTCTGTGGTTTTGACCTCAAATAAAATTCCATCTGCTATCTTAAGGGAAATCCTACCTCTCCCCAAGTCAGAAACTTATGTGTCCACAGGACTAGATCCTCAAGATGGATATAATGTACAAGGGGCGAGACAAGGTTGAAAACCAAACCTGTAAGCTTTCTCGCTCGAAAACTAAAATCCATGCTTTGCAACGAAAATTTTAAAGGCATAAAGTATAACATTCACCTTTGTCACTTCTCCACCACTGTCCCTTCTCTGCCAGTGTAACCATGGTACTGTTATGCTTGGTAATCTAGAGGAGTCTACCCCTGAACACTGTTGGGAAAATTATCTTGAACAAGTGACTCAGGTACTTGGGCATCATTACTTTTTTCTTTAATGATGATCACATGTACACTAAACCCTATACCCAGGCGAGGCTAGACCTAAGAATATTTACCAGTAAACACCGTGGTACTGTTGAACCCAGAGGCCCTAACACTTATTCACATGGTATCAAATATCTGGACTTACTGTTATCCTATATCATGTTTTCCAGCTCTATTTGATGTAGTCAAAATTTGAATATCAGTCCAGGGGTGTATATTTTTCATTTTTGTCTCACGATAGCCAGCTGATGGATGGATCTTGACAACTCTAGATACCTTGTCCAATAGCATATTTTGTAGGATTGCTTTACGAATTTGAGCTTACAGAAATTTTGCTTTGTCAAATGCGGGATAGCTTCAGCATCTTGTGTTTACCTCACCTCAAGAGGAATGGATTTATGAATAACGTAAATATATTTTGCTGAATGAATTAAACCTCATGATATTGATTAAAGAAAATACTTAAGTTTCTCTTTTTAGCTTGTATGAGTTATTCACATGTAACCCAGTTACATGTATAACCACCAGTGATCTTTTTGAAATCTTAAAGTATGCACTAAGATGAATACATGATATAGTGAGAAAATAAGCTCTCTTTAAGATCTTCATGAAGCCTCTCCCCTTCTTAGATGAACATTCATTGACCTTGATCCAGAAGTAATCAAATTTTCAACGGAAACAAGATTAGTGGAAAATTATTTGTTCATTGTAATGTTAGCTCCTCAACTATAGTGAGCCAATTTATGAAGGGTGGACTACACTAAACCCTAAACCATGATCCCAAAACCAGATGTGTGCATTACAAAATTGGTCTTGCTGTTGAAATGTTTGATCCTAGACTGGTGTTTATGGTTTTCACTAGTTGTTTCTTGTTTCCCCATTTCATGAATTTTTGTTCCCATTTTCTACAATTTTCTCATTGTAATAGGCCATAGACATGGGCCAGTCTCGTGATGATAAGTGCTTATTGCCTCTTCACTGAGTGTTGCTTAATCTAATCAGGTAAATGTAACTGCCGATCATCGGATTATCTATGGTGCGGATTTGGCTGCCTTCCTCCAGACGTTTGCAAAGATAATTGAGAATCCAGACAACCTAACATTGTAGGTGTTCTCTGGGCTGGGTATGATTTTTCCTTTTTTTTTTTAAAATTATTAGTTTATCTTTTTTTCCCCCTTCCCCTGCTACCTTAGCTTGGTGGTGGATTAGATTCTTGAAAGTTTAAGCTTGGTGGTGGATTAGATTTTTGAAAGTTTTGTAGTGAGAAAACCAATATTCGAGGAACTATGTGATACGGTGATGGACTTTTTCTCGTTTTTGGTTCCCTGTTATTCCTTCACCTAACACTCCATGAGAATCACATAAGTCAGTTATTCATTCTGGGAATTTGTCCTCAATGTTGCTCGATCTGATGACTCGCGATGCACGGTAACAAAACAAAAAAAAATAAAGGAATAAATTATTAGATTTATGAAATGCTTTGGTAAAAAGAAAATCAATAGTATTAATTTTTGTTACCAAAAAATTTTATTATGTAAAAAATATAAACATATTAATTATTTAGAAATGAATAAAAGTTACTTGTGTGATATTTATAGTTAAAACTTAAAAATAAAAACCATTATAGTATAAGTTAAATACATAAAAACTTACTACCATTCAATTAAAATTAAATGTTAACCATAAAAAATATAATAGTGTATGAGATATTTATAATTAGTATTTTAGTTATTTGTTTCACCAAAAAATTGCAGGTCTGTGAAGAGGCGTGACCGAGTGAATAAATCGATTTAAAATAGAGAAATTTGTGTTACAATTTGCGTTTGAAAATTAGAGAATACAATTATAACTTCCTATTTTTCTTTTGATTTGATCTTCGTGTGAATTGATAAAGTTTTGGTTTTTAGCGAGTTGATGTCGAATTTTGAGTTTCAGAGTGTGTGCATGAACGTTGATGGTTTTGTCGATCGGACAGAAGTATTTATGTTCTGTGTGTATCGACTTGTTGACGTTGCCAGTGAACGTGTAAAGTTGCTTTAGTTGAATTGGTGAATTTCGATGAACTGCAAGTTACTTGAACTCCTTTAGCTCGAGAGAGTTTCTGTGCGTGAGAGTATTTCTCGACAAAAGAATTTTGAACCCCTTTAACAGAGCATTTTTAGCTATTTGTAGCTGATTCTTTTCAGTTGTTGGGGGTCAATCCTTAGAATAGGGATCACTTTCTACTGTTTCTGATGAGATGGGAAGAGGACGGGCGGTCCTCCTTTTCCTCTATTGATCCCATCGAATGAGGATCAATGGTAGTTTTCTGGTTTCTTCTGTTGGCGACTAAACTTAGTCGGTTGAATGTTGAAGTGACATGTAGTATGACAGGCAGTTGAGTGGCACTGACGTGATAAATTGTTGCTGACTGGGATGACGATGGGATCGATGACGCGGTGAGACAAATGGACCCAGCGATGGGCTGTGAGTGATGACTTTGAAAACCGATGGAGCAGATCCATGATAAGCTCATGACGATTGACCAATGGGCTGGTGGGTGATTGGGCTCGCCATATTTGGGCCAACTGTATTTTGGTGTCTTGCCCCCTTTGAGAATTACTCGTTAGGAGAGAACGAGCAAATCTCGAAAGTGAGAACACACACACAACACACACGCACTCAACATACATTTTTTTTTTCTTTTTTTTTTCATCATTTTTTTTGGACCCTCTTTCTTTTTTAGGGTTATTTATTTTTTGTGTACGTATCTTTTTTGTCCTCTTACTCTTTTAGGACAACGCATATTTTTTTATTTTTTTGTATACTTGTATTTTGTATATATATATATATATATTTTCATCATTTTCTTTCTTTTCATTTTTTTGGCCCTCTATACGCGTACATATATAGTATGTGTACCGCATACAGAAAAGATGAGTACCTGAGCAGAGGTGTTGTTCAGGTTCGAGTAGCGACATATTTGTTGGTTGAAGTTCGCCGAGGTGGGACTGATGAATAGAAGTCAGTTGTGCAAAGGTTGCAGCTTGCTTGAGTGCTATAGCCGGAGACTGCTTTGGTAGAATGGCTTCGAGAGAATTGGCCACGCGCCAGAGGAGAGTGTAAACTCGGTGATATCGCGTTGGGGGAAGGCACACACTAAAGTGGACCGAAGTAGGCTGCGCGCCAGTGGAGAGTGTAAACTAGGTGATATCGCGCTGGGGGAAGGCACACACTAGAGTGGAGCGAAGTAGGCCTCACTTTGGTTCGGCCGACCTCTCGGCGAGAGGAGAGAATTCCTTTGATGAGTCATACCTCTGGAGAAAATCGGTCAATCGGCAGATCTTTCTGGCAATTTCAACGAAATTTGACAAATTTGAGTTGAGCGGCATCCTACTGTAATGTGTCGAAGAATTAGCGGAGACTGGGTGAAGTTCGATGAGCCCCGACTCAATTTGGTCGATTCCTCTAGCATGATGAGTTACTTGGTGGAGCAACTTCAACGGCTTTCGAGAAGCTTCGGCAGGTTTCGACGACTCTGGTCGTCGCCCCAGAGAAAGAGATTGCGAACCAAAGTGAAGCCCAATTGCTGCGCTTTGGTTTGACTGAACTTCTCGGCAGGACAACTCACTTTCGGCCGAACTTCGAATTGAGAGAAGGAGATAGATGGAGTAGAGCCATAGGCAGAACGAAACTTGTTTCAATTTGGTCAATCACCTTGATTAGTAGAACAACTTCTGTGACTTTGGTCGTCCTACCGGAGAGAAGCGCAAATTTGGCGATTTGGTCGTCGCGCCGGGGAGGAAGCGCGCACTAGAGTGGGGCGCAGTAGGCCTCACTCTGGTTTGATCGACCTCTCGGCGAGATGAAAGAACTTCTTTGGAGAGTTGTACCTTTTCAGCAAATTGGCGAATTGATAGATCATCCCGGCAACTTCAACGAATTTTGACCAACTCAATTTTGGCGACACCCCTTCGTGCTGAGTCGAAGAATTGGTGTAAACTGGGTGAAGCTCGATGAGCTTCAACTCAGTCTACACCTCCTCTTTCATGGCGAGTTGCGAGATCTTCGGTAAATCGGCTTCGTCGCTTATGGTCGTCGCACCGGGGAAAGAGAGTGCAAACCGAAGTGAAGCGTAGTGACTCCGCCCTAGTTTGGCTGATCTCTCGGTGAAACAATTTGTTTTCGATGAACGTTGCAATACCGGAGTGCTTCGGTATAGTTGGAATTGCTTCGTTGGAGTGACTTCAGTGGTTCTCTTTCAATTCGGCTGGACCCTTTGACTGATAGGATAACCTCGGCGACTCCAACCATCTCACCGGAGAGGAGGTACCCACCCGTACAAGAATGGGTAGGTTGTATTTTGGCATGGCCAACCCCCTGAAGGAACAAAACCTCTTCTATGGATTTTACGACCTGGACTTGCCCCTCTGACTGGGGCAGGGCTTGGCGACTATGAAGCTAGAGAGGTGGGACCCATACTTCTGTTTAGGCGCCTCATCTCTTGCTTTCCGTTTAGATTTCCTAAGCATAGTTCTAATTCGAATAGAGCTCTACATGGAAATCCACCCTTAATATACTCCAACTTGAACCAAAATGCCAATAGACTCCCACGAATTTAGGAGAGTTTGGTTAACTTACTCAAATACTGCTTCTTCTCGGCATGCTCTGCAACTTGTGTGTCTGTTGAGTGTCTGCGACCTGCTCTTCTCTGTGTAGTGCGACTTCTGGCTATTCTGAACTCTGACGAATCTGTTTCAACCGGTTTGACTTCTTCTTCTCATTGATTGTGCTGCAAGTGCAAGGTCACAATTCTCACTCCTGTCTGCGTGACTGCAAGTGCCTTGTCTTCTTCAGCCCTTCTGCTAATAGACTTGCATTGAGTGTGTGCGAGTGTATTTCTGACGGCTCAGTCTTACAATTCTCTTCGAGTTCCGACGTGAATCAGAGACTCTTCGTGGCTTATAATTCAGAGTTACTGTATATATATATATATCTTTCTTTTTTTGGTACTCCAAGTGTTTGACAGTTTGTCAATATGACACACTGACGACTATCAGAATGTCATCTGGCTCAATAGTTGGGCACAGTAATGTTGTGTCGCATCTGACTCGGTCGCTAGATGCGACGAATCTAATTTGTCACGTTCGGCTTGGTCGCCGGGCGTAGTATTTTTTATTCGATCGCGTCCGGCTTGGTCGTCGAGCGCATTGTTTTTGATTCGGTCGCATTCGGCTTGGTCGTCGGGCGCAGAGCTTTTGTGTTGTCGCATTTGGCTGAGCCGTTGGGGTCGGTGTTTTGCTGTGCTGCGGCCGGCTCGGTCGCTGGGTACTACGAATTGGAGTTGGCTGCTTCCAGTTCGATCATTAGGCGTAGAGCTTTTGATTTGGCCGCGTCCGGCTCGGTTGTCGGGCGCGAAGCTTTTGTCTTGCACTTGTTAGGAGAGTCGGGTGTTGCATTTTTGTTGTGTCACGTTCAGCTCAGTCGCCGGGCGCCGCGAATTTGATTTGACAGAGTCCTTCTCGGTCGCCGGCGTAGAGGCTTTTGATTTGGCCGCGTCCGGCTCGATCGCCAGGGCAGAGCTTTTGTGCTGTGTTTTGCTCGGTTACCGGGTGTTGCGGTTTTGTTTTGGCTGTGTATGGCACGCTAGCTGCGAGCGGAGCTTTTGTTCTGCATCCAGCTCGGTCACCGGGTGCTGAAATTTTGTTTTGGCTGCATCCGGCTCGATCGTCGGGCACTGAAATTTTGTTTTGGCTGCATTTGGCTTGGTCGCCGAGCACGGAGCTTTTGTTCTGCATCCGGCTCGGTCGCCAGGTGCTGAATTTTTGTTTTGGTCGTGTCCGGCTCGGTCGTCGGGCGCTGAATCTTTTTTTTGGCCGCGTTTGACTCGGTCGTCGGGCGCGAAGCTTTGTGTTGGCCGCGTTCAGCTCGATTGTTGGGTGCAGAGCTTTTGTTTTGCGACTAATTAGCACAAATTCTGCAATTCATCGAGAGGCGATGGTGCGGCAAACGTAGGTGGCCGGGTGGCCGAGGGCTATATATTTTTTTTGTATTTGGCTTGGTAGCCGAACTGAGCAGAGAGTCAGTGTACTCTTGACTATTCTCCCTCTCCCTTTCGTTCGATTTTTTTTTTTCCGACGGCTCTTTTTTGTCGCTCGCAATTTTGTTTTCTGCAACTGCTTCTTTTTGTTGCATGCAATTTTGTTTTCTACGATAGGTTATTTTTGTCGCATGCAATTTTGTTTTCTACGACTGCATCTTTTTGTCGCATGCTGATTTTTTTTTGATTTTGCATTTTTCTCTTTTTTTTTTTTTTTTTTGAAGAGGAGTAAGTTACATACCTGAATGTGCATGTTTGCTCTATTGCAAATGTCTGTTGCACCGGCTTCCTCCTCCTTCCTTGGTTTGACTATTTCGACCATCAGAACTACTCTGAACAATGTTGTTAATCATTGCCTGCGAATCTGAGACTCGGAGGAACATCAAAGGCCGCTGTTACTGCCCCTCACTGGTCAGTCGGCATATGGTAGTTGTGATGTGTTGGCGCCCACAGTCAAAGCCGTTCACGATTTATGGAGTCGCCCTGTTTTCGACGAGGATGATTAGATATGTCATCTACCGGGCGTCAACGAAGTCTTAACCTCTCCGCACCATGCTGTGGGTAGTATTCTTCTCAGTCCGATGCACGACCAGTTAGTTACTTACAAAGCACCAGATCTTTCTATTAATAGTGATCGGTTTGGTCCTTGGGCTCATCAGCCGGAGGTATCTTATGGCCCCTTCTCCGTGCCTTTATATTTCGAGTGGGCAGATACTGTTCTTCGTACTTGTTTAAAAAAGCTGGCAGCGGTGGACATTACCTTTGCGGTTCGTGCCTCCATGTTCTCCTATCAGTGTTGCAGTAATGTTCATCATTCTTTCAGCACGAATTTACGATGATACAATTCCGACGGTTGAGGACTTCACCCTTAGCCATCCTCTGCCGCCGTTGAAGAGCCTTTAGTATCTTCTTCTCGCCTATTATAGACTTTTTTGCCGACAAAGTGCCCCGACCTCGGGGGTTCCTGATGTTTCTTTCTCGAATTGGGCTTCTTTCCGGTTTCGAGCAGAAGCCAGTGTGCGACCTTCTAAAGGCTCATGGGCTGATCGCAATAAGCTAACAGGCTCCCGAAGTCGTGACCGATCGACTGTGCAGAACCAAGTCCTCTCCGAGTTTGGTGTTTCAGATGCTCTAGCGGACGAAGTGCATTTGGCGGCTTTCCTATCACTGTGGATCTGCCGCTTTGTAATGCCCTTGTCAGGTAACATGCTGAGGCGGAGCGTCTTCAAAATGGCTTGTTTTATGGCTAGCGGCTCTCGTTGCAGTCTGGCCGGTGCGACTTTGGCGAACATTTACCGTGACCTTAATGCTTTTTCGCCGGATAGGATCTCTTGGCCATTCATCTATGCGTGGTTTGCTCAGCGGTTTTGTGTTCATGAGGCTGATTTTTGCGGCGACGACATGCCTTGCTAACTGGCTCTTGTTCACATTTATACTCAAAAGGAGGCTCACTCGCTGTTCTGGTGCGGTGGAGTACAATGCTGGTATCCTTTAGCGGCTCTTCCTCCGGTTCCGATCCTTGATAAGACGGATTACTTCGCCTCTCGAATTGAGGCGGAGTATTTATGTTTCCTGCGAGCGACCAATTTGGTTATGCGGCAGCGCGAGCTTCTTGTGGTGGAGCCTTACAACCCTCACCGATTTGCTTGCTAATTTGGCTTGTCAAGACTTGTCGGGTGTGCTTTTCTCTGACCAACACAGTGTGACTTCTGTTTTTGCACTCGTGGCGTTGTGGCAAACCGAAACTGCTTGCCCCCTTGGCAGCGTGGAGGTGATGGCCTTTGTGAGTCCCGACTTCAACCCTGGCGTTACGTCCGTCTTTCGGGAGTCTTGGCTCAAGACAATGGCTCATGTATTTGAGGTACTAAATTTACTCTTCCTTCTTTGTTTTTGTTATCCTCCTTTTGCGTCTTTTGATTTTTCTCTCCTTTTTTTTTAGTGCGCATGGAGGCAATTTACCGGTGCATCTGTGCCGGGGACGGCCATTCTGTTATCCTCGTCGGACTTGCTACCTGCACAAAGTGATGATGACGTGGGGGACTGAGGCCGAAATAGTTCCCGACGAAATTGCAAGCCGTCTGTATCTCCCAAGGCGAAACAAAGCAAGGGTGAAGCAACACGGGCACCGCAATGAAGAGTCGCAAAAGGTATAGTGATTAGGGAACCTTCTCCATTTGAAGGAGATCCTCGGCCAGTCGTACTCTCTTTATTAGCAACCGATGCTTCTCAGGATAAGGGGAAGAAGTCGGCTCAATCGACGGCTTCGACGAAGAAGGCTGCAGCAATGTGAAAGCCGACGGCTCCAAGGTTGGGACCTTTATTTTCACTCCATTCAAGAAGCGTTTCTGAACTGGTCTAAATACGCCGCTCACCAACATGGCTCCTCTCTCTGTACTTGAGCCTTCGGTGAATCCGTCTTGTCAATATCTTTTGTTGGGGCCATCTGGAGATGAGGCTGAGGAGTCGACGACCTTCGATCAGCCTGCTGCCCGAGCGACAAGGGAGACGACTGCGGAGCCTGTGTTTGTTCATGAGCAAGGGGACCGAGTGCAAGTGATCCAGGAGTCAGCGATGATCGATGACTTACTTGCAACATGATGGGCTCGCGATGGTTGTGGCTTGGCCGATGGATCAGTCCGACCCTCATCAAGAGGAGTTATTCGATCTTGATGGGTTGGAGATTCTTCAACAATTGGAGTTGGTCGAGGACAGTCAAGTATAGCTGCTGACTTCTCAACCATGGATCTTGATGAAGGAGACACCCTTGTGCTGGCCCCAGCTACTCACGCAGATGGTGTTGTTGAGTCTGGCCCAAAATTGAATGTCGGAGATAGGTTGTCTCAGATCGAAGAGGAGGTACCACCTATTGCTATTGCTGATGAGTTTGTAACCGGTGAAGTTGAGTGTCCAGCGATGGCCACTAGCGCCAGTGATGCGCAACCTCAGCCTACTGACGAACCGTTGTAGAAGGTCAAGGCTGGAGAAATTGTAGCGGATGCCGAAGTTGCGGTCGTCGGTGAAGTTCAGCGAATTGTCTCTGATCCGTCCCATCTTGTCACTGCAAATTCAAAGGGGGAAGTTCATCTAGCGAATGCGTTCATTCCTCGTAGCAGTGGAGAGCCGTCTTTAGCCGCTAGGGAAGGAATTTTGGGATTAGCTCATCGGCCTGTCTGTGAGAACTCGTCCACTTCACGACCTTCGTCGGTAAGTATATATGCTTTTCCCTGCATTTATTTTTCTTTCTCTTCTTCTGAGTTTCTTTTTTTTTTTGGTCTACAGGCATTAGCCTTATGACCTTCCGCGAGATCGAGATTATTACTGTAGCAAGTCGGTTTGGGGCTATGGACGACTTTTGTCGAGTCGGATTTACTATTGGTAGACGACCCGTGTTCACCGTAGCTTGTGGCAGATACTCATGTCATTCTCGATCATCTGAAAGGGGTGGGCGTTGATACCTCGATTTTGGAGCAATCGATTGAAGATTTCGCATCAGGGGTGGATCGATTTCACCGATTATACGACTCACTGGCGGAGAAGCTCAGCTTGGACGAATGGTTTGCTGCAGAAGCCGATGTTGACCATTATGTTCAGTGCGTGAACCGTTGGGGCCATAATTCGAAGGTGGACTTGGATAAACACCAGGTTGAACGCAATACTGCTGAGGCCGAGCAGAAAGCCCTTTATGAGCGTCTGCCTCTTTTATCAGCTCAACTTGATTCCATAGACATCAAGCTTGCATCCGTCGAGAAGGGGCTTGATGCTGGTGAGGAGGAAGTCGTGGTGGTCCATAAATAGCTTGCATACGTTCGTTCGCCTCCAATCCTTTACGAGGCAGAGAGGAGGAAACTATCTGAAATTTGTGCTAAAGAAGTTCGGTTGAAACGACGAGTGGCTGATTTTGAACTTTCACAACTCTGATTTCGACCTATTTGCATTTTTTTTTTTTTTTTTTTTTTTTTTGAAGGACTTGTTGCCTCCCTTTTCTTCTTGTTGCGAGGCTTGCACTGTTCCCACTTTATTGGAATGAGAAACAGTTGTTCCTTTATTCATCCTCTCTCCTTTCGACTATTTTTTTATTTGATGCCCCCTTATGCATAAAGCGTTTAAGAAATTTGTCATTCGTTATTGGCAACTCCAAGCCGTCTAACGTTACGAGCTTGTACGTGCCATTGATATAGGCTTCTTGAATCACATAAGGGCCTTCGCACTTCGGCGCAAACTTGCCCCCATTTTTGCTCGTAAAGAGCATTGGCCATCGTACAGCAAGTACCAGATCGCCTTTCTGGTTTGACTTGAGTCGAACTTTCTTGTTGAAGGCCCGGGTCATCCGAGATTGGTAACATTCGAGCCGTTGTTGTGCTTCGAGTCGTTGCTCGTCGATTGACTCTAGCTCTGCGAATCACAACTGGGCACACTCTTCCGTCGTGAGTCCTTATCTTATGGGAATGCGAAGAGAGCGGAGTTGCACTTCGAGTGGGAGAACCGCTTCAGCGCCATAGACCAGTGAATATGGACTTGATTGGTCGGCATTCGAAACAATGTTGTGTACGCCGATAGGGCTTCATCGAGCTTTCCATCCTAGCTTCGTTTGTGATTGCCGATCGTTTTCTTCAGGATCTTGTAGAGCGTTGAATGCTTCTGCAAAGTCGTTGGCTGCCGGGTTGTAGGCTGAAGATGTCTGCTGCTCTATGCAAAATTTTCCGCATAAGCGATCCATGACTTTATTTCTGAATGGTGTACCATTATTTGCCACTATATATCAAGGGACTCTATACCAGTAGATAATCTAAGTCTGGATGAAGTCGGCGATGGTGGTAGTCTTGACTTCTCGGTAGGCAGCGGCTTCAGCCCATTTAGAGAAGTAGTCTGTTGCGGCCAGAACATATTGTCGATGGGAGTCAGATTTAGGAGTGATTGGACCAATTATGTCCATCCCCCAAGCTTCGAACTGCTAGGACACAACCGTCGCGTGAAGCGGCTCCACTGGCTAGTGTCAGTAGTCGGCATGGAGTTCGCATGGTTTGCAAGCTCGAGCCTGTTCGGTGGCATCTTGAAGCATCAACGGCCAGTAATAACCCAACCGTTTGACTTGTAAATGGAGCTTCGGGCCGGCCTGGTGTGCACCGCAAATTCCCCCGTGCGTTTCTTTTAAAAGTTGTTGCCCCTCCTCTTTGGACAGACATCAAAGAAGGAGTCCTTCGTACCATCTCCAGTATAGTATGTCATTGACGAAAATGTACCTTGGAGCTGTCCAGCGAATGTGGACTCGCTCTCTCAGGTTGGTCGGGAGCGTGCCATATCAGAGAAAGTTCGAGAAAGGCTCTCGCCAATCTCTAACTTTGTCCTTGCTGGCCGAGATGGGGAGTGATTCCTTCATCTCTTCCATTTGTTCTTCTTCTGCCTTTTCGTTAGCTGGTGGAGGGACTACCCACCTCTCGCATATTAGAATTCGGTTCGGCCGCTCATCGAATTGCACTAGACGGGCATCGATTCCAGGCAATTCGTCGGGTGGCCCATTTTTGGATCATGGGATGTAATGGAGTGATGTTTTCAAAATTTGGGCCATAAGGTCACCGACATATCTCCAAAACGGCATGAGCTCGAGTTTCTTTACTTCATAACTCCCCCATGAGTTGTTTGATTACGAGAGCCGAGTTGCCATAGCCGTGGCAACTTCATCTCGACCACCATTCCGAGGCCGAGAAGGATGGCTTGATACTCTGCCTCATTGTTCGAACAATTCTGGGTGAGGACGAACGAGTATGGGAGGTCTTTTTTCGGAGAAACGAAGAGAACTCCCGCACCAGCTCCCCTTTTTTATACGACATCATCGAAGTACATCTTCCAAGACGGAAACACCTCGACCAGGAAAATCTCTTCGTTTAGAAATTCTTCTGTCAATTCCCACTCGGCCTGAACTGAATGGTTGGCCAAAAAATTCGCCAAGCCTTGGCCTTTGATTGCACGCTGCGGCACGAAATTGATCTCGAACTCAGAGAGGAGTAGTGCCCACTTGGGACCGGAGAATAATGGCTGCGACATGATATATTTGAGTGGGGGTCGGTGCGAGAAATTAGATATGTCGAATGTGCCAAGAGATAGTGCTGGAGCATTTGAACTGCGAAGACGAGGGCCAGGCAAGTCATCTCGATGGGTGTGTAGTTAATTTCAGCGCTCACCAGCGTTCGGATCAGGTAATAGAGCGAACGTTCTTTGTTGTCCTCGTCGCACTGAACCAGTAGAGCTCCTATTGATTTCTCTTGCGCCGCGATGTAGAGCAACAGCAGTCTGTCGACGATCGAAGCGACGAGCACTAGCGGCTTGGTGTGGTATGCCTTTATGTTGTTAAAGGCATTCTGACAAGAGTCGTCCCACTAGAATGGTATGTCCTTCTTCATGAGTCGGTTGAACGGCTGACATCTTCTGGCTAAATTTGAGATAAAACGCCGAATGTAAGCTAGGTGGCCTTGGAAGCTCTAGAGTTCGGATATGTTTTTTGGCTCTGACATCTTTTGAATTGCGTTGATTTTTTTTCTGATCGATCTCGATACCTCGGTTATGGACAACGAACCCAAGATATTTGCCGGTGGAGACGCCGAACGCGCATTTCAGCTGATTCATTTTAAGCTGGAATCACCGAAGTCACTCAAACACTGCTCTGAGATCGAGGAGGTGATTGGACCATTCCTTTTACTTAACCACTAGGTCATCGACATAGCACTCGATGCGTTTACGCAAAAAGTCGTCGAAAATATGCTGCATTGCTCTCTGGTACGTTGCGCTGGTGTTCTTAAGTCCGAAAGGCATTACCTTGTAGCAGAAGATACCTTTGGGAATGCGGAAAGCGGTGAGCTCTTCGTCCTTCGCATCCATACGGATCTGGTTGTAGCCGGATGACCAATCCATGAATGAGAGGGCTTCATGACCCGTTGTCGCCTCCACCATGAGTTCGGTGATCAGTAGAGGGAAGTCGTCCTTCGGGCAGGCCTTGTTCATGTCGTGAAAGTCGATGCAGACCCAAATTTGGCCGTTCTTCTTATTGAATGGCACGATATTAGCGATCCAGGAAGGATACTTCACCCCTCTTATGAAATTTGCAGCAATCAATTTATCGACTTCTTTCTCAATCTCCGGATCGAGTTCTGGCCGGAATCGTCGTTCCGATTGCTTCACTGGCCTAACAGAGGGATGCATTGCTAGCTTGTGCACTGCTACTTGTGGGTCAAGGCCTAACATTTTTGTGTAATTCCATGCAAGTACGTCGTGATATTCGTGAAGTAAAGACATATACTTGGCTTCCTCTTCGGCCGATAGTGAGGCACTACGGAAAGTAGGCCTTGGATCCTCCTTTGTTCCCAGGTCGACTTTATTTAATTCGTCAACTGTAGACTGGCCGCCTTCTTCGAACGTAGTCAGGGCATCTTTCAAGATGAACTCGTCGTCTTCTTAGATGTCGTCAATGATAGAAATGTGATTCACCGCGATCGAGTCGTATGCGCGAATTCTTGCGATGGCTGCCCTCAAGGTGTAGATGACCACCGGAGTCGGAGCAGCTAATTCTTTTTTGGAGTTTGGTCGACTGAGACTTGGTGAACATCGGCCAATGTTCTCCTGGTGATCCGCACTGGTTTCTGAGCTCCAAAGATCCGGATTGGTTGGTCCTTCTGGTAGCCGAGGCCTTAGCGACCTTGAGTGATACGACGACCGTCCTTCTTTAGTTTTCCTTGTTCTAGAGTGAGGATCAGCAGAGCAACAGGTGGCTCTCGTGCAACTGGTCTTTTGTAAAATTGCCCCCAACTCTGGCAATCAGCCGGTATGCATTTGGATCGAAGACTTCGTCCAAATGGGTAGATGGCAGTTGCTCGGGGCTCGAGAATTGTTTCATGATACTTCGGTCTTCGAGCTTCGGTAATGGCAAGGTGATCCCTTCTTGAAGGAGAATGGGCTTGGCTTCGTGGCAGACAACAAGGGGAGCTTCTCCCTTCTTCCTTTGTGATCACAGAATGTACCATAGGATAGGTTCATTGTGCTACGTCGGCGCAGGTGTTGTTGTGGCCGATTGATGGTTGTGTGCTAGTTGACTGTCATGCATCGGCTGTTCGGGAGGCGCGTCCTTCAGCACCAGGTCATGCATCGGAGTCTGTTTCAGAGGAAGAACACTTCTGCCATTTGGCGCCTGACCTGGCCAAGAGGATGCTTTGACGATCAGTCTGGTTGTCAAATAAAATTTTGCGTCCACAAATGACGCTTCGGCCTGGGTAACGAACTTTCGTCGGCGTACACCTTCTTCTGTTCGCCATCTTTCCAGTACTTGAAGCATTGGTGAAGCGTCGATGGCACGACCCCGCAGGCATGGAGCCATGGTCGACCCAAGAGCAGATGGTAAGATGTTCTTGAGTCGATAACTTGGAACGGAGTGTCGGCCACCATGTCGCCGATGTGCAATTTGATGCAGATCAAGTCGAGTGTCCTCTGGCCTTCTTGATTGAAGCCTTAGATGAAGAGAGAACTCGGGGAGAGATCGCTGGCGGAGAGGCCAACATTCTTCATCGTATGAATTGGTGGAATCTTGACTGCTGATCCGCAGTCAATTAGAATGCGGTTGACTCTGTGGTCTTTGATGTAGCCAGAGACAAACAGTAGCCGGTTATGGTTCTTCGTCCCTAGCTGAGCGTCCTCTTCCCAAAGGGTGATGCACGGTGGACAAGAGACGACGAGCACTTCCTCCGACTTTGGAAACTGCCGAGAGGAAGATGCATCTTCTCCCTCCTTTCGATATGATGGCGTCAGCCCGATCCTCGACAAGTCATGCTTTCTCATAAGTAGCTGCTCGACCTGGGCCAAGAGCTCCTCTGGCTTGTCAAGAATTTGAATAAGTGCTTGTCTCGAGCGAATGGACAGGTTGAGGTCGTCCTCAATCTCATTTAACGGTGAGATTTGTTTTAAGGACGTCTCGAGGTCATCACACTCGACGGCTGACAGTTTGCCTTTATCTTTTTGATTGGCTTGTTATGGAGGGGTCGTCGAGCAAGTCGCCACCAGTGCTGGTGGGGCAAAGAATTCCTTCGGGAAGAACTCCGCCAGTGTGACGAGTCTTCTTTTCCTTTTGTCTACTCCTTGGACATGGGTCTTAGGAGCCTTCTTTTGACTTTTCGTGACTCTTTTGTTTGGCCGCTTCACCTTTGTTTTGGTGGTCGTCGGCGACGGTTCGATTTCTCAAACGGGTTTTTTCGCAGGGTGACCAGAATCCACCCCTCTACATCTTCTGCAGCAGCTTCACGAGGTGTTGGTACGACCTTAGCCGGTGGTCGTCTATGGTAGTGCAGTCGATTGGACAAACCTGATTTTGGACGGAATTCCTTCCTTATGACCTGATGTTTGTTAGGTCGAGCTCACTAGCTGGACTCAGCCTGGACAAAGATAACATGTGACGACGCCATGTTTTTGCCTCCTTCGATTTTGATGCAGCCTTGAGCCGCGAGTTCCATGATCCTGTCCTTCAGGACGAAATATTTTTCGATCGAATGTTCGACCAAATGGTGGTACTTGCAGAAATTGGGTTCTTTGGACCACGTCAAAGCACCAGGTTTTTTAACTTCTGGCAATTTGAGCAAGTGGTTGTCGAGCAGCTGATTGAGCATGACGGGAACATAGGCATCGACGAACGGGTAGGTTTTGGCCTGCCTTTCCTCCAATGATGGCCTCCGATACACGCCCCCTGCTGGTGGCCGTGGAGTATAGTTCGTCTTGGTCTTACTTCCGACCTTGATTGGTTCGAGAGCATTCGTCGCAATGGATGCTTTCATTTTCTCCTTCATGTCTTTGGGTGCGACCGCGGCGGCCTTTCGTTTCTTGCGTGGGTCGATAGATGACGAAGCTTCCTCCCCTCGCTCCTCCATAAGGTTCTCCATGTTGTGGCCCTTCGTCGCGAGTTTCTAGAAGTATGTTGGCCTCCTACTCTAAATGAAGTGCAGGAGCTCCCACTGCATCCCACGAGCACACATTTCGATTTCTACTTTGAGGGATAAATAAGAGCTTTCTTTACAGTTGAGGCTCAGATTCCTCCACCGATCGATGTAGTCGACGACCTTCTCGCCCTTTTTCTGCTATAGATTGGCGAAGGTGACGGTGCACCAAGTACTGTAGAATCGGCTGAGGAATTCTCTCTCCAGCTACTCCCAACTGTCGATTGATTTTTGAGGCAGCTCGATGTACCAATCAAAAGCATTCCCCTTCAACAACCGACCAAACTGCTTGACCAGCAAATCACCATATGTACTGTCGTTGTTGCACGTTTTGATAAAGTGGGCGACATGTTGTTTGATGTGCTCGCCGCCATTGAACTGCTAGAATTTTGGGGGATGGTAACCGAGCGACATCGGAATGTTCTGGATCCTCTGCGTGTATGGCTTCGGTAAGCCACAGATTTACTGTCGCCTGAATTGTTCCGTACAACACGGTTGATCAGTTCAGTGACTGCGTCCAATGTGAGAGCAGCCAGCTCTGCTTCGGCCCGCCCCCTTCAAATGGTCATCGACACGATGGTCTGTAGCTCATCATCAAAAGCAGGGTCCTCTCGCAATGGTTCAGCCAAACCACTGGTAGTTACTTGGTTTCGGTCGACTTCTTGAGAAATGCCGTCGGTGCTGTTTGTGGCCGCACCTATCTCAAGTCTCTCCATGATTCTTACGATCTGAAGATCGCGGGCTGCGAGTTGCACATCTTTTATGCGCAGCTGTTCACTCTATTCTTTTAGTGCTGCTTGCATTTTGGCGAGTTGCTCTTCTATTGTTTTGGCTGATGTCGTTATTGCGGCCATTTTGATGGTCGGCGTTGACGCAGTTGTTCCTGACGCAGATCGAAGTGGTGAATTTTTTGCCGGCGACCGCATTGGGGAAACGGTCGTCGGTGTTTTTGGGTGTGGGGAGGTCGCTGTGGACGATCGGTCAGGAGAGCCGACTATTGATGGTTGAGAATGGAAGAGTGCTTTGGTGGGCGGCTGGCTTGTGAAAGCAACCACCGGTGTGATTCGGCAAGGCGCAATGGGCTACTGAGCCATGGGGGATGTCGTCGGTGTCTGTCGGAAAGGAGAGTGAATAGGTAATGAACTGGCTGCTGCAGTGAGTGCAGTAAGAGATCGTGAGAGATAGTTACGATTGGTGACTTGTCTTCGGCCGCCACTCTCTGCACGGTTGAAGACGATGATGAATTCGTTCTTGCCACGGAGGAGGAAGCCATGCCCCCATGTTGTTCATAGTGTTGTACCATGGCGGGGACAATGGACAATGGAACTTCTTCGGAATGGCGGTGATTGGGCCGGACAGACTATCGGGCTACCAGGAGGAGGAGAGGTAGCGACGGCCAAGTATGTCGGCTTGGTCGTCGCTGGAATTAACCTGGCTTGGGCCGCGACAGACTTCGAAGAGGCTGCAGTAGCCTGTGGTTGGAAGACGGCGTTCGGACGACGCGCATCTCGCATGAAAGGAGCCTGTCCGATGGACAAGCTTCTGGCGAAGGCCCTTGTCATTGGGCGAGTGGCTGGTGGTGGAGAAGTCGGAGCGCGAATGTTCGCCAGAGAAGTGGCCGCTGGTCCGTGAGCTCCAGTTGCTGCGGTCGAACTTGCGCTAGCGGCTGAGTGTGGATAGGCTGAGCTCAAACTGGCAATTGGCTTGCCTTTAATGTTGTTAGCGTTGCTGGCCATGGCTGAGAGATTTTTTTTTTTTTTTTGTTTCTGACGGAGAAGGAGATGAGAGGTAGGAAATGTCCCACCGGGCATGCCAAATTTGTTTCATAAAAAGCCCGCCGGTTTGCAAAGAGGCATGACCGAGTGAATAAGTCGATTTAAAATAGAGAAATTTGTGTTACAATTTGCTTTTGAAAGTCAGAGAATGCGAGTACAGTCTCCTATTCTTCCTCTGATTCGATCTCCATGTGAATTGATGAAGTTTCGGCTTCTAGTGAGTTGACGTCGAAATTCGAGTTTCAGAGCGAGTGTGCATGAACGATGATGGTTTTGTCTGTCGGACGAAAGTATTTGTGTTCCGTGTGTATCGACTTGTTGACGTTGCCAATGAACGTGTAGAGCTGCTCCGGTTGAATTGGTGAATTTCAACAAACTGCGAGTTGCTTGGACTCCTTCGGCTCGAGAGAGCTTTTGTGCGTGAGCGTACTTCTCGACAAAAGAATTTTGAACCCCTTTGACAGAGCATTTCTTACTATTTGTAGCTGGTTTTGTCCAATTGTTGGGGTCGATCCTTAGAATGGGAATTGTGATCCCTTTTCTGCTGCTTCTGTTGAGATTGGAGGAGGACTTGGGCGCTCCTCCTTTTCCTTTGTTGATCTCATGGAATGAGGATCAGTGGTAGTTTTTTGGTTTCTGCTGTTGGCGACCAGACTTGGTCGGTTGAATGTTGAAGTGGCATGCAGTATGACTGGCAGTTGAGTGGCACTGACGTGACAAATTGTCGCTAACAAGGATGACGACGGGATCGATGACGCTGCAAGACGGATGGACCCAGTGATGGGCTCTGAGTGATGACTTTGAAAATCGGTGGAGTAGATCCATGATAAGCTCATGACGATTGACTAATGGGCTGGTGGGCATTTGGGCTCGCCGTATTTGGGCCAACCGCATTTTGGTGTCTACACTATTCCATCCCAAATATTCTTTCCATATTTGCACGTTTATAGATTAGAACTTATTTTAAGAATAATTAGAAAAAAATAAAAAATTACATTAATGACACTATTCAAAAATTATTTGCCAAAATGTCACTTTTAGCGTTGACCAAGTTTGACCAACTTGGTCAAACACCATGTAGGCGACACGCTGGCCAACAGGCGCCAGCGTGTCACCGTATTTTTTTTAAATGAACAGACTGAAGGCGGCATTTAAATGCCGCCTACAGAATAAAATACGAATGAGGCGGCATTTCAAAGCCGCCTACGCCAAATCGCGAGGCGGCTTCGAAATGCCGCCTTCGTTAACGAATCCAAAAGAGGCGGCATGAAAATGCCGCCACTATTAAAAACGCGAGGCGGCTTTTCGATGCCGCCTCATTCTTGACTTAGCGAAAATTCGTGTTTTCAGCTGAACGACTAAAACACGAGAGGCGACATCGCGATGCCGCCTAACTTAAGTGTAGGCGGCATCGTGATGCCGCCTAATCTTCTTTTTTAACCCCCCGACCCTCTTCTTATTCTTCTTCCATCATTCTCCCAAAATTGTACCGCACAGAAAAAACCCACTTTCTGTCTTCCTTTCTTCCCTATTTTCGCCGAATTGAAATAGCAAATCAACGATTGGAGGCTGTGCGATTGCAAATCATGCGTTTCTCCCGCGGATATTCGTCTTTTAGTTGTAAAAGTAAGTTATTTTTTCATTTTTCGTGAGTTAGATGATCTTTGGACGTCGTTTTGATGGTTTGCTGCATGTTTTTAGTTAAAATCGCTCCTATTGTAGTGTATTAACCATGATTATGCTACGAATTTCATGTTTGTTAGTTGATTTAGGGTTAAATTTCATGTATTGCGTGGATTTGGGGTTTAGGGTTTAGGGTTTTGAGGCTAATTTTAGAGTTTTATTGCTAATTTAGGGTTTTGATGTTAATTTATGCGTTTTGAAGCTTGTTTAGGGTTTTGTATATTAATTTTGATTTTATGCTATTTTAGGGGTTTTTATGGTAATTAATGGAGTTCATGCTTATTTAGGGTTTTTTAGGCTAATTTCGGAATTTGTATGTTAATGTTGATTTTATGTGAAGTTATGGTTTTATACTCTAATTAAGGATTATTAATGGTAATTCAGTCATTTTTTATGCTAATTGAGGTTTTAGGCTAATTTAGGATTTTATAGGCTAATTTAGTATATGAGGCATTGTAGTTTTTTAGAGGCGTTGTAGTTTCTAGAGGCGTTGTAGTTTCTACAGGCGTTGTAGTTTCTAGAGGCGTTGTAGTTTCTAGAGGCGTTGTGGATCTTGGAATAAGTACCTTACGCGAAGAAATGGTTTTGCATGAAGAATTTTAATTCCAAGTTGTGTGGTGTATGAGATGAGTTGTGATTGGAAATCTTAAATGTCTGTTATTTAATTTCAATTGAAGATGGCAGTCGTACCTGCGTGTTGTTATTTTGGTGGTAAATTTATATTTGAGCATGGTAATGTGGTCGGTTATAGCGGGGGCACAACTAGACTTATATATCAAGAGCCGACGTGTTCGTTTAATGCGTTGTGCACTATGATGTATAATGTTCTTGGAGGGAACCCACGCACGGACCATATTTCAATATGGTTGTGTTTTACGTGTAATGGTCGGTTGATGTACACTCCCGTACTCGATGACTTGTCACTGGAGAATGGATTAGGTGGATTAGGCATGGTGAAGCATGGGTTCCAATCAATGTTGGAGTTGTTTGTGAAGCGGGATACCTACTCCTATGAGATGGATAGTGGAAGAAGTTTGGAAAATGTGGGTGGAACCGGCGAAGGAGCTGTTATGGTATACGGGGGGCAAGCTCCGGCCGAAGGGGATGAGAGAGTTGAAAGACCTATTGTAGAATTCGTCCATGAAGAAAGGTGAGAATCATCACTTTAGCCTAGTTTAAAGTTTTACTTAATTTCAGTTTTGCATTAATTGTTGATGAAGTTATAATTGAATTCAGGGAACCAAGTGAGGACGCAAATGATATTCTAGTGGTGAGGAGTCATGGCCAGATCCAGTTAGAGAGGAAGTTGAGGAAGAAGAAGATGTTGAATTACCCCTTCCTACCA
Source organism: Aristolochia fimbriata (assembly GCA_019845555.1). Classification (NCBI taxonomy): domain Eukaryota; kingdom Viridiplantae; phylum Streptophyta; class Magnoliopsida; order Piperales; family Aristolochiaceae; genus Aristolochia; species Aristolochia fimbriata. The sequence continues at coordinate 23,072,901 of CM034078.1, forward strand.
TGGGAGTCCCACCTCTAGAAGAAAATGATGAGCCGTATCCCGATCCGTGGATAGGAGTGATGGACATGAATGTCACATATAGGAACACAATGGTCCCTGGTGTAGATGATGACAATGTACCCCCACCCGTCGGCGTTGGAGTCGGTCAGAGGTTTATGACTAAGGTCGCATTACAGATGTACTTGAAGGACTACTACATCAGTAGACATGTCCAGTTCAAGGTACATAAATCGGGACCGACGGTTTATTATGTTCGTTCCACAGGTGATCAGTGTCCATGGCACGTATACGCGTCATTCAGTAAGAAGATGAACATGTGGAAAATAAGACGATGCAATGATGAACACACGTGTTTGAACGCCGAGCTGCGCATGGACAACCGGTTGTGCACCTCTAGAGTGATATGTAACCTCATTATGCCCAACGTGAGGACAAGTTTCACTCTGTTTCTACATGAGATCATTCAGCTGGTGAAGGACAAATATCATATTCAGGTGAGTTATAGCTGGGCATGGAGGGCAAGGAACAAAACACTAGTTGCTAATTTGGTGGCTGGGAGGAGTCGTACAACTTATTACCTCAGTTTTTGAAGGCAATTAAAGACATAAACTGAGGTACTAAGTACAAGATGATAACCACGAATGATGATGTGCCACGCGGAAATTTTGTGCGGTTTGATAGGGCATTTTGGGCGTTTGGACCAGCTATCCATGGATTTCAGTTTTGTAGACCCTTCATCAATGTAGATGGGACTCATTTGTATGGGAAGTACAAGGGTTGTCTGTTGATAGCTACGTCGTTTGATGGAGATAACCGATTATTTTTCTTGGCTTTTGCACTTGTGGAGAAAGAGAACATCGATACGTGGACTTGGTTTATAGAATGTTTGGCGCGTCAGGTGGTTAGAGGGAGGTCTCTGATATGCATAATCTCTGACCGTCACAGTGGTATCATCAGAGCGGTGGCAGATGTCTTTCCATGCCCCCATAGGCACAGGTTTTGTATACGACACATCATTGCCAATTTGAAGAAGCGGTACAGTGTCAAGGACTTGGATAAGATAGTCTGGAGATGTGCGAGTGCAGAAATAGTTGCTCATTACGATCATGCAATACAGAACCTTGAAGAAGTATGTCCTGGAGCCAGAGCGGAGTTGACTGAGGATATGAGCCCTGAGCAGTGGGTCCTTGCATACGATAAGAACATGTCGTTTGGGAAGCTCACGACAAATTCCTCTGAGAGCGTGAATTCTCTATTGAAGCGGGCATGGAGCTTACCTATTTAGGCCCTAGTATCGGCGATATTCTATCGGATGAATGCATGGTTTGTACACAGGCGAGAAAAGGCTGCACAGATTACAACCCATCTTTGTCCTTCGGTAGACGCACATTTACGAACTGTCGTGGATGATGCCAGACATGTGTACGTTGTTGTTTATGGTGATGGGATATTTCAGGCCGGTGAACACAAGGTTAACGTCATGCTTAAGGAGTGTACCTGTCGGTCATTCCAGATTTATCAGGTTTCGTGCGTCCCTGCCATTGTAGTGTGTGGGGCAATACATTACGACTTCAATCAGATGACATCCGAGTATTATTATGCATCTACAAACGCACGGGTGTATGAACTAGCGTTTGATGTGCCTACACGGAGAAGTACTTGGGTGCAAGAAGGTCTAGTGGTACCCCTACCAGGTCAGAAGAGGACTCCGGGTAGGCCAATGTCCATGCGTATTCAGAATTCTATGGATTGGAGAGATGACGACAGAGGACGATATTTGTGTAGTATTTGTAAGCAACCCGTTCATAACAAACGGGCTTGTAAAGCCCGTCTTCTGGCAGTGCAGAGAGTTCTCGTGCGGGGTCTAGGCGTCGGTAATGTATTCTGTTAGTTTATGTAAAATGTATAATGACATGTTTTTTGTTGGTTAATTTAACTTAGTTTGCTAATGTTACTTTATTTTTCCTATAGGTCGTGATGGCAGACGCCCCATTATTGTACGATCAGGACTCCTATAGGAGCGAAGCCATTTGGCATGGGGAGGTTAGTGCAGACTCTTGCACTTGTGATTACGTTTGGTTTTAAACATACACTAACAAGACTTACTCATGTTCAGGACCCTAGATGCCTGGAATGCACCGAGCATTTCCAGGCTCTACGACATTGGCCTATGGACGAGGGGATGTTGCCGTATATCGAGGCCGCGGGGTTTAGTGCACTACACAGAGTCCAGTTGTTGAGACTGGACAAACCGCTGATTACCGCACTGGTGGAGAGATGGAGGAGCGAGACGAACACCTTCCACCTTGCGAATGGTGAGATGACGATCACATTAGAGGACGTGGCTGTCCTCTTGGAATTACGTGTCGACGGAGACGCTCTGACTGGGTCGACTCGGGCGGATTGCATGGAGTTGGCCAGAGTCCTTCTGGGGGTCGAGCTTCCACCTGGAAGTTTTCAGAGGGTCGACTGTCACTATCATGGCTCAGAGGCCAATTTTCATTCTATCCCGACGACGCGACCGAGTTGGTGAAATAGTAGCACGCGCGCGTGTACCTCCTCCATCTTGTGGGTGCGACGATATTCTCGGATGGTAGTGCCCGAGGAGTTCACATGGCATACTTGACACTGTTCGAGGACTTCGAGGCGGCCAGGAGGTACAGCTAGGGGGCAGCTACGCAAGGCTTCCTCTACTGGGAACTCGCGAAGGCGTGTCGCACGGGAGTTGTCGGCATTGCTGGATGCCTCACCCTTATGCAAGTAAATTCTTCTTTCAAATAATTGTTCAACTTGAAGGAATAAGACTTATCAGTATAATTTTTATTTTTTGCAGTTGTGGGCGTGGGAACGTCTACATATTGGACATCTGACACTCCTAGAGGAACCGGCGCTGCAGGGTGGCCCTAGGTTCCAGGTATGTACCTATACAGTTTAATCGTTATTTACACTTCCGTAAAATCTTGTGTAACTAACTTATATTGGTATTTTAGGTGGAACGTCCGACGGACGAATGCCACAAACCCTGGTGGAAACCTGGTGCTATACAGGACAGAGTTGGACCACCTGCGGAGCTTTCAGGTAAGTTACTTTACGAATATACAATGATGACAATTCATACCCTAGCAAGTTTCCGGTAATAATTATTGTATTTTTCTTAGGTAAAATGGCAGTCGTACCTCGATTTCATGCAGCGTCTACATGCTATCTGCGTTGAAGGTAGACGTATCTGGTTGTCTAGGATACCTCTTATTTGCTTCGAGATCGTTGAGCTGCATGTTCCTGATCGAGTGATGTTACAGTTCGGGTTGGAGCAGGTAATTATTGCAACACCTAAGTTCAATTTCTATTTATTGTAGGGTTCATGGATTTAATTTAATAATTTCGAACAGGTGACTCCAGTGGAGGATGTCGAGCATGTTACTCGCATCTCTCGGAAAGGCCGACCTGGGGAGGATTGGGCGCTATACCACTGTGATTACATCACTCGGTGGGAGGCACGGGCGGAGTCTGTTGTTATAGGCAGCCGGACACACACCCCAGACATGCTCCCAGTGATTATATGAGGTGGTATTTGGGGGCTACTCGACGTTTCATATCGCCTCCACCGACTGAGCCAGCCATGGTATACCATCCTAGAGGTTATACCGAGGAGGCATTGGTACGTAATTAACTTTGTGAAATGACTATTTCGTTATTAAAATTTTTTCACTTACCATTTTTTTTTTGCAGTTGGGTTGTGTGCGGAACGTGGTTGAGCGCGTCAACCATAGAGAGGCCTTAGACCCATAGTCAGAAGAGCCATACCTGATGGAGATTGGACACTACTGTCAGTTAGTCCTGCACAGTCTTCCACTCTTGGAAGGAGCGATCGTCGGCGGAGATGTGTCACATGCTGGTGAGCCTTCTCACGTGGTCGACCCAGCCAGTGATAGAGCACCACGGAGGCGTCGTGCAAGGCGTCGGCCTACAGCTGAGACGATGACTCATGTGGAGGATTCTGACAAGGTTCCAGCCGTATCGGAGCCTACGGTGCCCGATCTTCCACCTGAGCAGACACCCGACCCGGAGCCCGACCAGCCCCTTGAGCCGCCCCAGGAGCAGCCCCAGGAGCCTGAGCCCAGCCGCCACCCTCCCATTCGGAGGATTTATACAAGGAGGCAGAAAAAGGCAATTGGTGCACCAGAGCCCAGTTCTGCCTTATGACTATTTTTGTATATTATATTTGTTGTTTTCATTATTTTTTATATATTTAAATTTGTATACTTATTTATATTTTATATAGTATCATTTATTTTTCATGATAGATGTGTTTTATTACTTTACAAGTAGTGTGATCAATAGTTTTGGATTATGAATGTTAACAGGTAATTACAGGTTGAAAAACAGACAAAAGCAAAAACAATAAAAAAGTTTAAAAAAATATTTTATAAAGGCGACATTTAAATGCCGCCTTCAGTAATAAAAAACAAGGCGGCTTTTATATGCCGCCTCCCTCACGTTAAGACACCAGCTGAAAAAAATTTTCGCTAAGTCATTAGTGAGGTGGCATCGTAAAGTCGCCTCGTTTTTTATAATAGTGGCGGCATTTTCATGCCGCCTCTTCCGGATTCGTTAACGAAGGCGGCATTTCGAAGCCGCCTCGCGTTTTGGCGTAGGCGGCTTTGAAATGCCGCCTCGTTCGTATATTTTTTCTATAGGCTGCATTTGAATGCCGCCTACAGATTGTTTATTTAAAAAAAATACGGTGACACGCTGGCGCCTGCTGGCCAGCGTGTCGCCTACGTGGCGTTGACCAAGTTGGTCAAACTTGGTCAAACGCTGAAAGTGACATTTTGGCAAAAAATTTATAAATAGTATCATTTGTGCAATTTTTTATTTTTTTCTAATTATTCTTTAAAAAAGGTCTTTAGATTACACATTTTCCATCTAATTCGAGCATCCCTTAATTTGCCTAGTAACATTGCCTCCTCATATTATAATTTTTTTACAAAAAAATAATAGCTCGATAATTTTAATTCATTTAATATAATTTTTAACTTGATAATTTTTTCTTCATTTAATATAATTTTTAATTACAAAATTATATGTTGCATTATTATAACTAAAACTACGCTTTAGTTTTAAATTGTTAGAAAAATTATAATATAAACAAAAATCCTATTTAATATTATTTATTTGCCAAAGTTAAATGATGAGTAAAGTAACATTTAGTAAGTTATTATTTAGAATTTATAATATTTGTAAATACTTTAAAATTATAATAAAATTCAAAACTATTTTATTATTTTGTGATAATACATAAAATGTAAAGAAGTCAAAAACTTTAGAGACCAGTAAATAAAACAAAAACTTTTATCCAAATTTTAATATACATGTATTCATTTTTTAACTTAAACAAAGATATATAAAAATGTAAAATGAATAAATTTTTTAAAATAAAGTCACTATTTAGATTAATGTCTCATAGTAATTTCACTTTACATAAAATTTATGATCAATTTTTACAATACTTTTCCGTAATAAATTTAATTAGTAAATATTTAATATATATTTAACCTTTTTTAAACTTAAACTATTATATTAAAATTTTGATATACCATAATTTTTTCCTTACAATTTGTCTCTTATCACAACTCATTTTCTTATTCTTCAACAAGAAAATAGAGAATCGGCAAGAGAGGACAAAGAAGAGGGATGGAAAGAAGGGCAAGGAAGAGAGGGCAAGGAAGAGAAGGCCAAGAAGAGAGGGACTGGAGGAGCAATAAAAATTAGAAATCAAAATTAAAGAAACAAAAACATTAAAGAGGTTGAACTTACCTATTTGATGGATGTTGAGTAGGCCGAGAAGAGCATGTAGGGAGAGTCGGGAGAAGAGCATGTAGGGAGAGTCGGGAGAAGAGCATGTAGGGAGAGTCGGGAGAAGAGCATGTAGGGAGAGTCGGGAGAAGAGCATGTAGGGAGAGTCGGGAGAAGAGCATGTAGGGAGAGTCGGGAGAAGAGCATGTAGGGAGAGTCGGGAGAAGAGCATGTAGGGAGAGTCGGGAGAAGAGTATGTAGGGAGAGTCGGGAGAAGAGCATGTAGGGAGAGTCGGGAGAAGAGAAGGAAGAATGAGTCAAAAGAAGAGGGCAGGGAAGAAAGAGTGGGGAGAAGAGAGGCGGGAAGAGAAGGCAAGGAGAGAGGGTTAGGAAAAAAGGGTCATGAGAAGAGGGCTGGGAAGAGAGAGAATGGAAGATAGTCAAGGGAAGAAAGGGGAGGGAAACTGAAATAGATTGCAAGCGCAGAATCAAAACACATATATATACACATGTTGGTTGGATGCATGAATCGAGGAGAGAAATCCTTTTGAGTGTGAACAGATTCATGAACATAAGATGAATGGAAACGAAATACACGAAATGAGAGAATAAGAATCGAAAAGGTGCAAAAAAACTGAAGAGAATGAAAAAGATGATTGATGCGATCCTAGCTAGTCACTACCAAGGGACTAATCAATGTAATATAGACTTAAGTTAAGTCCGAATATCGTCCCACAAGGACCAAGCCAGCAGCTAATCGCTTTCTGAATAAAAATTTAAAGTTTGAGAATCCTGATTTGAAATACTTAACAAAACAAAAATTTAAACTAAACAACTACTTGAATCAAGTTGAAGAGAGCTTTTGAGAAAATTCAGTAAGGAGAAAAGACGTTGGGAATTCAATTTCTGACGAGCTTTTGAAACCATGGTTACTTCCACATCGACATCACCTTCTATCTCTTAGAGTAAACCAGCCGGTGTGATCAACTCTACTTAATAGCATAAATATAAAGCTCAGCGACCCTACCTATGGTCGAAAATCAGGTCTTATGTCATAGATAAATCAATCAAATAAAAAAAAATATTACTTTAAGGTCGAGGATTAACCCTAAGATCAGTTGACCTACCTAGTGTATGAACTCAAAAAGATCATGTACATTCTATTAAACATATCTTACCTTTAGTCTAGCTTCACCTTATAACCAGTACATCGCAAGACAGGAAGTATGAATAAAAAAATTAACAATTTAAGAATGCTCATTCATACACCAAACTAAAAACAAATAAAACATAATGTATCAATCTCATTACATGCTTAGGGAGTCCTAGACTCCCAACTAAAAATGACTACTCCATGCAGAAAGTGTAAACACACATCAAGGTTTCAATAATAACCATGAAAGAAAAATACAACTAAGTACAGAAACCCCCTTGGAAGATTGTTCCTAGTCACCCTCACTCTTTGGCTGAAATATCCATATTTCTTCTTTAATGAACCAGGAGGTCGTGTATTACTTCCTCTGGACTTTCTCTCCTCTCTAAACTAATGAACACAACAGGAAATTAAACTAAAATTTGATGCTTTACACACCTCCTCAGACCCCTATTTATAGTTGAAGTTCTGTCTAGGCCATGTAATTTAGTCTCTGTCCAGGGGTCTAAAATGTGCCTTTCCAACCTCAAAATTGGATGAAATTATACACGAACCTTCCTTCCATGGTCCTTGCCTTGTGTACAAAATTTGAATTCAATCTGAGTTAGGCAATTTGAGATATGATGTTGAGAAGTCGGGTTGCTTCTGCTGCCAATTTTTGTACTAGGTCCACCACTTTGAAAGTATAAAACCCGAGAAGCACGACTTGGATTGACTTGATTTTTTGAGGAATGATCATACATCCTCTCAAGAATCTTCAGTCCAAATTTGGGTTCAATTGAAAATCAAGAACTCCAGATATGATCTCTTCAAACTCGGATTTTTTCTTCTCTTCTCTCAGCAGCTTCCTTATTCATATTGAACTTTACTTCTTGGACATTCAAAACATCTAGGACTCGAGCTAATTCCCTTAGAGTCTTCGTGGACACCTTCCTTAGACACTTAGGACTTCTTTTCCCAAGTTTGGGCTTAATTTGTTGTCAGGATCCCAAGATTTTTGCTACCTGCGTTGCTGAGTCATTGGCACGGTCGCGCCGATGATGTGCCTGATAATGGCGCGATGGCGCCACTAGAGCAGAATCCTTTCTAAGTCTCGAAACGGCTTTAGAATCCGCACTGTGTTAGGAGACTTCGTGGCACGATAGAGCCAGATTTTGCTTTCGTTGTGGCACGACAGCGCCACTCAGACTTTTTCGTTGGTCCCAAGAATGACAACTCCTCTTTTTATATTTAGCAGCTCTTTGGCACGTCCATGTTGTCTCTGTGTGAGGTAGCGCCAGCTCCTTGGCGTGGTAGTGCCCTCTAAAGGCGCGGTCTCGCCATTTCACATTCTCCAACTGTTGTCTTTCATGTCCGTTAAGCCGTTGGGTATTTTTATCATTTATTTTGAATTTTTGCCCATTGTCCCGGCGCAACAGCACCGATGATGGCACATATGCGCCATCCATCTTCTTGGCTCCTTTTGCTCATTTTTCTTTCATTTTTGCTCCAAATCCATATTTTCTTCTTCCACTGGGTACCTGAGGCACAAAACATGAATTTGAGTCATATTTGCTATTTTTATACTCAGAATTGACTCAGAATTAGATTTTCCAATCAATTTTCATGTCTAAAGATAGTGTCTTTCAGACACTTATTAATGATAGAAGGCGAAAGGGAATGGAAGAGATTGAAGAGATGAGAGTGAGGGGAAAAATAGCAAAAAAATATTAAAACAAGGTTAGTGGTAGGGCTGGCAATGAGCCGAGCCGAGCCGAGCCGAGCCGAGCCGAGCCGAACCTATGATGGCTCGAGCTCGGCTAAGCCCATAACACATGAGCTCAAGCCCGAGCTCGAGCTTGAACTCGAGCAACTAGAACGAGCTCACTCGATTTGAGTGGGTCTATCCCCTAATCGAGCCTGAGGCTGAGCTTGAGCTTGAGCTTGAGCTTGAGCTCGACCCAGGTCAAGCTCCCTCCCTTGCCCAGCTCGAGCCTAGCTCGAGCTCCAGGTCATAAAAGCCTAGCTCAAGCTCCAAGCCATAAAAGCCTAGCTCAAGCTCCAGGCCATAAAAGCCTAGCTCAAGCTCCAGGCCATAAAAGCCTAGCTCAAGCTCCAGGCCATAAAAGCCTAGCTCAAGCTTCAGCCCACGCCCAGCAGATCTGCCTATTCGGGCTTTTTAATTATTCTACTTAAATTAATCTACAATAATATATCTAAATTAGTGATTATAAGTTGATTACGTACCCAATTATGCTAAAACAAAAATTCATAGAACTTCAAAAATTTTTAGTTAATTAATAATTTTGGTTAATAGAATCATTGATAGAAATTTAAAAAGACAATTCTAAATACAATTGCTGAAAAAACTTGAGGCTCCCATTCCTTTAAAAAGCTAAAATATTATACACAATTTTAAAAATATATAACTCAAAAATACAAACGAGTCGGCTCGTTGAGCTTCGAGTCGAACTACCTAAAGCTCAAGCTTGACACGTTTAACTAAACGAGTCTTACTTAAAGCTCAAGTTTGATTCGAGCTTGAAATAATTCGAGCCGAGTCGAGCTTTTACCGAGCCGAGCTCGAACTATTCACGAGCTGGCTCGGTTCAATGCCACCCCTAGTTAGAGGGACTCAACATCTAAAGTAGCACATGCTAGAGTGCCTCCCTCGTCTCCATTAGGGGTGGATTCGAGCCGAGCCAAACCCGAACATCCATATGTTGGGTCTCAGCTTGGTGTGAAAAACATAAACTTGAGCTCAAGCTCGAGATCGTGATGAGCCCCCTGCATAGCACGAACTCGAGCTCAATCACTTTTATTGAACTTGAGCTCGAGCAGCTCAATGTATTCCAAAAAGACAAAAAGAAGAGAGGAAAATACAAACAAAAAAAAAAACAGAATTTATTTATTTAGTCTCAGTAGCCAAGAAAGCACTCCAGTTCCCAACTTTGCTGGGTAGAAAGTCTACCTATCAAGATGAAATTCAGGGGGAAGGAGGGAGGGAGGAGGGAAGGAAGGATGGCCATATATGAGAAAATTGACATAAGAGTTTATTCAGATTTCACTCAGTTATGTTTCTAATTCATTGATAAATCTACAGAGGATAAGACAAAAGACGAAAATGACTCTTGGAGGACAGCAACTTCCAGCCAAGGTGGAGAAAAGGAAAGGCTGAGACTTAATCCCAATAAGCAACGCAAGAGGCAGCTAGGAACTTCAACCCCAGAGGACCTGCTCTAGAGAACTGTACCCTGTTTATGCACCTTAGATAGAACCAACCCAAGAACAATCCTTGGATACAGTGTAATGCATATTGAGGATTCTCTTCAAGTTCAGATTTCAACTTGATTACTTGATCCTCGGCTGTCCAAATGCTGAAAAACATCAACAGTAAATTCTGGGTGATGAATAGAGCTTAGAACATCGCAGAAATCTTGGCCAACATGCTGTTTCTAAACCAATGACTGAGCCAGAAAGAAACCGATGAAGCATCCCCAGCATAAATGCATCCTCAACTCTACCATGTATCTTCAATCATCCATTTCATCACCAGGAAATCAATAGACTAAGTAAACATGCTAAATGTGTGTATACAAGAAAACATTGGGTGTGCCAGTTGGTTGTTTCGATCATCATAAAACTGATAGGTTGCTATATATCAATTTCAAAGAGTTACACCATGCTGGAGGACCATAATAAGAAAAAAAAAATTTAACAAAAAAATAAGGCAAGTGAGACCTCCCTGTCTTTCTCTCTGTATTCTCTGTTTTTCTGAATATAATCAAGCTGAAGTATGAGAGATTTAAAAATTCCAGGTTTCAAATTGAAGCTTGCATAACACATAAAACCCACAAACAATAAGACGAGGAAAAAAAATAAACGCAGCAAATATTTTGATGCAATTATTATTGCAATGGAGAGAAATTTTTACTGGATCCAATTGTATAAAGGAAGCCAAAATAGTATCTCATAATGATGTGTTAAGATCTGATTGAAAACAGTTCCACTTTCGTGTGCTTTATTTAATGTTTGCTTCACTCTTTTCCATTCAGAATCCCATTGAACTCCTTTTACCCACTCATATGGTAGTACACCAATTCTGTAAACAGATTACCATTCAGTACAAGCAGAGTTGGCAATACAAATATAAAACACAAAATAGTATGGTCTTGAACCAATCCATATCTCTTCACTGAAATGAAAGTACCTCAGTGACTGGAATCTTTAAAAGTTGGTTGTTATACCTAAACATAAAAAGCTTCTTTTCGTTTCTTTATAGTCTTTGAAAACACTTTATTCATCAAACAAAAACGAATTTGGAAACCAAAAGAAGTATATAAATAAGATTTCCTTAAAAGATTTTATTCCACATTCATGAATAAAGAAGAAGGAAATTTAGTGAAAATCAATATCTAATAATATACAATGAATTAAAAAAAGTCTGACAAGTAAAAAGCAAATGGTATAGAAGCCATAAGAACATATACCTCTTCTGCAATGCAATTTGGAAACACCAGATTCCAGAAATCCAGATCCCTCAACCCATTTCATAATTTCATGATGCTGATCAGTTGTTCTCAAGTCATTACAGTATACTGAAAGCAATTCACTTATCTGATTTTTCCCTACTTCTTCAAGAAGGACTAGTGCAGAGATGTCCATCAATGTCAGGAATAAATCCTTTGTCCATCATTTCATCCCTGATAATATCATAAGTGAATCTGTTGGGGACTAAACCTTTCTCCAACATTTCATTCAGAAGCCTATTTGCTTCTTGAAGCTTACCTTTCTGACAGTGTCCTTTAATTAGAACATTATAAGTGACAACATTTGGCTGTTTTCCCCTTTTCTCCATTCTTTTCATCACATTCACTGCTGCTTTTAGGTTCCTTTCCTTACAGAATACATCAATTAAAGTATTATAAGTGACATGACTTGGTTGCAAACCCATGCCAAGCATCTCATCCAAGAGCCTACGAGCCTTACTTGACTGACCTTTCCCATACAATGTACCAATCAGTATATTACAAGTCACCAGATCAGCTCTGAGACCTTTCTTCTTCATTTCATCCAACAGTTGACTTGCCTTTTCCTCATCTCCTTGCTGACAAAAGCCCATTAATAAGCAATTGTAGGTTGAGACAGTGAGGGGTACTCCTCTCTCTAACATCAGATCACGCAATTCAATTGCATTGGCCAAATTCCCAGCTTTGCAGTATCCATCAATCAGCGTGTTGTACGTAATATCATTTGGAGCCAAACCTTTGAACACTATATCATCAAATAGGTTCCTGGCTTCCTCCAACATCCCTTTCTTGCAGAGCCCATTAATAATGATATTATAGGTCATGACATTTGGATTGACACCCGAGTTCTCCATCTCATTATGCAATTTGAGAGCCTCATCAGTCTTTCCTTCATTACAGAACCCATTTATTAGAGAGTTATAAGTGATCACGTTTGGTACCAAATTTTGGTTCATCATCTCTTTAAATATCCTCATGGCACCAGCAGAATTTTCATCCTTGCTATACCCATCAATCAGAACATTAACAGTTACCACAGTCGGAGAGATATTCATTGCAACCATTTCCTTAAGAATGGAATCTGCTTTAAATAATTTCCCAGGTCCACCTCTCTTACAGTGACCATCAATTAGAGTGTTGTAAGTGATCACTGAGGGTGAACAACCCCAAGATTTCATATCTTCAATCAAGTCTTCTGCTCTTCGTAATTTTCCAGCCTTGCAGAGACCATTGATGATTGTATTAAATGTGATTCCATTAGGCGTTATTTGCCTCCTGATCATTTCCTTATACACAGACTCAAGAAGTCCAATTTTATTCTCTTTAACTAAACCACTCAACAAGGGATTACAGGAAATAGTGGACAACCGTAGCCCGTAATCTCCTGCTCGCTCAAAGGCTTCTGCAGCCAGCTGAGTGTTAGAATTTTTCACATAGGCCAAAACCAGCATATCTGGCACAACCGAATTCTGCGAGAACTGATCAGAACAGACGGAGAGCGTATGGAAAAATGAAGAGACTGAGAAGCGGTCGACCTGCACGGCTCCATGAAGCTGTGAACGAATTTGTGAGTATTTCTTCTCACGCGCAAGCAAATGTAAGAGCCGGCAGTAAACTTGGAGACCATAAAAAACTCCAATTTCCTTCTCAGACCATTTGAAAAACCTGAGGGTCGTTTCGCCGCCGAGCTCCGATTCGAACAAGCTCTCAAGAAATTGATGGGGATCACATTGGCCAATTAACCTTTTAAGACGATTCCAATGTTGTTTGTTTATGAGTTCGGAAACCAGGGATTTGTCAAAAAAATGTTACTGTGTGAAGAAAACAGGGATCTAATCATAGCATATGGAGTTCAAGTCCAGAGAGAAACTATAATCAGGTGACGGGTTGAAGGACTTACGGTTTCCCCAGGAAGAAAGTCTGGAGTGCCTCCCGTCGGAGTAAAACCTGGATTCGCCTCAATTTGTCTAACAACGATTGTGGAATGGGGAACCCCAAGTGACGCTTTATAAAAGAAAGGCTTGGGTTGCGGCATAGAGCGAGTTCTTCCTTCAGAGGCCAAAAGCTCTACCAGAAAGGAAAAGTTGTTATTTATTACAAAAATATTTGCTTTTGGGTTAACCACTTAACCTTAGTACCTTACCTTACCTACCACTACCTTTTGTCCATAAATAAAACGTTTGTAAAAGATGCATAACTAGCAGCATGCAGACCCTCACACATTTTGTACTACTCTATTTCTGAACTACTCAAAGATCTATAAAAAATGCATCATTTCTGGATTAAAAAAAAAAAATCCAAAATACTGACTCATGGATGTATATCGCTAACAAAATACTGAAATTTAGATTCTATATAAAAAAATATAGAATCTCAATATCCTTTCTCAATGGGATCATAACATGAAGAATTACAATGATTCTCAATATTTGATGATCCAACCAAAGAACAATATATTCTAACTCTTGAGTGTATCACGGTGGGTGAGTGTCACTCAACCTACGCAATGTCGACATTTGGTGAGATTGTTGCGTGATTACGCCATTTGTCTACAGTTGCTGCGACAATATAATCTCGTAACCATCATAATATGGCTCCATTCCTTCGGACATCAGTTGCCAGACCAAGCCACCTCCCACTAGGGATGGCAATGGGTACGGGGTTAGCGGGAACCCGACCCGCTTAAAAGCGGGTTTGGGTTTATGTTTTACCCCGTGGGTCGGTTTCGGTTTTGGGAGCAGAACCCGTCCGCGGGTTCGGGCGGGGGCGGGTTTAAGCCCCAAAAAAACCCGACCCAACCCGCTTAATTCTTATGTAAAAAAAAAGTTTTAGAAGGTATTTAAATAATACAAAGTAAAACCCTACTTTCTTACGTTCTCCTCTTATGTTTGACAATATGTTTAGGTATTTATATGTTTATATTATTTATTTAAGAATTTTTTTATATTTTTAAAATTTTTAATATTAAACATAGCGGGTCGGGTACTCGCGGGGCGGGGCGGGTTTTCGCGGGTTCGGGGCGAGTTTTTTGCCCCACGGGTTCGGGGCGGGTTTTTTGCCCCACGGGTTCGGGCGGGTTTTTTTTGCCGCTGGGCGGGACGGGTTTAGAAATCAAACCCACGGGCGGGTTTTCAAGGGACGAAGTTTCCCTGAGTTTTTTTGGGCGGGGATGGGTTTCCAAAACCCGCCCGCCCCTCTCCGTTGCCATCCCTACCTCCCACAGCTCCACTAATTCTAGCAGCATTGTGGATGTTCCTGTAAACTGCACCCAAGTAAAGATCCCTCCCATTTGTGGTGAAACCGGGGTCTTTCTTTGATTTTCCAAACTCACTGAAAACTAGTGGCTTCTTTACAATCGAACTCAAGTTGTGATTCCTCACTTTCTCCCGGTACCCTGTTGATCACATTAACAACTTACTTTCAGAATTTGAAGTTCATGTTTAGTATAATGTGAAGAGTATTTGTAAATTATAAGATACATTGTTCTACTAACCATATATTAGGGTATGCATGTATTGTCGTAAAATCGATCTCCCGCCGTTGATTGGTCTTAATGAAATCAGTTCCGACTTGGTAACCGGGATTAAATCTCTTTCTCTCCGGCACCGAATCACCGTAAAATCCTTCCATGCCAATCTCAAGCAAGTGTTTTTTATCTAGTGACTTTAATTGTGTAAGAAGCCATCTCCTTAACCCAAACCTGGTTCATATATATAGTGTTTTATATACAACAATTAAACCTAGAGAATAATAGGAATCAGTTCCTCAATTTATTTTCATAATGGTAGCTTCAGGGGGACAGGAAAGACTTACATCAACTGTATTGCCAGAGTAATCAGCCTGACACCTAAGTTCATTGATCAGCTCCCATGCCATGATAGTTGGGTCATCTTTGTACATCGTTTTAGTGATGCTATTGAACCTTGTTACAACCCTCTGTACCCAAAAACAAAAATTTAGGCCCTCTTAATTACTATATTACAAAAAATATTGATCAAGTTTCTGTCAAAGTCATCAATAGATGCACATGATATATATATATATATATATATATATACTACTCTAATTAACTACGTACCTTAATGTGGTTCTTGTAGTAACCCTTGATAACAGGAATAGTGTAGAAATCATCATCTCCACGGACTTGTACTCCAGCATTTTGTGCCCATTTCACATATTGTGGTCTTCCTCCAAAGTCACCATAGTTGTTCACTAAGCTCAAAATGAGACGAATGCCATACTTGTTAGCTTCTGAAACAACAAAATCAAGTGCCTGCAATAACAAAAAGACATTCTTTACATTAGCAAATAGTCCCTATTGATCATATATATAGGAAACGTCGACTTAATTAATCAATAAACTAATTGGTGATGAAAAACCTGGAAGACTCTTTCATCATAAACACCCGGGGAAATTTGCAGTGCATGGTAGCCTCCATCACTGAATGCCCATGTCCGGCAAACAGTCAGACCGGCAGCCGCGGCGTCCCGGAAGACAGTAGAGACCTTTGGCCTCTCTGAAGGGTCTGCTGCTACATGCATCATCCAATATGAATTGAACCCATTAAAGAGAAAGGGGGAACCCTTGAGCATGAACTGGGTGCCTCTTGTTCTAACAAACCCACCGTGTACTGGTGCAACATTCGTAGCCTCAGTAAGAAGAAACAAAAGGGAGAAGACCCAAAAGATGCAGCTTATCCTATGGTACTTGGCCATTGCAAAATGGTTATATCGGAGTTGTGTAGAGGTGAGAAGAGTGGGTGTCATTTATATAGGAAATATCATCTGCAGGCTGCAAAGCCACTTAGTAGAGAAAGAAATCATGCCTGGGGGGAGGCTTGCAGTTGGAAGGAAGGAATCACCAAATTTAGGTCTGCTTTTTGATTAATTTGTTGCAGGGAATGATTGGTAGTTTTGAGTTGGTTGAGGAGTGCCTGAAAACAGGGAACCATTAACGAAGTTTATATATAGAGGTCTCATATGGGGAACGTTTGATATGAAGAAGGAGAAGCTTTTTAATACACACGAAGTGGCACAAAGAGCTATAAAAGCCTCTGTTTTCAGTATCTGATAAGGAAACTGGTTTTTTCAGCAGCTTTTTCCATATGACGAGAAACAAGATAATGGTGACGATTTGTAGAAAAGAGGAAAGAAAAGCTTCAGAAATGCTGGAGACTGTTGGCTGTTCCAAGTTGCTGCTTTTAACTGTATATGATTCAGATAAACCGGAAAAAGAACATTGCAGTTAGCCGATTTCTTAAGCTAGACCTGGAGAACCAGTTTCTGTTCATTTAATTTCAGATTAAACTGAAGAGAAAGCAGTAAACTTCCGTTAATTCGTTTTTTTACTATTTAATCTCCTCATTCTCTCCAAAATTAAAACATATTTTCTCCCTAAACACCGTTCTCTCTCCCCTCAAACACCTTGGATTCTCAATTTTGGCTCATGAGTCGTATCTCCCCCTTAGTAAAAAATTAATATTTTAAAAAATTATTATAAATTAGGATTACATTATTATTAAGTCTTTTTATGTATATAATAATATTTTATATTTAATTTTCTATAAAATTGTGTTTTTTATAATTTATTTATTTTCTGAATTAATTGTGCTAACTAATATTTGATGAACTGAAGAACCGGTTAGTGCTATATTATTTTCTTATAATTTAGCTATCGGAAGTAAAAGGTTCTCAACCAAATGTGAGACTAACATGGTCTTAGATTAACGGAGGTCCTAATGAAGGTCATTAGATACCCTCTTGCAAAATAATATTAAGATATATCCTCATGTTCGTTGTGATATTATTTAAAAACTAGTGAAACAATTTTTAATTGCTACATCTCTCATGCATGAAGTTGAGTTTATTAGTAGTTGTGATAGTTCCATCGTTATGCAATTGTGTTGTTAGCAAAGTCTAACAAATAGAAATGTGAGTTGTAGTATATACATCATCATCAAGTACTTAACCATCACTAATATGGCTATACTCTTTAGTAGAGTCTCTATGATGAAAGCTTGTTGGAAGAGTTTCAGTTCAAAGCTATTCCAAAGCATGATTTCTCCTCCATATAAGAGAGTTTTAGATTAAAAAATGGTCAGCTAAACATGTTTTTTATTCAAAGAGTCATTCTATTATTTGTTGGACATTAGTCCTACAAACAAATGTAAATATAAATTTTACTAGCTTAATAGTTGGAAACAGGCTTCCTAACTTTACGTTGTACGAAAGTAAGTGCTCGTACTATAAACGGGTACAAATATGTTAGCCATAAAATATACGTCCAATGTACAGTATACAAAATTTAAAGAAGGGTAATTTGGTAATTTGTTGTGAATATATGGGTGCAACTTCAAGAACTCCTTTGATTCGATCTCCAAATAGACATGAAACGGTCGAAGTACGTCTCCTTCACGAACGAACAGAACAAATTTGAATTTTGCCTAAGCTTGATGGAAAATTTGATATTCCGATCGGCTTTAGACGATTGATTGCGAAATAGCGGCAGAAGTGCTTGTTGCTATCTCACTGATTTGGGGTGGCAATTTAGAATTTCTGGAATTTTTAACATACGTTCTCCCGTATGTCTATGTATGTCTGTATCTCTCTGTATCTGTGTATGTCCCTCTGCTCTTCCAAGCCTATTGCTTTATAGGCTTGTTGATCTCTAACTGTGTGGACCAGGTATGTCGGAGCAGTTGCAACCCACTTCGACCGCTTCCTTGTAGCGTTTTCGCTGAAATGTGGAACTGCCTTAGACCAATGCAAGATGTTTTAAAATTAATCCACGTAAGATCCTTGTGGACTGATTGTGTGGCTTTAATCGTCTGACTTGTCACCCCTGTAGACTGTTGACGGGGCGATTTTGATCTCGATTGTTGGTTCATCGTGGCTTGATTGACGGCTTAATTTTGTTGGTTGATTGGGGTCAATGTTTGACCTGTTGACCTGGGCCTTGCGGGGATGATTTGGACCATAATTTTTGGTCCTCGCAAAATTCGTTCATACAAATGCCCCCTTCAAAATATGCACATTAAGTGTACGATTTGAGGTTGTACACTAAAATGAGTAAATTTTGAAGCCAATTTTTTTTTTTTTTTTTTTTGTGGGCCCATGTGTAAGTGGGCTTGGGCTTGTTACGAGCTTGGACTTGCTTCAGGTTTGAGCTTGCCTTGGGTGGGTTTCTTTGATTTGGTGGGCCGAGCAATCTAACTTCCACTTCTTAGTGGGCTGAACCATTAGAGTTGACCTGTGGATGCTTAGCTGAGTTGACTAGGTGGTTCTTTGCTCACTGAGTTGTGACTCAGTATTCTTCACGTGGGTGCTTGGCTTTTGGATTATCCTCTTATCCTTGTTCAAATTTTAAATCAGGGATAAGCATTATCCAGGGATAAGAGGGAGTCTCTAAATAGAGCTCAATCAAACTGTGCCAGTCTCGATTTCCGTATTTGGGACTTTGCTTTGTTGACCTTGATTTCTGAGGAACTTTCTCTCAGTTGCTGACTTCATCTGACGATCAGGTAAAGGTTTTTTTTGTTTTTTTTTTCTTTTCCTTGGTCATGTCTTTGTCATACTATATTATTGTGATGACGACCCTTTTTCATTGTTCTCCGACTGCGAAGGCATCCTCATGAGGGAGGGAGGAGAGGGTCTAGCTGATTTAGTGAGACCTTTGGTGCGATGAAATTTGATTCACCATCTACTAAAGGCTCGCTTTTCAGTTGCCTCTAACCCTGAACTTATGCTGCCGATGCGAGTCTCTGTTCTTCACAATTGGGGGTATTGGTTTCTTCTTCACGATGCCCTGTTTGGCCTCTTTTTTTTTTGTTATTTTTTTTTTCTGACTGCAAAGGCATCCTCATGAGGGAGGGAGGAGAAGGTCTGGCTGATTCAGTGAGACCTTCGGTGCGGTGAAATTTGACTCACTTGTAAGGGGATAAGGATCTTTGAAAAAATTAAAGAAAAATTTGAATTCTGTTTTGACTAAGTAAGAAGTTCCATCACTAGGAAAGGAGTGAATCATCTATTTTGAAACTTGTAAAGGGAGGACCACCGACTTTTCTTTATCTCTACAGATTTATCTGGTTATTTTTCTCAGATTTTCCACGAGGACATGCAAAGATTTAAGTTTGGGGTTGTGATAAGTGTTTGAAAGATACTATCTTTTGGCATGAAAATTGATTGGAAAATCTAATTTTGAGTTATTTCTGAGTATAAAGATAACAAATATGACTCAATCCCATGTTATGTGCCTCAAGTGCCCAGTGGAAGAAGAAAATCAAGATTTGGAGAAAAAATGAAGGAAAAATGAGCAAAAGGAGCCAAAAAGATGGATGGTGCGTCTGCGCCACAATCGGCGCCACCGCGCCAGGAAAATGGCCAAAAATTCAAAATTAAGGATAAAAATGCCCAACAACTTAACGGGCATGAAAGCCAACAGTAGGGGAATGTGAAGTGGCGAGATCGTGCCTTCAGAGGGTGCTACCGCGCCAAGGAACTGGCGCTACCTCACACAGACACAGCATGGACACGCCAAGGAGCTGCTAAATACTGAAAGAGGAGTTGACATTCTGGGGACCAACGAAAAAGTCTAAAGAGTGGCGCTGCCACGCTACAATGACA
Source organism: Aristolochia fimbriata (assembly GCA_019845555.1). Lineage (NCBI taxonomy): Eukaryota > Viridiplantae > Streptophyta > Magnoliopsida > Piperales > Aristolochiaceae > Aristolochia > Aristolochia fimbriata. Next base: position 23,092,980 of record CM034078.1, read on the forward strand.
ACAAAATATGGCGCTACCGCGCCAAGAAGTCTTCTAACACAACACGGATTCTATGGCCGTTTCCAGACTTAGAAAGAATTCTGCTCCAGTGATGCGACCGTGCCATTATCAGGCACATCAACGGCACGGCTGCGCCATTATCAGGCACATCAATGGCACGACCGCGCCATTATCAGGCACATCAATGGCGCGACCGCGCCATTATCAGGCACATCAACGACACGACCGGGTCAATGACTCAGCAACGCAAAGTCGCAAAAATCTTGGGATCCTGACAACCAATCAACCCCAAACTTGGGGAAAGAAGTCTTAAGTGCCTAAGGAAGGTATCCACAGAGACTTTTATGGAATTGGGTCGAGTCCTAGCTATTTTGAATGTCCAAGAAGTAAAATTTAAAACGAATAAGGAAACTGCTGAAAGAGAGAAGAAAAATCCGAGTTTGAAGAAGATAAACTGGAGTTCCTGATGTCCAATTAAACTCAAATTTGGACTGAAGATTCCTAAGAGGATTTAGGATCATTTCACAAAAAATAAGGTCAATTAAAGTCGAGCCTCTCAGGTTGTATACCTTCAAAGTGGTGGACCCAGTGCAGAAATTAGCAGTAGAGCAACCCAACTTTTCAACATCATATCTCGAGTTGCCTAACTCAGATTGGACTCAAATTTCGTACACAAGGCAAGGACCATGGAAGGAAGGTTCGTGTGTAATTTCATCCAATTATGAGGTTGATAAGTCACATTTTAGACCCCTGGTCAGAGACAAAATTACTAGACCTGGACAAAACTTCAACTATAAATAGGGATCCGAGGAAGAGTGTAAACCATCCAGTGTTCAGTTCAATCTCTTGCTTTGTTCTTTAGTTTAGAGAGAAGAGAAGGTCTAGAGGAAGTCTTACATGACCTCCTGGTGGATTGAGGAAAAAAGGTGGAGATTTCAGCCAAGGAGCAAGGGTGACTAGGAGCGGTCCTCCAAAGGGAGTTTCTATACTTAGTTATTATTATTCTTTTATGGTTGTTCTTGAAATCTTGATTTGTGTTCACACTTCTAGTATGGAGTAGTCATCTATAGTTGGGAGTCCAGGACTCCCTAGGCATGTAATGAGATTGATACATTATGTTTTATTTGGTTTTTAATTTGGTGTATGAATGAGCATTCCTAAGTTGTTAATTCTTGATTCATACTTGCTGTCCTGCGATGTACTGCTTATAAGGTGAAGTTAGACTTAAGGTAAGATATGTTGATAGGATGTACATAATCCTTTTGAGTTCATACACTAGGTAGTTCAACTGATCTTAGGGTTAATCCTCGACCTTAGAGTAATACCCTTTTTTATTTGATTGCATTACCTATGACATAAGACCTGATTCCCGACCATAGGTAGGGTCGCTGAGCTTCATGTTTATGCTATCAAGCAGAGTCGATCATGACGGCAAGGGAAGGTGACCAAAGGATCGGTCATCCTAGGCACCGGTGCCGAGCAGGCTCTGGCAGCTGAAGTTTTGGCCCCGACCTTGTTGTTGTTGTTGGTGTTGGAACTGGTCATTTGAATTGATAGATCGGAGAAAGAGATGAAAGGTAGAAGGGTCCCACTGGGAGTGCCAAATTTGTAAACAGGTACAAATATGTGGACCGTAAAATACGCGTCCAATGTATAGTATTCAAAATTTAAAGAAGGGTAATTTGGTAATTTATTGTGAATGTATGGGCGACACTTCGTGAACTCCTTTGATTCGATCTCTGCATAGACACGAAACGGTCGAAGTACGTCTCCTTCACGAACGAACGAAACAAATTTGATTTTTTCGTAATCTTGACAAAAAATTTGATATTCCGATCGGCTTTAGATGATTGATTGCGAAATAGCGGCAGAAGTGCTTGTCGCTATCTCACTGATTTGGGGTGGCAATTTAGAATTTTTGGAATTTTTGACGTACGTTCTCCCGTATGTCTGTGTATGTCTGTATCTCTCTATATCTGTGTATGTCCCTCTGCTCTTCCAAGACTATTGCTTTATAGGCTTGTTAATCTCTAATTGTGTGGACCAGGTATGTTAGAGCAGTTGTAACCCACTTCGACCGCTTCCTTATAGCGTTTTCCCTGAAATGTGGAATTGCCTTAAACCGAGGCAAGATGTTTTAAAATTAATCCATGTAAGATCCTTGTGGACTAATTGTATGGCTTTAATCGTCTGATTTGTCACCCCTGTAGGCTGTTGACGGGTCAATTTTGATCTCGGCCGTTGGTTCATCGTGGCTTGATTGACGGCTTGATTTCGTTGGTTGACTGGGGTCAATCTTTGACCTGTTGACCTAGGCCCTGCGGGGCTGATTTGGACCATAATTTTTGGTCCTTGCAAAATTCGTTCATACACGTACCTACATACAAATGTAAATATAAAATTTACTAGCTTAATAGTTGGAAACGTGCTTCCTAACTTTACATTATACGAAAGTAAGTGCTCGTACATGGGCCTCCACTCACAGTATCCACATGTTGAAGTCCAAAAAGTAAGTCTACACGTTAAAGGGAGTATTAAAGATTAGTCCCACATACAAATGCAAGTAAAAATTTCTCAACTTCGGAAATAGGTGAGCTTGTTAAATCCAACGAACTACTCATCACGCTCACATCGAACAATTAAACTCTGATTATGTCACCCTGATGTTTTTGCTTATTTTTTACTTGACTTTTGGTACTTTTTTTATTAGTACTCTTGAAATAAAACTGTTAAGTTTGATTTATCTTCTCTTTTGGTTTATATACATTCATGTTTGGAATTGACAACTATTTATAGTAAGCATTTGAAGTCTATTACCACTTTAAATGTTTTTTGAAAGGTAAATTGCTTACTAGTATAAATTTAACTGTTATTGCAACTGTATAGACTAAGTGAGAGACTTAGTATTTTCAACTTGTAGCTTACAAAGCGAGTCATCATTCCCGAATCAGCTTGGCCCAAGAAAAAAAAAAAAGAAAAAAAATATGCATTCGTCTAATGCACATACTCTTGAAGGGGCATCTGTAGACATCGAAATTTGATCAAACCAAGATTTGACGGTCATAAATCGATCTTACGATCTTACGATCAATTTCAAAAATAAAAAATCAAATCAACCCCCTCTCCTATAAATACCAACTTATTTGAAGGATACAATGTTGGTTGGAAAATCAAAGGTTGAAGACTGTAGGACTCGAAGAACGAAGCCTTGCCGAAGAACAAAAACTCTGATAAGATCACTAAAAACGCATAAAGAACTATCAAAGAACATCGTTGCAAGAAGTAGTTCTTCTGTTACTACACAAATTGTTTTAAGTTTGTCGTAGATCATTCAAAATCAAATCCAACAAGTTCGAGACACAACTCGGCATCAAGTTTAGGACTCCGTTTGAGACACTATAAGTTGTCATTGGAACGCAAGTCGACACGTGGAGAACGAGTCGAAGGAGCAACTAAAGAGGGAATCACATAACTTGTACATTGTTAATTATTCGCTGATCTTGCACGAATGGTTGCGCCCTTTCACGAACCAGCCCTGTTAAGGAAGATTCCTGATTGGAATCAATCACTCCCACGTGCAATATTTATGCTTCCCAGTTAGAGTCAATCACTTGTATTGTAATTGTACTATACTAGGTATGTTAGCTAGTCGACTCAGGTCACCTGTCTGTATGTACTCAACTCATTCAATCATTCAATACAATATGAAATCACCAAATCTACATGGAATCAGGCCAGCCCTACCCTCACCCAAAAACCCTAGCCGTCGTCCTCTGTCTGCTTCGATGGGTGTCCTCCCTTCCTCACTTCGTTCTACCTCAAATCTCTGTTTCTTGCTACTATGGCTGAAGGTGCATCTTCCACCACTCCTACTATGTCTGTGATTGTTGCGCAATCAACTCTTGCTCAAGGTCTCACGTTTGATCTTGATGATAATATTGGCCAATTCCACATTATGGTCAATAATATCACCCATCATGTTTCTATCAAACTTGATAGTGACAACTATCTCTTGTGGCGTGCTCAGTTCCTCCCAGTGCTGCCATCAACTTCCTCTGCGCTGGCTCAAGTCAATCCTGACTTTCTCCAATGGTACTCCATTGATCACATGATCCAGAGCTGGATCATCACCACGCTATCAAATGCTGCCTTGGGGTAGACATTGGGCCTCAACAGAGCCGCTGAGATGTGGCAAAAATTGAAAGATGCTTATGCTTCGACGTGCCAATCTTGCTTGATCCATCTCCGATTTAGTCTCCAAAGAATTCGCAAAGGCAACATGTCTATGGCTGCCTACCTTGAGAAGGTAAAAACAATTGTCAACGATCTTGCGGCAGTCGACAAAGGTCTGGACGATCAGACCATCACCCACTATGTCATTAGTGGGCTTGGCCAAGATTTTGAACCTTTTGCTCAAATGGTCACTGCTCGTGAAGTTCCAAAGAACTTTACCACTTTGCAGAACTTGCTCACGCAAGAACATTGCTTGCAGATCTAGGACCAGCTCCAGAACATGAATCTCGCAGGACGTTCCTCGGTTAACGTTGCTATAAGTGGAGATCGTGGGGGATTAGGTCGCGGTCGTGGCCGCCAAGGTGGTCATGGGGGAAGGCATGATAAGCGTCTAAAAGACACTATCTTTGGGCATATAAATTGATTGAAAAACTTAATTATGAGTTAATTCTGAGCATAAAATCAACAAATATGACTCAGTTTTATGTTTTATGTCTCAGGTACCCATTGGAAGAAGAAAAACGGGATTTGGATAAAAAAATAGAAGAAAAATGAGCAAAAGAGGCCAAAAAGAAGAACGGCGCGACCGCGCCGATTCTGGCGCCACCGCGCCAAATAAATCCTCAAAAATTCAAATTAATGTGCAAAAATGTTCAACGACCCAACGGTCAAGAAAGCCAACATTTAGGGAATGTGAATTGGCGCGACCTCATACAAAGCCAGAACGGACGCGCCAAAGTGAGCTAAAAGCAGAAAGAGAAGTTGCCATCCAGGGACCAAGGAAATGTCCAAGTACTGGCACGACCGCGCCATCTCTATAGCAAAATTTGGGCGACCGCGCCCCGTGGTCTCCCGACTTAGACGGATATCGGCTCCAGTGGCGCGTCCGCGCCAGAATTCGGCGCGACCGCGCCGATGACGAAGCAACAAAAAATCACGAAAATCTCGGAAACCTGCAATCAAATCAAATCCAAACTTTGGAGAAGGAGTCTCAAACGTCTAAGGAAGGTACCCATGAAGAGTTTAAGGTAATGTACTTAAGTCCAGGTGCATTGAATGGTCTAGTTAATTCAAAACAGGAATCTGCTGCTAATGGAAGGAGATAAAATCCGAATTTTGAGAAGAGCAGAAAAGGAGTTTCACAATTCCAATTAAAGCCAAACTTGGAACGAAGCTTCCTGGCACTACAGAGGATCTTGTCATGAAAATTCTGGTCAATCCAAGCCAGGATTCTTGAGTTACACATCTCCAAAGTGGAGAACCCGTGCAGAAGTTGGTTGCAGAAATCATGCAACTTCCTCCCCTCATTACTCGAGTTTCCCAACTCAGAATGGATTCAAACTTTGTGAGCATAGAAAGGACTACAGAAGGAAGGTCTTGATGTAATTTAATCCAATTCTGAGGTCGAGAAGTCATGATTCACACCCCTGGGCAGAAGCTAAAATTACAAGGTCTGGACAGAGTTTCAAGTATAAATAGGGGTCCGAGGCAGAACTAAAATCATCCAGTTTTAGATCCAATTTTAGATCCAATTTTTACATCAAATTTTGGATCCAGTTTTAGTTCGAGTTTCTGTATTTGACATTCACTTTTGTATTAAGTTTTGCTTTTTAGTCTAGTTGAGAGAGAGATGAGAAGGTCCAGAGGGAGTTCACACGAACTCTGGTCACTTTGAGGAAGAGAGGTGGAGCATTCAGCCAAGGAGCAAGAGGGGTTAAGGAATTCTTCCCAAGGGAGTTTTCTTTACATATTCTTTCTTAATTCATGGCTGTTGTACAAACCTTTTTGTGTGCTTTTAATTTTAGCATGGAGTAGTCATTTTTAGTTGGGAGTCCATGACTCCCTAGGTATGTAATGAGATTGATACTTATAATTTAATTGGCTTTCAGTTTGGTGCATGAATGAGTGTCATTGCTGTAATTTTTTGATTCATACTTGCTGTCTAGCTATGTACTGGTTATAAGGTGACACCAGGCTTAAGGTGAGACATGCTGATAGGAGTTTACAGTCTTTTTGAGTTTATGCACTAGGTAGATCACTAATCCTTGGGTTAATCCTCGACCTTAAAGTAATACCCTATTGGATTAGATGATCTGCCTATGACATATGAGCTTCATGTTTATGTTGTCAAATAGAGTAAATTATGCCGGTTAGTTTGCTCTAGGAGATAGAAAAAGGTGATACCGATGCGGATTGTAGCCATGGTTTTATAAGCTTGTCAGAAACTGATTTCCAAAACTCTGTTCATATTCAATCTCAGAAAGTGTCTAGGGAGGAAATTGGATTCCCAACGTCTTCTCTCATCATTAAATTTCCTGAAAAGCTTTTCTTAACCGTTTTCAGTGCTGATTTAGTTTTAAAACTCTGTTTCAAAATCAGATTCCTCAAACTTTAGATTTTTATTCACAAAGAAATTAACTGGTGGCTTGGTCCTTGTGGGACGATATTCGGACTTGCATAAAAGTCTATATTACTTTGATTAGTCCTCTTACTAGTGATTAGCTAGAATTGCATCAAGTTTTTGGCGCCGTTGTCGGGGACCAATGTTTTAATAGTAATTGTTAGTGTTTAAAACTAGAGCTTTGAGTGTATATTCTGTTTTCTTTTTTTTTCTGTTTATTTTTATTTTTGGTGGACTGATGTGTTGTGTGCATGGATTTTGGTATGCATGAGTCCACATATGGAAGGAGACACCTTGAGGAGTATACTGATTTGTCTTACCCAAATCAAACATGGAAATCTTTTCAGCATTTTAGAAATTTTCATATGCCATGTGATTCTTATGAACAACCATGTAGTTCTTTTGACCACTCTTATAATTCCCCCACCCACCGTGATTTTACGCCTAGCACGCAAACTCAACTTGATTTACTCAAATTGCAAGGTGATATATTGGAATTACAAAGGAATTCTTTGAATTATTTTTGTGATGTGTGTGGAGGTAACCATGCTACGAATGTATGCCATTTAATTTCAAGATCTGATTTTTCTAACTATGAGTCTAATTCCTGCAGGTTAGACCCATATGGCATTTCATACAACCAAGAAAAGGAGGAGCCAATAACCACCACAGATGAATGGGAGGAAGACAGGAAGTTGCTGCGAGCAATATATGCAAAACTTTCGTCAATGGAGACACTGCAACCCGAAGTCCAGTCAATAAAGCAACCGGTCACAGTTTATACCACTCAAGAATGGGAGGACCTAGTAAAGTGGTTAGATTATTTTGAAGAGAATCCAGAAGAGCAAGATCTACAAGAATTAGAGGATGAGGGAGAACCAATTGAAGAGATAGTAGCTGAGGTGGAGGAAATATTCATCCCATTACTGATCTTCCAACTAATTGAGAGAGAACTACAAGCATTAGTGGCTGAAGAAGAAAGCACGGCAGAAGTAGATGAGGTCAATGAAGAAAAACCCATGGCTGAGATAGCTGTAAATGCAGAAGAGGTAGAAGAGAAAACCCAGCAAGAAGAAAAATCATTAGAGGCTGAAAAAGAAACCATAACTGAAGAATTAGATGAAGGGGAGGAAGAAGAAACCATAGGTCCTATCATAGAACCTTCCCTTGAAAAGCCATTAGAGAATTGGGTAGAGAAAAAAGAAGAGATAGGGATCTCCTTTGATTTAGACTTTTTTATCATCCCACCTTATACACCTAGCCCAAAAATACAATTGAAAATTTTATTGGGGTTGGACAAGAGGATGAATGAGTGGCTGATATGTATGACGATCTACTTCTTAGAAGCCACAATGTCAAAAGAAAAGATTTTTAACTCAACATCCAAATTTGGTTGCTTTAGCATAAAACATTGCAAAGGAAGAAAAGTCATGATGAATGGATTTGAAACGAACTTTCCTTTTGATCCAGGTGGAATGAAGGTACTGGTCTGGCTGAGGACCATAAACTTAGCGCTTCATGGGAGGCAGCCCATGGTAGGTAAGTTAGTTTATTTTTTCAATTCAATTGTTCTTTTTCTTTGAATAATCACTTTGTGTGAATCTTAGGTCTAGTTTTGTGTTACTCATGTTAGGTTAGTTTTTTCAATTTGTTTGGATTTTACATAAGTTTTTGAATTCTTAGGACTTTCATGATTAGTTGATTGATTTTGCATGATTAGGATAGACTTAGGCTAGAAAGAGCTTTTAATTTTCCATAAAACAAAAAACAAAAATAAAAATCCATAAAATCAAAACCAGAAAATCATTTTGAAATTAGCGCTACTGCGCCAATCTGGAATGCAATTCTGAGCCTACTGTCTGATTCTGGAATTTCCTCTGGGAAAATATGCTTTGGTGCCTGTGCATGAGATGTTGTAGAGTGATTTTTGTATGCAATGTCCATTAATATGTACTCAATCTCCGTTCATATTGATGACATAATATTTTGCACTCTCATTATGTTTCCTAAAGCATGATTACCCCAATGAAAATGTGTGTTTACTGATTCAGCATCTATATCTAACTGTTCAATTCCTGTTCAAAGTGGAAATTTTCAAAAACACATTCAAGTTGCTGAAATATGAAGTTATGATCTGGCGCCACCGCGCCACTGCCTCTTTAAGTGCTAACCAACCCAGAGCCCAGAAAAGGAAAATTCCACTGCAGCGCATTCAAGGACAAGCCCCATTCCACTTAGGGCACACCCAGACTGATCAGGGCAGTATTCATCCTACTTATTATTCTTTTGATTTATGCTTTGGGGACAAAGCTTGTTTTTAAGTTTGGGGTGGGATTCCTATCTTTATGCTTTCAAAACTCTCTAATTTCAAAAAAATTTCACCAGAAGCAGACCCTGAATTTGAAAACATCAGTGGAAACCCTGACTAAAGGGAAAAGCATGATTCATTTTCAGGAAAAATATCTTATTTCAATCTGCTTAGTCTTAACAGGAGGAGAATTTTCTTTAAAACAGTTTTTGAAAAAGTATAAGTGAGCAAGTGGATGTAAACCACTAGAACCAACCTGAGGGAAGCTTGAGGTGAAACAAGAAAGATTTCCAAATATCCTGAAGTGATTTAGGCACTTGTTTTCAATCGTTTGAGCCTCTTTCAAGCCACCCACTTGAAAGCACAAGATGCATCACTTTTTGTCAAACACCTTGAGCCAACAAGATCCCTGTTTTGTTTCAAAATCCCACATTACATGAACCAGCCTTTGTGAAAAACCAACTTGTTTCTTACTAACCTATATCTCTCCAACTTATTGAAGTGTTCTATTTAAAATAAGCATGGACAAAAATCTGAAGATATAAGGAGGGATGAAAGAAAGGTATCGAGTTGTTTTGAAAAAAAGAGAAACAAGATGAAGGCTAAGTCAGGAGAAAGGCCACCTTGTGTGTGCACCGGGTCTCGTGCCTCAGCAAGCTTAGGGACTCTGAGTCAACTGGCAAGGTAAGCTGGACTCTGAACAAAGCCAAAAAAATTGTGGGCAAGAAAGGAGAAAGGCCACCTCGTGTGTGCACCGGGTCTCGGGCCTCAGCAAGCTTAGGGACTCTGAGTCAACCGACGAGGTAAGCTAGACTCTGAACAAACCCAAGGAAGAGAATATATGTGGAAGAGAGAGAGTGGAAAAAAATATGGGATCAATGCAATAAAAAAGTTTGGGGTGGAAAAATTTTGAGAAAAATCATAAAAACTCATGCTCAGTAATAATGGAACATGGATATGAGGAGGAGGATGAATCTAATGCTTACAACTTTCATCATACCCATTACCCATGCCCCATTACAACCTAGAAAAGACCTATTGATCAGGATTATAGATTTTTTCAAGTTAGTGGAGAGTAGACTGAGGGTTGGCATATGGTATTTACTGAGACTGCTCACTTCTATGAGGATAAGGAATTTTGAAAAATTGGAATTTTGAAAAATTTGAATTTTGTAATGACTTAAGCAAGGAGAATCATCACTAGGAAGAAAGTGGATCGTACATGCTGAAACCTAAAAAAGGGAATGCCACTGATCCTTTCTCAATCTCTGCATGCTTATCTAGTGTTTCTTTTAGAGTTTGCTCGAGGACGAGCAAAGATTTAAGTTTGGGGTTGTGATAAGTGTCTAAAAGACTATCTTTGGGCAAATAACTTGATTGAAAAACTTAATTATGAGTTCATTTCGAGCATAAAATAAAAAAATATGACTCATTTTTATGTTTTATGTCTCAGCTACCCATTGGAAGAAGAAAAACGGGATTTGGAGCAAAAATAGAAGAAAAATGAGCAAAAGAGGCCAAAAAGAAGAACGGCGCGACCGCGCCGATTCTGGCGCCACCGCTCCAAATAAATCCGCAAAAATTCAAATTAATGTGCAATAATGTTCAACGACCCAACGGTCAAGAAAGCCAACATTTGGGGAATGTGAATTGGCGCGACCTCATGCAAAGCCAGAACGAACGCACCAAAGTGAGCTAAAAGCAGAAAGAGAAGTTGCCATCCAGGGACCAAGGAAATGTCTAAGTACTGGCGCGATCGCACCATCTCCATAGCATAATTTGGCACGACCGCGCTGCGTGGTCTCCCGACTTAGACGGATATCGGCTCAAGTGGCGAGTCCGCGCCAGAATTCGGCGCAACCGCACCGATGATGCAGTAGCAAAAAATCACGAAAATCTCAGAAACCTGCAATCAAATCAAATCCAAACTTGGGAGAAGGAGTCTCAAACATCTAAGGAAGGTACCCACGAAGAGTTTAAGGTAATGTACTTAAGTCCAGGTGCATTGAATGGTCCAAAAGAAGAAAATTCAAAACAGGAATCTGCTGAAGGAGATAAAATCCAAATTTTGAGAAGAGCAGAAAAGGAGTTTCACAATTCCAATTAAAGCCAAACTTGGAACGAAGCTTCCTGGCACTACAGAGGATCTTGTCATGAAAATTCAGGTCAATCCAAGCCAGGATTCTCGAGTTACACATCTCCAAAGTGGTGGACCCGTGCAGAACTTGGCATCATAAATCAGGTAACTTCCTCCCCTCATATCTCGAATTTCCCAAATCATAATGGATTCAAACTTCGGGAGCATAGAAAGGACTACAGAAGGAAGGTCCTGATGTAATTTCATCCAATTCTGAGGTGGGGAAGTCATGATTCACACCCCTGGACAGAAGCAAAATTACAAGGTCTGGACAGAGTTTCAAGTATAAATAGGGGTCCGAGGCAAAACTCAAATCATCCAGTTTTAGATCCAGTTTTAGATCCAGTTTTTACATCCACTTTTGGATCCAATTTTAGTTCGAGTTTCTGTATTTTACATTCACTTTTGTATTCAATTTTTCTTTTTAGTCTAGTTGAGAGAGAGATGAGAAGGTCCAGAGGGAGTTCACACGAACTCTGGTCACTTTGAGGAAGAGAGGTGGAGCATTCAGCCAAGGAGCAAGAGGGGTTAAGGAATTCTTCCCAAGGGAGTTTTCTTTACATATTCTTTCTTAATTCATGGCTGTTGTACAAACCTTTTTGTGTGCTTTTAATTTTAGCATGGAGTAGTCATTTTTAGTTGGGAGTCCATGACTCCCTAGGTATGTAATGAGATTGATACTTATAATTTAATTGGCTTTCAGTTTGGTGCATGAATGAGTGTCATTGCTATAATTTCTTGATTCATACTTGCTGTCTAGCTATGTACTGGTTATAAGGTGACACCAGGCTTAAGGTGAGACATGCTGATAGGAGTTTACAGTCTTTTTGAGTTTATGCTCTAGGTAGATCACTAATCCTTCTGTTAAATCTTAACTTTAAAGTAATACCCTGTTGGATTAGATGATCTGCCTATGACATATGAGCTTCATGTTTATGCTGTCAAATAGAGTAAATTATGCCGGTCAGTTTGCTCTTGGAGATAGAAAAAGGTGGTGCCGATGCGGATTGTAGCCATGGTTTTATAAGCTTTTCAGAAACTGATTTCCAAAACTCTTTTCATATTCAATCTCAGAAAGTGTCTAGGGAGGAAATTAGATTCCCAACGTCTTCTCTCATCATTAAATTTCCTCAAAAGCTTTTCTTAACTGTTTTCAGTGCTGGTTTAGTTTTAAAACTCTGTTTCAAAATCAGATTCCTCAAACTTTAGATTTTTATTCACAAAGCAATTAACTGCTGGCTTGGTCCTTGTGGGACGATATTCGAATTTGCATAAAAGTCTATATTACTTTGATTAGTCCTTTTGCTAGTGATTAGCTAGAATCGCATCAGGCCAAAGGTCCAAGTCTGGTCGTGGTGAAGGGCGTGGCCAACAAGATCGTTCTAATCATAGGCTGCAGTGCCAGATTTGTTAGCGGCATGGCCACTATGCCATTCAGTGCCATAACTGCTTCAATCTTGTTGCTGACTGACACAACCGGGTACATAGGTTCGGATCAAGTGGTCCGCGGGAAAGGTACAAGTTTGTCGATTACCTCCATTGGTTATGTTATCTTAAACAATTCACTTATTCTTAATGATATCATTTTGTGTTCCCTCATCTATCAAAAACTTACTATCTGTTTCAAAAATGACTTTTGATCACAATTGTAAGGTTATTTTTTATTCTAATGGCTTTCGTGTGCAGGAAGTAGAGTTGGGCAAAACTATTCTACAGGGGCAGAATAGGAACGGTCTATACATCGTGGATCACACTACATCACCCCAATGTTTGGTTTCGTCAGTCTCTCCAATTTCAATTTGGCATCATCATTTAGGTCACCCAGGTTTCATTTTCTACAAAATGTACTTCGTTCATTCAATGTAGTTCTTCCAAAATTTAATAAAAGTCATTTATATTATGGCTGTCGTGTTATTAAATCAGTAGTGCTACCATTTCCATCTTCTACCTTGTGTGAGCAAACTCCCCTTCATGTTGTCTCTGTTGACATATGGGTCCATGCCCAATACAACCGTTCTCAGGTTTTAAGTATTATTTGTCTTTCTTTGATCATTATAGTCGTTTCACGTGGTTGTATTTGCTCAAAATGAAATCTGAGGTTATGTCCACATTTGCTTCGTTTAAAGTTTTTGTCGAAAATCAGCTTTCTTACAAAATTAAAATTTTCCAATCAGATGAGGGTAGTGAATTTTTGAGTCATTTTTTTCAACACATTTTACGATCATCCAAGATACATCATTCTATCTCTTGCCCTTATACTCCATAGCAGAATAGTCTTGGCGAACGCCAACATAGACATGATGTCGAGATGGGACTAACATTGCTTGTGCAGGCCTCTATGCCTAAGCTGTTGTCCAAATACATTATAAGATAAGAATAAAAATTTAAATTTTGCATACCTGTTTGTCAAGTTCTTCTCTGTTCTTGTTGAATCACTGTCGGTCCACAAACTCTGTTTGTTTGATTTTCCTTGATGGAAGGCTCCTCTGACGAAGAATGAAATCTGCTTCCAGAGTTGGAGTGACCTCCTCAGCATGTGTATATATAGAATTTGTGGCCCATCAACCAAAGGGACCCTAATTGTCCATTAGCCAAATAAGCTCAAAAGCCCATAAGCTAAATAACCTGATCCATTACCTAATGGACCTATACGAGGATTCCTCCTTCCTTGCTTCCTACTTAACCTCAGACTTAGGTCAATTGAGGCGTCCCTCAAAAGCCCAAGTCCAACAAAATAGAACCCAATAAGTGAGCTATAAGAGGCCCAATTCCCATAACATTTTAAATCAAAATAATTTGAAAATAATTTTGAGAAAATCATTTCAAAATATTTCTTTCATAAAACCAATTATGGGAATCAAAATATCCATAATTTGAGTAAATCGATAATTTCTTGGGTTTATCGATTTATGACAAAATTATGATTTTGCCCCTGGTTGAGATTTTCTTAGAATAAAAACCTCTTGACAATGTTAATAATGCTAATTTTCCAGAGTGGCTTGATGCATAAAAAAACATCACCAATGCTATCAATTCCACTCCAAAAGAATTATACACCCTAATAGAAGTCGGGCCAATTCTCAAGATCAAAGGAAGCTAGACTCGTAGGTGATCGGTCTCATAGGCTCAAGGCCCATTTACCAGATCTCTGATCACCCGTCCTATGTGTGACACACACACAATATTGTATGGTGATGGGACATCTAGGTCAGTGCATGGTCCTACGCCCAACACCCCATATAAGGCCATCTAAACGTACAAAGGGTCTAAGTGAGCTACCCCAATTCTCACCTCAATGACTCGGACGTATTCTGAGCACAAGTCTCCAGGACACAGTGTCATGAAGACACCCACCTCCCAGTGATCTAATGTCAAAGGGATGAAATTCATGGATAACAAATTAATGCATGCAACAAATAAAATTTATTAATCATGTAAAATTAAACATACAAAACAATTCTGAGTAGAGCCACATATAAAATGCTAACATAAGGAACATTGGGATTCGGCCTTCTCGTCAACAGTCTATATAATTAATCGCTTACCTACTCCTATTTTGCAATTGAAAAGTCCTTTTGAAATCTTGTTTGGTCAAAAATCTAATTATTTACAATTTTGTGTTTTTGGTTGTTTGTGTTATCCTCACATTCGCCCTTACACTAAGTAAAAAATTGAAGATTGCTCTCTTGCACGTATTTTCCTTGGATATCACTTTAGCTACAAGGTTTTCGATGTCTTGATGCCAAATCTGATCGTGTATATTTCTCATAGTGTGGTCTTCGACGAATCGACCTTTCCCCTTTCCAAACCACCTTTACTTCCTACTCCTTCCACTCCAAATACCAACCCGCACTCAGTTCCTCTCTTACCACTCCCTCTTTGTGCCTTAGTTCTTAAATCCTCTTCCTCTACTGTTTCACTTCCTCTGTCGAGTCCTATCTCTTCTTCACCCATCATAGTAGTCGAGCCTAACCCCACCTCTACCTCCAGTTCCAAGTCTGATTCATATTCAAATTCTTCTCCATCGCCATCTCCGACTAGTCCAGTTCCCCCTCTAGTTACTTCTTGACCGGACGCTCTGTGTGCTACTCACGATATGGTCATCCAATCAATGATGAGTCATAGTAAGCTGGAGGTTCTCAATGCTGTTTAGTACCCTTCCTCTATTCCCGAGGAACCAGTTGAGCCGACCTGTTATAGTCAAGCCGGCAAGTCACTCGAATGGAGAAAGACAATGCAAGATGAATTCAATGCTCTTTTGGCTAATCAAACTTGGAATCTTATCTCTCTTCCCAGGGTTCTCACGCAATTGGTTGTAACTGGGTTTTCATAATCAAAACCCAGCCCGATGGTTCTATTGAACTTCACAAAGCCAGACTAGTTGCAAAAGGATTTAATCAGAAAGAAGGAGTTGACTACTTCAAAACATTCAGTCCTGTTGTGAAGCCAATGACCATTCACACCATACTGTCACTAGCCATCACTAAATATTGGGGGGTTAGGCAGATTGATGTGAACAATGCTTTCTTGAATGACACACTATAGGAGGTTGTTTATATGAACCAACCACCTCAAAATCCTGATGTTGTGTGCAAGTTACAGAAGTCTCTCTATGGACTAAAACAGAGTCCACGAGCATGGTACCACCACATCACTTCCTACCTAGTTGGATGCGGTTTTCAAACATCCCAAGCCGACTCCTCTATCTTCTTCCGGTATGGTTCTCGCTCCACCATATATTTGCTTGTGTATGTTGATGACATAATTATTACTAGATCCGATGCTTCTGCCATATCATCTTTAATCACAAATCTTCAAGCCGAAATCTCTGTCAAAGACTTAGGCCCTCTTCACTACTTCCTGGGCTTTGAGGTTGATTGGAGCAGAAGTGGCTTTCATCTCTGTCAATCAAAATATGCACATGGGCTCTTGTCGCGATTAGGCCTCTCTGACGTCTAGCCTATCTCGATGCCAGTAGTCCCTGGTTTGAAACTGTCCAAGCATGAGGGGACGTCACTATCTGATTTTTCAGAGTATCGTACTATGGTTGGTGCCCTACAATATCTCACTCTCACCAGACCAGATTTACAGTATGCTGTAAATCAAGCTTGTCAGTTTCAGCAAGCTCCCATTAACATCCATGACTACGGTGAAGCGTATTCTGAGGTACGTCAAGGGTACCTTGACACATGAGATTCAAATTCATCCGGCTATAGATGTTGGTATACCTAGTCGACTTAGGTCACCTATCTATATGTACTCAACTCATTCATTCATTCAATACAATATGAAATTACAAAATCTACATGGCCCTTGTACCCGATTACAATACATACAGTGAAATCTTTGAATATATTTTTTATTTTTTTGACAAGATTTTACATGGAATTAAAGCAAATTAAGTGAATTAAGTTATAAAAAAAATGTATTTTTTTGGATTTTTTATACCTATAATGACTTGTAATCTTTGGTTTGGCATTACACGACCGATACATGCCTCGACATAATGTGATAAGGCTAATACATAGAAGATTTTGAGTTGTTTGATAAATATCAGAGGTCTGATACTGACAACTTTGATGCAGACAACACTTCAAGCTTGCTATCTCGACACTTCACCTTGCTCCATAGCCTCACTACTTGTCCCAAACTATAATTTTACAACTCGAGCTCATATTTTCTTGCAAACCTATGCCTTATGTACACCTTGTCATCCCTATCGGTTAGTGAACCTCTTGTTTGCTTAAGTAGGATAGAAATAATTAATTCCAAGTCTTTCTTAAATACTTTTATTAATTTTATTTTTGGGCTTTATTGATAGGAGGAAATTAAATAATTGAGCACAATTTTGTAAGCCGAGTGGCACCACCATTCCTTAATCTTCCGTTTCATTTTTTTATTTTATTTTTTATGTTTTGATATTTTTCCTTTATAACCAGCATAAAAAATTACATATAGATAAGATGTTAAGTACTGACAATATGCTAAAATCTCCAACCCTGATGAACCAAGGAAAGTTAGGCACTTAAACTTGGATGGTAACAATCCACCCAATTTCGTGATGACAACCTTGACGACCCACTCTATGACAACTTTCACTTTGTACTAGGTAGTCCTTGTAGAATGAATATATTATAAACATCTCCTAGTAACACATTATAGATGACTTTTTTTTTTGTAAATGGACTAAGATAATATAATGTGGAAATCCAGTTATTTTGCATGTTGTTACAGATTAAGTTCTAGACAACATATTGGCATTTCAAATTTCTTTCAATTTATAATTTCTTAATTCTTATAAAAAAGGGGGTCCATTGTAAATACTTTGCAAGCTTGTTGAAGATTGGTTCAAGCACTATGTGTCCACTCCAAGGTGCGTATATCTGGGTCAGATTCAAATACAAAATGAACACACATGGGATCATCTTGAGAGAACTTTGGTCTAGTCATAGAACAAGAAGCTTACCTCAAGAAGAACATCCTTTGACTCATCCAAGACAATGTCATCAAATAATTGATTTTCTAGTCTTTTGGGTCCTTGAATTGATGCTTTTGAAGGCCAGTGAAGTTTGTTTGAGGCCAGAGATGAACTGATGAAAACCATACTCTTTTCTACAAAAGTAGCAATACAGTAGAGAAGTAAACTGTATATTGACTGCAGTTGTGAATTTTTCCATGGGACAAAAGGAGACTTCTCTACTGAAAGGAATGTCACATTGTCTGAAGTCACTTCTCTTCATCTCTGGAGCTCTACATGTGTGAAGTGTAACAATAGCACACTTCCTAGGAGGCCATAGAGAGACTCTCGATCGAGTCTCACCTTAAATTTTGTTGTTTTATATTTTCCCAGCAAATTAAATGTCAGTGAATTTCCACAACCTCTTTCATGTTTATCTGTTACCAAGGTTATTTCATGCTCTGCTTCCCATTCTTCTAGCGCTCTCTTCCCGGCTTTCTCTTCCCAACCATTTCCTCTCTAGGTAAGTTTACCGTTTTAGTTTTTTTTGTTTGATTTCCACAATCTCTCTTCCACGATCTCTCTTCTAGCTATTTACTATAAAATTATTGCAGTGTTATTTACATTAGATGAATGACCTTATCTGTTGCTCAATTATTTATGCATCGTTTGTTTTTCCTTCCTAAGTCAACACTTGATTATTTGTTGGGTTCTTTTTCTTTCCTTTTCTATTTTAATCTTGTCTTTCCTGTTGTCTTCGTTAGTTTGCCTTTTTTGTATGTATTCTTTGTAATTCTCCTATATCTCTGTTTTTTAGTCTTTGTCTCTGATTTTCTTTTCTTATTTTTCTTTGATTTGGTTCTTTTTTTTTTCTCTGATTTGTTTTTTTCTTTTTCTCTGATTTTGTTTTCTCTTATTTGAAGTCGTAGCCATGCAAGCCACGACCATGGACAGGCCTTAGCTCCCTCCACCTAGGGCTAGGCAGGCACCAGGTACACGAACAAAACGGAATAGCCTATTTTGATTACTATTTTTTATTACCATATTTTATATCATTTCCGTTTCGTCCAATTAATTTCTGAATTATTCTATTTTCAATTATTTTTTATTATTTCCAATTTTTTGTCAGAATAAATTGGTAAGAAGCGATAAATACATAAAAAATTATCTAAATATTAATTTTATTTTAAAAATAGGACAACAATATAATACCTTCACAACACAATAAAACAAGAATACAAAACTTAAAATTATTTATTTATATTTCTATAATTTCAAGAAAATCATAATTTTTAGCCTAAAATATATATATTTACTTTGTAATTGCGCTTTTTGAAATGAAATTTATTCAATGAGTATATTAGATTGTAAAATAATAAAGAAGATGTTTTAAATTTTTTTACTACAATATTAAATATTAAAAAATTAAAAGTAATGCTTAAATTATATAAGAGATAAGTGTTTACTGCTATAAACAATAACTATAATACCTTGTATAATCGGTAATCGGAATAAACGGATTCAAAAATGACATTTTCATTTATGTTCCAATTACTAAACGTGTTAACTGGTAAACGGTAAACAGTAGATAAAAATAATTATTTTATTTATCTTTTCTTCCATTAAATAATTGACTGAATGGTATAGGAGGTAATCGGATACCATTTACACCCCTAGCTAGCACCAACTGAATGTTGGATAAGGATCCAACGTGCTGAGTCAACTTAGTTGACTCCACCAGATTTGCTTAGGCATCCGATCGGGGTTAACTCAATTTAGCCAACCGGGTTAACTCAGATTGTTTCATTCGAGTTCAGTTCGCCTGAATCTGCTGGGACAACTCGGGTAGGTTTACTAAGTTTGCTCACTTTGGTTTGGTCTGGTTGGGTTTACAGGAACTCGTTCGATCCACCATAACTAGACTAAAATAAAAATAAAATAAAAATAAAATAAAACTAAATAGAATATATTTAAAATATATTAATGTATACACCAAAATGTGCATGGCCCAAATTCAACAAGTCCAGGAGTCCACTAATCCAGCAAACAAGGTTCGTGGACAGGCCTCGACGATTCTCAAGGTCATCCGACACAGCCCATCGCCAGAGCCACCCATCTCGTCGCATTATCGACACAATGAGTCATCTTACATCCATCATCGACTCAATGAGTCATCGTCTAGTCAGCAACGACTCGGTGAGTCATCGCCACATCAGCATGAGTCAGCATACAGTCATATCCAAAAAAAGGGACATGATCCTCATTCAAGGGATCTCAACAGAAGAGCTCCTGGTCCTCCTCCCATCTCAACTACAGCAGCAGAAAGGGGATCGTGATCCCCTTTCCCAGGCAAAATTCCTCAACAACTAGACAGACTGGCTACAAAAGGCCAGAAGTTCCCTGTTCCAGGGGTAGGAAATTTTGAAGATCGACAGCCTTCTTGCCGAGAAGAAAATACACTCGCGGAAGCACTAAAAACCAGAGAAGTTTAGCACTCGCAGACCGTCATTCAATAGTTCGACTGGAGCAGCTCTACACGTTCGCCGGTAGCGTCACAAGTCGAAACACACGGAACACAAATACTTTCGTCCGACTGACCAAAGCCACAGCAGATCGTGCACACTCGTTCCCATAACTCAAACTTCGACGTTCTCGTCAGAAGCCAAAACTTCGACGTTCTCGCCAGAAGCCGAAACTTTGATGTTCTCGCCAGAAGCCAAAACTTCGACAATTCACACGAAGATCGAATCAGAGGAAGCCTAGGAGAGTGAACTCGCATTCCTTGATATTTACACCACACTCTGTAACACAAATTTATTCTAAAATAATTAAAATATTCTCTCGATCGTGCCTCTTCGCGGACCGGCGGATTTTCGGTGAAACAGATTTGGCATACCCGGTGGGACCTTTCCTACCTCTCATCTCCTTCTCCCTCCAACCAAAAAAAAATCTCCAACTACAGCCATGGCCAGCAACGCCAACAACGGCAACAACAACAACAACACCAACAACAGGGGCAAGCAAACTGCCTCCTCGAGCTCTGCTCAGCCACGTCCTACTGTGACTGCAAGCTCGACCACCGGAGCTCGAGGATCGATAGCCGCATCTCCGGCCAACCTCCGCGCTCCAACATCTCCTCCACCTGCCACACGCCCACTTACAGGGGCTATGGCCAGAAGTTTGTCCACCGGACAAGCTCCATTTATGCGCGACGCACGTCACCCAACTTCCGTGTTCGTGCCTCAGGCTACCGCGGCCAAACTGATGCCGGCGATGGCCAAGCCAACATATTTGGCCATCGCCACTTCTCCTCCTCCTCGCAGCCCGACTGCCAGCCCGACGTAGTCGCCGCCATCACGAAGAAGTTCCATCGTTCCCACTTTGGTGCAGCGATACGAGCAACGCGGGGGCATCTCCTCTTTCTCTACTGCGAGAACACACTCTGTGCCGGCTTCCTCCGTACAGAGAACATCATCGACAGACAACTCGCCGGTTATGTTGGTCTCACATGACCTCCTAGCCGCTCTCAACGCAGTAGCTGGTCCACCACCCCTCCGCTCACCTCGCTGACAAGATGTCAGCGATCTCCCCTGCTGCCGCATCGCCCATCCCATCTCGCCGACTCTCACCAGTGCCCGCCATTGCAAGCCAGTCACCTCCCAGAGTCACATTCCGCAATCAACCTGCGACTGGTTCCTCTGACCGGTCCCCCACTTCTCCAATGAAGTCACCGACGACGGCTTCATATCTCCAAGTTGCGTCAAGAACAATTACTCCGACGCAAACCGTCAAGATGGCCGCAATGACAATTTCGGCCAAGACTATTGAAGAACAGCTTGCCGATATGCAGGCCGCGATAAAGGAGCAAAGCGAACAGCTGCGCATAAAAGATGCGCAACTCGCAGCCCGCGATGCTCAACTAGCAGCTCGTAATGATCAAATCGCAAAGATGTTTGAACGGCTTGAAATGGGCACAACCACCCATAACACCGGTGGCGTCTCTCAAGAAGTCGACCGAAATCGACCGACCACCAGCACCTCAGCCGAGCTGCCGCAAGAAGATTCCTCTTCCGACGACGAGTTGCCGCCCGTCGCTCCAGTGGCCATCCGCAGAGGCCGACCAGAAGTGGATCCGTCTGCTCTTACCCTTGATTTCATTACAGAGCTCATCAACCATGCAGTACGAAACAGCGTCGGCGACTACAAATCATTCGCCTACAAGAGACCGTTCACAAAGAGGATCTAGAACATCCCAATGCCGATCGGCTATCACCCTCCCAAGTTTCAACAATTTAACGGCGACGGCCACCCAAAGCAGCATGTCGCTCATTTTATTGAAACGTGTAATAACGCCGGCACAGACGGCGACTTGTTGGTCAAGCAGTTCGGCCGGTCACTGAAGGGAAATGCCTTCGATTGGTACATCGAGCTGCCCCAAGAATCTATTGACAGTTGGGAGAAACTGGAGAGCGAATTCCTCAGTCGATTCTACAGTACCCGGCGCACTGTAACACTAGTCGAGATCGCCAATTTAAAACAGAAGAAAGGCGAAAAAGTGGTCGACTACATCAACCGATGGAGGAACCTGAGCCTCAATTGCAAAGAAAGCTCGAATCTCTCTCGAAGCCAAAATAGAAATGTGCTCACGGGGAATGCGATGGAATCTCCTCTGCTACATGCAGAGCCGAAGGCCAAAATATTTCTAGGAGCTCACAACAGAAGCTCACAATATGGAAAACTTGATAGAAGAACGAGGAGAAGAAGGATCCCCTTCCTCCGACCCTCGCAAAAAGGGGAAGACACCTGCTACGACCGCGCCCAAAGAAACGAAAGAGAAATCAAAATCGTCTTTCACGACAAATACTGTCGAACCGATCAAGGTCGGAAGTAAGGTCAAGCCGACCTATCTCCCACGACAATTGACGGGAGGCTTCAAGAAGCTGACACTGGAAGAACGACAGGCAAAGACATATCCCTTTGCCGACGCCAACGTTCCCATCATGCTCGATCAATTGCTTGACAATCAACTACTGAGGCTGCCAGAAATCAAAAGGCCTGGCGACCAATCCAAAAGCAAAGATCCAAATTTTTGCAAATACCATCGACTGGTTGGGCACTCGACGGAGAAATGCTTCGTCTTGAAGGACCACATCATGGAGCTAGCGACGCAAGGCCGTATCGAAATCGAAGGAGCTAAAAACACAGCCTCCTCATATGCCATCTCCATCCGAGCTGAGCCGAAGCAGCTAGCCCAGCCAAACAAGAAGAAGGTCGCGAAGAAGGAGTACCGACCAATGCCCGGTTCCTCTAGCCGACCTCATAACAACAGACGACCACCGGCTAAGGTCGCACCAAAACCGGCACCCCGAGAAGCAGCTGCAGCCGACGCAGAGGGGTGGATCCTGGTCACCCGGAGAAAGAAGCCTCTTCGAGAAATCGAACCGGCACCGGCGACCATCAAAACAAAAGCAAAGTGGCCAAACAAAAGAGCCGCAAAACGCCAAAGAAAAGTTCCCAGGACCGACGTCCAGGGGGCAAACAAAAAGAAAAGAAGACTCGTCACATTGGCGGGATTCTTCCCGAAGGAGTTCCTCTCACTGCTCGCAAAGGTGGCTACCTGCTCAACAACTCCTCCCGAGCAAACAACAACAAAAGAGAAGGGCAAAAGACCAGTCGTCGAATGTGACGACCTCGAGACATCGCTCAAACAAATTTCACACATCAATAAGATAGAGGACGATCTCGACTTGGACATCAGGTCAAGACAAGCCCTAATCCGGATCCTCGCCAAACCAGAGGAACTCAAAGCTGAACTCGAGACGCTGCTAATGAGAAAACACGACCTGCCGAAAGTCGGGTTAACTCCTCCTTTTCGAAAAGAGGAGGAAGACGCTTACACCAAAGTGCATCTCGCGAAGTCAGAAGAAGCACTGGCCGTCACATGCCCACCGTGCATTACATTCAGAGAGGAAGATGCACAATTGGGGACGAAGAATCACAACAGACCGTTGTTCATCTCTGGCTACATCAGAGACCACAAAATCAACCGTATCTTCATCGACAGTGGATCTGCAGTCAACATTCTGCCTATTCGCACGATGAAGAACATTGGTCTCTCTGCTGGCGACCTCTCTCCAAGTTCTCTCCTCATTCAAGGTTTCAACCAGGAGGGCCAGAGAACACTCGGCATGACAAACCTCAAGCTGCACATCGGGGACATGGTAGCCGACACTCCTCTTCAAGTCATCGACTCCAGGACGTCTTACAATCTACTCCTGGGTCGACCATGGCTTCATTCAAACGGAGTCGTGCCATCCACACTTCACCAATGCTTCAAGTATTGGGAAAATGGCGAGCAGAAGACGGTGTATGCCAACGAAAGCCCATTCACAGAAGCAGAGGCATCGTTCGCAGATGCTAAATTCTATCTGACGACTAGGCCGACAGTTAAATTGTCACCGTGAGTCGAACCAGACAGCAAACGCCAAGAGCACTCCGACGCAGGCTGCATCATCCAAAAAACCGGCGCAGGATGCAACACTCAAACAGTCGTCGCAGCCCACAAAACCACAAACTCCGACGCAAGTTGCATCTCCTAAACAGACACTGACGCAAGTCGTATCTCCAAAGCAGCCGATGCACAACAGCCCGTCAGCACATGGCCGTAAACCGGCCACAGTCGTTCCTACACCAAATCAGCGCAACATACCCATCTTGCGATACATTCCACAATCGCACAGGAAGAAAGGAGAAGCTCCCCTGGTCGCCTGCAACAAAGTCCAGCCGACCCCTTTGCCAGAAAAAGTCACGCTTCCTCTGCCAAAATTAGAGGAACGAAGTATCGTGAAGTAGTTGCCTAATCAACAACAATTGCCGGCTACACGCTCAAATGAAGGCTTCGACCCGAACGCCTACCGGTTGATAGCCAGAGCAGGGGGCAATCTCACAAAAGACGAGATTCATGCAAAACCTCCTGTGACCTTCTTCACTCCAGAGCAGGAGAAATTGAAGAATGAAGGGCATCGCATCAGTCAAGGTCGCCTGGGCCTCGGCTATGAGAGGCCAAAACCAATCAAATTCTATACAGCCCAAGAAAAGCCGGTCAAGATAACCAGAAAGTCATCGGCAAATGTGCACCAAGTCTCAGTTGGCCAAATCCCAACCGAGAAACAAAATACTTCAAAGCTGGTGATTATTTACACCAAAGCCGCTATCAAGTGAAGCCTGCCAAAGAACGACGGCGGTCCAGTCGTCATCTATACGTTGAAGGCAGCCATTGCACGAGCTCGCGCCTACGACTCAGCCACAGTGAATCACATTTCCATCATCGACGAGGAACAAGAAGATGAGGAATTCGTCTTGAAGGAGGCTCCAGCTGAATTCGAAGAAGGAGGCCAGTCGACCATCGACGAATTAAAGAAAGTCGATTTGGGTACCACAGAAGACCCGAGGTCGACATTCCTCAGTGCATCGCTGACGACCGAAGAAGAAGCTGAATATATGGTGTTACTCCATGAATACCGAGACATCTTCGCCTGGAACTACATGGAGATGCCAAGTCTTGACCCACGAGTGGCAGTTCACAAGTTGGCGGTTCATCCTTCTGTTTGGCCAGTGAAACAATTGCAACGACAGTTCCAACCAAAATTGGTGCCATAAATCAAAAAGGAGGTCGACAAATTGATCGCAACAAACTTCATCAGAGAGGTGAAGTATCCGTCCTGGATCGCAAACATCGTGCCCGTCAAGAAGAAGACTGGCCAAATTCGGGTCTGCGTCGACTTTCACGACCTGAATAAGGCGTGCCCGAAGGACGACTTCCCCTTGCCAATTACCGAGCTCATGGTCGATGCGACGACAGGTCACGAGGCCTTATCTTTCATGGATGGTTCCTCCGGTTACAATCAAATTCGGATGGACCCAAAAGATGAAGAGCTCACTGCATCCGCACACCAAAGGGCATCTTCTGTTACAAAGTGATGCCATTCGGACTCAAGAATGCTGGCGCGACCTACCAAAGAGCAATGCAGAACATCTTCGACGACTTCCTCCATAAACGAGTCGAATGCTACGTCGACGACCTAGTGGTGAAAACGAAACAAAGGTCAGATCATCTCCTCGACCTCAGAGCTGTATTCGAGAGGCTTCGACGGTTTCAACTCAAAATGAACCCATTGAAATGTGCATTCGGCGTCACCTTAGGCAAATTCCTGGGATTCATCGTCCATCACAGAGGGATCGAAATCGACCAGTCAAAAATCGACGCTATTCAAAAGATGCCAGAGCCCAAAAACGTCTCTGAGCTTAAAAGCTTCAAAGTTCACCTGGCGTACATTCGGCGTTTCATCTCGAACCTTGCCGGGAGGTGCCAGCCTTTCAGCCGTCTGCTAAAGAAGGGTACACCGTTCGAGTAGGACGACTCTTGCCAGAACGCCTTTAACAACATAAAGGCATATCTCACCAACCCGCCAGTGCTCGTAGCTCCGATCGTCGATAAACCACTGCTACTGTACATAGCAGCACAAGAGAAATCGGTGGGAGCTCTTCTAGCTTAATGTAATGAGGACAACAAAGAACGTTCTCTGTATTATCTTAGCCGAACACTGGTGGGCGCCGAGCTCAACTATACACCGATCGAGAAGACCTGCCTGGCTCTCATCTTTGCAGTTCAAAAGCTTCAGCACTACCTCCTGGCGCATTCGACGAATCTCATCTCGCGAGCTGATCCACTGAAATATATCATGTCGGGGCCAATTCTCTCTGGCCGACTTACTAAGTGGGCTCTGCTCCTATCGGAATTCGAGATCAACTTCGTTCCGCAACGAGCAATCAAAGGCCAAGCATTGGCAAACTTCTTGGCCGACCACCCGGTGCCGGCCGAATGGGAGTTAACAGAAGAATTCCAAGACGAAGAAATATTCCTGGTCGAAGTGCTTCCACCTTGGGAGATGTATTTTGACGGTGCCGCACGAAGAAATGCAGCTGGCGCCGGAGTCTTATTCGTTTCACCCAAGAAAGATCTGCTACCATACTCATTCGTGCTCTCCCAGATTTGCTCGAATAATGAAGTAAAATACCAAGCTCTATTACTCGGACTCGGCATATCGGTCAAAATGCAGCTGCCGCAGTTACACATCCACGGTGACTCGGCTCTGGTCATCAAGCAGCTTACCGGAGAGTTCGAAGTAAAGAAACTTGAACTCGAACCACTCTGGAGGCATGCCGGTGAACTTCTGGCCCAAATCCCAGAAGCTTCACTTCACCATGTCCCTCGCTCCGAGAATGGGCCAGCCGACGCATTAGCCGGCATCGCAGCCAGTCTGGCACAATTCGACCAATGACCAAGCCAGATTCCCATTTGCGAGCGATGGGCAATTCCTCCACCGGCTGAAGAAGAAACAAAAGAAGAGCAAATAGAAGAGATAGAAGAATCTCTTCCCATCTCCGCCAGCCAAAATCAAACCGAGGATTGGCGCGAACCTATCATCAACTTCCTTCGTCACGGCACATTACCGGTCGATTTGCGAGAGCGAGTCCAAATCCGCCGAGCAGCTCCGAAGTATGTCTTCATCAATGACGTACTTTAACGACGGTCATATGAAGGTCTTCTCCTTCGCTGCTTGTCCAAAGAAAGTGTTGAAAGAGATACACAGTGGAATCTGCGGCGCACATCAAGCCGGCCCGAAGCTTCACTTGCAAGTCAAACGACTGGGTTACTATTGGCCGACTATGCTCAGAGATGCCATCGAAATGGCTCGAACTTGGAAACAGTGCCAAATCCACGCCGACTACATACATCAGGCACCAGAACTGCTACACCCAACAGTCGCATCATGGCCGTTCGAAGCTTGGGGGATGGACATCATTGGCCCCATCAGTCCTAAATCCGACTCCGACCGGCAGTACATCTTGGCCGTCACCGACTACTTCTCGAAATGGGCAGAAGCTACTGCTTACCGAGAAGTGCAAGCTGTCACCGTCGTCGACTTCATTCGAACTCAAATCATCTATCTATATGGAGTCCCTCGATACATAATGACAGACAGCGGCACGCTATTCAGAAATATAGTCATGGACCGCCACGAGAAATTCCGCGATACAACAAATGGACCTCTACGGCTTACAATCCGGCAGCCAACGGACTTGCGTAAGCTTTCAACAAAACACTCGCAAAAATCCTAAAGAAGACCATCGGCACCAACAAAAGAGTTGGGACGAAAATTGCCCGGCATTATGGGCATATAGAACGCCGGTTCGGACACCGACCCAATCAACCCCATTCTCACCGGTCTCACGACGCTGAAGCGTGCTTCCCCTCGGTACAGCTACCTTCCCCGCGAATTGCGGTAAGAGAAGCGTTAACAACAGAGGAATGTGCCCAACCGAGACTTCGCAGAACTGGAGTCTCTCGATGAACAACGACTTCGGCGCAACAACGCCTCGAAAAGCTATCAATCCCGCATGACCGTGAGCCTTCAACAAAAGGTACGACTCAGGTCATTCCGTATGGGCTTGTCTTGTGCTTGCATGGAAGACGCCAATGCTCTTCACCAGCAAAACCGGGGGCAAATTTGTGCCAAAATGGGAAGGACCCTACATCGTGCAAGAAGCCTATACGAATGGTGCATACAAGCTCGTCACTGCAAACGGGTCGGAGCTGCCGATAACAAATGGTAAATTCCTCAAACGGTTTTACCCATGAAGAAAGCAGCAAAGAAAAAAAGAGAGGAAGAAGAGAACCTCGGGAAAAAAAAAATGAGTATGGACTTCTTATTGCAAAAAAAAAAAAAAAAAAATTTGTAATGGGAACAGTGCTGGTCTCGCAACAAAAATGCGAGGCACAAAAAAAAAAAAGTTTTTTCTTTCAAGCTTCGAAACAAATGGCGAGGCTACAAAAAAAGAAGAAAGAGAAGAAGCCTCACAAAAAAAACGAGGCAACAAAAAAAAAATGCAAAGGAAAAGACAGAGTGAGATGACATCAAAGTCGCGGAAGCTCAAAATTGGCAAGTCGTCCCCTCAGTCAGATCACTTCAGCTTGGGCGTCAGCTAGTTCTTGTTCTTCCTGTTCTGTGAAGGTAGGCCGAGCTCGAACCTCAGCCAAGCGTCAACGAATAGTGACAACCTCTTCGTCTTTCGCATCAAGTTGTCCCTTGCCAGTCACAATCTGTGCCTCCAAAGAGTCAAGGCGAGCCGAAACCAGAGCAAGCTGCTCGCGCAGTCGCTTCTGTTCCTCTTCGGCAGCCTTTTGAGCCATCTGATTTTGGTCGACATCAGCAGCTATTTGGTCACGACTGATGGCCACATGTTGTTCAGCCTGAGTAAGCTCAGCCTCTGCAACTTGGCGTTCTTCTAGACTGAGCTTCCCCTCTAACGAACAGCACAAGTGCAGAAGTCGAGCCGCCCCGGATGTGAACTCCTCAACCCAATGCTCCAATATAGAAGTGTCGATACCTACCTCAATTAGTTTCTCAAGGCAAACGAAGGTATCCTCCACCAATTCGGGTGAACTCGGATCGCTGGCCGGCAAAAGGTCTGTCTGGACGAAGTCTTTCCACAACCCCAAAGCCGCCTTCTGAAGCTTCAGCTTTGTTCTCGCTGACGGACGTCTCGAGGACCCCTGTAGAAACAGAGGCTATGAGTTCGAGAAAGGGGGAAAAGAAAAAAAATGTATACGACAAGGAGAAGAGGAAATCGAGACTTACCGATAAAGGCTTTGAAGAGGTCGAAGGCTCACTACCGAGCGGATGGATGGCTGACGATGCTCTCCACAGTTCAAAGGCACAAACATAACCTGAGGCTGAGCCACTGCGACCAGAGTTGCTGAAATAGGACGAGAGGAACTGGGGGCATCACATGGACTTCCATCACCGGCCGCTTGAGTTAAATCGAGGGTAGTGACTCCATCCATAGTCGCCTCCGCCTCGGCCTGAGGGAACGCATCATCGGCAACCACTGTCGTATCATCCTCCATGACTCCATCAAGTGTAGGATCAGCAGTAGATAGAGTGGAGAGATTCTTACAGAATCGCATCCTCGCAAGATCTGCCAAAGAGACATGATCCTCCTCATCCAGCATCAAGCGTTGAGGGAGTTCCAGTCCAGAAAGGTCCAAGGGCTCCTCCAGAGTCGAATTAAGCTGGGTCTCTTGCGGGTTAATCAACTGAGCTTCTCTAGTAGTCCCCTAAGATGGACATGGTAGAGGAAGAGGAGCCGAAATTGCCAAGGATTCGGGTGGCTCCAGCAGAAGAACTGAAGTACTAGGGACATCAGACAAATCCTCGGACGGCTTCGAAACACCACTTTGGATACGCTTGAGGAATGGCGGAGGAGTGAAAATCGGAGGCTGGATGGGCGACTTCCGCTTGACTGGAGCCTTCTTCTTCTTCTCCTTAGAGGTTGGAACTGAAGGCGCCGGCAAAGCAAGGATCGCTGATTCTGTCTCTTCCCCCGGCACAGATGGCTCCTTCAACACTATACCCTTCGCCTTTGCCGCACCTTTCGAAGCTGGTAACTTGTCCTTCGCTACCTTCGGACGCGGCTGCTTAGCCTTGGCCTTCCCCTTCTTGACGTTAGTGGATGCCAGCTGATCAGGACGTGGTAGAAGAGCCTCTGCATCGTCATCACCCAACGCACGCAACAACTCGGACTGAGATGCAAACACGCCAGCTCGAGTAAGGCTTTTCCACTCATGCTAAAAAAAAAAAAAAAAAAAAAAAAACAAAGGGAGAAGGATGAGGGGAGTATCGAAAACAAGGAAGAGAAACCAAAGAAAAAAGAAAAAGAAGCTCACATACCTCAAAAATTGGGACTACGCGCTCAAGCCATGATTCCCGAAAGCTCAGAGTGACCCCGGGATCCGCGTCAGTACCCATGAAGACTGGCACTTCCACGTGACCAAAAGGCCTCACGACACTGATCCTCCACATCTCCAAGAGTGCCGAGAGAGAATATGCCCTGCGTTGGTCAGAGATGAGTACACCAGGTAGATCCTGGCAAAAGCCAAACTGCCTAGCAAATCTATGAGGGCTATAAGGCTCTATCGCCAGGGTGTCGCGCTACCGATAAACCAAGGAAGTAGATCGAACACACAGAAAATAATCTGATTCGATCGAAGAAGCCACGTGACTCCTCGCATCGAGAAGAGTGCCAGAAAGAAGAGCCTCGGCTGGATACCAAGTCTTGATAGAACTCCTCCAAAACAGTGCACGAGCTTTGTTCGGAGTAAAATGTCGGACGAGCTTCGGATCCCGATAAACCCACATGAGAGGACCAGAACCTTCGCTAGGGTCTGCACCATGAGCACCAAAACGCTGCGCTAGCTAGGCACAAAGGAAAGGCCAAGCTACACAACCTGGAGAGAAATTGTTGAGGCTCCAATAAAGATGCGCCAGAGCCGCCCCAGCTAAGCCTACCCTAGTTCCATTCGCCATAAAGCATGCCATCTTGAAAGTGTCAGGTTGCATAGCAAAACCCGCCATAAGGATCACACTATGACACAGCCAAAGCGCCAAAAATGCTGCCAAGTATACCTCGTCAGCAAGGGCCTCAGGTAGGCCAAGTTCAACAAGGGCCTGATTTTGAATAGCCGAACGATCTCTGCTACGGGACTCCATCATCTTGCTGCGATCAGTCCAAGGGTCAGAAGAAGGAACGACCCCCTCCTCGGTGCGAAACCAAAAAGCTGTCCAATCCGAAAAGGATACGTCAGGACCCTTCTTGTCCTCCGGGTTGCGACGACAGTAAATCCGGTAAAACGCCAGCAGTAGAAAGGATTCACTCTCCGGCAACAGCAAAGCTCGGACGGCAGTAAAGTCAGCCACCGTCGGCACCACCTCATCATAAATTGACCCCAAAATGGGCAGTCCACAAAGGTGATGTAAGTCCCAGAGCGAGATCGATAGCTCTCCACCTCGAGTGAAATTTGTGTTTGTCGATGGGCACCACAGCTCCAAGAAAGCATGGATCACGTGAGTGGAACACTGATAAGTAAAAGCCGAAGCACGGATTGCGGTCAATATGCCCAGCCTAGCCAAGATCTCCGGACAAGTACGAACGATAGTACAAGTCCATTCGAAGTGAAAAGGCACGTTAACGGGAAAAAGGAACTGGTGGTGCAGGGTGCGAATCGTCCCAAGCACCGAACCGAGGGCTATGAATCGATAGCTCGGGTGCTGTGTACGTGGCTAACTTATGCAGAGGACTCAATAGGATGTTCCCCTCAGCTTGATGCAAAGGAAAGGCCGCTTGTTGCAGTAGATACCAAATCTGGTCGTCCTCGACCACTGGACGACTCCACAAGTCATGCACATTCATGAGCGTGGGCGCAGACACGG
The DNA here is from genome assembly GCA_019845555.1 of Aristolochia fimbriata. Taxonomy (NCBI): domain Eukaryota; kingdom Viridiplantae; phylum Streptophyta; class Magnoliopsida; order Piperales; family Aristolochiaceae; genus Aristolochia; species Aristolochia fimbriata. The sequence goes on from CM034078.1 coordinate 23,124,849, forward strand.
ACTGACCTCCAAAAATAGATTCGCCATGAGGTAACAACATCGACTTTTCTTGCCCGTTCGAATCTCTAACCCGCAGCCAACGTCGCGCAACACCGTCGGACAGAACAGAGACATCCGAGAAGGTCAGACCAAGGAGGGAAACTGAAGGCGACAAGAGACATCCGCGACAAAAGCAAAACAGTACGCCAATCCACCTCTCCCTCAATTAAAAAAAAAAATGCATCCCCGCGACCAAAAGCAGAGTCGCAGATAAAAAAAAAAAGAAGAAGGGGAACCTGCGACACAAAAAAAAAAGTCGAAGTTGCAAGCAAAAAAAAAAGGGGTGACAAAAAGAACCAGTCGCCAATAAAAAAAGAAAAAGAAAATGGAGTTAATCAGAACGCCCGGCGACCGAGCCGGGTGCGACCAAAACAACAACAATTGTTCTCGGTGACCCAAACCGAGAACAGTCTCAAAGTCTCGCGCACAGCAACCAAGCCTGGCGTGACCGAAGCATGCAGCCTCGCGGCCACCAAACCGGAGGCGAACAAAATCGAGTTCTCCAGTGCCCGACAAACAATTCGGACATAACCAAACGGAGGATTCAACATCTGGTGACAAAGCCAAAAACAGTACATTCGAGCCCAGTGCCGGACGACCGAGTTGGACAGGAAACGAATGCTATGAAACAACAAGCAAGTGCCCGGCAACTGAGCCAAGCACAGCTCAAACTCTGCGCCCAACAACAAAGCGGACGCGAAGAAAAATGCAGAGACACTACCCGACGATCGAGTCGGGTGTTGTACTACAAACTCCTGCGGTCGGCGACCGAGCCGGACGCAGCTAACAAAACAAGGTACGCAACCCATCTTCTAAAAAAAAAAAGGAGAATGAAAAAGGCTGCGACAAAAAGAAGTCGTCGCCAAAAAAAAAGCTGCGACAAAAATGAGTTGTCGCAAAACAACGAAAAAAAATGCAGCGACAAAAAGAAGCAGTCGCAAAAGAAAAGGAGTGGTTGACGACCAAACCAGAGCCGACCACTCAGCAGCTCGCAGCAGTTTGCACCCGGCGATCGAGTCGGGTGCGTCAATGCAGGAAGTCAGCCTCCTGGCGACCCGGCCGAGCTCAGCCGAACCAAAACCTTGGCACTCGGTGACCAAAACAGAATTCAGCCTCCTGGCGACCCAGCCGAGCTCAGCCGAACCGAAGCCTCGGCACTCGGTGGCCAAAACAGAAGACTAACCTCCCGGCAACCGAGCCGGCCAAGTTTAAAACAAAAACTGCAACACCCGGTGATCGAACCGTGTACCGCACAGCAAATTCCTGCAACCGGCAACCAACCCGGACGCGGCCAACATAACCAGGTACGTAACTCGTCTTGGGACAAAAAAAAAAAAACAAAAGCATCGACAAAAAGAAGCAGTCGCTAAACAAAAAAAGGTTGTGACAAAACGAAGCCGTCACCAAAGAAAAAAAGAGCTACGACACAAAGAAGCAGTCGTAAAAAATAAAAAAGGAAAGAGGCTCAACTCAACTCGCACCCGACAACCCTTGCCGTCTGCGACCTCAGAACAACTTGCATTAGCAATCAACTCTGGTCGACTGGGACCAGACTGCTAATTGCACCCGGCGTCCAAAACAGGGTGCTAGCGCATACTGACTGTCTCCTGGCGACCAATCCGGATCAGTCCACAGAAATTTCAGCACCCGGCGACAGAGCCTAGTGTGACCCGAATGAATTGCAGCACCTAGCAATAGAGCCAGGCGCCACACAAACTCACAACGTTTGGCACAAAAACTGTCAGTTTGTCACAACAGACAAATTGACAAACACTTAGAGTGCGAGAAAGAGAGAAAAGAAATTTCAAAAAAGAAAAAAAGAGAGAGAGAGAACAACTCGTGAAAAAAAAAAGAGAGAGAGAATGAGAGACTGAGGGAGGAGTCAAAAATGAGAGGAGAGAAAAAGAAGAAGGAAAAGGAAGAGAGAAGAAAAAAAAGAAAGTGGGAATTCTGGCTGACTCGAACTTAATTTGAGGCTGCCAGGAAAAAAAAATGAAGAGAAATTGTTTTACAGTACCTTTGAATTGGATTCGCAGAGGACTCTGACACAAGCCGGGGGGCTCAGAGAAGATAGCAAACGACCAGCGTGCAATCTCCCAAAATCCCAGACAAGAACAATCAGTCCAAAGACTGTCTCCTAGAGCAGAGTCACGCATGCAGTAGGTCGACAAGAACGCCAAACCACGCATGCTGTCAAATCGTGGACCCACAAAAAGGGGTAGGTCGCAGACAAACCAAGAAGAAAAAGAGGATTTTTAGAGCAGTTTCACAGAGAAAATTAAGGGAAGTCAATGAGTTCCTCCTGTTATGGGAATTAATTGACAAAAGTTAACAGGAAGAGAATTAGGGCAGGGGCCCACGCCTCTTAATTGAGGAGGCACGACTTGGGGAAAACCCTAAGTCAGCGCCAACCCAATTAGGGCGGGACCCACACTCCATGACTAAGGAGGCACGACCTGGGAAAATCCTAGGTCAGCGCCAATCCTGTTAGGGTGGGGCCCACCGCAATGCCTCTTATCTTCTTCTGTGATGGAGCAACTCTGTCGAGGCAAAATCTCACGGATGAGTCAGCGCCAGACAAGGCGGGGCCCACAGCACCGCCTCCTTCCCTCCAGCGCAAAAAATCAGTTCTGCCAAAGCCAGAGGTCGCGGATGAGTCAGCGCCACACAGGGCGGGGCCCACGACGTTGCCTTCCCTTTTTCCCCGGCTCTGGAGCAGTCTGCCGAAGCAGGAGCTCGTTGCTGAGTCAGCGCCACACTAGGCGGGGCCCACGGCACTGCCTCCTCCCTTCCCCAGCACAAATTCCATTCTGCCGAAGCCAGAGGTCGCGGATGAGTCAGCGCCACACAGGGCGGGGCCCACGACGCTGCCTCCTCTCTTCCCCAGCGCAGATTCCATTCTGCCAAAGCCAGAGGTCGCGGATGAGTCAGCGCCACACAGGGCGGGGCCCATGGCATTGCTTTCCCTTTTCCCCGGCTACTGGAGGCGGTCTGCCCGGCGGGAGCTTCGGCTGGCCGAAGTCAGCCATCCACTTGGGCGAGGCCCACCTGGACCTCCTCCCTCCCCCCAGAGCAGATTCCATTCTGCCAAAGCCGGGAAGTCGCCCGGATGAGTCAGGCCCACTTTCGAGGCGGGGGCCACGCAGCCGCCTTCCATTTTTCCCCGGCGCTGGAGCAGTCTGCCCAAGCCGGAGCTCCCTGATGAGTCAGCGCCACACAGGGCGGGGCCCACGGCGCTACCTCCCCATCTCCCCTGCGCTGGAGCAACTCTGCCGCAGCAGGAGCTCGCTGATGAGTCAGCGCCACACAGGGCGGGGCCCGCGGCACTGCCTCCCCTTCTCCCCTGCGTTGCCTCCTTTCCTCCTGCGCAGAATTAATTCTACCGCAGCAGAAGTCGCCCAAGATGAGTCAGCGCCACGCAATCTCCCCTCCTCCAGTGTAGAACCAATTCTGCCAAAGCAGAATTTGACTAGATGAGTCAGTGCCATGCAATGTGGAGTTCACTGCGCAGTCTCTCTCTTCTCCGGCGCTGAAGCAAAGCTACTGGAACTGCACCTCTCACTAGTGCGACGCCCACAGAGTCGCCGAGTAACACCTCTTCCCCGACCCGACTTCCAAAGTCGTCGAGGTTTGCAGAAGTTCGCAAAATCTATCGCGTCGGCCTTCTCTGAGGTTTCGAAACAACTTTTGACAACACTCAAAGCAGATCGTAGCCAGCAGCTCAACCCCAATTCGCCGTCGTTGCTGCGACATCTCTTCTCAGGTATTCATCATCTCTCTATACCGTACATACTCCACATGTACGCGTATACGAAAAAAAAATAGCTCTAAAACCGCAAGAGAGCCAAAAAAAAAAAAAAAAAAAAAAAATATTTTTACAAGTGTACATAAAATATACACTGTCCTAAACAAGCAAGAGGACAGAAGAGCATACGTACACCAAAGATAAACGATCCTAAAAGAGAAAGAGGATCAACAAAAAAAAAAAAAAAAAAAAAAAAAAAAAAGTGTGAGTCGTGTTCGTTCATCTTCACATTCGAAACTTGCTCGTTCCTCCCAAACGAACAAGTCTCGAAGGGGGCAATCTGTATGCACCAAAATGTGCATGGCCCAAATTCAACAAGTCCAGGAGTCCACTAATCCATCAAACAAGGTTTGTGGACAGGCCTCGACGATTCTCAAGGTCATCCGACATAGCCCATCGCCAGAGCCACCCATCTCGTCGCATTATCGACATAGTGAGTCATCTTACATCCATCATCGACTCAATGAGTCATCGTCTAGTCAGCAACGACTCGGTGAGTCATCGCCACATCAGCATGAGTCAACATACAGTCATCTACCTCAAACGTGGAGATAAAAATCCAGAAAAAGGGACACGATCCTCATTCAAGGGATCTCAACAAAAGAGCTCCTGGTCCTCCTCCCATCTCAACTACAACAGCAGAAAGGGGATCGTGATCCCCTTTCCCAGGCAAAATTCCTCAACAACTACACAGACTGGCTACAAAAGGCCAGAAGTTCCTTGTTCCAGGGGTTGGAAATTTTGAAGATCGACAGCCTTCTTGCCGAGAAGAAAATACACTCGCGGAAGCACTAAAAACCAGAGAAGTACAGCACTCGCAGACTGTCATTCAACAGTTCGACTGGAGCAGCTCTACACGTTCATCGGTAGCGTCACAAGTCAAAACACACGGAACACAAATACTTCCGTCCGACCGACCAAAGCCACACTAGATCGTGCACACTCGTTCCCAGAACTCAAACTTCGACGTTCTCGCCAAAAGCCGAAACTTCGACAATTCACACGGAGATCGAATCAGAGGAAGCCTAGGAGAGTGAACTCGCATTCCTTGATATTTATACCACACCCTGTAACACAAATTTATTCTAAAGTAATTGAAATATTCTCTCGGTCGCGCCTCTTCGGGGACCGACGGATTTTCGGTGAAACAATTAAATCAATAAATATTTCAAAAATTTGGTTCATTTAAAAAATTTAAAAGGTTAAAAATATTAATATTAAATAACAATTAAATAATAAAATTTTAAAAAAAAGGTTTAATTTAAAATATTTTGAAGGAAAAAAAAAAAAATAGTGTCATTAAAAATAATTTTATATTAAGTTAGATAGATAAAATTTATAGAGAATACTTGTTTATATAATTTTTTTTAAAGGATAAAATAAAATTAAAAAACGGTATCAGCTAGTGTATTTGGAAATAATATTAAATTAGATTAAATAAATAGAGTTGTTAAAAAAACTTGGTTTGCAGTGTTACAAATTTTAAAACAATAAAAAAAAATTTTGATATTTGAAATATATTAAATTAGAAAATTTTCTAATTTTTTTTTTTTTTTAAGTTTGAAACGTTAAAATAATACTAATTATAAATTTAAATACTATTATTATTTTTAAAAAAATATTTTTTCTTTTTTATATTTTACTTTTGGGTCGGGTTTACTATCTTACATAAATTACAAAAAATGGTTCGACCTGGATAATTTAAAAAAAATTAATATAAAGTTAAATGAAGTAAATAAAATTTGTTATTAGTTATTTAAAAATTTATTATTAGTTATTTAAAAAATTAAGTTCATGTTGGTTTGTAGTCCGACAAAAATTATCACGAAAATAATTAATAAAGAAAAAATTATTAAAAATACATTAAATTTGTAAATGTTATATCTAATTAAAAATAGATACGTATTTGGACGTGTTATGTTAGCTAGTATTGTATAGGGGTAATAATTTATTTCACAATTTAAGAAACTATACTTTCTTTAATTATATATAGAATTGAAGTAATTACAAGTTTCCTAAAGAGAAGATTAAAAAAAATAAATGATAATATATTTAATAATTATATCTTATAATATTACGAATTTTGTAAAACATGTGACAAAAGAATTTCTTCTTATTTTGATGTATCAAATAACCAAACAAATCGCATACAAAAAAGCCACTTATTTTTAAAATACTTTTGATACATTGCTTGCAATTTTATTATAAAAAGTTGGCATTGGAGTTGCATTCAACATATGATTTTTACTAATTATTTCATGTAATTAATCTATATGTAAACAAAAATTTTTATGTAAAGTAATACAAAATATGTTGCAACTTATTTCCAAACTAAGTGGTTAATAGGTAAAGGCCAATCTATTTGCATTTTCCTATTATCCCATATTTTCTAGAACTCGGAGTGAGTGTATATGTTCAGGGAGAACTCGATTTCAGTTGGCAATCCGAGTCTGAATGAAAAACTCTCCAACCAATCCATCTTCCCGAAAAGATCCTGATGGTCAGATGAAAGAGAAGACCAAAAATTGAAAGGAGAGACATTAGCAGTCGAGGTGTCCGGTAGCCGTCAACCCTGAGTGTCCACTGCGCTGATCTTTCATTTTAGGTAGGGCTGTGTAACTCAGGAACCGGTACGGACAAGTGAAAATCCAACATGGTATGATACGTACCGAACGATAATGCAATCCCAACTATCACTAGCAAGAGGACTAATCAATGTAATATATACTTAGTTAGGTCTGAATATTGTCCCAAAGGACCAAATTAATAGGTAATTGCTTTTCTAGTTTAAAAACCAAATTTTGAGAAACCAATTTGAAAAGAGTTATAAAACAAAAAATAAACTAAATCTAACTAAACCTATAGAAATCAAGAGAGGGCTTTTGATAAAATCAGTATGGAAAAGATATTGGGAATTCAATTCCTTCCTAGCTACTTCTCGATTGAATTGAAAATAAAGTTTTAGAAAACAAATCTGACGAGCTTGTTAAATCCATGGCTACTTCTGGATCAACATCACTTTCTATCTCCTAGAGACAACCAGCTAGCATGATTAACTCTAATTGATATAAAAAATATAAAGCTCATCAACCGTACCTTATGGTCGTGAATGGGTCTTATGCCATAGATGAGTCAAACAGGTCAAAGGATATTATTGAGTGGTCGAGATTTAATCCTAAGACATGCTCAAAACATCTAGTGTATAAACTCAAAATTAACTTGTACATCTTATCATTCATAGCCTACCTTATGTCATAACTTCACCTTATAACTAGTACATCGTTAAACAACAAGCTCAAAATCAAAGAATTAACAGCATTCAAGTACTCATTCATACACACATTTTAAATCTAAAGTATGAAATAAAATATCAATCTCATTACATAGCTAGGAAATCATGAACTCCCAACATAAAAGACTACTCCACGATAGAAATTAAAGCACAAATCAAGGTCTTGAATACAACCTTGAAGAAGAAAAGAATGATAAACTAAGTACAAACTCCCCTTGAGAAGAAGCTACTTCTTGAAGATGGGTTCCAATGGTTGCTTCTCCTCCTTGATTCAAAAGGTTCAAGAGGACGTGTAAGACTCCCTCTGGCCTCTCTCTACCCTCAAAACTACAAAACTAAGAAATTTTTTTAACCAATATTCAATGCCAAGCCTTCCCTTGAAGCCCCTATATAAGCTTTGCTTCTATCCAAGCTTAGTAATCTGGTCTCTATTCTGGGGTTGAAGTCATCTCGTGCCGACCTCGGAATTGTATGAAATTACAATCAGTCCTTATAGGGTCCTTGACTGCTATGTGAAATTTTAGTTCCATCCGAGTTAGGAAGCTTCAGATATGAAGTCTGGAAGCAGGTTTGGTTATGCTGCCAATTCCAGAACTGAGCCCCACATCTTGGAAAATTCATAACATAAAAAGTGTGGATTAAATTGCTCAGAACCTCTGTAGGCAAATTCTCCATGCTCTCGATTCAATGTTGCTGAGTCACTGGCACGTGGCGCCAGAATTGGCCTTGCAATGGCGCAACAATGCTATTTGAGCGGTGTTTCCTCAAAAAACCTTTGGTCCGTGAAGAGGCGCGACCGATTGCTAAAGTCGACAAGAATAAAGAAAAATTTACAATTTTGGTGTTGTGAATTGGGAAATTGCCTGGATGCGATCTCCTTTCTTTTCTCTAATTCGATCTCCGTATGTTGGTTGATGAAGTTGCTGCTTCCTTCGGTTCGACGACGAATTTTGAGTCTCCGATTGAGTGTGCACTAGTGACGGATTTAGTAGGTCGGACAAAGAATTTGGTACTCCGTGTGTTTTGGCGTGTTGACATTATCGATGAACGTGTAGAGCTGCTTCGGAAGATTGTGTGAATTTCGATGAACTATAGGTGGCTTGAACTTTGGGCTCGATGGAACTTCTTTTTTCGGATGACTTTTGAGTAAAAATTTTTTGTCCTCTTGTGGGCAGAGAATTCGGCTATTTGTAGTCGGTTGTGTTACGTTGCTAGAGGTCGATCCTTGGAATGAGGACGTCGATCCTCTTTTCACTGCTCCCCAAGAGGAGTGAGGACTCAATAGGCTTCCTTCTTTTCCTCCAACGATCCTCAGGAGGGGGAGTCGATGGAGACTTGCTAATTCTGGGTCCCATTTTGGTTTAGGCGACGATCGAGAGTTAACTGCTCTTGGTGGCTTGAGGTGGCAAGATTATGGTGCTGACGATGGACCCGATGATGGGCTGCTGGTCGATGACTCGGTTAGTAAAGGGACGGGCTCTTGGTGGGCTTGCGCGAGCGAACGGATGGACAAGCCGATGGTAAACTTGTGATGGATGAACGGTGGGCTGCTGGACCGGTGGGCTTGCTATAGATGGGCCATACAAATTTTGGCATCTACAGTTTGCCCCCTCGATATTTATTTGTTCGGAGAACAAGTATGTCTCGAACACACGCACACACGTATTTTTGTTTTGGACCATCTTACTCTTTTAGGGCCATTTATCTTTTTGGTGTACGTATTTTTGTCCTCTTATATTTTTTGGATAGTGTATATTTTTTGTACACTTGTATGTATTATTATTATTTATTTTTTGACCCTCATGATGTATTAGGGCTGTCCGAATTTTTTTTTTTTTCATATACGTGTATATATGAGTATACATACATTTATATGGAGGGTATAATATACCTGGATGGCAATTTTGACTTCGAGCGGCAACGGATTGGTAATTTGATTGTGGCGACCTGCTGAAGTCGGATGTCGATGATGAATTGGGGTTAGCAGAACTCTTGGTGGGAGTAGATCTTGGCAGGCCCCACTTTGATTTAGGATTTGTGTCGGACTGAAAGGGACTCTGTGAAGCTCAGCGGTGCGGTGGGCATCGGTTTCATCATGGTTAACTTTCTTGGGAACATATGGTGTTGGCGCGAGCATAAGTGAGGCATGGTGGGGTCTACCTTGGCCTGATTTCTTCCACGTCATGTGACCTCTACGTGTGGTGGCTATGTTTGGACGAGACAGAGTGGGGCCCGCTCTAGCCTGATTGGCATCTCCTTCGATTCTTTTAGGATTCCATACAGAGTTATTGTTGGATCAAGACTCTGTATGGAAACTTCTGCTTTGGATGGAGTCTCCCTAGAGATGGTAATCCCGACTTAATCTCCCACGTTCCTTATAAGGTTTTGTGACTTGGTGATTTGATATCTTGGCGTCAACTTGGAGATTTGACATCTTGGCGGCAACTTGCCGATTTGACATCTTAGCGGCGACTTGGTAATTTGGCGTTCTGTAAGCGATGTTTTCTCCTGGAGGTTGTCTCGATTCCGCTTTTTTATGATTACTAACCTCGGTTTCTCTTTCGTCGTTGTGACATTCTTCTTCCTTATCTCTTCTTCTTCTTCGGTGTGTGGTGGATTGGCAAAAATCTTTGGGTGTGCGAATTCTGTTCTGGCATTTGGTTTCCTTCTTATTATGCGCTCTTCTTCTTCTTGGCGTGACGACTTTGGAGACTCTTGATCTTTGTGTTCTGTGGTTATCTTGTTTGTATGCGACTTGCGCTGTGTGGCGACCTCCTCTGGTGGCGATCTCCTCGAATCACTTCGAGTTGCAGTTCAAGGTGAGATAAAAGTGTTTTTTTTTTCTTCTCGGCGATGACAGAGATATGGTGGCAGCTGGTTCTAGGTCGACGGGTATTCCCAATCTCTCTGTTTTTTTTCTTCTTTCCTTCCCCCTCAATCATCTGCTTTTTCTCTCTTGCTCATATTTTTTTCGTCTTCGTTCTTTATCTCTCAATTCTGACCTCTTTTTCTCTCTGATTTTCTCTCATGTCTCCTCTTTTTATTTTTTTCAATTTCTCTCTCTCTCTCTCTCTCTCTCTCTCTCTCTCTCTCTCTCTCTCTCTCTCTCTCTTTTAAATATTTGTAAGTCTGTCAATGCGACAAACTGCCGCTTACGATGCGGAGCCTGGCTCGGTACCCGGGCAGTGGAGAACTTGGCGCTTCGGTGGTGAATTTGGCGTATAGACTGTCTGGCGGTTTGATGGTGAGTCTGTCTCAGTCTCCAGACTACGGACTAGGCCGGTCAGTTGATCTACAACAGCTTGGCGTTTTGGAGTTGAGTCCGGCTTGGCCACCGGACTGCGGGATGTTTGTTGGGTTGGCGTGCGACGTACTGGCACAGTGCCTTGTGGTGAGTCCGGCTTGGTTGTCGGACAGGAAGAGCCTTGGCGTCTTTCTGTGGCTCGTTGGTGTGTCGCTGGTGTAATGGAGTCATACGCATGGTGGGTGATTTTTTCTTTGTCGGCGCGGAGTGCTGGTGCCCTTTCCGTTGCTCGCCGGTATGGTCGTGGTGCGATGGAGTAGGACGAGTCTTTCTTTACTAGCGCAGAGTGCAGTTGGTACGACGGTGTCGAACAGATGGTGCATTCCTCTCTTCTTCGTTGGCATGAGGAGTAACGATGTCCTTGCTGTGGCTTGTCGGTCTAGCGGTTACGTACGAGTCCTTTCGCCGACAAGGCGTGCCGGGGTTAATGGTGCGACGGAGTTAGACGCCTTTTCGATGAATCCTTCTTGGTGAACATTCCTTGATGCAGAGTTTGGTTGAGTATTGACTCCCGAAAGACGATATCCATTCTATAGATCGTCGAGGCGGCGGTGGTGCGACAGAGTTGGACGCGGGACATTGTCCCTCGAGGAGATAGTACGACTCGCCAGTGAGGCTGGTGACACGCCAGAGCTGTTGATTTTTGTGGGCTAAGTTTGCCCTTGTCGCAGAGCTGTTGATTTTTGTGGGCTAAGTTTGCCCTTGTCGCAGAGCCGTTGATTTTTGTGGGCTAAGTTTGGCCCTTGTCGCAGAGCTGGGGAACCCTGCTGTTGTTTTACCCACCTTTTTTTTTTGTATTTTTTGTTTCTCTGTTTCTTTTGTACGACTCTCTCTTTTTTTTTTAGTTTGATTTTGGATTTTTTTTATTTTCGCTTTTGAAAAATTTCCCCGTCTTTTTTGTTTTTTTTTAAATTGGGAACCTATTCCGGCGCTGATGATGGCTTTGATGCTGATAGCGGGTTCGACTTTTTCCTTTTTAGGTCTGGAGGTTTCTGACGCTTCTCCTCCATTCAATGTGGGTTGAAAGCGTTTCTTGCGGATTCGGGACCCGAACCCATCGCGGCAATCAGTTTTATGCGTTTGTAGTGAATCGGCATTGGGTGGTAATGCTGCCAACCTTCCAATTTCACTTAGCACGCATGACTTATGGAGCCGGCATGTGGTCAGCGACGATCAACTTTGCGGCCTTCCGGGCGTTGGTGAACAGCTGGCTTCGTCAAACGACTCTGTCAAGGGCGACGTGTTGTGAGTCCTTTACACGACCCGACGGAGTATCTCCTCGCATAGCTGACTGTAAACACCTCCAGTAGCAGTCGGTGGAACTTTTTGGCTCATCCGCCGTTGCAAGCTCTTCCTTGGCTGCCTTTCTTCTTCGAGTGGGCAAGAATGCTGAGTTGCTGTCAGGAGAGGATGACTCAGGTCCTCTCATTTTGACGCAGTGCGGGCATCGATGTTCCATTACTGCTGTACCGACACCGTCGGGCAAGCCTTTCTGGAGCTCTAGAGCCCTTCGACGAACACTATTTCACTCGCCAGGTGGACTTTCTGATTTCTCTTTGGGATCTTCATTATCTTTGTCGCCTTCCTATCTCTGGTGCCTTTTACAATGAGGTGGCACCATCTGTACGAGACTTCACGGAGGTCAGTCACATGCCATACTGGTTTTTGGCATACCATCGTCTCCGGACCTGACGCAAGACTAGAGTAGAGTGGGTCAATTTCTGGTTTCGGGTTGAAGATAGAGTTCAACCGTCGAGTACCGCAGCAGGTCGGGTTTTCGAGGAGCTTGGTGTCCCCGAGTCTCTTGCTGATGAGGTTCGTCCGGCGACGTTCCTTACACTGTGGATTTGCCGGTGTGTTATACCTGCTTTGGGTCGTGTCGGCTTAGTTGGCCTAGTTTTGGCGAACTTGTTCTTTCTCTCTGCACCCAGTTCCTTGGGTGTACCTATACATTTGGCTGGTGCACTATTTTGGCACTCACGATGCTGATGTAAGGGTGGCAACGCCCCTCTCATGGTGCGGTATGGGAACATGCTGGGTCGAAGTCCTTTGATGAGGTACTATTGGAAAATAATGTGCACAATTCACTCAAGACACAATAACTGTAATTGAACAATTTACACAACCAAAAACCAAATATGCGTACTTTGTAGCCGAATCGCTTCCAAATATTTGACAGTAATTTAATCAAATATAACAGGAAAGATAGTACCTGGTGCGAGTGTAGTAGTCACCGACTTGAAAAGAAATACGCCTCTGTTGTGCACTAGGATTACTTGGCGACTTCTCCCCAAGATACAACGGACCTAGTTGACTCACTCGTGCACCGAGTAGACTCAACTTTCGAACTCTTTCAAAACTTTTCTTGATCGCTTCTCCGGATCGAACACAAATTGTTTGAACTTGGATCAATCGAGAGAATATCTCGATTTTTCCTCTCAAACTCAAGAACAAACGAGAACGTCCACGAACTCTCAAGATCGAGCGAACCTTTCACTTTCACTTTCCAAGTGTTTCTCAAGTCTCCGCTCTCTTCGATATGTGGAACCCAATTTATAGGGTTCCACGGGCACTTGTGAAAAGACACTTTTACCCTCCGGTCCGATCGACCGTTCATTCAGAATCCGACTCGATCCGACCATCGATCTATAACCAACTTGATCGATGGATCGGATCAATAACCGTGTCAATCAACGGTGCGGATCTAGATCTATCTCAACGGTCATATCGAACTCATCTCTCGATAAAATAAATGAATCTCAAATGGAGGTGCTGAGTTTGAACCCATGACCTCTCATATGCTAATCAAGCATTTCCCTATCCGAGATACATCTCAATTGTGGAAATAAGATAAAACTTATAGAAAATAAATTAAAATGAATTACATCATTTTAAAACTATACAACATTCCCCACCATTTTAAAATGATGAGACAACCGACATGACACAAAAATGACCAGTGACATAACGCAAGAAATATAACTTCGACGAATGGAAAAAAGCGGTCAAGTACTCATTAGCTTTTCGACGAGAAGGTGTCTTTATGGGACTTGAACCCCGTCTAGTTGATGTTCTCTACCCATAACAGTCCCTAAGTGAACAAGTCTTGAACTTGGACTTTATATACGTGTTTTAGAAACACCGAACAACCAAGAGTTGGTTCTGAAATATGAGTTCCATCGGGGGTTGCGCGTTACGGCCATGCGCAAGTATCTTGTGATGTGAATATCTCTTCGAGAATAAGCCCAGATTCTCTTATAGACTGCGGCCCCACAGTCATACTCACATTCGGTGATATCTCCAAGGGTATACTTGCATCTCTATACCTGTTATAATAGCCTCGATATCATTAAGGTTTTTCACCAACCTCAAATGATTGCGGTTGAGCACCAGCTTCCTAGAGATGGGGCGTGAATAAATTCACTAATTTTGGTGCTCCTACCGCCACTCGGTTGGCTTGTTTTTACCCATTGAACCTTCATCATGGGATAACCATTCAGATAGGTTGGGTTGCTACCAACGGTAACTCAAGTAATAGGCTTTAATCCCATCCCCTCGAAGCAAATTGTACTTGTCCTCTCGACAAGCCCTTGGTCGGTGATCTGCCAAGTTTTCCATGGACTTAACATAACTTAAAGTTATGATTCCAAAGGGAGGTGAGCTTACGTAAAATCTTGTATCTAAGCTCTATGTGCCTAGATGACTTTGAATTGTGATTTTTACTCTTCACTTTCATTATAGTCGCCTGATTATCACAGTTTATTAGGATAGCAGGAATAGGCTTATCCAACAAGGGAATATCTCATAACAGATCATGGGCCATTCTCGCTTCCCCACCAGCCAACTCCAAGGCAACCATCTCAGCCTCCATAGTTGATCTGGTGATCAAGGTCTGCTTGGAGGATTTCCAAGCGGCAAAGACCACCACCTAGTGTAAACACAAAACCACTAGTGGATTTTGTTTCATCGTGAGTCGAGATCCAAGTTAGCATCACTGTACCCTTCAAGTACAGGTTGGTAAATCGGAAAAGTGTATCCCATAGTTAACAGTCCCCTTTCAGATATCTCGGGGAGTCTCTCAATAGCACTCCAATGAGTTTTATCTGGATTACTCGTGTACCTGCTCAATCTGCCTACAAAGATATGAGATATCAGGTCTAGTGCAGTTTGACAAATACATCAAACTACCAATAATCTGGGAATATCTCAATTGAGAAACACTATCCCCACCATTCTTCTTTAGTTTAACACTAGAGTCATATGGTGTACTAACTGGTTTGCTATTCTCAAACCCAAATCGCTTCAAGACTTTTTCTACATAATGAGACTGTGTCAAAATCTCATTCTCATCTTTTATGACTCTGATTCCTAAGATCACATTTGCTAATCCTAGATCTTTCATGTCAAAATTATCACTAAGGTATTTTTTAACCTCTAAAATTTTGACATGTTCTTTCCCAAAGATTAATATGTCATCTACATACAAACACATTATGATGAACGAATTTTCATATACTTTCCAGTATACACATTTATCAAAATCACATATCTTAAATCCATAAGAGAGAATTACCTTATCAAATTTCTCATGCCACTGTCTAGGAGCTTGTTTTAATCCATATAGAGATTTAACTAGTTTACGACCTTATTCTCCTGACCAGGAACTATAAAGCCTTCTCGGCTGCTCCATATAGATCTCCTCATCTAACTCACCATTAAGAAAGGCGGTTTTAACATCCATCCGATGTATCTCGAGTTTATATGAAGCTGCCGGTGCTATTAACACTTTCATACGGTAGTGATCCTAGTTACTGGTGAATAAGTGTCAAAGAAGTCGATCCCTTCTTTCCGACTACTATACCCTTTGGCAACTAATCTAGCTTTATATTTCTCAATGGATCCATCAGATTTTTCGTTTCCTTTTGAAAATCCATTTGCATCCTATAGGTCTAGACCACGGAGGTAAATCAGTCAACACCCATGTGTTGTGTGAAAGTATGGAATCCATCTCACTTTTCACAGCTTTCCTCCCATAAAGATGCATCACTAGATCGCATCGCCTCGATTAAGTTAAAGGATCATCCTCTATAAGGAAGGTATAGAAATCATCTCCGAAATTTTTTTTCTCTATCCTAGGTCTCTTGCTCCTCCTAGGTTCAGTTTCAGGCAACTCACCAGTTTTTCTCTCATATGTGATTTTGATGACTCTCCTACATCTAGTTTCCTCTTTTCTTTCATGGGAAAGATGCTTTCCAAGAACACAAAGATCATCATCATTCTTTGATTGTATTTACGCTGACCTCTTGTATATCAGAACGTATAACCAAGAACCGGTATGCATTGCTGTTTTCAGCATATCCTATGAAAGCAGCATCGTAGGTTTTAGGAGTCAATTTCGTTGTTTTGTTAAGATTAACTTTAACCTTAGCAAGACAACCCCAAACTCTAAAGTATTTAAGACTAGGTTTCCTACTCCACCATAATTCATATGGAGTTTTTTGGTTATCCTTGTACGGGATACGGTTAAGTATTTTACAAGCTGAAAGTAAGGCTTCTCCCCATAAATTGTTGGGAAGACCAGAACTAGACAACATAGAATTAATCATGTCCGAGATTGTTCTGTTCTTTCTCTCAGCAACCCCGTTTGACTGGGGTGAATACGGAGCAGTAGTTTCATGAATGATTCCATACTCCTCACAGAATTTCCCAAACTCTGCAGAGCAATATTCACCTCCTCTCTGTCTGACCTAAGTCTTTTAATTGTCTTGTGGGTTTGGTTTTCAACTTCTGCTTTATAGGTTTTGAATTTTACAAAAGCTTCATCTTTTGTTTTTATTAGATACACATAACAAATTTTTGACATATCATCGATAAAGGTAATAAAATACCTCTTGCCTCCTCTAGTCAAGATACCGCTCATCTCACATATGTCACTATGTATCAATTCAAGTAAGTCAGAACTCCTACTGACTATCTTGAAAGGTTTCCTAGGTTGCTTGGACTGAACACATATCTCACATTTGTTATTCAGATTTGTGTTATGTTTGGGAATTAAGTCCAAGTTCATCATTCTTTTAAGTGTGTTAGAGTTCACATGTCCTAGTCTTCCATGCCATATGTCATGGGAATTGTGCACAAAAACAAAGATGAACTAGCAACTTTATTTTCAGAGTGAACAGAAATTACATTGAGTTTAAATAAACCATCTATTACATAACCTTTGCCTACAAAGGAACCTCCTTTGGTTATTACAACCTTATTTGATTCAAACACCAATTTAAACCCTAATTGACTCGAGAAGAAAACCGCTAACAAGATTTTTCCTCCTCACATCTGGCACGTGTTGCACACGATGGAGGGTGAGAGAGTTCCCAGAGGTAAACTTTAAATTCACTTCTCCTTCTCCTATAACTTGTGCTACACTTGAATTGCCCATCGTCACAGTTCTCCCTTTTATTTCCTGATAGGAAGAAGAAAGAGGAAATATCGAGCAAATATGAATAGTAGCACCAGTATCAATCCACCAATCGGTGGGTGTATATGCCAGGTTTAATTCACGTTAGATGATACTAACCTGTCATTGGTTCCAGTAGAACTGGTTCCAGTTATCATGTTTGCCTGAGGGGTAACCTTATCCTTCTGTTCTCTGGATTGTTTTCTATGCCTACACTGTTTGGCAAAGTGTCCAGGTTTTCCACAGACATAGCATGTTCTCTTGTTTCCGTCCTTCTGAATCTTTTGTTTGGGTTTTGTAAATTGCTGCTTGTTTTTCTTCTTGTTGAAGTTAGGCGTTTAGACTCTACTAAGTTGGCTTTCTCACTAACTTCTGCAGTAATGTCTGAATTCTTTTGGTCTCTACTTTTTTTGTCCGAAACTTTTCGATTCTTTTCTTCAATCTGAAAGGCAACTAGCACTTCTTCCACTGAAGGGATTATTGACTTGTGCCTCATCTGATTTCTGAATTCTGACCATGATGGGGAAGTTTATCTATCGATCTTGAAGCTTGGACCTTTTCTATAAAGGTGATCCCTTTTGAGCGAGAGCTTGGCTACTATGTTTTCAATTTCATGAGCTTGATCGACAACTGATTTTCCATCGACCATTTTAAAGGAAAAGTAATTTCCTATGTTAAAACTTTGCTCGACTCGATTCTGTTCCATACTTAGTCTCTAGTTCTTTCCAAAGGATTTTGGCTGATTCAGCTTCTTGATAGAGATCAAATAGATTATCACTTAGAGCACTAAGTATTGCCCCGCGCATATATGATCATCATTCATGAATTTAACCTGTGATCCAGATCTACCAGGTTCATGATCTTCGAGGATCGGCTATAGGTGGGTCTTCTAAGACAAGGTAGTATAACCCGATGGAAGTTAACCAATATTCCATCCTTTTCTGCCATCTCCTAAAGTTGCTTCCATCAAAAGTTTTCGGTTTCAAGGTTTTGTTCAACTTATCTCTTGAGTGCACCATTCTAAGGACAATATTTCTTTCAAATTGTTGGAAAATAATGTGCACAATTCACTCAAGACACAATAACTGCAATTGAACAATTTACACAACCAGAAACCAAATATCGTATATTTGTAGCCGAACCGCTTCCAAATATTTGACAGTAATTTAATCAAATATAACAGGAAAGATAGTACCTGGTCCGAGGCGTGTAGTCACTGACTTGAAAAGAAATACGCCTCTCTGTTGTGCACTAGGATTACTGGCGACTTCTCCCCAAGATACAACGGACCTAGTTGACTCACTCGTGCACCGAGTAGACTCAACTCTCGAACTCTTTCAGAACTTTTCCTTGACTGCTTCTCCGGATCGAACACAAACTGTTTCGGAACTTGGATCAACCAGAGAATATCTCTGATTTTTCCTCTCAAACTCAAGAACAAACGAGAACGTCACGAACTCTCAAGATCAGAGCGAACCTTTCACTTTCACTTTCACTTTCCAAGTGTTTCTCAAGTCTCTGCTCTACTGATCTGTGGAACCCAATTTATAGGGTTCCCTGGGCACTTGTGTGAAAAGACACTTTTACCCTCCAGTCCGATCTGACCGTTCATCTATAACCGACTCCGATCCGACCATCGATCTATAACCAACTTGATCTGATGGATCAGATCAATAACCGTGTCAATCAACGGTCTGGATCTAGATCTATCTCAACGGTCATATCGAACTCATCTCTGATAAAATAAATGAATCTCAAATGGAGGTGCCGAGTTTCGAACCCATGACCTCTCATATGCTAATCAAGCATTTCCCCATCTGAGATACATCTCAATTGTGGAAATAAGATAAAACTTATAGAAAATAAATTAAAATGAATTACATCATTTTAAAACTATACAACAGGTACGGCGCATGAGCTGTTTTGGCATGACGGTGTGAAGGTATGGTACTTTGCTCCTTTCCTCGCTCTTTGCACCCTTCTCGAGACTGCTAATCGGGAGGCTTCATCAAGGGAATACAAGTACTTCCTTCTTATTCATTCCTGTTACTTGACGTACCGTATCAACGATTTGTGAACCTTTACAGCCCACATCGTTTCGCCCATCAATATGGTTTTTGCTAAGACTTGCCCGGTGTGGTGGTTTCAGATAAGCGGGTCGCCAACTCACTTGCTGCACTGTTGGAATTTTGGCGGACTAGTGTTGCACGTCCGTGTGGCTGTGTCGAGGTGCCGCCTTGCCACGGTCCAAGAGTTGACCCGAGAGTGACTCTGGCTTTCCTCGTCTCTTGGATTTAGACGGTGATCCCCTTCTTCGAGGTGCGTACCTTGTCTCTTTTTTTTCCTTTCTTTAGAAGGGCGGGTGACTTATATCTCTTTCCATTCTTCTTTGTCCAGTGAACATCGCAGAATTTCATTCGCAAACTTGCGTCGATCGCGATGTTCATTCAGCACCGCCGGCCTTGTCTCTCCTTCCGGCCGAACCAACACAAGCTGATTTGTTGCTTAACCTTAGTGACGACGAAGGCGAAGACGGTGACCGGGTGAACCCTCGATGCAAGCGCAAGCAACAGGCGTCGACCGGTGCTAACAAAGGCAAGGGTAGAGCAAAGATCGCAGCTCCCTTCGGTGGAGGAGGCTCCTGCTCAATTGTCCACTCTTTCTCTGTCGGTATTGAAGGCGTCGGGTGCGAAGAAGAAGGCGGCTTCTGAGAAGGAGGCTGCGAAAGTAACTCCGCAGGCGGCCTCTGCTCTAGCAGCTAAAAGAAAGCCATCTGGCAAGAAGAGGCCGGCGCTTGAGCAGGTTGACTTCCCCCCTCAGGTTGTCCAGAAGCAGTGCTGGAGTGGTCCTCCGATGTAGCTCGCTGTGTTACGATTGTCCCTTTTGACGCAACTCCTCAACTGGTACTGCCTTGTGTCTCTACCCCAACTTCAGTGATTTCGACTCCTCTCCTTTATTCAAGTGTTTCTCAAGGCGCATCGAGTGTCCAGTAGTTAGAGCAGTCGAACACATCGTTGGAGGGAGCTATTGACCTTTTTGCCTTGGAGCTTCCTGGTCAGTTGGGCATCTGCACAGAGGATCGTGTGACTTTGGAGGTCCTAGCACAGATGGAGTTTGATGGCGACTTGCCGGTGCTGGTTACAGCGACTCAGAGTGTCAAAGTCGTGCCTCTTAGAGACAGTCTTGTGATCATCTTCGATAATGAGTCACCTTGTCTTGCGGAGGAGAATGTGGTATCGACCTCCGATGGTAAGCTGGCCTGTCGCACAGAGGAGGGAAATTTAGAGGTTACCACTGTTGGTGAGCAATTACCTTCGGCATCTGTTGCATAGACTCGACCAGTCAGTCCAGCTGAACTTGAAGATCGCGGCAAGGGGCTGGCTCGAGTCGCTACCGAGTCTCTGATACTCATTTATGGTAGCAACCAGTTGTTTTCCCAGGTTACTTCCCCTTTTCGCACGCCTCTTTTTTTTTTGTTTGCTCTTCGGAGAGCTATCTGTTGGAAAATAATGTGCACAATTCACTCAAGACACAATAACTGCAATTGAACAATTTACACAACCAGAAACCAAATATGCGTACCTTGTAGCCGAACCGCTTCCAAATATTTGACAGTAATTTAATCAAATATAACAGGAAAGATAGTACCTGGTCCGAGGCGTGTAGTCACTGACTTCGAAAGAAATACGCCTCCTGTTGTGCACTAGGATTACTGGCGACTTCTCCCCAAGATACAACGGACCTAGTTGACTCACTCGTGCACCGAGTAGACTCAACTCTCTAACTCTTTCAGAACTTTTCCTGACTGCTTCTCCGGATCGAACACAAACTGTTTCGGAACTTGGATCAACCAGAGAATATCTCTGATTTTTCCTCTCAAACTCAAGAACAAACGAGAACGCCACGAACTCTCAAGATCAGAGCGAACCTTTCACTTTCACTTTCCAAGTGTTTCTCAAGTCTCTGCTCTACTGATCTGTGGAACCCAATTTATAGGGTTCCCTGGGCACTTGTGTGAAAAGACACTTTTACCCTCCAGTCCGATCTGACCGTTCATCTGTAACCGACTCCGATCCGACCATCGATCTATAACCAACTTGATCTGATGGATCAGATCAATAACCGTGTCAATCAACGGTCTGGATCTAGATCTATCTCAACGGTCATATCGAACTCATCTCTGATAAAATAAATGAATCTCAAATGGAGGTGGAGGAGTGGACTAATGTGTTGTGTGCATAGATTTTGGTTTGCATAAGTCCACTTATGGAAGGAGACACCTTGAGGAGCATAATCATTTTTCTTACCCAAATCAAGCATGGAATTTTTTTCAGCCCTGTAGAAAGTTTTATATGCCATGTGATTCTTATGAAAAACCATGTAGTTCTTTTAACCACTCTTATAATTCTCCCACCCATGATGATGATATGCTCAACATGCAAACTCAACTTGATTTACTTCAAAGGCAAGCTGATATTGTGCAACTACAAATGAATTCTGTGAATTATTTTTGTGATGTGTGTGGAGGTCACCATGCTACTAATGTATGCAATGTAAATTCAAGACCTGGTTTTTTTGATTATGAGTCTAATTCCTCCAGGTTAGACCCATATGACATTTCATACAACCAAGAAAAGGAGGAGCCAATAATCACCACGGTTGAATGGGAGGAATACAGGAAATTGATACGAGCAATGTATGCAGAATTTCAGTCAATGAAGACAATGCATGCAGATGTTCAGTGAATAAAGTAATCGGTCACACTTCTAACCACTCAAGTGAATCAACTGAATAGAGATGTATATGAAAGACCTGAGGGAACCATGCCTAAAAAATTTGAGGAGAATCTAAAAGAGAAAGAACAGTCTATACCCTTTATGAGTGGAGAGATCCTAGAAAAGCCTAAACCAAAAGAAACCTTGGAAGAGAGTGTGTGCCCCTATGATTTAGAGGATGTGGAGGAACCAACTGAAGAGGTAGTAGATGAGGTGGAGGAAATATACTATCTTTTCTTCCAAGTACTTAAGCAAGAGCTACAACTAGTAGAGGATGAAGAAGAAAGCATGGTAGAAGTGGATGAGGTCAAGGAAGAAAAACCAATGGCTGAGATAGCTGCGAATGTAGAAGTGGTAGAAGAAAAATCCCAGCAAGAAGAAAAATCATTAGAGGCTGAAGAAAAAACCATAGCTGATGTACTAGATGAAGGGGAGGAAGAAGAAACCATAGGTCATATCATAGAACCTTCCCATGAAAAGCCATTAGAGAATTGGGTAGAAAAAAAAAAAGAGATAGGGCCCTCGTTTGACCTAGACTTTTTCATCTTCCCACTTTATACATCTAGCCCAAAAATAGAACTGAAAATTTTTTAGGAGTTGGACAAGAGGATGAATGAGTGGCTGATATGTGTAAAGATCTACATCCTAGAAGCCACAAAGTCAAAAGAAAGGATTTTTAGCTCAACACCACAATTTGGTTGTTTTAGCATAAAATATTACAAAGGAAGAAAGGTCATGAATGGACTCAAATAAAATTTTCCTTTTGATCCAGGTGGAATGAAGCTATTGGTCTGGCTGAGGATCATAAACTTAGCGCTTCATGGGAGGCAACCCATGGTAGGTAAGTTATTTTAATCTTTTAGATTCAATTGTACTTTGGTTTGAATAATCACTTTGTGTGAAACTTAGATCTTAGGTCTAGTTTTGTTTTACTCATGTTAGGTTAGTATTTTGAATTAACTTTGGTTAGAATAAATACCAGAAAACAAAAAAGAAAAAAAAAAAAAAAAAAGGCAAAAAGAAAAAAAAAAAATGTAAGACTCCCTCTGGACCTTCTCCTCTCTCTAAAAATTTTTTTTGAGCCTAATGTCTAAATCAGTTTCTCCTCTGGGAGAATATGCTTTGGTGTCTATGTATCAGATGTTTTACAATGAAATTTTTTCTGCAATGTTCATTAATATGTACTCATTCTCCATTCATATTGATGACATAATATGTTGCACTCTCACAATGTGTCTCAAAGCATGATTTCTTCAATGAAAATGTGTGAAAAATAGATCAGCATCTGTATCTAACTGATAAAATTCTGTTCAGAGTAGAAATTTGCAAAAACCCATTCAGGATGATGAAATTTTATTGAATTACTTGGCGCGTCCACGCCCAATTCTTGTGCCACCGCGCCACTGTCTCATTGAGGAACAACCAATCCAAAGCTCAGCAAAGAAAACTTCCATTGCAGGTATGCATCTTAGACTCAGTATTGTGCATGAGAACAAACTAATTTCAATTCCACTTCAATTTGTTTTACTCCATGCACAAATATTGGGCACTAGCCCATGAAGGCAGATTTCAATTCAAAGAGCAAACAAGGAGAACTTCAATTCCACTTCAGGCACACCCAGATTCATCAGGGAAGTATTAATCCTACTTCTTATTTTTGTTTATGCTTTGAGGGCAAAGTATGTTTTTAAGTTTGGGGTGGGATATTCTTTCTTCATGTTTTCAAACTCTTTGTTTTCAAAAACTTTTACACTAGAATAGATCCAAAGAGATTTAGAAAAACACCAGTGGAAAACCCTGAGTAAAGAGAAAACATGATTCACTTTCTGGAAAAATAACTTAGTTTGAATTGCTTAGTCCTAACTGGAGGAAAATTTTCTTTAAAATATTTTTTGGAAAACAAAGTATAAAGTGAGCAAGTTGATGTAAACCTCTAGAACTGATAAGTGTCTAAAAGACACTTATTAATGCATGAATTATTTATCATAAATTCCTAATTTGAGTTGATTATTAGCATAAAAATGACATATATAACTCAAATTCATGTTTTGTGTCTCAGGTACCTGGTATAAGAAGAAAATCAAAATTATGAGGGAAAATGAAGGAAAAAGGAGCAAAATGAGCCAAAAAGGGAATGGTTTGACCACGCCGGGAAAATGTGCAAAAATTCAAATAAATGGAGGAAATTCTTAACGGCTATTAAGGCTTAAAAGAGGACAATTCGAGAAAGTGAAACCGCGTGACTGTGCCCCCAGAAGGCGCTACCGCGCCAGGAAGATGGCGCTCCCAGTGGCGCTGGCGCGCTGAACAATTGCCTTACAAAGAGTTCAAAGTGCTATTTCGGGAAGTCGGTAAAGATTCTAAGGAGTGGCACGACCGCGCCAATTCAACAGCCAAATATGGCGCTGCCGCACCATGAAGTGTCCTTCCTCAGCACGGACCCAAAGGCCGTTTCCAGACTTGGAAAGAATTCTGCTTCAGTGGCGTGATCGCGCCATAATAAAGAAGAATTTCGACGCGATTGCGCCGATGACTCAGCATACGTAAATTACGAAAATCTCGGGATTCTGACTACCAATAAAGCCCAAACTTGGGAGAAGAAGTCCTAATTTCCTAAGGAAGGTATCCACGAAGATTTTAAGGAAATTGGCTCGAGTCTAGGTGCATTGAATGACCAAAAAGAGAAGTTCCGCACAAAGAAGGAAACTGCTGCCACAAAAGAAGAGAAAATCCGAGTTTTAAGAGAAGCAAAGCTGGAGTTCCCTATTCCCAATTGAACCCAAATTTAGACTGAAGCTTCCTGAGGAGATTGAGGATCATATCACGGAAATCCAGGTTAATGCAAGTCGGGTTCTCAGAGTTTTATACTTTTAAAGTGGTGGACCCAGTGCTGGAATTGGCAGCAGAAGCAGTTCAACTTCTCAAGGTGATATCTCAAATTTCCCAACTCAGAATGACTTCAAATTTTGTACTCAAGTCAAGGACTATGTAAAGAAGGTTCGTGAGTAATTTGAAGAAATTTGGAGGTCAGGAAAGTAATATTTCAACCCCTGGACAGAGACAAAATTACTAGTTCTTGACTGAAGCCCAGCTATAAATAGAGGTCCGAGGCAGAGTGCAAGGAAGCCAGTTTTGAAAAGCCAGTTTTCATCCAGTTTCGAGTTCCAATTCTTATTATAGGTTGTAGTTTAGTTTTTCATTGTTTTTAGTTAGTTTAGAGAGGAGAGAAAGTCCAGAGGGAGTCTTACACGATCTCTTAGCACTTTAGAGAGAGAAGGTGGAGATTTCAGTCAAGGTGCAAGAGAAGCTAAAGGCAGACCTTCAAGGGGGTTTTCTGTACTTATTTTGTTCTTATTTCATGGTTGTAATTGAATCCTCTTTGTGTGCTTATTCTATTATCATAGAGTAGTCTCTCTCTATTGGGGAAGCCATGAACTCCTAGTTGTTACATGTTTAAGTTTTAAAGTTTAAAGTAATCAAGTATCTTGCTTTTGTTTTAGAATATGAGTTTACTGCTTATTTCCAATCTGAATTGATATTTGAAGTTTAACGAGGTTCGAATAAAGAAGTTAAAGTTCAGTAGAGATTTAGGTTAGTTATATAATTCTTTGTTTTCTAAAACAGCTTGTTTTTCTAAACTAGATCGTTCCGGATTGTGATGGAGACTAGTGGAAAAATGATGTGACGTTTATAACTCTTTTTCTGAATAAGAGAGAGTTAATCCTTAAGCTTTTTCATTTATGCACCTAGGATTTGAGTGTTTCCGGATTGTGATGGAGTTCAAGGAATAGATGAAAGTTATTTCCTGTATATGGGTAACCAGGTTTTCAAAAGCTATATCAAGGTAAAGGTACTTGAGCTATAAAAATTAGAACTTTGCATGTTAGCAACTAGGAGGGATTGACATTCTTCCCCAACATCTCATCTCCATAAGTTTTTCTAGTAGTTAATTCTGTTTTGTTTTTCAGTTCTCAAAATCAAAAACCAAAAAGTTCTTTTCCTCAATCAATAGAAAAATCTTTACTTAAACTGAGTTTTCTTCAATGTCTCTGTGGGATCGATATCTGGACTCTCGAGTTTATATTACTTGTTGACCTAGTGCACTTGCTAGACACACAACAAGAACCAACCTAAGGAATGCTTGAGGTGAAACAGAGAAAGGTTTTTAAATATCATGAAGTGATTTAGGCACCTCTTTTCAAACGTCTGAGCATTTTTCAAGCCACCACAAGATGCATCACTTTTTGTCAAACACCTTGAGCCAACAAGATCCCTGTTTTGTTTCAAATCCCACATTACATGAACCAGCCTTTGTGATAAAACAACTTGTTTCTTACTGACCTATATCTCTCCAAATTATTGAAGTGTTCTATTTAAATGAGCATGGACAAAAATCAGAAAGGAGAGATGATTGAAGGGTGTAGAGTTTTTCATTGAAAAAAAAAAGGGAAGAAGGGGCAAGATAGAGGCTAAGTCAGGGGAAAAGCCACCTTGTGTGTGCACCGGGTTTCGGGCCTCAGCAAGCTTAGGGACTCTGAGTCAACTGGCAAGCTAAGTTGGACTCTTGACAAAACTAAAGAAAAAGAAAGAAAAGGTTGTGGGTTAGTTATGGGAAAGGCCGCCTCGTGTGTGCACCGGGTCTCGGGCCTCAGCAAACTTAGAGACTCTGAGTCAACCGGTGAGGTAAGCTAGACTCTTGACAAAACCCAAGAAAAGAATATATGTGAAGGAAAGGAAGAAGAAAAGAAAATGGGATAAACTCAAGAGAATAAGTTTGGGGTGGAATAACTTGGAGAAGGGTCATAGGGTCAGAACTAATTCATGCTCAGAAAAATGCAACATGGATATGAGGAGGAGGATAAAGCCCAAAAAAAAATGCTTATAGTTTTTATCATACCCATTAACCATGCCCCATTACAACCTAGAAAAGACCTTTTCATCAGGATTATGGATTCCTTCAGGTTAGTGGAGAGTGGACTGAGGGTTGGCTTATGGAGTTAACTGAGACTTCTCACTTGTATGGGGATACGGATCTTTGAAAAATTAAAGAAAAATTTAAATTCTGTTTTGACTAAGCAAAGAGAACCATCATTAGGAAAGGAGTGAATCATCCATTTTGAAACTTGCAAGGGGAGTGCCACTGATCTTTTCTTAATCCCTACAGATTTATCTGGTTGTTTCTTTCAGATTTTGCTCGAGGAAGAGCAAAGGTTTAAGTTTGGGGTTGTGATAAGTGTCTAAAAGACACTTTGGAATGAAAATATAGTGAAAAATCTAATTCCGAGTCAATTCTGAATATAAAAGCAACAAAAATGACTAAGTTACATGTTATGTGCCTCAGGTACCCAGTGGAAGAAGAAAAACTGGATTTGGAGCAAAAACGAAGGAAAAACAAGCAAAAGAATCCAAAAAGAAGGATGGCACGTTCGCGCCAGAATCAGACATGAAAGCCAATGGTTGGGGAATTTGAAGTAGCACGACAGCGCCTTCGGATTGCGCTATCGCGCAAAGAAGCTGGCGCTACCTCTCACAGAGACAGCATGGACGCGGCAAAGAGCTGCTGAAGATGGAAAGAGAAGTTGTTGTTCAGGGGACCAATGAAAAGTTTAAGGAGTGGCGCTGCTGTGCCAATACTATAGCAAAATATGGCGCTACCACGCCAAGAAGTCTCCTTACTCGGCACGGGTTCGATGGCCGTTTCCAGACTTAGAAAGAACTCAGCTCCACTGGCGCGATCGCGCCATAATCAGGGACAATATCGGCGCGACCGCGTCGATGACTCAGCAACGCCAAACCGCAAAACTCTCGGGATCCTGACAACCAATCAAGCCCAAACTTTGGAAAAGAAGTCCTAAGTGTCTAAGGAAGGTATCCACGAAGATTCTAAAGAAATTTACTCGAGTTCTAAGTGCTTTGAATGACCAAAAAGTGAAGTTCAATACAAAGAAGGAAACTGTAGCCAAGAAGAGAAAATAAATTTCAGTTTGAAGGAGAGCATATCTGGAGTTCCCGAATCCCAATTTAACCCAAATTTTGACTGAAGATTCCAGAGGAGATTGAGGATCATATAACGAAAATTCAGGTCAATCCAAGTCGGGTTTCTCAAGTTTTATATCTTCAAAGTGGTGGACCTAGTGCAGAAATTGGCAGCAGAAGCAAAACAACTTCTCCACATCATATCTCGAGTTTCCCAACTCAGATTGGACTCAAATTTCGTGAACAATGCAAGGACCATGGAAGGAAGGTTCGTGTGTAATTTCAACCAATTCTGAGATCGGGAAGGCATACTTCATACCCCTGGACAGAGATCAAATTACAAGGCCTGGGCAGCAAGACAAGTATAAATAGGGGTCTGAGGCAAAGTACAAGATCATTCAGTTTTGAGTTTAGCATTCAGTTTTTAGTCAAATTTCCTTCTTTGTAGTATAGTTTAGAGAGAGGAGAAGGTCCAGAGGGAGTCTTACATGACCTCTGGGTGCTTTGAGGGAGAAAGGTGGATAATTCAGCCAAGGAGCAAGGGTGACCAATAGCAGCCATCGAAAGGGCGTTTCTATAATTAGTTATTTTTCTTCTTTCATGGTTGTTATCAAAACCTTGATTTGTGTTTATATTTCCAGTATGGATTAGTCGTCTGTAGTTGGGAGTCCATGACTACCTAGGCATGTAATGAGATTGATACATTATATTCTATTTGGTTTTTAAATTTGGTGCATGAATGAATTCCAAAGTTGTATAATTCTTGATTCGTTCTTGCTGTCTTGCTATGTACTGGTTATAAGGTGACGCTAGACTTAAGGTAAGATATGTTGATAGGGTTTTACAAGTCTTTCTGAGTTCATACACTAGGGAGATCAACTAATCATTGGGTTAATCCTCGACCTTAAAGTAATACCCTGTTGGATTAGATTGATTTGTCTATGACACAATGAACTTCATGTTTATTGATAAGTATCCAAAAGACACTTATTTATGTATGATTTAATGAGCATAAACTCCCATTTTGAGTTAATTATTAGCATGAAAATGAATTATATAACTCAAATTCATGTTTTGTGTCTCAGGTACCCAGTAAAAGAAGAAAATCTGGATTTTGAGGGAAAAAGAAGGAAAAAGGAGCAAAAAGAGCCAAAAAAGAGAACGGCGTGACCGCGCCACTTCTGGCGCGACCGGGCCAGGAAAATGTACAAAAATGCAAATAAATCCAAGAAATTCCAACGGCTAGCAAAGAGTCAAAGAAGACAATTCAGGAATGTGAAATGGCGCGATCGCGCCCCACGAGGATGGCGCTACCAGTAGCGCTGGCGCGCCAGATAGTTTCCATACAAGGAGTCCAAAGCGCTATTTCGAGAAGTCGGACACGAGCCTAAGGAGTGGCACCACAGCGCCAAAACAAAGAACAATTCGGCGCGACCTCGCCGATGACTCAGTAAACGTAAATTACTGAAATCTCGGGATCCTGACAACTAATCAAAGCCCAAACTTGGGAGAAGGAGTCCTAAATGAATAAGGAAGGTATCCACGAAGGTTTTAAGGAAATTTTCCAGAGTCTAGGTGCATTGAATGGTCAAGAAGAGAAGTCCAAGACAAAGAAGGAAACTGCTGCCACAAAAGGAAAGTACAAGTCCGAGATTGAAGAGGCCATATCTGGAGATTCCGAATTCCAATTGGATCCAAATTTGGACCACAACTTCCTGAGGGGATTGAGAATCATGACACGGAAAATCAGGCTAATCCAAGTCGGTTTTGTGGAGTTTTATATTTTCAAAGTAGTGGGCCCGGGCAGAAGTTGGCAGCAGGAACTATCAAACTTCTCTATATCATATATCGAGTTTCCCAACTCAGAATGGATTCATATTTCGTGAGCAAGGAAAGGACTACAGAAGGAAGGTTCGGATGTAATTTCAACTAATTCCGAGGTCAAAAAGTCAAAATTCATACCCCTGGACAGAGACCTATTTACAAGGCTTGGGCAGCAGGACAAGTATAAATAGGGGTCCGAGTTTAGAGTTTGAGCATCCAGTTTTCATTCAGTTCCGAGTTCCAGGTCTTAGAATAGTTTGTGATTTAGGTTTTTGTTGTTTTTAGTTAGTTTGGGAGTTGAGAGAAAGTCCAGAGGGAGTATTACACCACCTCTTGGCACTTTGGAGAGAGGAGGTGGAGATTTCAGTCAAGGAGGAGTTGAAGCTAAGGGCAGTTCCTAAAAGGGTGTTTTCTGTACTTGTTTTGTTCGTATTTTCATGGCTATAATTGAATCCTCTTTGTGTGTTTATTCTTTTATTTTGGAGTAATTTCTCTTTGTTGGGGATGTCATAAACTCCTAGTTGTTGTATGTTTAAGTTTTGAAGTTTATACCAATAAAGTATCTTGCTTTTGTTTTAGAAACTGAGTTCATTGCTTATTTCTGATCTGAATTCAATTCTGGAATTTAATGAGGTTTGAATAGAGAGTTTAAATTTCAGTAGAGATTGGGTTAGTTATTTGATTCCTATTTTCTAAAACAACTTGTTTTTCTAACTAGATCGTTCCGGATTGTGATGTAGACTAGTTGAAAAGCGATGTGACTTCTGTAACTCTTGTTCTGAATAAGAAAGAGTTAATCTTTAAGCTTTTATATTTATGCACCTAGGATTTGAATGTTTTCGGATTGTGATGGTGTTCAAGGAATAGGTGAAAGTTATTTCCTGTATATGGGTAACCAGGTTTTTAAAAGCTAAGTCAAGGTAAGGGTATTTGAGCTTTAAAATCAGAACTTTGCATGTTAGCAACTAGGAGGGATTGACACTTTCCCTAACATCTCATCTCCATTAGGTTAGTCATCTATTCCAGTAGTTAATTCTGTTTTGTTCAAAAAATCAAAAACCAAAAATTTCTTTTCCGCAATCAATAGAAAAATCTTTACTTAAACTGAATTCTCATCAAGGTCTCTGTGGGATCGATATCTGGACTCTCGATGTCTATATTACTTGCTGACCTAGTGCACTTGCTAGACACCCAACAAGTTTTTGGCGCCGTTGCCGGGGACCATTGAATTAAGTGTAAGTTTAAGGTAATTTTGATTTTTTGATTGAGATTTTAAATTTTTTATTCTATCTTTTCAGGTTGAACCAGATCATGCATAAAAGCCAGAATTAGGGGTGAGCCACTAGATGAACCCAATTTGGAACTGGAATGAGCACTCAGATGAGAGGTGGAATTATGTGCAGAATGAGATAAGTCCATATCCTAACTCATATTCGGAATTTTCCCAACCATATGCATCTTCTAACTATGATCCATGGAGGTATGATGCTGATATATCATGTTCTTTTTTTTATTATGAACCTAATGATTCCTATAGAAGAGAGAATGATGATTATTTCTCTAGTTAATTTGAAAATCAGTATTTTGAGAATGTGTTGCAAGACAATTGGCCACATGGGCAACCATCCATGTTTAAGTATGAGAATCCTCCTATGTATCATGATTATTATCATCATTCATCTCCCCTTCAGCCTCAAGAAGACCTGTCCAGGTTGGAAAAAAGTGCAAGAGGGAGAGTTGCTGACATACATAATGTTGATCATGTATTAGCATTGCAGGCACAAGTCGAGTCACTAACCAAACAATTGTCAAAATTATACACCCACTCTTTGGTTGCTCAGATTTGTGACATATGTGGAGAAGCACATCCCAACCATGAATGCCAAACAGGTAATGTGCAATCTATAAATTCTTTAGACCAGGCTAATTATGTTTCAAATTTTCGCAGGTCTAATGATTCATACAACAATACTTACAATCCTGGTTGGAGGAGTTACCCAAATTTTTCATGGTCAAATAACAACAACCAGCAACCCAGCACTCAACAACCCAATGCCCAAACAAGATCACCACCTGGTTTCCAAGGAGCAGCACAAGAACCAGAACAAAAAGCCAGCCTTGAGGACCTCCATTCAAAGATTTTAGCAAATCAAGAAAAAAGTGAAGCTCGGACTGAAGCCAGGCTTCAAACTCAAGAGGCATCAATCCGAAATCTGGAAATACAAGTGGGACAGCTGTCCAACGTTATATCAGGTAGGAACCAAGGTACGTTACCTAGCAATTCTGAATGGATGAATACAGCTAGCTCTTCTTGTTTTTATCTAGAAAATCAGCCAAAGCATGAATTGATCAAAAGTATGAAGGTTGAAAAATGTTTTCATGAGCTATTTGATGAAGATGAACATGAATGGATGAATACAGCTAGCACTTATTGTCTTAATTTATGTGTTACTTCAGAACACATAGAGGAAGATACAATGGAGAGAGCTGAGAGTTGTTGTGAGTTCCAGGAATTTCAGGAAGATGAGGGTGAAAAGATCATGAAGGAAAAAGAAGAAGATGAAAAAGAGAAAGAAGGGGATGGGGTAGAACAAGAAGAGAAATCCCATGTGAGCAAAAAGAAGTTAGGATAGAGGACACCAAGGATAATGAACATTCTTTCCTCTCATTAGATATAGATTTCTTCATTATCCAGCCCTATAAACCACCCACAAAATTTGAAATAAAAATTTTATTAGGTCTGGGTAGTGAGAGGAAATGTTGGCTACAAATAAATGGGCAAGAAAAGTTTAAAGCCAACCAAAAAAAGGAAAGAGCGACTAGCTCTTTGTTTGAAAGGCATAATCACCATGTAATAAATTCCAAAGTAAAAAGTTTCCTTATGCATGGATGGTTCAAGTTTCCATTCGATCCTGGTGGCTCAGAATACCTGTATCAGTAGTTCAGCAATAGCAGTAAGATTTATTTGAATTTTCTTGAAATTTTTTTTTAAGACTCTGTGTGAAGTAGGTTTGAATAGTGTTTTTCAAAAGTTATACGATTAGTTTAAATTTGTAGGAGATTTTGCCTAAATTTCACTATTTTCATAGACCTAGGACAAGAAGAGTGTTATATAAAAATTTACAGCTTTCACAAAAATAGAAAACCACAAAAAAATTAAAATTTCAAAAAATAGGAACTGGCGCGACCGCGCCAAATCGCGAAACCCAGAATTCTAAGTTCTGAACTGGCGCGGCCAGTGGGGTCGAAGCGCCGGTTCGACTCATGCGGGGCAAGCTTTAAAAGACTCAAACCTCCATTTCTAGGGTTTTTCAAGCTTAAAAATCAATAGAACCCTAGAGTCCCGTCTTCAAACTCTCCAGAGCACCTCCCAACAGAGCAAAATCTCGCCGAAAAACCTGCCAGAAATAGTTCAAAATTCGGAGCAGTACACTGTTCAAGCAGAAACGCAGTGTGGGGTTAGCATCTTTCGAGTCATTTTTAGAGAAATTTGGAATCCAGCTTCGGAAACAAAAGGTACGACCACACAGAGGGCACTTCCTAGTTTAAATTGGTCTAAGTTTGGGGTATTTCCATTGAGGAACAAGGGAGAAAGAAGTTCTCAAAGTAGGGGAGTTATTTTCAGTTTCTGCGAAATTCTGGGCAGAAAAACAGTGTTTTTCTTGCCTTCTTTCGTGCTGTCCATAGAACTACCTGGGATAAATTTTAGAAAACTGATTTCAGTGCGTGAAAGTACACACTTAGAGTTTTCCAACGCCCCACTTTGCAGCCCAAACCGAAATCAGACTAGAGAGAACCAAGTCCCTTAAAAAGGTCAGAAAGCACTTTCTGCACAGAAATGGCAACTCAGAAAACCTACCAGAGGTCAAGAGCCAAAGTGCCAAAGATGTGGGATAAAGAGAGGTTTGCAACAGCTGAGGGACACAAGCGCTTCAATGACATTCTGTCCAAGTGCAACCTCAACATGGAAAGGGGGTTTATAATGGATGAATTGGTCAAAGAAAAATATGGGGCCATGATTGAAGAGAGAGGATGGACCCAATGGGTGCAGACCCCTACAGCAGCTAGCATCCCCCTGGTCCAAGAATTTTATGCCAACTTGCCAGACCAAAGAAATTGGAATTTCTTTGTGAGGGGGAAGTGGATCCAATTGTTTCCCCATGACATCAATACCTATTTGCACACTCCTGAAGTCCCCACCGCACAATTGGATGCTTTAAGAGAGGAGGTCAGTGCTACAGAGATAGCAAAACGATTGTGCCCCAAGGGAGCTAAGTGGGAATCAAGGAAGGGCACACTTCTTCACTTTCAGGGGCAAGACATGCATGGCAATGCAAAGGTTTGGGCAATGTTCCTGTTTACCAAATTGACGCCCACTTCCCACTTCACTGAAATCACACCGGAGAGAGCTTACTTCTTAGAAGCTCTATTTGAGGACTTTTCGATCAATGTGGGGAACATAATTCATAGCCAAATCATGGCTATGACCCACCACAAAAATGGAAGACTCCCCTTTCCCTCCCTCATCAGTACTATTTGTTTGGCACATGGGATAGCACTAAGCCCCACAGAACCATAGGAGAAAGTTCCCCGAAGTGTCTCAGCCAACTCAGTGAAGCAAATCAAGAGGGAACACACACCAAGCAGATCAGTAGCTAGTGCGAGCAAATCCAAGGAAATGGACATGGCTGCCCTCCATGAGAGGATGAGTGGGTTAGAAAAAAAGATGGGAAAGCTCACTACTTATAACAAGAAGATGTGGAATCTGTGGGCCCAGCATGAAGGTATTCCAGAGGACCAGTTGCCTACTGGAGACACCTCTGAAGAAGAAAGAGAGGATTCGGAGGAAGAAGAAGATGAGGAAGAAGAAGAAGATTAGAAAATTTTAGTTTTTGCTACTTCTTTTAGACTTTTTCTTTCTGAAATATTGTGTGTGAGCTTGCTTTTTGTGTGCTTATGTCTGAGAGTGCTCTTTACTTAAATTTCATTAATATGTACTCAATCTTCATTCATATTAATGAAATTATAATTTTTACTCTCAATGATTTGTCTCAAAGAATGAGTCTCATAATTCTTCCAATGAAAATATGTTAAAAATGACTCTACACCTGCCTGCAACTGATACTAACTTGTCCAAGAGGGAAGGATTGAAAAATTCATTCAGGTTCAGAAGAATTGATGAAATTACTCGGCGTGCACGCGCCAAATTCTGGTGCGGCCGCGCCACTGCCTTGTTGATGTATGTATGTTCCTGAGGTGAGAAGCACTGAATCCACTACAGGTATTCTTCTGAAGAACAATTTTATGCCTGACGAGACACTGCAAGTCAACTTTCATGTTTTATTGCTTAAAATTATGCAAGTGTTTGGTACTAACCCATGAAAGCAGAATGCAAGAATACCAAGGGAGTGCCATCCAACCTCAACAAACCAGACTGTCATGGAAGTATCTCTTTTACTCCTGTGTTTATTGCTGCTTTGAGGACAAAGCAGGTTTTTAAGTTTGGGGTGGGATACTCTTCATGAATTTTTCATGCATGCTCAATGGATTAAAAAAACTCTGTTTTTTTCAAAAATTCAATAGAAAATCAAATAGAGATTTTGAAAAATACCTGTGAAAATCCCTGATCAGATGGATAGCTTGATTCACTTTCTGGAAAAATATTTTAGTTCAGATGCTTAGTCTTGAATGAATGAGAATTTTTCTTTAAAAATAGTTTTTGAAAACAAAGTACAAGTGAGCAAGTTGATTTCAATCACTAGAACCAACCTAAAGAAAACTTGAGGTGAAACAGAGAAAGGTTTTCAAAATTTTGAGGTGATATAATCACCAATTTCAAAATCGTTTGAGCCTATTTCAAAGCCACCCATTTCAATGCACAAGTTGCATCACCTTTTGTCAAACCTTTTGGGCTGAAAAAATCCCAGTTTTGTTTCAATGTCCCATGCTACATGAGCCAGCCTTAGTGATAAATAAACTTGTTTCTTCCTTATCCATGATTCTCCAAATTATTGAAGTGTTCTGTTTGAATGAACATGGATAAAGATTTTGAAGTTATAAGGAGGGATGGATGAAGGGTATAGAAATTTTTCTTTGTAAAGGGGAAGAAGGAGCAAGAGAGGAAAAGAAAGAAAAATTCTGGGCTGAGTAGGAGAAAGGCCACCTTGTGTGAGCACCAGGTCTCGGGCCTCAGCAAGCTTAGGGACTCTGAGTCAACCGACGAGGTAAGCTAGACTCTGGACAAAACCCAAAGAAAAAGATACATGGAAAAGAGAAAAAATGAGGGAAAAGGAAAAAAATGAGGGATCATTGCAAAAGAATAAGTTTGGGGTGGAAGAGCTTGGAGGAAAGGTCACAAATCCAATTCATGCTCAGGAAAATGGAAAATGGATATGAGGAGGAGAATAAAACCCAAAAGAAAACCAAAAATCTTCATCATACCCATTACCCATGCCTCATTACAACCCATAAAGACCTATTGATCAGAATTGAGAATTCCTTCAGGTTAGTGGAGAGTGGACTGAGGGTTGGCCTATGGAGTTGAATTGAGACTTATCACTTGTATGAGCATGTACATCTTTGAAAAATTTTGAAGAAAATTCAATGTCTGTTTTGACTAAGCAAGAAGAACCATCATTAGAAAAGAAGTGAATCATCTATCTTGAAAACTTTAAAAGGGAGGATCATTGAATTTTTCATAGTCTTTACTGATCTATTTGGTATTTATTTCAGAGTTTTGCTTGAGGACGAGCAAAGGTTTAAGTTTGGGGTTGTGATAAGTGTCCAAAAGACACTTATTTATGCATGATTGAATGAGCATAAAGTCCCATTTTGAGTTAATTATTAGCATGAAAATGAATTATATAACTCAAATTCATGTTTTGTGTCTCAGGTACCCGGTAAAAGAAGAAAATCTGGATTCTGAGGGAAAATGAAGGAAAAAGGAGCAAAAAGAGCCAAAAAAGGGAACGGCCCGACCGCGCCGGGGAAATGTGCAAAAATTTAAATAAATCCAAGAAATTCCCAACGGCTAGCAAAGACTCAAAGAAGACAATTTAGGAATGTGAAATGGCGAGACCACGCCCCACAAGGGCGCTACTGCGCCACGAGGATGGCGCTACCAGTGGCGCTGGCGCGCCAGACAGTTTCCATACAAGGAGTCAAAAGCGCTATTTCGAGAAGTCGGCAACGAGTCTAAGGAGTTGCGCGACCGCGCCAAAACAAAGAACAATTCAACGCGACCGCGCCGATGACTCAGCAAACGTAAATTACGGAAATCTCGGGATCCTGACAACTAATCAAAGACCAAACTTGGGAGAAGGAGTCCTAAATGACTAAGGAAGGTATCCACGAAGGTTTTAAGGAAATTTGCCAGAGTCTAGGTGCATTGAATGGTCAAGAAGAGAAGTCCAAGACAAAGAAGGAAACTGTTGCCATAAAAGGAAAGTACAAGTCCGAGATTGAAGAGGCCATATCTGGATATTCCGACTTCCAATTGGATCCAAATTTGGACCACAGCTTCCTGAGGGGATTGAAAATCATGACACGAAAAATCAGGCCAATCCCAGTCGGGTTTGGTGGAGTTTTATATTTTCAAAGTGGAGGGCCCAGTGCAGAAGTTGGCAACAGGAACTATCAAACTTCTCTACATCATATCTCGAGTTTCCCAACTCAGAATGCATTCATATTTCGTGAGAAAGGAAAGAACTAGAGAAGGAAGGTTCAGATATAATTTCAGCCAATTCTGAGGTCGGGAAGTCACAATTCATACCCCTAGATAGAGACCTATTTACAAGGCATGGGGAGCAGGACAAGTATAAATAGGGGTCCGAGTTTAGAGTTTGAGCATCCAGTTTTCATCCAGTTCCAAGTTCTAGCTCTTAGAATAGTTTGTAGTTTAGGTTTTTATTGTTTTTAGTTAGTTTGGGAGTTGAGAGAAAGTCCAGAGGGAGTTTTACACGACCTCTTGGCACTTTAGAGAGAGAAGGTCGAGATTTCAGTCAAGGAGGAGTTGAAGCTAAAGGCAGTTCCTAAAAGGGGGTTTTCTGTACTTGTTTTCTTCGTATTTTCATGGCTGTAATTGAATCCTCTTTGTATGTTTATTCTTTTATTATGGAGTAATCTCTCTTTGTTGAGGAAGTCATGAACTCCTAGAGTTTGTATGTTTAAGTTTTGAAGTTTATACCAATAAAGTATCTTGCTTTTGTTTTAGAAACTGAGTTCATTGCTTATTTCTGATCTGAATTTAATTATGGAATTTAATGAGGTTCGAATAAAGAAGTTAAATTTTAATAGAGAGTTGGGTTAGTTATTTGATTCATGTTTTCTAAAACAACTTGTTTTTCTAACAAGATCGTTCCGGATTGTGATGGAGACTAGTTGAGAAGTGATGTGACTCCTATAACTCTTGTTCTGAATAAGAAAGAGTTAATCTTTAAGCTTTTATATTTATGCACCTAGGATTTGAATATTCCCGGATTGTGATGGAGTTCAAGGAATAGGTGAAAGTTATTTCCTGTATACGGGTAACCAGGTTTTCAAAAGCTAAGTCAAGGTAAGGGTATTTGAGCTATAAAATCAGAACTTTGCTTGCTAGAAACTAGGAGGGATTGACACTTTCCCCAACATCTCATCTCCATTAGGTTAGTCATCTATTCCAGTAGTTAATTCTGTTTTGTCCCAAAAATCAAAAACCAAAAATTTCTTTTCCGCAATCAGTAGAAAAATCTTTACTTAAACTAGTTCTCATCAAGGTCTCTAAGGGATCGATATCTGGACTCTCGAAGTCTATATTACTTGCTGACGTAGTGCACTTGCTAGACACCCAACATTTATGCTATCAAGTAGAGTCGATCATGCTAGCTAGGTTTACACTAGGAGATAGAAATAGGTGATGCCGATGCGGATCGTAGCCATGGTTTTATAAGCTCGTTAGAAATTGATTTCCAAAACTCAACTTCTATTCAATCTCAGAATTGCCTAGGGTGAGAATTGGATTCCCAATGCCTTTTTCCATACTGATTTTATCAAAAGCCCTCTCTTGATCTCTATAGGATTAGGTAGATTAGTTTAAATTCTGTTTTTGTAACTCCTTTCTAATTGATTTCTCAAACCTTGGTTTTTAAACTAGAAAAACAATTATCTATTAGCTTGGTCCTTGTGGGTTGATATTCGGACTTACATAAGTCTATATTACATTGATTAGTCCTCTTGCTAGCGATTAGCTGGGATCGCATCAGTGATGGGTTTGACCTCTCAGAATGTTGTGTCTTCGGCCTACTTGGAGAAGTAGTCAGTGACAACAAGACTATATTGTCGGTCAGAGTCGGATTTAGGGGAGACTGAACCAATGATGTCCATGCCCCACGATTCGAATTGGCAAGATGCGACCGTTGGGTGAGGCGGCTTTGATGACTGGTGGGTGTAATCGGTGCGAAGTTGACACGCCCTACATTCCTGAGCCAGTTCGATGGCATCTCGAAGCATCGACAACTAGTAGTATCCCAGCCGCTTGACTTGCATGTGGAGTTTTGGCCCGGATTGATGTGCGTTGTAGATTCAACTATGAGCCTCCTTTAGTACTTGTTGCTCTTCATCTTTAGAAAAGCATCGAAGGAGTAAGCCTTCGTACGACCTTCGGTATAACACATCGTTGATGAAGACATGCCTTGGTGTTGTCCGATGAATATGGATCCGTTCCCTCAAGTCTGTTGGGAGCGTGTCGTGTCGGAGGAAATTTGCGAACGGCCCTCGCCAGACTCTGGCTTCGCTTTTGCGGATCGAGATGGGAATCGATTCTTCCTTTTCTTCTTCTGCTTCTTCTGGTTTGTCCTCAGTCGGTGGAGGGACTACCCGTCTTCTGTAATTGGCACTTGGTTTGGCCTGTGATCAAATTGCGCTAGACATGCTGCAATTCCAGCCAGAGCGTCGGCTGGTCCTTTCCCAGTGCACAGGATGTAGTGGAGCGACGCATCTGGATTTTTAAGTCACCGGCATGCTTCCAGTATGGCACGAGCTCGATTTTCTTCACCTCGAACTCCACCATGTGTTGTTTGAACACGAGTGTGGAATTGCCAAAGACTTCGAGTTGTGGTATTTCCATTTTGACCGCCATGCCGAGGCCAAGGAGGAATGCTTGATACTTTGCTATGTGTGTGTGTGTGTGTGTTTATAACATTGTATGTGCGTGTGTGTGTTTGTATCAATGTGTATGTGTGTGTGTGTTTGTAACAATGTGCGTGTGTTTGTAATTATGTGTGTGTGTGTGTGTGTGTGTTTGTACGTGTTTGTGTTTGTAACAATGTGCGTGTGTGTACATGTGTTTGAAATAGTGTGATGTGTGTTTGTAACAATGTGTGTCTGTATTTGTGTGTGAGATATTTTAACAATGTGTGTGTGTGAGTGTTTGTAACAATTTGTGATGTGTGTTTGTAACAATGTGTATATGTGTGTATGTGATGTGTTATGTGTAACAATGTGTGTGTGTGTATGTGATGTGTGTGATGTGTAACAATGTGTGTGTGTATGTGAGGTGTGTGATGTGTGTTTGTAACAATGTGTGCGATTATGTGAGGTGTGTGATGTGAGTGTTTGTAATAGTGTGTGTGTGTTTGTAACAATCTGTGTTTGTATTTGTGTGTATGATTTCGTAACAATGTGTGTGAGTGTGTGTTTGTAAGAATGTGTGATGTATGTTTGTAATAATGTGTGTGTATGTGAAGTGTGTTTGTAACAATGTGTGTGTATGTGATGTGTGTAATGTGTGTTTGTAACAATGTGTGTATGTGATCGGAGTGATGTGAGTGTTTATAATAGTGTGTGTGTGTGTGTTTAAAATAGAGTGTGTGTGTGTGTTTAAAATAGTGTGTGTGTGTGTGTTTAAAATAGTGTGTGTGTGTGTGTTTAAAATAGTGTGTGTGTGTGTGTGTAAAATAAAATAATGTGTGTGTGTGTGTGTGTGTGTGTGTGTGTGTGTGTGTGTGTGTGTGTGTGTGTGTGTGTGTGTGTGTGTGTGTGTGTGTGTGTGTGTGTGTGTGTGTGTGTGTGTGTGTGTGTGTGTAATGTGTGTGTGTGTGTGTGTGTGTGTGTGTGTGTGTGTGTGTGTGTGTGTGTGTGTGTGTGTGTGTGTGTGTGCCTGCCCACCTATTAACCAACCCCACACGTAAATTAACCACACCCATAAACCAACCCAAGATGTATATCAACTCCAAACCCAACCCCACTTGTAAACTAAACCCAACCCCACCTGTAAACCACCCCCACCCCTAAACTAACCCCAACCACATCTGTAAACGATCCCCAACCCCATTTGTAAACCAACCCCAACCCCAACCCCACTTGTAAACCAACCCCAACCCCACCGGTAAACAACCCAATCCCCACCCCAACCCCAACCACACCTGTAAACGATCCCCAACCCCATCTGTAAACCAACCCCAACCCCAACCCCACTTGTAAACCAACCCCAACCCCACCGGTAAACAACCCAATCCCCACCCCACCTATAAACCAACCCCAACCCTATATCAGAACCAACCCAAACCCTATATCAGAACCAACCCCAAACCAACCCTAACTCGTAAACCAACTCCAACCCTAACTCAGAACCAACCCCAACCCTAACTCGTAAACCAACCCCAACCCTAACTCGTAAACCAACCCTAACCCTAACTCGTAAACCAACCCCAACCCTAACTCGTAAAGCACCCCAAACCTAACTCGTAAACCACCCCAACCCTAACTCGTAAACCTACCCCAACCCTAACTCGTAAACCAACCCTAACCCTAACTCGTAAACCAACCCCAACCCTAACTCGTAAAGCACCCCAAACCTAACTCGTAAACCACCCCAACCCTAACTCGTAAACCAACCCCAACCCTAACTCGTAAACCAACCCCAACCCTTACTCGTAAACCAACCCTACCCCTAACTCGTAAACCAACCCCTCCCCTAACTCGTAAACCAACCCTAACCCTAACTCGTAAACCAACTCCAACCCTAACTTGTAAATCAACCCCAACTCGGAAACACCCACCCCAACCACATTAGCAGATCTCCCACCCCAACTCCAACCCCAACCCCAACCCCAGACTCATTAGCATCTCCCACCTAAACCCCACCCATTAGCAATCTC
This sequence comes from Aristolochia fimbriata, assembly GCA_019845555.1. Taxonomy (NCBI): domain Eukaryota; kingdom Viridiplantae; phylum Streptophyta; class Magnoliopsida; order Piperales; family Aristolochiaceae; genus Aristolochia; species Aristolochia fimbriata. The sequence continues at coordinate 23,166,452 of CM034078.1, forward strand.
CCACCCAACTCCGCCCATTAGAATCTACTACCCAAACCCCACCCATTAGCATGTCCCATCCCAACCCCACCCATTAGCATCTCCCACCCTAACTCCACCCATTAGCATCTTCAACTCCAACCAACCCTATTAGCTTCTCCCACCCCTATCCCATCCATTACCTTAACCTCTCCCATTAACCACTCCCACCCCAATCCCACATTTTAGCCTCTCCCAGCCCAACCCCACCCTCACCCACAAACCAACCCCTTCCCCGCCATATAACCAACTCGAGAACCCCACCCGTAAACCAACTCCACCCGTAAACCAACTCCACCCGTAAACCAACTCCACCTGTAAAGCAACCCCACCCGTAAAGCAACCCCACCCATAAAGCAACCCCACCTGTAAAGCAACCCCACCCGTAAAGCAACCCCACCCGTAAAGCAACCCCACCGGTAAAGCAACCCAACCCATAAACCAACCCAACCTATAAACCAACCCAACCCGTAAACCTACCCGTCCCCCAAAACCCCAACACCAACCCCAAAACCAATACCAACCGCAACCCCATCCCAACCCCACACCCCAAACCCAACCTAATCCCAACCCGACATCCCAACCCCAACCCAATCCCGACCTCACACCCCATTCGATACCAACTCCAACCCCACACCCCAACTGTATACCAACTCCAACCCCACATCCAACCGTATACCAACTCCAATTCCACATCCCAACCGTATACCAACTCCAATCCTACACCCCAACTGTATACCAACTCCAATCCTACACCCCAACCGTATATCAACTCATACTTCACATCTCAACCGTATACCAACTCCAACCTTACACCCCAACCGTATACCAACTCCAAGCCCACACCCCAAGCCCACACCCCAAGCCCACAACCCAAGCCCACACTCCATCCCCCACCCCAAGCCCACACCCCAACCTAACTATTGAGTTTCTCGCAAGTGTACTAGGTCGATAAGCAATATAGACTCGGTGAGTCCAGATATCGTATCCATAGGGACCAAGTTTAGAAATTACAAATCATAGTGGAATCTATCTAATGAAAGAGTAGTTAATAGATTAAAAAAGTTGTGTTTGAAAAAACTAATTAAACTAAACAATGCAGCAAATTTAACTATGGATAAAATAGAGAAACTAATTGGGATTCTTCTTCAGGACTAAACATTGGGGGCATATTGTTAATCCCTCTTAGTTGACACCATGTAGAAATTTGACTCTTATTTGGCTCAAGTGCAATGTCTAGGCTAGCCTTTATGAGTCCGGCTACCCATACAGAGGAAATAGCTTTCACTAGGCTCAAATTCCTTCGCAATTCGAAACCTTTGAGTTCTACTGCATAAATGTAAAGGCTGGGTGATAAATTCTCTCCATCCCTGAGTGAGTATCGTAGGTAGCCACATCCCATTCTCTAGTCTCTATCACAATTCGGAACGATCTAGCTACTAGATGGTTTAATTAGAAATAGAGAATCGAACCTATAGACAAGAACACTATGAACTCCTAACTTCACTCTGCAATCCGTTCCTCGCTAGGCTCAATAGAATTCTACCATACAAATACGAACCAAACTCCTAAACTAGAATGCGATCTTGCCGTAAGTTCATTTCACAATCCGTTCCTCGCTAGGCTTCGATTGGATTTCAGAATAAGAGCAGGCATTAAGTGTGATTTCTAATGCAAAAATAAATGCTCAATTGCTCAAATAAAATCACAGTTCATACATGGCTTAAACTAAGAGTTAATGACTCCCCCAACATAGAACTTCTCCATATTGAAGTTAATTACAACAAAAGATACAGAAATTAAGGATGAAGCCATAAATAAAGAGAAAGGATAAAGAAAACGGTGATAAACCAAATCTACAGTCCTTTCTCTTCAAAATCAGTCAACTTCAGCTCATTGAATCTTCTACTCAGCCTTGGACTAATTTCTTCTCTTCTAGGTCATGGCTCTACTCTCCCAAAAAGGACCTCCCTGCTCTCCCCAAAAAGACCTCCTTCAATATGTTTGAGCTCTCCTATTTATAGTGCATCAACTCCCTTTTGCATTAAGAGTCTTTCTCTTACCAAAATTTCTTTGATTTCTTATTTAGAAATGTCTTTTGACTCTCTTTTCAGTTTCCTTTTGTTCCCTATGGTTAGAGAGTCTTCTTCCAACTTGAAAACATGGCAGATATGAAGAAGAAAGTGAGACTCCTTCTTAATTCAAACATTCCATACTTGTCTCCTTCCTTTAGTAGGATTCTTCTTACCCAAGTCATGTCTTGCTCAATTCTCCTCAGAAACACTTTCTAAGACCTTGGTACGTGTCCCTTACACTATAGGAAAGATTCCTATTACATACAAATCAGTTTGGAAGAGAATTGGCAAAAAAATTGGACTTTACTGTAGTGTTTTGCCTTGAGAATTCGTCGGGACAAACTATTGTCGCAACAATTTTCCTTTCTAAATTGGTTCGTAGGGGCAAGTTTCGGGATGATCCATAACACTGAAAATGCTCTCGTCACGACATGATCTGTTTTCTGATGGGACGAGTATTTAATTTCACATTTATGTTGTGATTCGCCTTGAGATTTGCCTTGAGCTCGTTGGGACGAATTTCTTCTTCTTAGATTTTTTTTTTTTTCTCTTTCTTCTGATTAACTGCTTTAACCTCCAATCTCGTCGGGGTGAGACTTAATCTTGTCCCAGGAAATTTTCTTTACTTTTGCCTAAAGTTTACAATATTCATCCTTTTTGCTCATTTCTTCTTCCAAACCTGTAATTAACCATAAAAGCTCAAAAACTCATTAAATAAGCCTCTTATAGAATACAAAAACTATCAAATCAAACGTATAATATAACATAAATTTCACCCTTATCAACTACCCCAAACTTTAACTTTTGCTTGTCCCCAAGCAAACCTTGATTCTAATTCAGAAATCAATTGATCTTTTAGTACGGTTCTGAAACATCCATATCAACCCTTCTTTTCAAATCATCAAGTATCAATCAGCCCATTAAATGTTAAGTACTCCAATGCAGAAAAATGATTCAAAACCAGTTTTTAGGCCTCCAACTCTTCCTCCATCCAGTGCTGAATAGACAGTCTAGATCCATGAAACTACTCTTACTCCCATAGGCTAAGGTTTCAGTCTACTCTCTATCATGAAAGTTAGGTCGGTGATGATCAATAGGTCTTCATAGATTGTAATGGGGCCATGTAAAGGGGATAAAAATTTAAAATAGAGTTAAAGTTTGGCTAAATCTTCTTCTTATTTCCTTGTCCCTTACAATTTTGAGCTTTGACTTACCTCAAAAAAATATTCATGCATCTTCCTTTTTTAAGCAATCAAACAATATATGGGGTAATTAGTGTAAAAACTCACCAATTCTCCAAATAGTTCAAGTATAGACCAATAATGTCTATCTCAAGCTTTTGATTTTTCTTTTCTTCTTTCTTGAGCCTTTGCATGTCTTCATACCAGATTATACAATATCCTCTGAATTAATTGGGTGTGTAGCTTAAGGTGCCGCCCCAAACTTTGAAATTTGAACTCATTCATGCATTGAAACAATACCTTTTTCGTTGAAACCTTTTTGAATTCAAAGAAGTTCTTTTGGCTAGTAGGGAGTCAAAAAAAGAGATAGAACTTGATTTTTGGTTTTTCTGGTTTTGTATATATATATTTTTTCTTTCCCAAAACTATCTTTCCCCTTTTTATGTTGTGGTACTCCCTCCTCCATCTTTGTAGTGTTAAGATTAGAATTCATATCTCTTGCTTCAATCTTCATCAACAAGTCACTTGACCTTCCACATGTGCTCTTCCTTGCTTCTCTTCAACCTTCTTCTTCTTTGCTCGAATCAGGGCTCAATCCAATTCCTTCTTGGTAGAGCCAAGCTCAAATATTGTAGGGATCAAGTAGATTATTCAGAGATGGGTCAAATAGAAACAAGTCATATGTCAAAAGCCAAGTTTATCAGGTAATTCATAGAATTTTGGAAAAGTGTAGGCTCAAGAGGGTTTACACAGGGGATGTCTTGTGCAAATAAATTGATAGGCTGCAAAGGCTCAAACGATTCCAAACAGCGTGCTTAAATCCATTCTAAAATCACCAAACTTTTCCAAATTCGCCTTGAGTTCCGTTCAACTTGGTTCTAGTACCAAGAGTAAGAGACAGGATCTTGAACTAATCAGATTCGATCACTATTTTATAGAACAAATTTGGCTTCAAAACAAGTTTGAATGTTAAAAAATTGGAGTGAATTTTTGAAAAACTTGGACCAATTTTCAACATGCTTCAAATCAGATCACTCAATCAATGCATGCTCTGTCCCTCAAATCAGACATCAATCATTTTGAATATCTACCCTAAAACACTCAAGACACGTACAAAAACATACAAACAAACTAAAACAACTACAATTGAAACGAACTAAAAATTTAGAGAGATTGAAGAATTCAAATATCTCTAACCCCACCCCAAATTTTAGAATTTTGCATTGTCCTCAATGAAAACAAATAGGAATTGGTTGGAGGTACTTCCCTGAATTTTCTGGGGTTGATGCTAGCTCCATTTGATTCTTCAATCTTTATTTTTGAAATTTTTTGATTTTTTTTGATTTTTCTTCTCTTTGGATGGTTTTCTTCGAAATTGGTGCATGTCATACACAAACTAACTTAAATCAGTGTATACAAAGTGCAATATGCACAAGAATTGTGCTCAATGTGCTTCGAATGTGGAGAAATGAAAACTTTTCACCAAAGGATGACTTAGACTCTACTGCCAATTCTCGTCACGACAAGATGCAAATTTTGTCGCGGCGAAGAGATCTTTGTTTCTCTCTGGAATGTTTCTCTATCAGTTCGCTCCCACTTTGTTACGATGAGTTTAATAGTTTTTCTTACCTTCTTTTTGCCTCAGTTTTTATGCTATTTGTTCATATTTTTCATTTGATTTTATGCCACAAGAGAGTTAGTACTACGCACATTATATGGTAAAAATTTCAATGCCTAGGTGCATCAGAATGACTCTCCAAGATTTATAAAGAATTAGAATTTACTACTGCCGCTGGCTCGTCGTTACAAAATAATTTTTCGTCGTGGCGATAATTGGCGGCAGTGTGTAATTCTTCAAATTTTGAATTTTCTCAATCCTGAATTTCATGCACACATTTCCAAATGTAATGAAATTTTGTCTACACCTTCCTTAATAATAGATAAGCATGCTGACCAATTTTCAGATGAATTGACTTATTAATTAAAAAGATGTGAAAATGTATTGTAAAATCCTACAAAAATAAAGCTAAAATTCACTTTGGAGGGTGAAATTTTTTTCTAGTTGAAAATTTTCAATTCAACTTTCGCACTCCCTTTTTAAATTCATTAAAAAACATGTTTCCATGCGCACAATATATTTTCCAAATCAGAATAAAAAAGTCAACCTCAAACTTAGACAAATTCAACCAAAACTTAAAATTCTCCAAAATTAACTACAAATTCAAAAATTGTATTCCTAACTACTCTAACATCTCAAATGCAAACTCTTAATCCTAAAATACTGATCTACGTGATCTGATCCGCCAGGATCAAATGGAAACTGGTACCATTCATGTCTAAGGATAATTTTGACTTTCGAATGTGATGCATGAAAATTATAACCTTTGGGCAAAGAGCTGGTCACTCTTTCCCTTTTCTGGTTGGATCTGAACTTGTTTCATCAATCATACTCAGCCAACTTTTCTTCACACTACCCAGACCCAATAAAATTGAAGTTCATCTTTTATGGGTGGTTTATAGGGCTGGATAATAAAGAAATCAATATCTATGGAGAGGAAGGAATGTTCTTCATCCTTTGTGTCCTCTACCCTAACCTCTACATGTTGTTAGTAGGGCTGTTCTAGAGATGTTTCATCTTTTTTAACCCCCTCCCCGTCTTTCTCTTTTGCATCTTCTTCTTTTTCCTCCTTGACCATTTCATCAACTCCCTCTTGAAGTTTCTGGAAATCATAAAAACTCGCAGCTCTCTCTGTTGTATCATCCTCTATGTGTTCTGCAATAACACATGAGTCAAGACAAGAAGAGCTGGATGTATGCATCCATTCAGGTTAACCATTATCAGATAGCTCAAGAAAACATGCTTGAACAGATGGATGAAAAATATGCAACCATAAATCAATTCATGCTTTAACTAATTTACTAGATTATCTGACTCAGCTATAACAGATGGATGAAAAATATGCAACCATGGCTAAGAAATATCAATCATTTCTAAACTAGGTTGCTCCTCAGGCGTATTTAACATTGTATCTATTATGGCAGAATAGTCATCCACTAGAGCGGTCAACCTAGACAAGTTTTTTTGAGGCTAAGGGGGGAGATGAATGATGTTAAAAAGGGTCATGAGACATAGGAGGGTGCTCAGTCGATTGCCCATGTGGCCATTTGACTTGCAAATCATTCTCAAAATAAGGATTTATATTTTTCCTAGAGAAATGATCATTATGTTCTCTTCTATAGGAATAATTAGGTTCATTATCAATAAAAAAAGCAACATGATAGATCAGAATTCCACCTCCATGGTTGGGGAATTTCCCAATATGAGTTAGGATAGGGACTTACCTCATTCTGCACGTAATCCCACATCTCATATGTGTGCTTGAAGTTGAACGAATCCATTAAAGCTCATAAGCCACATATCATAGTTCCCAAGAAAAAAAGAAAACTAAAAACTAAAGGGGTTAGTCCTAAATATATATAAGAAAAAATAAACTCAATCATTAAATCAAAATCCAATTAAACTTGCTTCTTAAAGCTATGGTCCCCGACAAGGGCTCCAAAAACTTGTTGAGTTTCTAGCAAGCGTACTGGGTCGACAAGAAATATAGACTTGGTGAGTCCAGATATCGTGCCCACAAGGACCAAGTTTAGAAATAGCAAATCAGAGTTGAATCTATCTAATGAAAGAGAAATTAATAGAATAAAAAGGTTGTGTTTAAAAAAACTAATTAAAATAAACTATGCAACAAATTTAACTATGGATAAGATAGAGAAGCTAATTGGGATTCTTCTTTAGGACTAAACATTGGGGGCAGGTTGTCAATCCCTCTTAGTTGACACCATGTAGAAATATGACAATTATTTGGCTCAAGTGCATTGTCTTGGCAAGCCTTTATGAGTCCGACTACCCATTTATAGGAAATAGCATTTCACTAGGCTCGAATTCCTTCGTAATCCGGAACCTTCGTAAAGGCTGGGTGATAAACTCTCTCCATCCCTGAGCGAGTATCGTACGTAGCCACATCCCATTCACTAGTCTCCATCACAATCCAAAACGATCTAGCTATTAGAGCTTGAATTAGAAACACAGAATTGAACCTTTAGACTAGAACACTATGAACTCCTAATTTCACGTCACAATCTGTTCCTCGCTAGGCTCAATAGAATTGTGGCATACAAATATATACCAAACTCCTAAACTAGAATGCAATCTAGTCCTAATTTCATTTCACAACCCGTTCCTCTCTAGGCTTCGATTGGATTTCAGAATAAAAGTAGGCACTAAGTATGGTTTCTAATGCAAAAACAAATGCTCAATTGCTCAAATAAAATCAGAGTTCATACATGGCTTAAACTAAGAGTTCATGACTCCCCCAACAAAGAAAACTACTCCATGCTGAAGTTAATTACAACAAAAGATACTGAAATTAAGGATGAAGCTATAAATAAACAGAAAGGATTGAGAAAATGGTGATCACCCAAATCATCAATCCTTTCTCTTTGAAATTAGTCGAATTCAGCTCCTTGAATCTCCTCCACAGCCTTGGACTACTTTCTTCTCTTCTAGGATGTGGATCTGCTCTCTCAAAAAAGACCTCCGTGCTCTCCCCAAAAAGACCGCCTGCAATATGTCTGAGCTCCTCTATTTATAGTGCATAAACTCCCTTTTGCATTAGGAGCCCTTCTCTTACCAAAATTTCTTTGATTTCTTATTTAGAGATGTCTTTTGACTCTCTTTTCGGTTTCGTTTTGTTCCCTATGGTCAGAGAGTCTTCTCTCAACTCGGAAACATGCCAGATATGAAGAAGAGAGTGAGATTCCTTCTTAATTCAAACTTTCCATATTTGTCTCCTTCCTTTAGTAGGATTCTTCTTCCCCAAGTCATGTCTATCTCAATTCTCCTCAGAAACACTTTCTAAGACCTTGGTACGTGTCCCTTAAACCATAAGAAATATTCTTATTTCATTCAAATTAGTTTGGAAGAGAATTGGAAAAATTTTGGACTTTCTTGTAGCGTCTCGCATTGAGAATTCGTCGGGACGAACTATCATGGCGACAAATATCCTTTGTAAATTGGCTTATCGGGACGAACTATCATGGCGACAACCCACTCGTAAACCCATTCCAACCCCAATCCCACTTGAAACCAACTTCGACCGCAACCCCACCCTCACCTTCAAACCTGCCCCACCCATAAGCATCCCCCACCAATAAGCATCCATCACCCATCCCCACCCCATAACCAACCCCAACTGAAACCAACCCTACCCGTAAACCAACTTCACCCTTAAACCTACCTCACTCAAAAAACAACCCTACATGTGGACCAACCTCATCCGTAAACTAACTCTACTTGTAAACAAACCCCACCTATAAACCAACCCCTCCTCCAAACCTACCCGGAAATCAACCCCTCCCCAAACCTCACCCGTAAATAAACCCCTTCCCCAACCCCACCTGTAAATCAACCCCTCCACGAACCCACCTGTAAATCAACCCCTCTCCCAACCCCACCCATAAACCAACCCCAACCCCAACCCCATCCACACCCCACTCCCCAACCCCAAGCCAATCCTAACTCTATACCCCATCCCCACACCCCAACCCCAATCCCAACCCCACACCCAACCCTAACGCAATCCCAACCCCACCCATAAACCAACTCCAACGTTAACCCCACCCATAAACCAACTCCAACTTCAACCCCATAAGTAAACCAACTCTAACCCCAACCCCACCTATAAACTAACTTAAACCACAACCCCATCCGTAAACAAACTCCAACCAAAACCCTATCGGTAAACCAACTTCAACCCCAACCCCACCTATAAATCTAACCCCAACCCCACAAACCAACTTCAACCGCAACCGCACCCGTAAACCAACTCCAACTCCAACCCCAACCTCATCCCCAAGTGTAAAACAACTCAACCCCAACCCCTCCCCCACTCCTAAACCAACTCCAACCTCAACCCCACCCCCACCCCCCCACCCCCACTGTGAAACCAACTCCGACCCCAACCTTACCCCCAACCTCACCCCCCAACCTCACCCCCCAACCCTACCCAGAAAACCAACCCCAACCCCACTCATAAACCAACTCCAGCCCCACTTGTAAACCAACCCCAACCCCACGCTGTAAACCAACCCCAACCCCACCAGAAACCAACCCCAACCCCACCCGTAAACCAAACCCCAACCCCACCCGTAAACCAACCCCAACCCCACCCATAAACCAACCCAAAACCCACCCGTAAATCAACCCCAATGATAAGTGTCCAAAAACACTTATTTATGAATGATTTAATGAGCATAAACTTCCATTTTGGGCTAATTATTAGCTAGAAAATGAATTATATAACTCAAATTCATGTTTTGTGTCTCAGGAGCCTGATAGAAGAAGAAAATCTGAATTCTGAAGGAAATTGAAGCAGAAAGGTGCAAAAAGAGCCAAAAATGGGAACGGCGCGACCGCGTCGATTCTGGCGCGACCGCGCCAGTAAAAGGTGCAAAAATTCAAATAAATCTTGAAAATTCCCAACGGCTAGTAAGGCCGAAAGAAGGACAGTTCGTGAATGTGAAATGGCGCAACCGCGCCCCACGCGGGCGCTACCGCGCCATGAAGATGGCGCTACCTGTTGCGCTGCCACGCTGCACTGTTTCCATACATAGTGGTCAAGTTTAATTTCGGGAAGTCTGCAAAGAGTCTAAGAAGTGGCGCTACCGCGCCAGTTCAACTGCATAATGTGGCACAACCGCGCCATGAAGAGTCCTTCCTTATTTGGGACCCGGAGGCCGTTTTCCAGACATAGATAAAACTTCTGCCCCAGTGGCACGACCGCGCCAAAACAAAGAACAAATCGGTGCGACCGCGCCGATGACTCAGCATACGAAAACTTTGGAATTCTCGGGATCCTGACAACCAATCAAGCCCAAACTTGAGAGAAGGAGCCCTTAATGCCTAAGTTAGGTATCCACGATGATCTTAAGGAAGTTTGCTCGAGTCTAGGTGCGTTGAATGAGCAGAAAGAGAAGTTCAAGTCAGAGAAGGAAACTGCTGCCAAAAAAGGAGAAATAATCCGAGTTTTAAGAGGAGGATAACTGGAGTTCCCGAATTCCAATTGAAGGCAAACTTCGAACGAAGATTCCTGGTGCTACTGAAGATCATGTCACAAAAAATCAGACCAATCCAAGCCGGTCTTCTCGAGTTTCACATCTCCAAAGTGGTGGACCCAGTGCAGAAATAGGCAGCAGAAACCAGGCAACTTCTTCCTCTCATATCTCGAGTTTTCCAACTCAGAATGGATAAAAATTTCGTAAGCAAGGAAAGGACTACAGAAGGAAGGTTCGGATGTAATTTCAGCCAATGATGAGTTCGGGAAGTCACAATTCATACCCCTGGACAGAGGCTAAAATTACAAGTTTTCGTCAGAGCTTCATCTATAAAAGGAGGTCCGAGGCAAAGAGCAAAGGATCGAGTTTTTGTAGTGTAAATCTAGTTTGTAGTTTAGGTTTTTATTGTTTGTAGTTAGTTGGGGGTTGAGAGAAAGTCCAAAGGAAGTCTTACACGACCTCTTGGCACTTTGGAGAGAAGGAAGAGATTTCAGCCAAGGAGGAGTTGAAGCTAAAGGGCAGTTCCTCAAAAGGGGGTTTTCTGTACTTGTTTTCTTCTTATTTCCATGGCTGTAATTGAATCATTTTTACTGTGTGTTTATTTTATTATTATGGAGTAGTCTCTCTTTGTTGGGGAAGTCATGAACTCCTAGTTGTTTATGTTTGAGTTCAGAATTCTATAGCAATAAAGTACTCTGCTTTTGTTTTAGAATCTGTATTCATTGCTTATTGCTAATTTAGATTGATATCTGAAGTTTAATGAGGTACGGATTGAGAAGTTAAATTTCAGTAAAGATTTGAGTTAGTTATATGTTTCCTTGTTTTCTAAAATAACTCACTTTTAAACTAGATTGTTCCGATTTCGAAGGAGACTAGTAGGAGGCGATGTGACTTATTAAATTCTTGTTCTGAATAAGAGAGAGTTAATCTTTAAGCTTTTATATTTATGCACTTAAGATTTGAATGTTCCGGTAGAGACGGAGTTCAAAGACTAAGTGAAAGTTATTATTTCCTGTATATGGGTAACCAGGTTTTCAAAAGCTAAGTCAAGGTAAGGGTATTTGAGCTATAAAATTAGAACTTTGCATGTTAGCAACTAGGAGGGATTGACACTTTTCCCCAACATCTCATCTCTATTAGGTTTTCCAGTAGAATAATTCTGTTTTGTTTTTCAGTTCTCAATTTCAAAAACCAAAAATTATTTTCACCTCAATCAATAGAAAGATCTTTGCTTAAACTGAGTTCTCATCAAGGTCTCTGTGGGATCGATATCTGGACTCTCGAGTCTATATTACTTGCTGACCTAGTGCACTTGCTAGACACCCAACAAGTTTTTGGCGCCGTTGCCGTGGACCATTGAATTGAGAGTAAGTTTAAGTAAATTTTATTTTGTTGATTGAGTTTAATTTTTATATTCTGTCTTTTCAGGTTGAACCGAATCAGTAAATAAACATCGAAATCAGTGGAAGCCACTTGCTGAAATCGATCCGGAACTGGAAAGAGTAATCAGGTAACTATGATCTGTGGCTTGTAAGCTTTAATGGAATGGTCTAACTTCAAGCACACAGATGAGAGGTGGGAAGACGTGCAGAATGAGGTAACTTCCTATCCTAATTCAATTTGGAAAATCCCCCAACCATATGCATCTTCTAACTCCGATCCATGGAGGTATGATTCTCATATATCATGTTCCTTTGATTATGAACCTAATGATTCCTATAGAAGAGAGCATGATGATGATTTCTCTAGGCAAAATGAAAATCAGTATTTTGAGAATGATTGGCATGTCAATTGGCCACATGGGCAATCGTCCATGTTTAAGTATGAGAATCCTCCCATATGTCATGATTACCTTTATTCATCTCCCCTTCAGCCTCAAGAAGACTTGTCTAGGTTGGCCCCTCTAGTGGATTACTATCATGCATCATCTAATTATGATCCATGGAGATGTTTCTGATAAATCATGTTCTTTTGATAATGAACCTAATGATTTCTATAGAGGAGAGCATGATCATTATTTCTCTAGGCATGAACAAGAACAAAAAGCCAGCCTTGAGGACCTCCTTTCAAAGATTCTAGCAAATCAAGAGAAAGGAGAAGCCAGGTTTCAAGCTCAAGAAGCATCCCTTAAAAGTCAAGAGGCATCAATCCGAAATCTGGAAATACAATTGGGACCGCTGGCTAATGTTATATCAGGTAGGAACCAAGGTACGTTACCTAGCAATTTTGAATGGATGTATACAACTAGCTCTTCTTGTTTTAATTTAGAAAATCAGCCAAATCATGAATTGATCAAAAGTATGAATGTTGAACCGTGTTTTCATGAGCTATCTGATGATGATGAACCTGAATTTATGAATACAGCTAGCACTTCTTGTTTTAATTAATGTGTTACTGCAGAACACATAGAGGAAGATACTACGGAGAGAGCTGAGAGTTGTTGTGAGTTTCAGAAACTTAAAAAGGGAGAAGATGAAAAGATCGTGGAGACAAAAGAAGAAGATGAAGAAGAGAAAGAAGGGGATGGGGTAGAAATAGAAGAGAAACCCCTTGAATAGCATGAAGAAGTTAGGATAGAGCACACCAAAGTTAATGAACATTCTTTCCTCTCCTTAGATATAAATTTCTTCATTATCCAGCCCTATAAACCACCCACAAAAGTTAAAATTAAAATTTTATTAGGTCTTGGCAGTGTGAAGAAAAGTTGGCTAAAAATAAAGGAGCAAAACAAGTTAGAAGCCAACCAGTAAAAGGAAAGAGCGACCAGCTCTTTGCTTGAAAGGCATAATCACCATGTAATAAATTTCAAAGTCAAAAATTTCCTTATGCATGGATGGTTCAAGTTTCCATTCGATCCTGGTGGATCAGAATACTTGTATCATTAGTGTAGCAATAGCAGTAGGATTTATTTAAATTTTCTTGAAAAATTTTAAGACTTTGTGTGAGGTAGGTGTGAATAGTGTTTTTCAAAAGTTTTAAGATTTGTTTGAATTTGTAGAAGATTTTGATTTGTTTTCATTATTTTTAGACCTATGATAGGAAGAGTGTTAGAGAAAAAAATTACAGTTTTCAGAAAAACAGAAAACCACAAAAAAAAATAAAAATAATAATAATAATTTTTTTTTCTAAAACAGGAAATGGCGCAACCGTGCCAAAAATCGGCGCGACCGCGCCAGATCGCGAAACTCAGAACTTAAGTTCTGAACCGGTGCGGCTAGTGGGGTCGAAGCGCCGGTTCGACTCATTCGGGGCGAAGTTTAGGAGGCTTAAAACCTCATTTCGGTAGCTTTTCAACCCAAACCAGTGCGAGAACCCTAGAGCATCTTCAACGTCTCCAAATCACCGTCCACCAGAGCGAAATCTCACCGGAAACCTCGCCGGAAACAGCTCGGAATTTGGCGCAGCACACTACGCAAGCAAAAAAATAGTTCGGGGTAGTCATCTTTCGGGTCGATTTTGGAAAAATCTGGAATCAAGCTCCCAAAAACAAAGGTACGACCACCCAGAGGGAACTTCCTAGTTTAAATTTGTCCAAGTTTGGGGTATTTCCATTGAGGAATAAGGGAGAATGAAGTTCTCTAAGTTGGGGGTTTATTTTCAGTTTCTGCAAAATTTGGGCAGAAAAATAGTGTTTTTCTTGCCTCCTTTCGGTCCGTCTATAGAATTACCTGAGATTGTTTTTGGAAAACTGATTTTAGAGCGTGAAATTACACATTTATAGCTTTTGAACGTCCCACTTTGCAGCCCAAACCGACGTCAGACCAGAGAGAACCAAGTCCCTCAAAAAGGCCAGAAATCACTTTTTGCACAACTATGGCAACCCAAAAATGCTACCAAAGGTCAAAACGTGGGATAAAGAGAGGTTTGTCACAGAAGATGGACACAAGAGGTTCAATGACATACTATCCAAATGCAATGTCCACATGGAAAGGGGTTTTATTATGGATGAGCTCATAAAGGAACGATATGGAACCATGATAGAAGCAAGGGGGTGGACCCAATGGGTAGTAGCTCCTACACAAGCTAACCTCACACTGGTCCAAGAATTTTATGCCAATTTGCCAGACCAAAGAACTTGGCAATTCTTCGTAAGAGGAAAATGGATCCAGTTATATCCCCATGATATCAACAATTACTTGCACATTTCTGATACCCCCACCCAACCACTGAATACTTTTGGAGAAGAGGTCAGTGCAACAGAGATTGCAGAGAGGTTATGCCCAGGGGGAGCAAGTGGGAGACCAGGAGAGGAAAATTGTTACATTTTCAGAGATAGGACATGCATGTAGATGCTAAGGTATGATCGATGTTTCTGTTAAAAAAATTGACCCCTACCTCCCACTTTACTGAAATCACACCAGAAAGAGCCTATTTCCTCCATGCTTTACTTGAAGGCATTCCCATCAATGTGAGAGACATAATTCATAGCCAAATCATGGATATGGCCCATCACAAAAGAGGAAGACGCCCTTTTCCTTCACTCATCACCACTAATTGTTTGGCCAATGGGATTGCACTGAGCTCCACAGAGCAAATGAAAAAAGTTCCCAGAGGTATTTCAGCTAGCTCAGTAAAGCAAATCATGAGAGACCACCCACCAACCAGATCAGCAGGAAGTTCTAGCACATCCAAGGAGATGGACATGGCTGCCCTCCATGAGAGGATGAGTGGGTTGGAAAAGAAGATGGGAAAACTGGCCACATACAACAAGAAGATGTGGACATTGTGGGCTAAATAGGTAGGCATTCCAGAAGACCAGCTGCCTACTGGAGAGACTTCTGAAGAAGAAGGAGAGGGTTTGGAAGAAGAGGAAGAAGATGAAGAAGAAGAGGAAGAAGATGAAGAAGAAGAATAATAGATATTTTTAGCTTTTGCTATGATCTTTTAGACTTGTTCTTTTTTATCTTGTGTGTGAGCTTGTTTTTGTGTGCTTTTGTAGTGTGCTACATGCAATTTCATTAATATGTACTCAATCTCCATTCATATTAATGAAATTATGCTTTTTCTCTCAAATTTGTCTCAAAGCATGTCTTTCATAATTCCTCCAATGAAAATGTGAAAAAAATGACTTTGCATCTGCTTATCAATGATACAAACCTGTACAAACTAGAAATACTGAAAATTGCATTCAGAATCTGATAATTTCAAGGAATTACTCGGCGCGACCGCGCCAAATTCTGGCGCGGCCGCGCCACTGGGTTGATGAGATTTGGCCACTACAGAGGTGCAACAACAGAACCTCCACTCCAGGTATTCTTCTTAAGACACATTTTATGCCTGAGAGACACTTCTAGTCATATTTTCATTTTTAATTGCTAAAAATCATGCCAATTTTTATCACTAACCCATGAGAGCAGATTGCAAGAGCAACCAAGGGAGATATATCCAACCTCAATCCACCCAGAAAGTCTGGGAAGTTTTTCTGTCACTCCTTTTTTTATTGCTGCTTTGGGGACAAAGCATGTTTTTAAGTTTGGGGTGGGATACTCTTCATGCGATTTTAAGGGGATTTGAAAAATTTTAAGTTTAGGGTGGGATACTTTTCATGCATGGATCTGAAATCTCTGTTTGTTTAAAAAATTCACAAGAAAATTCTATTTGAGATTTTGAAAAATACCTGTGAAAACCCTTGAACATATGAATAGCATGATTAACTTTCTGGAAAAATATATTAGTTCAGATGCTTCGTCTTGAATGGATGAGAATTTTTCTTAAAAATAAATAAAAATAAATAAAAATAAAAAATAAAAACTATTTTCGTTAACAATGTACGAGTGAGCAAGTTGATTTCAATCACTAGAACCAACCTGAGGAAAACTTGAGGCGAAACAGAGAAAGGTTTTCAAAATTCTGAGGTGATTTAGGCACCTGTTTAAAATTTCGTTTGAGCCTTTTTCAAAGCCACCCATTTTAATGCACAAGTTGCATCACCTTTTGTCAAACCTCTTGGGCCGAAAAGATCCCTATTTTGTTTCAATGTCCTATGCTACATTAACCAGCCTTAGTGATAAATAAACTTGTTTCTTACTGACCCATGATTCTCCAAATTATTGAAGTGTTCTGTTTGAATGAGCATGAATAAAGATTTTGAAGTTATAAGGAGGGATGGATGAAGGGTATAGAAATATTTCTTTGTAAAGGGGAAGAAGGAGAAAGAGAGGAAAAGAAAGAAAAATTATGGGCTGAGTAGGAGAAAGGCCACCTTGTGTGTGCAGCGGGACTCGGGCCTCAGCAAGCTTAGAGTCTCTGAGTCAACCGGCATGGTAAGCTGGACTCTAAACATAGCCAAAGAAAAAGAAAGAAAATGTTGTGGGTTAGTTAAGGGAAAGGCCACCTCGTGTGTGCACTGGGTCTCGGGCCTCAGCAAGCTTAGGGACTTTGAGTCAATCAACGAGGTAAGCTAGACTCTGAACAAAACCCAAAGAAAAAGATACATGGGAAGAAGAAGAAAAAAAAAAAGGAGGAAAAAGGAAGAAATGAGGGATCAATGCAAAAGAATAAGTTAGGGGTGGAAGAGCTCGGAGGAAAAGTCATAAATCCAATTCATGCTTAGGAAAATAGAAAATGGATATGAGGAGGAGAATAAAACCCAAAAGAAACCCCAAAATTTTCATCATACCCATTAACCCTGCCTCATTACAACCCATAAAGTCCTATTGATCAGAATTGAGAATTCCTTCAGGTTAGTGGAGAGTGGACTGATGGCTGGCTTATGGCGTTGAATTGAGAGTTCTCACTTATATGGGCATGTTTATCTTTGAAAAATTTTAAGAAAATTCAAAATTTGTTTTGACTAAGCAAGAAGAACCATCATTAGGAAAGGAGTGAATCATCTATTTTGAAACTTTAGTAGGGAGGATAACTGAATTTTTCTTAGTCTTTACTGATCTATCTGGTATTTATTTCAGAGTTTTGCTCGAGGACGAGCAAAGGTTTAAGTTTGGGGTTGTGATAATTGTCCAAAAGACACTTATTTATGCATGATTTAATGAGCATAAACTTCCATTTTGGGTTAATTATTAGCGTGAAAATGAATTATATAACTCAAATTCATGTTTTGT
Organism: Aristolochia fimbriata; assembly: GCA_019845555.1. Taxonomy (NCBI): domain Eukaryota; kingdom Viridiplantae; phylum Streptophyta; class Magnoliopsida; order Piperales; family Aristolochiaceae; genus Aristolochia; species Aristolochia fimbriata. The sequence goes on from CM034078.1 coordinate 23,183,900, forward strand.
GTCTCAGGAGCCTGATAGAAGAACAAAATCTGAATTCTGAAGGAAATTGAAGCAGAAAGGAGCAAAAAGAGCCAAAAATGGGAACGGCGCGACCGCGCCGGTAAAAGGTGCAAAAAATCAAATAAATCTTGGAAATTCCCAACGGCTAGTTAGGCTGAAAGGAGGACAGTTCGTGAATGTGAAATGGCGCGACCGCGCCCCACGCGGGCGCTACCTCGCCATGAAGATGGCGCTACCTGTGGCGCTGCCACGCTGCACTGTTTCCATACATGAAGTTCAAGTTTAATTTCGGGAAGTCGGCAAAGAATCTAAGGAGTGGCGCGACCGCGCCAGTTCAACTGCTTAATGTGGCGCGACCACGCATGAAGAGTCCTTCCTTATTTGGGCCCCGAAGGCCATTTTCCACATATTAGATAAAACTTCTGCCCCAGTGGCACGACCGCGCCAAAACAATGAACAAATCGGCGGGACCGCGCCAATGACTCTGCATACGAAAACTTTGAAATTCTCGGGATCCTGGCAACCAATCAAGCCCAAACTTGAGAGAAGGAGTCCTTAATGCCTAAGTTAGGTATCCACGATGATCTTAAGGAAGTTTGCTTGAGTCCAGGTGCGTTGAATGAGCAGAAATAGAAGTTCAAGTCGGAGAAAGAAACTGCTGCCAGAAAAGGAGAAAAAATCTGAGTTTTAAGAGGAGGATAACTGGAGTTCCCGAATTTCAATTGAAGGCAAACTTGGAACGAAGATTCCTGGTGCTAGTGAGGATCATTTCACGAAAAATCAGACCAATCCAAGCTGGGCTTCTCGAGTTTCACATCTCCAAAGTGGTGGACCCAGTGCAGAAATTGGTAGCAGAAACCAGGCAACTTCTTCCTCTCATATCTCGAGTTTCCCAACTCAGAATGGATTGAAATTTCGGGAGCAAGGAAAGGAATCCAGAAGGAAGGTTTGGCTCTAATTTCATCCAATTCTGAGGTCGGGAAGTCACAATTCATACCCCTGGACAGAGGCTAAAATTACAAGTTCTCGGCAGAGCTTCAGCTATAAAAGGAGGTTCAAGGCAGAGAGCAGAGGATAGAGTTTTTGTTGTATAAATCTAGTTTGTAGTTTCGGTTTTTATTTTTTGTAGTTAGTTTGGAGTTTAGAGAAAGTCCAGAGGAAGTCTTACACGACCTTTTGGCACTTTGGAGATAAGGAAGAGATTTCAGCCAAGGAGGAGTTGAAGCTAAGGGGCAGTTCCTCAAAAGGGGGTTTTCTGTACTTATTTTCTTCTTATTTCCATGGCTGTAATTGAATCCTTTTTACTGTGTGTTTATTTTTTTATTATGGAGTAGTCTCTCTTTGTTGGGGAAGTAATGACCTGCTAGTTGTTAATGTTTGAGTTCTGAATTCTATAGAAATAAAGTACTCTGCTTTTGTTTTAGAGTCTGTATTCATTGCTTATTGCTAATTTAGATTGATATCTGAAGTTTAATGAGGTACGGATTGAGAAGGTAAATTTTAGTAAAGATTTGAGTTAGTTATATGATTCCTTATTTTCTAAAACAACTCGCTTTTAAACTAGATTGTTCCTGTTTCGAAGGAGACTTGTAGGAGGCGATGTGACTTATTAAACTCTTGTTCTGAATAAGAGAGAGTAATCTTTAAGCTTTTATATTTATGCACTTAGGATTTGTATGTTTCGGTTGAGAAGGAGTTCAAAGACTAAGTGAAAATTATTTCGTGTATATGGGTAACCAGGTTTTCAAAAGCTAAGTCAAGGGTATGTGAGCTATAAAATCAGGACTTTGCATCGTAGCAACTAGGAGGGATTGACACTTTTCCCCAACATCTCATCTCTATTAGGTTTTCCAGTGGAATAATTCTGCTTTGTTTTTTAGTTCTCAATTTTAAAAACCAAAAATTATTTTCACCTCAATCAATATAAAGATCTTTGCTTAAACTGAGTTCTCATCAAGGTCTCTGTGGGATCGATATCTGGACTCTCGAGTCTATATTACTTGCTGACCTAGTGCACTTGCTAGACACCCAACAATCCCACCCGTAAACCAACCCCAACCCCACGTAAACCAACCCCAACCCAACTTGTAAAATCCAACCCCAACCCCACCTGCAAACCAACCCCACTCGCAAACCAACTCCACTCGTAAACCAACCCCAACCTCTTTAACATCTTCCACCCTAACTCTAACCCCAGCCCCAACGCTATTATCATCTCCCACCCCGACCCCCCATTAGCATCTCCCACCCCAAACCCACCTTTTAGCATAAATATTAATCCTCGTGACCCTACCTTATAACCGGAAATATGTCTTATGCCATAGATGAATCAAACAAATCAAAGGATATTACCTTATAGCCGGGAATTAACACTAAGACATGCTTAAAACACCCAGTGTACAAACTCAAAAAAAACTTGTACATCCAATCACTCATGTGCCCTTAACCAGTACTTCGTTAGACAACAAGCATAAATTCAAGGAATTAACAGCATTCAGGGAGTCATGGACTCCCAACATAGATGATTACTCCGTGCTGGAGTTAAACACCCATCAATGTTTTGATTTCAGCCATGAGAAAAATAAAATTTAACTAAATACAAACTCCCTTTTGAAGAATCGACTTGGTTGAAAGTTGTTCCTAGGTGGCTGAATCTCCTCCTTTGACTCCGAAAGCACCAAGAGGTCATGCAAGACTTTCTCTAGCCTCTCTCTCTACTCTCAGAACTCAAAAGCTAAAAAAAAACTAAAAACAACTCAATTGAAATTCGATGCCAAGCCTTCCCTTGGAGCCCTTATTTATAGGTTTGCAATTGTCTAGGTTAGGAAACTTGGTCTTTGTTCTAGAATGAGAAATATATCTTCCTGGACTCATAATTGCATGAAATTATATTCAGGCCTTCCATAGAGGTCCTCAACTACTGCATAAAATTTAAGCTCATTCTGAGTTAGGAATCTTCGGATCTGAAGTCGTGTTGCCAAACACAGAGTTAGGTCCGACCAATTGGAAATTTCATAACATTAAAAGAGTAAGTTGAATTGTCGTGATTTTTTGTGGCTTGATACCACATCCTCTGGGCTTAATATGGTCAAAATGTGACCTTAATCTGATGCCAGGATCCTGATATATGCTAGATTCTTCATTGTTGAGATGTGATCTCAGCTACCACTAGCAAGAGGACTAATCAATGTAATATAGACTTCAAAATTGGAGTCCGAATATTGTCCCACAAGGACCAAGTTAATCGATAACTGTCTTTCTAGTTTAAAAATCAAATTTTGAGAAATCAAATTTAAAACAGTTATAAAAAAGAAAATAAACTAAATCTAGCTAAAACTAAAAAAATCAAGACAGGTTTTTTATCAAATTAGTATGGAAAAGCAGTTAGGAATCCATTACTTCCCTAGCGACTTTTGAGATTGAATTATAGAAATGTTTTCGAAAACAAATATGACAAGCTTTGTTAAATCCATGGCTACTTCCTAACTCCAGCATCACCTTCTACCTCCTAGAGAAAACCAATCGACATGATCAACTCTATTCGATAGCATAAATATAATGTCGACCGACGTTACCAAAAACTCCTAGAATTTGTCATATGCCATAGATGAATTAAAAACAAGTTGAAGTATATTACGGAAAAATCCTAGAATTAACCCTAAAACATTCTAAAAACACCTAGTGTATGAAATAAAAAATAACTTGTACATCCAATCATTCATGTCCTGTCTTAAGTCATAACTTCTCTATTTCCAGTACCTCATTAGATAGCAAGCATCAATTTCTAGGAATTAACAGCATTTGAACACTCATTCATACACAAATTTGAATTACCTGATAACATAAAACACGGATGTTTTGTTGGCTACTTATGAAAAAACACATCTTGATTAAGAGTTTTGGAAACAGATCTTGATTTAGAATCCTGGTTCGAGTGAATGACAGAAAACATAAAACTGGAGTGTTTGAGTCTCCTAGTTGATATAGGAAAGGAACCAGCACAGGATGTAATCGAGGTTGAATAAGGAAAAGAAGAGAAGTCCAGTACAGTTAGGACTTCTTCCTTGGTGATGTGACTAAAGACAAAAAAGGACTTGGTTAACCCTAAAGATATATATAGCACAACACATGATGGGTTAGGGTTACACAAAAAATGTAGATTACCTAGCAAGGATGAGTTTGAGGGGGAGTTAGAGGAGAGAATCCATACACTTACATTTGGGTTTTTGTGTGTGATTATTGAAGCTAATCAAGATGTCTACAAGCTTATCAAGAAGCTATTGACCATCGTAATAGTATTCTCTTCCTGAGAAGACTGCATGAAGAAACTCCCTGGAGTTAGGGAAAACACTGAGGGGGAGACTTAGTGTGGGGATATCGAATGGCTTCTGTTGAAGTGGGAAAACAGGAAGCTTGTCTAGAAAGAGTCTGTTGTTCGAGTCCTTGAGAGGAGGAGAACATATTACTGTAAGTCTTGTTGTTGAACTTCTATAATACTCTTATTAGTGGATTCTTATACCCCGGGCCGAATGCTCCGCAGAGTAGGAATGATTGGTTCTGAACTGCGATAACAAATTATCATTGTGTTTATGATCTATAAGTATAACGATAAGTGCCATTACACCAGCCTTCGGGTGTAAGTACACTCCTGCGTACACGTACTATGTTTACTGTAATTTCAAGTGGTATTAGAGCAGGCTCCAGATTAGTTTGGATATAAACGGTTTTAGAAACTTGACGTGAAGGAAGATGGCAACATATCCTAAGGAAGGGGCTTCAAACATGAGACCACCTTTACTTGATGGAACAAACTACTCCTACTGGAAGGCAAAGATGAAAATTTATATCAGGGCTCAGGATGAAAGTGCCTGGAGATCTGTTGAGGATGGATGGACACCCCCAACAATAGAAGTTGGAGAAGGAGATGAAAAAAAGAGAATTTTGAAACCTGTCTCATAATGGAACGATGAGGAAGACACACTATCTAACTGCAACTTTAAGGCATTAAACGCAATTTTTGGAGTAATTGATGAAGATCAATTCAGGAGTGTATCTGCGTGCACTACTACTAAGGAGGCATGGAAGATACTAGAGGTTCATTATGAAGGAACTGAAAGTGTATGTGGAACGAAGTTACAGATGCTGATGACTCAGTTTGAGCTTATGAGGATGAGAGATGATGAGACGATCTTGGAGTTTAAAGGTAAGATTAGAGATATTGCAAATCAATCTGACAATCTGGGAGATAGGATACCGCAGGACCGACTGGTCAAAAAGGTACTTCGTTCACTCTCCTCTAAATTTAAGATGAAAAGAATTGCTATAGAAGAAAATAGATCTCTTAACAATATGACCTTGAATGAACTGATTGGGTTGTTAAAAACTTTTGAGATGAATGAAGAGTCATGTGACTCAGTAGGGGGAAATAAGAAAGAAAGTGTAGTATTTCAGTCCTTTGCAAGCAATGAGGTGACCCAATCAACAGAGGAATTCGGTACTCCCATCATTACCTTAACAGAGTTAGATGCAATGGTGTCTCTCTTGGCCAAGGGACTTAACAAGTTTATAAGAAAAAACATGAAGAAGAATTATTCCTCAGGAGAAAGCAGACAAAGTGGAGTAAGCTTTGATTCAGCAAACAGGAATAAAGTCATAATGTGTTATGAGTGTGGGGGGCGAGGACATATCCAATCAAAATGTCCTACATACCTCAGAAAGAAAAAGTCATCTGTTGCTGCCTGGAGTGATGATAGTAGTGCTTCTGAAGATGATGAGTGTAATTATGTTGCATTCACTGCTAGTGTTCAACATAACAGTATATTACCAGCTCGAGAAAAAGATCAATGTATCACAATAGTTCCTGATGATGAAACAGATGACGAGGATGGTATAGGTACAATAGAGAACATCATCAAATAGTGGGATGGGGTTCTTGAGAGTACCAAGGTTCTGAGAGAGCAAGTTGGAGCTCTTGAAAGAGAGAATGTTGTGCTGAAACAAAAACTTGGTGAGAAAGAGGCTGAAGCTCGAAAAATAAAAAGTGAAGAGAGTTTGTTGAAAGAACGGATTAGTGTATTAGATGAAGAGAACCACATCCTAAAGCAGAAAGTGGCTGAAAAAGAGGAAAGAATTCTAAGAGTGGAAGAAGAACTAAAGAAGGCAAAGGAGATTTGGGTGAAGTTTGACAAGGGCAAACAACAACTAGATGATATACTGACTCAAGAGAAACGAGGAAGTAATAAACATGGACTGGGATACTGTGGTGCTAGTTCATCTCTGCAACATGCTTACACTCAGACTCGCCCTAAACGGACTAGAAAGTTTATTCCTACATGTCATTACTGTGAGGCTTATGGACATATCAGACCTTACTGCTACAAGCTGCAAAGATATTGGAGAAGGAATGGAAGAGAAAGAGATTGGTCTCTTTGCTGCTCATACTGCTAGAAAATCAAACACTGATGGAGTATGGTATTTTGAGAGAGGTTGCTCTAGACACATGGCAGGAAGTACAAAGTTTCTTACAAACCTTCATAAGGAAAGTGGTGGCCAAGTTACTTTCGTTGATGGTGCAAAAGGATTTGTAATTGGAAAAGGTGATTTAAATGTTAAAGGACTTCCCAAGCTAAAGAATGTTTTGTTGGTTGATGGGATGAAAGCAAATTTGATAAGTATCAGTCAATTGTGTGACTAGAACCTGTATGTTAAGTTCACCAAAGATGGCTGTCTGGTAATGGATGATAAACATACCTCTGTAGTGGAAGGAACAAGAACAGGTGATAATTGTTATAAGTTACTTTTGTCACATCAGTGTCAGTACACTAGAGAGACTACTGCTCAACTGTGACATAAGCGACTGGGACACATACATGGCAGAGGATTACATAAGCTGGTCAAGTATGGAGCGGTCCGAGGGCTGCCTACTCTAATAGGGAATGTTGAGACTTTATGTAAAGGGTGCATGGAAGGCAAACAACACCGAACTCCTCACTCTGCATTAAAGATTATCAGCACCAAACAACTACTGGAGTTGTTGCACATTGATTTAATGGGGCCAGTTCAGACTGAGAGCATAGTTGGAAAAAAGTATGTACTGGTTTGTGTTGACGACTTCACTAGATTCACATGGGTTGAGTTTCTCAGAGAGAAATCAGAGGTCTTCAAATTATTTGTCAGACTGTGTAAACGGCTTATGACTGAAAAGGGGGTGACTATAGGAAAGGTAGTTTGGATTAGGAGTGATCATGGAAAGGAGTTTAAAAATCATGATTTTGCTAATTTCTATGAAAGAAAAGGGATTTCTCATGAGATTTCTGCACCCAAAACCTCACAACAAAATGGGATTGTGGAGCGAAAAAATAGAACATTGCAAGAAATGGCTAGGAGTATGATCAACTCAAAGGATCTACCTCATAAACTATGGGCATGTAGGAATCAACTTTGTAAAGTCTGACAATTACGGTCCAAATCAGCACCGTATGGCACGGGTCAACTAGTCAAAGACTGACCGTAGTCAAACCGATGAAATTAAACCGTCGATCAAAGCTTCAACAGATCAACGTCCGAGAATGCAATCGCCACGCTAGCAGCTTACATGGGCGACAAGTCGGACAACGTGGGCACGTCAGCAGCCTACAAAGATCACACGTGGACTTCACCTTGGTCCAAGACAGTTCCACTCTTCAAGGGAGAATGTTACACAGAAAAAGTCGATTGAGTTACAACTGCTCCGATAAACCCGGTCTATGCAGTTGGAGCCCGGTAAGCCTAAAAAACAATAGGCTCAAGACATTTGAGTGGATCGAACACAGATCAAACACAGAAAGAAGACACATACGGCCAAAAGACCGAAGATCAAAAAACTCAAGAGCGTACGCCAAATTCCAAAAATCCCAAAATTATCCCAAATCTTAGAGAGCAACAAGCATTCCTGCCGCTGTCTCACAACCAAATTGCCTTAAGCCAATCGGAATACCAAATTTCCCATCAAGCTTAGGCGAAATTCAGATTCGTCTCGTTCGTTCGTGAAGAAGGCGTACGTTGATTGTTCATGTCTAATTCGGAGATCGTTTGTACTTACTTGGAGATCGAATCAAAGGAGTTCTAGAAGTCGCACCCCACACAATCACCTAAAAATTACCAAATTACCCTTCAAATTATTTTGTATACTGTACATCGGACACGTATTTTTTGGTCCACATATTGTACTCGTTTACAAATTTGGCACGCCCGGTGGGACACTTCTACCTTTCATCTCTTCCAATTTATCAGTTCAAATGGCCGGTTCTAACAACAACAACAACAACAAGGCTATTGCCAAGACCCCAACTGCCGGAGCCAGCTCATCACCGGCACCGAGAGTGATAGATCCTTTGGTCACTTTCCCTCGCCGCCCGCGTACACCAACCGCTGCTGCCGCCAGCAAAGTCAGAGAGATTCGTCCATCCCAAATTCCTATGATCGGTCGTTCAAGGCCAACCACCAGATCTGTCACGGGATCCCTGCCCACACAGCGAGCTGTACAAATTCAGCCACAGGCAGGTGAAGCTCCAGCCAGCACTATAATTTCTCCAACAAGGGTCCATCCCTCGAGGAGTTATTTGGCTGTTCTAACATCTCCGCCACCAACCAGTCCAGTGGCCAGTCCGACCGCAAGCCCAGCAAGAAACTCTCCCTCAACGGCAAGTCGGGTCCCTGCGCTGATCACTCACTTTGAAGGAAGACGCATCATTCCTTCTCCACGACCGGCTACACCAACTGGGGCACCTCTCGCTCCAAGTCCCCCTTCCCCCACATCTCTAGTCATCAGGGTCTCGGTAATGATGACACAAACCAAGACTGTGGAAGAACAACTGGAATAAATCCAAGCTGCCATGAGGGAAAGAGACGAACAATTGAGAGAGAGAAATGCAGAGGGATCTCCAGATCGCCACGATTCTACAGAAATTTGAGCAAATCGCAGATCGCCTGGGAGCATCCTCCCAGCCTAGAAATGATGAGGGACAGGCAGGACCCAGCACGTCCGCCAATCCTATCCCTCCACCCATCATTCGTTCATCTCCAGCTCCCGAACACCCAGTGAACCGGGAACCACTACTTGAAGAACCAGGGGCGCCGTCCTACGACACCCTGCAAGAAATGATCTCCAACGCAGTGGACCAGAAAGTACAATCCGAAAGAGTCAGATCTCAAGCCTACACTAGGCCCTACTCCCGACGGATCCAGGCAATCCACATGCCTACCTCTTACCACCCACCTAAATTTCAACAATTTAGTGGAGATGGTAATCCAAAACAACACGTCGCCCACTTTATTGAGATCTGCAACAATGCAGGAACTAACGGTGATCTCCTCGTCAAACAATTTGGGTGATCCCTCAAAGGGAACGCCTTCGAGTGGTTCATTGAGCTCCCGGCCGAATCCATCGACAGTTGGGAACAGCTGGAAAGCGAGTTCCTCAGTCGCGTCTATAGCACGAAGCGAACTGTGACGCTGGTGGAACTCACCAATCTCAAACAGCGCCAGGGAGAGAAGGTGATTGAATACATCAATCGCTGGCGCAACCTAAGACTCAATTGCAAGGAGAGCACCTCCTTATCCACGCAGACATCCATCGACATGTGCATTCGAAGGATGAACTGGACTCTGGTTTACTTCTTACTGAGTCGGAAGCCAAGGGACTTCCAAGAACTGGTGACCGAAGCGCACAACATGGAGATCCTTATCCAAGAAAGAGGAGAAGGAAAAGCTCCAATGACCGAGGCTGACAAAAAACCAAAGTTCGTAAAGATGGAGTCCAAAGCCCCTGGAAAAGAAGCACTCGCCACCAACATCGCCGAACCGCAAAAGATTACAGCGACACAAAATAAAAGTACGGGCAGTGACTGGAAGCCAAACGCCAATCGACTCGCCAGCGCTGCGATCCGTCAAAAGTTCACATTAAAGGATAGGCAGGCTAAAACCTATCCTTTTCCCGACTCCGATGTTCCAGGCAAGCTTGAACAGCTCCTGGAGAAGAACCTGTTGCAGCTTCCAGAAGCCAAAAGGCCGGAAGATGTTGGGAAAAGCTCAGATCCCAACTATTGCAAGTATCACCAACTGGTAGGCCATCCTACCGAAAAATGTTTTGTCCTAATGGACAGAATACTTGAGTTATCGACGCAGGGTCGCATCATCTTGGAAACCGACGATAACACGGCGGCTTCCCACACTATCTTCGTCCAAGTAGATTCCGGTACTAGAAATCCAAGGACGAGCTAAAATTTCTTCACCTCAAGCACTGTACGACCAAAACGACGACCCGCCACAAAATACAAAGAAGGATGGGAAGTGGTAACCCGAAAAAAGAAACCACTCCCAGAAGGCCCCGTGAAAATATTCATCAAAGGGTACGCGGCGGCAAAAGAGGAGCCAAAAAGAAAGAAAGTCCAGAAGAAAAGAGGAGGCAGAAGGCACAGACACAAATCAGCCTCTGCCAAAGTCGAAGAACAGATCTATCAAAAGAAGCCGAAGCCAATTACTTTGGCTGATTTCTTCCCGTCTGACGCCAACCCCAGCACTGGTGGCCACTTGTTCACCCCAAGTAGTCGAGCAAAGGCTTGAAGGGAAGGCTCCGATCGGGTCTGTCGATGATATTCACACATGCTTACAAGACTTGTCCATCACAAATGCCATACCTGATGACTTAGATCTGCCAATCAGATCTAGGCAAGCTCTCATCAAGTTCGTCGCGGCCAAAGATGACTGGCATGCCGAAGTCGAGCAGTTGAGGATGCGGAGGCAGGATGAACCAAAAATTGGTTTATCTCCCAGCACGTTGAAAGAAGAACAACCGTCAGAGCCACCACAAGTCAAGGAGGCTCACTCAACTTCCATTTCCTTCAAGGAAGCCGACATGCTGCTGGGGGAAAGGTTTCATAATAGACCTTTGTTCGTATCCGGAGCTATTAAAGATCGGTGGATCAACCGTATACTTCTGGACAGCGGATCAACCGTAAATATCCTACCAATCCAAACTTTGAAAAATGTCGGGTTGGTGGCTAATGACCTCCAAGCCAGTTCGCTGATGATTCAAGGGTTCAACCAATAAGGACAACGAGCGTTGGGAACAATCAGATTGGAACTACAAATCGGGGATATGACTTCCCACGTATTGTTCCATGTAATCGATGCTCGCACCTCTTACAATATGCTGCTTGGGAGGCCTTGGCTACACAACAACAAGGTCGTGCCCTCGACCCTTCACTAGTGCTTCAAATATTATCAAGATGGAGAGGAAAAGACGGTGTTCGCCGACGAATGCCCCTTCACAGCGGCAGAAGGTTCCTTTGCTGACGCCAAATTCTACTCAGAAGAAAAATCTACTTCTTCGAGTAAAATTAATTCTTCCAAAGCGGTTAAAGATGAACGAGCCAACACTAAGGGACAAAAGGAGGAACCGGTTCTTAGGTACGTTCCTCAATCAAGAAGAAAGAAGGGCGAATCTCCTTTCACCCTTTTGCGCTCGAGAAGAAATAGCAGAGAAATTGAAGGCCTTAAAGGGCGCTGTCACAATTCATCTGCCCAAACTCAACAACCGGGGCATCTCTGTTGAAGAGAAATGGGACCCACCCGAGCTTCCTAAAACTCGAACACAAGGATTCGATCCCAATGCCTACCGGATGATGGCAAAAGCAGGGTCTGGGTTCTCCCTCAAGCAACTGCAAGAGAAACCGGTGACGGCCGTGCAGAACCTGTCACCAACTCAGAAAAACCTCCAGGCGCAAGGTTATTCAATTCCTTCCAATCGACATGGGCTTGGTTATCAGGAATACGAGCCAGTTGTGATCTCTGGCAAGGCCAGTGTCATCAAATCACAACCAAAAGAAAGGCGTCTACCTCGGAAGAAAACCGAACGTCAGCTTTTGATCGGATCGGTGTCCCAGAACCACGAGTCTCGGCATTCGTTCGATTGGGTCAAGAAGAAAATAGAAGTCCAAACGTTCCATCAGAGCCAAGTAATGAGCATAAATACAAAGTTACGAAAATCTGGCAGAAAAAGGGACAAGCAGAAGACCCTAAACCAAATACCACCGCTCCACCGGCCACTGAAAAACTCAGCGTATTCTAGAGGCTGGGAAAACCGAAGGAGCAAACCAAAAGGACAGTCTTCCAAAGACTTGGGGCATCTACACGGGTCCCTGTGACCCAAAGATTGGGGAAAATAGAGGAAAGCTCTTCAAAAAGGATAAAGGCAGACAACAGCAAAATCTCCCCAGTGGTGATTTACATGTCGTCAAAGAAAAAAGACCCGGAAGAAGAAGAAGCAGCTGTTGTCCATCATATCTCAGTTGACGAAGGTGACGATCCAACCCTTGAGGATGATCTGGGGAAAGCCCCTGCAATCTTTGAGGAAGGCGGCCAAGCAACCATTGACCAGCTGAAGAAAGTTAATTTGGGTACAGAAGACGATCCAAGGCCCACCTTTTTGAGTGCTTCATTGTCTGTAACAGAAGAAACAAATTATATGTCTTTACTCAATGAATTTAAAGACGCGTTTTGAAAAAAAAAAAAAAAAAAAAAAAAAAAGTGGGTCTACAAATCAAAAGGAAAAAGAAAGACGAAAAGAAAAAGCAGCGACTAAAGGTCCTTTGCTATCTCCTGCTGCGACTCCACAAAATCAGCCCTCAAAGAGAGAAGAGTTGCCTCCTCAGTTGCACTGAGAGTGGGCCTGGCGATGATCTCCGCTACCATCTGCTCAGCAGCGACCACGGCCTTCTTCAAGTCTCGTACGCTCTCCTGAATCTGCTCAGCTTGAGTTGTAAGGTATACAACTTTAGTCCTAGCCGATTGAAGTTGTTCCCTAGCTAACTCAAGCCGTTCACGAACATCCTCATCATCATCCTTAGCTTCCGAAAGCTCTTCAGCAACCTCGCTCAAAGTGATTTCGGCATCTTCTAACTTAGAAGACAATATACCCAATGATTCCCGCGCATCACACTCCGCTCGATCTCTGGAAGTGCGACTTGCCTTCTCTCTAGCTGAACTCTCCATCTCGCTAAGGACCTCCAGCTTCTGAGTGTAAACCTGCAGACGAGTCACATCATGACTCACCTCCTGCAACCTACCGATGACGAACTCTGCGTCAGCCAGCAAATGTCCGTCGCGCACTGCATCTGGTCATACCATACGAGGGGCTATTCGGTCCTTCCAGACTTGTAGCATCAAACCCTCAATATGAGACAACAACTGTTGCGATGGGGTCGTTAGAGAAGTCGAAGTAGGCGGTGTAGGCGGCGTCAAAGAAATAGTCGTATCCTCAACGGCTGGAATGGCTGAAGCTTCAAATGCCGGAGGTGGAGCCTCTACCTCGATCACTGCCTCAATCGAGGAAACTGGAGCTGCATCAGCTTCTTGAAGAACTAGAACTGGTGTTGCTTCTTCAATGCGAGTCTCCTCAACAGCTGGAGTGACATCGGGAACATCGTCAATAGCTGGAATAACATCAGCTACTTCGGTAGGGACCTCGTCAACGACCTCTACGGCTGAACCAACCTCAGGTGTATCCTCGGCAGCCGGAACGACTTCAGGAACTGCTTGAACAATTAAAGCCTCTCCCTCGACCTCGACCAGTTCCTCACCTGAAGGGGTTGGAGCGGTTTCAACTTCTCGAAGGACTAGAGCTGGAACCTCTTCCTCGATCGTAGCTTCCTCTTCCTCGGTCATCTCCCGAACAACGGGAGGAACGGCCTCCCGAGCAGGCTGAACCTCAGGCTGAGTCAAGCACAAAACAACCTCTGCAAGTTCCTCCACCACCTCTATTCCTTCAGGGACAGCTACGGAGGAACCTGTCTGTGCAATTGCAGACATCCCCTCTGGAGGCGCTTTGGGTGCTTCTGAGGAAGACGAAATATGAACAGTCTCGACAGGAGGGTGCTCAGGCAGAGAAGAAGTCGGAGGCTCTATCTCTGGAATAGGAGGAAGAAATGTCGGTGGCGAAGGAGGGATAGAGACAGGCGGAACTTCCTTGCGCGGCTTTTTCTTCATAGAAGGAGAGGCGTCGTTCAAAACAGTAAGTGGTGCCCTCTTCTTCTTCACCTAAGAATCGAAGAAAAACGTCAAAAAGCATTGCAAAACAAAATCACTCATAGTGACGGTGTGACTTACCGAAGACACGACAACTTGCTTCTTGCCTTTTGGCCTCCGTTTGCGAGGATAAGACCGATCGCTGTCATAATCCTCATCCTCTTCACTATCCCCTACAGCAGAAACTGCCGGCAACAACTCCAGTCGATTTTGCTGGAAGACACAGGAAAGAAAAAAAAAAAAAAAAAAAAAAAAAAAAAAGGGAAAACACAAGAAAGAAGGGGGTTACCTCAAAGTGGGGGGATATATGCTCCTTCCACCAATTATAGTACGCAAGTGTAACCCCAGGGTCTCGAGTTGGTTCACCAGGCAGAGGCAAATCAAGTCGACCACAAGGACGGATAACGCTAGCTCTCCAAAGGTTCATCAATTCGGACAAGGAGGTGACTTCCCGCCGGTTGGTCTTAAACCCCAAGTCCCCAGGTAAATCCTAGCAATACCCAAATTGTCGTGCGAATCTGGTCCGATTGTATGGCTCAATGAAGTACCGAAGAGAGCGTCGGACCATCAAAAAGTACCAACGAACACTGAGGAGACTTTCATAAGCCGCCTTAGGAAGCGGCCTCTTCTGCTTCGGCTCATCCACCAAAGCAGAGACCGAGTTCCAACCAAGGGCGTAGCGGTTCCACACCAACACCGGGAGACGCCGAAATAAGTTATGTGCCTGATCTTCGTCAAAAACACGTCGAAGAGAAGGATTTCCAAAAGCAACCATACCTGGGCGATGGGCTCCTCCAAGATCCTCTCCATGACTGTGAAAATAAACCGCCAGCCACGAATACAGGTAAGGCCATTGAACAATTGACGGCCATCCAGCAACTGCCTGTCCCAAGCCTTTATAAAGGCAGGCCAAAGCGGGACCAGCCAAGGCAAAACGGACCCCGGAGGCTATATAAATTGCCACCTTGAAAACCATGGGTCGGATGTCGTCGCAGGTTGAACGGAATACAAACCGGGATAACCAAACTGATAGGAGTGCAGCCAAGTGAACTTCATCTTCTTTACCCGGTGTGACACGGAGAAAATCAAAAACATCTCGCTCTATGGCCGTGAACTCTCGGGGAGGGGGCATATCTCTCCCATAAGAGGCATACCAAGCTGTCCAAGGATCATTGACTGGGACGACATTGTCTTCTGTACGGAACCAAAACTTGACCCAAGCAGTGGCAGATATAACGTTGGACCCTGAGCTCCGACATAGATGGTGATAAGCCTGAAACAGACGGCGGCAGCTGTAGGGCAAAGCAGAACTCCGCACATCCTTGAAATCGGCTACTGTAGGAGAAACCTCATCATGGAAATGCCCAGAGATAGGCAATCCAAAAATCCGATCCATATCCAACAAGGTAACGGAGAGTTCGCCTTGGCAGGTGACCAGCGTGTTTGTCTCTGTACTCCAGGCATCAATAAAGGCTCGAACCACCGACATGTCACAGTTGTATTGAAAGATGGAAGCCCAAAGTCCGTGGTAGACACCCGCATCACGGAGAGTGCGACTGCATCGACCCAGAAGCAGTGTAGTCCACTCGTAGAGAAACGGAATCGGTGTATCCATAGGCGTACCAGGTAGAGTCGGTACGACTTCTTTGTCCATGAAACGATCCTGAAGGGTTCGTGGGGGCCGGTTCGCCACAAGTAACGCACTTTGAAGCGCCAAAAACCCTGGGTCGGAGGCCACAACCTCGTCTTCGGAAGAACCAGGGCAAGGTAGAAAAAAGATGTGATCGCCAGTTGCTAAGGATCTACTCAAAGACCCGTAAGGAAGGAAGCGGTCTACAGGGGATGGATACTTCACAGCATGGCCTCCGAATATTGACTCTCCACTTGGGCAATAGGTCAAATGAGAAGCATCACCTTCCTTGTACAAGGCCAAGGTCTGAACAGTCTCGTCACCAACAATCACGGTGTGGTCAAACGCCCGCAATCCACCGATCAAAGCTACTGAAGGAGCGGCCATCTGAAATTACAAAAAAATACGAAGGTTAGACCATATTCTAGACCTGAAGTTCAAAATTCCACACTCGAAATTCAAAATCCGAAAATTCATCAAGTTCAAAAATGGCGCGACCGCGCCAAGTTCAGACAGAGTTCGGCGCAACCACGCCGGCAAAGACAGAAAAAGTTCAGACACAGTTCAGCGCGACCGCGCCCGCAACGTCAGAAAATTCAAAAATTCGTTAAGTGCAGGAGTGGCGCGATCACGCCAATTCGGCGCGACCGCGTCGGCAAAAAATCAAAAAAATCAACAAATTCACTACCGCGACAACATTGGAAAACCCAACATCGGCAAAACCGGCTAAGGTAAAGCTAAGTCTCAATTTTTCAAGGCTACGTCTTAGTTCTTAATTTGTTGATTAAGGCTAAGTTAGTTCTTAATTGGTTGATTGAGGCTAAGTTAGTTCTTAATTGGTTGATTGAGGCTAAGTTAGTTATTAATTGGTTGATTAAGGCTAAGTTAGTTCTTAATTGGTTGATTAAGGTGGCTAATTGGCTGACTAAGGCTAAGTTAAATCCTTAGTAATTTTTAAGGAAAGTTGGCCCAACTTGGGCTAAGTTGAATTGAGGCCCGGGGGTGACGAGGTCCATGCCATTAAGGCCCGCGGAAATCAAGTCAGAAATCAGACGAGAAAATCCTCCGGCGCTCGTTCCGGCGATAAACGCCACCATTGACGTTCCCGCGACATGGTGCAGCCGCATAGAAGGAGAAAAGAGAAGTTTTGAAACCCCGAAGTTAAGGTTTCAACGAAGAAGAAGAAGGAGACGGGTCCCGTACGCGGACCCTCCAAATTTGACACGCGGAACCGTGGTGTTTGGGTCCCGTACGCGGAATCCTAAGAAATCCGGTTTCATACCCGCCTTATACGGGTCCTGCATTCGGAACCCTAAGATCTGGCTCTCCGGACCAAAAGACAAATTGGGCCCCTCAACCGGATCCCAAAAACCCGGATGGCTCGTCGTCCTCGTTTCAGCGAAGCGAAGGACGGCGCCGTTGATAAACGAAGTGGCGACGCCCCTCGCGGCCGCTCTACTTCCGCATCCGGCGCTGGCGACAACCACGAAGGAGAAGGCCGTTGACGACCGCAACAATGGAGCTCAAAATCGCAACAAAAAAAAAAAAAAAAAAAAAAAAAAAGAGGGTTACGCAAGGCTAAACCGAAGCTGAAAGGATGAAACTCGAAGTGAATCACCGAGCTGCAGCAGCGTTCAAGGTCGGATAGAGGGTCCGAACGGCGAACCCTCAAGAAACCGGCAGACCTCCACCGGACCAGGGTTCACCAGGTCAAGCCTCTTCAACCTCCCACGAGCACGCCGTCGCAAGAAAAAAAAAAAAATAAAAAAAAAAAAAATATATATATATATATATATATATATATATATATATATATATATATATATATATATACACAAAAGAGCTGGAGGGAGAGAAGAACGAAGGCTTTTCGCGGGGCAGGAATTATGAGCCCGGACAAGTGGAGCCGACGGGCGGACCTCCACCGAATTAGCCCCACTAAAACGAGCTCTTTCAACCTCCCGGTGCCGAAAAGAAAAGGAAGAAACTCAAATCCAAAGAAAATCAAAATCGTGGCAACGTCCAAGGCGAAATCGGAGCGAAAGTCACCGTTCAAATGCAAAATCAAAGCATGAGTCCAAAGCCAAATTGAGGGTTCGACCCAAGAAGCCTCATGGCGGACCTCCACCAAACCGGACTCCCTCAAGTCGAAATCACCTCAATCGACGGAGACACCATCACAAAAAAAAAAAAAAAAAAAAAAAAAAAAAAAAAACAAGAGAAAGAGGGAAGAAAACGAAAGCTTTGCCAGGGCCAGAATTGAAGGTCCGAATAGCCAACGACAATCCAACATGAAGGAAACAAGGCATACAATAAGAATACACGAGCAGTTAAGGGAAGCATACATGGGAGCAGATAAACAGAAAGAAACAAAAGACAAAGGAAAGAAGCTTTTACCTCAGCAGATGAGGTCAGCAACTAAAGCCTCCAACGGAGAAGTCAAGACGGAAAGAAAAGAAAATCAGAAGTGCTAAGTGCTAAACACGGAAATCGAGAACAGTTTAGGGCCTTTATTTATAGGCACTTAGACCCTAAATCTCTCCCTGATCCTTAGCCCTAATCCGATTATGATTTGAACGAGGATAAGGGGAGGTTTGTTACCCACGTGGTAAAGACCGAGTGCCAACTCAGTGAGCAGAAAAGGCGCCCCACCAACACAGTCAAGTACACTTAGTCAACTTTCCTGGTCCAGCCCACCAAAAAGGAGAGGCCCATCAAAATCAAAGATGTCTGCAACGGGCCCAAACTTGAGGTAAGCTCAAGCCTGTAACAGGCCCAATCCGACATACTAGCGGGCCCACAAAAAAAAAAGAAAAAAAAGAAGGGAGCTTCAATATGTACACATCTCTGGTGTACATTCTCAAATCGTACACTTGATGTGCACATTTTGAAGGGGGCATCTATAGGAATCAACTTTGTAAAGTTCGACAATTACAGTCCAAATCAGCACCGTATGGCCCGGGTCAACAAGTCAAAGACCGACCGCAGTCAAACTGATGAAATTAAACTGTCGATAAAAGCTTCAACAGATCAACGTCCGAGAATGCAATCGCCACACCAGCAGCTTACATGGGCGACAAGTCGGACAACGTGGCCACGTCAGCAGCCTACAAAGATCACACGTGGACTTCACTTGGTCTAAGACAGTTCCACTCTTCAAGGGAGAACGTTACACAGAAAAAGTCGATTGAGTTACAACTGCTCCGATAAACCCGGTCTATGCAATTGGAGCCCGGTAAGCCTATAAAATAATACGCTCAAGACATTTGAGTGGATCGAACACTGATCAAACACAGAAAGAAGACATACGGCCAAAAGACCGAAGATCAAAAATCTCAAGAGCGTACGCCAAATTCCAAAAATCCCAAAATCACCCCAAATCTGAGAAAGCAACAAGCATTACTACCGCTGTCTCACAACCAAATTGCCTTAAGCCAATCGGAATACGAAATTTCCCATCAAGCGTAGGCGAAATTCAGATTCGAATCAAAGGAGTTCTAGAAGTCGCACCCCACACAATCACCTAAAAATTACCAAATTACCCCTCAAATTATTTTGTATACTGTACATCGGACACGTATTTTTCGGTCCACATATTGTACTCGTTTATAGGGCATAAGCTGTAAACACGGCTTGCTATGTTAGCAATCGTGTACATCTTAGATACCTAACTCACAAAACACCATATGAGTTGTGGAAAGGAAGGAAACCCAATGTCCATTATTTTCGTGAGTTTGGTAGCAGGTGTCATGTTCTCAGAGATCGTGAACAGTTGAGAATGTTTGATTTCAGGAGTATGGAAGGGATTTTTGTAGGATACTCCAATAACAGTCATGCATACAGAGTGTTTCTGAGAAGTGCAAACACACTCATTGAAACTGTGAATGTGAAAATAGCTGACCAAAATGAGGATCTTCAGATGTTAGACGATGAGCACGTACTCTTCATCCATAAAAAGGAACTGTTAGTACAGTGACGAGTACATCTGAAGCTACTAGTGTTGATACACCTGAAGTTACACTAGAAGAACTATCAATTGAAGAATCACCCGAAGATATGGAAGTGTCTTATACTAAGACTCAAGAAAGAGTTTCTGCTAAAGAAAAGGCACCGTCTATAAGAGTACAGAAGAATCATCCGGCTGATGCAATAATTGGTAATGTAAGTGAAGGAATGAAGACCAGAGGTAAGAAAAAAAATTATGGAGACATTGTCAAATTTGTATGTTATACCTCGCTAGTGAACCCAGAAAAGTGGAAGAGGCTCTCAAAGATGAGTTCTGGATAAGAGCCATGATAGAGGAACTTGAGCAATTTGAGAGGAATGAAGTTTGGGCAGTTGTACCTCGTCCAACAAATTTAAATGTCATAGGTACTAAGTGGGTGTTCAAGAACAAGATAGATGAGGAGAGAAATGTAGTCAGAAAATAAAGCAAGACTGGTTGCACAAGGGTATACCCAGGTAGAAGGAATTAATTTTGATGAAACTTGTGCACTGGTGGGTAGACTGGAATCAATTCGATTGCTATTTTCCACTGCTAGTATGATGAAGATAAAACTACAACAGATGGATGTAAAGAGTGCATTCCTGTATGGCTATCTGATTGAAGAAGTGTATGTTGAACAGCCGAAGGGTTTTAAAGACCCCCATAGAACAAATTGTGTGTATCGATTGACCAAAGCATTGTATGGACTCAAACAAGCACCTAGAGTTTGACATGAAAGATTGACACATTTTCTGTGTTCTAAAGGATGTACAAGAGGAGTAGACAAGACACTGTTTATCAAGAAAAGGGATCATGATGTAACAATGGCCCAAAAAACATTTTGTCAAACATATGCAAGAAGAATTCGAGATGAGTATGGTAGGAGAACTAGCTTACTTTTTTGGTTTTCAGATAAAACAGAGAGTTGATGGTATCTTTATCTCTCAAGAGAAATATGCTAGAAATTTAGTTAAGAAGTTTGGATTGGAAGATGCCAAGGCTATGAGAACACCCATGAGTACAACAGATCGTATTTGCATGGATGAAAATGGCACACCAGCATATCCAACCTTATACAGGAGTATGATTGGGAGTTTGTTGTACTTAACTGCAAGTCAACCTGACATATGTTATAGTGTTGGTCTGTATGCAAGATTCCAATCAGCACCAAAGGAGTCACATGTGAAGTCTGTTAAAAGAATTATACGCTATATCAAGAACACAGTTAATCTTGGAATTTGGTATGCTGTGAGTACCAGTAATGTATTGGCAGGATATAACGATGCAGATTGGACAGGAGATGCAGATGATAGAAAAAGCACTTCAGGTGGATGCTTCTATCTTGGCACTAATCTTATGTCCTGGTAAAGCAAGAAGCAAAATTTCATATCATTGTCCACTGCTAAACCAGAATATATTGCAGCAGGAAGTTGTTGTGCACAACTCTTATGGATGAAGCAATTGCTGTCTGACTATGGTGTACCGAGTCGGGTACTCACAGTGTACTGTGATAATACAAGTGCTATAAATATTTTAAAGAATCCTGTACAACATTCAAGGACAAAACACATTGACATTCGACATCATTTTATATGAGAACTGGTTGAAGGAGGAAAAGTTACATTGGAATACTTATCGACTTAGAATTAGCTGGCAGACATATTTACAAAAAGTTTGGATACAAAAAGATTTGAGTTCCTTCGTGGAGCTCCTGGGCTGTGCTATATTTAAAAGAGTATGAGTTAGTCTACTTAGACTTGTAAGTACATGAGTGAAAAAAAAAAAAAAAAAAACCCTGAAATCTTGTATTTTGGGTTTTAAAGAAGGAGGTTTCAAGAAGTTGAAAGGGTAAAGGTAAAAATTTGTTTTTTTCTTGTTCGTTGCAACCGATCGTACTCTCGGAGCTTGACGAAGACAAAGAGTGAGAAAACCACAGCGAGGACGTGCTGTCACGCTGGAATGGCAAGTTTGACAGCATATTCAACTTCCACAAGAGATAGCCAAGGTACGAAAACTACTACTCTGTCTTCATCTTCCATACCCTCGTTAAATGGTGAAGTGTACAGCGACAATGGGAACTCGATGGCTCTTCGGCAAGAGACTCTAGCTGTTGCTGCGGAAATGCCTTTAGAGTTACAGAAAAGTGATTTGATTGAAGATGATGTCTCGCTCCGACAATTTATTGATAATATTGTAAAGGGCAAATGCACGGTACACACAAGTGTACCTCAAAAGCTTATAAGCAGGTCAGTTGAAAGTAGTGAAGAAGAGGAAGATGACTCGCCTCTCATCATTCCTTGCAAGCGCAAGTATGTTAATCACTCGGATCGACAGGTGCAACTTCGGGAATCCACAATTTTACAAAGACAGAAGGGTATGAAGGGTATGCGACCAGGAGAGTCACCAATTAGAGTGGATGTAGAAGAAGAGGAGGAAAGGGAAGTTCAAGCTGCCGCATCGAATGTCATACAGCTAGCCCAGAAATCTCAAATTCAAACACGAGGGGCTACACGCGAAGAAAAAGGAAAGGGTGAGTTGTGGGTAAGTCGAAGTCTGGCTATACAAAACATAAGAAATTGTGAACTAAAAGTTCCAAGCCTCATGCAAAAGCAAAGAATGCAAAATTTGGAGACTCAGATGCAGTGAAGAGATTTTTGACAGTAGTCAAGAAGGAATTTCGTCTTGAAAAAGAGTTGTATTTGGACGAATTCAAGATAATTGTTCCATTGTTGGAACATCTTTGGTTCATGAGAACAGTTACTCATATTGCACCTTATTCGCCAACAGTTGTGCAAGAGTTTTATGCAAACCTGATAAAACCAAGACAGAGTATGAGATGCAAAGTGTATGTTCGGGGAAATTGGTATGATTTTGGTGTCACACACATTGCTGATTATCTCGGAATTTAGTTGTGCAGCATAGAATCAGATGAAACAGAAGATGGAACTATGCTAAAGGAATTGATAGGTGGTCAGATACATCAGTGGCCAGCTTCACATGTATTTACAGCTTCAAAGTTAACACCAAAGTACTCAGCACTTCACAAGATTGAAATCTGGAATTGGGTACCAACCAAGCATAGAGGGACTATTCACCAGAGTATGCTGGATTTTCAGTACAGAGTAGGCACAAAATAGAAAATAGTTCTAAGCAGAAGGATTTTTGAACAGATTGTCAGAGTATCTGAACAAACTGATAAACAAGGGTGCCTCACGTTTTCATCCTTGATTCATGGTATCCTTAACAAGCAAAAACCTCGGGGTCTCACAAAATTGGTGATGGTTCATAGCAAAAAAAATAGGTTACGAAATAAAACAAGCACTTTGTACAAGGAAAATATGTCAGAAGATTGTGTGGTTTCAATCTTAGAAGAAGTTCAACCTGTTGAGAGATCATGACCAATGGTGTGTATCAGTGTACACTTATGACTGTGGTATGTGATGCTCCTCCGAATACTGTATTTGTGGCACCATCAACTTCTCGAGATGAGCACATTGTAGATATATCTACAAGTGAAGGTCTGGATCACCACCCAGAATCACATCCGCTACCAGCCAGCACTCAAGGAACAAGTCTTGGTCCGGACATATCAGATGTAGTTCTTATGCCACCACCACAAGCAAGGGATGATATTAACCTCAAATCTTCTCTAGCACACTTGGTGCATCAGGGTCCTTAGTCTTCAGGCATTTCTTTTGATTAGATGACTCATGACTATCTAACTCAGCGGTTGCAAAGTGTGAAGAATGAGATGGATGACTTAGGGCGAAGGCACAATTTTCTTAGGAATGAGATAAAACTTTTAAAGTATCTTATTTCAAAGAGAAACCAGCCTCCTTATTCTCAATAGAGGATACGTGAGTTGCTTTTTTTGAAAAAAAGGGGGAGAAGAATAATGAACATTTCAGAAAACTCAAAAAACTTTCTCCTATTACTTATTATTACATATCGATTTAGCTGCATGTTTATCTGGACACAATTGATAGTTGATAGTTGATGAATAATTGTATGTCTGTCGGGATACAATTGATTGGCATTTGATAGTTGATAGATACAATTGACAGATGATAGGGTGTGTAGATTGATGTGTGGAGTTCACATTTCATATTGATAGTTGATGTGTGGACTTTTCACTATTAAGGAGGTTGGTATGATTACAGATCTGTTTCTACGAATTTATGTGAATCTCCTTGCTTGAATAATTGAATGCTCACTTTTGAGAAAGTATACATGTATAGAACTCAGAATAAGTATATATTGTGTAGCTGAATTCAGAATGAATGTGGATCAGTGTTATGAAGTAGTTTTGTCAGAAAGAGCCAAAGGGGGAGAATGTTGGCGCACAGATGTTTGGTTGGCTACTTATGAAAAAACACATCTTGATTAAGAGTTCTGGAAACACATCTAGATTTAGAATCCTAGTTCGAGTGAAAGATAGAAAACATAAAACTGGAGTGTTTGAGTCTCCTAGTTGATATAGGAAAGGAACTAGCACAAGATGTGATCGAGGCTGAATATGGAAAAGAAGAGAAGTCCAGTACAGTTAGGACTTCTTCCTTGGTGATGTCGCTAAAGACAAAAAAGTACTTGGTTAACCCTAAAGATATATATAGTACAACACGTGATGGGTTAGGGTTACGCAGAAACTAAAGATTACCTAGCAAGGATGAGTTTGAGGGGGAGTTAGAGGAGAGAATCCATACACTTACATCTGGGTTTTTGTGTGTGATTATTGAAGCTAATCAAGATGTCTACAAGCTTATCAAGAAGCTATTGACCATCGTAATAGTATTCTCATCCTGAGAAGACTGCGTCAAGAAACTCCCTAGAGATAGGGAAAACACTAAGGGGGAGACTTAGTGTGGGGGTATCGAAGGGCTTCAGTTGAAGTGGGAAAAAAGGAAGCTTGTCTAGAAAGAGGCTGTTGTTCGAGTCCTTGAGAGGAGGAGAACATATTACTGTAAGTCTTGTTATTGAACTTCTGTAATACTCTTACTACTGGATTCTGATACCCCGGGCCGAATGCCCCACAAAGTAGGAATGATTGGTTCTGAACTGCGATAACAAATTGTCACTGTGTTTATGATCTATAAGTGATAAGTGTCCAAAAGACACTTATTTAGGCATGAATTATTGATCATAAATTCCTAATTTGAGTTGATTATGAGCTTGAAAGTGACAAATATAACTCAAATACATGTTTTATGTCTCAGGTACCCGGTAAAAGAATAAAGTCTGGATTCTGAGGGAAAATGAAAGAAAAAGGAGCAAAAACAAGCAAAAAAGAGAATGGCGCGACCGCGCCAGATAAATCCTTGAAAATTCAAATTAATGTGGAAAAATTCCTAACGACCTAACGGTCATGAAAGCCAACGATTGGGGAAAGTGAATTAGCGCGACCGCGCCACTGGAAGGATCTACCGCGCCACTGGAAGGATCTACCGCGCCAAAGGGAGCTAAAAGCAGAAAGAGAAGTTGCCATTCGGGGACCAAGTAAACCACAAGGACCGGCGCGACCACGCAAAATCTCAGCATATTTCGGCGCGACTGCGCCAAGAGGTGTCCTGACTGACGGATATCGGGTTCGATGGCGCGACCGCGCCAGAATTCGGCGCGGCCGCGCCGATGACTCAGCAGCTTTAAATACGAAAATCTTGGGAACGTGCAATCAAATCAAATCCAAACTTGGGAGAAGGAGTCTCAGACGCATAAGGAAGGTGCCCACGAAGAGTTTAAGGTAAATTACTTAAGTCCAGATGCATTGAATGGTCCAAAAGAAGAAGTTAATTCAAAACAGGAATCTGCTGCCAATGGAAGGAGAAAAATCCGAATTTTGTGAAGATCAGAGGAGTTTCACAATTCCAATTGAAGCCAAACTTGGAAAGACGTTTCCTGGTACTACAGAGGATCGTTTCACGAAATTTTAGGTCAATCCAAGATTCTCGAGTTGCACATCTTCAAAGTGATGGACCCGTGCAGAAGTTGGCTGCAGAAATCAGGCAACTTCCTTCCTTCATATCTCGAGTTTCCCAACTCAGAATTGATTCAAACTTCGTGAGCATGGAAAGAACTTAAAAAGAAAGGTCTTGATGTAATTTCATGCAATTCTGAGGTCGGAAAGTCGCAATTCACACCGTTGGACAGAGGCTGAAATTACAAGGTCTGGACAAAGTTTCAAGTATAAAAAGTGGTCTGAGGCAGAGCACAAAGGAGGAGTTTTTGAGTTCCAATTCCGATTTCCAGCTCTTAGAATAGTTTGTAGTTTAGGTTTTTATTGTTCTTTTAGTTAGTGTGGAGTTGAGAGAGAGAGAGAGAGAGAAGGAAGAGATTTCAGTCAAGGAGGAGTTGAAGCTAAGGGTAGTCCTCAAAAGGGGGTTTTCTGTACTTAATTTTCTTCTTGGTTTCATGGCTGTAATTAATTCCTCTTTGTGTGTTTATTCTATTAGCATGGAGTAGTCTCTCTTTGTTGGGGAAGTCAGGAATTCTTAGTTGTTTTATGTTTGAATTCTGAAGTTTATAGCAATAGAATATCCTGCTTTTGTTTTAGAAACTGAGTTCATTGCTTATTTCTGATCTAGATTGATATTTGAAGTTTAATGAGGTTCGAATAGAGAAGTTAAATTTCGGTAAAAATTTGGGTTAGTTGTATGATTCTTGTTTTCTAAAACAACTCGCTTTTAAACTACATTGTTCCGGTTTCGAAGGAGACTAGTTGAAAAGTGATGTGACTTCTATAACTCTTGTTCTGAATAAGAAAGAGTAAATCTTCAAGCTTTTATATTTATGCACTTTGGATTTGAATGTTCCAGTTGAGAAGGAGTTCAAGGAATAAGTGAAAGTTATGTCCTGTATATGGGTAACTAGGTTTTCAAAAGCTAAGTCAAGGCAAGGATATTTGAGCTATAAAATCAGAATTCTACATGTTTACAACTAGGAGGGATTGGCATTCTTCCCCAACATCTCATCTTCATAAGTTTTTCCAGAAGTTTAAATTCTGTTTTCTTTTTCAGTTTTCAAACAAAAATCCAAATTTTCTTCACCTCAATCAATAGGAAAAGTTTTGCTTAGATTAGGCTCTCATCAAGGTCCCTGTGGGATCGATATCTTGACTCTCGAGTCTATATTACTTTCTGACCTAGTGCACTTGCTAAACACCCAACAATAAGTATAACAATAAGTGTCATTGCACCAGTCCTCGGGTGTAAGTACACCCCTGCGTACATGTACTAAGTTTACTGTGATTTCAGTAGTGATTTTATTTGAATTGTTTTTCTTTTTCTAGCACGACTGCAGTGAATACCCCTGTGCCTTGTTTTGATCATATCTTGCTCGTTTCAACTTCGATTTGAGTGATTCTTGTTGCATTGGATTCCTGATAGATAGAGAGAGAGAGAAATGGAGAGAGAGAGAGAGAGATAGAGAGAGAGAGAGATAAATATTGGTGCATGGATGTATGGTTGAATGATTATGAGAAAATACACTTTGGCTGGGAGTCCTGGTTCCAGTCAAAGACGGACAACATGAGTAGAAGTCTATTAGTCTCTTGGTTGATATAGAAGAGCACTTAGCATAGGACGCGATCAATGAACAACAGAAGAGAAGTCTATTGCAGTTAGGACTTCTCTCTGAGTGATGTAGCTAAGTTATAAAAGGACTCGGTATACCCTAAAGATATATATAGCAAATTGTGTGATGGATTAGGGTTACACAGAATCTGAATGATACATAGACAGGGTGAGTTTGAGGGGGAGTTTTGAAAAGATGACGATCATATTTACTTCTAGAGTTTGAGTATATTCATTGGAGCTAATCAAGTGGTCTACAAGCTTACCGTTAAAGCTATTGACCATCATAATAGTATTCTCATCCTGAGAAAACTACGTGAAGAAACTCCCTGGTGATAGGGAACACACTAAGGGGGAGAATTAGTGTGGATGTATCGAAAGGCTTCTATTTAGGTGAGGAAATAGGAAGCTTGTCTAGGAGAGGTTGTTGTTTGAGTCCTAGCAAGGAGGAGAACTTATTACAGTAAGTGTGTTTGTTGAACTTTTGTAATACTCTCTCTAGTGGATTTTCATACCCTGGCCGAATGCCCCACAGGGTAGGAACGATTGGTTCTGAACTGCGATAACAAAGTGTCGTTGTGTTTGTGTGTTATAAGTATACCAATAAGTGTAAGTACACCAGTTCTCGGGCATAAGTACACTTCTGCATACACGTGCATAGTTTACTAAGATTTAAATAAACAAACAATTTGACTTATATTTCATGATTTTGTCATAAATATCGACATTATAAAGTAATTTACAACTAAAATCATCCAAAAAATAGTGTAAAATAGACACTTATCAACTACCCCAAACTTAAAGTTTTGCTCATACTCAAGCAAAACTAAAACAAAATAGACTAGAGTCATGATCAATCATCAAAGCTTATGAAAAATCATGCAATTCTATCCAAATCTATCCTCCCATAATCGAATCAGGTTCCTAAATCTAAATTAACCACTAGTTAGACATTTAATCGAGCACTAAGCATATAAAAGACATAAAAAATATAGAAACATGCTCAAATTACTAAAATATATTAATACATTACATAAGTACGCTACATCATACTTCCAAATGGGGGTCTAAACACACATAAACTCAAAATGCAACAAAATCCCAAATCTAAACATACATCTATACATCAAAGTATTCATAAATAGAAGAAATGAGAAAGAAATACAAACTTCGCGTGTTCTACACTACTTGATAGTTCAATCATCCTCCTGGATGGAAAACTCCTAAAGAAATGACCCTAAAATTCTCTACTGAAACTCTGGCACGAACCTTAGACGAGTCTAGGTCGACTCTCCAAATCCCAAGTCCGAATTCTCAAACGTTTCCCCAAAACACTAATTTATAGAGTGCATGCAGGTGACCAGGCACCATAAGGCACTGAGTGAAGCACTATGGCATCAGGCACCTTCCATGGCACCCAGTCACATTTCCCATGCTGGTAACTAACAGTGCCGAGGCGATAAGTCCCACACTTTTCGCCACGGCTTTTGTAGTGGCATTGAGTCCTAGCGCCATGGGGCGCCCAACTTCCTCCTATGGCGCCCAAATACGTACGTGCCCTAGAAAGTCCTCATTTCTGCTTGAGTGCATGTGTCACGTGCCCGATGCCAAATATCACCGGGAAGAATTTCATTTCCCCCAGATGAACATAGGTTCCATGGATCTTCTTTGGTGCCCCGCGGCACCCACCTTTTGCGCTTCCTTTAAACAGGGGTAAAAGATCCATTTTTTGTGCTTCCATTGTTCTTCTTATTACACATCCTTCATGTACCCAACAATAAACAAGTAAGATTAAGTCAAATTACCCCGATTTCGGGCAATTTTAGGTATATAAAATATAGGTAAAATACATACAGTGACTGGCACAAAGGAAGGAAGGAATGAGGAAGAAATTTGCTAGAAGTCCAGGGGGGTCTATAACCTTTTCTCCAACAAAGGAGGGGAGGGGACGTTAAGGCTCAGATAGACTTCTAACTGAATCGAAAATCACTACTTCGAATCCCTGACATTGCAACAAGCACCCACTGCCACTATTTGACTTTTAGATTGTCGTGAAAGCCATAAGGAAAACAAAATTTTTTGTCAAGCTAGGGGAAATCTCAAATTACGTTGTAAGTTTGCGAAGAGATGTCACTTTCAACACATTCATCGTTCACATTTCTTTGGAGACCAAATCATAGGAGTCACAGAAGCCGCACCCACAAATTTTCTTTAGTTAAAATTCTCAACATATTTTGTAACTTGTACACATATGTCGCATTTTTTGCAATCAATAAATTTGTAAGCGTTTACGACCACGAAAATCCAATTTGTGATAAGTAGGCATAAAAATGTATCATTATCTAGACTTTTGTTTCTTGTCACGAAATGAGAACATCGTGACAATAGAGATCTACCTACTGTAACGAGTTACTCCATTTCATGACAGCACAATTTTTTGGGAGACCAAAAGTTTTCGCGGGAATTTTTTTGTCATGAAATTCCATTTTTGTGACAACAAGTTAGCAGTGAAATATATCATTTTCTTGGCTTTTTTTTCTTATCATGAAATAAGAACATTGTGACAATAGAGATCTACCTATTGTTACAAGTTACTCCATTTCGTGACAACTCAATTTCCTCAGTGAGGGGCAGATGCCTAGACGGACTTAGGCGGGCCGCGCAATGACTAGTAAAGGACACTTGCACTGGTGCAAATGACTAGCCGTGTGACAGCTGCTATCAGAGCTTTTTGATTATGGTGTATTGCGAGCAGGATCGTGTTTATAACAATGAGCCTAGGTTGGGTGTGGAATACGCTCTCATGGTAAGACTATCTATGCTTGACGGTCAAGATTCACCCATGGCTTCGCCCGATGGACTGGGCATATCCAAACAGGGGACCTTTTATTCGGGGAACATACAAAAGGGCAGCCAGGGGGCACCCATATATCTTGATGTACCCAAACCAGAATCTCTTGTGGGGAAAGGGGATATGGAGAATTTAGACCACTTCTTAGATTAGGTTGAGCAATATTTCTTGCTTGTGCAAGTCTTGGACAAGGCATAGAAAGATGGAATTGCGACCACGTTCTTGGTGGGCGAAGCATTCTTATAGTGGAGAAGGAGGATTTTGGACGTGACGCTAAGAGCACCTAAGATTTGGGAGGATTTCAAGTCAACTCAGATTGAAGAGTAGTTAAGGAATTCATGGTAGAAGCTTTCGTGGGGACCGAAGCAACCTGCAACTTAAATTTTTCAGCATTCCTGGAAAACCTTTGTTGTTCCTTATTGTGGGGGCAGCGGGGACTATGAGAGACGAGGGTTTTACAAGTACTTTCGGCGGAACCAATGAAGAAAAAAAAAAAAAAGGCAATGAAAAGGCAAGGGTGATTTCCAAACCCAAATCTTGAGAAGGGTCTCACGGATGAAATTAGCTTTGGGAGAGGAGCATGGGGTGTGCGGCCTCTTCAAAGCACCAACACAAGAGCCATGAGAGAAGGCTCAAACAAGGCGATAATGCTTATAGGGTAGTCCTTCGCCACAAGATGAACTTTACAGCAGAAGGAGATCCCGAAGATCAACATGGGCTGTAACCGTATATGCAAAACCTGTTCGCACAACCTCAAGATCTTGAGGGTGGGTTTAGCTTGGAAAGAGGAGTGTGGGGTATGCAACCTCTTCAAGGCACCCAAATCGAGCCGACATGGAAGGCTCACCAAAGTAGCACTAACTTGCTTCTAGATGCCTTAGCCGCAAGACGAACTTTCTAGCCAGAAGACCCATAAAAAATGCAGCAGACAAAGGGCGGCAGCATGGGGCTGATCGCCTTGCAACAATCCGAGGCGTACTACACTTCTAGCACTGCATTGGGCGTAAGGGGGTAGTAGGTTGAAATCTCTTCACGCACAAGTCTGTCAGGGTACCCAGAAACAAATCCAAAGATATTAGAAAAACACCAGTGGAAAACCCCAAGTAAAGAGAAATCATGATTCACTTTCTGGAAAAAAAACTTAGTTCGAATTGCTTAGTCCTAACTGGAGGAAAATTTTCTTTAAAACAGTTTTTGGAAAACAAAGTATAAAGTGAGCAAGTTGATGTAAACCTCTAGAACCAGCCTAAGGAAAGCTTGAGGCGAAACAGAGAAAGGTTTTTAAATATCCTGAAGTGATTTAGGCACCTCTTTTCAATCGTTTGAGCCTTTTCAAGACACCCACTAGAATGCACAAGATGCATAACTTTTTGTCATACACCTTGAGCCAACAAGATCCCTGTTTTGTTTCAAATCCCACATTACATGAACCAGCCTTTGTGATAAACCAACTTGTTTCTTATTGGCCTATATCTCTCCAAATTATTGAAGTGTTCTATTTGAATGAGCATGGACAAAAATCTGAAAGGAGGTATGGATGAAGGGTAAAGAGTTTGACATAGAGAAAAAAAAAAAAAAAAAAAAAAAAAAAAAAGGAGCTAGATTGTGGGTTAGTTAAGGGAAAGTCCACCTCGTGTGTGCACCTGGTCTCGGGCCTCAGCAAGCTTAGGGACTCTGAGTCAACCGACGAGGTAAGCTAGACTCTGGTCAAAACCCAAGAAAAGAATACATGTGAAGGAAAGGAAGAAGAAAAAAAAAAGGATCAACTCAAGAGAATAAAGTTTGGGGTGGAAAAACTTGGAGAAGGGTCATAGGGCCAGAATTAGTTCATGATCACAAAAATGGAACAAGGATATGAGGAGGAGGATAAAACCCAAAAAGAAAAGCTTACAATTTCTATCATACCCATTACCCATGTCCCATTACAACCTAGAAAAGACCTATTGATCAGGATTATGGATTCCTTCAGGTTAGTGGAGAGTGGATTGAGGGTTGGCTTATGGAATTAACTAAGATTTCTCACTTGTATGGGGATAAGGATCTTTGAAAAATTAAAGAAAGATTTAAATTCTGTTTTGACTAAGCAAGGAGAACCATCATTAGGAAAGGAGTGAATTATCCATTTTGAAACTTGCAAGAGTAGTGCCTCTGACCTTTTCTTAATCTCTTCAAATTTATTTGGTTGTTTCTTTTAGATTTTGCTCGAGGAAGAGCAAATGTTTAAGTTTGGGGTTGTGATAAGTGTCTAAAAGACACTATCTTTAGGCATAAAAATATAGTGAAAAATCTAATTCCGACTCAATGTTGAGTATAAAAGCAACAAATATGACTCAATTTCATGATCTGTGCCTCAGGAACCAAGTGGAAGAAGAAAAACTGGATTTGGAGCAAAAACGAAGGGAAAATGAGCAAAAGAAGCCAAAAAGAAGAATGGCGCATCTGCGCCGGGAAAATATCCAAAAATTCAAAATAATGGATAAAAATGCCCAACGACTCAACGGACATGAATGCCAACGGTTGGGGAATGTGAAATGGTGCGACCGGACCTTTGGAGGGCGCTACCGCACCAAGGACCTGGCGCTACCTCTCACAGAGACAGCATGGACGCGCCAAAGAGCTACTGAAGATGTAAAAAGAAGTTGTCGTTCTGGGACCAATGAAAAGTCTAAGGAGTGGCGCTGCCACGCCACTACTACAGTAAACTATGACGCTACCGCGCCAAGAAGTCTCCTAGCTCGGCACGGGTTCGATGGCTGTTTCCATACTTAGAAAGACTCTGCTCCAGTGGCGCGATCGCGCCAGAATTAGGCACATTATCGGCGTGACCGTGCCGATGACTCAGCAACGTAAAGTCGTAAAAATCTCGGGATCCTGACAACCAATCTAGCCCAAACTTGGGAAAAGAAATCCTAAGTGTCTAAGGAAGGAATCCACGAAGATTCTTTACTCGATTTCTAAGTGTTTTGAATGACCAAGAAGCGAAGATCAATTCAAAGAAGAAAACTGCTGCCAAAAACAGAAGATAAATCCGAATTTTATGAAGAGCTTATCTGGAGTTCCTGAATCCCAATTGAACCCAAATTTGGACTGAAGATTCCTAAGGATATTGACGATCATATCACGAAAATTCAGGCCAAATCCAAGTCGGGTTTCTCAAGTTTTATATCTTCAAAGTGGTGGACCCAGTGAAGAAATTTGCAGCATAAGCAATCCGAGTTCTCCACATCATATCTCGAGTTTCCAAAATCAGATTTGACTCAAACTTCGGGAACAAGGCAAGGACCATGGAAGGAAGGTTATTATATAATTTCAGCAAATTCTAATGTCGGGAAGGCATACTTCTTACTCCTTGACAGAGACCAAATTACAAGGCCTAGGCAGCAGAACAACTATAAATAGAGGTCCGAGGAAAGGTGTAAAGCATTCAGTTTTTGGTTTAGATCCAGTTTTTAGTTCAGTATTAAGTTTATTCTTTAGTTTATAGAGAGGAGAAGGTCCAGAGGGAGTCTTACGCGACCTCTGGGTGCTTTGAGAAAGAAAGGTGGAGATTTCAGCCAAGGAGCAAGGGTGACCAGGAGTAGTCATCCAAAGGGAGTTTCTGTACTTAGTTATTTTTATTCTTTTATGGCTGTTATCAAAACCTAGATTTGTGTTTATATTTCTAGTATGGAGTAGTCGTCTGTAGTTGGGAGTCCATGACTCCCTAGGCATGTAATGAGAATGATACATTATATTTTATTTGGTTTCAATTTGGTGCATGAATGAGTATTCCTAAGTTGTTTAATTCTCTATTCATACTTGCTGTCCTGCGACGTACTGGTTATAAGGTGAAGTTAGACTTAAGCTATGATATTTCGATAGGGTTTTACAAATCGTTTTGAGTTCATACACTAGGCAGATCAACTGATCTTAGGGTTAATCCTCGACCTTAAAGTAATACCCTGTTAGATTGGATTGATTTGCCTATGACATAAGACCTGATTCCCGACCATAGGTAGATTCGATCATGCTAGCTAGCATTACTCTAGGAGATACAAAAGGTGATGCCGATGCGGATTGTAGCCATGGTTTTATAAGTTCGTCAGAAATTGATTTCCAAAACTTAATTTCTATTCATTCTCAGAAATGCCTAGGGCCCTAATTGGATTCCCAATGTCTTTTTCCATACTGATTTTATTAAAATCCCTCTCTTCATCTCTGTAGGATTAGGTAGATTAGTTTAAACTCTATTTTTGTAACTCCTTTCCAATTGATTTCTCAAACATTGTTTTTAAACTAGAAAATCAATTATCTATTAGCTTGGTCCTTGTGGGATGATATTAGGACTTAACCTAAGTCTATATTTCATTGATTAGTCCTCTTTCTAGTGATTAGCTAGGATCGCATCAAGTTTTTGGAACCGTTTTCGGGGACCAATGTTTTAACAGTAATTGCTAGTGTTTAAAACTAGAGTTTTGAGTGTACATTCTGTTTTCTTTTTTATTTGTCTTTTTACTTTTCTTTTTATTATTTCTTTTTGGTGGACTGATGTGTTGTGTTCATGGATTTTGGTATGCATAAGTCCACATATGTAAGGAGACACCTTAGGGATCATAATAATTTTTCTTACCCAAATCAAGCATGGAACTCTTTTCAGCACTCTAGAAATCTTCATATCCCATGTGATTCATATGGACAGCAAAGTATTTCTTTTGACCACTCATGTAATTCTCCCACCCATAATGATGATACGCTTAGCATGAAACTTCAATTTGGTTTACTCCTATTGGAAATGGATTTTTGGCAACTACAAAGGAATTCTGTGAATTATTTTTTTGATGTGTGTGGAGGTAACCATGCTACTAATGTAAATGCAATGTCCCTATGATTTGGAGATAATGCCAAATTTTAAGCAAATAATAGAGTCATACACCTTAGAGGATGAGGAAGAACTAATTGAAGAGGTAGTAGATGAGGTGAAGGAGAAAATAGTCATCCCATTCTTTTGGTTCTGAGTAATTGAAGAAAAATCCCAGCAAGAAGAAAAATCATTAGAGGCTGAGAAAGAAACCATGGCTGACGTACTAGATGAAGGGGAGGAAGAAGAAACCATAGGTCCTATCATTGAACCTTCCCATGAAAAGCCATTAGAGACTTGGGTAGAGAAAAAAGAAGAAATAGGGCTCTCCTTTGATTTAGACTTTTTTATCGTCCCACCATATACATCTAGCCCAAAAATACAACTGAAAATTTTATTGGGGCTGGACAAGAGGATGAATGAGTGGCTGATATGTGTAAAGATCTACTTCCATATGTGGACTTATGCATACCAAAATCCATGCAGACATCACATCAGCCCACCAAAAAGAAATAATAAAAAGAAATAATAAAAAGAAAAAAAAAAAAAAAAAAAAAGAATGTACACTCAAAGCTTTAGTTTTAAACACAAGCAATTACTATTAAAACATTAGTCCCCGGCAACGGCGCAAAAAACTTGATGTGATCCCAGATAATCACTAGTAAGAGGACTAATTAATGTAATATAGACTTAGATTAAGTCCAAATATCGTTCCACAAGGACCAAACTAATAGATAATTATTTTTCTAGTTTAAATACCAAAGTTTGAGAACTCGATTAGAAAGGAGTTACAAAAACAGAAAGTAAACTAATTTACCTAATCTTAGAGAGATGAAGAGAGGGCTTTTGATAAAATCAGTATGGAAAAAGACATTGGGAATCCAATTCCCTCCCTAGGCAATTCTGAGATTGAATACAAATTATGTTTGGGAAATCAATTTCTGACGAGCTTATAAAACTATGGCTACAATCCGCATCGGCATCACTTTTTCTATCTCCTAGAGTAAAACTAGCTAGCATGATAGACTCTACTTTATAGCATAAACATGAAGCTCATTGATCCTACCTATGGTCAGGAATCAGGTCTAATGTCGTAGGCAAATCAATCCAATCCAACAGAGTATTACTTTAAGGTCGAGGATTAATCCTAAGATCAGTTGATCTGCCTAGTGTATGAACTCAAAACGATTTGTAAAACCCTATCAACATATCTTACCTTAAGTCTAGCTTCACCTTATAACCAGTACATCGCAGGACAGCAAGTATGAATAGAGAATTAAACAACTTAGGAATACTCATTCATGCACCAAATTGAAACCAAATAAAATATAATGTATCAATCTCATTACATGCCTAGGGAGTCATGGACTCCCAACTACAGACGACTACTCCATACTGGAAATATAAACACCAATCAAGGTTTTGATAAATGCCATGAAAGAAAAAAAGTGTCAAAAAGACTGCTATCTTTGGGCATATAAATTGATTGAAAAACTTAATTCTGATTTAATATCGAGCATAAAATCAACAAATATGACTCAGTTTTATGTTTTATGTCTCAGGTACCCAGTGGAAGAAGAAAAACGGGATTTGGAGCAAAAACAGAAGAAAAACGGGATTTGGAGCAAAAACAGAAGAAAAACGGGATTTGGAGCAAAAACAGAAGAAAAATGAGCACAAGAGGTCAAAAAGAAGAACGGCGCGACGACGCTGATGATGGCGCGACCGCGCCAAAT
The DNA here is from genome assembly GCA_019845555.1 of Aristolochia fimbriata. NCBI lineage: Eukaryota > Viridiplantae > Streptophyta > Magnoliopsida > Piperales > Aristolochiaceae > Aristolochia > Aristolochia fimbriata. The sequence goes on from CM034078.1 coordinate 23,220,568, forward strand.
AAATCCTCGAAAATTCAAATTAATGTGCAAAAATGTCCAACGACCCAACGGTCATGAAATCTAACAGTTGAGGAATGTGAATCGGCGCGACCCCATGCAAAGCCAGAACGGACGCGCCGAAGTGAGCTAAAAGCAGAAAGAGAAGTTGCCATCCAGGGACCAAGGAAATGTCCAAGTACTGGCGTGACCGCGCCATCTCCATAGCATAATTTAGCGCAACCGCGCCGCGTGGTCTCCCGACTTAGACGGATTTTTGCTCCAGTGGCGTGTCCGCGCCAGAATTCGGCGCGACCGCCCCGTTGACGCTACAGCAGAAAATCACGAAAATCTCAGAAACCTGCAATCAAATCAAATCCAAACTTGGGAGGAGTCTCAAACGTCTAAGGAAGGTACCCACGAAGAGTTTAAGGTAATGTACTTGAGTCCAGATACATTGAATGGTCCAAAAGAAGAAGTTAATTCAAAACAGGAATCTGCTGCTAATGGAAGGAGATAAATCCGAATTTTGTTAAGAGCAGAGAAGGAGTTTCAAAATTCCAATTGAAGCCAAAATTGGAACGAAGTTTCCTGGAACTACATAGGATCTTGTCACAAAAATTCAGGTCAATCAAAGCCAGGATTCTCGAGTTACACATCTCCAAAGTGGTGGACCCGTGCAGAAGTTGGCAGCAGAAATCAGACAACTTCCTCCCCTCATATCTCGAGTTTCCCAACTCAGAATGGATTCAAACTTCGTGATAATGGAAAGGACTACAGAAGGAAGGTCCTTATGTAATTTCATCCAATTCTGAGCTCGGGAAGTCATGATTCACACCCCTGGACAGAAGCTGAAATTACATGGTTTGGACAGAGTTTCAAGTATAAATAGGGGTCCGAGGCAGAGCTCAAGGCATCCAGTTTCAGTTCGAGTTTCTGTATTTTACATTCAATTTTGTATTCAGTTTTTCTTTTTAGTTTAGTTGAGAGAAAAAGGAGAAGCTCCAGAGGGAGTTCACACGAACTCTGGTCACTTTGAGGAAGAGAGGTGGAGCATTCTGCCAAGGAGCAAGAGGGGTTAAGGGAATTCTTCCCAAGGGGGTTTTCTTTACTTATTCTTTCTGAATTCATGGCTGTTGTACAAACCTTTTTGTGTGCTTTCAATTCTAGCATGGAGTAGTCTTTTATGTTAGGAGTCCATGACTCCCTAAGCATGTAATAAGATTGATACTTTATAATGTATTTGGTTTTCAATTTGGTGCGTGAATGAGTTTTCTATGTTGTTAATTCTTGATTCATACTTACTGTCTGGCTATGTACTGGTTATAAGGTGACGCTAGGCTTAAGGTAAGACATGGTGATAGGATTTTACAAATCTTTATGAGTTTATGCACTAGGAAGATCACTAATCTTTGGGTTAATCCTCGACCTTAAAGTAATACCCTGTTGGATTAGTTGATCTGCCTATGACACAATGAGCTTCATGTTTATGCTATCAAGTAGGGTCAATCATGCTAGCTAGGTTTACTCTAGGAGATAGAAACAGGTGATGCCGATGCGGATTGTAGCCATGGTTTTATAAGCTTTTCCGAAATTGATATACAAAGCTCAACTTTTATTCAATCTCAGAATTGCCTAGGGAGGGAATTGGATACCCAATGCTTTTTTCCATACTGATTTTATCAAAAGCCCTCTCTTGATCTCTAAAGGATTAGGTAGATTAGTTTATTTTCTGTTTTTATCACTCTTTCCCAACTGATTTCTCAAGCTTTGGTTTTTAAACTAGAAAAGCAATTATCTATTAGCTTGGTCCTTGTGGGACGATATTCGGACTTAACCTAAGTGTATATTACATTGATTAGTCCTCTTGCTAGCGATTAGCTGGGATCGCATCACTGCTTCTGGTCACCTTTGTTCCTTGGCTGAAATCTCCATTTTTCTTCCTCAAAGCACCCAGAGGTCGTGTAAGACTCCCTCTAGACCTTCTTCTCTCTCTAAACTAAAGAACAAAGCAGGAAATTAAACTAAAAACTGAATGTAAACTAAAAACTGAATTCTGGAACTAAAACTGAATGATTTACACCTTTCCTCGGACCTCTATTTATAGGTGAAGTTCAGTCTAGGCCCTGTACTTTGGTCTCTTTACAGGGGTGTAAACTGTGACTTCTTGACCTCAGAATTGGATGAAATTACACACGAACCTTCCTTCCATGGTCCTTGCCTTTTGTACGAAATTTTTGTTCAATATGAGTTATACAACTTGAGATATGATGCTCAGAAGTTGGGTTGATTCAGCTGCCAATTTCAGCACTGGGTCCACCACTTTGAAAATATGAAACTATTAATCCTCTCAGGAGTCTGTGGTCCCAATTTTTATTTAATTGGAAGTCAGAATCTCCAGATATGGCCTCTTCAATCTTGGACTGTAATTTCCTTTTACTGCAGTCTCCTAATCAGGAATAGAACTTCACTTCTTTGAAGATTCAAACCTCGTAGGATTTCCATCAATTTTCTCTAGAGACTTCGTGGACACCTTCTTTATACACTTAGGACTCTATCTCCCAGGTTTGATCTTGATTACTTGTCAGAATCCCGAGATTTTAGCGATATTGCATTGCTGAGTCACTAGCTCGGTCGAGCAATTACTGTGGCTAAAATTGGTACGGTCACGCCACTCGGGCAGAACTTCTTCTAAGTACTCAAATGGAAAGATTCCTGATCATGTTTGGAAACTCCATAGACCTTTTGGCACCACCTTGGTGTGGTCTCGTCGTTCAGGTGGCGCGGTAACGCCAGATTTTGTTTTCCAACTGGTGCGGTCGCACCGGTCCATGCAGGCTTGTACCTTTTTGCACTAAAATCTTCATATTTTCCTCATTTTAGCTCTGATTTAAATGATTCTCTTTGCATTGGACTCCTGAAGGAGAAAACATGAATCTGAGATATATTTAATGATATTATGATGATTATTGACTCCAAAATATAATTTCCAATTACAATTGAGGCCTTAAAATAGTGTCATTTAGACACTTATCACAACCCCAAACTTAAACCTTTGCTCGTCCTCGAGCAAAACTAAAAATAAAAAAAAAAGAACCAGAGTTATGACCAATCCTCAAATTTTTAAAAAAATCAGTGGGGTTACCCTTTCAAAGCATCAATTAAAGATTTACTCAATCAAACCTATCCTATTTTTGGTTATCCACTGTTTAGTCCACGCATGATCAAGCTATCTTCTACCATACATACCACTTTCTCATGCATGTGAGCAGTTTAAATTGAAAAACATAAGCCAATCATCAGTCTAATCTCCACTAACATGAAGAAATTTTAAAATTATGATCAAAAGGTCTTCTATAGGTTGTAATTGTGCATGGGTAATGGGTAAGGAGAAACTTAAGGATAAAATTTTTAGAGGTCAGTCCTCCTCCTCATATCCATGTCCCATCTTCCTGAGCATGAACCATCTCTAGTTGTAGCACACAACCCCAAACTTAAAAATTTTCTTTGTCCTCAAAGCAACCAAATAAAACAAGGATATTTGCACTTTCTCCTTAATCCCAATCACTACCTCATCTCTCAAGGAAAAACTCTCTTTATTTCTTTTTCTCTTTCTTCTTTTTTTTTCTTTGGCTTTGTTTGGAGTCTAGCTTACCTTGTCGGTTGACTCAGAGTCCCTAAGCTTGCTGAGGCCCGAGACCCGGTGCACACACAAGGTGGCCTTTCTCCTAACTCAGCAATTGTTTCTCTCTTTTTTTCCTTTTTTTTTCACTTTTCCTCTTAGATATTCCAGCACATTTTTCATTCATCTTGCTCTTTCTTTCCTCTCCTTTTCAAAGAATTTCTATAACCTTCACTCATCCCTCCTTATTTCTCCATAACTTTCAGATTTTTGTCCATGCTCATTCAAACATAACACTTCAATAATTTGGAGAAATATAGGTCAGTAAGAAACAAGTTTATTCATCACAAAGGCTGGTTCATGTAATGTGGGAATTGAAAACAAAGCAGGGATCTTGTCGGCTTAAAATATTTGACAAAAGGTGATGTATCTTGTGCATTAAAGTGGGTGGCTCAAAAAGGCTCAAACAGTTCAAAACCAGTGCCTAGATCATTTCATAATTTTGAAAAACCTATCTGGCTCAAAAAGGCTCAAACAGTTCAAAATAAGTGCCTAGATCATTTCATAATCTTGAAAAACTTATCTTCAACCAATCAAACCACTTTCCAAGATAGTTTTTCTCATGCCAAAACCAACATTCAAACAAATATATTTCTCAAGAGAATGAATGAGACCTATCTTCTCAATCCACTAATCAGAGTTCTCACAAAATTTTTCCAAGATAGTTTTTCTCATGCCAAAACCAACATTCAAACAAATATATTTCTCAAGAGAATGAATGAGACCTATCTTCTCAATCCACTAATCAGAGTTCTCACAAAATTTTTCAAAAACCTTTTCAGATTTAGAAACATATTGACTCAAAACAAAAATAAAAATAAAGACTAACTAAACAAAGAGGACCAACTAGCATTCAAAATCTGAGTTTCCCACCCCAAACTTAAAGTTTTGAATTATGCTCAATTCAATAAAATGAGATAGAGGGTAACAAACTTCCCTGAGAATGTTGGCTGCTTGAACTTCCAGATTTGTTGAGGCACCATGAGGGATTTGAGCATCAACTGCCTTTATGCTTGCCCAAAATTGGTTAGAACCATTCAAAGCACAAAATTATTGCAAACGAATTCATAAGTTTATGAAATTGTACCAATGACTACAACTCATAAATAGAAATATGTCAGAATTGGAATAGAATAATTCTGACTTGCAGAGACTCAGAAATTAATCAAACAAGTGGCGTTGGCGCCATAAATTGGCGCAGGAGCACCAAACCTTTTCCTTCATAAATTGAAATTATGAATACCAAATTTAATGATTCCACTTGGACCATATTTTTAATGTTCAGAGGTGCACAATAAAATAGGTTTCATGCTTTTTCATCAAGGGAATTGAGAGATACACAAATTTGAAAACTTGGCAGTAAATTTGAAATTTTGGGCAGAAAGTGAGTTAGTGGTATTTTGCAAGCATTGTATCTCCCTAACCACTTATCATCTAGAGCTGAAAAAAGGCTTCCTGGAAAGTACTAAGTATGAAATTTAATTTTTCTTAAAATATTTTTCCAAGAATCATTACAGAAAATTTTAGAAATCAGCTCAAAGACAGAATGATGGTAATGTGTCCAACCCCAAAATTTTGCCAGAAAATAGTTTTAACTACCCAACTTGTAGCAGTCATAACTCTCTTTCTACTCTATGAAAATTCCTCAAACCAGGCCCTGTTTTGTCTACTAAGTGCCCTATACAAATAAGTACCTTTCCTTGTTTCATTCCACTTTCATATTTTTCAAAATTTGGCTTCAAAATTGGCTACTCGAATAGAGTTGTTGTTGTACTGCTTTTCTGCACAGAGTTTACTTGAGTGTTCTAATGGCTTCTGTTTTGAAAGAAGCTGCTGCAAATGGTTGGGAATGATAGTCCCAACTTTCTTCTTCTGATCTATGCATTTAGACTTTGAAAAACACATCTAAAAGTACATCAAGTATAGTTGTAAAAATGGCTTCATGCAACTCCACTTAGCTTTCAAATTCCAGATTATTCAAGGACAGGTGCATAAGACAATTTTTTTTTTCTGGTATTTATTCAAACTAAACAAATTCAAAATACTAACCTAACATGAGTAAAATAAAACTAGACCTAAGATCTAAGTTTCACACAAAGTGATTATTCAAAACAAAAGAACAATTGAACAAAAAAAAACTAAACTATCTTACCTACCATGGGTGGCCTCCCATGAAGCGCTAAGTTTATGGTCCTCAGCCAGACTAGTAGCTTCATTCCACCTGGATCAAAAGGAAAATTCAATTCGAATCCATTCATCATGACCTTTCTTCCCTTGCAATGCTTTATGGTAGAACAACCGAATTTTGATGTTGAGCTAAGAATCCTTCTTGTGACCTTGTGGCTTCTAAGAAGTAGATCTTCACACATATCAGCCACTCATTCATCCTCTTGTCCAGCCCCAATAAAGTTTTCAGTTGTAATTTTGGGCTAGATGTATAAGGTGGGATGATAAAAAAGTCTAAATGAAAGGAGAGCCCTATCTCTTCTTCTTTCTCTACCCAATTCTCTAATGGCTTTTTCATGGGAAGGTTCTATGATATGACCTATGGTTTCTTCTTCCTCCCCTTCATCTAGTACTTCAGCCAAGGTTTCTTTCTCAGCATCTAATGATTTTTGTTCTTGCTGGGATTTTTCTTCAATTACTCGGAACCAAAAGAATGGGATGACTATTTTCTCCTTCACCTCTTCTACTACTTCTTTAATTGGTTCTTCCTCGTCCTCTAAGGTGTATGACTCTATTTTTCTTTTAAAATTTTGCATTATCTCCAAATCATAGGGACAGACACTCTCTTTCAAGGTTTCTTTTAGTTGAGGCTTTTCCAGGAACTCTCCACTCATAAAGGGTATGGACTATTCTTGCTCTTTTGGATTCTCCAAAAAATTGTTAGGCATGGTTCCCTCAGGACTTTCATATACATCTCTATTAAGTTGATTCACTTGAGTGGTCAGAAGTGTTATCGATTGCTTCACTGACTAAACATCTGCATGCATTGTCTAAAATTCCGCATACATTGCTCGCATCAATTTCATGTCTTCCTCCCATTCAGCCTTGGTGATTATTAGCTCCTCCTTTTCTTTATTGTATGAAATGCCCTGAGGGTCTAACCTACAGGAATCAGACTCATAATTAGAAAAATCAGGTCTTGAATTTACATTGCATACATTAGTAGCATGGTTACCTCCACACACATCACAAAAATAATTCACAGAATTCCTTTGTAGTTGCCAGAAATCCATTTGCAATTGGAGTAAATCAAGTTGTAGTTTCATGCTAAGCGTATCATCATGATGGGTGGGAGAATTATATGAGTGGTCAAAAGAACTACTTGGCTGTCCATATGAATCATATGGCATATGAAGATTTCTAGAATGCTGAAAAGAGTTCCATGCTTGATTTGGGTAAGAAAAATCATTATGATCCCTAAGGTGTCTCCTTCCATATGTGGACTTATGCATACCAAAATCCATGCACACAACACATCAGTCCACCAATAAGAAATAATAAAAATAAAAATAAAAATAAAAATAAAAAATAAAACAGAATGTACACTCAAAGATCTAGTTTTAAACACAAGCAATTACTACTAAAACATTAGTCCCCGGCAATGGTGCCAAAACCTTGATGCGATCCCAGCTAATCACTAGCAAGAGGACTAATCAATGTAATATAGACTTAGGTTAAGTCTGGATATCGTCCCACAAGGACAAAGCTAATAGATAATTGTTTTTCAAGTTTAAATACCAAAGTTTGAGAAATCGATTGGAAATGAGTTACAAAAATAGAAAGTACACTAATTTACCTAATCCTACAGAGATGAAGAGAGGGCTTTTGATAAAATCAGTATGAAAAAATACATTCGGAATCCAATTCCTTCCCTAGGCAATTCTGAGACTGAATAGAAATTAAGTTTTGGAAATCAATTTCTGACGATTTTATAAAACCATGGCTAGAATCCGCATCGGCATCACCATTTCTATCACCTAAAGTAAACCTAGCTAGCATGATCGACTCTACTAGAAAGCATAATCATGAAGCTCATAGGCAAATCAATCCAAAATAGCAGGGTATTAGTTTAAGGTCGAGGATTAACCCTAAGATCAGTTGATCTGCCTAGTGTATGCACTCAAAAATATTTGTAAAACCCTATCAACATATCTTACCTTAAGTCTATCTTCACCTTACAACCAGTACATTGCAGGACAACAAGTATGAATTAAGAATTAAACAACCTAGGAATACTCATTCATGCACCAAATTGAAACCAAATAAAATATAATGTATCAATCTCATTACATGCCTAGGGAGTCATGGACTCCCAACTACAGACGACTACTCCATACTGTAAATATAAACACCAATCAAGGTTTTGAAAGAATAAAAATAACTAAGTATAGAAACTCTCTTTGGAAGACTGCTCTTGGTCACCCTTGCTCCTTGGCTGAAATCTCCACCTTTCTTCCTCAAAGCACCCAGAGGTCGTGTAAGACTCCCTCTTGACCTTCTCCACCCTCAAAACTAAAGAAAAAATCAGGAAATTGAACTAAAAACTGAATTCTAGAACTAAAACTGAATGATTTGCACCCTTCCTCGGACCTCTATTTAGATTTGAAGTTTTGTCCTGGCCCTTTAATTTGGTCTCTGTCTAGGGGTGTAAAGTGTGACTTCCTGACCTCATAATTGGATGAAATTACACACAAACCTTCCATCCATGGTCCTTGCCTTTTGTTCTAAAGTTTAGTTCAATATGAGTTAGGCACCCTAATATATGATGCTCAAAAGTTGGGTTGATTATGCTGCCAATTTCTGCACAAGGTCCACCACTTTCATAATTTGAAAATATATAATCCCGACTTGGATTGGCCTGAATTTTCTTTAAATGATTCTAAATCCTATTATGAGTCTGTGGTCCAAATTTTGATTCAATTGGATGTCGGAATCTCCTGATATGGCCTCTTCAATCTCGGACTGTAATTTCCTTTTACTGCAGTCTCCTAATCAGGAATTGAACTTCACTTCTTTGAAGATTCAAACCTCTTAGGATTTCTATCAATTTTCTCTAGAGACATTGTGGAAAACTTCCTTATACACCTAGGACTCTATCTTCCACGTTTGATCTTGATTACTTGTCAGAATCCCGAGATTTTTTGCAATATTGCATTGCCGAGTCACTGGCGCGGTCGCGCCACTCGAGCAGAACTTCTTCTAAGTACTTAAATGGAAAGTGTCCTGGTCATGTTTGGAAACTCCATGGGCCTTGTGGCAACATCTTGGCGCAGTCGCGCCATTTTGGTGGCGCGGTAGCACCATATTTTGTCCTCCAACTAGTGTGGTCGCGCCGGTCCATGCAGCCTTGTACCTTTATGCACTAAAATCTTCATATTTTCCTCATTTTAGCTCCGATTTTAATGATTCTTATTGCGTTGGACTCTTGAGAGAGAAAACATGAATCTGAGATATATTTTATGATATTATGATGATTATTGACTCCAAAATATAATTTCAAATTCCAATTGAGGCCTAAAAATAGTGTCATTTAGACACTTTCAATGCCTTAGCCGCAAGACAGACTTTCTAGCCAGAAGACCCATCGAAATTGCAGCAGACAAAGGGCAGCAGCATGGGGCTTACCACCTTGCAACAATCCAAGGCGTACTACACTTCTAGCACTACATTGGGCATAAGGGGGTAGTAGGTTGCAATCTCTTCACGCACAAGTCTGCCAGGATACCCACAACGCGTAGTGCTACTAGCAAAAACAAAGGACCCCAACTCCCTTACTCACTTGACATGGGGCCATAAAAAATTGGACACTGGGGCAAACAGGGGGACTTAGCAAGATGGAGCAACAAACTAGAGGATGAAGCCTTGTGGCACGGGGTCGAGAAGCTATTGAGGTTCGAATGGGAGATTGCACTCTTTCATCAAGTGCAAATTGAGGGCTGCTACATTCTGGTTGTGGGAGAATGATATGCAGGTTGGGCTTGGCATAGACCCACACATCCAAATATGCATTACAAGATCTCACACCGTAGCACCAAGCATTGGGGTTGCAAGCTTGGGTGCAGATGGGCACGAGATGGACATCGGGTACACTAGCGCATACAGAAAGGGCACTTGCACAAGGGGCTTGGGGCAGCGCAAGGATGTAGGCTTGAGGGGCAATGCGTACGCGACGGCTCGCACCCCAGACATGGGACCGAGAAGCAACGCAGGCAGGCAAGGGCCAAGCGCATATGAGAAATGGGGTTGTAAGCCTAGGGCCTGATTGCCCTAGCAACGCAGGGTTGCAGGGGCACCGCATGTGATGCATAGCCGACACACACGGGCACGCGGGCCGTCTGACCCGCTGCGTTCACACAGACACACAGGCAGTAGAGGGTGGCCTGTGGGGCAACAAACCACTTGGCCTATCAGAGGGACTGGTGGGACCATCTTCGACGATGTGGCGACTAGGACTCTACATGCGGTAAAGGAAGGTTCTAGGAGCATTTTCATAAAAGTGAATAAAACTCCAAATGAAATTTTTCAAAATTGACATTCCTTTCTTCTTTAAAACTGGAGTGTAGAGAACATGCCCTCATAATTATATACACATTATTGTAACCAGATAAAAGGGGGCCAGTCCGCAAAAGGCTGTGACCATTCGTACAAGATCAGTCAATAATTAAAAACTACAAGTTACATGAGTCTCTCTAGTTGTTCTTTCAATTCGTTCACCACATGTTGACTTGTTGTTGCTTTCTAAACGTGAATAATATCTACTTAAAGAAAATTACCCTAACACGCATGTGAACGTGTTGCGCAAGTAATAAAGTGGACTCAAGAGTCCGGATGTCGAACCCACAGGGGCTATGTGTAAACTAATTACTAAACGAGCATCCCATTAGCTGTATCTAATCAACGAAAATGATAAAATATGCACACTAACTAGGATCCGAACAAGGGATAACTAGGAGAATTTATTTAAAATAGAGGTAGGGGTGTGATTTCATATCCCCCTACTTTGTATTTAACCTATTTTAGCTTTCAAGCATTTCATCGAATACTTCGTGGACCCAAGAATTTGGTATACATGGGTCTCTTCTGAGAACACCACAACCATGTCCTCTATTCTGACCCTCTAATCTTTCGATTGAAGGTCTAGAAAGAGCACCCACTACACGTAGCTAATAGGTCACATATGTTGGGGGTTATTCGTCACTCTACCCGTGAATACCCTAGTTAGACCACTAACTAGGTGGAACACATGTTGTTTAATGTATGTCTACCCAAATCTACCATCTCAGGATCGAATCGGGTTCTTAAATATGAATTAATAGCTAGCTAGTCAATTAATCAAATAATAAGCATGCATTAGACACACCACATAATGGATGCTGAAATAACTAAAATAACCAAATACATTGCAACAGTATGCTACATCATACACCCAAACAAGGGTTTAAAGACACATGGAGTCAGAATACAACATAAATCTCAAATCCAAACTTAATGTCATACTCAAAATACACTTGAAGGAAAAAAAATGAGATAAAAGATTAAACTTTGTGTGTTCTACACTTCATAAAGGTTGAATCCTCCTCCCAGAAGGAAATCTCCTCAAAAAGTGGCCCCAAAATCCTCCCTTGAAGTTCTGGCACGAACCCTACACGAGTTTAGGCCGACTCCCCAATTCCCAAGCCCGAATCCCATTGATTTTCTCCAAAATCCAAATTTATAGTATGCAAGCCGTCGAACGGGCATCATATAACGCCGGAAGAAGATCCATGGCGTCGGGTCATTAATACAGCGCAAGATCAACTTAAAGGCCCCAGTGCCATACAACGTCGGGCACTTTCATGGCGCCCAGCCCTTGTGCGCCATGGCGCAGAAATCCTACGCAGGGGCGGCGGGAGTCACACTTCTTCATCATGGCGTTCACCATGGCGCAAGGTCTCAATGCCATTTGGCGCTGGGAACCTTCTATGGCGCTCAGACCCTGCACTTCCTTTATATTGGGGTAAAAACTCTATTTTTCACCTGATTTGCTTGGGAGTTATTTTATTGTTCTTCTTATTGTATTATCTTTGTGTTCCCTACAATAAACAAGTAAGAGTAAGTCAAATTGCCCCAATTTGGGGTAATTTTAGTTATATAAAATATCAGACAAATGAATGCAATCAAATACCCCCAAAACTTTAAGTCTTGCTCATCCTCGAGCAACAACGTGCTACATAGGTTCTAAATCATCTAGCTTACATTCTGGTAGTGAAAAACCATGCAATTCAACACAAGAAATGGAAAATCAAGTTACTTGGCCCATCACTTGTAGTCTCTCATAAGAAACTAACTTGCTTTCCACTCACTTTTCCCCACACTCATCAACTTTCTTAGTCCCCATAGTCATGGTTCTCCCATTCAAACCACTAACTTATGAACTTTAAGAATTCTCATTAGCGTTGTATACTGTAGTCTCTCTTTCTGCCTTCCACGAATGATGAAGGGATGCACTCAAGATCATTAGGATTTTTATTTAGGTTGTAATGGGGCTTGGGGTATGGGTAGGATCACAAGTGACTACATGGGCTAGATCCCTATTCAATGCATAACCCAACCCTCCAAAGCAAGTTCTACCCTTCATGTATTCCCCCAAACTTATTTTCAAGCTATTGTGAAACCAATTCCCCTTCTCTTTTTCTTTTCTTTTTCTTCTTTTTGTATGCCAATTGAGCAGGGGTGGTGATAACCACTTTACCATTTGATGTAAAATTTTATGATTCCTGAGTCGCAAAGGCCCGGTCACTAAGTAAAGCAATCGTTTCTCCCTTGGCTTTTACAATTGCTATCATCTTTCTCATTCCCTTTTTTTTAGTGTTTTTTTTTTCATTCTTGGCTCCAAAATTCTTTTCAAATTGAGTCATGCACCAAGAGGAATACGATATGGAAGAGATGATAATAATATAATCAAGATGGATTTATATCATGGATAACAAAACAAATAGATTATGGCCCAACTTGGTTGACTAGGGAGTATACTAGGTTGGCAAGAAAGGCCCAAACTCATCAAAAATTGCTTAACTCATTCTTTGTGTTCCAACCTTCAATCTTTTGTTTCAAGCTTCTCTTGAAACTAGTTCTAAAGCTTCTAAAGGAATTCTTAAGCTCATAAACCAAATATTCCACATTCCCAAACCATGAAATGTTGACTTCAAGAAAAAGAATTGTGAGTGGTGCAGTGACATGAAAATGAGTCAATCTCCTACTCATATTATGCAAGTTAGGGTCGAGCATGGGTTTTCAATGTCGGGTTAAACAACAAGGTTGCATTACAAATCATAAGCTATACAAGATGAATATATGCAGCATGGTACCCCTCCCCCAAACTTAAATTCTACATTGTGCCCAATGGAGATCATGATAACTAATACAGAAGGGGGTAAGAAATCTCCTTGTATGTACAATGCTACCCTGTGATGAACATGAACTCATGTACACGTGAGGTTCAAACACATGGAAGAAGTATCTAAGAATCCAATGCTATTATTTCTAAAATATAAAACTACCATCTATTGAACACTAAATAACAAAACAAATAGGCAAATCAAAACGCACACGTTGGTGAAGTTTAAAAAGATATACTCTAAAAACCATACATGAGCTTACAAGTGGAATTTTTTCACTACATATGGTCTATTTGGGGATTTAAAAGGTGAGGACCTTGTGTGGAGTCCCCCTCTTTCATAATCCCATAGATGCCCCTCAAAAGAAGGGGGAAGGATTTAAAGAATATAAAAGAAAATTTCACTGAATCCTGCCCGGCGCCACTAGTCCAATTCTTGGCGCCCAACATTTAAATTGTGTCTCGTCGATCTAGGCACCATATGGTGCCCAATTCTGTCTGTGGCGCAAAACACTGTCAAGACCTTTATACTTCAGTTTTCCACTTGTTTTGCTTCAAAAACTCCACCCACATGTTTCATTATCTATATAGTATATCTCTAACTAATCTAACTGTGTTCTACCTACTTATTTTCAAAAATTCAGTTTTATTCTGATCATATCATTCTATTTTCTTGGGTTGCCTCCCAAGTAGCGCTAAGTTTTACGTCTTCAGTCGGATGCATCCACCATTCCTCTCGGATCAAAAGGAAAGTTGAGCCTTTTTTCTTAATTACATCTCCACCCCTGGTAGAGTTTGGAAGTGGCTCCCAAATATTTTGGTAGTAGTAGGTGTTTACATTTTGCATATTAGGATTTTTCAAGTCAAAATGTGCAAGATGTCTCGACCCCCCTCCAACCTTACATAACAACAGACAACATTTAGTACCTAAGATTGGTTCATAGGGTGGGAGGATGAACTCATCTAACTTATTTAGATTTAGTCTCCCCCTTTTTTTAGAGATTGGTTCTTCACGAAAGATACCCAAGTGTCTAAGGGATCTTCCTCAAATTTTTACTTCTCATCCCTTCCCCCAAACTTATTTCTAATTCTACCTCAACCATCTCTTTTGGATATTCAAATTTTTCTTATCCCTTCTCTAAATTGTGCAAAGATGGAAATGTTGAGCTCATCTCTTCCTCCACAGGTTGGTTAGCTTCTTTGGTGTTTCACTACCTAACCAATGATGCCACAAAGTTTCCAAATGGTGCACAAAATGGGGTTAAAGAGAATCCTCACTGACAAGATGGTGATCTTGTCTCTCTTCCAACTCATTTACATGTCTTTCTTCTTCCCAAGTTAAGTCGGGTACCCTTGGTTATTCTTCTATTTTCTCATCAAAGTGGCTATCAAGCCTAGAGGTAATCATGGGTTGTTCATGTCCATGTTCCAAACACGAATCTATCATGTCATTCACACATGATTGTTCCTTATAATTTATCACTTGTAAACAAAGGATAGCGTCAGGCACCTTCCAAGGCAGCCAGTCACATTGCGCCATGGCACTAAGTTATAGCGCCAAGGTGCTAAGTCTCACACTTTTTTGCCACAACTGTTGTTGTGGCACTAACTCATAGCGCCATGGGCGCCCAGCTTCCTCCTGTGGCGTCCAAATACATACATGCCCTAGAAAGTCCTCGTTTCTGCTAGAGTGCATGGGTCACGTGCCTAGTGCAAAATAGCACCAGAAAGTCCTCGTTTTCATTGCGCCAAGATGAACATGGGTGCCATGGATCTTCGCTGGTGCCCCGTGATATCCACCTTTTTCATTTCCTTTAAATTGGAGTAAAAGCTCTATTTTTTGTTCGTTTTGCTTGTCAAATTGCAGAAATTTGGGGCAATTTTGGGTTTATAATATGGGCAGAATACATACAACCACTAGCGCAAAAGGAGGAAGAAATTTGTTACATCTCTAGGGGGGTCTATAACCTTTTCTCCAACAGAAGAGGGGAGGGGATGCTAAGGCTCAGACACTTTGCTACTGGAGTCGAAAATCACCACTTCAAATCCCTGAGATAGCAACAAGGAGTCACTGCCGCTATTTCACTTTTAGATTGTCGGCAAAGCCATATGAAAAATCAAATTTTCAATCAAGCAACAGGAAATCTCAAATTTTGTTGTCAATTTGCAAAGAGACGTCACTTTCAGAACGTTAGTTGTTCATATTTGTTTGAAGATCGAATCAGAGTCATGGAAGCAGCATCCACAAACTTTCTTTAGTTAAAATTTTCAACTTATTTCTTAACCTGTACACATCTGTTGCATTTTTCACTATCTATAAATTTGTACACGATTACAATCACAAAAGTCCAATTTCGTGACCAGTAGGCAAAAAAATGTATCATTTTCTAGATATTTGTTTGTTGTCATGAAATGAGAACAGCGAGACAATAGAGATCTACCTACTGTTACGAGTTACTCCATTTTGTGAAAAACATTTTGGGGCGACCGAAAGTTTTTGCGGGATTTTTTTTGTCACGAAAGTCCAATTTTGTGACAACAAATAGGCAGTGAAATATACCATTTTTTGGACTTTTTTTTCTTGGCATGAAATGAGAAAATCGTGACAATAGAGGTCTACCTATTGTTACGGGTTACTCCATTTTGTGACAACTCAATTTCCTCGGAGAGTGGGGCTGACTACCTAGACGGACTTAGGCAGGCCGCACGAGGACTAGTAAAGGACACTTCCACTGGTGCAAAGGACTAATTGTGTGACAACTAGTATCAGAGCTTTTCAATCATGGCAGATTGCGAGCAAGATCGTGTTCAGAACAATGAGCCCAGGTTGGGTGGGGAAGACACTCTCATGGTAAGAGTATCTATACTTGACGGTCCAGACTCACCCATGGCTTTGCCCGACGGACTGGGTGTATCCAAACATGGGACCTTTAATGCGGGGAATATACAAGAGGGCAACCACGAGGCACCCGTATATCTTGATGTACCCAAACCGGAATCTCTTGTGGGGATAGGGGATCTGGAGAAATTAGACGCTTCTCATATTAGGTCGAGCAATATTTCTTGGTTGTGCAAGTCTTGGACGAGGCACAGAAAGATGTAATTGTGACCACATTCTTAGCGGGAGAGGCACTCCTATAGTGGAGAAGGAGAATTTCGGACTTGACGCTAAGAGCACCTAAGTTTTGGGAGGATTTCAAGTCAGCTCATATTGAAGAGTACTAAAGGAACTCATGGTGGAAGCTTTGGTGGGGACCGAAACAATCCACAACCTAAATTTTTTAGCATTCTTGGAAAACCTTTGTCGTTCCTTATAGTAGGGACAGCAGGGACAATGAGAGACGAGGGTTTTACAAGTACTCCGGGGACCGGGGGGAACCAATGAAGAAAAAAAATAAAATAAAGGAATGAGAAGGCAAGGGTGCTTTCCAAACCGAGTCTCAAGGATGGAATTAGCTTTGGGATAGAAGAATGGGGTGTGCGTCCTCTTCAAAGCACCAACACGAGAGCTGAGAGGGAAGGCTCAAACGAGGCGATAGGCGATAATGCTGATAGGGATGTCCTTGGCCACAAGACGGACTAAAATCGTATTAAGCTTCACGTGTACGTAGGAGTGTACTTACACCCAAAAACTGGTGTACTTACACTAGTCGTTAATTGCTAAAGAACACAAAGAACACCAGAGAATGTTATCGCAGTTCAGAACCAATTGTTCCTACTCTGCGGGGCACTCGGCCCAGGGTATCAGAAATCCACTAGAGAGTATTACAACAGTAATGGTGTATCAACCACTTACAACAATGGGTTCTCCTCCCTTAGGATTTGAACACAACTTTTCTAGTCTTGTTGCTTCCTGTTCCAACGATCAACAGAAGCTTCTTGATACCCCACACACAAAGGCTCTCCCCCTTAGTGTCTTCTCTCTCAAGAGAGACTTCTTCCACGCAGGCTTCTCAGGATGAGAGACTGCTCGATTTGATAATAGCTTCAATAAAGCCAAAGCACTCTTCTGTTCAGCACGAGTGAGGATCTTCACTTGAATTAATCCACGATCATCAGCATGAAGAACTCCCCCTTAATCCGTCCTCCAATACTTTATTTTTTCTCACTGCGTAACCCTAATCCCACGACCAAGTTATCGTTATATAGTCTTAGGGTTATATGCACCTTTTTACCATCGTGTCCTTTTTCTGATGGTCTTATCCCTTAATTAAGGGATCCGGCTCAACCTAGTTCCGTATTACAACCCAACTTCCTTATAGGCATTATCCACGTATAGCAACCTCCTCTATTGCATCCCAACTTCCTTATATGCATTATCCACGTATAGCAACCTCCTATAATCAAGAGATCCAGCATATCATGGTTTCCTGTTATCATTCAACTTCCTTTCTTGTATTTCAAATAGGACTCCTCACGTGGAGTGTGTTTTGTCATAAATAGCCAATCACGCATACACTTGTTCTAACTTTCTCCCCCTTTGGCTCTTTTTGACAAAACCAACTCATGTCTTCATGATGTAGCATCTGTTAATTCTTCTCACAAATTGACATGTAACACTGAAGCTTACAACGCTGTTCATTGCAGACAATAACACCAATAATATTCCTCATAGTCATTCCACCATCAGTAGTAATAAAACCATATTCATTTCAACATCAGCATCATCACATGTTCCTTACTACAGAGCAAAACTAACTCATAACAACTGCCATTTCCCAAGCACACCATGTCACAAATATCCATCCACTGTTATGTCACAAGTAACATAGATTCACAGAAACAATCAAAAATAGCACAGCACAGATTCTCATATCATCACATCACATCCCATATTCTAATTCTCATCTCATCACATCACATCACATATTCACATATTTTCTCCCCCTTTTTGTCAAAAAGACACAAACAACCATCAAAAGATGTAGTTGGCAAGAATTTAAGCTAACTGGAACTTACTGTGAAGGCAAATTCTGCTGCACATTAGTGAGATGTTACAATAAAACATTAGTTGAACTTAACCTTTCACCGGGTCAATTTTCCCTCTTTATTTATTTATTTATTTATTTATTTGGAGCAGTAAATATTCTATGTAAACACATCAGTGTACGCACACACACTATGTCCACCTTTTCATCTCATACAGTACAGCCCTAGAGCTCCAAGAAGGAACTCAAATCTTTTTGTATCCAAGCTCTTTGTAAATATATCTGCCCAGTCGGCGTCACTGTACCCTGCTAACACATTACTCGTGCCGGTCGAGAACCATATTCCTTTCTTTTCGCAGAATTGAGCAAACTGATTATTCTCAAATTCCCTACCATGGTCACTTCTTATTTGAATTTTCCCTATCATAGCATTTTTCTCAGTCATGAGTCTTTTACATAGACTCAAAAACACTTTGTATGTGTCTAATTTTTCTCTGATGAATTCTACCCATGTAAATCGTGAAAAATCATCAACGCATACTAGTACATACCTTTTTCCAGCAATGCTTTCAGTTTGAACTGGCCCGATTAGATCAGTGTGAAGCAGCTCCAAAGGTCTTTGCGTTGTAACCATCTTTATGGCTGAATGAGGTGTTCTCTGTTGCTTTCCTGCCATACACCTTTGCACACATCCTCAGTCTTACTGCTAATAGCTGGTAGTCCTCATACAGCTCCATACTTATGCAACTTCATTATTCCTCTAGAATGTAAATGACCAAGACGTTTGTGCCACACTTGAGCAGTTGTTACACCAGTGTACTTACAGTGCTGTGACATATTCAGCTTATAGCAATTGTCACCAGATCTGGTCCCTTCTAGTACTGACTGCCTCCTATCATCTTCCACTACACATCCTTCTTTAGTAAACCTGACATGCAGATTCTGGTCACATAGCTGACTAATACTGAGTAAGTTTGCTTTTAACCCGTTTACTAGTAGAACATTCTCTAGCTTTGGCAAACCATCAACTCTTAATATGCCTCTTCCAATCACTTCTCCTTTAGCACCATCCCCAAAATTCACTTGGCCACCATCTTCTCTAAGCATGTCGGTCAGGTTTCCTGCATTTCCCGTCATATGCCTAGAACATCCACTATCAAAGTACCATGTTCCATCTGAGCTTGATTTTCGAACAGTGTGTGCAGCGTATAGACTTATCTTTTTCTTCTTCTACACACAGTTTGAAGGGGGTTTGGATAACCTCTGACTTCCACTCCATCTCCAGTCTCTCAGCAGCTTATAACACAGTGGTCTGATGTGACCATATGCACCACGGTAATGACACACCTGAACTTGAGACGACCTCTGTCTAGGCCGAGTCTTGTTGTCCAAGTTTTTCGAGTAACCAATCCTCTGTCTGTTACAGCTTCTTCCTTGGATCAAGATGTCAACCAATTTCTTCTTTCCCTTGTCAAACTTCTTCAGGATGTCTTGTGAACTCCTCGGGTCTTCTTTCAATTTCAATATCACTTTTTCTTTCTCATCATTCTCCTGTTTCAGTTTGTGATTGTTATTTTCAAGGGAAGAGACTAATTCTCTCAGGATTCTTTCTTCATCTGCTGGTATTTGATTTTCTTTTCTCATCACACCAATCTGTTTCTTTAGTCCAGCATTCTCTTTCTCAAGCACACTCAGATGTTCCTTAAGAATTCTTGTACTTTCAAGTACCCCATCCCATTGTAGGATAATGGCTTCTACTGTAATCTCCCCATCCTCATCCTCTATATCTTCCTTGCTGCTTGTTTCACCAAGATGATTTTTTGATTTTGATGACAACATCACCTTCTGCCCGAGCTTTGCTGCAAATGCAACAAAATTGCATTCCTCTTCATCAGACTCACTACTTTCATCATCACTCCTGGTATCGTTAGATGACTTCTGTTTTCTCAAGTAAGTAGGACATTCTGATTGAATATGTCCTTTTCCACCACATTCATAATATACCACTACTTTCTTCTTGGCTAAAACTTCGGTAGATCCCATTCCAGTGTTGTTTTGTCTGTTATTGCCTTGCAAATACCTCTTCTTCTTGTCCCTTCTGATGAACTTGTTCAACCCTTTTGCCAGCAAAGAAACTTTTTCTTCTAACTCTGCTAAAGTTACCACTGATTCTTCTTTTGCTACTGACTGTAATGCCACACTTTCCTTCTTACCCTTTGCTGCTGAATCTTCTGCTTCCTCGTTCATCTCAAATGTTTTCAAAGATCCAATTAACTCGTCCGAAGTCATGTTGTCAATAACTTAATACTCTTCAATAGCTACTCTTTTTATCTTAAATTTAGAAGACAGAGATCGTAATACCTTTCTCACAAGCCGATTCTGAGGAATTTTGTCTTCAAGGGCTGCAGACTAATTTGCTATATCTCTGATTTTGCCTTCATACTCCAATATGGACTCATCTTCTCTCATTCACATAAGCTCAAACTGATTGGTGAGCATCTGCAACTTTGACACTCTAACACTTTCAGTCCCTTCGTAATGAACTTCTAATATTTTCCATGCTTCTTGAGTTGTGGTACAGGCAGAAATTCTCCTGAACTGTTCTTCATTCACTCCTCCAAAAATAGCATTCAAAGCCTTGGAATTGCAATTTGAGAGTCTTTCTTACTCTACAATCCATTCTGTATCTGGCTTTTCAACTGTCTTTATGTCGGTACCTTCCCCAATCTCTTTCGTTAGCAGACACCATCCTTTCTCAAAGGTTTTCTAGGCCTTCTCGTCCTGCGCCTTTATGTAAATTTGCATGTTGGCCTTCCAGTAAGAGTAATTAGACCCATCAAGTAATGGTGGTCTGGTGTTTGATGCTCCTTCTTTCAGATACAACCCCATTTTCTCCACCAGTGAAGCTTCTCTTGATCTTTTTCTCCAAACTAGTCTGGAGCCTGCTCTGATACCACTTGAAATCGTATTAAGCTTCACGTGTACGTAGGAGTGTATATTTCAAAGTTTACCTTTTCTCTTCCTTTTTTTTTCGTGGGTCCCACATGCAGATGGGCTGGAGATTACCTTGATTCGTTAAGGGAGTCTACCACGAACTTTCTCTTTCTCTTCAAAACTGAAATGAGATAACAGATCCCGCCTGATCTTCAACCGTGTTTGAATTTCGCCGAGACTAGGAGACTTTTCTATAAATATTGCTTAAGGCGTCCTCAATTCTCATTATCCTATGCGTACGTGTTCCCCAAAGAAAACTTAGTGCTTGCTGTGTCTCTTAGACATTTTTCTCATCATTTTGATTGACGTCTCGTCCGTCGCCGTTCCTAGGTAATTTTTCTGACCTATACAAGGTTCCGAATATTCCGATCAAGCTTCTTTTTTTATGTTTTCGTCGTCGAGACCTTTTATCTCCAGCAATACGTCGCCGGTCCTGTCCCAACAACCATTGAATCCTGCTTCGAGCCAAGGGTAGGCATAGATGTCACCGCGGCGATCCTTTTGGAACTGTCACGATCGCTCCACCATGGCCTGAACGGGTTCTCCTGCGTCGGAGGTAGGGGTGGGCACGGGTTGGGTTTGGGTTGGGTTTATGAAAACCCGAACCCGACACGACTTATATAACACAAAACTTAAACCAATGAAAAACCCACACGGGTTTTAAAACCCGAACCCAAATCTAACAGTAACTACGATTTTACAAATTCGAACCCGACCCGAAAAACATGAATTTTTTATATATATTTTTATATAAATTAAGAAAAAATATACAAAAAAAGTAAAAATAAAAACCCGCGGGTCATGTTTCGGTAAACCCGAACGCCGACAGGAAGCTTTTCGTCCTTTCTTTTTTCGTTTCAAATTCCCAAATTGACCTCTTCGTTGTGCTTGGCGTTGTCCAATGACAGGAGTGGGGACGCAAGTTTCGCGCTCAAGATCAGAGTTTGTTTAAGAGCACAGAATTCAACTAAAAGATTTATTATTTTTTTATATTTTTGAATTGGAAGCCTAGAGGCGAAAGGCGATGACTTGGTTCGGCCCCCGGGATCTGCTGCGAACAGCAGCTGTGCGCGCTCCGCGGGATAACTCGTGCGGGGGGCTTAAGTGAACAGCCCCCCTGCCGACCCAGCTATTAAATGCTGGGAACTTAGGCCAAGACAGAAAACACCTGCCGAAAAGCCATCTCTCACCTGCCGGAAAGTCATCTCTCACCCACCGGAAACACAGCCTCAGCTTGCTCTTGCAGGCAGCAGTCAGGTTAGATTTTAACTAACTGTATTTCAATAATAAAATGAGTATATATGGCTTCATTTGTCGATGAACAAGTAATAAACTGGGTCCCTCAAACTAAATGACCACGGAGGAGTAAAGAGTAAAGACTGGCAATTATTTTTTTATGCATCCAAGTCTAGCATTTTAACATATCTTGCAAGATTAGTACTTGACTATGTTATTAGCATTTTTAAAATCGTAACTTGTAGCAGATTTCATTCTCCACACGTACACTGAATGGAGGTTTTTACTAGATGAACCCATTTCATGTAGTCAACAAATGTTAAAATACCTTCTGACATAAGCACATATCCCAGCATTTGTTTTCTTCTTTTAGCACAAGATGTGAAAATTTTAATAACATGCCAGAACGGAGGACATAACCCTTTGTACATGTGATGAGGAGAATCGATACAGAGTCACAATTGAGACAGAAAGGTTGAAATAAAGTCATTGCTAAGCCAAAACCAAGTTAAAGTTTTGCCTGGTCATATAATGTACAATTGCAGCAATAAATTGAATGGAGTTTTTTCTGTTTTTCCTACTCCCATGAAAGTGATGAAGGCAGCAAATGATTAGTTCGCAATATTAGCCCATACAAACGTTACTTTGCCACATATTATCCTGCAAGCAGAAACAGAAAAACCTTGTTCATCCTTGTATACACAAAGTCATCTTTAACATAAAGGTTAGTTAACAAAAACACAAGTTGCAATAATGTCAGATGATCTGCAATGATACTTTTAGAAAGTGACATATATTAGACTGCAAAACAGGGTTTTGTTTAAGAAAAGAATAGCATGGTATCTCACTTAACCTCTTATTAATATACATCTCTAATTATGCTTGCAGGAACACTTTTCTCCTTGTGCATTGAATTAAATATAAACCATATACTTCTGTAACTGTAAAGAACCTAACTCACTACTATATTACATGAAGTACCCTGGCAGAAATGTTTACAAGTATATAATCTAAATTTAATCAAAATTTAACTTGAAGTGTAGAACACAAGTGCCCCATCAGATGCATCCCTCCACAACCTTGTAGGAAAAGGTTTTCAATATCACAAACATTGTTTTGCTAGCTGCAAGCAATCTCATTTTATTATTGATATACTTGTGTTAAAATCATAGTTGTAACTAACTGGAAACGTCGTTATATGGCTTCAGTAGTACCCCACCTCTTCTACTTGATCTCTTATTCTCTTCCTAATTAATTTGTTTAGGTTTTCAATTTTCTAATTAATTCTTTCTTGTTATATATTGTAGAATGTGGACTCCATTGGAATTGAACCCCAAAGTCCAACTAAAGGGGTTGAAGAACTTGAGCCATATCTGGGAATGGAGTTTGAGACTGTGGATGAAGCCTACGAGTTTTATAATACATATGCAAGGAGAAAAGGCTTTAGTGTTCGAAAGAACTCACTAATTAGAAAGAATGTGTGCCAAGATTTAGAAGTCTTATGTGTGCAAAGGAGGGCTTCTGTAAAAAAGATAAACGATGAGAGAACGTCCAAGCTCCACGTGCAGAGACAAGAATGGGATGTGAAGCTTGCATGCAAATCAGTCTCCAAAGTAATGGAAAATATAAAGTTGTGAAGTTTGTAGCAACGCACAACCACAAGGCAGTCACTCCTACAAAATGTCATTTCTTACGTTCTCAAATTACACTGACTGAAGTACAAGCAGCACAAATTGAATTAGCCAGTTCATCTGGCATTACACCCTAGCAAGCATATGAACTACAAAGTAGACAGGCAGGAGGTCGAGAGATTTTGGGATATTTAGACATGGACCACAAGAACTACCTAAGGCATAAACGTCAAGAGAGAATGGGACATGGTGTGGTTGGTGCAATTTTGGAATATTTAAAAAAAAAATAAAGTGAAAATCGAGCTTGTTACTACTCTTTTCAATTAGATGTTGATGAAAAAATCACAAATATTTTTTGGGCTGATGCTAGGAGTATCATTGATTACAGTTATTTTGGAGATGTGGTGCGCTTTGATACCACATATAGAACAAATGAATACGGCAGGCCATTTGCTCCTTTTGTTGGAGTTAATCATCACAACCAAACCATAGTCTTTGGTGCCGCATTGCTATATATGAGACGACATATTCTTTTTTTTGGTTGTTTGAAACATTTCTTGTGGCAATGTCAGGAAAGAAGCCCAAGTCCATATTTACAGATCAATGTCAAGCGATGGCAAAAGCAATTGCCATAGTGCTCCCAGAAAGCCCCCATAGACTTTGTACATGGCATATATTTCAGAATGCCACCAAACATCTTGGAAGTGTATTTCATCGATTCCCACAATTCAAACTGGATTTTAGTAGATGTATTTATGAGTTTGAGATTGAGATTGACTTCTTAGAAGCATGGGAGAAGATGCTTGACGAGTACAATCTCAGAGGTAATAGTTGGTTGGAGGACTTATTTAAGGAAAAGTACAAATGGGCCATGGTATATGGGAGACATACTTTTTGTGCTAACCTAAGGAGCACACAAAGGAGTGAAACTTTTAATTCTTTGATGAGAAAATATTTGAACTCAAGACTTCATCCTATGCATTTTTTTGAGCAGTTTGACAGATTGATAGAAGATCGTCGCCATGAAGAGTTACAAGCTGATTTTAGGTCAATTAATAGTACTCCGACTCTGTTTGTTCCATGTCCAATTTTGAAGCAAGCGTCAGCTCATTACACAATGGATATATTCTTTTTATTCCAAGAAGAATGGCAGATGTTTCATGCTATCGAGATCCACCATGTCATGGATGAAGGAGATCAGAGTGAATTTAAGGCTATTGATCACATCAAAAAAGGTGAGAAGACCATCTATTTAAACAATGTGAATCAACAAGTACGGTGTACTTGTTGTAAGTTTGAATTTTCTGGGATTCAGTGTACCCATATTCTAAGATTGTTGTTCATAAATGGTGTTTTTTCATTGAATCCAATGTATTTGTTGAAGAGATGGTCAAAGGAAGCAAAGTCAGGTGATGTTGTGGACAACCATGGGTTTGTCATACAGGAAAACCCGCACATTTCAACTACACAGAGATATATGGACTTGTGCCACAATTTCATCAAGATTGCATCACGTGTTGAAGGACACGAGACAACATATCTAATTGCAAGAGATATGCAAGGGTACTATCACAGATAAAATTTACCATGGCAGCCCTCTATCAATGGCGGTGTCAGTTGCATCCAGTGTGTTATCCAGTAACGTTCTGGCCATCAGAGCCACCGTCGGAGGTGAAGAGAAGATAGCGTTCAGTATGTCATCGAACTGCAAACAATGAAAAATTCAAACCCAGAAGACTGAACTGTAGTGATGAAATAGTTAAGTGGTCATATACAGTGGGGTAAGAACATTGCTTTCACTTACCCATCCAGGTCTAGTTTTGACAGGTCCATGGCCAGCATTGGCTCTAAATTCGTTGAAGTATTGAGGAATGAAAATACCCAGAAAGAGAGAGATACCCAAGACGTAGAGATTTTGCATGGATTTCTGGTTTGTGAACTGAATGAATGAGATCCCAAATAGCAGCTGTACAGAGTGTAATTGTAAGTGTAACTGGTTTTTGATAGGCAGGTTATTCCATCACACATGAGAGTTATTTCATTATCATTTCGCTTACTCACACCTCTTTCATTCAAAACAGATGGGTAATATCCATCCTTAGTCCTTAAACAAGAATGACACCTGATAATCCTTTCTGGGGACTAAGAAGCTGCCCAGCAAAGAGTTCTGGCCTTTTTAGAGGAAGGATCACAAGCTCAATCAAGGCTTGCTTCACATCTTCCAAACCTCCAATAGAATCAAATTCCACATCGATGTGGTCGGGATTTAAAACGTCACATGCTATTGCATCCTGCAAGGTAGCCACAACAATTCAGTGAGGTAAGAAGAAAACAAGATCCTGTTTTAAAAAAAAGAAAGGAAGGAATTCAATAGTGTTTACTTACATAGAACTACCTTTGCTACCAGTGTTTACTTACAAGAACACTCCGGATAGGCATGATATAGGTAAAGGGTACCTATACTTTTCATAGAACTACCTCTAATTAACATTCAGCTCAGAAGGGGAAGAAAACAATGTATACTTACAGCAGGAGAAGAATACAACTAAGTGCAAATGAAATAATGGAATCTGGGTTATCCCACAGCAAGGAGCCTAACAAACCCAATGAACGTAGCAGCACCTGTCTATATAAAGCTAAAATCTACATTCATAAGAAGCCACACATTACAACTAACAAGTTAATTTACTAGTTAAACAGGTGAATTTACAGAACGAACATTAGCTGGTTATATAAACATCAAAATTACAAAAAACATGTGGATCTAGTTCTGCCACATACAATAGAAAACCTTTCTGAATTATACAATGCTACATATGCATAAAATAGTGGTTATCATTTACGTCTCTTATATGTAACAATGAATGGGGTACGAATGCTTGGACCGGGTTTTTTAGTGCGTTTTTGTACTTCCACACGAGGCTCGGGACCCATTTCAGAAATAGGATCCTCAAATTGCACAATCGTGTCTTCACCAACGCCGCAACCTTCTCTCAGTGACAACTACAAATCCAAATATAGCAAAGAAAACACTTTAAAAAGGGGTGGATACAATCATGGAATAATATAAACTTTTAGATAAGTACTCACCAGTTCTTTTAAATGGCTTACTTGCTCTCTGAGTTGTTGAATTTCTCTATCTTTCACCGCCAACTACAATAAAATAAATTTAATAAATTAAAATAAATTTTTAAATAACACATATCTTCTTCAACATAAATATAGTACTTATCATAAAAGCACCTGCTCTTGTAGATCTTTGCACATTTCTTTCAATGCAACTAATTCATTGGAACTGCTGTTATAGTTCACTCTGGTGAGTGGTGATGTGCAGCCCCCAGTTAGTTCCATAAAATCACCAAAAGGAGATGTTTCTTCACCAAGGGTATGAGTTTCTCCAAATCTTGGATTTGAAGCTTCTGTTACTGGGGCTGAACCTTCAGTTACCGGGGTTGACGCTTCTCTAACTGGGGTTGATGCTCTTACCTCTGGAGTTGACCCTTCTTCCAAAGGTGAAATTAATAAAGCTTCTTCATTGGAAATAGGTTCCAAACACGACAAGCTCTGTACGAAAACAAAGTGTTATATAAATGAATTCATATAGCATCAAGATAAAACAAAATATTGAAATACTAAATTACCTGGAATAGCCCATTGACATTCAAAAGGGACTTGTATGTTCTTTCATGTTTGTAGTTTCTTGTCCCCCACTTTAAGACACGGGGAAAAGCTTCTTTATCGACCAGTTTAAATGAAGGGTCATAAACAAAAGCTGGCACATTCCCATGCGTATGCTCGTAAAACCACACCTATTGTAAGAAACATGTCTTAAGATATAGCTTATTAAAAAAAATAATAAGAGTGAAGGACTTACCGTGAGAGCCATGTTGCACCCTAATAGATAGCCGCAATGTTTCTCTTTTTGAAGCTCTTTTTGCAAATGACTTACTAAAAATCTATACACTGCATTGCCCCATGCATACTCACCCAACTTTTCAAGATCATCCACATACTTATATAATCCTATGGGGATCTCATACTCGCCAACCGAAAATAGGACAAAACTAAAAAGTGCAACGAGTAAGAGTCTGACGGTGTTCTCAAGGTCGTCTTCCTGTTCCTGTGATTTATTCTTCAACAATTGAGTTAATAATGATCTCTTTAAGGGTTTTCCTTCGAGGAAACTATCTAGAAAAGTTGATCGACCTCTACTTTGCAAATCAATTGGCAGGCCATGCAGTCTCAATCCTAATATCATAGTCACTTCTTTGTCTTCAAACTTCAAGTGACTATCTCCAATGTCGAATGAAACACTCTCAATGTTAAACCTACCTACCAACTCATTAAGTAAGTTGACCTCTATTTTTTGATTTGGTACCCGCAAGAACTGACCAAACGGTGTTTTTTCAAAAAGACGTTTGACATCTTCAGATAAATTTAATGAAGCCAATAACTCTTGAAAATCGCTCGGGCTGCATCTCGAACTTATCTTATATATTTTTGCCTACAAAAGATGATGATTCTAATTAATACATATTTGAAGACAGTAAAAGTGAAGCAACATAATATCAAAATATATAGAGATGTCAGGAGCTGGAAGAAAAATCGCTCAAGCTGCATCTCAAACTTATCTTATGTATTTTTTGCACTACCTAAGAACTACCTCATAAGATATTTGAACGAGCAATAATTAAATCATGTTATTCCAGCACACTGGCTACATTAACAACACAGTCTGTTTTAAAAGAAAAATAGAAAAATAAATACATTTATAAGAAGCCAAAAACTTTTACAATAAGCCAACTTACTACATTTTCTTAAAAGATGCACTTTTTGTCAATACATACAACAAAGGTTGGAGGGGCAATCCAAACATTTCTTGGAGCAACAACAACAACCAAGCACATCAAGCCCCAGTCGGATTCCAACACATCAAAGAGTGCACAACCTTTTTGGAAAAAAAAAAAAAAAAAAAAGCTCTAACCTGATTGTTGTCGTCGCCCTGCATCTCTTAGAAATGCTTTTCAGGCTGAGAGCTGTGTTTCCGGCGTGTGAGAGAATCTTTTCCGCAAGCGCTTCTCCTGAGGGCTGGCTTTCCGGCGGGTGAGAGAAGCTTTTCCGCAAGCGCAAGCTGAGGCTGTGTTTCTGGCGGGTGAGAGATGGCTTTCTGGCGGGTGCTTCCCCTCTGCAAGTGGAGCTCCAGCGCTCAGGAGGAGAACGGGGGACGAAAGTTAGATTTTGATTTGGGACCGGGAGTATTAAGTTTCCCTGTCCCGATTCAGCTCCGGCTCAGATTAATAATCTGACCCGGCCTAACTTCCCAGCATTTAATAGCCGGGTCGGCAAGGGGGCTTAACGTACGAGTTATCTCGCAGAGCGTGGTGCGAACAGCAGCCATTGGCTGTGCGTACCGGTATGCACAGCTGCTGTTCGTAGCAGATCCCGGTCCGAAAAGGTTATGCCCTGGTTCAGCTCCCCTTTTTAACCTATATTTTGCTTTTCGGCCTTTTTTCTTCAAGGCGAGAAAGAGAAAGGTTACGCCATGGTTCGTCTCCCCTTCTCTGTGCTTTGCTTTCCAACATGTTTTGCTGCGTATTGTTGAGAAAGCGGGAAGGCCAAGGTTCGGCCCCCCTTTTCCTGCTTCTCTTTTCCTTTGTGTTTTCTTTTTGTTTTTTGTTGTTTCTAAAACGAAGAGGTTATGCCTTGGCTCGGCCCTCATTCACTTTTTGGCAAGCGTTTTGGCGAGCGTTTTACCCCTTCAAGTTTTCTATTTGAAGAGAATGGGGAATGAAGAGGTCATGCCCTGGTTCGGCTCTCCTTCTTCACTTCTCTTTTCGTTTCTTTTCGGTTCTTGATTTTTTTTTTGTTGATATTCTGGTAGATTTTGGTCTCTGATGACTGGAGATGAAGCATCTGACCCAAGTATAGCTCATGGAAAACACGCTCCCAAGTCTAGGAATCGGATGGCACTCGAGCGAAGCGTTTTCCTCGAGCTCGAAATATCACGCAGTAGGGAAGACATGGTGCAGTTGGCGGCCTTTCTTTCTTTGTGGCTGAGTTACTTCGTATTTCCTCAAGGTGATGAAATACGTTCTTCTGTATTTAAGGTCGCCAGTTATATGGCCACAGGGATACGTTTCTTTGTAGCTGGCCCGGCTTTAGCCACTCTGTACCGTGGACTTGGGAAGATTTCAACTAGCACTATTACTTCTCATTTTTAGTGGTCGTACCTATATGCTTGGTTGTTCGCTCAGTTTGGAACGCATGGAGCCGATAAGGATGGCAGTCGGAAGTCTGTCATGGTTTGCTATGGCAACCCTTCTCTGCGGTGCATTTTTTTTTTAAGTAGAAGCTTGGGACTCAAATTCCTACATGGTGTCATTATTCTTTTGGTTCGGACCGTGTATTGGAGGACAGTTCTTCCTCAAGGGTTGATTAGCAGGATTACGAGCTGATGTTCAACGTTCGATTTGGTTTTCTGACTGCGCATCAGTTCACTTCCTTTATGTTGAGTCGTACAACTCACATAGATTCGCTAGGCAGTTGGGTTACTGCCAAGGTTTGTCGAGGACGTTGCAGACTTATAGGAGATCAGTCTCTCATTTATCCGAGTTGCTTGATCTATGGGATGTGAGCATGGCTTGGCCTTGCGGTTTTCTCTTTTTGCCTCTTCGAGGGAGCCCTGGTCAAGATCCGGGAGTTACTAATCTCTTTAGAGACTGGTTATATGACTCGCTTTGAGGTGAGTTTGTATTTTGTCATCGCTTTCCTTTGTATTGCTTCTCATGTTTGTTGTTAACACCCCTTGACTTTTTAAGCCAGTTCGGTAGTCTCTGACCTTTTTTCTAAGATGTGCCTCCTCGAGCCACAGTGGACGGGACTCTGAGTAGTGGAGATAGTCGCCCCGGATTTGCTCCGAAACTGGGTGGTTTTGGAGCAAACCCAAGGGTCAAAGAGAGACCGTCCACGCACGAAATTGGCGTGGG
The DNA here is from genome assembly GCA_019845555.1 of Aristolochia fimbriata. Taxonomy (NCBI): domain Eukaryota; kingdom Viridiplantae; phylum Streptophyta; class Magnoliopsida; order Piperales; family Aristolochiaceae; genus Aristolochia; species Aristolochia fimbriata. Next base: position 23,251,383 of record CM034078.1, read on the forward strand.
GACGGTCTCCATGTCTTTCCCTCCGGGTCAGCCACCTTTTATCCCGACCCAGACCGACCCGAATTTCAATTCAGCGTTCCATTACCCCCTCCCCCCCCTCGACTTTTCATTCTCCCGCGCCCGTCGAAAAATTGAAGGACGACATCTACGTATTAGGGCAGAGAAAGCTGCATTTTTTGTTGGTTGTCTCCCTACTGAGAAGCCAAACAGAGATGGTTTCGGAACAAGAAAGGATTTGAAGACATGAATCTGTTCATTTTATAAGAGGCCAAAGCAGCCAGTACCTATCTATCTGGTGTGCCCGAACAGATTACTCAGGAAAAGACAATCGATAAATCTTTTTTTTTTTTTGTTTTCTGTATTTCTTAAATACAGCACATTACTTAGAGGATTAGGATAAGATGACATAGACATTCTTCTCCATATTCACTCCACTTCACGATTTAAGGTTTTCTAATTTCTTCCAAAAATTTAGGATTCGCGACTCGACATTGACCTTCCCGCAGCCCAAAAATAAGCACAACCACCAGAGTTTTTTTTTTTTTCTGAAATACCCATGTAATCGACAAAAAACACGGTCTCACACTCTGGCTCTCCATTTGCTTGTAATTAGTCACTCTGCAACTTTTTCCTGGCCGACATGCACCACCATGATTTATTCCTAATTGTGAATGGGAACTCATGAGCAGTCATAACTCAGAAGAAGATTAATTAGAAATTATACTCAGATGTCATTTTGAAGAAATGCATTATACTCTATATCATGGTAGTTGATACACATAATGCCAGCCAGCCTAAGCTCTTCTCTCTTCCTTCTCTGTAATAATATTACACCAGCATTAGAATTTAAAATCACATCGTTACCATTGACGAAAGTGCCGAAAAGCACATCACATCAGTCCTCTGAACAGTTGTTAATGTATGTCTTACACTGATGCTATAGGGTCAGTGATATGCATTCACGAATCAAATCACTCTTTTTGTTCAATGTTTAGTATTTTAATGAATCGATTAGTATAATGATTAAAAGATATGATATTTCTATGCAATTTATATTACCTAATGTAGCCTAGTGTGATTTGTTAATTTCATGTGTATGTAAATACCAGATTATATATTCTATGCTCCATGGAAGAAGTGGTTGCAGAAACTCTTGATTAAGTAATCGGGTCCTCTGAACAAATCTAAAGAAGCACAGATAACGCACCCATGGATCCGACAAAACTGCATGATGAAATCAACATACCTTCTATAACAAAATTGATTCTACTCATGTCATGTATGAGCATAGTAAAAACTAAATATTACTTTTACTACTTTGACTTGTAGGAAGTGGCTACTGACGAGATCGATCCACAAAATCCGGAACAAGACATTGAAAACCAAGTGCCAAGAGCTGGACAAGAGTTTCAGTCCCTGGATGAAGCATACGAATTCTATAACAAATATGCAAGAATGAGAGGCTTCAGTGTCCAAAAAGATACTTTGGTAAGAAAACTCGACAAAGTAGTCTTTCGAAGTTTCGTTTGTTCAAAAGAAGTGACAAAAAAATATGACAAATGATGCGATCCCAGCTAATCACTAGCAAGAGGACTAATCAATATAATATAGACTTATGTAAGTCCGAATATCGTCCCACAAGGACCAAGCTAATAGATAATTTCTTTTCTAGTTTAAAAACCAAAGTTTGAGAAATCAGTTGGAAAGGAGTTATAAAAACAGAAAGTAAACTAACCTACCTAATCCTATAGAGATCAAGAGAGGGCTTTTGATAAAATCAGTATGGAAAAAGGCATTGGGAATCCAATTCCCTCCCTAGGCAATTCTGAGATTGAATAGAAGTTGAGCTTTGGAAATCAATTTCTAACGAGCTTATAAAACCATGGCTACAATCCGCATCGGCATCACCTGTTTCTATCTCCTAGAGTAAACCTAGCTAGCATGATTGACTCTACTTGATAGCATAAACATGAAGCTCATTGTGTCATAGGCAGATCAACTAATCCAACAGGGTATTACTTTAAGGTCGAGGATTAACCCAAGGATTAGTGATCTACCTAGTGCATAAACTCATAAAGATTTGTAAATTCCTATCACCATGTCTTACCTTAAGCCTAGTGTCACCTTATAACCAGTACATAGCCAGACAGTAAGTATGAATCAAGAATTAACAACATGGAAAACTCATTCATGCACCAAATTGAAAACTATATAGTTTATGAAGTACCAATCTCATTACATGCCTAGGGAGTGATGGACTCCCAATATAAAAGACTACTCCATACTGGAAATTGAAGAACAAAACAAGGTCTTGAATACAACCATGAAGAAGAAAAGAAAAGATAAACTAAGTACAAACTTCCCTTGAGAAGGATCTACTTGTTGAACATGACTTCCAATGGCTGCTCCTCCTCCTTGCCTCAAAAGCTTCAATAGGACGTCTCCTTAGCCTCTCAAGACTCTCTCTAAACTAATATATAAAATAGAACTTGAAATAAAAGATAAAATACAAAAGTGGATGGAAAAGCTAGAACTAAAACTGAATCTAAAACTGAATCTAAAACTGAATGCTTTGAGCTATGCCTCAGACCCCTATTTATACTTGAAACTCTATCCAGGACTTGTAATTTCAGCCTCTGTCCAGGGGTGTGAATTGTGACTTCCTGACCTCAGAATTGGATAAAATTACATCAGAAGCTTCCTTATGTGGTGCTTTCCTTGATCACGAAGTTTGAAAACTCGAGATATGAGGGAAGGAAGTTGGCTGATTTCTGCTGCCAATTTCTGCTTTGGGTCCACCACTTTGGAGCTGTGGAACTCGAGAAGCCTGGCTTTGATTGGCCTGATTTTTCGTGATAAGATCCTCTGTAGTACCAGGAATCTTCGTTCCAAGGTTGGCTTCAATTGGAATTGTGAAACTCCCTCCATGATCTTCACAAAATTCGGATTTATCTCCTTCCTTTAGCAGCAGATTCCTGTATTGAGTTAACTTCTTCTCTTGGACCATTCAATGCACCTAGACTTAAGTACATTGCCTTAAACTCTTCGTGGGCACCTTCGTTAGATGTCTAAGACTCCTTCTCCCAAGTTTGGAATTGATTTGATTGCTGGTTCCCGTTATTTTTGCAACTAAGTGTGGCTGAGTAATCGGCGCGGTGGCGCCAAAATAAGCTAAAAAGTGGCGTGGTCGCGCCACTGGAGCAGTGTACATGAATGGAAAGTGTTCTGGTCGACTTTGGCAGCTTTCTGGGTCCGATTTGGCACGGTCGCGCCGGTTTCTGGCCCAGTCGCGCCAGATTCTGGCGTGGGCGCGCCAGAGTTTTCCTTCAAACTGGTGCGGTCGCGCCTGTCTCTGCCACATTGTACCTTTGTGTACTAAAATCGTCATATCTTCTTCATTTTAGCTCCAATTTCAATGATTCTTGTTGCGTTGGACTCCTGAGAGAGAAAAGATGAATCTGAGACTTATTTCATGATTTTATGATGAAGATTGACTCCAAAATATAATTTCTAATCCCAATTAAGGCCTAAAAATAGTGTCTTTTAGACACTTATCATAACCCCAAACTTAAACCTTTGCTTGTCCTCCAGCAAAACTAAAAGAAAAATAAAAATAACCAGAGTTATGACCAATCATCAAAGTTTAAGAAAAATTAGTGGGGTTACCCTTTCAAAGCATCAATCAAAGATTACTCATTCAAACCTCTCCTATTGTTGGTTATCCTGCTTGGTCAAGGCTTGATCAAGCTATCTTCCACCATACATACCATTTTCCCATGCATGTGAGCACTTTAAATTGAACAACATAAGCCAACCATCAGTCTAATCTCCACTAACATGAAGGAATTTCAAAATTATGATCAAAAGGTCTTCTATCGGTTGTAATGGGGCATGGGTAATGGGTAAGGAAAAAAATTAAGGATAAAATTTTAGGGTCAGTCCTCCTCCTCTTATCCATGTACCATCTTCCTGAGCATGAACCTTCTCTGATTATAGCACACCACCCCAAACTTAAAAATTTGCTTTGTCCTCAAAGCAATCAAATAAAACAAAGATATGATATTTTCACCTTCTTCGTAATCCCACTCTCTATCTCATCTCTCAAGGAAAAGCTCTCTTTTTTTTTTTTTTTTTTTTTTTTTTTTTCATTGGCTTTGTTTGGAGTCTAGCTTACCTTGCCGGTTGACTCAGAGTCCCTAAGCTTGCTGAGGCCCGAGACGCGGTGCACACACAAGGTGGCCTTTTCCCTAACTCAGCAAATTTTTCTTTTTTTTTTTTTTCTTCACTTTTCCTCTCAGATATTCCAGCACCTTTTTCTTTCATCTTGATCCTTCTTCCTTCTCCTTTTCAAAGAATTTCTATAACCTTCACCCATCCCTCCTTATTTCTCCATAACTTTAGATTTTTGCCCATGCTCATTCAAATACAACACTTCACCAATTTGGAGAAATATAGGTCAGTAAGAAACAAGTTTATTCATCACAAAGGCTGGTTCATGTAATGTGGGAATTGAAAACAAAGCAGGGATCTTGTCGGCTCAAAATGTTTGACAAAAGGTGATGCATCTTATGCATTAAAGTGGGTGGCTCAAAAAGGCTCAAACGGTTCAAAACAAGTGCCTACATCATTTCATAATTTTGAAAAACCTATCTTCGTTTCGCCTCGATCTTCCTTCAGGTTGATTCTATTGTACAAAATAAACATGCTCAATGCATTCAACCAATCAAACCACTTTCCAAGACAGTTTTTCTCTTGCCAAAACCAGCATTCAAACAAATATATTTCTTAAGAGAATGAATGAGACCTATCTTCTTAATCCACAAATTAGAGTTCCCACAAAATTTTTCAAAAAAATTTTCAGATTTAGAAACTTTCTTCTGGTATTGACTCAAACCAAAAACAAAGACTAAAAAATCAAATCTAACTAAACAATGAAAACCTACTAGACTTTAAAATCAGAGTTTCCCACCCCAAACTTAAAATTTTGCATTCAGATCAATTTAATAAAATAAGATAGAGGGTAAGAAACTTCCCTGATAATGTTGGTTGGTTGACCTTCCAGATTTCTTGAGGCACCATGCGGAATTTGAACTTGAGCTGCCTTCATGCTTGCCCAAAAGTGGTTAGAACCATTCAAAGCACAAAATTATTGTAAACGAATTCAGAAATTTATGAAATTCTACCAAAGCCTATAACTCATAAATATAAACATGTCAGAATTGGAATGGAATGATTCTGAGTTACAGATCCTCGGAAATTAATCAAACATGTGGCGCGGCCGTGCCAATATTTGGCGCAGAAGTGCCACTCTTTTCCTTCATAGATTGTAATTCTAAATGCCAAATTTTAAAATTCCACTTGGAGAATGTTGTTAAGGTTTAGAGGTGCACAATAAAATAGGTTTCATGCATTTTCATCGACGAAATTGAAAGATAGACAGATTTGAAAACTTGGCAGCAAATTTAAAATTCTGGGCAGAAAGTGAGTTGGAGGCATTTTGCAAGCACGGTATCTCCCTAACCACTTATCATCTAGGGCTGAAAATGGGTTTCCTGGAAAGTACTAAGTATGAACTTTAATCGCCTTAAAACAGTTTTCCAAGAATCATTACAAAAAATTTTAGAAATCAGCTCAAAGACAGACAGATGGTAATGTTTCCAACCCAAACTTTTTCCTAAAAACAGTTTTAACTACCTAAGTTGCAGCAGTCATAACTTCCTTTTTACTCAATAAAAATTTCTCAAATATGGCCCTATTTTATCTACTAAGTGTCCTCTTGAACTACTTACCTTTCTTTGGTGGGTTCCACTTCCAGATTTTTCAGAATTCGGCTTCAAACTTGGCTGCTCGAATAGAGTTGTTGCTGCACTGCTTCTTCTGCACAGAGTTTACCTGAGTGTTCTGATGGCTTTTCTTTTGAAGGAAGCTGCTGTGAATGGTTGGGAATGATAGTCCCAACTTCCTTCTTCTGATATCTGCATTTAGACTTTGAAAAACACATCTAGAAATACATCAAGTATAGCTGTAAAAATGGCTTCATGCAACTCCAAATTCCAGATTTTTCAAGGACAGGTGCCATAGACAAAAACTTTTTTTTTATTTTTTTTTTATTTTTTTTTTTTATTTTTTTTTTCTGCTGTTTATTCAAACCAAACAAAATAAAAAAGACTAACCTAACATGATTAAAACAAAACTAGACCTCAGATCTAGGATTCACACAAAGTGATTTATTCAAAGCAAAAGAACAATTGAATTGAAAAACTAAACTAACTTACCTGCCATGGGTTGCCTCCCATGAAGCGCTAAGTTTCTGGTCTTCAGCCAGACGAGTAGCTTCATTCCACCAGGATCAAAAGGAAAATTCAATTCAAATCCATTCATCATGACATATCTTCCTTTGCAATGCTTTATGCTAAAGCAACCAAATTTTCATGTTGAGTTAAAAATCCTTTCTTTTGACATTGTGACTTCTAAGAAGTAGATCTTCACACATATTAGCCACTCATTCATCCTCTTGTCCAGCCCTAATAAAATTTTCAGTTGTATTTTTGGGCTAGGTGTATAAGGTGGGATGATGAAAAAGTCTAAGTCAAAGGAGAGCCCTATCTCTTCTTTTTTCTCTACCCAATTCTCTAATGGCTTTTCAGGGGAAGGTTCTATGATATGACCTATGGTTTCTTCTTCCTCCCCTTCATCTAATTCTTCAGCTATGGTTTCTTTTTCAGCCTCTAATGATATTTCTTCTTGCTAGGTTTTCTCTTCTACCTCTTCTACATTCACAGCTATGGGTTTTTCTTCATTGACCTCATCCATTTCTGCCATGCTTTCTCCTTCAGCCACTAATGCTTGTAGTTCTCTCTCAATTAGTTGGAAGATCAGTAATGGGATGAATGTTTCCTCCACCTCAGCTACTATCTCTTGAATTGGTTCTCCCTCATCCTCTAAGGTGGGTGTCTCTATTAATTGCTTAAAATTGGGCATGATCTCCAACTCATAGGGACACACACTCTCTTTACTCTCAAAGGTTTCTTTGGGTTGAGGGTTTTCTGGAATTTCTTCACTCCTAACGGGTATGGACTGTTCTTGCTCTTCAATTGGTTCTTCCTCATCCTCTAATTCTTGTAAATCTTGCTCTTCTGGATTTTCGTCAAGATAATCCATCCACCTTACTAGGTCCTCCCATTCTTGAGTGGTATAAACTGTGACCGGTTGCTTTATTGACTGGACTTCAGGTTGCAGTGTCTTCATTGACTGAAGTTCTGCATATACTGCTCGCAGCAGTTTACTATCATCCTCCCAGTCATCCGTTGCGATCATTGACTCCTCCTCCTTCTAGTTGAATGAATTGCCATATGGGTCTAACCTGCAGGAATTAGACTCATAATTAGAAAAATAAGGTCATGAAATTAAATGGCATACATTAGTAGCATGGTTACCTCCACACATATCACAAAAATAATTCACAGAATCCATTTAAAATTGCATACTAAGCATATCATCATGGTGGGTGGGAGAATTATATGAGTGATCAAAAGAACTACATGGCTGTTCATAAGAATCACAAGGCATATGAAAATTTCTAGAATGTTGAAAAGAATTTCATGCTTGATTTGGGTAAGAAAAATCAGTATACTCCTCAAGGTGTCTCCTTCCTTATGTGGACTTATCCAAACCAAAATCCATGCACACAACACATCAGTCCACCAAAAAATAAAAAATAAAAATAAACAAAAAAAATAAAGCAGAATATACACTCAAAGCTCTAGTTTTAAACACTAGCAATTACTATTAAAACATTGGTCCCCGGCAATGGCGCCAAAAACATGATGCGATCCCAGCTAATCACTAGCAAGAGGACTAATCAATGTAATATAGACTTATGTAAGTCCGAATATCGTCCCACAAGGACCAAGCTAATAGATAATTGCTTTTCTAGTTTTAAAAACCAAAGTTTGAGAAATCAGTTGGAAAGGAGTTATAAAAACAGAAAGTAAACTAACCTACCTAATCCTATAGAGATCAAGAGAGGGCTTTTGATAAAATCAGTATGGAAAAAGGCATTGGGAATCCAATTCCCTCCCTAGGCAATTCTGAGATTGAATAGAAGTTGAGCTTTGGAAATCAATTTCTAACGAGCTTATAAAACCATGGCTACAATCCGCATCGGCATCACCTGTTTCTATCTCCTAGAGTAAACCTAGCTAGCACGATTGACTCTACTTGATAGCATAAACATGAAGCTCATTGTGTCATAGGCAGATCAACTAATCCAACAGGGTATTACTTTAAGGTCGAGGATTAACCCAAGGATTAGTGATCTACCTAGTGCATAAACTCATAAAGATTTGTAAATTCCTATCACCATGTCTTACCTTAAGCCTAGCGTCACCTTATAACCAGTACATAGCCAGACAGTAAGTATGAATCAAGAATTAACAACATGGAAAACTCATTCATGCACCAAATTGAAAACCATATAGTTTATGAAGTACCAATCTCATTACATGCCTAGGGAGTGATTGACTCCCAATATAAAAGACTACTCCATACTGGAAATTAAAGAACAAAACAAGGTCTTGAATACAACCATGACGAAGAAAAGAAAAGATAAACTAAATACAAACTTCCCTTGAGAAGGATCTACTTGTTGAACATGACTTCCAATGGCTGCTCCTCCTCCTTGCCTCAAAAGCTTCAATAGGACGTCTCCTTAGCCTCTCAAGACTCTCTCTAAACTAATATATAAAATAGAACTTGAACTAAAAGATAAAATACAAAAGTGGATGGAAAATCTAGAACTAAAACTGAATCTAAAACTGAATCTAAAACTGAATGCTTTGAGCTCTGCCTCGGACCCCTATTTATACTTGAAACTCTGTCCAGGACTTGTAATTTCAGCCTCTGTCTAGGAGTGTGAATTGTGACTTCCTGACCTCAGAATTAGATGAAATTATATCAGAAGCTTCCTTATGTGGTGCTTTCCTTTCTCACGAAGTGTGAATCCATTCTGAGTTGGGAAACTCGAGATATGAGGGAAGGAAGTTGGCTGATTAATGCTGCCAATTTTTGCTTTGGGTCCACCACTTTGGAGAGGTGGAACTCGAGAAGCCTGGCTTTGATTGGCCTGATTTTTCGTGATAAGATCCTATGTAGTACCAGGAATCTTCGTTCCAAGTTTGGCTTAAATTGAAATTGTGAAACTCCCTCCATGATCTTCACAAAATTCGGATTTATCTCCTTCCTTTTGCAGCAGATTCCTGTTTTGAGTTAACTTCTTCTCTTGGACCATTCAATGCACCTGGACTTAAGTACATTGCCTTAAACTCTTCGTGGGCACCTTCCTTAGACGTCTGAGGCTCCTTCTCCCATGTTTGGAATTGATTTGATTGCTGGTTCCCGTGATTTTCGCAACTTAGAGTGGCTGAGTAATCGGCGCGGTAGCACCAAAATAAGCTTAAAAATGGCGCGGTCGCGCCACTGGAGCAGTGTACTTGAATGGAAAGTGTTCTGGTCGAGTTTGGCAGTTTTCTGGGTCCGGTTTCGAGCCAGATTCTGGTGCGGACGCGCCAGAGTTTGCTTTCAAACTGGTGCGATCGCGCCGGTCTCTGGAACTTTGTACCTTTGTGTACTAAAATCGTCATATCTTCTTCATTTTAGCTCCGATTTCAATGATTCTTGTTGCGTTGGACTCCTGAGAGAGAAAATATGAATCTGAGACATATATCATGTTTTTATGATGAATATTGACTCCAAAATGTAATTTCTAATCCCAATTAAGGCTTAAACATAGTGACTTTTAGATACTTATCAACAAACGGCAAGAGAACGTCAAAACCCCACGTGCAGAGACAAGAGAAGGTTGTAATGCCTTCTTAAAAGTTAGTCTTAAACCAAATGGGAGGAACAAAGTTACGTAATTCAGTGGAAAACAAAGTCACCCAGTACTAAGTCCTACAAAAAGTCACTTTTTGAAGTCTCATAGGAAAGTTACTGAAGTTGCTGCTGCACAAATTGAATTAGCATGCTTGGCAGGTATTGCTCCCAAGCAAGTATACAAACTGCAAAGTCGGCAGGCAGGAGGACGGGAGAACTTGGGTTATCTTCACATGGACCATAAGAACTAACTTGAGACACAAACGCCAAGAGAATCTGGACATCAATGTGGTTGCAGCAATCCTAAAATATTTCAGAAAGAAGCAATCTCACAATCCGGCGTGCTAATTTGACTTTCAATTGGATGCTAAGGGACAGCTCACAAACTTTTCTTGGGTGGATGCTAGGAGTATTATTGATTATAACTTATTTGGTAATGTTGTGAGTTTCGACACCACATATAGAACAAATAACTATGGAAGGCCATTTGTACCATTCGTTGGAGTTAATCATCACAACCAAACAATAGTGTTTGGTGCCGCATTGCTCTATGACGAGACTTCTGAATCTTTCATTTGGCTTTTTGAAACCTTCCTCGAGGCGATGTCGGGAAAGAAGCCTCAGGCTATACTTACTGATCAGTCTGCAGCATAGTTCTTCCAGAGACCCATCATCGGCTCTGCACCTGGCACATATTCCGACATGCCACCAAGCACCTCTCCAATGTGTTTCAGCTGTGTAATCAGTTTAAGCGTGATTTTAACAGATGCGTCTACGAAGTAGTACCAGAGGATGAGTTTCTGATGGGTTGGGAGAATATGCTCGATAACTACGGTCTCCGAGGTAATAGTTGGTTGGAAGCACTATTCAAGGAAAGAGGGAAGTGGGCTATGGCGTACGGGGCACATACCTTTTGTGCAAGCATGAGGAGCACACAGCGGAGTGAAAGCTTTAACTCCGTGTTGAGAAAATATCTGCATTCCAGACTCGATCCAATGCGGTTTTTTGAGCAATTTGAGAGATTGTTGGAGAACCGTCGTCACGAGGAGTTACAGGAAAACTTTAAGTCAACAAAAAGTAGACCAAGTTTGATTGTTCCATGTCCTATACTAAAGCAGGCGGCATTGTATTACACGTTGGAGATCTTTGCTCTGTTTCAAGAAGAATGGAAGAAGTCGCAGTCCATTGAGATCTATCATACTACAATGAAGGGGGAAGAAGTGAGTTCAAGGCCATCGAACACGACACTCACCGTCATCAGACAGTTTTCCTAAACACCGAAGACTTCCATGTGTGGTGTAGCTGTTGTAAGTTTAAATTCAGTGGGATCCAATGCTTGCATCTCATTAGGTTGTTGACCGTGAAGAGCTTCCTATCGTTGGACCCCAGGTACCTGTTAAAGAGGTGGTCAAAGGATGCAAAATTCGGGTTTATTATGGACAAGCGGGGGATTGTCATAGAAGAAGACCCTCGTGCGGCATTTACACAAAGAAATATGGAGTTGTGTCATGGTTTCGTACAGGTTTCGTCACAGGCTACAGAGCATGACACAACGTATTTGGTTGCGAGAGAGATTCTACAACTCGCACAGACCAAGGTCGACGATGCGTTAAGAACGCCCTCTTGGGTGGACCTCCGAAGACTAACAATGGTGTAGGTGGGTCTGAGGTCATGAGTGATAGCACTGTGGAAATGAGGAACCATGTGGACATCCCGCCCATTTCGGATGTCGCAGGGTTTGCAAGAAGAGAGAAAAGGCATCGTGGTGGTGGTAGTCTATCAAGAATAAAGTCGTCTCTTGAGAAGGCACGTTCTAAAAAAGGACAGAAAAGAATGACAGTACTTAGTAAGGAAATGGTTGATAAGCATAGAACTCAGAGGGTCCTGTTCGATGCTCCTGCCATGCCCACCCCGATCCATTCATCGCATCCGTTGGAGGTAAGAGTACCTGTATACTTCAATATTATTCATTTTTATAGTGTAACAATGGTCATAACATAGTTTGTTTAATTATTTTATTGCAAGATGCTACTTATATGTTGTATAGGTTTCCTCCCCAACAATCAATGCTTCAATTATTGCATGTACGGATAAGTTGTCCAAATATATGACTGATAATTTTTACCTTCGAGATACTAATGTGTCCTATGCAGGCTGCAAGTGGCGGATATTAAGACGGTAAACACTCACCCTATATCAGATTTGAAGGTGTTTCCAATCCCCACTAAATTATCGAACCCGAACAGGTGCGAAGCAAACTCTTCTAATATATTTTCAAATTGGATACTAGACTATTGTATCCATTTGCAAGTAATCTAATTTCTACACCTGTTTACGATCTCTCCTTGCAGATCTCAGGAATGTCTCAAGGGCATTCAAGTAAACAATTGCCCGAATTTACACAATATAGTGATAGCCTTGTGGGATACTCCAACACCCGACAATGAGCTTTTTGAAAGTCATAATGAAGTGTGATGGTAATCAAGGTAATTTATCTCCAGTGTAATGTGTTAATTGCTTATTCCTTACCCTTTTTTTTCTACTATTGTTTACCTCTTCTATCATTCAATTTGTTGGTTGTAGTGTTTGGACATGTTGGACGTGGTCGGTACTTTAGATGAAGACGAAGACGTGCTCTGGAAATTCCACAAAAAAGACAATTTTTTATGTAATTAAAAGCGTTGTAACCATTGTCCATATAAATTCTAAATTCATGTTGGGATGTGAAGTTTAATTTTTATGTTAACATTGCGTGATCCGGTCAAAATTTCGTTCTTAACACTAATGTTTATTTGAGACATCTAAGATCTCCAGTGACCCATGCACAGTGAAAATACCAAGTATAACCTAAAAATACCGGGCTGGTTCATTGAATACTAACAACCATTTAAGAATACCAATGTTCCTTTCGAACCACCATGTACTTCTTCTAAGCACCAATTACGTTAAAATACCTAACACCTCCAGAGAGCTGAAAATACCATCTTACAGGAGTTGGCAAGACAACCATCAGTGTCGGAAGAACGACATGTGGGACTCATGGGCCGTAGAGAAAATACCAAGTATAACCTGAAAATACCGGGCTGGTTCATTGAATACTAACATGCATTTAGGAATACCAATGTTCCGAAACACCACTAAGCACCAATTACGTTAAAATACCTAACACTTCCAGAGAGCTAAAAATACCATCTTACATGAGTTGGCAAGCCAACCGTCGGTGTCGAAAGGACGACATGTGGGACTCATGGGACGTAGTCAAAATACCAAGTATAACCTAAAAATATCGGGCTGGTTCATTGAATACTAACATGCATTTAGGAATACCAATGTTCCTTTGGAAATACCATGTACTTCTTCTACGCACCAATTACGTTAAAATACCTAACACCTCCAAAGAGATGAAAATACCATCTTACAGGAGTTGGCAAACCAACCGTCGGTGTCGGAAGGACGACATGTGGGACTCATGGGCCGTACTGAAAATACCAAGTATAAGCTGAAAATATCGGGCTGGTTCATTGAATACTAACATGCATTTAGGAATACCAATGTTCCATTGAATACTAACATGCATTTAGGAATACCAATGTTCCTTTGGAAACACCATGTACTTCTTCTACGCACCAATTACGTTAAAATACCTAACACCTCCAAAGAGATGAAAATACCATCTTACAGGAGTTGACAAGCCAACCGTCGGTGTCGGAAGGACGACATGTGGAACTCATGGGCCATAGTGAAAATACCAAGTATAACATGAAAATACCGGACTAGTTCATAGAATACTAACCAAAATTTAGGAATACCAATGTTCCTTTGGAAACACCATGAACTACTTTTAAGTACCAATTAAGTTAAAATACTTAACACCTCCAAAGAGCTGAAAATACCATCTTACAGGAGTTAGCATGAATTTTGAGTGAAACTGAAGCAAAAATGAGCAGCATGAGCCAAAAAGGGTGAGGCGCAACCGCGTAAATTCTGGCCCTACCGCGCCGGGAAAATAGTCAAAATTTAAACAAATGAAGAAAAATACCCAACAGCTAGGAAGGCTTCAAAAAGCCAAATCGGGAAAGTGGAATGGCGTGACCGCGCCAAGGAACTGGCGCTACCTCACACAGAGACAGCATGGACGCGCCAAAGAGCTGCCATTATTAGTGGCGCGATCGCGCCATATTCAGGAACATAATCGGCGCGACCGCGCGGATGATCCTGTGCCAGAATTGGCAGCATAATCAACCCAACTTCTGAGCTTCACATCTCGAGTTTCCAAACTCAGATTGGACACAAATTTTGTACACAAGGCAAGGACCATGTAAGGAAGGTTCTCATGTAATTTCAATCAATTCTGAGGTCAGGAAGGCATATTTCACACCCCTGGACAGAGATAACTTAAAAATACTAAGTATAACTTGAAAATACCGAACTGGTTCATAGAATACTAAACTGAATTTAGGAATACCAATGCTCCTTTGGAAACACCATGAACTACTTCTAAGCACCAATTAGGTTAAAATACCTAACACCTCTAGAGAGCTGAAAATACCATCTTACAGGAGTTGGCAAGCCAACCGTCGGTGTCGGAAGGACAGCATGTGTGACCCTACGCTAATTTGTAAATACCAAGTGCTAAATGAAAATACCAAACTGATCTCAAGAATGCTCTTTTGCTTTAACAAGTGCCAATTTTTTCGGTGATAACACCATGTAGTTGCTCTACATACCAATCACACCTTTAAATTAGAATACTATTTGATTAAATTTTAGTAAACAACAAACACAATTGTCTGGTGACAAAATACAAGTGTCAGACACCTAGTTAGCAGTTCAAAAAATAATACATACAACAGACCTATCCATTCAAAAAACTAATTTACACATTATATACTTTTAGCAATTCGTCTTCTTCGTTCTCTTGGAGGTGTGCGTCAGACCATAAGGAGCAGTCATGACCTGACTAGGCTTCACCTTCCTCTTGTAGTGACGGGGAGACGGTTGCTCTGCTACTGGGGTGTAACGGGGTTGGAGATCGCCTAGAACTTCAGCCAAGCTTTCCTACCTCGTCGGCACGTACTAAGTCGCGTCTAGCACGTTAAGCCTCCTTCAACACCTTCCCAAGATACTCAAGCGAATTGCAACCCTCACGAGAGTGATGTTCACCCACACCAGAACGAGAGAGAGAGAGAGAGAAGGAGAGAGAACACCAGGAAATGAGAAGAAACCTCCTCTTTGCTATAGAGAAATGTACAAACCCGAACTTCTTGCCGCAGGCGCACTCCCGCACATCGTCCGAACAGCCGCCTCCGCGTCTCTTCATCTTCTGCCCCATCACTACACAAGACCAGCGCCCAGCGTGTGGCTCCCCGATCGCCCTTTGGTCTTCCGCCCCACACACCGCAGCAAGCACTGCGCGCCGTGTGGGTGGCGCCAGCCTCCTCGTTGGCGAGGTGTGTCGACGCAAGCACACACACTCGGCAGGTGCCTCGTGCGCCTGTGGCCTTTGTGCATCGGCGCGGCCGCACCATGCTCCCGCGCCAGTTTGTTTGCTAGCCCCTTGCGCCAACCCCCCGTTCAGACTTCCCCTGCACTTGCGCCTACGCGTAAGCCCTACATGCTTATGGGCAACACCATGCCCAGTGCCTGTACGCTCCTGTACCTGCACAACCATTCTCCTCTGAGTTTGGTCATTCGATAGAGGGTATCTCCTTCTGTCCCGATGCCCATCCTCGCTAGCACCGGCGGTTTAGTGTCCCCTTCCTCGCTAGGCTCACTATACCCACACGCCTTTAACTCGGCATGAATACCTGCAACCCCTTTGAAAGTAACTACGCTGTACACACGTAGGTTCATGCCCAACACAGTATACGTCCACACTAGTTGGTTTACATATAACAAAAAGAAGCACCCCTTATATTCTCCCACACCCATTGTGTCAACGCCCTCGTTGACATATACAATGATAAGAAGTAAGTGCACCTCACGGACTACAACTATCCTGACTCAGTTGACATTTATAATTGCCCCCATGAATTGATAGTCTTCATAGCCATGCCGGCCCCCTGCCAGCATATGGTCGCCTCGGTGTGCCCTCACACCTAGAGACCAGCACAACGACATTCTCCATCAATGTGCTACCATCATTGTGCTTGTCATTGCCGCTCCTCCTGCTCAATGCATCTGCCACAATGTTGGTTCGGCCCGGCTTGTACTCCATGCTGAAATCAAACTCAGCAAAGAAGTCTTGCCAACAAGCCTGCTTCGGAGAAAGCTTCTTTTGAGTTAGAATGTAAGAAGATGCAACATTATCTGTTTTCACTACAAACCTGGCCCCAAGCAAATAATGCCTCCAAGTCCTCAAGCAGTGAACCACAGCGGTCATCTCCCGATCTTGCACCATATATCTTCTTTCTGTCTCGTTCAGCTTTCTACTCTCGAAGGCCACTGGGTGACCTTCTTCCTCTTGGACTCCTCCTATAGCAAAGTCAGATGCATCCGTATGTACCTCAAATGGCTTACTGAAGTCTACTAAACATAGCACTGGTTCTTGCATTATGGCTGCCTTCAGCCGATCAAACGCTGCCTGACATGCCCCCGACCATACCCATGGAGCTTTCTTCTTGAGAAGCTCAGTAAGAGGACTAGCTATTGATGAGAAAGAATATATGAACCTTCTATAATAGTTAGCCAAACCAAGAAAACTCCTCAATTCACTTACCCCGGTAGGCTCGGGCCAATCGGCTATGCTCTCCACCTTTTTGGCATCCATCCATATCCGACCACTTACAATTCAATGCCCCAAGAAAGATACCTCACTTAGTGCAAATGAACACTTCTCCTTCTTCACAAAGAGCGAGTGTTCCCTCAACGTCCCAAACACGTGAGTTAAGTGACGCACATGGTCCCCCATGGTTTTACTATAGATTACAATATCATCCAAGTAGACCACCACAAACTTATCCAAATAAGGCCCCAACACCTTATTCATTAGAGTGCAAAAGGTAGCTGGTGCATTAGTTAAACCGAATGGCATAACTAAAAACTCAAATGCCCCATACCTTGTCACACATGTGGTTTTCCCCTCGTCGCCCTCCACGATCCAGACTTGGTAATATCCCGACCTCAAATCCAACTTGGTGAACACCGTCGCCTCCCTCAACTGATCAAACAAATCCGAAATCAAAGGAATAGGGTAACGGTTCTTAATAGTCACCTTGTTTAGAGCTCGGTAGTCTATACACAAACACATGGACCCATCTTTCTTCTTTTGGAATAGAACTGGTGCCCCATATGGTGCCTTTGAAGGACGAACGAACCCTGCTTCCAAGAGTTCATCTAGCTACCTCCGCAACTCCTCCAATTCCTTAGGCGCCATCCGATATGGTGCCTTAGCTGGTGGCTTGGAACCCGGTTCCAATTCAATAGCATGATCCACCTCTCTCGTAGGTGGTAGCCGCTTTGGTAATTCTACAGGAAACACATCTACATACCTCTGTAGAACTTCAGCAATCCGTGGTGGAATGGCTCTCATTCCTCCCTCCTCATCATCATGACCCCTCACCAGCGTAGCTATGTAAGTGTCATGGCCGTGTTGAAGACCCCTCTTCAACTGCATGGCTGAGAGCATCGAACTCCCAGCACTTGTCGACTGAACCTCCTTCACGTGACATGGCCCTCCTTCATCAAGGATGCAAAGCAACCCCAAATGGGGTAGTACAAATCCTTTGCACAAGCACAAGAAATCCATCCCAAGGATAAAGTCAAAGTCATCCATATTGACAAAAGAAAAGCTCACTTTACCTTGCCACTCTCCCACTATGATCGGCACATCCCGAGCTATGCCACAAATCGCCCTTGCTTCTGAGTTAACGGACTTGACTAGGCTGCCATCATCAACCCATGTCAACCCCAACCTTATAGCCTCTCAGGTTGATAGAAAGTTGTGTGTAGCCCCCGAGTCGATCATTGCCTTGGCCTCCTTGCCTCGGACTGAGAGTGTTATGTAAAAGAGCTCTCTTCTTGACCTTCTTGTGCTGCCCTCGTTGCCTTGCAAAGCTGAAACCAGCTTCAAGGAACCCATCCTTGCATGGTCCCCCGATTCCTCACTCTTGCTTTCCACCATGGAATTCAAAAGCTTCTTCCTAGGACAATCCTTGAGAAAATGGTCACCATCACAATGGAAGCATTTAGGCTTACCGTCTCCCTTCTTCTTCTTATCGTCCGTCCTCTCCAACCTGTTGCTCTTCCTCTCCCATGGCTTCTTGCCTCTGCTTGTCTTGCTGCCCTTAGAGCTTGATGTGGAGACCTCCGTCTTCTTCTCAAACTCAGTCAGCTTCTCAGCCGTGGAGAGGGCCTCAGCCAATGACTTGGCATCCCTCCTCCTCAGCTCTTGTTCAGCCCAAGGCTTAAGTCCACCAAGAAAAGCAAACAGCCGATCTTCATCGGTCATGTTAGAGATACATAGCATAAAAGATGTAAATCGAGAGACATACTCTTTAATCTTTCCCGATTGTTTCAAGGCCCTCAGCTCCTTGCGAGCCTCAAACTCAGCATTCTCCGGCAAGAATTGCCTCTTCAATTCTGCCTTGAAGTCGACCCAAGACAAAATTGGTGTGGTGCTAGCCTCTCCATCTCCGGTCCTCTGTCTCCACCATAAAATGACGTCGTCCACAAGAAACATAAAGGCACCCTTGATCATGTGCTCATCTCCATGAACACCGCTGACCGATAGGTATTGCTCTACCTGCCAAAGGAAGTTATCAATTACCTTTGGGTCTCTTGTGCCATCATAGACTTTAGGCTTCGGCACCTTCAATTTGTCGCTGGAGGATGGCTGAGTGGTGGCTGGTGTGGACTCCTCCACAGCAGTAGTCCCGGCCTCTGCTAGGACAATCTCTTCTCTCCCCACGCTCCCTGTGGTTTGAGGTAGACTCCCACCTCCGGCCATATATTTCTCCCATAAACTCACGCGTGCACCCAATGCCACTACTTCGCCAAGCAGCATTTCTTGGACGTCCTTGACCTCCTCCTTGATCTCACGCAAGTTGCTAGAGAATTCCTCCTTCCATGCGATAAGAGTTCGGTTAATTTCACTAAGCAATTGAGTAGAGACAATACCCGATGTTTCTCCTTGCTCAGTCATGACCTGTTCCTCTCCCTTCATGCCTAAAACGCTTGAAACGCTCTGATACCAGTTGTAACGGGGTTGGAGATCGCCTAGAACTTCAGCCAAGCTTTCCTACCTCGCCGGCACGTACTAAGTCGTGTCTAGCACGTTAAGCCTCCTTCAACACCTTCCCAAGATACTCAAGCGGATTGCAACCCTCACGAGAGTGATTTTCACCCACACCAGAACGAGAGAGAGAGAGAGAGAGAAGGAGAGAGAACACTAGGAAATGAAAAGAAACCTCTTCCTTGCTATAGAGAAATGTACAAACCCGAACTTCCTGCCGCATGCGCGCTCCCGCGCATCATCCAAACACCCGCCTCCACGTCTTTTCGTCATCTGCCCCACGCCAGGCGAACCAGCGCCCAAGGCGGGTGGCCGGCGCCCGATCGCCCTTTGGTCTTCCGCCCCCACACGGGCGCCAAGACCACCTGCGCCAGGGGTCGTGGCCTCAGCAAGGCTGCTGTTTGTTTACCCGTGGCGCAAGACTCCTCGCCTCGCACACTCGGCAGGCACCCCGTGCGCTTTGTGGCCTTTGTGCATCGGCGCGGCCGCGCCATGCTCCTGCGCCACTTTGCTTGCTAGCCCCTTGCGCCACGCCCCCGTGCAGACTTCCCCTGCACTTGCGCCCGCGCGTAAGCCCTGCATGCTTATGGGCAACACCATGCCCAGGTCTGTGCGGCTCCTGTACCTGCACAACCATTCTCCTCTGAGTTTGGTCATTCGACAGAGGGTATCTCCTTCTGTCCCGATGCCCATCCTCGCTAGCACCGGCGGTCCAGTGTCCCCTTCCTCGCTAGGCTCACTGTACCCACACGCCTTTAACTCGGCATGCATACCTGCAACCCCTTTGCAAGTAACTATGCTGTACACACGTAGGTTCATTCCCAACACAGTATGCGTCCACACAAGAACATAATCGGCGCGACCGCGCGGATGATCCTGTGCCGGAATTGGCAGCATAATCAACCCAACTTCTGAACTTAACCTCTCGAGTTTCCAAACTCAGATTGGACACAAATTTCGTACACAAGGCAAGGACCATGGAAGGAAGGTACTCATGTAATTTCATCCAATTCTGAGGTCGGGAAGGCATATTTCACACCCCTGGACAGAGATAACTTGAAGATTCTAAGTATAACTTGAAAATACCGAACTGGTTCATAGAATACTAAACTGAAATTAGGAATACCAATGTTCCTTTGGAAACACCATGAACTACTTCTAAGCACCAATTAGGTTAAAATACCTAACACCTCTAGAGAGCTGAAAATACCATCTTACAGGAGTTGGCAAGCCAACCGTCGGTGTCGGAAGGACAATATGTTTGACCCTGCGCTAATTTGTAAATACCAAGTGCTAAATGAAAATACCAAACAGATCTCAAGAATGCTCTTTTGCATTAACAAGTGCCAATTTTTTCGGTGATAACACCATGTAGTTGCTCTACATACCAATCACACCTTTAAATTAGAATACTATTTGATTAAATTTTAGTAAACAACAAACACAATTGTCTGGTGACAAAATACAAGTGCCAGACACCTAGTTAGCAGTTCAAAAAATAATACATACAACAGACCTATCCATTCAAAAAACTAATTTACACATTATAGACTTTTAGCAATTCGTCTTCTTTGTTCTCTTGGAGGTGTGCGTCAAAACATAAGGAGCAGTCATGACCTGACTAGGTTTCACCTTCCTCTTGTAGTGACGAGGAGACGGTTGCTCTGCTACTAGGGTCTCGACTGCGGCTGCAGACTCCACTGCGGCTGGAGCCTCCACTGTGGCTGGGCCCTCCTCCGATGCTGGGGCATCCTCTGTTGCTAGGGCGTCCTCTGCCGCTAGGGCCTCCTCTGCTGCTGTTGGGGCCTCCTTTGCTGCAGGGGCCTCCTCTGCTGCTCTGTCCAGCCTCGCTTGCATGACAACCATCTTTAGTTGCATGTCTTCCAAAGTAGCCGCCATCGTACCCACTATACACTTCACCCCGTCCATTTCACTCTCCAAGGTAGCATTCTTCAGTTTCAACTGCATGACTTCGTCTTGCAATTGAGATATAATAAATTCTGCCTGTGGTGGGTGGGCAGCCATCCCTTCCCCTTGTTCCCACTCTTGCTACGAAAGCGGATGAGCTACGGCTAATACACGACCTCCTTAGTTTTGTGAAATAAATAAATCAAACAAAATAAGAATACTAACCTACAAATCCAGGGTTTGCTGGTGAACTTCTTCATATGCCCCACTACGATGCACTTTGTTGCTGCCCCACTTAAGTACGCATGGAGCCGTTGTGGGATCAACTAGTTTATCAGTGCAAAAGGTAAAAGTACCTAGACGGGACATGGTTTCATAATACCAAACCTACAATAGCAAAAAATACAATTAGTAATGTACTAACCATATTATAATCACACAGAGAACGACCAGATGAAATATAATTACTCACCGTCATCGCCAAAGAACAACCTGCAAAGTAGCCATTATTCTTGGCTTTCTTTCGTGATAGCTGCAAAACAATGTGTCCATGCAATGCCTCCCCCCATGCGTACTCCTTCAGCCCATTCAGGTCGTCTATGTACCTATACAAGGTGAGCGGGACACCGTAGTTTGCCTGGGGGAAGAGAATACACACGAACACCATCAAAATTACTAACTTGGTGATTGTCTCCATGTCGCTATCTTTACGGACCAATTTGTGCAGTTTCCTTGCTATGTCTTTCCGATTGGGAGCCTTTCCGTGAAAATGATTGACCACAAAATCTGGGATTTTCTTGCACCTCCCTACCACCGAGTGTGAGCCCTTGAATGGGAGACCCATCATGTTAGAGACCTCAACTGCACTAAACTCCATATATCTCTTCCCTATCAAAAAAGAATTGTGGATCTTGTAAAACTTATTGGCTAGGGATGAGACAAAAGTAGCCTCGATATGCCCACCTTTTACTTCCAAGAAGTGCCCAAAGGGGGTCTTTTTGATTGCCCTTATATGTTTTTTCTTTAGTTTTGCCTTTTGTATTGTCTCCAAGAAAAAAGCAGGGCTACACTGAGTTGTTAATCCGCTCTCCATTTGTTAGCTGTGACAAAAAAAAGTAAAACATGAGTTATAAATTAAAAAGTTGCCCTAACAACCTGCCTAATGTGCCTTGCCCTCACAACCTGCTTACTTCTTTCTTTAAGCCAAAAGCCACAAATTTACCAGCCTGGAAGCCACAAATTTTTCTATACTAAGAAGACGGCCAAATCCTTCCATACAAATACATAAAAGATCCAAAAAGCTAACAAAAATTATAAAATAAATAAAAAACAAGGTGATGCAAGTAACAATACTGCCTCATCAGAAGCCTAATAAATATTATGAAAGTATACCAACCGGCATAAGCCAGTGCTTCATTTCCTTTCCTTAATTTACAAAAGAAAAAAAGGCCCACACAACTTAGATCCACTTCCCTCTTTATTTTTCACTCATATAAATTGAAAGAACCTTATTTAATTTAAATAATTAATTGAAACTAGAATAAACCAAATTGCCACTGAAAGCAATTCAAAATCACATACCAAAAAGAACAATTTAGAGAATACAACCAATGGAACGATGGAGAGAAAAAAAAATTCAACCTCACAAAATTTTTTATTCCGATTATAAAACAAGGAATTGAAAGATTTAAATAGATTGTACTAGAAAATAAGACAACCAAAGAAGAAGCGGCAAAGATTTAAATAGATAGTACTCGATCAATTATAGCATGAATCATTTTCAGGTGAAAATCCAACTTAGTAAAATCCCAAGGAAGCCATTTAAACACAGTAATTTCGTAAAAAAAAAAAAAACCTATTTTGCAGCCACGAAATCCAAAAAAAAAAAAAAACCCTATTTTACGGCCACAAAATCCTCTAAGTAATGTGATGTATTTAAGAAATACAGGAAAAATAAAAAAATTAAGATTTACCGATTGTCTTTTCCTGAGTAATCTGTTCGGGCACACCAAATAGATAGATATTGGCAGCTTTAGCCTCTTATAAAATGACCAGATTCATGTCTTCAAATCCTTTCTTGTTCAGAAACCCTCTCTGCTTGGCTTCTCAGCTGGGAGACAACCAACAAAAAATGCAGCTTTCTCTGCCCTGATACGTAGATGTCGTCCTTCAATTTTTGGACTGGCGTGGGAGAATGAAAAGTCGAGGGGGGAAGGGGGTAATGGAACGCTGAATTGAAATCCGGGTTGGTCTGGGTCGGGATAAAAGGTGGCTGACCCGGAGGGAAAGACATGGAGACCGTACCCACGCCCGTTTCGTGCGTGGACGATCTCTCATTGGCCCTTGGGTTTGCTCCAAAACCATCCAGTTTCGGAGCAAATCCGGAGCGAGTCGCAATAGCGACATTCACCCCCGACGCCTCAAGAGACCTCGACGTCTCTCATTGCCTCTGTCGGTTGTCTCTGTAAGTGACCGGCTCCAATTTCAATTTTGGGTTTCTTCTAATTTGGTAATTTGCTTACGATTTTCTTTGTATGTAGGAGCCTCCTCCTAAAAGGTGGGATCTCTCTATATGCGATGTGGAGCTTGCAGGTGAGACATTGGTGGCGTCCATGCTCGGCGTCGAAATGACTGAGTCGCATACCCCTGACGCTCAGCTTGTTGCATCCTCGGTTTTGCTGATTGAAAGCGTCAAGTCTCCTAGGCCCAGCACTGGACTAGTTCAGGATTCTGCACACATAACTACTCCGATTGAACCCTCGACGTCTGCCATGCTTGGGACACCTGTTGATGTTGCTTCCATAGTGGTTCTAGCGATCACCCCCATGCCTTCTACTTCTACCCAGCCATTACAATCTGTCGTGGTCGCCCAACTATTACAGCTCTGGAAGGATGACATTACCCCTCGTTTGCGTTCCTCATATGCTTGGAAGGATCTCTCTTTGGGTACCGATGCTGAGTTCTTGATGTGCGTGCTGCGTGAAGCTGAACGTGATACCTCTGGCATGTGGGAGTCGGTTCAGAGTTTTCTTTATCTTTCCCGTTCCTTGTACTAATCTGAAACTTTTGCCGATGGGAAGACCAATCGTGAGAGGAAGAGCACGGAAGAAGTCAGGGCTCAGGCTATCCTTTTGCAGGAACAAATTTTGCAAGGTCCGACAAGTACGGTCCAAATCAGCACCGCATGGCCTGGGTCAACAAGTCAACTATTGTCTTCGGTCAACCTGTGAAATCAATCCGTCAATCAGTACCGATCGAGCAACGGCTGAGATCAAAATTGCCATGTCATCAGCTTACATGGACGATAAGTCATACAATGAAGCCACATAAGCAGTCTACAAGGAATACACGTGGATCTTGCCTTGGCGTAAAGCAGTTCCACACTTCAAGGGAGATGTTACGCAGAGGAAGTTGATATGGGTTACAACCACCCCGATAAACCTGGTCTACATAGTTGAAGTCCGATAAGCCTACAAAACAATAGGCTCATGACATACAGGGGGGGTCAAAAAAAAATTCGAGATCAAGAATTCAGAGAGACAGAGACACAGAAATACAAAAACTTACGTCCAAATTCCAAAAATCCCAAATCACCACATCCAAATCAGTGAGAGAGCAACAAGCATTCCTGCCGCTATTTCACAATCAAATTGCCGCGAGCCAATCGGAATACTAAATTTTTCGTCAAGCTTAGGCAAAATTTAAATTTGTTCCGTTCGTTTGTGAAGAAGGCGTATGTTGATTGTTCGTGTCTATTCGGAGATCGTTTGTGCTTATTTGGAGATCGAATCAAAGGAGTTCTTGAAGTCGCACCCACACAATCACCTTGAAATTACCAAATTACCCCTCAAATTTTTTTGTATATTGTACATCGGACACGTATTTTACGGTTCAACCATTGTACTTGTTTACAAATTTGGCACGGCCGGTGGGACCCTTCTACCTTTCATCTCTTTCTCCAACCTACCAATTCAAATGGCCAGTTCCAAC
The DNA here is from genome assembly GCA_019845555.1 of Aristolochia fimbriata. Taxonomy (NCBI): domain Eukaryota; kingdom Viridiplantae; phylum Streptophyta; class Magnoliopsida; order Piperales; family Aristolochiaceae; genus Aristolochia; species Aristolochia fimbriata. The sequence goes on from CM034078.1 coordinate 23,276,386, forward strand.
ACCAACAACAACAACAAGGCCGCAACTAAAACCCCCACTACCGGAGCCAGCTTGTCACCGGCACCAACAATGGCCGACCCTTTGGTGACCTTCCCACGCCGTCCGCAGACACCAACCGCTGCTGCTGCCGGCCAAGCCAGAGGGATTCGTCCATCCCAGATTCCTGTGATCATTCGTTCAACACCGACCATCAGATCTGTCACGGGATCCCTGCCAACACAGCATGCAAAATCAACCGCAGGCAAGTCAAGCTCCGGTCAGTCCCATAGTTTATCCAACAAGGGTCCATCCCTCGAGGAGCTATTCAGCAGTTCTGACATCTCCACCGCCGATCAGTCCATTGGCCAGCCCGGTCGCAAGTCCAGTAAGGAGCTCTCCTCCAACGGCAAGCCGGGTCCCTGCACTGATCACTCATTTCGAAGGAAGGCGTATCATTCCTTCTCCCGTGAGATCGGTCGCGTCATCTGGGTCACCTCTTGCTCCAAGTCCTTCTCCTCCCACATCTCCAGTCATCAGGGTCTCCGCGATGATGACACAAACAAAGACAGTGGAAGAACAACTGGCAGAACTCCAAGCTGCCATGAAAGAAAGGGACGAGCAGCTAAGGGAAAGAGAACTGCGGAGAGATCTCTAGATCGCTACAATTTTGCAGAAGTTTGAGCAAATCGCAGATCGCTTGGGAGCTTCCTCCCAACCCAGAAACGATGATGGCCAGGCAGGACCTAGCACTGCGGCCAATCCCGTTACAATCCCTCCTTCACCCATCATTCGTCTATCCCGTTACGATCCCTCCTTCACCCATCATTCGTCTATCCCGTTACGATCCCTCCTTCACCCATCATTCGTCCATCCCCGGCTCCCGAAATTTCACCAATGAGCCGGGAACCACTGCTCGAAGAACCAGGGGTGCTATCCTATGGCACCCTGCAAGAAATGATCTCCAATGCAATGGAGCAGAAAGTACAAACCGAGGGAGTTAGATCTCAAGCCTACATTAGGCCCTACTCCCGACGGATCCAGGCAACCCGTATGCCTGCCTCTTACCACCCGCCTAAATTTCAGCAATTCAGTGGGGACGGCAACCCAAAACTGCACGTCGCCCACTTTATTGAGACCTGCAACAATGCAGGAACGGACTGTGACCTTCTGGTCAAACAATTTGGGCAATCCCTCAAAGGGAACGCATTGACTGGTTCATTGAACTCCCAGCCGAATCAATCGACAGCTGGGAACAACTACAGAGTGAATTCCTCAGCCACTTTTATAGCACGAAGCGAACGGTGACGCTGGTGAAACTCACGAATTTGAAACAACACCAGGGAGAGAAAGTGATTGAATACATCAATCGCTGGCGCAACCTAAGTCTCAACTTCAAGGAGAGCACCTCCTTGTCCACACAGACAACCAGCAACATGTGCATTCGGGGGATGAATTGGACTCTAGTGTACTTCTTACAGAGTCGGAAGCCGAGGGACTTCCAAGAATTGGTGACCGAGGCGCATAACATGGAGATCCTTATCCAAGAAAAGGGAGAAGGAAAAGCTCCAATGTCCGAGGCCGACAAGAAGCCAAAATTCGTAAAGGAGTACAAAGCTCCTGTAATAGAAGCGCTCGCCACCAACGTCGTCGAACCGCAAAAGATTACGGCGATCCAAAATCAAAGTACGGGGAACGACTGGAAGCCAAATGTCAGCCGACTCACCGGCGGTGCACCCCGTCAAAAATTCACATTAAAGGATAGGCAGGCCAAAACCTATCCTTTCCCCGACTCCGATGTTCCAAGCATGCTCGAACAGCTCCTGGAGAAAAACATGATACAACTTCCAGAAGCCAAAAGGCCGAAAGATGTTGGAAAAAGCTCAGACCCCAACTATTGCAAGTATGACAGACTGGTGGGCCATCCTACCGAAAAATGTTGTCCTCAAGGACAGAATACTTGAATTAGCCACACAAGGTTGCATCATCTTGGAAACCGATGATAACACCGCGACTTCCCACACCATCTTCGTCCAATCATATTCCGGCACCAAAACAGGAAGTCAAAGGACGAACAGAAAGGTCTTCATCTCGCGCACTGCAGGACTGAGACCGCAACCCACCACAACAGACAAAGAAGGGTGGGAAATAGTAACCCGTAAAAAGAAATTACTTCTTGAAACCCCAGTGAAGATATTCATCAAGGGGTATGCGGCAGGAGAATAAAAAAGGAAAGTCCAGAAGGAAATAAGAGGCAGAAGGTACAGACGTAAATCTACCCCTGCCAAAGTCGGAGAAGAGACTTTTCAAAGGAAGCCAAAGCCGATCACTTTGGCTGATTTCTTCCCATCCGAATTCCTAATGTCAACCCCTGCATTGGTAGCCACTTTTTCACCCTAGATGGTTGAGCAAAGGCGTGAAGGAAAGGCTCTGATGGGGTCCATCGATGACATCCACACGTGCTTACAGGACGTGTCTATCACAAATGCCGTACATGATGACCTAGATTTGCCAATCAGATCTAGACAAGCTCTCATCAAATTTGTCGCGGCTAAAGACGACTGGCATGCCGAAGTTGAGCAATTGAGAATGCGAAGGCATGATGAGCCAAAAGTCGGTTTATCTCCTAGCACAATGAAAGAAGAACAACTGGTGGAGCCACCACAAATCAAGGAGGCTCACTCAACCTCCATTTCTTTCAAAGAAGCGGATATGCTGCTCGGAGAAAGGTCTCATAATCGACCTTTGTTCGTTTCTGGAGCTATCAAAGACCGATGGATCAACCGCATACTTCTCGACAGCGGATCAACCGCATACTTCTCGACAGCGGATCAACCGCATACTTCTCGACAGCGGATCAGCCGTAAATATTCTGCCAATCCAAACTTTGAAAAATGTTGGGTTGGTTCCTAACGATCTCCAAGCCAGTTCATTAATGATTCAAGGCTTCAATCAAGAAGGACAACGAGCGTTGGGAACGATCAGGCTGGAACTCCAAATCGCAGACATGATTTCTCACGTGCTATTCCACGAAATTGACACTCGCACATCTTATAATGTGCTGCTCGGGAGGCCCTGGCTACACAATAATAAAGTCGTTCCTTCAACCCTTCATCAATGCTTCAAATATTATCATGATAGAGAGGAAAAGACGGTGTTCGCAAACGAATGCCCTTTTACAGAGAGAGAAGCTTCCTTCGCAGACGCTAAGTTTTACTCAGAAGAAAAAGCTACCACCTCGAGTAAAACTAGTTCTCCCAAAGCTGTCAAAGATAAACGGGCCAACCCTAAGGGGCAGACGAAGGAACCAATTCTCAGGTACGTTCCTCAATCAAGAAGGAAAAAAGGAGAATCTCCGTTCACTATTTGTGATCGAGAAGAACCAGCAGAGAAAATGAAGGCCTTAAAAAGCACTGCTACTATTCCTTTGCCCAAACTTAATAACTAGGGCATCTTCGAAAAGAAGAGAAGTCTACCCGAGCTCCCTAAAACTCGGACGCAATGGTTTGATGCCAACGCTTACAGAATGATGGCAAAGGCAGGGTCCGGGTTCTCTCCCAGACAACTACAAGAGAAACTGATGATGGTCGTTCAAAACCTGCCACCAACCCAGAAAAATCTCCAGGCGCAGGGTTATTCAATTCCTTGTAACCAACATGGGCTTGGCTATCAGGAATACGAACCTGTTGTGATCTCTGGCAAGGACAATGTCAATCAGGTGACGACCAAAAGAAAGGTGGCCGCCTCAGAAGGAACCCAGACATCTGCTTTTGACCGAATTGGCATCCTAGAACTACGACTCTCGGCCTTCGTCCGATTGAGTCAAGAATAAAACAGATATCCGAACATTCCCTCAAGACCAAGTAACGAGCCCAAATCCAAAGGTACAAAAATCTGGCACAAAAAGGGGCAAGAAGAAAACCCTGAACCAAATGTCACTCCAGCAGCAACAAAAAAATAAGGAGTCTTCCAAAGATTGGGGAAGCCGACGGAGCAACCCAAAAAGACTGTCTTCCAAAGACTTGGGGCACCTAAGCGAATTCCCGTGACCCAAAGATTGGGGAAAGTAGCAAAAAAACTCTTCAAAAAGAAAATAGATGGAAAGCAATGGGGCTACCCCATTAATCATCCATACACCTGTGGTGATTTACTTATCATCAAAGAAAGAAGACGCCGAAGAAGAAGCAGCTACTGTCCACCACATTTCGGTCGGCGAGGGCGAAAATCCAACTCCTGAAGAAGAGCTGGAAGAAGCACCTGCAATCTTCGAGGAAGGCGGCCAAGCAACGATCGACCAATTGAAGAAAATAACTTTGGGTACGGAAGAAGATCCAAGACCCACTTTTCTAAGTGCTTCACTGACATTAACAGAAGAAAAAGAATATGTCACCTTAGTTAGTGAATATAAAGACGTTTTCGCTTGGTCGTATACTGAGATGCCTAGGCATGACCCAACAATTGCAGTACACAAACTCGCTATCAAAACTGGAGTCAAACTAGTAAAGCAGACTCAAAGACGATTTCGTCCCGAACTCGTCCTAGAAATAGAGAAACAAGTCGACAAGTTTCTCAAAGCCAACTTCATCCGTGAAGTCAAATACCCAAGCTGGATCGCCAACATTGTGCCAGTGAAGAAGAAGAATGGGCAAATTCGAGTCTGCGTCGATTTCAAAGACTTGAACAAAGCATGCCAAAAAGATGACTTCCCGCTCCCCATCACCGAATTAATGGTGGATGCAACAACGGGACATGAAGTTTTGTCATTCATGGACGGATCTTCCGGCTACAACCAAATTTGGATGGATCCAAAAGATGAGGAAATGACGGCTTTTCGCACGCCAAAAGGTATTTTCTGTTATAAAGTAATGACATTTGGTCTGAAGAATGCAGGGGCCACCTATCAAAGGGCCATGCAAAGAATATTCGACGACTTCCTACACAAATTTGTGGAGTGTTACGTCGACGATCTGGTCGTCAAAACCAAATCAAGGGACGACCACTTAAAAGATTTGTGAGCTGTCTTCGAACGCCTGTGACGACACCAGCTGAAGATGAACCCGCTTAAGTGCGCTTTCGGAGTTTCATCCGGGAAATTCCTCGGATTCGTGGTCAGACATAGGGGCATCGAAATCGACCAGGCCAAGATCGATGCCATCCAATGAATGCCTGAAACAAAGACTATGTCAGAATTAAAAAGCCTTCAGGGGCATTTGGCATACATACGGCGGTTCATCTCAAATTTGGCCGGAAGATGTGAACCCTTCAGCCGTCTCATGAAGAAGGACACACCCTTCGAATGGGATGAATCCTGCCGACGAGCGTTCCAAAACATCAAAGATTATCTTATGAAGCCACTAGTACTGATGGCTCCATCTCCGGGAAAACCACTTCTCCTAAACATCACAGCTCAAGAAAAGTCTCTAGGTGCTCTCCTCGCCCAAAATGATGACCAAGGAAAAGGACGCCCGTTGTATTACTTCAATCGCACAATGATCGGGGCTGAACTCAATTACTCCCCGATCGAAAAGACGTGCCTCGCACACATCTTCGCCATCTAGAAGCTGAGACACTATCTACTCGCACACTATACAAATTTAATCTTTCGGACAGATCCCCTCAAATACATCATGTCCAGATCCATGCTCTCGGGACGGCTGGCCAAATGGGCGTTGTTGCTCTCTGAGTTTAGAATCAATTTTATTCCACAGAAGGCCGTAAAAGGACAAGGATTGGCAAATTTCCTAGTCGATCACCCCATCCCGGCAGAATGGGAGGTAAGTGAGAATATGCCCGATGAAGAAGTTTTCTACATTGAAGTGCTACCCCCATGGAGGATGTATTTCGATGGCACTGCACAAAAAAATGGAGCAGGCGCTGGCGTCCTTTTCATGTCTCCAAAAAATTACCTAATCTTCGACCATTGTTGGGTGTCTAGCAAGTGCACTAGGTCAGCAAGTAATATAGACTCGAGAGTCCAGATATCGATCCCACAGAGACCTTGATGAGAACTCGGTTTAAGTAAAGATTTTTCTATTGATTGAGGTGAAGAAATTTTTGGTTTTTGATTTTGAGAACTGGAAAAGAAAACAGAATTAAACTACTGGAAAAACTAAATGAGATGAGATGTTGGGGAGAGTGTCAATCCCTCCTAGTTGCTAACATGCAAAGTTCTGATTTTATAGCTCAAATACCCTTACATTGACTTAGCTTTTGAAAACCTGGTTATCCATATACAGAAAATAACTTTCACCTATTCCTTGAACTCCATCACAATCCGGAAACATTCAAATCCTAGGTGCATAAATATAAAAGCTTAAAGATTAACTCTCTCTTATTCAGAACAAGAGATATAGAAGTCACATCACTTTTCAACTAGTCTCCATCACAATCCGGAACGATCTAGTTAGAAAAATAAGTTGTTTTAGAAAACAGGAATCAAATAACTAACCCAAGTCTCTACTGAAATTTAACTTCTCTATTCGAACCTCATTAAATTCTAGAATTGAATTTAAATCAGAAATAAGCAATGAACTCAGTTTCTAAAACCAAAAGCAAGGTACTTTATTGCTATAATTTCAGAACTTAAACATAGAACAACTAGGAGTTCATGACTTCCCCAACAAAGAGAGACTACTCCATGATAAAATAATAAGCACACAAAAAGGATTCAATTACAGCCATGAAAACAAGAAGAAAATAAGTATAGAAAACCCCCTTGAAGGACTGCCCTTAGCTTCAACTCCTCCTTGACTGGAATCTCTTCCTTCTCTCTCCAAAGTACCAAGAGGTCGTGTAAGATTTCCTCTGGACTTTCTCTCAACTTCAAACTGACAACAAAAAGTAGGAAATTGAACTAAAACTATTTACAACTCGTAAACTCGATGCTACACTACAAAAACTCGATTCCTTGCTCTCTGCCTCGGACTTCCTTTTATAGCTGAAGTTCTGCCCAGAACTTGTAATTTCTGCCTCTGTCCAGGGGTTTGAATTGTGACTTCCCGACCTCAGAATTTGATGACAATACATCTGAACCTTCCTTCTGAAGTCCTTTCCTTGATCACGAAATTTGAATCCATTCTGAGTTGGAAAACTCGAGATATGATGTGAAGAAGTTGCTTGATTCTGCTGCCAAATCCAGCACTGGGTCCACCACTTGGAAGATATGAAACTTGAGAACCACAACTTGGACTTGCCTGAATTTTCCTGATATGATCCTTAGTATCCTCAGTAATATTCAGTCCAAATTTGGCTTCAATTGGAACACGGGAACTCCTAATATGTTCTTCACAATTTTCGGATTTAACTTCTCCTTCTGGCAGCAGTTTCATTCTTTGAGTGGAACTTCTCCTTTTTTTATCATTCAATGCACCTAGACTCGAGCAATATTCCATAAAATCTTCGTGGAAACCTTCCTTAGACAATTAGGACTTCTTATCCCAGGTTTGGGCTTGATTTGTAGTCAGAATCCCGAGATTTCCGCAGATCACGATGCAGAGCCAGTGGCGCGGTCGCGCCACTTTTTCTTCTGATATTGGCGTGGTCGCGCCACTTTTTCTTCTGATATTGGCGCGGTCGCGCCATTCCTTAGAATCTTTGCCAACTTCCTGAAATAGAATTTTGAACTTTGTAAGGCAACTGTCTGGCGTGCCTGCGCCACAGGTAGTGCCATCTTCCTGGCGCGGTGATAAGTGTCCAAAAGACTCTTATTTATGCATGAGTTATTGACCATAAATTCCTAATTTGAGTTGATTATGAGAATGAAAGTGACAAATATAACTCAAATACATGTTTTGTGTCTCAGGTACCCGGTAAAAAAAGAAAATCTAAATTCTGAGGAAAAAAGAAGGAAAAATGAGCAAAATCAAGCAAAAAAGGGAATGGCGCGACACCGCCGATCCTGGCGCGACCACGCCGGTAAAATGTTCAAAAATTCAAAGAAATTCAGAAAATTCCCAACGGCTAGTGAGGCTGAAAGGAGGACAGTTCGAGAATGTGAAATTGCGCGACCACGCCCCACGAGGGCGCTACCGCGCCAAGAAGATGGCGCTACCAGTGGCGATGCCGCGCTGCACTGTTTCCTTACAGAGATGCCAAGTTCTATTTCGGGAAGTCGGCAAAGAGTCTAAGGAGTGGCGCGACCGCGCCAGCTCGACAGAATAAAGTGGCGCGACCACGCCATGACGAATCCTTCCTCATTTAGGACCCGAAGGCCGTGTTCCATACTTAGACAAAATTTCTGCCCCAGTGGCGCAACCGCGCAAAAACAAAGAACAATTTGGCGCGACCGGGTCGTTGACTCAGCATATGTAAATTACGGAAATCTCAGGATTTTTACTACCAATCAAGCCCAAACTTGGGAGAAGAAGTCTTAATTATCTAAGGAAGGTATCCACGAAGATTTTATGGAATATTGCTCGAGTCTAGGTGCATTGAATGATCAAGAAAAGAAGAAGTTCAATTCAAAAAAGGAAACTGCTGCCAGAAGGAGAAGAGAAAATCCGAGTTTTAAGAGAGCTATATCTGGAGTTCCCGTATCCCAATTGAAGCCAAACTTGGAACGAAGATTCCTGGTGCTACTGAGGATCATATTACAAAAATTCAGGCCAATCCATGCCGGGCTTCTCAAGATTCATATCTTCAAAGTGGTGGACCCAATGCTAGAATTGGCAGCAGAAACAAGGCAACTTCTTCTCTTCATATCTCGAGTTTCCCAACTCAGAATGGATTCAAATTTCGTGAGCAAGGAAAAGACTACAGAAGGAAGGTTCGTATATAATTTAAGCCAATTCTGGATCAGGAAAACACAATTCATACCCCTGGACAGAGGCTAAAATTACATGTTCTAAGCAGAACTTCTGCTATAAAAGGAGGTCCGAGGCAGAGATCAAGCATCCAGTTTTATATCCAGTTTTTGTAGTGTAAATTCAGTTCTTAGTTTGTTTTTCTTATTTTTTAGTTAGGTTAGAGAAAAGAGAAAAGTCCAGAGGGAGTCTTACACGACATCTTGGCACTTTAAAGAGAGAAGGTGGAGATTTCAGTCAAGGTGCAAGAGAAGCCAAAGGCAGTTCTTCAAGGGGGTTTCTGTACTTAGTTTATTTTATGTCTATGGCTATAATTGAATCATTTTTACTGTGTGTTTATTATATTATCATGGAGTAGTCTCTCTTTGTTGGGGAAGTCATGAACTCCTAGTTGTTTATGTTTAAGTTCTGAATTCTATAGCAATAAAGTACTCTGCTTTTGTTTTAGAATCTGTATTCATTGCTTATAGCTAATTTAGATAGATATCTGAAGCTTAATGAGGTACGAATTGAGAAGTTAAATTTCAGTAAAGATTTGGGTTTGTTATATGATTCTTTGTTTTCTAAAACAACTCACTTTTCTCACTAGTTGTTTCCGGATTGTGATGGAGACTAGTGAAAAAGTGATGTGACTTTTTATAACCCTTGTTCTGAATGAGAGAGTTGATATTTATGCACTTAGGATTTGAATGTTTCCGGATTGTGATGGAGTTCAAAGAATGAGTGAAAGTCAACTTGTTTTTCTCAATAGTTGTTTCCGGATCGTGATGGAGACTAGTGGAAACCAATTTGACATGTTAAAATTTTTTTGTTCTGAATAAGAGTTGATCTTCAAGCTTTTATATTTATGCACCTAGGATCTGAATGTTTACGGATTGTGATGGAGTTCAGAGATTAGGTGAAAGTTATTTTCTGTATATGGGTAACCAGGTTTTCGAAAGCTAAGTCAAGGTAAGGGTATTTGAGCTATAAAATCAGAACTTTGCATGTTAGCAACTAGGAGGGATTGACATTCTTCTCCAACATCTCATCTCTATTAGTTTTTCCAGTAGTTTAATTCTGTTTTCTTTTCAGTTTTCAAAACCAAAACCAAAAATTTCTTTTCCCTCAATCAATAGAAAAATCTTTACTTAGACTGAATTTTTATCAAGGTCTCGGTGGGATAGATATCTGGACTCTCGAGTCTATATTACTTGCTGACCTAGTGCACTTGCTAGACACCCAACACATGGTAGTGCCCTCGTGGGGCGCGATCGTGCCATTTCACATTCCGGGGTTGTCTTCTATGAGGCTTTGCTAGCCGTTGGAAATTTCCTGGAATAATTTGAATTTTTGCACATTTTCCTGGCGCGGTCGCGCCAGAATCGGCGCGGTCGCGCCATTCTCCTTTTGGCTCTATTTTGCTCCTTTTTCCTTCATTTTCACTCAGAATCCAGATTTTCTTCTTTTAGCGGGTACCTGAGACACAAAACATTTATTTTAGTTATAAATGTCATTTCCATGCTAATAATTAACTCAAAATGGAAGTTTCTAATCATAAATTCATGCCTAAAACAGTGTCTTTCAGACACTTATCAACCATAATCCTTGGTTTGTGGATGGCTATCAAAATGAACCTTAACCAGCTAGAAATCTTCGGCGACTCAGCCCTAGTGATCAAGCAGTTAATCGGGGACTTCGAAGTCAAGAAAGACAAACTCGTGCCTTATCAAAAAAAGGCCCTAAGGCTACTGCAGAAAATCCCAAATGTGACCCTGGGTCATGTGCCGCGAGCCAACAATAGCCAAGCAGACGCATTGGCAGGAGTCGCTGCAAGTCTAGCACAATTCGATGCAAGGCCCGAGCGGATCCCCGTATGCGAAAGATGGGTGGTACCTATCTTGGAAAACTCATCCGGGGAGGAGGAAACCAATCTGGTTTCGGTCTACGCAATCGAAGAAGAAGATTAGCGTCGGCAATTCCTTGATTACTTACAGCACAAGAAACTACCCGAGGAACTAAAAGCTCGGTCTTATGTACGAAGAGTGGCGCCTAAGCTCTGCTTGTTCAACAAGACATTGTACCGACGATCCTACGACGGTATCCTACTCAGATGTGTCTCTAAAGAAGAAGGACAAACGATCTTAGCCGAAGCACATGGAGGAATCTGTGGAGCCCATCAAGCGGCCCCCAAACTATATCTTCAAGTCAAACAGTTAGGCTACTATTGGCCTACAATGCTGCTAGACGCGATGGAATTAGCAAGACATTGCACGGCATATCAACTCTACGCTAATTACATTCATCAACCTCTCAGCCCTTTACATCCGACAGTGGCCTCCTGGCTATTCGAAGCATGGGGGATGGACATTATAGGTCCAATCACCCCGAAATAGTCTGCAAATCACCAGTATATACTGGCCGCCACCGATTATTTCTCTAAGTGGGCAGAAGCGACAGCTTACAAAGAAGTCAAAGCTGCCACCGTGGTCGACTTCATTCGAACGTAAATCGTATATCGGTATAGTGTTCCGAGATACTTCATGACTGACAACGGTACCCCATTCTGTAACAAGATCATGAACAATTTCTGTGAGAAATTCGACATCCAACAAAGGACGTCCACTGCATACAATCCCGCTGCTAACGGCTTGGCAGAAGCCTTCAACAAAACCTTGTGCAAAATATTAAAGAAGACAGTCGCAGGGAACAAGAAAGACTGGCATGATAGGCTCGGAGAAGCACTGTGGGCATACAGGATCATATTCTGAACTCCAACAGAGTCAACCCCTTATCGCTAGTCTACGGTGTTGAAGTCGTGCTGCCACTGGAGATACAAATTCCATCTCTACGAGTCGCTCTTCGAGAAGGACTCACGGAAGAGGAGAACATCCAACTTCGCTTACAGGAGTTAGAATCCCTCGACGAAAAGCACCTGGAAGCACAGCAAAGGCTTGAATGCTATCAAGCTCGCCTCACTCGCGCTTTCACTAAAAAAGTTAAGTTTTGTTCCTTTCAAAAAGGGGATCTCGTCTTAGCTGTGCACAGACCAATCATGGCCACAAGCAGAGAAGGGGGAAAATTTGCACCTAAATGGGACGGATCGTTTGTCGTTCAAGAAGTCTACACTAACGGCGCTTACAAATTAGTCACTCCCGAAGGAAGAAGACTACCGGCCATAAACGGTAAATTTCTCAAAAAATTCTATCCATAACAGTATTTGTATTCCAAACACGAAGTTTATAAATCAAGAGTCAAAATTCAACTATATGGAGAAAATAAAGCGGCTACAAGTCAAATTGAAAGAAAAACTACAAAAAAGCAAAGTAAATCAAAGACCCCTCGCCATCTCCTGCTGTAACTCTACAAAGGCAGCCCTCGACGACAGAAGAGTTGCCTCCTCAGCTGCACAGTGAGTAGACCTGGCAATAACCTCCGCTACCTTCTGCTCAGCTTCAACGACGGCCTTCTTCAAATCTCGCACGCTCTCTTGAATCTGCTCAACTTGAGTTGTATGGTATACAACTTTAGTCCCGTCCGATTGAAGTTTTTCTCTACCTAGCTTCAGGCGTTCACGGGCATCCTCTTCGTCAACCTTAGCTTCTGAAAGCTCTTCAGCAGCCTCGCCCAAAGTGATTTCGGCATTTTCCAGCTTAGAGGACAATGCATCCAAAGCGTCCCGAGCATCACTCTCTGACCAATCCCTTGAAGTGCGACTTGCCTTCTCTCCAACCAAACTTTCTGTCCTTAAGAGCCTGCAGCTTCTGAGTGTAAACCTATAGGCAAGTCACATCGTGACTCCCCTCCTGTAATTTACTGATGATAAAATCCGCATCAGCAGCCAAAGACGTGTCGCGCACTGCATCTGGTGATAACATACGATGGGTTATTTGGTCCTTCCAGGCCTGTAGCATCACACCCTCAACATGAGACAACAACTGCTGCGACGGAGTCGCCAGAGAAATCGAGGCAGGCGGGGTAGGCAGTGTCGGAGAAGTGGTCGTGTTCTGTACGATTGAATCTTCCTCAATGGCTAGAATGACCTCAGCTACCCCCACAACGGCTGGAATGACCTCAGCTATTTCCTCAACGGCGACTGGAATTTCCTCTTGGACGACCTCGACAACGTCCTCAATGGCTGGAACTGGAGCTTCAACTGCTGGAGTTGGAGCTTCCTCTTGAACGACTGAGGCTTTCTCTCGCACAGTCAAAGCTTCTACCTCAACTACTTCCTCAACTGATGGAGTTGGAGCTCCTTCTTGAAGGAATGGAGATGGAGCTTCTTTCTCGATGGTAGTTTCCTCGGCCGCCTCCTGAACAACTGGAGGAGCAACCTCTTGAATAGGCAAAGTCTCGAGCTGAGTCGAGGATGGGGCAACCTCCACAAAAACCTCCACCACCTCCGTACTCTCAAAGGTAGAAACAATGCACGAACCTATCTGAACAGTTGATGTGGGCTGAGACTCCTCTTCCTGAGGTACTTCAGATGCCTCTAGAGAAGAGGATATGTGAACAGTCTCGGGAGGATTTAACTCCAACTTGGACAAGAAGGCTGAGGCTCTACAGGAGGCTCTACTTCCGAAATCGGAGGAAACAACGTCGGTGGCGAAGGGAGAGAAGTGGGCTGAACTTCCACACACGCCTTCTTCTTCCTTGACGCGGAACCAAAAGCCTCTGTCAAAGTAGTGAGAGGGGCCCTCTTCTTTTTTGCCTGAAATTTAAGAGAGGAATGAGAAAGAGCAGCAAAACAAAAAGAGTCACAAGTATAACGCGGCTTACCGAAGATGCACCAATTGGCTTCTTGCCTTTCGGCCTCCGTTTGTGAGGATGAAACCGATCGCTGTCATAAACCTCCTCCTCTTCACTCCCTACGGCAGCAGAAACAGTCGGCTCCGGCTCCAGTCGATTTTGCTGGAAAGGCGCATAACAGTGAGAATAAAAGTACAAAGGGGAAGGAAAGAAAACAAAACAAACAAAAAAAAAAAAAAAAGGAGATCAAGCTTACCTGAAATCGTGGGGATATGTGCTCTCTCCACTAGGTATAATTGGTAAAAGTGGTCCCCGGATCCCGAGTCGGTCCTCCCAGCAGAGGCAGATCGAGCCGACCACACGGACGGATAAAGCTGGCCTGCCAAAGAGTCACCAATTCCGACAAAGATGTGGCTTCCCACTGATTGGCCCTGGCCCCCAAGTCGCCGGGCAAATCTTGGCAATACCCAAGTTGTCGCGCAAATCTAATGGGATAATAAGGCTCGACGAAGAAGTGAATAGAGCAACGGACCGTCAGAGAACAGCAGCAGATGCTGAGGATACTCTCAAAATGTTGCCTGGAAATCAGTTTCTTCGGCTCGTCCACCAAGGAATAAAGATCGTTCGCGCCAAGAACGTATCGGTGCCACACCGAAACCGGAAGACGCTGAAACAAGTCGCAAGCCTGCTCCTCGATAAAAGTACGCCGAAGGGAAGGATTGCCAAATGAGATCATACCTGGACGACGGATTCCGTCGAGGTCCTCCCCGTGCGTGTGAAAATATATGGCCAGCCAGGAATACAGGTAAGGCCACTGAGCCATTGACGATGTCCCAGCGGCCGCGTGTCCTAAACCTCTATAAAGACAGGCCAAGGCGGGGCTAGCCAATGCAAAGCGGACCCCAGTAGCCATAAAGCTCGCCACCTTGAAGACCATAGGTCGCAAATCGTCGCCGCCGGTGGAACGAAACACGAACCGGGATAACCAAACTGACAGGAGGGCTGCCAAGTGGACTTTGTCTTCTTTACCCGGTATGACGCGGAGGAAGTCAAAAACATCTCGCTCTACAGTCGTTCGTCCTCGGGGAGTGGCCACACCTATTCCATAAAGGGCATGCCAGGCCGTCCAGGGATCATGGACTGGAACAACATTGTCTTCTGTGCGAAACCAAAATTCAACCCAAGCAGTCGTGGACAAAGTATTAGACTTTGAACTCCAAAAGAGATGGTGATAAGCCAGAAACAGACAGTGGCAGCTGTAGGGTAAAGCCAAACTCCGCGCATATGTGAAACCAGCTACCATAGGCGAAACCTCGTCGTATAAATGTCCAGAGATAGGCAAGCCGAAGATCCGGTCCATATCCATTAATGTGATGGAGAGCTCGCCTTGGCACGTGACCAGTGTCTTCGTTTCTATACTCTAGGCATCAAGAAAAGCCCGGACCACCGACACATCACAACTATAACGAAAAAGGGACGCCCGAAGGCTGTAGTAGCTCCCGCGCTACGAAGAATGCGATTGCAACGACCCAAAAGCAGAGCAGTCCACTCAAAGAGGAAAGGTATAGGCGTGTCCAAGGTCGTGTCCGGCGTATAAAGGGTTCGTTCAACTACCCCATCTTCAAAGATGCGTGGCAAAGGGGGTCGGTTTACCAGGCATGAAGCACTCTGGACGACAAAGGTCTCTGGTCCGGAAGCTTCATATTCTTTATCGGGAGAGTCAGGACAAGGCTGGAAGAAGACACGGTCACCGGTAGGTAAACGTCTAGTCAAAGACCCGTACGGAAGGGAGCTATTCACAATGGCTGATGGGGGTTTCACAGCATGACCCCTGAAAACTAATTCCCCGCTTGGGCAGTAGGTTAGGCGAAAAGCAACGCCCTCCATGTACAATGCTAGAGTCAAAACTGTCTCATCGCCAACAATCACGGTGTGGTCAAACGCACACAATCCATGGATCAAAGTCGGTGAAGGAGCAACCATCTGAAACAAAAACTCGAAGGTCAGAACAAATTCAAAACGCAAAATTCAAATTCAAACTCCAAATCAAAAATTCAGGTAAACAACGAAGAGCAAGGCGTTCATTTAGAAGTTGCACGACCGCGCCAGTAAACTCAGAAATTCGGCAAAGGCATTCATTCTGAAGTGGCGCGACCGCACCGGTAAACTCAAAAATTCGGCAAAGGCGTTCATTCAAAAGTAGCGCGACCGCGCCAGTAAACTCAAAAATTCGGCAAAGGCGTTCATTCAGAAGTGGCGAGACCGCACCGGTAAATTCAGAAATCCGGTAAACTCAAAAACTCGATAAATTCAGAAATTTGGCATAAGTCTTGGGATTTAGCCTACGTTTCTAAGTCTTGGGATTTAGCCTAAGTTTCTAAGTCTTGGGATTTAGCCTAAGTGTCACGCGGCTAGATTCGACTAGGCCGGTTACACAGCGCAATGTCAATCTTCTGCAGCACGCGGCCTAACTCCAAGCTTCTCCAAGGAGCTAGTCAGCCTAACAATGAAGGAAAGGCTCAAGAACACACAGTTCTAAGCTTCTAAGCCCTCTAGAATAGAGGCTCAAAGAGGGAACTCGAGATTGGGAAGACAAATGCTCTTCTATTGATGAGTAAAAGAATACAATGAATGAAGTGTATGGAAATGAATGGAATGCCATCCAAGATTTGTACAAGGTCCTTTTATAGGACAAGGAAAGCAACACTACCTCCTAAGTACATGCTAAAAATAGGGTACTCCTCCCTATATGGGTGTGGTGGTTGTTTGACCCAACCAACCTTGGAAATGGTCAATGCCACCTAAGCGCCACCTTGCATGCCATGTCAAGGTGTGTCCAGTCAGCTGCCATGTCATCATTGGGTGCATCAAAACGTTGCACCATGAACCACTCGTTGCCCCATTGCTCCATGGCTGCATGGTTGGGTTAAGCCCTGCGCCAACCCCTTTGTCATCACGAGCTCCAAATGTGCGCATCCAGAGCTCCATCGTCTTGCGCTAGCGCCTCGGGTTGCAATGCCTTTGCGCGCCTACCTCCTTTGGCCCGTCAGTACGTGTTGCATTGGCGCTTAGGCGCCACGTATCATGCTCCCGCAGCGATAATGCGAACGTCCTCGTCGCATTGCCTTCGCGGTATTCGGCAATCTCCTTCTCGAATTGCCACAATTCTGCCGCATCATGCCAAGTTGCCTCCGGTTCGGGAATGTCCCGCCACTTGATCAAGTACTCCACCTTTGGTGGTCGTCCCCTATGACGAGCCTCACGATGTGCGATTACATACTCCAGCTTGTGGGGTAATGTAGTGCTTACAAAGATGGGAGCACGGGGGGTACAATGCGGGAAGGGTCCGGGTCGGAGTGAAATGGCTTTAGGTTACATACATGAAAAACATTATGTATCCTATATTGCTTGGGAAGTTGCACTTTGTAAGCCAACTTACCTATGCGCCGGATGATGGGAAACGGTCCCTCGTACCGCTTGTTGAGTCCCTTGTTCTTAGTGCGCAATGCACGAAACTGCTCCGGTCGCATTTTCACTAATACCAAGTCCCCAACTTGGAACTCAAGATGCCGCCTCTTGCGATCATCAAACTTCTTCATCCGCTTGGTTGCCTTGTGGAAGTATGTGCGCGCCAACTCCATGCGCTCCTTCCACTGCTTGGCCAGCCGGTATGCGGATGGGCTCTTGCGTGACTTGTCCGGAATCACATTGACGGGTAGAGTGGGTTGTCTGCCGGTTGCAAGTTGAAAAGGGGTGCTCCCGGTAGACTCACTTCGTTGCAAATTGTAAGAGAATTGGGCCACGTCGAGTAGCTCGGGCCAATTTGTCTGATTTGCAGCCACGAAGTGTCGCAAGTACTCCTCTAGAATTGCATTGATGCGTTCTGTTTGCCCGTCCGTCTGGGGGTGGAAACTCGTGGAAAAGTTGAGCGTTGTGCCCAACAATTGGAAGAGTTCGGTCCAGAACTTACCTGTGAAACGCGGATCTCGGTCACTTATAATGGTAGCCGGCGGCCTCCCGGTGCTTGACTACGTTGGCCATGAATGCTTTAGCCGCTTCTTCTGCTGTGCGATCTGCCAAACTGCAAGAAAGACTCCATACTTGGAAAAACGGTCCACCACGACCATGATGGAACCAAGGCCTCCGGTATGTGTCGTAGCCCCGGAGATAAAGTCCATGGAAACGGAGTCCCACGGGTGCTTGGGAATTGGTAGGGGATCCAGCAATCCCCGGCTTGACCCGCTCTACTTTATCTTGTTGGCATACATAGCAAGTTTTACAAATTGCTCGACATCTTCTTCCATACCTGGCCAATAGAAGTTGTGCTCCAATAATGCAAGGGTTCGCTTCTGTCCAGGGTGCCCCGCCCATGGGGTATCATGATGCTTTCACAAGATAAGCTCCCTCCGCAAAACCACCGTGCCGGGACATATACGCGCCCGCCCCGCGTGCGCACCAAGCCGTCATCGATCCAGAACTTGCGCGTGCCACCAAGTGCTGCTGCCTCTACAACTTGTCGCTCTTGGGGGTCTTGTCGCAAGCCTTCCTTAATGCGGTCAGCTAGAGTGGTACTGACCTGAGTGATGGGAGCAATCACATGCAAAGCCGTAAGATCCGCTCTGCGACTTAAGGCATCAGCCACATTGTTGCGCCGGCCTGGCTTGTACTCGAGCATCATGTCGAACTCAGCGAGAAAATCTTGCCAACGGGCTTGTTTGGGACTGAGCTTTTGCTGCGTGAGGAAATAGCTTGAAGCCACATTGTCCGTGAAGACTACGAACCGCGAACCGAGCAAGTAGTGTCGCCAAGTGCGTAGGCAATGCACTATGGCCGTCATCTCGCGCTCTTGGACGGTGTATCTCCGCTCCGTCTCGTTGAGTTTGCGACTCTCGTAGGCTATTGGGTGTCCATCTTGCTCAAGCACCCCACCTATGGCAAAATCTGAGGCATCAGTCAATACCTGGAAAGGCTTGTTGAAATCAGCAAGATGTAGCACAGGTTCCTCCGTCGCTGCCGGCTTTAAATCGTCAAATGCCTTTTGGCATTTGGGTGACCAGCACCAGTTCTCCTTCTTCTTCAGCAAGTCGGTGAGTGGTGCCGCTTTGGCTGAAAAACTCTTGATGAAACGCCGGTAGTAGTTGACGAGTCCCAAAAAGCTTCTCAAGTCGGCCACCTTGGTCGGCTCGATCCAATCTGCAATGGCTTGGGTCTTTGCTTTGTCCATCCAAAGCTTGCCGCCTCCGATCCAGTGTCCAAGGAAGGACACTTCCTTCAAGCCAAACGAGCACTTCTCTTTCTTCACATAAAGAGAGTTCTCGCGCAACACCTCAAATACTTGCTGCAAGTGTTGCACATGCTCCTGCATGTCTCGGCTATATATGACAATGTCGTCTAAGTAGACGACAACGAATTTGTCCAAGAAAGGAGAGAATACTTTTGCATGAGGGTACAAAAAGTTGCAGGTGCGTTGGTTAAGCCAAATGGCATCACCAAAAACTTCGTGCGACCGCACCTTGTAACACACGCTGTCTTGGCTTCGTCTCCAGCTGCGATTCGGACTTGGTAGTATCCCCGACCGCAAGTCCAATTTTGTGAAAACTTCGGGCATCCTTTAACTGATCAAAGAGATCAGCGATGAGAGGGATTGGATACTTGTTTTTGATGGTCACCTTGTTCAGCGCAGCGATAGTCTATGCATAGCCTCATAGACCCATCCTTCTTCCGCTGGAACAAAGACAAAAGTGCACCATAGGGAGCCTTGGACGGCTGAATGAACCCCGCATCCATCAACTCCGTAAGTTGTTTGCGGCTCTTCCAACTCCTTCGGGCCATTCGGTAAGGCGCTTTGGCAGGCGGCCTTGCTCCAGTGCTCTAACTTCGATCCGGTGGTCGATTTCTCTTCGCGGGCGGCAAATGAGAGGGCAACTGCTATGGCATCACATCTTTATACTGGTCCAACAACGGAATCATTTCCTTCGCACCGGTCTGGGATCCCTCGTGTTCTGCTACTAAGGCTGCAAGATAAGTAAATTCTCCATGCTTAAGGCCACGCTTTAAGCTGGAGAGCGGTTATCACTTGGGTTTTTCCCATTACATTGTGGCGTTCAGCCTCAATCAAGGTACATGGACCATTCTCGTCCAAAATCCCGACCATCCCAAGGTACGGCATTACAAAGGCTTTACAATGAGAAAGGAAATCTATCCCCAAGATGACATTAAAGTCATCCATCGGTACAATGGTGAAATTTACGATGCCTTCCCACTTACCGACTTTGACTCTTACATCTTTTGCTACTCCACAAACCGCCTTGGCTGCGGAATTAACAGCCTTCATGGTGCTTCCGTCTTTTGCCCAAATGAATTCGCAAAGCGCTTGGCCTCCTCTTCCGCCATGAAGTTGTGCGTCGTCAGCCGGTGTCAACCATTGCCTTCGCACTACCACCTAGCACTTGTATGTCGACAAAAAGAAGTTCTCGACGGGGTCTTACCGAAGAAGTTCGCGGATTGCTTGATTTGAGAGTGTATGGCATTGAGCATCATCATGGAGCCCATACGAGTCTCTTCACCATGTGGTGCTGCTTTGTCGCTCTCATTCATCAACGCATTCAACATCTTCTTTTTCGGGCAATCTTTGGCCATATGTTCTCCATCGCAAATGAAGCAACTTATCGGCTTAAAGAACTTGCCTTTGTCGCCCTTCTTCTTCTTGTCGTCAAACTTGCTGCTTTGGTTTGAGTCCCTCTTCTCGGATTTCTTTTCAAATTTCTTCTTCTCTTGCTTCTTTGCGTCCTTCTCGCCGTTGGAGCTCTTGGAATTCCCCTCGGTCTTCCTCTCAAACTCCGTCAAGCGTTCGGCCATGGACATAGGGATGGCAACGGGTACGGGTTAGCGGGGAACCCGCCCCGACCCGACCCGCTTAAAACGGGTTTGGGTTTATGTTTTTACCCCGCTGGTCGGTTTCGGTTTTGGGAGCAGAACCCGTCCACGTTCGGTTCAGGGGGGGGTTTTGCCCCAAAACCCGACCCGACCCGTTAATTCTTATGTAAAAAAGGTTTTAGAGGGTATTTAAATAATACAAAGTAAAACCTTACTTTTTTATGTTCTCCCCTTATGTTTGACAATATGTTTAGGTATTTATATGTTTATATTATTTATTTTAATTTTTTTATATTTTTCAATTTTTAATATTAAACATAGCGGGTCGGTCGGTACCAGCGCCGCGGGGCGGGTTTTCAGGGTTCGGGGGGGTTTTTTTTTTCCACGGGCGGGACGGGTTTAGAAATCAAACCCACGGGCGGGTTTTCGGGGGGCGGGTTTTCCAGTTTTTTTTATGGGCGGGGATGGGTTTCAAAAACCCCCGCCCGCCCGTTACCATCCCTACATGGACATGGTCGAGGCCAAAGTCTTTACCAGCCCTCAGTAGCTCATTCTCCACCCACGGACGTACTCCGGCAAGGAAAGAGAATAACTTGTCCCGGTCGGGACATGTCGGTATTTGTAGCATCAAAGAGTTGAATTTACTTACATACTCTTTGATCGTCCCGGTTTGTTTCAATGCTCTCAACTCCTTTCGAGCTTGGTAGTCCACATCCTCCGGATAGAACCGGGCTTTGAGTTCTTTCTTGAACTGCTCCCAAGTCTCTACGGATGCGGTGCGGATTCCATATCCGCTTCTCTTCTCCTCCACCAAAGTGTGGCGTCATCGACTAGGAACAAAGATACAATGCTTACCTTTTGTTCTTCGTCGATGACTCTAGAAGTCTTGAAGTATTTCTCTACTTGCCATAGAAAGTTATCTATGCGCTTGGGGTCTCGAGATCCATCAAACGGCTTTGGCTCGGGTACTTTGATCTTCGTCCCTTGTCCAAATGCGTTTGTTCCTCCATTATGGAAAGCACGTTCGATCATCCCAAAACGTACTTGAATCTCCTCCATGTCCCCCTTCAAAACTTCAAGATCTCCTTTGTATTCCTCCAAGTCTTCCCCCGTAAGTTCCTCATTCCTTCGACCTGTTCATCCATGTTTGCCCGCGGACCTTACGGCAAATGTGCTATGGACGTTCACCCTCAATTTGTTCACCATGTCCCGGATTGAAGTTGCTTACCTCCCGAAGTGATGCGAGAGCTCTCTCTGCGCCGACTCCAACTTCTCCGGCCCGCTCCTCAAGGGACAACAGGCGTTGCTCAGCCCTCGTGAGCTTCTCCTTGCCCTTCCGGTGCCTTGTGTGGAGTTCGGTTTCAGCTTCGATGACGCCATGGATGCTCGCTCGATACCGGTTGTCACGCTGCTAGATTCGACTAGGCGGTTACACAAACAAGAATGTCAATCTTCACGCGTAGCCCTAACTCCAAGCTTCTCCAAGGAGCTAGTCAGCCTAAACAATGAAGGAAAGGCTCAAGAACACACAGTTCTAAGCTTCTAAGCCCTCTAGAATAGAGGCTCAAAGAGGGAACTCGAGATTGGGAAGACAAATGCTCTTCTATTGATGAGTAAAAGAATACAATGAATGAAGTGTATGGAAATGAATGGAATGCCATCCAAGATTTGTACAAGGTCCTTTTATAGGACAAGGAAAGCAACACTACCTCCTAAGTACATGCTAAAAATAGGGTACTCCTCCCTATATGGGTGTGGTGGTTGTTTGACCCAACCAACCTTGGAAATGGTCAATGCCACCTAAACGCCACCTTGCATGCCATGTCAAGGTATGTCCAGTCAGCTGCCATGTCATCTTTGGGTGCATCAAAACGTTGCACCATGAACCACTCGTTGCCCCATTGCTCCATGGCTGCATGGTTGGGTTCGCCCTACGCAACCCCTTTATG
Source organism: Aristolochia fimbriata (assembly GCA_019845555.1). Taxonomy (NCBI): domain Eukaryota; kingdom Viridiplantae; phylum Streptophyta; class Magnoliopsida; order Piperales; family Aristolochiaceae; genus Aristolochia; species Aristolochia fimbriata. The sequence continues at coordinate 23,298,716 of CM034078.1, forward strand.
TGAATTGACTTAATCAAGGCATGGCTAAGTCTTAATTAAGGCTAAGTTGAACTGGCTTAATTAAGGCGTTTTAGGCAATTCAATTACTTAATTTGGCTGAGTATTGATTGTAATTGGCGACGAGGTCATGCCTAATCGAAGGCCCGTGGGTGGCAAAGTCCATGCCTAATCAAAGGCCCATGGGTGGCAAAGTCCATGCCTAATCAAAAGCCCGTGGGTGGCGAAATCCATGCCTAATAAAAGGCCTGTGGGTGGCAAAGTCCATGCCTAATCAAAGGCCCGTGGGTGGCAAAGTTCATGGCTAATCAAAGGCCCGTGGGTGGCAAAGTCGATGCCTAATCAAAAGCCGGTGGGGGGCAAAGTCCATGCCTAATTAAAAGCCTGTGGGTCGCAAAGTTCATGCCTAATGAAAGACCCGTGGGTGGCAAAGTCCATGCCTAAACAAAGGCCCGTGGGTGGCAAAGTCTATGCCTAATCAAAGGCCCGTAGGTGGCAAAGTCCATGCCTAATCAAAAGCCCGTGGGTGGCAAAATCCATGGCTAATAAAAGGCTCAGAGGTGGCAAAGTCCATGCCTAATCAAAAGCCCGTGAGTGACAAAGTCCAGGCCAGTAGGTGGCGAAGTCCATGCCTAATCAAAGGCCCGTGGTGGCAAAGTCCATGCCTAATCAAGGCTCGTGGGTAATGAGGTCGTGCCCGTTGGTGGTAAGTCAAGTGTTCAAATTATTCAATTCGAGTTAAGTTACTTAATTGAAATAAGTTTCGATTAAGTTATCTTAAATCTCGATAAATAAATAACTAAATTAATAAATAATAAATAAATAAATAAATAAAATCCCGAGTCATGACTCGAGTCTCGACCTGAGTCGCGACCTGAGTCGCGACCCGAGTCACGACCCAATGAAACGGAAATCACCGAACAAAATTATCTAAGTCCCCAAACATGGAGACTTAGCGATTTCACGCCTTCGCAGAAGACGCCGCCCCGTTGCGCCACCAGAATCGGAGCCGCCGCCAGCAACAACGCCGACGACGTCTCGCCGCGCCACCGTCAACCAAAGCATCGCCGCAGCCTCAGCGCGCCTTCAAAAGGCCGCAGAAAATAGAGGTTTTCAGCCGACCACAAAAAAAAAAAAAAAACAACCAAAGCAACGAGGGCTCACTCTCCGGCGAGCATTCCGGCGAGAAACGCCATCAAGACCGGCGTCCCCGCAACACAATGAAGCCGCGCAAAAGAAGAAGCAAGGAAATCTCAAAAAAAAAAATTTAGGGTTTCAACGGAGAAGACGAAGGAGGGGGTCCGCTAATCGGACTCAAAAAGATCCGACACGCAGAATCGCAGCAGTCGGGTCCAGCAAACGGAACCCTAAAAATCCGACAAGAAGAACCGCCGAAGTCGGGTCCCATACTCGGAACCCTAAAATCTGACTCTTATACCCGCAGCATTCGGGCCCCGTACTCGAAAACCTAAAACCCGGCTGCCCGACCCGAAGGCCTAACTGGACCCCGAGACCGGATCCCAAAGACCCGGAATCTCAACCCGATGAGCCGGTGCCTCTCGAGGGCGAGGCTCTATGGCTCGTCTCCTTCGCGTCGTTTCAGTGAAGCGAAGGAGCGGCGCGCACAGCGGCGACGCCCCTCCCGGCCGCTTCTCCGGCGCCAATGACGTCGATGACGACGACGCCGCTGACAACGAAGTATGGTCTATACCTATCATGCCGCCGACGAAAACCTCGCCGACGAAAACCTCGCCGACGACAACGCTACTGACGACGACGCAGGGCCGGAATCAATTCCAAAACAAAAAAAAGGAGGAAAAGAGCACCCCGAAATTGAAGAAAACGCTGGGCCGAAATCAAAGGTCTGAACAACGAAGCCTCGGTAAACGGTGACCCAAGCTCCACTGAACTAGGCTCCGCCGAAGCAAACCCCCTCAACCTCCCAGGATTACCGTCGCGACGAAAGAACCAGTCTCCTCCCGACGATGCTTCCGCAGTTAAAGAAGAAAAGAGAAAAGAAGAAAAATAAAAGTGAAGAGGAAACAGTCTGCAACAGCCGTGCGATGAAACCCGAAGTGAAACCAGGGCCCAAATCGAAGGTTCGGACAGCGAAACCTCAGTAACGATGGACTAAACTCCAACGAACTAGGCTTCCCTGCGGCGAACCTCCTCAATCTCCCAGGAAAAACCAAAAAAAAAAAAAATCATCATCAACCGGAGAGAGAAAAAAAGATTCAAGCAAAGAAACAAAACAATACAGAGAAGAAGAGCGAAAGGAAGGCTGCCTAAAGCCAACTCTCGGTAACGACGGTCCTAACCCCATCGAACCAAGAAGATGGCTAGACAGACTGCCATCCCATCGTCACCCTCCCACCAAACAGCAGCAAAGTCATATGCAAAAGACACAAAAAGGAAAAAGGACATTGCCTCTGTGATGTCAACGTCAAAGGGAGCAAGCAAACGTCAGAGCCAATTAAATAAGGGACCAAGAGCAATCACGTAGCAGTCAGCACGCTGATCGAGGTTCCCCTTTATAAGGTGAAATTTCCCTCCCTTATCCCTAACTTAAATTTTTTTTTAAAAAAAAAGGGTTAAGGAAGGGGAAACCCTAATTTTAGTCTTACCCTAACTGTCCCAACCCGACCCGGACCAGTTAACCAGACCCGACCCGGACCGGTTATCCAGACCCAACCCGGCCAGACTCAAATTGACCCAACTCAGCCCGACTCAGAGACCAGTTAGCTCGACTCGAACCAATCCGCCAACTCATCCCGGTTTACTAAGCCCATAAAGAATCAGGCCCAGACAACAAGCCCGAAGCAAGTCACAGCTTGAGACATATTCAAACCCTTAGTGGGCTTGGGCCTACTTACGTGTGGGCTTGGGCTTGGTCCCACTTACGTGTGGCTTGGGCTTGGTCCCACTAACATGTGGGCCCAAAAATAAAAAATAAAAAATAAAAAATAAAATAAATAAAAAATAAAAAATAAAATAAATAAAATATCGCCTTCAAAATTCACACATCTGGAGAGTACACTTTCAAAGTATACACTTGATGTGCACATTTTGAAGGGGGCATCTGTAGGAACAAATTTTGCAAGGTCCGAAAAGTACGGTCCAAATCAGCATCGGATGGCCCAAGTCAACAAGTCAAATATTGACTTCGGTCAACCTATGAAATCAAGTCGTCAATCAAGTCCCGATCGAACAACGGCTGAGATCAAAATTGCCATGTCATCAGCTTACATGGACGATAAGTCAAACAATGAAGCCACATAAGCGGTCTACAAGGACTACACGTGGATCATGCCTTGGTCTAAAGCAGTTCCACACTTCAAGGGAGACGTTACGCAGAAGAAGTCGATGTGGGTTACAACCACCCCGATAAACCTGGTCTACACAGTTGGAGTCCGATAAGCCTATAAAACAATAGGCTCAGGACATACAGGGGGGGATCAAAAATAAATCCGAGATCAAGAATTCAGAGACACAGAGACACACAGAAATATAAAAACGTACGTCCAAATTCCAAAAATCCCAAATCACCACATCCAAATCAGTGAGAGAAGGCGTACTTTGTTTCACAACCACCCTGATAAGCAAGCATTTTTGTCCCTGTTTCACAACCAAATTGTCGTGAGCCAAACGGAATACTAAATTTTTCGTCAAGCTTAGGCGAAATTCAAATTCGTTCTGTTCGTTCGTGAAGAAGTCGTACGTTGATTGTTCATGTCTATTCGGAGATCGTTTGTGCTTATTTGGAGATCGAATCAAAGGAGTTCTAGAAATCGCACCCACACAATCACCTTGAAATTACCAAATTACCCCTCAAATTATTTTGTATACTGTACATCAGACACGTATTTTACGGTCCACCCATTGTACTCGTTTACACCTTTCTACTCGATTGAATGAAAGGAGCTCCACGTCTGCTGCTTGGGAGGAGAACTCTCGAGAACTCTTGGAAGCTTGGCAACAATTAGACGAGGCTGAGGCTCGCATCAGACGTCTCGAGTCCAAGGCAACAGGTATTAAGGAGGTCGATGTGATACCAGAGAATGCAGTTCGTCAGGCTAAGTAAGAACTCGAGAAGGTCCAAGCATTGCCTTCTCTCACGGAGGCCGAGGAAGTGGCTCTTGCATCACTCCGCAAATCATTTGCTGAGCGGACATATCAAGCATATGACCATCACTGCTTTGTCTTTTTTTTTCTAGTTTGTCAGACTATAGGGCCTTTTTGACTTTCTATTTTGCACGCCATGTAGTTGTCTTTCTATTTTGCACGCCATGTAGTTGAATACTTTATAATTGAATGTGTCATTTATGTTTCTATCTAAGCCAAGTAGTGAGCATTCCATTGGCTATCATTTCACTCGCTATCTTTCTGTGACTTAGCCGTTCTATAAAAGAATAAAGTGTCCACCCATCTTTTCTCTGAAATTTGATGGGGATGAATGACGATTTCATCCCTCTATAGGAGAAGTAGTCTTTACGGGTAGAACTTTTTGAGAAACTTCTCGTTAATAGCAGGGAGTCTTCTTCCATCTTGCGTGATTAGTTTGTACGCGTAAACGTTTTGAATAAAAAATGGTCCTTCCCATTTGAGCACGAATTTTCCCTCATCTCTACTTGTAGCCATGATCTGCCTTTGTACTGCTAAGACAAGATCGCCTTTCTAAAAAGAACGGATCGCTCGAGTAAGGTAGGTTTGATAACACTCGAGTCTTTGTTGTGCCTCAAGATGTTTTTCGTCGAGAGATTCCAATTCTTGTAGAGGAAGTCGGATATTTTCCTCTTCGGTGAGTCCTTCCTGGAGACTAAGTCATAGGGATGGAATTTGAATTTGGAGCGGCAGCATGGCTTCAACACCATAAACTAGCGAATAAGGTGTTGACCCTGTCGGAGTCCCGAAGGTAATTCTATACGCCCAGAGAGCCTCTCTGAGTCTTTCATGCCAGTCTTTCTTGTTTCCTACTACCGTTTTCTTTAGGATTTTGCACATTGTTTTGTTGAAGGCTTTCACCAGGCCATTCACAGCGTGGTTGTATCCTGTGGAAGTCTTCTGTTGAATGTCATATTTCTTGCAGAAATTATCCATGGCTTTGTTGCGGAATGGGGTGTCGTTTTCGGTCATGGTATACCTCAGGATGTCATACCGATATATAATTTGTGTTCGAATGAAGTTAACCATGGTGGAGTCTTTGACTTCTTTGTAGGCTACTGCTTTTGCCCATTTGGAGAATTAATCTTTTGACGCCAAGATGTATTGATGATTTGCAGATGACTTTGGAGTAATTGGGCTGATAATGTCCATTCCCTATGCTTCGAAGCATCATAAAGCCATTGTGGGATGTAATGGGGTTGGAGGTTGATGAATGTAATTAGCGTGGAGTTGACATATCGTGCAATGATGCGCTAATTTTATAGCATCTCTCAGCATTGTTGGTCAGTAGTAGCCTAACTGTTTGACTTGAAGGTGTAATTTGGGGCCTGCTTGGTGAGCTCAGAAAATCCCACCATGTGTTTCGGCTGGAATGGCTTAACCTTCTTCTTTAGAGACACACCGAAGGAGAATACCGTCGTAGGATCGTCGGTACAACATATTAGTAAAGAGACAAAATTTGGGCATGGCTCTTCAAACATTATCCCGATATTTTACTTATGTCGATAATTTTTTGTTTCCCAGGTAATCAAGGAATTGCAGACGCTAGTCCACTTCCTTGATTGTATAGGCTGAAACTAGATTTGTTTTCTCTTCATCTTATTTCTCTTTTGGGAGAGGCACCACCCATCTTTCGCACACAAGGATTCGCTCAGGCCTTGTGTCAAACTGTGCTAGGCTTGCAGCGATTCCTGCCAACGAGTCTGCCTGACTGTTGTATGCTCGGAGTACATGTTCTAAGGTCACATCTGGAAAAATTTTCAACAGCCTGTGAGCTTCTTCATGGTATGAGACAAGCTACTCTTTCTTGACCTCAAAGTCTCCCCTTAGTAGTCCGATCACTAAGGCCGAGTCACCGAAGATCTCCAGTCGAGTGAGCCCCATTTCGACGGCCATTCCCAACCTGAGGATTATCGCTAGGTATTCAGCTTCATTATTAGTTCAACATTGAGATAAGATGGAGTATGGCATCAAGTCCTCTTTTGGAGATAGAAAGAGGTCGCCACCTCCTGCACCGTTCATTTGTGTCGCGCCATCGAAACAGATTCTCCAATGGGGTAGTATTTCAACATAGAAAATCTCTTCATCAGGTAACTTTTCACTTACCTCCCACCTAGCTGGGATGGGGAAATCACTAAGGAAGTTTGCTACTCTTGCCCCTTTATGGATTTTTTAGGGACGAAATTGATTTCGAACTCTGATAGAAACATAGCCCATTTTGCTAACCGTCAGGATAGCATAGGCCTAGACATGATGTATATTAGGGGATCCACCGAGAGATTAAATTTGTGGAAGGTGCCAGCAGGTAATGTCCACAGCTTTTGGACAACAAAGATAAGAGCTAAGCACGTCTCTTTGATCAGGGAGTAATTGAGTAATGCTCCAACCATCATACGACTTAGGTAGTGCAATGTGTGTTCCTTCCCTTGATTATCATTTTGGGCAAGGAGAGCACCTAGAGACTTTTCTAGAGCTGCAACATAAAGGAGGAGAGGTTTTCCAGAAACTGGGGCAATCAGTATCGGTGGCCACATCAAATAGTCCTTAATACTTCTGAATGCTCGTCAACATGACTCATCCCATTCAAAGGGTGTGTCTTTCTTCATCAGACGGCTGAACGGTTCACACCTGCCTGCAAGATTTGAGATGAACCGTAGAATGTAGACCAGATGTCCCTGAAGGCTTTTTAATTCTTACAGATTCTTTAGTTCAGGCATTTATTGGATGGCATAAATTTTTGTGTGGTCAATTTCGATGCCTTTGTGTCGGAGTATGAATCCGAGAAATTTTTTGGACGAAACCCCAAAGGCGCATTTTAGTTGGTGTCATCGCAGGCGTTCGAAGACTGCTCTTAGATCCATTAGGTGATCTTCTCTTGTTTTGGTTTTGACGACTAGGTCATCGACGTAACATTCCATAAATTTATGTAAAAAGTCATCGAATATCCTTTGCATCGCCCTTTGGTACGTTTCCCCTACATTCTTCAATCCAAACGGCATAACTTTATAGCAGAAGATACATTTTGGTGTGCAGAAGGCCGTCATTTCTTCATCTTTTGGGTCCATCCGAATTTGATTGTAGTCGGAGGATGTCCATGAACGACAAGGCCTCATTCCCCGTTGTTGCATCCACCATGAGTCCAGCTATGGGAAGCGGGAAATCATCTTTTGAGCAAGCTTTATTCAGGTTCCTGAACTTGATGCAAACTCGAATTTGTCCATTTTTCTTCTTTACTGGTACGACGTTGGTGATCTGGCTCGGGTATTTAACTTCTCGAATAAAGTTGGTCTTTAAGAGTTTGTCGACCACTTACTGGATTTCTAGGACGAGTTTGGGACAAAACCGTCTTTGAGTTTGCTTCACTGGTTTGAATCCGGGTTTGACAGCGAGTTTATCAACTGCAATTATTGGGTCAAGCCTAGGCATCCCAGTATACAACCAAGCAAAAACGTCTTTGAATTCACTGAGTAAACCAAAATATTTTTTTTTCTTCTATTACAGACAATGAAGCACTTAGAAAGGTAGACCTTGGGTCTTCTTCTGTACCCAAGTTTACTTTCTTCAATTCATTGATGGTCTCTTTGTTTCCCTCTTCGAAGATATCGGGTGCTTCTTCAAGTTCTCCTTCATTAGTCTGAATATTTCCTTCACCAATTGAAATATGGTGGACGACAGCTACTTCTTCTTCTTCGGCATCACCCTTCTTGGGTGAAATGATGATTATCGTAGGTGTATTGATTACCAACGGAGTCGTCATATTCATCTCTTGTACCATATTTTCTTCGTCGAGCTTTCTCCAACTTTTCCCAGTCTCTAGTTTACAAGAACTCGAGCCGGTGAGTCTTTACTGGTGCTAAGTCTTTGGAAGACATTCTCTTTGGGCTGCACTATATGCTTTCCCAACCTCTAAAAGATGTCGAGTTTCTTCTTTGTCTATTCTTCGATGATAAGTAGAGTAAAGACATTTGGTTGAGCGTTTTCCTTCTGCCCCTTTTCTCGCCAGACTTTCATAATTTTGGGTTTAAGTGCTGTACCCAATCTTTGGGAGATGTTAGGTTGTCCATTTTCTTCTTGACCCAATCGGATGAAAGCTGAGAGTCACGGCTCTGGGACACCGATTCGGTCGAAGGCTGACGTTCAATTTTCTTCTGGGGTGGCTTTCTCAATGGCCTTTCTTTTGATCGTGACTAAATTGACACTGGCTTTGCCTGTAATCACAACAGGTTTATATTCTTGATAACCGAGCCCATGGCGATTGGAAAGAATTGAATATCCTTGTGATTGGAGCTTCTTCTAGGTTGGCGATAACTTTTATATGGCCACAACCGCTTTCCCTTGTAATTGATCAAGAGAAAATCGACATCCTATCATCGCCATCAATCGATAGGTGTTAGGATCGAACCCCTGTGTTTGTGTCTTTGGAAGGTCGGGTAGGCCATACTTTTCTTCTTTGACGATGCCTCGGTTGTCGACCTTTGGAAAAGTGTATCGTAACAGCCCCTTTTAGGCTTTCAACCTTTCTAAGAGTTCTTCCTTCCCTTGGCCATAGATAGTAAAGGGAGATTCTCCTTTCTTCCTGCGCGATTGAGGGATATACCTGAGTATTGGTTCCTTAGCATGCCCCAGGCTTTCATTGTTTAGGTTGGTCTGTTCAGCTCGTCCGACTGCTTCAAGAGGAGGAGTTATTTTACTCAACGATGGAGTAGGTTTTGACACCTCTTTCGAGTAAAATTTGGCGTATGTAAAAGAAGCCTCTGACTCCGTGAACAAGCATTCATCGGCAAATACTGTTTTTTCCTTTCCATCCTGATGGTACTTGAAGCATTGAAGGAGGGTCAAGGGTACGACTCTATTGCTATGTAGCCATGGCCTCCCAAGTAGCACATTGTAAGTTGTGCGCACGTCTATCACGTGGAATAGCGCGTGAGAGGTCATGTCACCAATTTGCAGCTCCAACCTGATCGTGTCAAGCACCCGTTGTCCCTCTTGAATGAAGCCCTGGATCATCAAAAAATTGGCGAGGAGATCGTTAGCCACCAGTCCGACGTCTTTTAATATCCTGATCGCCAAGATATTTATAGTCAATCCACTATCGAGGAGTATGTGGTTTATCCAGTGATCTTTAATGGATCCGGATAAGAACAAAGGCTAGTTGTGTGATCTCTCCCCGACCAACATGTCCACCTCTTTAAAGGAAATGGAAGTTAAATGTACCTTCTTAATTTGTGATGGACCCGCTGGTTGTTCTTCATTCATTATGTTGAGAGATAATCCGACCTTAGGCTCGTCGTGTCTCCGCATTTTCAATTGCTCGACTTAAGCTTGCCACTCATCTTTCGCCGCAACGAATTTTATGAGCACCTGTGAAGACCGAATAGGTAACTCTAGATCGGCTTGCACGGTGTTGATAATTGATATGTCCCGTATAGGGACAGCAATGGGGCGGGGCAAGGTGGGGTGGGTTTTGGAAACTCATCCCCTCCCTGTGAAAATCCGAGGAAATCCGTCCCTGCGAAAACTCGCCCCGCGGTATGCATTGTAAACCCGTCCCTGCCCCCGAGGCAAAACTCCTGCCCCACACTCGCGAAAACCCAGCCCGAACTCCCGAAAACCTGCCCCTCCCTGTGGGTACCCGACCCGACCCTCCCCACTATGCAATGTTTTGTATTAAAAAAAATTTAAATATGAAAACTCTAAACTCTAAATCAAATAGTATAAACCCGTAAACAAATAAATACCTTCAAATCATGCAAAACTTAAACATGCTATCAAACATAAAATTCATTAACATATATTTTTTTTTATTACATGTTTGCCTTCTAATATTTTTTTTCCATAGGTGTTAAGCGGGTCGGGGAGGGGAGGGTTCCCTATTAACCGGAACCCGTTGCCACCCCTAGTCCTGTAAGCATGTGTGGATGCCGGCAATGGATCCCATCGGTATTTTGCCTTTATCTTTTTGCTCAATATTTTGAGGTGAGCAAGTGGCCACTAACGCCGAAGTTGGCGTCAAGATTTCTTCTGGGAAGAAGTCAGCCAGAGTGATTGGCTTCAGTCTTTTCTGATGAATTTCTTCTTCTGAAACCTTGATAGACACATATTTGTGTTTGTACCTTCTGCTCCTATTTTTTTTAGGGCTTTCTTATTTTTTTGTTCTTCTTTTTTTGTTCTATACCCCTTGAAGAAGATTTTGATAGGGGCTTCCTTAAGTGGTTTTTTTTTGTGGGTGACCACTATCCACCCTTCTTCATCCTTTGTGGCAAGTAGCTGCCTGGGCCATGTGGTGCGCAGTCTGAAGACATTTATATATGTACTCGGATTTGCTCTAGCTTTTGAGTTGGGGTCTGATTGGACAAAGATGGTGTTGGAAGCCGCGACATTGTCGTCAGTTTCCAGGATGATGTGACCTTATGTCTCTAACTCTAGTATTCTGTCTTTTAAGACAAAACACTTTTCGTTAGGATGGCCCACCAACTGATGGTATTTGCAGTGGTTCCGATCTTAGCCTTTCCCAACGTCTTTCGGCCTTTTGGCTTCAGGAAGCTACAACATATTTTTCTCCAAGAGCCGTTCGAGCATACCTAGAACATCAGAGTATGGGAAAGGATAGGTTTTGGCCTGTCTATCCTTTAGAGTGAACTTTTGATGGGGAATGCCGCCATTGTTTCGACTGGTGTTCGGCTTCCAACCGTTTCTAGTACTCTAATTTTGAGCCGCAATGATTTTCTACGGTTCGATGATATTGGTGGCGAGCACGTCTTTGGTAGGAGCTTTGTACTCCTTCGCAAACTTTGCCTTCTTATCAGTTTTTGAGATCGGAGCCTTGCCTTCTCCTTTCTCCTAAATGTGGATTTCCATATTATGAGCTTTTGTAGCCAACTCCTAGAAATCCCGTGGTTTCTGGTTTTGCAAGAAGTATACCAATGACCAATTCATGCCACAGATGCACATGCCAATGGTCGTCTTTGTGGACAAGGAAGTACTCTCCTTGCAATTGAGGCTCAGATTTCTCCCGCGATTGAAGTATTCAATCACTTTTTGTCCTTGGCGTTGCTTAAGATTTGTCAGCTCTACCAAGGTGACTATGCGCTTCGTACTATAGAAACGGCTGAGGAATTCACTTTCAAACTGTCCCCAACTATTGATTGACTCAATTGGGAGTTCGATGAACCAATCAAACACATTTCCCTTGAGGGATTGCCCGAATTGTTTGTCCAGGAGGTCGTCGTCGGTTCCTACGTTAGGATTGTTGTCGCCATTGAATTGTTGAAACTTAGGCAGGTGGTATGCCGCTGGCATCTGGAGTGCTTGGATTCGTCGGGAGTATGGTCTGGTGTAGGCTTGATACCTTACCCCCTCAGCCTGCACTTTCTTCACCACGGTGTTGGAAATCATCTCTTGCAGGGTGCCATAAGATAGCACCCCCGATTCCTCGAGCTGCAATTCCCGGATCATCGGTAGGATTTCAAGCGTCGAGGATGGACGGATAGCACCCCCTTGTGCTGGGTCGGCATGATTGTCAGCATTTCTCAGCTGGGATGGAGCTCCCAGGCGGTCTACAATCAGTTTGAACATCTGCAGAAGCGTGGCAATTTGAAGATCCCTTTGCAATCCCCTTTCCCTGAATTACTCATTCTCTTTCATGGCAATTTGTAGTTCTGCCAACTATTCTTCGATAGTTCTTGCTTGCGTCATCATGGCAGCAACCATGATGATAGGACAGGTAGGGGTAGAGGGACTTAGAGCAAGAGGTGGATTGATTTGCCTGGATGATGCCTCGGGCAATGCTACCGATCGCACGGGTGAAGAGATGATGCGCCTCCCTTCAAAGTGGGTGATCAGTGCAGGGACCTGGCTTGCGATTTGAGAAGATCCCCTCGTCGGACTGCCGACCGGGCTTGCCACTGGGCTCACTGGCGGTGGGGAGGCCAGGACTGCTGAATAAGTCCTCGTGGGATGAACCCTTGTTGAAGAAGCTACCGGACAGGTCGGTACTTAATCCATCGGAGATTTTGGTTGAATTTGTCCAGCGCGTTGTGCTGGCAGAGACCCTGTAATTGATCTGGTAGTCGGCCTTGATCGAATGATCACTGGAGCCTGGGGTGGACAGATCGTCCTAGCTTGGCTGGCAACGACAGCTATTGGAGTGCGTGGACGACGAGGGAAGGCTACCAAGGGGTCAGCCATCCTGGGTGCCGATGAAGAGCTGGAGCTGGCAGTGGGAACCTTAGCAACAGCCTTGTTGTTGTTGTTGTTGTTGTTGGAGCTTGCCATTTGGATTGGTAGTTTGAATAATGAAGAAAGAGAAGAGAGGTAAAATCTGTCCTCCAAATTTGTAAACATGAAATACATTGGCCGTGAAGAAATCGCGGCCCAGGGGACAACGATCACAAAATAAAGAGATATGGGGAAATTTGGAGAATTTGTGGATTCAGATTCTATTTCTCTTCTGATTCTATCTTCGTAATAAATACAGTCGGATACACAGACAACTGAGTCTCACTCGAACAAAAGTAAGCGGAATGGATTTGAAAATCCGCCTAAGCTTGACAGAATTGACTCTTCTGTATGGCTATAATGGCAGATTTCACCAGTTTGTCGCCACCTTGTGGGTTGATTTCATATGATTTTAGTGGAGTTGAGACTTGGGAATTTTGTAGATCGACTAATCGATTGATTTCTTTGGCCAATTGATTTTTGGATCCCTTTTTCTTGATTGACCGCCCTTTTTATAGTTGTCAGGAATGTCTTGTAACGTCATTTTCCTTGTCCTATTCCTTCTCCCCAATTATGGGGGTATTCAGGCAAATTTACTGTAATCAATTTGGACCAAGATAAGGGACTATTACTGGGTTCACTTATCATTCTGGTGAGTGTCACTTCAACTTGCGACGTATCGCTTGAGAGTCCCATTCAGCGTACACATGGCTGATGACGTACAAATCTTCCAGTTTGAATTTGATTCGTTGATCTGATAGGGCTTGATGAACGCATGGATTTGTGTCTTGACCAAAGTCAAAGGTTGACTCTTAGACCCGGGTCCCGTGGAGCCAATTTGGATTGTATTTTTTTGTCTTATGTGGGGTCATGACAAAATTGATGTCTACGGACCCCAACCCTTACTCACGGCACGGGGCCATCAAAAAGTGGGACATTGGGGCAAACAGGGGGACTTAGCAAGATGGAGAGACAAACTAGAGGACGAAGCCTTGTGGCTTGGGGCCGCGAAGCTATGGAGGTTCGAATGGGAGATTGCACTCTTTCATCAAGCACCAACTGAGGACAGTTGCATAATGGTTATGGGAGAACGATATGCAAGTTAGGCTTGGCTTAGACCCCAACACTCAAATATGCATTACAAGATCCCACATCGTAGCACCAAGCATTGGGGTTGCAGGCTTAAGCGTAAATGGGCACAAGATGTACATCGGGCACACTAACGTACACAGATGGGGCACTTGCACATGGGGCTTGGGGCAGCGCAAGGATGTAGACTTAAGGGGCAATGCGTGCGGGCTGGAGCACTCCCTGGACATAGCCCGAGAAGCAATGCACCCGAGCAGGGCCCAAGCACGTAGGACAAACGGGGTTGTGGGCCAACGGCCCGACCGCCCTACCAACACGCGGTTGCAGGGGCACGCCGTGTGGCACATAGCTGACACACACGGGCACGTGGGTCGACTGACCCACTGCGTGCGCACACACACAGGCACTAGAGGGTGGCCTGTGGAGCAGTAGACCACTTGGCCCATCAGAGGGACAGGTCGGACCATTTTTGGCGATGTGGCGACCTAGGGCTTTACTTACGGTAAATGAAGGTTCTAGGATCATTTTCGTAAAAGTGAATAAAGCTCTAAATCACTTGCACAAAATACACACTCCTTTTTTCTTTAAAACTAGAGTGTAGAGAACTTTTCTTTACGCATAAGTGTAGAGTAGTCGCCCTCATATATTATATGTACATTACTGAAATCTGGTACAAGGGGCCGGTCCATGAAAGGTCGCGATCGTTCGTACAAGATTAGTGAATAATTAAAAATTACAAGTTATGTGAGTCCTCTCTCTAGTTGTTCCTTAAATTCGTTCTCCACATGTCGACTTGCTGTTGCTCGCTAAACGTGAGTAATTTTTACTTAAAGAAAATTACTCTAGCACGCAAGTGTACGTATTACGCAAGTAATAAAGTGGACTCAAGAGTTCGGATGTCGAACCCACATGGATTATGAGTAGATTAATTACTAAACGAACATCCTAATAGCTATATCTAACCGCACAAAATGAATAACTAGAAGAATCTATTTAAATTAGAGGTAGGGGTGTGATTTCATGTCCCCCTACTCTGTGTCTAACCTATTTTAGCATTCAGGCATTTCATTGAACACTTTGTGGACCCAGGAATTTGGTATGCACAAGTCTTTTCTGAGATCACCGCAATTGTGTCCTCTATTCCGACCCATTAATCTTTCGATTTAAGGTCTATAAAGATAACACACTACACGTAACCTATAGGTCACACACTGTGGAGAGCTATTCCTAACTCCACCAGCCAATCCCCTAGTTAGACCTTTAACTAGGTGGAACGCTATCTAATGCAAGTCTACCCAAATTTACCTTCCCAGGATCGAATTGGGTTCCTAAATATCAATTAATAGCTAACTAGGAAATTAAACAAATACCAAGCATGCATTAGACACAACACATAATAGAATCATGCTCAAATCACTAAAATAACCAAATACATTGCAAGAGTACGCTACAACACACCCCAAAATGGGGGTTTAAAGACACATGGAGTCTAAATATGACACAAATCTCAAATTCATACATAATGTCATAAATACACATGAAGGAGAGAAAATTAGAAAAAGATCAAAGTCTGCTAGTTTTACACTTCTTGAAAGTTGAATCCTCCTCTAGGAAGGAAATTTCCTCAAGAATTTGCACCAAAATTCTCCCTTGAAGTTGTGGCACGAACCCTAGATGAGTTTAGGACGACTCCCTAAGTCCCAAGTTTGAATTCCTTTTATTTCACCCAAAATACGAATTTATAGAGTGCAGGTCATCAAGCAGGAGCCATATGGCGCTGGGAGAAGATCCATGGTGTCGGGTCATTAATACAGCGCAATATCATCTTAAATGCCTCGGCGCCATACAATGTTGGGTTTTTTTATGGCACCCGATCCCTGTGCACCTTGGCGTAGAAATCCTGCGCAGGGGGCAATGGGAGTCGCACTTCTTCACCACGGCGTTCGCCAAGGTACAAGGTCCCGATGCCATATAACGGTAGGCACCTTCTATGGTGCCCAGACCTGACACCTTCTAAGATGCCCAGACCCTGCACTTCCTTTATATTAGGGTAAAAACTCCGTTTTTCACCCGATTTGCTTGGAACTTCTTCCGTTGTTCTTTTTATAGCATTTTCTTCATGTTCCCTACAATAAACAAGCAAGACTAAGTCAAATTGTCCCAATTAGGGATAACTTTGGGTATATAAAACATAAGACAAATGCATGCAATCACTTACGTTCCGAAGACAACTTGTAGCGACACAAACAAAGACTCGGACTTGATGACGAGCTGCGTTCCGAACTTGTTGGACTTGAACTTGTTGCCCCTGGTTGAGGTTCCGAACTTAGAACAATCTGTGTAGTGGCAGATGAACTACTTGTTGCTACGATGTTATTTGATAGTTCTTTAAGCGTTTTTTAGTGATCTTATTAGAGTTGCGGTTCTTTAGCAAAGTTTCATTCTCCGAGTCCTTCAGTCTTTAGCCTTCGATCTTCCAACCAGCCTCGTATCTTCAAATAAGCTGGTATTTATAAGGGAGGGGGTTGATTTGATTTTTCCCTTTTACCCTTCTAGATCTGAATTTCGGTGAATGAGTTGTTGCCACTAGTGATAGTCAAATTTTGTTCCCCCAATTAGCTCGGACCACTACACGTGTCATAGGCTAATTCAAGGCTTCTTGAGATGGCCCCATGTGTGCAAGGCTGACTTAGCTTTGGTGAGTCGTCCGTCCCACGTGTCAAATTCTGATTTGACGTTATCGCCACATGTTGCCCAGTCAGCAATGATGTGTGCGCTGATATGTCATTTCTAATAGAGCTTTAATTTGGGCTGGATCAGGCTAGGATTGATCTGAATTGATTTGGATCAGGCCTGATTGGGCCCAATTGGCTTGTTTTGAGCTTGATTAGATTTGAGCCAATCCTAACCGTCGATTTGATTTTGGTGATTAGATCAAAATTAAATCCTTCATCGAGATCCAATTTTGACGATTTACTGATTTCGGGTCAATCCTTGATTTGAGATGCCAATTTTGGGAATTTTGCCCAATTGATCATGAAATTGGAACGATCATAACTGCATAATTGAGGTCATCAATTAGATAAAAATTAAGCCTTCAATAGATGATCCGACTTTGGCAATTTGTCAATCTCTAGCCAGTCCTTGATTTAAGAAGGTTAATTTGTTGATTTTAACCTCAATTGATGAGAAATTGAGTCGATCGAAGCCATAGATTAGAAGATCGATTTCTGATCATCAGATCTTGGTTCCATCAAATTTTCATGTTTACAATTATATTATATATTTTTTATATTTTTTTGGTGGCCCCATAAAAAAAAATTCTTGGCTCCGCCACTGGCCCCATATCTCCTCATGTGACATGTCACACATGTATCATGTACGTTTATACCAATCATTAGGGATCATACTCCCACATTAAAAATTGAGTTGTATGATGTTAGGTTTATTAATCCAGAAATGAATTTCCTCACTGGTTCAATCATTTTGGATAGATTTATTTTGAGACGGAGTTTTTGTCCGTCGCGGATCCTGGCGCCGGAAGTGATAGACGATGTGCACCTTTGCCTTAGCAAGCTAAAGGAAGTAGGCTACAACACTTCTCCACTTGAGCAATTGGTCGATGTAGACAAGAGCTAAGGGTCTGCAGAGGTAGAGCCACTCTCTTAGAGGGAGGTTCTATCTTGAAGCGAAGCTCACCAAGGAAGCGGAAGTCATGAGTCGATCCAACATGCTGGTTCCCGACGCAATCACCGAACATTGGTTTTGACAACGACTTGGTAGAGCGTATGTTGTGTGTCTACCAAGTGCACTAGGTCAGCAAGTAATATACACCGAAGAGTCCAGATATCGATCCCACAGAGACCATGTTGAGAATTGCGTTCAAGGAAAGATTTTTCTAATGATTGAGGAGGAAAAGATGCTGATTTTTAGAAAAACAGAAAAAACATTACATAATTAAATCTAAGCAACAGAAAACTTAACCGAATCCTTATGATGATGAAACGTTGGAGAAATTTGTCAATCCCTCCTATTTGTGATTATGCAAAGCTCTTATTTTGTAGCTCAAGTACTTAATCTTGACTAGCTTTTGGAAACCCAGATACCTATATACAAGAAATAATTTTCACTCATTCATCGAACTCCATCACAATCAGGAAACATTCGAATTCTAAGTGCATACATATAAGAGTTTTAAAGATTAACCCTCTCTTATTCAGAACAAGAGTTATAAAAAGTCACATCACCTAAATCAGTGTCCATCACAATACAGAACGATCTAGTAAATAGTGAGTTATTTTAGAAAAACGAATAATCAAACTAATAAACCAAACGTCTAGGGAATTCTAACTTCTCTCGTCGAAACTCGGTAGATTCCAAAGAAATCTGGAATAAAAGCATGCAATGAACTCATATTCTAAATTAAAAACCAGTACTTTATTGCTAAAAAAATTCAGAACTTAAACATAGTAAAACTAGGATTTCATGACATCCCCAACAAAGAAAACTACTCCATGCCAAAGTTAATTTCAACACGAAACACATAATAATAAGAAAAATGATAGTGAAACTGGTGATCAGCCAGTTTTAGCAGTCTTCTTTCTTCAAATTGAGTGACTTCAACTCCATAAATCTCCTTCTTTTAGCCTTGGACGAATTCCTTCCCTATTCTAGGACGTGGTTTTGCCTTTAGATGCTCTTGGGACTAATGTTACGTGTTAGGGCTCCCCAAGACCACCCTCAAGTCAAATTTACTGGCCTTTTTATAGTGCAGCCACTTCTTTTAGCCTTATGACTCCTTTTTCTACCAAAATTACTTTACTTCGCCAATTGGAAGTGTCTCTAGACTCTCCTTTGTTTTCCTTTCATCCCCTCTTGTCAGAGAATCCTTTCATAACTTGGAAACATGCCAGATATTTAAAGAGAGTGAGACTCCTTAAATTATACTTTCCATACTTGTCTCCTTTCCTAAGTAGGATTCTTCTTCTCCAAGTCATGTGTCGCTCAAATCTTCTAGAAGCATCTTCCTTAGTCCTTGGTACGTGTTCCCTAAGCCATAGGAGCTTGGTGGCTGCCCTCTTCCTCCACTCGAGAATTCTCATTTCATAGAAATTAGTTCGGAAGAGAATTGGCAACATTCAGAATTTTTTTTAGCGGCTCGCCTCGAGAATTCGTCACGGTGAACTCTCGTCGCGAGGAATTTTCTTTGTAAAATGGCTCACCGAGGCGAGTTTCGGGATGATCTGTAACATTGAAAGTTCTCTTGTCGCAACGTGCTTTGTCTTTCACCGGGGCTAGAGTTCATCTTGACTCTTTTGCTCGGATTCGCCTTGAGATTTGCCCGAACTTCGTCAAGGTGAGACAAATCAGTATCTCATTGTTGGTATTCGCCTTGAGCCCGCTTTGAGTTCGCCTAGCCGCCATTTTAACCTTGCTTCTCTATTGTGATTCGTCCTGATCTCCCCTTGAGCTCGCTGGGGTGAATTTCTTCAACTTAGATCTCCTTTTCCTCTTTCGCCCAATTAACTGTTTTAACCATCAATCTCGTCGGGGCGAGACTTAATCTTATCCCAGCGATTTTTCTTCATTTTTTTCCAAAGGTTTGCAGTTTTCATCCTTTTTGCTCATTTCTTCTTATGAACCTGTATTTAATCATAAAAGGTCAAAAACACATTAAATATGCCTCTTATTAAATACAAAAACTAGCAAAACAACGTATAACATAACATAAAATTCAAGCTTATCAGCTCAAGTTGGCCGAGGAGGAGGAAAAGAAGCTCCACGACGAATACTGGCCAAGGCGTCTGCCTGCCCATTTCTAGCACCCGTGATGTGGTGCAGAGTGACATCCGGGATTTTCTTTGTCAATTCTCAAACATGTCTCCAGTATGGTAGAAGCTCTGCTTTCTTGACCTCGAATTCTCCCGTCAGCTATTTAATTACCAATGCGGAGTCCTCGAACACCTTAAGCTTGGGAATTTGCATTCCTAGCACCATGCTGAGACCGATGAGTAGCGCTTGATACTCCACCTACTCCACCATATTGTTTGAGCAGCATTGTGTTAGCACGAACAAATCCGGTAGAAGGTCTTCTTTCTATGAGATGAAGAGGACTCCAGCCCCGGCTCTGTCTCTTCTTGTGGCGCCGTCAAAGTACAGTCTCCATGGAGGAAGGATTTCGACGAAAAATATTTCTTCATCCGGAAGCTCTTTTATCAAGTCCCATTCTGTCGACACCCAATGGTCGGCAAGAAAATTTTCCAAGGCTTGGTCCTTGATCTCTTTCTGCTGGATGAAGTTGATTTTGAACTCTGAGAGTAGAAGTGCCCACTTCGCCAGATGCCCCGACACCATTGATCGCGACATGATATACTTGAGTGGGTCGACTCGTGAGATGAGGTTCGTAGAATGCACTAGGAGGTAGTGTCTCAGCTTCTGGACAACGAAGATCAGCGTGAGACACATCTTTTTTATGGGCGAGTAATTGACTTATGCACCCACCAAGGTCTGACTCAGGTAGTAGAGTTGGCCGTTCTTTGTTGTCTTCATCGTTTTGAGCCAATAGAGCTCCCACCTATTTTTCTTGTGCGACGATATACAAGAGTAGAGGTCTACCAACTAGTGAAGCTACGAGTACAGGCGGCCTGGTAAGATATGCCTTAATGCTTTTGACAGTGTTTTGACACAACACATCCCATTTGAAGCGCACATCTTTCTTCATCAAGCGGCTGAATGGTTGACACCTCCCAGCCAAGTTAGGGATAAACCGACGAATGTATGTCAGATGTCCTTGGAAGCTTTTGAGCTCTGACAAGCTTTTGGGTTCGGGCATCTTCTGGATTGCATTGATCTTTCATTGGTCGATTTCGATCCCTCTGTGGTGCACCACGAATCCGAGGAATTTCCCAAAACTTACCCCGAACTCGCACTTCAGCGGATTCATTTTCAGCTGGAACAGTCGTAGCCGCTCGAAGACTACTGCTCAAAGTGCTTAATCATGGTCGGGAAGAGCATGACCTTCCATGCCTGTGGCAATTTCGTTGGGCTGACCCCCGGGCTGCGCGCCCGTGGTGTAGTCGCTACAGCTAAGCAGCTTGGTTTCGCTGGTGCCGCGACGGGTTTTGTAGGTACCACGGCGGGTTTTGTGGGTGTCGCGAAAGCTTAAGGCTGAAAGACGGTGCATGGGCAATGGGCATCCCTCATGAATGGAGCCTATCCGGTTGACAGACTTCTCGTCTGGGCCCTCGTCACTAGGTCGGCACGAGTTGGTGGTGGTGGTGAAGTTGGAGGTGTACTTTTGGGCTGTATTCCCAAAAACCGTCTTGTCCACGAAACGTCGCAACCGATGGATTGAAATAACAAAGAAATTTTACAAATTGAGAATGGGGAAATTTTGTGGGTGCGTTCTTTTACAAGTCCTCTGATTCGATCTCTATGTGTGGGTGAATTTTAGGGCCTCCTGCGATCCGGTGATGAATCACGAACTCCGAGACGAGACACGAACTGGTGATGGATTTAGTTGGTGGAACGCAGAATTTCGTACTCCGTTTGATTAGCTTGATGATGTTTCCAAGATCAAGTGTAGCTTCTCAGTGAACTGAGTGTGATGCAACGGACCTTCAGGCAGCTTGAGTGTAAGAACTTTTTTAGTAGAAAAATTTTCCTAAAAATTTATGAACTATGGAGTCTGACCCCTTGGCGTTTCTTTCTCATCTTATTTCTAGCCAGGAGTCCTCCTCTGATCCTTAGAAAGAGGATCGAGGACATGATTTTCTAATTCTAGCGTTTCTTGACCCTGACTTGGTCGAGCCACATGGTGTACAAGTGGAGGTGACAAGGTGATGTCATGGCAAAGGTGGCGATGATGTGGTAGTGATGACGTGTCAAGGTTGGCCAGATGATGAATTGCTTGTCCTAATGATGAATTGCTTATGGGCCGATGGCGGACTGGCGGGCGTTGGACCTGTGATGGATGGTGACTTGACAAATGGACCCGTGGATGGGCTGATGATGGATGGATGGCAGACGGGCCGATGACTGGCCTGCGATGAACTATGGATGGATCGGTGGATGGGCTTGCGGTAGATGGGCCATTAATTTTCGGCATCTACAAATATTTTTATATAAAAAAATAACAAATATAGTGTTGGTTATAGTGAACCGGCCCGAGTTAATAGGAACCGGACTGGCCTCCAATTCTGGTTCAACAAGGTCGAATCTGCCTGTTCGGTTTAGTTTTAAAAACACTGGTTTGTGCATATCATCATACATAATATTGGAAGTATTGACTTTTGGTAACTAAAAAAGAAAAATGGTGATTGAAAAATTAGAGGCAAATTTAAGGGCAGCTACGAATATGTCAACATAAGCTGCTTACTAAATAATTTGATGCCTATCATGCCTATTAATTAAACAGGTAGTAAATATGGACCGGTATCCATATCCTTAGCGTTTATTTAGATCAGCTAAAAAGGATTAAAAATACATGACATCTTATAACTTTATTTAAAGAATGAAAGTTAAAGGGTATGGACTTTTAGAAAAATTCTCCCAAGTATACATGCTTCTTTTAACTTGTAAACATATAAAAACAAGAATATGGTCTACTTGATTGGTTTTATAAATATATAATAATTATAAAGAAAGAATATAACTTAAGACTTAAGAGGTTCCAAATTTTAAACTATAATAATTTTTATAATGGATGATTTAAAATTCATTTATCTTACTCAATCTACTATTTTTATTTTTAAGAGTTATTTTTTAAGATTTTTTATCGTATCTGTCGTTTTTAAAAGATAAAATGAAGTAATGACATTATTACAACGAAGTAACACTAGTAAAGACATTGTAAAAAATAGATATTTTTGGGCAGCCAAGAAAACTTCACTCCATGACTCCAACCTTAAATGCAGCTCAAATAATGTATTCGATACCATTTGAGCAATTAAACCAGGACCTTTCTTTGTGCCCACTGGCACCAAACTCGAATTAGACTTGATCAATTAATACTGAATAGGGCCAGGCGCCATATTATAAGGTGGACCACAGCCAAACTTAAATTGGTGTCCCCATTGTTGACCAGAAAAACAAGCAACTCCGACTGTAATCTTTGGTCCCCGGCCCGAATTTGAAAAGAAAGAAATGCGAAGTTAGACTTACTCCAAGGCTCCAAACTTTCATCCCACACAATACATTTGATCAAAATTAAACTAACTTTAAATTTAGAGTTCTAGAACAAATTGGATTGCACTTGCTCAAGCAGGATGTACAGCCATTGGATTCAAAAGCAGGCAGGCAGACAGACTGGTAGAGAGATGAGAGTGAGTATTCATTTCCCCATTCTTAATCATAAACTTTCTCATGCAATTAGTGGATGATTATTCTATACCCCCATATCTATTTTAACCAAGAAGGATCTACTGTGGGCAACTTTGTTGACAAACCTGAGTGAAGACAAACAAAGGATGCCAAACCCAAATGAAAACAATCACAAACCCATTTCAAAACGCCTTTACATTCATCTTCCATCAATTAAATCCAGAGGGCAATCAAGGTGACGAGAGATGGCTTGGGAAGAGATTGATTTTTATAAAAAGGTGAGATACCTTCTCTCACTCTCAGTCATCAATCACCACGAAAAGGACCATGAAAGTTGCTTGTGGGGAAAATGGCCCATGGAATACGAAACTGGGAAGATGCTCAGAAGGTCCAGAAAAGCTTCTTTTGCATTCGGCGAGCAATTAATAACGGTGACAGAACTAGTAACGGCAGCCATTGAAAACACGACGAAGGTGGCCTGAAGTTTCTTTGTTGCTTTCAGAGATGAATGCTCTTTTTGACATAAGGTTCATGTCCAGTAGCGAAACCCAAAGTCCAAACAACCATAACTAACAGGCTCCAAGCTCGTCGCTGATCTGAACTTCTCTGGCCTTTTGTTTTCCATTTACCGGCGATCAAACGCCAAAAAGGGTACGAATTCTAGGACAGCAAATGGAAGAAAGAAGGGGACGTTGTGCTTAACGAAAGAGATGGAGTAAATAACAAGCAATGGAGAAAATGAGCATGCACTACGCCAAAGTCCAAATCTTTGATAACTGTTGTACTTTTATCAGTTTTCGTGAGAGAATAGGATACCGAAAATGTAGCTTAATATGTTGAATCACATAAGGGTTCGTTTCGATGCCGCCATAAGCTAATTATACATGTAAAACGCAGAGCTTGTGGCTTTTTCTGAGGGAGAGGAGGGATAAGGAAAATAGCAGATTTGAAAGAACAGAATACCTGTTGTCACAAAAGAACAAAGAGGATCACGGTACTTACTTGGTTCTCCACATAAAATTCGTCGCATGAGATTCGAGGCACAGTAATACTACTCAATTTGGCTCGACATTGAATAGTGGCTTTCTCCTTTCCTGCGCTAGCTTTGGGGCCGGGCAGTAGAGACCCAGGCCGACCCATGTAAATCATGTGTTCGTTATTATATATATTGTAAAGTAGAAAAAATTAAGGGTCATTATTGAGACTATAAAATGGGGTTTTGTCAATGTTCATCAGGCAAATTCAATGCAAACCGAAATCCAGACTCCACTTTTAAGTTTTAAATTATAACTACTGTAGGGAAAAAGTACTGGAAATTAGAAGAGCAAATCGAAGCTCCCAATGATCGACACAGCCACTGCTCAAGAATCTGATTAAGTTCAATTATCTATCCATAACCTGCCCAAGAAAAGGAACGAGAGCGGAAATACGTATAAATAAGGGTGTCAATTTATTTGATGGTTTATAATTTTCTCTGGGGGGGCCGAGCGTGGTCTTTTCAGGGTTTGGAAAATGATCATCAATCAGAACCCGTTTCGGACTTAGTCTAGCGAGATAGACTGCCCACGAGAACGAAAGAAAACAAACCAACGGAAAAAGAAAAAAAAAAAAAAAAAAGAAGGGACGCGACCATTGACTTAATTCAAGAGGAAAACAGAGAGAAGACCAGGATAAGCAGAAGGGACCGCCAGAAACTATTAATAGACGCCCTTGTTGTTCCATACTTCCATTCCCTGGCGCCACATTGACCCCTGAGACCCAGCACGGGAGGAGTCGAGGACGGAAATTTCCACCCTCCTGCTTTGATTAGATGTCATTCTAGTCTGAAGCCAAATATCAGAATCAGAGCTCGGTGGTGTGGCAGCCAACGCGGCTCTCAAGGATTTCCAACCGCGTTTAATTAGCTCCCTGCCCCTTGTTCCTCTAGATCCATTTTACGGAGTCTTCGTTCCAAAGTAACTGATTAGTATCATATATATATATAACAGGTTTCTCTTCCTGCACTTGGTCTCTGCTAGATTAGCTACCTCCTCCCCTCAAACCAATTTTCTCCTAAACAATCCTTCTCTCTCAATATCGCCCTATTCCTTCTCTGAACAAAAAGGGAAACACAGGAAAAATTAGAAAATCTATGGGGAGGAAACTTGATTTGCTTCTTCACAGAAGAAGCTTCAAGACCTCCAAGTTCAAGGCTCTGGTGAACCTTGCCATCGCTCGTCTTGCTGTTCTTAAGAACCAGAGAGACGTGAGGTGCTCCCACGGCCGGAGCGACGTCGCTCAGTTGCTCAGACTCGGCCATCAAGAACGAGCTCTTCTTCGGGTATGTGCGAATTCATCATCGCCTGACCGCTAGCTGCTTCTTTAAGTTTTTTGCTGATATTCTGTAATTTTCTCATGATTTTTCTTGCTGATTAATCAGGTTGAGCACCTGATTAAGGACCAAAACATGTTAGACGTCTACGTTATGATCGAAGGCTACTGTCATATCTTGACGGAAAGAGTAGCTCTCATCGAGAACCAGAAGTGAGTAGTGATCTATTGAATTTTCTCTCCGGTTTCTTCATTTATCTTTTCTGGGTAGCTTCTTACAAACCATTCAAACATCCTCTGCGTCCGATTTATTCCCTGCTTACAGAGATTGTCCTCAGGACCTAAGAGAGGCAGTATCCAGTATGATCTTTGCGGCTTCCAGATGCGGTGATTTTCCAGAGCTGCAGGAGATTCGTTCTATTTTTACGCAGCGGTACGGGAGAGAATTTGCAGCCGCTTCAGTAGAGCTGCGAAACAGTTGCGGGGTTAATACCAAGGTATATATATATATAAGTCAATACATACAGAGCTTTGTTCTCCTCCATCTTTCACACTTTTACCGAAAACAATTACTTATAATATTGGCTGTCTCCCTCATCTGCAGATGATACAGAAGATGTCTACAAAACTACCCAGTTATGAAGCCAGATTGAAGGTGGTCAGAGAGATAGGAGCTGAGGCAGGGATCACAGTAATGACTATTGATGAGCCTCCTGTTGGCGTTCCTGAGGTATATATATACTCACAAATTCTGTGCCTTGAATAGTTCTGCTTTCTCTTTCAATCTCCATGTGATTGCTCTATAAACACTTTCATATTCCATGGAACAGCCCAAGGACTCAGTGGCCAGCAGCGGAGGGCGCAAGGAGCCAGATAACAAAAATGGGGGGCGTCGAATGGATTCTTCCGTCAGGACAGTCCGAGAAGAAGAGCATTCTTTAAAGTTTAGCGACCTGGGTGGGGAGGAAGAACTCTCAGGTTCATTCAAAACGAGAAGATACAGAGATGTAGCTACTGCCGCTCAGGCAGCTTTTGAATCAGCAGCTTACGCTGCGGCGGCTGCCAGAGCAGCTGTAGAACTTGCTAGGCCTGAGTCCCACCACAGAGGCTCAGGCGATGAAGGTAGTCCCAGAAAAAAAAATGAAAGTCATAGTTTTGAAGACGAAAGATTTTCAGTTTTGAAGTCCGACAAGAACGACCGAAGCCATACGGGACTGGATTTTGAGAAGAACACTACAGAACAGGGCTTCAGCTCTGATAGTGAAGATGAGGAGCCTCCTGTAGAACAACACAAGGAGAACAGAGAAGAGTCCGTACTCAAGCACGAACCACAACTACAGAGGTCTTTGTCGATTTCAAGTTTGGAAACTACTGAAGTTGTTGCTGAGGAAAAGGTACAGGAGAAGGGAATATCTTTCGACGAGAGTGACGAAGAGTCTGAGAACGAAGAGGAAACCATTCAATTAACGAGATCCCGTTTCAAATTTGGTCGGAGATCCACACTACTTGATGACCTGAACAACCATAACTCCCCAGTATACGTCAAAGATCGCAATTACGGAGGAAGAGGTAGTTCAAGTTCTGCAAAACCCACAGATTTTGACATTTCTTCAGGTGGTGAACCAGATGAGAAGATCGGCATCAAGCAGCATCACCCAGACAAGAGAGAAGACCCAGTAAGGCCTCCAGTTGATACTGTTGGTCATGCACATGAGGCATTTGACAGAATAGCCTTGAGGTCCAGCAAAAAGGATGATCATGTGACAACTTATAAAATGAGGACAGGACACTTGAATGCTGGTGAACTACAAGGTAAACCTCATTCGAACCCAGGGAAGCCTGTTTCAATGAGGACTAGAAGAGGTTTTAGACACTAGTATTCCCAGTAATATGTAATAAGTTTTGTACTTAATCCATCTACAAGCTGTTTGAGGCTTTTTTTGTGCGTGTATAATTCTTGTTGTTGAATCTATATATGTAATGAATTTATCTTTAAGAAAAAAGTAAAGATCTCTAGTACAAAGAGTTATTTACAGTGCTAACAACTCTGTTGTAGCCATTTGGCACGAAGATGCGGTCAATGGGGGCGAGACCCATCTTATCTGCAAAATCTTTTTAACTAGACCAGGTATATATAAAGTAACTATCTTCTGGTTGGAATTGATGCCATATCATACCAGAAAGGCCACTAATTCCTCTTTCGCTTGTTTCCACAACACACTAATTCGCAGAAATGCTGAAAATTCACTCCAACGTCTTCATCATATTCTAATCCCAGTTCCTCCTGCAACAATGGATGTAATAATTTCGGCAAATTAAATTACTTGACAGATAAAAGGAAAGAACAAATGATCATACCTTAAATTCTTTGGGATCTTTTGGGTTGTTCTCAGTTAAAGAATCCCATAGATCTCGAAATATCCGCTTGCGCTTTCTCCACTCACTGATCATTTGTGAATACTTCTCTTCAACTGTCTTTCTCTCCTCAGGCTTCACCAAAGTTGTTCCTGCTCGTAATTTACTCAACTTCTCCTCCATTACCGTAACCTGGTCAAGAAGCAGAAAATAGAGATTTGTTAGGCTTCAACATTCACCATGCATTCACATTGGTCACCTTAGTTCACCAAAGTTGTTGCTCGACTGTTTACCTCAGCTCTTAGTTTGGCTTCTTTAGAACGAATCTGTTCCAATGTTAAGTTAGACTGCAGAGCTCGAACCTCTGCAAAATGCACACAAAAGTGCCATTCTTTACCTTGCATTTTCTTTTTATTTGCAGTGACAAGCATAGAGGTCCTCAATTCGTGAATGGAAACACTGAAAAGACACAAACCTGCCTCAACCTCAACAACCACTTTCTTTTGAGCTTCTAGTTCCTCCTGGAGTTCACTATTCTGCTTTTTCATCTGATCAAGCTCCTCACTAGTGGGGATGTTAAACTGATCTTGACGAGCCAAGTATATCTTCTGTTTGCCATACTCTTTGAAAGAAATCTGTCCACTATCACACAGGCTGTCCAGTGCTTTTTGGACAGCGGTCTTTTTAAGATTAAACTTTTGCAAAGCATCAGCAGCATTTTGAGAATTCAGGGGTCTGTTTTGCTGGAAAAGGGACAGAAATAACGATCTCTTATACATGCGGGAAGTAAACATTTGGGGGTTGTAGACAACATGCCATATATAAAACTTGTATGAGTTTTCCATGTATGTTATTGGAAACCATTTCATGTGTCAATAAGAAGACAATCCTATTATCAGCTAACAGGAACAAGAGCAACATTTTCATAACTTGCATAAGTTATGAAATCTTTAGTAGAAGAAGAGATTGCACTGGAACTAGTGGCAATTTAATGAAGTGCAAGCAACAAGAGTGGCAAGCAAAATCAGTAAGCCGAAACTACAAGTAATAACTAGAAGGTTAGAAGTACATAACAAAAGAGACCAACAGGACACCTTATGAGGAACTAGAAGAGCTACAAAAGAATCAGAAACAGAACACAGGCAGATCAATATAACTTCTGATAGAAAATGGTACAGGACAAGCACTATGAGATATATAGAAAATGGTACAGGATAAGCACTATGAGATATAAAAAAGGAATTTAACTAGTACAGCAGCTATGTAGTCAGTGCACGAACAACATCTAAACCGAAAGAAAACCAACATAAGAGATGGCTAAGAAATAAAGAGCAACAGCTAGTGGTAGTGCAGGGCTTACCTCATTCACGAAATTCAGCACAATACCTAACAAAGACGAGTGACGAGTCCCCAATCAGAAGAATTCCGAAAAGCACACCGTAAGACAATATAACGAAATAAAAAAATGGAAACCTCAAATATATCGATGAATCAAAACAGAGAAACATTATAACATAAGAAAATAAAAAGGCAAAAGAAACAAAAAAATAAAAAATAAAAACACGAAATCTCACTTTCAGCACCTAGGCAAAACACAGAATCATTTTATTCAGCAAAGTACAACTAGCTAGAATTAATCCTGAAAATTTCCATCTACTTACATTGTTCTGAAGAAATGTACTCCATTTGCCAATGCCACAATCGAAGTGAAACAACGTTTCGAAATAAAACCCATAGCAGTTTTTGTTTCAGAAAAATTAAAAAAATTAAAAAATTAAAAAATGAAGATCGTTGCGCAGCTAAGAATTTTGAGAAGCAACTCGATAACATGAATCAAAGATATAATCTGAAAATAGGTGAAAACCAGAGAAGAATACGCACCTTCGACACTGTCAGATTTGGGAGCCATAGGAATGAAGAAAGGCGGGAAGCTAGCGTGTCAGGGAAGGCGGTAAAAAGCCTACACATTTTGTTTCGGTAGATTTAGCATGCGAAATGACGAAAATGACACCAGACTGCGCCGTATACGAATTCGAGCTCAGTTACCTGTTTGTTGAATTGTGTGATGTCATAATGATGTTATATTTAAAACCAGAAAGAGGGAAATTTTCCTTAGTAAATTTTCCTCAGAAAAGTAGTACAGGGAATATGTAGTTGGTAAATATATCCTTGAAGTTTCATAACTATGGGAAGATATATTTCATGATTAGTATTAAACAAATCTCAGTGAAAAAAAGAGCACTAAAAATGAAAATTCAAGAGATTTTCCAACATAAATTACGGTTGAGGAGAGACTATTGAACATTCAAGGTCATAAAAGTATCAGTTTTTAGAAATTTTCTGTCCAAATTTTTTTGAAGATTTCATAGGCCACAACTTTTCAATACCAAATTTATATTATTTACATTTATATGCTTTATTCATAGGATTATTTACATAGGATTTCTTATTCAGGTGTAGGGAATTAAATTTCACTTCAATCATATAAGGTGTGACACTTCAATATCTACTTTTATAGAGTTTCTATTGTCTAAATTATATTATGTTTATTTAACGTTTGCTTTTATGGATTAAATTTAACTTTTTCTCAATACAAAATAAAAATCACGGTTTAAATCGGTGTTTTGAAAACCAAAATGAACCACCCAGATCAGGTCTAACCCAGTTGAACCAAAATTGAAGGCTAGTTCGGTTCTTATTGACTCGACCCGGTTCACTATAACCCCCACTATTTTTGTCTTTTTTTTTCTATAGAAATATTCAATGGTTGAACCATTGGTCTAACGGGGTTCAATCAAAATTGAACAAACTGCCAATTTTTTATTGGTTCGGTTTATAAAACGTTGGTCAATGTAGACGCCAAAATCTGATTGACCCATCTACGGTGAGTCCAGTCATCCACCAGTCCATTATTCGTCTGTCACAGGCTCGCCATCGGCCTGTCCATCAGCTCACTAAGTTGTCGTCCATCAACCCATCACCAGGCCCATCGGTACTATTGTCATCATTGTTGTCGTCACTTCATCGTCATATCATCATAGTCATTGCTTTGTCTTTTCGCCATCTGCCTGCCACTAAACATCGACCAATCATAGTCGCAAGAGAAAAAAAGAAAGTTATTCTATCGATCCCTTTATGAGGATCAATAGAGAAAGTCAAGTTACAACCTCCCCCTCCTAGGGAGCAAGAGAAAAAAAAGGAGGTTGATCCCCTTTCTGAGGATCCACAGAAGGCTCTGGCTAAAAATAGCCAGAAATCATAATAAAAAAGAGAGATCTTTTTGTCCAGAAGCATTCTTGCATCCAAAAGCTCTCTCGAGCCAAAAGTTCCAGCAACTTGTCGTTGGCGGAAGTTCATACATTTCAACCGGAGCAGCTCTACACGTTAATGGGCAACGTTCATACGCCAAAACACACGAAACACAAATACTTTCGTTCGGCTGACCAAAGCAATCATCATTCGTGCACACTCGCTTTGGAAACTCGAAGTTCGTTGTCAACTCGCAAGAAACAGTAACTTCGCCAACTACACACGTAGCTCGAATCAGAGGAAAGCTAGCAGATCGCACTGATACAATTTCCTAATTCGCAATACAAACTTGTAATTTTCTTTGTAATTAAGTCGAATTAATCAATCGGTCGTGCCGCCTCGTGGACCGGGGTTTTTCGTCGAAACAAATTTGGCATACCCGGTGGAACCTTTCTTACCTCTCATATCCTTCTCCGTCAAAACTTTGAAAAAAAAAAAATCTCAGAATGTCAAATGGCAGGTAGAAGCAACAACAACAACAAAAGAAAGAAAGTCATCGCCTTGAGCACTATATACCAGCACCCTGCCGCTGGAACAAGCTCGACCGCTGCATCAGGAGTTCGCGACCCATTGGCTGGTTTTTCGACCAATATCTGTGCTCCAACCTCTCCTCTACTAGCCACTCACCCAATGACAAGGGCGTTGGCCAGGAGTTTTTCTACAGGACAGGCTCCCTTCATGAGGGACGCATGCCGCTCGAGCATTGTCTTTCAACCACAGGCTTCCGCAACCTCCACCAAGCCAATTGCTGCACTGACCAGATTGGTTCTGGCGGCAGTCAAGTCGACCTACCTGGCAGTAGCTACTACACCATCGGCGCATATAGTGGAGCGATTGGAGGCCCTCACAACCAACACATGTGATGTCTCACAGGAGGTCGACCGGAATAGGGCGACAACTAGTGCTTCGGCCGAGCCCTGCCGAGAGGAGTCTACTACCGACGATTTGCAGCAGACGGCTCTAGTGACCGTTCGAAGGTCGTGGGGGAATGAAGAGCTAGCCTCTCTTACACTCGATGCAGTGACTGAGATGATCAATCACGCCATGCGAAACAACTTTGGCGAGAGCAAATCGCTCTCCTATCGGAGGCCATACAATCAACGGATCCAAAATCTCTCGATGTCGTTCAGGTACCATCCGCCCAAATTCCAGTAATTCAATGGCGATAGGCATCCAAAGCAACACATCGCACATTTCATCGAGACCTGCAACAACGTCAGTACCAACAACGACTTCTAGTCGTGCAATTCAACCGTTCACTGAAGGGAAATGCCTTCGACTAGTACATTAGCTATCGCAGGAGTCGATTGATAGCTGGGAACAGCTTGAGAGCGAATTCCTCAGCCAGTTCTATAGCACCCAACGAACCATATTGTTAGTCGAGATGGCCAATCTTTGACAAAAGAAAGGCGAAAAGGTCATCGACTACATCGACCGGTGGAGGAATCTCAACCTCAACTGTAAAGAAAGCCCGAACTTATCTCTTGAAGCAGAGATCGACATGTGCATCTGCAGCATGTCATGGGGTCTCCTATACTTCTTAAATGACAAGAAGTCAGCCGACTTCCAGGAGCACGCAACTGAAGCCCACGACATGGAAGTCGTCATGGAGCAAGTCAGCGACATCGCCGCTCCAATCCCTGATCCCCACAAAAAGGGGAAAACTATCGCAAAGGAGTCGAAAGAAAAGACGAAAGGCTCCTATGCAACCGAGGACTTCACACCAATCAAGGTCGGAGGCAAACAAAAGACAAATTACGCCACGCCCTGCGGCCTCTGTTGGGCCAACTTTTTAGAGGCAGACGTTGAAGGAGAGGCAGTCGAAGACCTATGACTTCGCCGACGCCGATGTGTCAGTCTAGCTCGAGCAATTGCTTGGAGTCAACTTGCTCCGCTTGCCAAAAGTTAAAAGACCAGACGACCAGACGAAATCAAAGGAGTTGAACGTCTGCAAGTACTATCACTTACTCGGTCATTCAGCCGAGAAGAGCTTTGTCCTAAAGGACAAAATTCTGGAGCTCGCGACGCAAGGTCCCATCATAATTGACGGAATGGAGAACACCGCTTCAGTTATCTCTGTATCCGTCAAGGTCGGGTCTGACCTTAAAGCCAGATCCGACAAGCCTCGAGGCGCGAGGAGGGAGTACCGTCCCAAGTCCAGCCAACACAATAACCCGCTGGCAAAAATTGCTCCAGCGCCGGGACCCCATGAAGCCGCTAAAGCACACGCGGAGGTGTGGATTCTGATCACCTAACAGAAAAAGCCGATTCGAGAGACTAAACCGTCAAAAGACCCACAAACAAGGCAAAGCGGTCAAAGAAAAGAACCGCAAAGCACCGTAACAGAACTCCAACGACAGTTGTCCGCGTAAATGGAAGAAAAAAAAAGTCTCATCACACTAGTGGAATTCTTCCCCAAAGACTTTTTTGCACCACTCCCAGCAATGGTGGCCACATGCTCGTTGGCATCCCCTACTGAGCAGACCAACCGAGAAGACAAGCGCTAAACACTAGTGGTTGAGTGTGACGACCTCGAGACGTCCCTGACACATATTTCTCCCTTGAATGAGCTCGAGGACGACTTGGACCTGCCCATTCGATCTCGGCAGGCTTTGGTCAAGATCCTTGACAAATCAGAGAAGCTCCAAGCTGAACTGGAGCAACTGTTCATTAGAAAGAACGGCTTGCTGAAGGTTGGTCTTATGCCGCCATTCAGGAAAGAAGAATAAGCTTCCTCTTCTCATCAGATATCACAACCAGATGAGTCTCTCGCAGTCTCCCGTCCGTTGTGCATCACTTTTCGAGAAGAAGATGCTTAACTAGGAGCAAAGACTCACAACCAGTCGTTGTACGTGATAGGCTGCATCAAGGATAACTTGGTCAACCGCATCCTCATCGATTGCGGTTTTGCAGTCAACATCCTACCAATCCGAACGATGAAGGACATCGCCATCTCCGCCGGTGACCTATTTGTGAGCTCGCTACTCATTCATGGGTTCAACTTGGAAGGCCAACGAACGCTCGGAATGATCTAGCTTGAGCTCCACATTAGAGAGATGGTTGATGACACACCTTTTTAAGTTGTCAACTCCAAAATGATGTATAACTTGCTTCTGGGTCAGTCGTGGCTCCATGCGAGGGCCCACTACTCAGCGATCAATCTCCCAATCAACTCTGCTTTTGCACTAGGATATGCTTCCTCAAGGTTTTGCATTGCAACATCATACTCTTCCACTGTCAGTGCACTCACACACCCCCATATAGACTTATCTAAGTCCTGCACACTGTACTGCTTCTTCAAATTGGCAATGATATGTCGTATACATAACCTGTGTATATGCGAATGTGGAAAGACTTTGGCAATCGCTCTGATGATGCCAAAGTGACGATCGGAGATAATGCAAATCGGAGTCCTCCCTCTAACAACCCACCGCGCCAAATAAGTTACAAACCAATTCCATGTATCAATAGTCTCTTTCTCAACAAAGCAAAGACAAGTAGAAACAACCTTTTATCTCCATCAAATGACGTCGCTATCAACAAGCAACCCTTATACTTCCCATATAAATGAGTTTCATCTATACTGATAAAGGGTCTGCAATACTAAAACCATGAATAGGCAGACCAAACACCCAAAACACTCTGTCAAATTGCTCAACCCCTCTATCTCTCACTACATCATCCACGGTTATGAACTTATATTTAGTACTCGGGTTTGTGTCTTTAATTGCCTTTAGAAATTGAGGTAATAGGTTGTAGGACTCCTCCTAACCACTAAATACAGCAACCAATGCCTTGTTCCTTTGCCCTCCATGCCCTAGCATAGTTGACCTAAATATGATACCTATCATTAACAAGCTGAATGATTTCATCGGGTGAGAGCATGAAATTTGTCCTCACAGTAGGCATAATGAGGTTGCAAATAACCCTAGACGTGCACAACCTATTGTCCATGTACAACTCACTGTTCAAACATATATGTTCATCATTGCATCGTCTAACATTCCACACCCGACTCTTCTTACTAAATGACGCATAGACGAACCATGGATACTCATCACCCATGCAGCGCACTAAATAAAGGGCATATCCATATTTCAACACACTGAATTGGACATGTCTTCTAATGCAATAGTCCTCCAAGTACATATGTAATGCGTCATTGCTCATAAACCTCTAACTGACCTCAATACCGACGGGTGGCGATACATTGTCTTCATTTATGCCTGGAATCATTATGTTCGTATATGTCCATCTCTCCAATCCACGTGGTAAGGCACACCATGCTCATCCTCTAAGGGTGGGACTCCAATGTTAGGTAGAGGGTTTTCAACTTCTTCTTCAACATTTTCATCCGCAACTAGCTCCGGCCAAGAATCTTCTCTACTAGAAATATCATTGGGGTCCTCTCTTGATTCCCTGAATTCAATCATAATTTTATCAACTACTTCTACCTTATAAATGTTTAAAAAAAAAACTTCAAACAAGGCTAATATAACTGTTCTCACCTTTCTTCGGGGATGTATTGTACGATAGCTCTACCATCTCTCTCATCCTGTTCAGTAGAGCTCCCTCAAAAGCTCCATTGCCGACTTCAACGGGAGCTTCCTCACCGAGGATGGGAATATACATCTCATAGGGGTGGGTGTCTCACTTCAAAAGTAAAAAACACATTGTCCACAAACCATGCTTCACCATGCCTAATCCAATCTTCAGGGACATATCATCGACTACGTTAGTGTAAAATAACTGACCATCGCATGAAAAACGCGTCCATATTGAAATATGGTTCATGCGTGGGTTCTATCCAGTAACATTATACAACATAGTGCACAACATGTTAAACGAACACGTCGGCTCTAGGAGCATAGGTCTGGTTGTCCCCTCGCTATAACCGACCACATTACTGTGCTCAAACACAGATTCGCCATCAAAATGACAATAAGTAGGCAGACAACCGTCTTCCATTGAAATTAAGCAATAGATAAATTCATTAATAAAGTAAATGGCAAATTTCTCCCTAAATCGAACTTGAGACACAACCAGCCCTAAATCGAACCTAAATCCATGCAAGTAGACCTAAATTAACATACGTACATGAATTCACGCAACCAGCCTTAATTTGAACCTAAATCCACGCAAGCAGCCTTAATTCAAACCTAAATCCACGCAACCAGACCTAAATCAACATAAATTGTACATGAACTCACACAACCAGCCCTAATACGAACCTAAATTCATGCAAACATCCCTAATTTGAACCTAAATCCATACAACCAGCCCAAACTTGAACATAAATCCACGCATAAACACAACACGTTAATTATTGAAACCCTAATTTATGCGAAACGAGAAAAACCTCTTACCTGACGATTCAAAGGAAAAATGGCAGAACCGAGGATGATCTGGTCTTCAATCGCAGGTCTACATTGTCGATTCAGCAAAAATGAAGACATATCATGGCAGAAAACATCAGGGTACCGCTTTTTTAGTTGATTGTCACATGTTTAGTTGCACAATACCTACAACTGTTAGTTGTATATGTTAAAACTAATATATTGCACAGTATAATGTTTGAAAGGTAGGCAAGTGGGTTCAATCTTTGAATCGGCTTTTTTTCAAATCCTACATCTGAAATGCATATATTTACAATCAGTTGTTGATAAAATAATGAGACACAAAAGAAATATCAAATAAAATAATAGTTTACCTCGTATTCAGCATGTCTTTTTTTAGACTGAATAATTTGTTCTGAGTTCATTGCTGGAGTATAAGTTGTATATAACACAATCATAGAAAAAACATAAAATATATTATATTATAATTTACATTATTCAAATCATACAACTAACACTATAACTAACACAACTCTATTTTCAACAACAAAACATATTTACAGTAGGGTTCGACAAATAATACAACTAATACTATAACAAACACAACTTTGTTCTTAACAAAAAAATATATTTACAATGGCATCCTACACGTGGGACAGTACAATCTATTACTACATATTAGTTGGCCAATACAGGAATAATGAAAAAAGTGATTATAGTTTGTCCGACCAATTTCATCTCCAGCAACAAAAGCAGCTGAACAAATTGGGTATATTTTTTTGTGAGCACTCTTCATTCGGTCCCAATTTTGAACTTGTATATATCTTCGAAAATATATTTTTGTCACTTCCACAGAAACTTCTAACGTTCTATATTATTTTTCTTCAAAACTAATATAGGCAATGACACTACATGTATTTACATTGTAAGTGTTTCTATAAAATTCTAGTTGGGTGAGTACAACGTCAATGATACGATTATACAATATTTCTGACACTGGTAGTGACTAAAAACCTAAGTCAGAAAGTGTTGCAATAACGCGGGTTCGAACATAGGATTCAGTCAGAACACCTTCATATAACGAAAAATCAATATCTGAGTAGCGACTTTCATATATATGATTATAGTGGTGATCTGCATCGATAGCCATTAGAATATCTCCAATAGTGCCAAAAGGTGTCATATAGGAAAAGTGTACAGTGGAATGGACAGTAATGGAAATGCATAAGTTCTTCGAAGAGGTTGTTGTTAGGTCCCAGCTCCAATTTCAGCTACGTATGTCATTTTTCATCATAATTAGAAGGAACACTATGCAGTTCTGTCTCATATCATTAAAGTTATTAATCAAGTATTAACTAAACAAATATTTTTATCTCAATAAACAAACAAATAAAAAAAAATAAAGAAACAAACAATAGACATGTTGATAATTTTCAAATTTATGAAAACAATCACTAAAAAACTATAAGAAGATATAAGTCACATATAAATGATAATACACTACAAATCTATTTAAATAACTACAAAATATAACAGTAAAAAAACTTAAACTAACTATTCAGCTAACATAAACATACCGTATATGCAGAAAACACTGAGGGCGAAGGAAATAACAAAAGAGAAGAATGAGATTACTGAAAACAAACAATAAACAGCCGGTTATAAGACTTCACGTGATAAAAAATTAAAAAAAATCTACATAAAAATTGACTAAATACTACAATCCACAATAATGTTCAACTGTTGTTTGTTTATCAGACGAAAATAGCTATTATTGAGTTAACCGGACCAAACCGAATGACTGACAGTTATGTAACTAACCGGACCAAATCGGCTATTGTTTACTTAACGGGACCAAACAGGCTATTACTTGACTCAGTGGACCAAACGGGCTATTATTTGACTCATCAGACCAAACCAGTTGTTGTTTGCTTAATTAGACTAAATCCACTATTGTACGACAAACCGGACCAGACCGACTATTGTTTTACTACCCGGGTCAAATTGATTCTTGTGTAATTAACCGAACCAAATCGATTGTTATTTGGGCAACTGGATCAAACGGACTGTTATTTGGTTAACCGGACAAAAATGACTGTTGTTAGGCTAACAAATTGTTGTTTCACTAATTGGACCAAACTAACCGTTATTTGACGAACCAGACCAAATATTATTTTAGAATTAACTAAGAATTATTTTACAATTCAAGAATCATTGAAGTTCAAATACTATTTCGAAGTTATTTCCCTATTAATATGAAATTAGTTGACAATTTAACATAAATTTGTTTGTGTTCTTCATACCTCATCAAAATAAAAACTAAAACCGACTATGAGAACATATGAACAAAATAAAAATAACAACACACTCTAATTCTATTTCAATAATCACACAAAACAACTGTCAAATTTGTTGTTTTCAAAAGATTTTAACGAATTATTTAATTTAACATACTATTTCGAAGTTAATTCACAATTAATGTATGT
The DNA here is from genome assembly GCA_019845555.1 of Aristolochia fimbriata. Classification (NCBI taxonomy): domain Eukaryota; kingdom Viridiplantae; phylum Streptophyta; class Magnoliopsida; order Piperales; family Aristolochiaceae; genus Aristolochia; species Aristolochia fimbriata. The sequence goes on from CM034078.1 coordinate 23,337,297, forward strand.
AATCCTATTATTTTGAAATGAGCTAACAATTTCATGTATTTAATCCTATTAATATGAAATTAGCTGACAATTTCATGTAAATTTTTTTGTCTTCAAAATATTGTGAAAAAGTATTTAATTCATTTTACTGTTTATGTAATGATTTAATAAATATTTTTTCATATTTTTGTGTTTTTCATTATTATTGAATCTAATTATTTTTTAGAGTAACGAGCAATTGAATGTAAAATTTTTTGTCTACAAAAGGTTTTTAAAAAGTATTTAATTCAACTTAATGTTATTTTTATTTTTTAATCCACTTTGATATTATTTGGACTATCGTTTGGTTACTCGGACCAAACAGACTGTTGTTTGACTAACCGGACCAAACCGACTGTTGTCGACTGTTATTTGGCAAACCAGACCAAATCGAACCAAATGGACTATTGTTTGGCTAACCGAACCAAACAGACTGTTGTTTGACTAACTTGACCAAACAGACTGTTGTTTGACAAACTGGACCAAACAGACTATTGTTTGACTAACCGGACCAAACAGACTATTGTTTGACTAACCAGACCAAATCGGTTGTAACACTAAATAGCTGGTTATAAGACTTCACGTGATAAAAACTAAAAAAAAATCTACATAAAAACTGACTAAATACTACAATCCCCAATAATGTTCAACTATTGTTTGTTTACCAGACGAAAAAAGCTATTATTGAGTTAATCGGACCAAACTGAATGTTTGACAGTTATGTAACTAACCGGACCAAATCGGCTATTATTTACTTAACGGGACCAAACAGGCTATTACTTGACTCAATGGACCAAACGGGCTATTATTTGACTCATCAGACCAAACCAGTTGTTGTTTGCAAACCGACTGTTGTCGACTGTTATTTGGCAAACCAGACCAAATCGAACCAAATGGACTATTGTTTGGCTAACCGGACCAAACAGACTGTTGTTTGACTAACCGGACCAAACAGACTGTTGTTTGACTAATAGGACCAAACAGACTGTTGTTTGACTAACTGGACCAAACCGGTTGTTGTCTACTGTTATTTGCCTAACAGGACCAAATCAAACCAAATGAACTAGTTTGGCTAACCGAACCACACACTGTTATTTGACTAACCAAACCAAACCAGCTATTGTCCACTGTTATTTGGGTAACCAGACCAAATCGAACCAAATGGAGTATTGTTTGGCTAACAGGACCAAACAGACTATTGTTTGACTTACCGGATCAGACCGCCTGTTGTCGACTATTATTTGGCTAACCAGACAAAATCGGACCAAATGGACTATTATTTGGTAAACCGGATCAAACAGAAAGTTGTTTGACCAACCGGACCAAACCAACTGCTTTTGGATAACCGGACCAAACGGTCTGTTGCTTGGCTAACCGGACCAAACCGGCTATTGTTTGGTTAACCGGACCAAACCGGCTATTGTTTACCTAATCGGACCCAACCGGCTATTATTTGCCTAACCGGACCCAACCGGCTATTATTTGCTTAACTGGACCCAACCGGCTATGGCTTGCCTAATCGGACCAAACCGGCTATGGTTTAGCTAACCGGACCAAACCGGCTATGGTTTAGCTAATCGGACCAAACCGGCTATATTTTGGTTGGCTAACTGGACCAAACAAATTGTTGTTTGACTAACCGGACCAAATCGATTGTTGTCAACTGTTATTTAGCTAACCAAAGCAAATCGGACCAAAATAGACTATTGTTTGGCTAACCGAACCAAACAAACTGTTGTTAGACTAACCGAAGTCGTCAACTGTTATCTGCCTAACCGGACCAAATCGAACCAAATGGAGTATTATTTGGCAAACTCGACCAAACAGACTGTTGTTTGACTTACCCGACCAGATCGCCTATTGTTGACTATTATTTGGCTAACCGGACAAAATCGGACCAAATAGACTATTGTTTGGTTAATCGGATCAAACAGAAAGTTGTTTGACTAACCGAACCAAACCAACTACTTTTGGATAACCGGACCAAACGGTCAGTTGTTTGGCTAACCGAACCAAACGGTCTGTTGTTTGGCTAACCGGACAAAACGGTCAGTTGTTTGGCTAACTGGACCAATCCGGCTATTGTTTGGTTAACCGGACCAAGCCGGCTATTCATTACCTAACTGGACCCAACCGGCTATTATTTGCCTAACCGGACCCAACAGGCTATTATTTGCCTAACCGGATCCAATCGGCTGTGGTTTGCATAACTGGACCAAATCGGCTATAGTTTGGCTAACAGGACTAAACTGCCTTATTAATATGAAATTAGCTAACAATTTCAAGTAATTTTTTTTGTCTTCAAAATATTGTGAAAAAGTAATTAATTCATTTTACTGTTTATGTAATGATTTAATAAATATTTTTTCATATGTTTTTGTTTTTCATTATTATTGAATCTAATTATTTTTTAGAGTAACGAACAATTGAATGTAAAATTTCTTGTCTTCAAAATGTTTTTAAAAAGTATTTAATTCAACTTAATGTTGTTTTTATTTTTTAATCCACTTTGATATTATTTGGACTATTGTTTGGTTACTCGGACCAAACAGACAGTTGTTTGACTAACAGGACCAAACCGACTATTGATGACTGTTATTTGGCAAACTGGACCAAATCGAACCAAATGGACTATTGTTTGGCTAACCGGACCAAACAGACTGTTGTTTGACTAACCAGACCAAATAAACTGTTGTTTGACTAACCGGACCAAACAGACTATTGTTTGACTAACCGAACCAAACCGACTTTTGTCTACTGTTATTTGCCTAACCGGACCAAATCGAACCAAATGGACTATAGTTTGGCTAACCGAACCAAAGAGACTATTATTTGACTAACCGGACCAAACCAGCTGTTGTCCACTGGTATTTGGCTAACCGGACCAAATCAAACCAAATGGAGTATTGTTTGGCTAACTGGACCAAACAGACTGTTGTTTGACTTACCGGATCAGACCGCCTATTGACAACTATTATTTGGCTAACCGGACAAAATCGGACCAAATGGACTATTGTTTGGTTAACCGGATCAAATAGAAAGTAGTTTGACTAACCGGACCAAACAGTCTGTTGTTTGGCTAACCGGACCAAACGGTCTGTTGTTTGGCTAACCGGACCAAACGGTCTGTTGTTTGGCTAACCGGACCAAATCGCCTATTGTTTGGTTAACCGGACCAAATCGGCTATTGTTTACCTAACCGGACCCAACCGCCTATTATTTGCCTAACCGGACCCAACCGGCTATTATTTGCCTAACCGGACCCAACCGGCTATGGTTTGCCTAACCGGACCAAACCGGCTATGGTTTAGCTAACCGGACCAAACCGGCTATGGTTTAGCTAACCGGACCAAACCGGCTATAGTTTGGCTAACAGGACTAAACTGCCTATTGAAGTCGAACCAAATGGACTATTGTTTGGCTAATCGGACCAAACTGCCCGTTAGTTGGCTAACTGGACCAAACAAATTGTTGTTTGACTAACCGGACCAACCCGACTGTTGTCAACTGTTATTTAGCTAACCGAACCAAATCGGACCAAAATAGACTATTGTTTGGCTAACCGAACCAAACTAACTGTTGTTAGACTTACCGAACCAAACCGACTGTCGTCAACTGTTATCTGCCTAACCGGACCAAATCGAACCAAATGGAGTATTGTTTGGCTAACTGGACCAAACAGACTGTTGTTTGACTTACCGGACCAGATCGCCTATTGTCGACTATTATTTGCCTAACCGGACAAAATCAGACCAAATGGACTATTGTTTGGTTAACCGGATCAAACAGAAAGTTGTTTGACTAACCGGACGAAACCAACTACTTTTAGATAATCGGACCAAACGGTCTGTTGTTTGGCTAACCGGACCAAACCGGCTATTGTTTGGTTAACCAGACCAAACCGACTATTGTTTACCTAACCGGACCCAACCAGCTATTATTTGCCTAACCGAACCCAACCGGCTATTATTTGCCTAACCGGACCCGACCAGCTATGGTTTGCCTAACTGGACCAAACCAGCTATAGTTAGGCTAACAGGACTAAACTGCCTTATTAATATGAAATTAGCTGACAATTTCATGTAATTTTTTTTGTCTTCAAAATATTGTGAAAAAGTATTTAATTTATTTTACTATTTATGTAATGATTTAATAAATATTTTTCATATTATTTTGTTTTTCCATATTATTGAATCTAATTATTTTTTATAGTAACAAACAATTGAATGTAAAATTTCTTGTCTTCAAAAGGTTTTTAAAAAATATTTAATTCAACTTAATGTTATTTTTATTTTTTAATCCACTTTGATATTATTTGGACTATTGTTTGGTTACTCGGACCAAACAGACAGTTATTTTACTAACCGGACCAAACTGATTGTTATCGACTGTTATTTGGCAAATCGGACCAAATCGAACCAAATGGACTATTGTTTGGCTAACCGGACCAAACAGACTGTTGTTTGACTAACCGGACCAAACAGACTATTGTTTGACTAATCGGACCAAAGAGACTGTTGTTTGACTCACCGGACCAAACTGGCTGTTGTCTACTGTTATTTGACTAACCGGACCAAATCGAACCAAATCGAACCAAATGGACTATAGTTTGGCTAACCAGACCAAACAGACTGTTATTTGACTAACCGGACCAAACCGAACCAAATGGAGTATTGTTTGGCTAAAGGCTATTGTTTACCTAATCGGACCCAACCGGCTATTATTTGCCTAACCGGACCCAATCGGCTATTATTTGCCTAACCGGATCCAACCGGCTATGGTTTGCATAACTGGACCAAATCGGCTATAGTTTGGCTAACAGGACTAAACTGCCTTATTAATATGAAATTAGCTGAAAATTTCATGTAATTTTTTTTGTCTTCAAAATATTGTGAAAAAGTATTTAATTCATTTTACTATTTATGTAATGATTTAATAAATATTTTTTCATATTTTTTTGTTTTTCATTATTATTGAATCTTATTATTTTTTAGAGTAACGAACAATTGAATGTAAAATTTCTTGTCTTCAAAAGGTTTTTAAAAAGTATTTAATTCAACTTAATGTTATTTTTATTTTTTAATCTACTTTGATATTATTTGGACTATTGTTTGGTTACTCGAACCAAACAGACTGTTGTTTGACTAACCGGACCAAATCGACTGTTGTTGACTGTTATTTGGCAAACGGGACCAAATCGAACCAAATGGACTATTGTTTGGCTAACCGGACCAAACAGACTGTTGTTTGACTAATCGGACCAAACAAACTGTTGTTTGACTAACCAGACCAAACAGACTGTTGTTTGACTAACCGGACCAAATCGGCTTTTGTCTACTGTTATTTGCCTAACCGGACCAAATCGAACCAAATGGACTATAGTTTGGCTAACCGGACCAAACAAACTATTATTTGACTAACCGGACCAAACCAGCTGTTGTCCACTGTTATTTGGCTAACCGGACCAAATCAAACCAAATGGAGTATTGTTTGGCTAACTGGACCAAACAGACTGTTGTTTGACTTACCGGATCAGACCGCCTATTGTCGACTATTATTTGGCTAACCGGACAAAATCGGACCAAATGGACTATTGTTTGGTTAACCGGATCAAACAGAAAGTTGTTTGACTAACTGGACCAAACTGTCTGTTGTTTGGCAAACCAGACCAAACGGTCTGTTGTTTGGCTAACAGGACCAAATGGTCTGTTGTTTGACTAATCGGACCAAATCGGCTATTGTTTGGTTAACCGGACCAAACCGGCTATTGTTTACCTAACCGGACCCAACCGGCTATTATTTGCCTAACCGGACCCAACCGGCTATTATTTGCCTAACCGGACCCAACCGGCTATTATTTGCCTAACTGGACCCAACCGGCTATGGTTTGCCTCACCGGACCAAACCAGCTATGGTTTGCCTCACCGGACCAAACCGGCTATGGTTTAGCTCACCGGACCAAACCGGCTATGGTTTAGCTAACCGGACCAAACCAGCTATGGTTTAGCTAATCTGACCAAACCGGCTATTGTTTGGCTAAGAGGACTAAACTGCCTATTGAAGTCGAACCAAATGGACTATTGTTTGGCTAATCGGACCAATTGGACTATTGTTTGGCTAATCGGACCAATTGGACTATTGTTTGGCTAACCGCACCAAATTGCCCGTTAGTTGGCTAACTGGACCAAACAAATTGTTGTTTGACTAACTGGACGAAATCGACTGTTGTCAACTGTTATTTAGCTAACCAAACCAAATCGGACCAAAATAGACTATTGTTTGGCTAACTGAACCAAACAAACTGTTGTTAGACTAACCGAACCAAATCGACTATCGTCAACTGTTATCTGCCGAACCGGACCAAGTCGAACCAAATGGACTATTGTTTGGCTACTGTTGTTTGGTGAATCGGACCAAACCAACTGTGTTTTAACTTTTTATTAGTTAATCCAATTTAATATTATTTTAGAATTAACTAACAATCATTTTACAATTAATAATCAATTCAATGTGAAATTTTTTGTAATGACACAATTTAATTAAATTTTTTTTTGTTTGTTAAGTTTGTTTTCATTAATTATTTAACCCTACCATTTTAACATTAGCTAACAATTTAATGCATTTTATCTATTATTTTGAAATTAGTTAACAATTTAATCTATTTATTCCTACTATTTTAAAAATAGCTAATAATTTAATGCATTTAGTCCTATTATTTTGAAATTAGTTTTTTTGTTTTCAAAAGATTTCTAAAAAATATGTAATTCACTTTAATGTTAATTTGATTATTTAATCCAATTCAATATTATTTTAAAAAATGTATCTAATCCTATTATTTTAAAATTAGGCAATATTTAACCCTACTATTCTGAAAATAGGTAACAACTTAATGTAAATTTTTTTGTCTTCAAAAGATATTTTAAAAACATTTCGTTCATTTAAATGTGAATTTTTCACTTAAATGTTAATATGATTATTTGATTTAAATGTGAATTTTTCACTTAAATGTTAATATGATTATTTTATCTACTTTAATATGATATTAATATTAAGGACTCTATTTAATTGACTTAGAATCATAGGACCATTATAGGCCGGATTGACTCGACAGACACGGCCGGATTGACTCGGCAGACACGGCCGGATTGAGTCGGTCAAGTCGGCTAGGTTGACCCGGTCGAAACGGCCGAGTCGACTCAGAGCGGAGGTCGTCCCTGACCTCCAGCTCGAGCGACCCAGAGAGAAACCCTGGTTTCTCTCTGTGCATGGAAGGTAGGGTCGCCCTTCTGCGACGAACCTTTGCGGCCTCGGCCAGTGGCGAAAAACCGCCGGAATAGCCATCCAAATTGACGACATCAACTCAGAGCGGAGGTCGTTCCTGACCTCCAGCTCTGCCGACGCAGAGAGAAACCTTGGTTTCTCTCTGCGCATGGATGGTAGTCCATCCGCAAAAACCCACGGAAAACCCATCCAAATCCTTCAATCGCAAAACCACACAATTACGAAAAACAGAACATACATAAATTAAAGAACAACAATAAAAAAACTACCCTAAGCATCAATTAAATACAAAAATAAAAAATACAGCACATAATATAATCTATGGCTAAGCATACATAAATTAAAGAAATAAACATGGAAAAAACACTTACCACGGATAGACACGGAAGCTGTGAACTCAACGATTGAAACTGAACCGGAAAAAAAAAAAATGAGACAACGACGATGCGGTGAAAAGTAAAAACATGAGAACTGTATTAACAACATACCTTCTACTATGAAGACAATGAAAAAACTTTGGGAAGACAGATGAAAAAGGTTTGGGAAGACAGATTCTTAGGACAAAATTAAGTGCTCCTCTTTTTGGGGATGTGGACAGGTAGCCATCTTTTATGGGAGACGTGGGTTAACAAACCACGTCTATTGTTGGTTTCCCACAACCACATCATTATTGTATTTTTAGCCATTAATCATCTGGTTTTGTGGATCACGATTACAACCCTGGAGTAGGATCTCTGACATCTATAAAAGGCAAAGGAATCAGTCGATCCAGTGAACAAGCAGAAAAAGAAAAAGAGTAGAGTGAAGGTTCACGAGTAAAAGTATCAGTCATACTCTCAGGAGGAGAGTATTTACCAAGGGGGAGCCTTGGTCTGTTCTTACAGAGTCTGTGAGTCAAATCTCCCTCACTGTTGCGTGTGCAAAGTGGGTTATCTTCGATTGTAAGTTTGTAGTTTCATTTATGTTTTCTACTGTAATTTTGGTTCTTGCAAATGTTGTATAAGATTCACTAAGAGGGCCTGTTAGCCCCGTAATACACCTGCGTTGGCACTGTATTTCGTTAATTTTATCAAGTACTTTTCACTTCTGAATTCCTGTTGTTTGTTGTTCTAGTTATTGCGGGTGTTGAGAACACCCGAGTGTTATAACACCTCAATATTGACACCTCAATATTGTATAGAAAATCCAGAAACAGAGACATTCAAGTGGTATCAGAGTCATACTTTATATTCCTATAGAGTGATCCACAATCTGGAGATGGAGAATCATAAAGAAGTTGTACAAGCGGTTAAGCCACCTGTTCTAAACGGCACAAATTTTTCGTATTGGAAAACTCAGATGAGAGCATTCATAAAAGCCTTGGACGAAGGCTTGGAAGTCCGTTTCTTCTTGGTTGGACTCCACCAACAAGCTTACAAATGCTTTAGGCGATATCACAGTCAAACCAAAACCGATTGGACTGCTATGAAGATAAAGTTTCAAATCATAATGCAAAGGCACTCAATGCCATTTTCTACGGAGTCGATCAGTAACGGTTTAAACACATTTCAACATGCGAGTCTGCGAAAGATGCGTTGGAAATTCTATCTACCACGTAGAAGGAACTATCGGAGTTCGGTTATCGAAACTCCAGCTTCTCAACCATAAATTTGAAAATTTGCAGATGGAGGAGGATGAAACAATCGCGGAATATGATGCCCGTATTCGCGATATAGCAAATGAGAGATTCACCTTGGGAAGAAGGATTCCTGAAGCTAAACAAGTTCAGAAGGTTCTCCGTTCGTTGACTAAAAAATTTACAGTCAAAGTTGCAGCTATAAAGGAATGCAAAGATTTGGATACCTTGAAGTATGATAATCTACTAGGATCCCTTAGATCCTATGAAATGAATATTGAGGCCAAGAAGAAATGCAAAGAAAAAGGAGAAACCAGCATAGCTCTTCAAGTGTCAAAGAAGGAGAGTGTTACAACACCTTCAACCTCTGTTACTAAAGAAGAACTTGAAGAGAAAATAGCTCTTCTCACCAGAGGGTTCAACAAGGCCTTCAAAAGTTTTGGTAAGAGAAATAGTTGTGGCTATACTAACAAAATTAAGTGGTCCTCTTTTTGGGGATATGGACAGGTAGCCTCTTTTATGGGAGACGTGGGTTAACAAACCACGTCTATTGTTGGTTTTCTACAACCACATCATGACTGTATTTTTAGCCATTAATCATCTGGTTTTGTGGATCACGATTACAGCCCTGGAGTAGGATCTCTGACATCTATAAAAGGCAAGGGAATCACTCGATCCAATGAACAAGCAGAAATAGAAAAAGAGGAGTAAAGTGAAGGTTCACGAGTAAAAGTATCACTCATACTCGCAGGAGGAGAGTATCTACCAAGGGGGAGCCTTGGTCTGTTCTTAGAGAGTTTGTGAGTCGAATCTCCCTCACTGTTGCGTGTGAAAAGTGGGTTATCTTCGATTATAAGTTTGTAGTTTCATTTATGTTTTCTACTGTAATTTTAGTTCTTGTAAACGTTGTATAAGATTTCCTAAGAGGGCTTGTTAGCCCCATAATACACCTGTGTTGGCACTATATTTCGTTAATTTTATCAAGTACTTTTCACTTCTGAATTCCTGTTGTTTGCTGCTCCGATTATTGCGGGTGTTGAGAATACCTAAGTGTTATAACACCTCATTGTTGTATAGAAAATCCAAAAATAGGGACCTTCACAGATAAAATAACTTGAGCAATACGATGGTGAAAGAAGAAGAAACATAAACTCGTAAGGCGGTGGAAATTTTTTATCTTTTATGAGGAAGATTGTAGAAGTTTACTGGGTGAAATTAAAATAACATATATAAAGGTGAGAAGCAGTCGAGAGGCGCTGAGAAGCCACCGACAGGATTCTACTTTTCATTAGATAGTTTATAGCAGTGTTTTAAAAACCGAACCGACCGGGCCGGTTCGACCCGATTCAACCGGAACCGGGACTTAAAACGGTCGGTTTAAATTGAAAACCATTAGAGAGTGAAAAATCGGACGACCCGGCCGGTTTGATTGGTTCAACCAGTAAACCGTTGAACCGACCGACCACTTCAACCGGTTTGGTTTCCGGGACAGTTGCCTCATCTTCATCGGGCCCCGGTCAGTCAACGTATCCGCGAAGCTCGTGTACTCGGCGAGGAGGAGGTTGTAGGGCTCCAAGAGCCTCTTCGCCGCAGAGATGTTCTTGTGGAGGTCTCGACGCCGTATCTCGGGTCGATCTCATGAGGGTCGTCGTTGGGCTCGGCGACGACGATTGGAGAAGAAGACGAGTGCTGCCCGTGATGGCGATGTTGATAGTGGTGGTGGTGGTGGTGTTCGTGTTGCCTGTAATTTCTGTGTCGAATTTGGAAGGAACCCAAGTCGACCTGTGCCATTAGCCTCAAACTCTTCCGATTACCGATCAAAGCAGGGGAAGCAGAGTGCGTTCTGGCCGACCCGAAATTACTCCAACCGTGGACGAAGAAGAGGAGGAGAGAGCACCAGAGGAGAATTCCCACGACGCGCGACGCCTTGATTGCAGCAGCGGAAGCCATGGGGAGGAAGAAGGAGGTGGAGGAAGTGAAGGGGACGCATGAGGGGACGCCTTGATTGCAGCAGCGGAGCCGGGGTTTTCGATTCCTTCCGTGGTGTGGAAATTTAAGCTTTCGATTCGATGCAATTAGGTATTTCTTTGACCCTAGACAGCTCGAAAATTTGTGTATATCCCCAACACGAATCGAAGAAAGGGTCGCGAATGTTCCGCACTCAAGAAAGCCAAGCAGGTTGAATTTCGAGGTTAAATTTTGGTGCCATTGATGCGCAGAAGAGCATAGCCTCTGACGACCAGATAAATATTTTTTATTTAAAAATAATACATATCCGGTTTAACCACCGGTTTAACCCGATTAAACCGGTTAAACCAAAATCGGACCTCCTACCGGTTCGATGACCGGTTCGGTTTTCAAAACATTGGTTTATAGATTGGCAAAATTGATATTTTTTATTTTTTTATTATTTTAAAAAAAAAGGTGTCGGCGCCACGGCTTTCGGAAGCAACCCAGGTCAGGGGAAGAACGTAATCAAGCTTCTGGACAAAACAAACTGCGATCGGAATAGAAGAATATTCGTTCCTAAACTGTAATCGAGATCGTTGCGGTTATGCCCTTCCAGTTCTATGTCATTAACGCAGGGATGAACCCTGTACTTGCAGGTATTTACCTAATAAAGAGAAAACAGGAGGACGGAACTGGCGGAGGAGATTCGAAGAAGTTTAGGAGAGAAGGTGTAGGAGAGGATGAGGGCGGTGGAACAGGGTAAAGATTTGTTGAGGTCGATGTTGGAGGCGACCGACAAAGCGAGCTGGAAGGAAGGACTGTCGACGCAGGAGATCGTCGACGAGTGCAAGGCCTTCTTCTTCTCCTGCCACGAGAACACCGCCGGGATGTTATCTTGGACGGCTCTGTTACTGGCCACGAACCCAGAATGGCAAGAACGCGCCAGGGAGGAAGCTGTTTCCGTTCTTGGAAAAGAGGGAGGGCCTCCCTCATTGGACAGAGATTAACAGACTCAAGATCGTAAGCTCTCGAAAAACCCGGATCCCCCTGTTCGACTGTTCCTTCATCTGGGTCGTTCCATGTTCCTCCATTCACCATGATTTTGATTTGATTTCAGCTCGGAATGATCTTTCACGAGTCGTTGAGGCTGTACTCCCCTGCGGTGGGGGTGATTCGGAGGACTCTACACGCCAGCGAATTGTCTGGAATAAGGGTCCCAAAAAGGAACCCAGGTGATGATAACCTCTCCTCGCCATGAATCACGATAAGAACAGATGGGGAGACGATGTTGCAGACTTTAGTCCTGATAGGTTCTCGGAGAACGGAGGCGGGAAGACGGAGAAATCGTTCATGCCGTTTGGGTATGGTCCGAGGACTTACATCGGCCAGAACCTCGCCCTGCACGAGGCTGCAATGGCCACCAGTAAGAATCAATTTTGTCCAGTACTACACTTACGGTCCAAATTAGCACCGTATGACTCAGGTCAATAAGTCAAAGAATGATCCCAGTCAAATCGATGAAATTGAGCCGTCGATCAAGCCTCAACAGATCAGCGACCGAGATCTCAATCGCTCCGTCAGCAGTTTACACGGCGACAAGTCACACAAGGCGGCCACGTCAACAGCCAACAAGGATCACATATGGCCCTTGTCTCAGTCCAAGACAGCTCCACTTTTCAAGGGAGACGGGACGCAGAAGCGGTCGAAGCAAGTTATAACCACTCCGATAAACTTGGTCCATGCAGTTGGAACTAGGTAAGGCTATAAACACAGAGGCTCAGGAGGAAGGGGGGATCGATCCGCGAAAAGATCGATTGCATTAACAAAATTTTTTCAAGGCGTCGTCGTCGAGAGATCCCAAATCACCACCCAAATCTGAGAGCAACAAGCATTCCCGCCGCTATCTCAAGAAATCAACTTCTTGAGTGAGCCAATCGAATACCAAATTTTTCGTCAAGCTTTGGCGAAATTCAAATTCATCTCGTTCGTTCGTTAAGGAGGCGTACGCTATTGTTCGTGTCTACTCGGCTATCGTTTGTTCTTGATTGGAGATTGAATCAAAAGAGTTCTAGAAGTCGCACCCCACACAATCACCTGAAAATTACCAAAATACCCTTCAAATTATTTTGTACACTGTACATCGGATCCGTATTTTTCGGTCCACATATTGTACTCGTTTACAAATTTGGCACGCCCGGTGGGACACTTCTACCTTTCATCTCTTCCTCCATTTTATCAGTTCAAATGGCCGGTTCCAACAACAACAACAAGGCAGCTGCCAAAACCCCAACTGTCGGAGCCAGCTCGTCGCCGGCACCGAGAATGGCCGATCCGTTGGTCACCTTCCCTCGTCGTCCGCGCACACCAACCGCTGCTGCCGCCAGCCAAGTCAGAGGGATTCGCCCATCGCAAATTCCTGTGATCGGTCGTTCAAGGCCAACCACCAGATCTGTCACGGGATCTCTTCCAACCCAGTGCGCTGTTCAAACCCACCCACAGATAGGACAAGCTCCGGCCAGCCCTATAATTTATCCATCAAGGGTCCATCCCTCGAGGAGTTATTCGGCTGTCCTGACATCTCCGCCACCTGCCAGTCCAGTGGCCAGCCCAGCTGCAAGCCCAGCGAGGAACTCTCCCTCAACGGCAAGCCGGGTCCCTGCGCTGATCACCCACTTCGAAGGAAGGCGCATCATTCCTTCTCCACGTCCGGCTACACCAACTGGGGCACCTCTCGCTCTAAGTCCTCCTTCCCCCACATCTCCAGTCATCAGGGTCTCGGCAATGATGACACAAGCCAAAACTGTGGAGGAGCAACTGGCAGAAATCCAGGCTGCCATGAGGGAAAGGGACGAGCAATTGAGAGAGAGAGAACTACAGAGGGATCTCCAGATCGCCTCAATTCTGCAAAAATTCGAGCAAATTGCAGATCGCCTGAGAGCATCCTCCCAGCCCGAAATGATGAGGGATGACTGGACCCAAAGACGTCCCGGCCCATCCTATCCCTCCTTCACCCATCATCCGTTCATCTCCAACTCCCGAACACCCGGTGAACCGGGAACCACCGCTTGAAGAACCGGGGGCACTCTCTTACGGTACCACGCAGAAATGATCTCCAACGCAGTGGGAGCGAAGGTGCAATCCGAAGGAGTCGATCTCAAGCCTACACTAGGCCCTACTCCCCGCGGATCCAGGCAATCCACATGCCTACCTCTTACCATCCACCCAAATTTCAACAATTCAGCGGAGACGACAACCCAAAACAAAGACGTCGCCCACTTTATTGAAACCCGCAACAATGCAGAACCGGCGGGCGATCTCCTCGTCAAACAATTTGGGCGATCCCTCAAAGGGAATGCCTTTGATTGGTTCATTGAGCTCCCAGCCAGAGTCTATCGACAGCTGGGAACAGTTAAAAGTGAATTCCTCGGTCGCTTCTACAAAGACGGGCGGGGCGGTGACGCTGGTAGAACTCACCAATCTCAAACAGCGCCAAGGCGAGAAGGTGATTGAATACATCAATCGCTGGCGCAATCTCAGTCTCAATTGCAAGGAGAGCACCTCCTTATCCACGCAGACATCCATCGACATGTGCATTCGAGGGATGAACTGGACTCTGGTTTACTTCTTACAGAGTCGAAGCCCAGAGACTTCCAAGAACTGGCGACCGAAGCACACAACATGGAGATCCTTATCCAGGAAAAAGGAGAAGGAAAGGCTCCACTGACTGAGGCCGACAAGAAGCCGAAGTTCGTAAAGAAGGAGTACAAAGCTCCAACAAAAGAAGCTCTCGCCACAAACATCGCCGAACCGCAAAAGATCACGGCGACCCAAAATAAAGGTACGGGCAGTGATTGGAAGCCAAATGCCAATCGACTCGCCAGTACTACAATCCGCCAAAAGTTCACGTTAAAGGATAGGCAGGCTAAAACCTATCCTTTCCTAGACTCCAATGTTCCAGGTATGCTGGAACAACTCTTGGAGAAAAACTTGTTGCAGCTTCCAGAAGCCAAAAGGCTGGAAGACGTTGGGAAAACTTTGGATCCCAACTATTGCAAATATCACCGATTGGTAGGCCATCCTACCGAAAAATGTTTTGTCCTAAAGGACAGAATACTCGAGTTAGCAACGCAAGGTCGCATCATCTTGGAAACCGACGACAACACGGCGGCTTCCCACACCATCTTCGTCCAATCAAATTCCGACACCAGAACGGAGAATCAGAGGACGAACAGAAAAACCTTCGTCTTGCGCACTGGACCAAGACTGCGACCTGCCGCAAAAGACAAAGAAGGGTGGGAAGTGGTAACCCGCAAAAAGAAACCACTTCCAGAAGTCCCCGTGAAAATATTCATCAAGGGGTTCGTGGCAGAAAAAGAGGAGCCGAGAAAGAAAGTCCAGAAGAAAAGAGGAGGAAGAAGGCACAGACGCAAATCAACCTCCTCCAAAGTCGAAGAGATCTATCAAAAGAAGCCGAGGCCAATTACTTTGGCTGATTTCTTCCCGTCAGAATTCCTGACGCCAACCCCTACAATGGTGGCCACTTGTTCACCCCAAGTGGTCGAACAAAGGCGTGAAGGGAAGGCTCCGATCGAGTCTGCCGACGATATTCACGCATGTTTACAGGACTTGTCCATCACAAATGCGGTACATGATGACTTAGATCTGCCAATCAGATCTAGGCAAGC
This sequence comes from Aristolochia fimbriata, assembly GCA_019845555.1. Lineage (NCBI taxonomy): Eukaryota > Viridiplantae > Streptophyta > Magnoliopsida > Piperales > Aristolochiaceae > Aristolochia > Aristolochia fimbriata. The sequence goes on from CM034078.1 coordinate 23,352,846, forward strand.
TCTCATCAAGTTCATTGCGGCCAAAGACGACTGGCATGCCGAAGTCGAGCAATTAAGGATGCAGAGGCACGATGAACCAAAAATTGGTTTATCTCCCAACAAGATGAAAGAAGAACAACCGTCAGAGCCACCACAAATCAAGGAGGCTCATTCAATCTCCATCTCCTTCAAGGAAGCCGACATGCTACTGGGGGAAAGGTCTCACAATCGACCTTTGTTCGTCTCCGGAGCCATCAAAGATCGGGTTGGATCAACCGTATACTTCGGGCGATGGATCAGCGGTAAATATCCTACCAATCCGACTCGAAAAATGTCGGGTTAGTGGCCAACGATCTCCAAGCCAGTTCACGATGATTCAAGGCTTCAATCAAGAAGGACAGCGAGCATTGGGAACAATCAGACTGGAACTACAAATTGGGGATATGACTTCCCACGTACTGTTGCATGTAATCGATGCTCGCACATCTTACAATATACTGCTCGGGAGACCTTGGCTACACAACAACAAGGTCGTGCCTTCGACCCTTCATCAATGTTTCAAATACCATCAAGATGGAGAGGAAAAAACGGTGTTCGCAGATGAATGCCCCTTCACAGGCGTGAGGCTTCTTCCTTTGCGGGCGCCAAATATTACTCGAAGAAAAATGTGCTACTGAGTAAAGCAATTCCCTCAAAAGCTGTCAAAAGATGAACGGGTTAACCCTAAGGGGCAGACCGAGGAACCAATTCTCAGGTACGCGTCCCCAATCAAGAAGGAAGAAAGGCGAATCTCCTTTAAGCCACTTGCGACGGGAAGAGCCAGCAGAGAAACTGAAGGCCCTAAAAGGCACTGCCACAATTCCTCTACCCAAACTTAACAACCGGGGCATCCTGGTCGAAGAAAGGAATCCACCCGAGCTTCCTAAAACTCGGACACAAGGATTCGATCCTAATGCCTATCGGATGATGGCCAAAGCAGGGTCCGGGCTCTCCCTCGAACAACTGCAAGAAAAATCGATGGTGGCTGTTCAAAACCTGTCACCAACCCAGAAAAGCCTCCAGGCGCAGGGTTATTCAATTCCTTCCAACCGACATGGACTTGGTTATCAGGAATACGAGCCGGTTGTGATTTCTGGCAAGGCCAGTGTCAATCAAATCACAACCAAAAGGAAGGCAACCGCTTCAGAAGAAACCCGGACGTCAGCTTTTGACAGAATCGGCGTCCCAGAGCCACGAGTCTCGGCATTCGTTCGATTGGGACAAGAAGAAGATAGAAATCCAAATATTCCTCCAGAGCCAAGTAACGAGCTTAAGTCCAAAGTTACGAAGGTCTGGCGGAGAAAGGGGCAAGCAGAAGACCCTAAACCAAATACCACCGCTCCACCGGCCACAGAAAAACTCAGCGTATTCCAGAGGCTGGGAAAACCGAAGGAGCAACCCAAAAGGACCGTCTTCCAAAGACTTGGGGCATCTACACGGGTCCCTGCGACCCAAAGATTGGGGAAAAGAGAGGAAATCTCTTCAAAAAGGATAAAGGCGGACAACAACAAAATCACCCCGGTGGTGATTTACATGTCGTCAAAGAAAAAAGACCCAGAAGAAGAAGAAGTTGCTGTCCATCATATCTCAGTTGACGAAGGTGATGATCCAACCCTTAAGGATGATCTGGGAGAAGCGCCTGCAATCTTTGAAGAAGGCGGCCAAGCAACCATTGACCAGCTGAAGAAAGTTAATTTGGGTACAGAAGATGATCCAAGGCCTACCTTTCTGAGTGCTTCATTGTCTGTAACAGAAGAAACAGATTATATGTCTTTACTCAATGAATATAAAGACGTTTTCGCTTGGTCGTACACTGAGATGCTTGGGCTTGACCCAACAGTTGCAATTCACAAACTCGCAATCAAATCCGGAGTCAAACCGATAAAACAGTCCCAAAGACGATTTCGTCCAGAGCTTGTCCCAGAAATTGAGAAGGAAGTCGATAAACTCCTCAAGGCCGACTTCATCCGAGAGGTCAAATACCCAAGCTGGATCGCCAACATCGTACCGGTGAAGAAGAAGAATGGATAGATTCGAGTCTGCGTCGACTTCAGGGACTTGAACAAAGCTTGTCCAAAAGACGACTTCTCGCTCCCTATCACTGAATTAATGGTGGATGCCAAAACGGGGCATGAGGCCTTGTCATTCATGGACGGATCTTCCGGCTACAATCAAATTCGAATGGATCCAAAAGATGAGGAAAAGACAGCCTTCCGTACGCCAAAAGGTATTTTCTGCTACAAGGTAATGCCATTTGGTCTGAAGAATGCAGGGGCCACTTATCAAAAGGCCATGCAAACGATATTCGACGACTTCCTCCACAAATTTGTGGAATGCTACGTCGACGATGTGGTTGTCAAAACCAAATCAAGAGGCGACCACCTAAGAGACTTACGAGCTGTCTTCGAACGTCTGCGACGACACCAGTTGAAGATGAACCCTCTCAAGTTCGGCTTCGGGGTTTCATCCGGGAAATTCCTCGGATTCGTGGTCAGACACAGGGGCATTGAAATCGATCAGACCAAGATCGATGCCATCCAACAAATGCCTGAACCAAAGACTTTGTCAGAATTAAAAAGCCTTCAGGGGCATCTGGCTTACATTTGGCGGTTCATCTCAAATTTGGCCGAAAGATGTCAACCCTTCAGCCATCTCATGAAGAAAGATACACCCTTCGAATGGGATGAATCTTGCCGACGGGCATTTCAAAACATCAAAGACTACCTGATGAAGCCACCAGTTCTTATGGCTCCAACTTCGAGAAAACCTCTTCTCTTATACATCGCGGCTCAAGAAAAATCTCTAGGTGCCCTCCTCGCCCAAAATGACGACCAAGGAAAAGAACGTTCGTTGTACTACTTAAGCCGTACGATGGTCGGGGCTGAACTCAATTACTCCCCGATCGAAAAGACGTGCCTTGCACTCATCTTCGCCATCCAGAAGCTGAGACACTACCTACTCGCACATTCCACAAATTTGATCTCACGGGCAGATCCCCTCAAATTCATCATGTCCAGACCTATGCTCTCAGGACGACTGGCCAAATGGGCCTTGTTGCTCTCCGAGTTCGAGATCAACTTCATCCCTCAGAAGGCCATCAAAGGACAAGGACTTGCAAATTTCCTAGCCGATCATCCCATCCCAGCAGAATGGGAGGTAAGTGAAAATCTGCCCGATGAAGAAGTCTTTTACATTGAAGTGTTGCCCCCATGGAGGATGTACTTCGATGGCGTTGCACGAAAAAATGGAGCAGGCACTGGCGTCCTTTTCATGTCTCCAAACGACGACTTAATGCCGTACTCCTTCATCTTGTCTCACTGCTGCACAAACAACGAGGCAGAATACCAAGCCATAATCCTTGGTCTGGGGATGGCTGTCGAAATGGGCTTAAGCCAGCTGGAAATCTTCGGCGACTCAGCTCTGGTGATCAAACAGCTAATCGGAGAATTCGAAGTACGAAAAGACGAACTTGTGCCCTACCAAAAGGAGGCACAAAGGTTACTGGAGAAAATCCCAAATGTGACCCTGGGGCATGTACCCCGAGCCAGCAACACCCAAGCTGACGCCTTGGCAGGAATTACCGCAAGTCTGGCACAGTTCGACGCAAGGCCCGAACGCATTCCAATATGTGAAAGATGGATAGTGCCGACCTTGGAGAAATTCTCAGAGGAAGAAGAAATCAATCTGGTTTCGGTCTACGCAATTGAGGAAGAAGATTGGCGTCAACAATTCCTTGATTACTTAGAACACAAGAAACTCCCCGAAGAACTGAAAGCTCGGGCGTACGTACGAAGAGTTGCACCCAAATTCTGCTTGTTCAACAACACATTGTATCGCCGATCCTACGACGGTATTCTACTCAGATGTGTCTCCAAAGAAGAAGGACAAGCTCTCTTATCCGAAGCACATGGAGGAATCTGTGGTGCTCATCAAGCGGGCCCCAAACTTCATCTCCAAGTCAAACAGTTAGGCTATTATTGGCCTACCATGCTGCGGGACGCGATAGAATTGGCAAGACACTGCACGGCATGTCAATTACACGCCAATTACATCCATCAACCTCCCAGTCCTTTACATCCAACAGTGGCCTCCTGGCCATTCGAAGCTTGGGGAATGGACATCATAGGTCCAATCAACCCGAAGTCGTCTGCAAATCACCAGTACATACTGGTCGCCACAGATTATTTTTCTAAGTGGGCAGAAGCAGCAGCTTACAAAGAAATCAAAGCTGCCACCGTGGTCGATTTCATTCGAACACAAATCGTGTATCGGTATGGTGTTCCAAGATACATCATGACCGATAACGGCACCCCGCTCCGTAACAAGACCATGGATAATTTCTGTGAGAAATTCGGCATCCAACAAAGGACGTCCACTGCATACAACCCTGCCGCCAATGGCTTGGCAGAAGCCTTCAACAAAACCCTGTGCAAAATCTTAAAGAAGACAGTCACAGGTAATAAAAAAGACTGGCACGACAGGCTTGGAGAGGCACTGTGGGCATACAGGATAACATACCGAACTCCAATAGAGTCAACCCCGTACTCACTAGTTTACGGTGTCGAAGCCGTGCTACCACTGGAAATTCAAATTCCATCATTGCGAGTTGCTCTTCGAGAAGGACTCACGGAAGAGGAAAATATCCGACTCCGCCTGCAAGAGCTAGAATCCCTCGACGAGAAGCGATTAGAAGCACAACAAAGGCTTGAATGCTATCAAGCTCGCCTCACTCGCGCATTCAATAAAAAAGTCAAGTTTCGTTCCTTTCAAAAAGGGGACCTTGTCTTAGCAGTGCGCAGACCAATCATGGCCACAAGCAAAGATGGGGGAAAATTTGCACCTAAGTGGGAAGGACCACTCGTCGTCCAAGAAGTCTACACTAACGGTTAGCGCACAAATTGGTCACTCCCCGAAGGAAGAAGACTCCCAGCCATAAACGGTAAATTTCTCAAGAAGTTTTATTCATGAATATTCTATAGTGGAATGCAAAAAAAAAAAACAAAAAATTCAACTACACGACAAAAAAAAAAAAAAAAATGTGGTTACAAATCAAATCAAAAGGCGGAAAAACAAAGCAGCTCCTAAAGATTCCTCGCCATCTCCTGCTGTAAATCCGCCAAAGGCAGCCCTCGACGATAGGAGAGTTGCCTCCTCAGCCGCGACCGAGGGTGGGCGTGGCAATGACCTCTGCTATCAGCTGCTCAGCTTCAACCACACCCGTCTTCAAACCCCGTACACTTTCCTGGATCTGCTGCTTCTGCTTGAGTTGTAAGGTATCGACTTTTGTCCCAGCCGACTGAAGTTGTTCTCTAGCTAACTCCAAAGCGTTCCGCGGGCATCCTCTTCCTCGGCCTTAGCCTCCGAAAGTTCCTCAACAACCTCGCCCAAAGTGGCTTTGGCCTCTTCTAACTTGGAGGATACTATGGCCAAAGTGTTTCGAGCAATACTCTCCGCCTCATCCCTGGAAGTCCGACGAGCCTTCTCTCCAGCCGAACGTTCGATTTCCTTAAGAGTCTGTAGTTGCTGAGTGTAGACTCGTAGGTGAGTCACATCATGACCCATCTCCTGCAACCTGCTGATGGCAAATCCTGCATCGGCCAGCAAAGATATGTCACTCACCGCGCCTAGAGATAACATACGAGGGACTATTCGGTCTCTCCAAGCCTGCACCATCAAGCCCTCAACATAAGACAAAAACTCATGCGACGGGGTCTGCGATGAAATCAGAGAAGACGAAGTAGGCGGCGTGGCCAAGTTCTGCACGAGCGGAACTTCCTCAGTGGCTGGCTCAACGACTGGATCGACGGCCGGAACAACCTCTATAACTTCCTCTTCAGGTGCTAAAATAGTCTCCAAAGCTCCTTCAGTAGTCGGGATCTCCTCCTGGATCACCTCGATCGCTGCCTCAATAGCTGGAACCTCGACCGCTGGAGTTGGAGCTTCTTCTTCAATTGCAGGAGGCGGAGCCTCTGCCTCGACCACCGCCTCCTCTTGAACAACTGATGGGGAAGGAGCGACCTCTTGAACAGGCAAGCCCTCGGACTGAGTCAACGCTGGTGTAATCTCTGTAGGCTCTCCCACTACAGAAGCCTCCTCTTGAGGTGCTGCGGGCGCCTCTGGGGAAGACAAAATCTGAACCGTCTCAATAGGAGGGTTCTCCGACGGACAAGAAGTCGGAGGCTCCGTCTCTGGAATAGGCGAAAGGAATGTCGGTGGCGAAGGGGGAAAAGAGGCAGGCGGAACTTCTTTACGTGCCTTCTTCTTCTTTGACGCAGAACCAGAAGCGTCCGCCAAAATGGTAAGTGGAGCTCTCTTCTTACTCGCCTGAAATTCAAAAGAAATAAGGAAATGCAGCAAAATCAAATCAAACCACAAGTATACCGACACAAGTATACTTACCGAAGAAGCACCAACAGGCCTCTTGCCATTCGGCCTCCGCTTGCGAGGGTGAGACCGATCGCTGTCATAGTCCTCGTCACTATTCTCCACCGCAGAAACAACTGGCGCCGACTCCAGTCAATTTTGCTGGAAGACACAAGACAATGAGGAAAAGGAGAACAAAGCAAAGAAAAACAGAAGGGGAGATAAACTTACCTGAAATAGTGATGACATGTGGGTCATCCACCAGGTATAATAAGCTGAAGTGGTCCCTGGGTCTCGAGATGGGTCCCGTTCTCCCGACGGAGGCTGATCAAGCCGACCACAAGGACGAACAATGCTGGTTTTCCAATGGGTCACCAACTCCGTTAAAGAGCTAATCTCCCGATGATTAGCTGTGATCCCCATATCGCCGGGAAGATCTTGACAATAACCGAACTGTCGCGCAAATCTGGCTGGACAATATGGCTCCACAAAGAAATGAATAGAGCGTCGGACCGTCAAAAAATAGCTGCGGACGCTGAGAAGACTCTCATAATGCTGTCTAGCTATCGGCTTCTTTCGCTCGTCCACCAAGAAAGAAGTTTTGGCTGTGGCAAGAACATATCTATGCCACACCGGCACCGGAAGACGCTGAAACAAATCACAGGCCTGGTCTTCCGTAAAATTACGTCTGAGAGAAGGATTCCCGAAAGAGATCATACCTGGACGTCGACTAACTTCTAAATCCTCCCCGTGCGTGTGAAAGTAGACGGCGAGCCAAGTATACAAGTAAGGCCACTGAGCCATCGATGGCCATCCAGCAGCTGCGTGTCCCAAGCCTTTGTAAAGGCAGGCCAAGGCAGGACCGGCTAAAGTGAAACGGACCCCGGTGGCCATATAACTCGCCACCTTAAAAACCATAGGCCGGATCTCATCACCAATCGACCGGAACACGAACCGTGACAACCAAACCGATAGCAGCGCTGCCAAGTGGACATTGTCCTCTCTACCCGGTGTGACATGGAGAAAGCGAAACACATCACGCTTTGTGGCCGTGAACTCTCTGAAAGAGGGCGCATCTTTCCCAAAACGGGCATGCCAAGCAACCCAGGGATCATCAACTGGAACGGCATCGTCCTCTGTGCGGAACCAAAACTCGACCCAAGCGGCAGAAGATACCACGTTGGACCCCGAACCCCGACAGAGATGGTGATACGCCAGAAATAGATAACGGCAGCTAAAGGGTAAATCCGTACTCCGCACTTCCTTAAAATCAGCTACCATGGGCGAGATCTCGTCGTAAAACTGACCAGCGATGGGCAAACCAAAAATCCTATCCATGTCCATCAGAGTGATAGAAAGCTCGCCCTGACACGTGACCAACGTATTCGTCTTGGCACTCCAGGCATCAAGAAAAGCTCTGACTACCGACACATCACAGCTGTACTGAAAGAGGGATCCCCAAATGCCATAGTAGACCCCCGCGTTGTGGAGAAGGCTGCTGCAACGACCCATAAGCAGAGTGGTCCACTCGAAAAGAAACGGAATCGCCATGTCCAAAGTCGTGTCTGGAGTATAAAGGGTCCTCTCAACTACCCCATCTTCAAACATGCGTGGCAACGGGGGCTTATTCACCAACCAAGAGGCACGCTGGAGCGCAAGAGTTTCCGGCTTGGCAGCTTCATCTTCCCTCTCTGGAGAGTCAAGGCAAGGCAGGAAGAATACATGGTCACTGGTAGCCAAACGCCTACTCAGAAACTCACATGAACGAGAGCTATCTACGAAGGATGTTGGTTTCTCGGCATGACCCCCAAAAATTGATTCTCCACTCGGGCAATAGGTCATATGAGAAGCGTCGCCTTCCATATACAACGCCAGAGTCTGAATAACCTCTCCTTCAACAACCACGGTGTGGTCAAAAGCCTTCAGTCCATCAACCAAAGTTACCGAAGGAGCAGCCATCTGAAATCAAATTTCAAAGGTCAGATCAAACTCATAATCTCCGGTAAAATCGGCAAATCTGGCAAAATTCTACAAGTTCGTCCAGAAGTGGCGCAATCGCGCCAAATTAAAGCACAATTCGGCGCAACCGCGCCAAAAGTCAGAAAAAGCGAAGTCCAGAAGCGGCGATCGCGCCAAATTAAAGCACAATTCGGCGCAACCGCGCCAAAAGTCGAAAAAAACGAAGTCCAGAAGCGGCGCGATCGCGTCAAATTAAAGCACAATTCGGCGCAACTGCGCCAAAAGTCAGAAAAAGCGAAGTCCAGAAGCGGCGCGATCGCGTCAAATTAAAAAGCACAATTCGGCGCAACCGCGCCAAAAGTTAGAAAATTTCTCCAAGTTCAGAATTCGGCAAGACCAAAATTCAGCAAAGCCAAGAATCCAGAAGTGGCGCGACCGCACCAAATTCGGCGCGATCGCTCTTGCAAAATCAGAAAATCCAATCTCGACAATATCGGTTGGCGGAATTCGTTACGAAGATGCTTAATTCCTTAGTTTTTAATTAAGGCTAAATTGGCCTAAATTGGCTAAGTCTTAATTTTTAATTAAGGGATCGCGGAAGGAAATCGATCTGCCTAGTCAAAGGCGTGATATCGATCTGCCTAATCAAAGGCGCGGAAAGAAATCGATCTGCCTAGTCAAAGGCGTGATATCGATCTGCCTAATCAAAGGCGCGGAAGGAAATCGATCTGCCTAGTCAAAGGCGTAATATCGATCTGCCTAATCAAAGGCGCGGAAGGGAAATCGATCTGCCTAGTCAAAGGCGTAATATCGATCTGCCTAGTCAAAGGCGCGGAAGGAAATCGATCTGCCTAGTCAAAGGCGTAATATCGATCTGCCTAATCAAAGGCCCGGATGGAATGTCGGAGTCATGCCTAATCAAAGGCTGGGATGTCAAAGTCAAGTTCAGTCTCGGTAAGTTACATTTTAAAATTTTTTCAATTTAATTTAAGTTACTTAATGGAAATTCATTTCATTAAGTTATCTTAAATTTCAACAAAAAATAAAAAATAAAAAAATAAAAAAATAAACAAAACAAAACAAAACAAAACATAAAGGCAATCCCGAGTCGACCCGAGTCAACCCGAGCCCCCGAGTCGCGACCCAAGTCGCGACCCAATGAAACAAAATTCTCAACATCGGGACTTAGGGATTTTACACCCTCACAAAGGCATCCCTTCGCCGCGAGGCGAGCAGCGGAGGCGCCGCTTCACCGCGACGCCGGAGGCACCGCCTCGCCACACCACCGGCGACCAGAACAGCACCGCTGCCTCGCCGCGCCATCGACAAGCCACGGAAAACAGAGGTAATCCGACGGACAAACGTCCCCAAATCGGTATCCCCCGCGACAAAGCGAAGCCGCACGGAAGGGAGGAAGACACAAATTTTGAAAACCCAAAACTAGGGTTTCAACGAAGAAGACGAAGCAGTCGGGTCCCGTACGCGGACCCTCCAAATCCAACACGCGGAACCGCGATGTTCGGGTCCCGTACGCGGAACCCTAAAAATCCGTCTCTCATACCCGCCTTATACGGGTCCCACAATCGGAACCCTAAAATCTGGCCCCGCGTACCGGCAGCTCAACCGGATCCCGTACTCGGACCCCGATGAGCCGGAGCCTCGCGAGGGCGAGGCTCCGTGGCTCGTCCCCTTCATCGTTTCAATGAAGCAAAGGACGCCGCCGCCGATACACGACGCGACAACGCCCCTCACGGCCACTCCGCCCCTTTCTCCGGCGCCGAAGGGAATGCCGACGACGACCGCGACTCAGAAGTCTAAAACCGCAATAAAAACGAAGAAACAAAAAAAAAAGAAAAGAAAAAAAAAGAAGAGGGATCGGTGCTCCAAAACGACAAAGCAGCGACGCGCGTGCAGCCGCCACGCCACCTTCCCCGGTGACGACGACCATAACTTCCCGAGTGCCGACGACCATAACAGAAAAGCCCTAATCCGAAGCAGCTCAAAATCGCGGTGAAGTCCAAAGAGAACAGCATCAAATCAGAATGCCAAATCGAAGGTCAAAGAAGGCGACGCCGAAGTAAACGGTGGACCAAACTCCACCGAACCTGGCTCCGCCTGCTCAAACCCCACACAAGGCGCACAAAATCACGAAAAAAAAAAAAAAAAAAAAAGTCACGATGAAATCCAGAACGAAGACGGAGTTCAAATCCGAGGTTTGAACAGAGAAGCCACAGTAACGTCAGACTGAATTCTGACGAACCGGGTTTCACTGCATCAAAACCCCCTCAATTCCCCCGGAGAAGCCAAAAGCAGAAAGCAACAAAAAGAAAAGAAATTCATCGTCAGTCAATCAGCAAGAATGAAAAAAAAAAATATTCAGTTGGCAGAAGGACGACAAAGAGAAGAGCGCCCGCAGGCCCTCTCGGTAACAATGGCCTTCACTCCATAGAACCGAGAGGACGGCGTTGTCATCTCATTATTGCCTTCCCACCAAAATAATGGTACAACATCAAAGTAAAGACAAAGAGCAAGATATTACCTCGTCAAGTGGAAAGGAGAAGCAGACGTCAAGAAAAAACAAAGAGTAGACGTCAAAAAAGAGGAAGCAAACGCCAGAGGAGTAGAACAATCAATTCGCAATTAAGGCCGGGTACACCGATCGAGGGTTACTTTATAAGGGAGATTTCCCTCCCTTATCCTTGGTTTAAAACTCAAAAACGGGGATAAGGAAAGGGTTGAAACCCTAATTTATCTCCATTGCCTTATCCGACCCGGACCAACCAGACCTGACCCAGACCGACCTACTCGGACCAGTTATACAAACCCGACCCGGCCTGACTCAGTTTACACAACTCGGCCTGACTCAAACCAGTCTACCTGGCTCGACTCGGACCAACTCAACTCAGCTCAACCCAGCATACTGAGCCCACAAAGAACAAGGCCTAAACAGCCCATCAAGCCAAGAACGTCTACAGAAGGCCCAAACCCGAGGTAAACCCAAATCTGCAATGGGCCCAGGCCCATTTGCCCGATAGGCCCACAAAAAAAAAAAAAAAAAAAAAAAAAAAAAAAAAAGGGGCTTCAAAATGTACACATTCCTAGGCGTACATTCTCAAATCATTACACTTGATGTGCACATTTTGAAGGGGGCATCTCAGAAAATCAATTTTGTCCAGTCCTACACTTACGGTCCAAATCAGCACCGTATGACTCGGGTCAACAAGTCAAAGAACGATCCCAGTCAAACCGATGAAATTGAGTCGTCGATCAAGCCTCAATAGATCAGCGACCGAGATCTCAATCGCTCCGTCAGCAGCTTACACGGGCGACAAGTCACACAAGGCGGTCACGTCAACAGCCAACAAGGATCACACATGGCCCTTGTCTCAGTCCAAGACAGCTCCACTTTTCAAGGGAGACGGGACGCAGAAGCGGTCGAAGCAAGTTATAACCACTCCGATAAACCTGGTCCATGCAGTTGGAACTAAGTAAGGCTATAAACACAGAGGCTCAGGAGGAAGGGGGGATCGATCACAAAAAGATCAGACAGACACACAAAATTTTCAAGACGTACGTCCAGAGATCCCAAATCACCACCCAAATCTGAGAGAGCAACAAGCATTCCTGCCGCTATCTCGCAAATCAACCTGCTGTGAGCCAATCGGAATACCAAATTTTCTGTCAAGCTTTGGCAAAATTCAAATTCATCTCGTTCGTTCGTTAAGGAGGCGTACACTATTGTTCGTGTCTACTCGGCTATCGTTTGTTCTTGATTGGAGATTAAATCAAAGGAGTTCTAGAAGTCGCACCCCACACAATCACCTAAAAATTACCAAAATACCCTTCAAATTATTTTGTACACTGTACATCGGATCCGTATTTTTCGGTCCACATATTGTACTCGTTTACACCACCATACAGAGGCGTTTCTCCTTCACCTTGTCGCCGGGTTACCGCCATTCCCCTGTCGTGTTCATCACCATGTATCCCCAGCATGGAATCCCCATTCGACTGCACTTACTCTGATCAACAGCTCCAGCCCTGTAAAATGTTACAGAATTACATTTTCCTTAAAAACATAATTGATTCATTTCCCTTGATTTTCAAGAACACCTACGAATGATCCTAAAACAGATTACATACAACGTAAAAATGTCTAGCTCTAGCTGCTCAATCTTCAATCCAGAGTAGTATGGATTTACAGGAGTTACAGATCGGTGAGACTTGTCTCTGTTATTTCTTTCTTTCTCTCTCGTGTTCCTCATCAGGATGATATTTGAAGTTGTCTAGTATAATTTGATGCTAATTAAGATGGAGCAAGTATTTGTTTCTGGTCGGAGACATCGAGCTCCTGGATTTCCAAGATCTCCACCCGGCGGTTGAGCTTCTTCCTGATCTTAATCGCCATGTCCGCGGGATTAAAAGCTCCACAAATGCTGACCCTCGATCGTTTCTTCTCTATCAAATGGCTCTCCAGCTCTGCAACGGAAAGGAAATTAAAACCCATTAATGGTTCGGTTACTGAGAACTAATTCTGTAAGGAAGTTTTTATGAGAGGTCTTCTTCACCTTGAATCTTGAGCAGGGCTCTCCTTACTTTTCGGAAGCAGCCATTACAGTCGATGTTGATCCGCATCACCATGCAGCAGAACTGCATTGTAAGAATATGCAGGTCATATGTATCATACTCAAAATGCGTGACGAACCAAACATGGCGAACAAAAGGACTAGGGAGAGCTTGCCTTTTCCGACATGGAAGTACTGGATGCTAGCTTTTGGAAAATGATGCCGAGCAGAAAAAACCCAAAAGAGAAATGCTATATATGACGGGAATCTAGGTTTACAAAACTCCGTTTGATCTGTTCTCTGGGGCTAACATGCATGTCTCTGGTATCAATACTGGGGAATCTGATTTGGCGGAGTGGAAAGGACGAAGGAAAGAAGCTCTGTGCTTGTAGAAGTCCAGCGCCAAAGCCGAGGGGAAAGCATCTCTAGCGGCGTTTACTTGCCCAATCTCTGTTCGACGAAAAGCCTGGAGATGCTCCACCTCAAACCCAGAAAAGGAATCGCCAAAAAGTTAATTTCTTTTTGCAAAAACAGTGTATTACAGGGTACAGACGCTCTGTTCTTGCCTCTTAAAAAATCTCACTGTACACTCTACAGAGATAACCCTTTTCCTCTGTAATTTGTAAAATCGTTGACTTCGAGCATGTAAATTTTGTAACTAAATCAGTTAGAGGAGAGCAACAAGGGAGCTTGATTCTTCTTAACACTTGTTTCGGAATTCCTTCCTCGGTAGGGTTGAATCGAGTCAAGTTGCTTGTTGAATCCTTTCATGGCAGGACCTCTGCCACTCAAGGTAACCTTCTTCTCCAACACATCCACTACCATAGACGTCGTCTCTGCCCCATAAGAAAACAGAAATGGGTATTCATTGTTAATCACTTTTCTTCCTACCGTGAACAGAATTGCAGAAATTTCACCACGATATGGGTATATTGGCAGTAAGTAAAAACGGGGACTGACCATCGAGTCTGGAGATGAAATCCGCCACTCTCTTCTGGCAATGGAAGCAGCCCATATCTGCTCTTACAACAATCACCTGAACCTGCTCATCCCCATCACCGATTCATTCTCCAAAAATCCTTGCCAGAGAGGAAGAAACAAGAAAAAAACGATGACGGGTTTACTTACAGGAGGCATCGTCAAAGACTCGGCATCTGCAAGAGTGAGGAGCGGCACAGAAACGGTCGCCTGAAGCGGCTTCTTCAACACTCGAACAAGCTTCTTCTTGACCCCTGCCAGTATCTTCATCTCTCCTCCGCCTGCTTCATTTCCCCATTTTCCCTAATCTATCATCCATCCTCTTATACGGCCATAAAACCCAAGTAAGGCCTTGCAGAAAACGATGAGCTATCTAAAGATTGATGAGCAGTCCCATCTAGTGTTCGCTGAAATGGCGCAGAAAAACCCAAAGCAGAAAAAAGTTACAGAAGAAAAGTGGGGAGAATCACAGGCTGCACAAGCTATCTTCTTGCTTTTCATCATTTTCAACAATGGGTTTCTATTCTTTTTTCTCTTTTGCAATCATGTCCTGCGTGCGAAGGACTCGAAGGAATTATCAAGAGATCGAAAGCGTTATTATCAGTAAAGAGGTTGGGAAAAGAAACCTACTGCCAGGTCGGAGGGTTAAGTCACTGTACGTTATGTGCAAATCTGGGCCCTTGGATTTGGCAACTTGTGTGGATTGAACTGCTCAGGGTTGGTGAATCCAGTGATCGGCAGATGAAGGGATGTGACCATCTTTTTTATCAATTTTGACGCCAAGGGTGGTCCATACAGGGAGCTGGTATTTGATGGCACTAGGTTGGTCCATACTAGTCCCTTTTTGTTTTTTTGGAAGCAGATATGAAAGTTACTAGTATAAGGATGATTTCAATCACTTTACTGGGTGGTGTTGCCATGGACCATTTACCGTAGTTTTTACACCATGACTCTTGACATAACACTCACTGAAGTTTTTGTTATCAGAATGTTATAAGAACCGGCCTAGTTATCTTAGGTCTAATGGTCAAATCGGTTCATCTGAATTTAAGACACCCATTTAAAAGTATAAAAAAATTGTTTGGTGTTGTGATACATGGTTCTTCCTAGATGATCTTTTTTACAAGCTTGATATAATTTCTTGCTCTATAGTGTATGCACCAAAATATGAAGGGCCCAAATTCGACTAGCCCAAACGCCACTGATCCAGAAATCGATCGTCGTGGGTAGGCTTTGTCGATCCTTAAAGTCATTCGTCACAACCCATCGCTAAATCCATTCGCGTCGCCGCGTCATCGATACAGACAACGCCCGAGTCAGCGAGGAGCCGCCGTGTCAACAACAGTCAACAGCCACGTCAAGATGCCACTCAACTCATCAGTTAAACGACCAAGTCTGGTCGCTAACCGAAGGAGCCAAGGAAAGACACTGTGATCCTCTTTTAAGGGATCCAATAGAGGAACTCCTGGTCCTCCTCCCATCTCAGTAACTATAGCAAAAAGGGGATCGTGATCCCCATTCCAAGGATCGACCCCCAACAACTACACAGACCCTGCTGCAAATAGCCAGAAAAAGTTCTGTCGCAGGGGTTGGAAAACCTTGGTTCGAAAACGTTTTGTCGAAGTGCTCAGTCACGCACAGGAGGTCCGAAAATTGGAGTATGAAATTCCTTTGTAAAGAGAAATCTTGTGTCGAGCAACACTCTCGCACACAGAGACTCTTTCGAGCCAAAGAAGTCAAGCAACTCGCCGTTCGTCGGAACTCAACAGTTCGACCGGAATAGCTCTACACGTTCGCCGGCAACGTCAACAAGTCGATACACGCGGAACACAAATACTTCCGCCCGACCGACCAAAGCCGTCACCGTTCATGCACACTCGTTCCAGAACTCACATTTCGACGTCCTCGCCAGAAGTCGAAACTTCATCAAACTCACACAGAGATCGAATCAGAGGAAGAATAGGAGATTGTACTCGCATTCCTTGATATTCAAATACAAATTGTAACACAAATTCTCTGTTATAAATCGAATTACTCTCTCGGTCGCGCCTCTTCACAGACCGACGGATTTTCGGTGCAACAGATTTGGCACGCCCGGTGAGACATTTCCTACCTCTCATCTCCTTCTCCGATCAACAAAAAAAAAAAAAATCTCTCAGCCATGGCCAGCAACGCCAACAACGGGAATAATAACAACAACAACAACAGGGGCAAGCAAATTGCCCACTCGAGCTCTGCTCACCCGCGCCCTGCCGCGACTGCAGGCTCAACTACAGGAACTCGCAGACCAGCTGCCGCATCTCCGGCCGACCTCCACGCTCCTACTTCTCCACCACCGGCCACTCGCCCAATGACCAGGGCTTTGTCCAGGAGCTTGTCCACTGGACAGGCTATCTTCATTCGCGATGCATGTCACCCGAGCATCGTGTTCGTGACACAGGCTACCGCGGCCTCCATCAAGCCAGTCGCGGCCTCCGCCAAATTAATGCCAGCGATGGCCAAGCCAACATATTTGGCCCTCGCTGCCTCTCCTCCTCCTCCCAGCCCGACTGTTAGCCCGGCTCAGTAGCCACCGTCGAGAAGGAGCTCCATCGTCCCTGCTTTGGTGCAACGTTATGAACAACATGGGGGCACAACTTCCGCCTCTGCAGCAAGAGTAAATTCGCCATCGGCCTCCTCCGTACAGAGAGCGACGGCCGAGGACAAATCTCCGATCGTGACTATCTCCCACGATCTCTTAGCCACGCTCACCGCAGCAGCCGCCCCACCACCCATTCGCTCACCTCGCCGATAGACACCGGCGACCTCCCCAGCGGTACTACCACCCATTCCATCTTGCCGAATTTCACCAGTGGTTGCCACCACAAGTCATTCACCAGCCAAAACCATCTGCCGCGCTCAACCGACAGCGGCGGGTTCTCCCATCCGGTCGCCCACCGCAACTCTCCACTCCCAAAAACATCGACGACTGTTTCGACGACCATTTCCCCAATGCGGTCACTGGCCAAATCTCACCACTTCGATCTACGTCGGAAACAGCTTCACCGACGCCAACAGTCAGAATGGTCGTGATGACGACATCGGCCAAGACAATAGAAGAACAGCTTGCTGAAATGCAGGCTGCACTTAAAGAACAAAGCGAGCAACTGCGCATCAAAGACACGCATCTCGTGACCTCCAAATTGCGAGGATCCTAGAGCGGCTCGAAATGGGCGCGGCCACAAACAACACTGGCAGCGTGTCTCAAGAAGTCAACCAAAATCGGGCGACTACCAATGGTTCGACCGAACCATTGCCAGAAGATCCTACCTCTGATGACGAGCTGCCGCCCGTTGCACCAATAGCCATTCGCAGAGGTCGAGTCGAAGCAGAGCCGCCTGCCCTCACACTCGACGCAATCACCGAGCTCATCAGCCGCGCTGTAAGGAATAGCTCAGGCAACAACAAATCTGTCGCCTACCGGAGGCCTTACACGCAGAGGATTCAAAACATCCCGATGTCGGTCGGCTACCATCCTCCAAAATTCCAGCAGTTCAATGGCGACGAGCATCCCAAACAGCACGTCGCCCACTTCATTGAAACCTGCAACAACGCCGACACCGATTGCTACTTGCTGGTCGAGCAATTTGGCCGGTCATTGAAGGGAAATGCCTTCAACTGGTATATCGAGCTAACCCAAGAGTCAATCGACATCTAGGAGCAATTGGAGCGCAAATTTCTCAGCCGATTCTACAGCACTCGACGCACCATCACTCTGGTTGAGATCGCCAATCTCAAACAAAAGAAGGGCGAGAAGGTCGTCGACTATATCAACCGGTGGAGGAACTTGAGCTTAAATTGCAAAGAGAACTCAAACTTATCCCTCGAAGCCGAAATCGAAATGTGCTCTCCAGGGATGCAATGGGAGCTCCTACGCTACATCTGAAGTTGGAGGCCGACCGACTTTCAACAGCTTGCAATAGAGGCTCATAACATGGAGAACTTCATGGAGGAGCGAGGAGAAGAAGCTTCCTCGTCTGCTGACCCTCGCAAGAAAGGGAAGGCAGCAGCCGCGACTGCGCCCAACAACACGAAGGAGAAAACAAAAGCTTCCTTCGCGACAAATGCTTTCGAACCAATCAAGGTCTGGAGCAAGGTCAAAGCTACTTACCTCCCACGACAGCTAACCGGTGGCACGTACCAAAGGCCTTCGATGGAGGAACGACAAGCCAAGACATACCCGTTCGCCAACGCGGATGTTTTTGTCATGCTAGATCAGCTCCTCGACAACCAGTTACTAAAGTTGCCAGAAGTCAAAAGACCCGACGACTTGTCCAGAAGCAAAAATCCAAACTTCTGCAAGTACCACCGCTTGGTCGGGCACCCGACCGAGAAGTGCTTCGTCTTGAAAGATAGGATCATGGAGCTAGCGGCTCAAGGCCGTATTGAAATTGAAGGAGCCAAAAATACGACATCCTCACATGTCATCTCTGTTCAAGCCGAGCCAAACCGACGAACTCGGCCAAGCAAACAACTGGTCGCAAGGAAGGAGTACCATCCAAAATTCGGTCTCTCCAACCGACCGCACAACAACAGGCGACCACCGGCTAAGGTCGTACCAAAACCAGCACCCCGAGAAGCAGCTGTAGCCGACGCAGAGGGGTGGATTCTGGTCACCCAGCGAAAGAAGCCTGTTCGAGAACTTGAACCGACGCCGGCGAACACCAAAACCAAGGCGAAGCGGCCAAACAAAAAAGTCGCGAAGTGCCAAAAGAAAGCTCTTAGGACCAACGTCCAAGGAGCAAACAAAAAGAAAAGAAGACCCGTCACACTGACGGAGTTCTTTCCAAAGGAGTTCTTCGCGTCGCCAGCAATGGTGGCGACTTCTTCGACGGCTCCTCCCGAGCAAACAGCAACAAAAGACAAAGGCAAACGGGCAGTCGTCGAATGCAACGACCTCGAGACGTCACTCAAATAGATTTTGTCACTTAATTAGATAGAAGACGACCTCGACTTGGCCATTCGGTCAAGACAAGCTCTAATTCAAGTCCTCGACAAACCAAAGGAACTCAAAGTCTGTCCACAGAGGCAGAGGCTTCATTCGTAAATGCCAAATTCTATCTGACGACCAGACCGAAAGTCAAATTGTCACCCTCGCCGAACCAGGCGCCAAATGCCAAGAACACTCCAACGTAAGTTGCATCACCCAAATAGCTGACGCGAGCTACGTCTACTAAACAGTCAACGCAAGCCGCGTCCCCAAAATAGACCCCGAAGCAAGTCGTGTCTCCCAAACAGCCGACACACAACAACCAGTCAGCACACGGCCACAAATCGGCCGCAGCAACTCCACCGCCGGCATAGCGTAATGTACCTATCTTACGGTACATTCCTCAGCCGCAAAGGAAGGAGGGAGAAGCTCCCTTGGTCGTCTGTCACAAAACCCAGCCGACCCCTTTGACAGAAAAAGTCACCCTCCCATTGCCGAAACTCGAGGAAAGAAGCATTGTGAAGCGATTCCCGAATCCCGAGCAATTACCATCTACTCGCTCGAACGAAGGCTTCAACCCGAACGCATATCGACTGATGGCCAGAGCTGGGGGCAACTTCAAGAAAGACCTGCTCCACGAGAAACCACCCGTCGCCCTGCCGGTCCTTACTCTAGAACAAGAGAAACTGAGAAAAAAAGGTCGTCGAATCACTCAAGGTCGCCTAGGCCTCGGCTACCAGAAGGAGAAGCCAATCAAAATCTATGGAGCTCAAGCGAAGCCAATTAAGATAAGCAAAAATGCATCGGCAGATGTACACCAAGTTTCAATCGGCCAAACTCCGACGAAAAAGAAAAATGCTTCAAACCCGGTGATTATTTACACCTTGAAGGCAGCCATTGCATGAGCTCGCGCACACGACTCGGTTATGGTAAATCATATCTCTGTCACCGACGACAATCAAAAGGATGACGAGTTCATCTTGGATGAGGCTCCGACTCTTTCGAGGAAGGTGGCCAGTCGATCATCGACGAATTAAAGAAAGTCGACTTGGGCACAAAAGAGGATCCGAGGTCAACATTTCTTAGCGCTTCACTATCGGCCGAAGAAGAGGTCGAATACATGTCACTCCTTCACGAATACCGCGATATATTTGCTTGTAATTACACATAAATGCCAGGCCTTGATCCACGAGTCACGGTACACAAATTGGCGGTTCATCCTTCTGTTCGTCCAGTTAAGCAGTTGCAACGACGGTTCCGGCCAGAACTTGTGCCAGAAATCGAAAAGGAAGTCGACAAATTGATTGCTGCCAATTTCATCAGGGAAGTGAAGTACCCGTCTTGGATCGCGAATATCGTGTCGGTCAAGAAGAAGAACGGCCAAATTCGGGTTTGCGTCGACTTTTGCGACCTGAATAAGGCTTGCCCGAAAGATGACTTCCCCCTGCCAATAACAGAACTCATGGTCGATGCGACGACGGGACACGAAGCTCTATCTTTCATGGACGGATCATCTGGTTATAATCAAATTCGGATGGACCCGAAGGATGAGGAGCTCACTGCTTTTCGCACTCCCAAAGGCATTTTCTGCTACAAGGTGATGTCGTTCAGACTCAAGAATGCCAGCGTGACATACCAAAGGGCAATGCAAAATATCTTCGACGACTTCTTACATAAGCATGTCGAGTGCTCTGTCGATGACCTAGTGCTCTGTCGATGACCTGGTGGTAAAGACGAAGAAGCGGTCAGACCATCTTCTTGACCTCAGGGCAGTATTCGAGCGACTTCGACGAGTTCAGCTCAAAATGAACCCACTGAAATGCGCATTCGGTGTCACCTTTGGCAAGTTTCTGGGATTCGTTGTGCACCATCGAGGAATTGTCAGAGCCCAAAAACATCTCCGAACTAAAGAGCTCATTAGGTTCTGAATTGTCAACATTGTACAATCGTAAAGTAACTTACCTGATAGTTCCGCTGGTGGTTCAACTCTGTCCTGTATAGGACTAGGTTACTACAAGGGTTTGTGGCATTCGTCCGTCGGACGTTCCACCTAACATACCAATATAAGTTAGTTATAAAAGATTTTACAAAAGCGTAAATATTTATTAAACTGTATCGATACATACCTGGAACGTAAAGGGCAATCATGCAGTGCCTGTTCCTCTAGGAGTGTCGGACGTCCAATATGAAGATGTTCCCACGCCCACAACTGCAACAAAGTTTTAAATATACTCAATGTTCTATTCATTTAAGTTGAACAATTATTTGAAAGTAGAATTTACCTGTATAAGGGTGAGGCATCCAGCAATGCCGACCACTCCAGTGCGACACGCTTTCGTGAGTTCTAGATAGAGGAAGGCAAGCGTAGCCCCCCCCCCCCCCTCCAGCATTACCTCTCGGCCGTTTGGAAGTCCTCAAATAATTTCAGGTATGCCATGTGAACTCCTCGGGCACTACCATCTGAAAATATCGTCGAGCCCACAAGATGAAGGAGGTATGCTCACGCGTGCTGCTGTATCACCTCATCGGGCACGTCGTCAGGACAAAATAAAAATCTCCCTCTGATCCACGCAAGTGACAATCTACCCCCGTGAAAACTACCAGGTGAAAGCTCGACCCCCAAAAGTACTCTGGCCAACTCCATCCAATCCCCTCGAGTCGAGCCGGTCACTACGAATCCGTTGACGCGTAGTCCAAAGAGGACAACTACATCCTCTAATGTGATCATCAACTCACCATTCGCCAGATGGAAGGTGTTCGTCTCGCTCCTCCATCTCTCTACCTATGAGGTAATCAGTGGTTTGTCCAGTCTCAACCACTGAACTCTATACAAGGCACCAAATCCTGCGACATCGATGTATGGCAACAAATGTTCGTCCATCGGCCAATGTCGTAGTGTTTGAAAATGTTCAGTGCATTCCAGGCATCCTGGGTCCTAAAAATGAGTAATACTATTGTTAATGTATGTTTATAAAAAAAACGTAATTATTTTTTACCAGAACGCACTAACCTCTCCATGCCAGATGGCCTCGCTCCTATGAGAATCCTGATCGTATAAGAGTGGGGTGTCTGCCATCACGATCTATGAAAATAACAAAGTATACATTAACAACTGAAGTTAAATTAACCAACTAAAAACATGTCATTATACGTTATACAAAAACTAAAAGTATACATTACCGATGACTAGACCCCGCATGAGAACTACGGCTAGACCCCGCATGAGAACTCTCTGCACTGCCAATAGACGGGCTTTAACAAGCCCGTCTATTATGACCGGGTTGTTTACAGTTACTGCACAAATATCTTCCATTGTCATCTCTCCAGTGCATAGAATTCTGAATACGGGTGGACATTAGCCTACCGCTCCTCCTCGACTCAGTTGGTGGGAGTACCACCGAACCTTCTTGAACCCAAGTACTTCTCCTTCGTGGCACATCAAACGCTCGTTCATACACCCATAGATTTGTAGATATATGATAATACTTGGAAGTCAGCTGATGGAAGTCGTAATGTATTACCCCACACACTGCAAGGGCATGGATGCACAAAATCTTATAAATTTGGAATGATCGACAGGTACACTCCTTAAGTAGAATATTAACTTTGTGCTCGCCTACCTGAAATATCCCACCATCATAGGCAACAACATGCAAATGTCTGGCATCCTCTTCTACAGTCCGTAAATGCGCGTGTACCAAAGTTCAAAGACGTGTTGTAATCTGTGTATCCCTGTCTCGCCTGTTTACAAATCATGCATTCATCCGATAGAATATCGCCGATGCTAGCATCTGAACAGGTAAGCTCCGTGCCCGCTTCAATAGAGAATTCACACTCTCAGAAGAATTGTCGTGAGCTTCCCAAATGACAAATTCCCATCGTACGCAAAGGCCCACTGGTCAGGGCTCATTCCCTCAGTCAACTCTGCTTTGGCTTCAGGATATGCTTCTTCGAGGTTTTGTATTATAACATCCACTATTTGTGCACTCACACACCTCCACACCATCTTATCCAAGTCCTTCACACTGTACCGCTTCTTCAGATTGACAATGATATGTCATATGCAAAACCTCTCTATGGGGGCGTGGAAAGACATTCGCCACCGCTCTGATGATGCCAATTTGACGGTCGGAGATAATGCACATTGGAGACCTCCCTCTAACCACCCGACACGCCAAACAGGTTACAAACCAAGTCCATGTATCAATATTTGCTCTACAATTGCAAAGGTCAGGGGAAATAACCTGTTATCTCCATAAAAAAACGTTGCTATTAATAGACAACCCTTATACTTCCCATATAAATGAGTCCCATCTACATTAATAAAGGGTCTACAAAACCGAAATCAATGAATAGCAGGACCAAACACCCAAAATACCCTATCAAACTGCACAACATCTCCATCTCTCACATTATAATCCGTGATTATCATCTTGTACTTAATACCTTGGTTTGTCTTTGATTGCTTTAAAAAGCTGAGGTAATAGGTTGTACAATTCCTCCAACCACCAAACACTGCAATTAATGCTTTGTTCCTTGACCTCCATGCCCTACCATAATTCACCTGAATATGATATCTGTCCTTAACCAACTGAATGATCTCATATGGAGACAGAGTAAAATTTTTCCTCACGTTGGGCATAATGAGGTTACAAATCACTCTAGAGGTGCACAACCGGTTGTCCATGCGCAGCTCGGCGTTTAAACATGTGTGTTCATCATTGAATCGTCTTAATTTTCACACTATACACTTCTTACTGAATGACTCATATACGTGCCATTGACACTGATCACTCGTGCAACAAACATAATAAACTAACGGTCTCGATTTCAACACCTTGAACTAGACATGTCTTCTGATGCAGTAGTCTTTCAAGTACATCTGTAATGCGTCCTTACTCATAAACCTCTGACCGACTCCAACACAGATGGGTGGATGTACATTGTCTTCTTCTACGCCTGAGACCATTGTGTTCATATATCCTGTGTCCATGTCCATCTCTCCGATCCACGAATCGGGGTAAGACTCATCATTTCCCTCTAAGGGTGGGACTCCGATGGTAGGTATGGGAATTCAACCTCTTCTCTTCCTCAACTTCCTCTGTAACTAGATCCGGCCAAGCATCCTCACCACTTGAAATATCATTTGGGTCCTCACTTGATTCCCGTAATTTATTTATAATTTCATCAACAACTACTGCGTGATAAATGTAGAGTAAAACTTCAAACATGACTGAAATGATTATTCTCACCTTTCTTTGGGGATGAATTCCACAATAGGTCATTCAACTCTCTCATCCCTTTCGGCCGGAGCTCGCCCCCCGAACTGAATAAGAGCTCCCTCGCCAGTTCCACCCAAATTCCCCAAGCTCCTTTTGTTATCCATCTCATAGGGGTAGGTGTCCCGTTTCAGAAACAAAACCAACATTGACTGGAAATCATGTTTCACCATGCCTAATCCACTCTCCAAGGATATATCATCGAGTATGGGAGTGAACATTAATTGACCATTGCACGTAAAGCTCATCCATATTGAAATGTTGTCCATGCGTGGGTTCCATCCAAGAACATTATACATCATAGTGTGCAACGCGTTAAACGAACACGTCGGCTCTAGAAATATAAGTCTGGTTGTCCCCCCGCTATAGCCGACCACATTACCGTGCTAAAAAGCAAATTTACCATCAAAATGACAACAAGTAGGCACGACTACCATCTTCAACTGAAATTAAGCAACAAACATTTAGGATTTCCAATTATCTCAGCACTTGCTAATCACAACTCTACCAATAAAGTACAAAACTTAGAATTTTTTTTGATAATTACGACTTAATACAATTGCATGGTAGATTTTGTTTATAAAGATCTCTCCTTCCAAAGATGGGCACTGATATGCTTTTACCGACCATCAAAAAAATAAATCATACAGACTGGGTATCTAAATCCGATCAATACAATTTTACTTGAAGGGTCAGGTGATTGAACCATCAACATGTTTGTCTTTACTGTTTCTTCTTTGACCATTAATAACTTATGAGCCAATCAACAAGCTATATGCTAATCTACAACCTAAAAACTAATGAACAACCTACTATCTAATTATTAACCTATAAGTAAAAAATTTATCATGTAAAGCTCTAATTCAAGCAAACCATGAAAAATCAAGCCTTAATCAACTAAAAAATATGAAATTCGAACTGTAATCACACGTCATTCATTATATTTGAAGATTTTTGAAACACAGATACCCTAAACAGGGGCAAAACAACATGCAAATTTGGTCATGTAAAGACCTAAATCCACGTTCAACATTCAAATCAACCCTAAATTAACGAAAAAACTTGAAATTCAAAATCTAATCACACATAATATACAGCAATTAAACAGATTTCACCTACAAAAATCCTAAATTAGCATAAAATCGAATTTTCTTCATGCAAAACCCCAAATCCACGCAAAGCATGAAATTTAACCCTAAATCAACGAACAAACATGGAATTCGAAACCTAATCATGCATAATAGACTGAAACTGATTAGATTTCAACCACAAAAAGCCTAAACATGCATCAAATCGATGACTAAAGAAACTCTAACCTACACAATATGAGAAAACTACTTACTTTCCAAACGAAACGACGATGATTGAAGAGAGAAAGCCACGATTCTTGGTCGTACAGCCTTCAATCGATGATTTGCAGCTTCGATTCGGCGAAAAGATGGAAGAAGAGGAGGGGAAAGATTTTTCGCGCAACTCCCATTTTGAGGAGAAAGATAGAATGAAGAAGCGAAAGGAAGACAAAGGTAAGAAATAGAGGGAGTGGTGGCATCGCGATGCCTCCTAACTTAAGTGTAGGCGCTCTTTTGATGCCGCCTACCGAAGAGCCGATTTTAAAAGCGTGGCGGCATCTGATAAGTGTCTGAAAGACACTATCTTAAGGCATAAAAATTGATTGAAAAATCTAATTCTGAGTTAATTCTAAGTATAAAAGCAACAAATATGACTCAATTTCATGTTTTGTTCCTCAGGTACCCAGTGGAAGAAGAAAAACTGGTTTTGGACTAAAAATAGAGAAAAAATGAGCAAAAGTAGCAAAAACGAAGGATGGCGCGTCCGCACCATAATCGGCGCCACCGTGCCGAGAAAACAGGCAAAAATTCAAAATCTAGGAGAAAAATGCCTAACGACTTAACGAACATGAAATCCAACAGTTGGGGAATGTGAAGGGGCGCAACTGCGCCTTCAGAGGGCGCTACCACTCCAAGGAACTGGCGCTACCTCACACAGAGACCACATGGACGTGCCAAAGAGCTGCTAAATACTGAATGGGGCGTTGCCGTCCTGGGGACCAATGAAAAAGTCTAAGGAGTGGCGCTACCACGCCACAACAACAGCAAAATAATGCGATGTCGTGCCAAGAAGTATCCTAACTTAGCACTGATTCGATGGCCGTTTCCAGACTAAGAAAGAACTCTGCTCTAGTGGCGCAACCGCGTCAAAGGCTCAGCAACGCAAAGTCGCAAAAATCTTGGGATCCTGTCAACCAATCAAGCCAAAACTTGGGAAAAGAAGTCCTAAGTTCCTAAGAAAGGTATCCACGAGGACTCTAAGGAAATTTGCTCGAGTCCTAGGTGTTTTGAATGACCAAGAAGTGAAGTTCAATACAAATAAGGAAACTGCTGCCATAAGAGAAGATAAATCCGAGTTTGAAGAAGAGCATATCTAGAGTTCCTGATTCCCAATTGAACCCAAATTTGGACAGAAGATTCCTGAGGATATTGAGGATAATATCACAAAAATTCAGGTCAATCCAAGTAGTGTTTTTAGAGTTTTATACTTTCAAAGTGGTGGACCCAGTGCAAAAATTGGCAGTTGAAGCAATCCAACTTCTCAACATCATATCTCGAGTTGCCTAACTAAGATTAAACTAAAATTTTGTACACAAGGAAAGGACCATGGAAGGAAGGTTCGTGTGTAATTTTATCCAATTCTGAGGTCGAAAAGGCATACTTTCTACCACTGGACAGAGACCAAATTACAAGGCTTGGGCAGCGGAACAACTATAAATAGGGGTCCGAGGAAGAGTGTAAGGCATCCTATTTATAGTTCAGTTTCCAGATTTGTTTCTTTAGTTTAGAGAGAGGAGAAGGTGTAGACGAAGTCTTACACGACCTCTAGGTGCATTGAGGAATATAGGTGGAGATTTCAGCCAAGGATCAAGGGTGACAAGGAGCAGTCCTCCACAGGGAGTTTCTGTGCTTAGTTATTTTTATTCTTTTATGGCTGTTATTAAAACCTTATTGTGTTTATATTTCCAGTATGGAGTAGTCATTTGTAGTTGGTAGTCCAGGACTCCCTAGGCATGTAAAGAGATTGATACATTATGTTTTATTTGGTTTTTAATTTGGTGTATGAATGAGCATTCTTAAGTTGTTAGTTTCTTGATTCATACTTGTTGTCCTGCGATGTACTGGTTATAAGGTGAAGCTAAAGTTAAGGTAAGATATGTTGATAGGATGTACATGATCTTTTAGAGTTCATACACTAGGTAGATCAACTAATCTTAGGGTTAATCCTCGACCTTAAAGTAATACCCAGTTGGATTGGATTATTTTACCTATGACACAAGACCTGATTCCCGACCATATGTAGGGTCAAAGCTTTGTGTTATGCTATCAAGTAGAGTCGATCATGCCGGCTGGTTTACTCTAGGAGATAGAAGGTGATGCCGATGCAGAATGTAACCATGGTTTTATAAGTTTGTCAGAAATTGATTTTCAAAACTCAACTTCTATTCAATCTCAAAATTGCCTAGGGAGGGAATTGGATTCCCAACGTCTCTCCTACTTATTAAAATCCTTCAAAACCTCTCTCTCAACTTGGTTCAAGTAGTTGTTTAGTTTAATTTGTATTTTGTTAAGGGTTAAATCCAGGATACTCAAACTTTAAATTGTTACTCAGAAAGTAATTAGCTACTGGCTTGGTCCTTGTGGGACGATATTCGGACTTAACCTAAGTCTATATTACATTGATTAGTCCTCTTGCTAGTGATTAGTTGGGATCGCATCAGCATCAAAATGCTACCTACATCTACTTCCCTCTTGAGAAGTCCCAATGCCAAAATTTTGTCTAAGTGTCATAAGAGGCGGCTTTCGAAAGCCGCCTCGTAGTTTTCCAGTATGGCAGTTTTTGGAAGCCGCCTATTCTATTTTTTTATGAAGGCGACTTCGAAAAGTCGCCTCCTTTTTTTTTTTTTTTATTGATGGCGGCATTTAGATACTGCCAACTTGTTTTCTATTTTAAAAAATTAGGCGTCACGCTGGCGCCAACGCGCCAGCGTGTCGCCTATGTGACGTTTGACCAATTTGGTCAAGCTTGGTCAAACGTTGAAAGTGACATTTTTGAAAATAAGTTGAAGAAAATGTCAAAAATGTAATTTTTTTTTAATTATTTCAAGAAAACTTCCATAAAAAAACTCAAATATTTCGAGTGTGTCTAATATTTTGGTGTAGAATGTAGTATTTGAACCACAATTTTAGTACTTTAACCCCAATGAATATAATAATAATAAAAAAATTTCTTGTATTGATCCCTCGAAAATCTGCCGGTCCACGAAGTGTCGCGATTGAATAAATTAATTCGATTTAAAATTGAGAATTTGTGTTATAATGTATTGAAAATCAGAAAATGCGAGCACAATCTCCTATATGTCGTCTGATTCGATTTCCGTAAATGATGGTCGAAGTTACTCCCTTCTTCAAGCTGCTGTTGAGCTGTGAGTCTTCAAGCGGGTGTGCACGAACAATGCGATTGTTGTCTGCCGTATGGAGCTGTTGGTTTTTCGTGTGTGTATCGGCGTGTTTCGACGTCACCGTGAACGTACATAGAGCTTTGACGAACTACTTGTGCCGCGATGAACTTGAGGTTTAACTACTAAAACTTTTTAATCGAGAGTGCTTCTGCTTTGACGAGAGAGCAAGCTTTCGATCTTCTTTTCGATGATGATTTTGACCCTTCTGATGTTGCACTTCTAACTATTTGTAGTCGGTTGAGTGCTGTGTAGTTGAAGTTGGATCCCAAAAAAGGGGATCTCGACTTTGTGCTTTTGGTGGAGTGATTTGAGGATCAATCCTTAGGAAGAGAATTGACAAGTGACTTGCCAATTCTAGTCCCTCTTTTGTTTGGCGGAGACTAGAATTGGTCAACTGGAGTTGAGGATGTGGCAGGTGTTAGGCAAGCATGAATTTAATGACTTGTCGATGATGTTGACGATGATGATTACGTGGCGAGGCGATGGATCCTGACGACGGGCTATGAATGGTGCTTCTGATAATCCATGGACGGGCTTGCAATAAGTCCATGATGGTTGTTCATTGGGCTAGTGGGCAACTGGGCTCGCCGAATTTGGACCCGGCACATTATTGTGTCTATAAGTATGATTGACTTATTGTTAACGACACCTAGGAGTGGGCACCCTTCTGATGATGATTTTGACCCTTCTGATGTTGCACTTCTAACTATTTGTAGTCGGTTAAGTGCTGTGTAGTTGGATTTCGATCCAAGAAAAGGGGATCTTGACTCTGTGCTTTTGGTGGAGTGATTTGAGGATCGATCCTTAGGAAGAGGATCGACAAGTGAGTTGTCCCTCTTTTGTTTGGCAGAGACTAGAACTGGTCGACTGGAGTTGAGGATGTGGCAGGTGCTAGGCAAGCATGAATTTGATGACTTGTTGATGATGTTGGCGATGACGATTACGTGGCAAGGCGATGGATCCTGATGACTAGGAATGATGCTTCTGATAGTCCATGGACGGGCTTGCAATAAGTCCACAATGGTTGTTCAATGGGCTAGTGGGCGACTAGGCTCACCGAATTTGGACCCCCACATTATTGTTTCTATAAGTATGACTGACTTATTGTTAACGACACCTAGGGGTGGGCACCGGTTGGGTTTCTGAAAACTTGAACCCGACCCGACTTATATAACCCAAACTTCTAAAAAACCCAAACTATCTTTTTATAAACCCGAACTTGATCTGATCTGACAAAACCCATTTTCTTTTTATATATTTTTTTAAAAAGTTCAAGAAAAAAATGTATAAAATATAAAAAAAAAATCCTAGGGTCAAGTTTGGGCAAACCTGAACCCAGTCCTCTCTCTCTCTCTCTCTCTCTCTCTACTTGTCCCATTTCTTCCCATGAACCTTGCTTGATAAGATAATAAGATAGAAGGGGAAGACATCACCCTAACCAAACCTGACTCCATGTGCCAAGTGGGAAAGATAGTTAGATAAAGCTTGGAATATGCTGCTCTATTTCAATGGCAATTGGCTGCCAAGCACTAAGTCATGCACGAGGAAAAGAGAATTTTATTTTTATTTTTATTTATTTTTTTTGGTTTGTTCATAGAAACATCTGTTTCGGTGAAGAATAAAATAACTGAAACGAAGTTGGATGTTGGTCACTTTCTTCTTCTTCTTGTAGACAATATTAGGTCTATGACATTGTTCTAAAATGATGACAATAAAATAATATCTTCCCAAATAGAGTATTTGAGATTGGGTAAATTGACACCAAGAGGAGAAACTGAAAAACCCATATGTTGCACCGAAAATTCGCCGGTCCGAGAAGAGGCACGACTGAGAGAGTAATTCGATTTATAACATAGAATTTGTGTTACAATTTGTATTTGAATATCAAGGAAAGCGAGTACAATCTCCTATTCTTCCTCTGATTTGATCTCCGCGTGAGTTTGATGAAGTTTTGGCTTCTGGCGAGGACGTCGAAATGTGAGTTCTGGAACGAGTGTGCACGAACGATGACGGCTTTGGTCGGTCAGGCGGAAGTATTTGTGTTCCACGTG
Organism: Aristolochia fimbriata; assembly: GCA_019845555.1. Taxonomy (NCBI): domain Eukaryota; kingdom Viridiplantae; phylum Streptophyta; class Magnoliopsida; order Piperales; family Aristolochiaceae; genus Aristolochia; species Aristolochia fimbriata. The sequence goes on from CM034078.1 coordinate 23,383,559, forward strand.
TATCGACTTGTTGACGTTGCCGGGGAACGTGTAGAGCTGTTTCAGTCGAACTGCTGAGTTCCGACGAACAACGAGTTGCTTGACTTCTTTGGCTCGAAAGAGTCTCTGTGTGCGAGAGTGTAGCTCGACACAAGATTTCTCTTTTCAAAGGAATTTGAAACTCCAGTTTTCGAACCTCCTGTGCGTGACTGAGCACTTTGACAAAAGTTTTTCGAACCAAGGTTTTCCAACCCCTGCGACAGAACTTTTTCTGCCTATTTGCAACCGGGTCTGTGTAGTTGTTGGGGGTCGATCCTTGGAATGGGGATCACGATCCCCTTTTATCTATAGTTGCTGAGATGGGAGGAGGACCAGGAGTTCCTCTGTTGGATCCCTCAAAAGAGGATCACAATGTCTTTCCTTGGCTCCTTCGGTTAGCGACCAGACTTGGTCGTTTAATTGATGAGTTGAGTGGCATCTTGAAGTGGCTGCTGACTGTTGTTGACTGGGGCATCGACTGTATCGATGACGCGATGACACGAATGGATTTACCGATGGGCTGCGACGAATGACTTTAAGGATCGACAGAGCCTACCCATGACGATCGATTTTTGGATCGGTGGGCGTTTGGGCTCGTCGAATTTGGGTCGTTCATATTTTGGTGCATACAGATTGCCCCCTTCGAGACTTGACCGTTCAGTGAGAACGATCAATTTTCGAATGTGAAAATACAAACACAATGCATACACTTTTTTTTTTTTGTCGACCCTCTATCTCTTTTAGGGTCGTTTATCTTTTTCTGTACGTATCCTTTTCTGTCCTCTTACATTTTTAGGACAGTGTATATTTCTGTACACTTGTATATATATATTTTTTTCTTCTTTCTTTTCATTTTTTTGGGCTCTCTTGCTATTTTAGAGCAGCTTTTTTTTTTTCTCTTTTTTTTTGTATACGCATACATATGTAATATGTACGGTATAGAGAGATGATGTATACCTGAGTAGAGAAGTTGTTCAGGTTTGAGTGTCAACGCCGAGTTGAAGTTGCCTGAGCTGCAGTCTGTTTGAATGTTGTAGCTGAAGGTTGTGTTGGAACCTCAGAGAAGATAGTCGCGATGAACGTTGATAATTTCTACAAGTTTCGGCGACTTAAACTCGAGAGGCGCTCTTCTAGGTCGCGTCGAAGAGTTGGCGCAGTCAATGCGACAATCTTTCTTCTATACCTCCTACTTGACGCGCAGGGGAGAGGATGCGCATAGGGATAGGTGCAGTGGGGCCTGCCTTGGCTGAATTGAACCTCCCTGCAAGTTGGAATGTCTTTCTCGGGTTGTTTCGTCGACATTAGCTCCTTTCTTCTGTCGACAGTTTGGCTTCAGCGCAGGTCACAGAGGAATTGAGGTGAGGGAATGTGGGCCCCACTTTCCTGCATAGGCTCCTTTTGAATGGAGAAATAATAATCCTTCCCCCGCGAATTTGTGATAATTAGGTTTAAGGGTTCTATCCTCTCCTTCTGGGTGTGCTATGCGAATTTGGGTCTCCTCCCTGTTTGCGAATTTGGCTTGGGAAATTGCGAACTGATGAGGCTTCCTTGACTGCGATTTTGGTTGGGAGGGCAGTCTGCGATTCTGTGTTTTCTGTCAGCCTACAAATTTTGGCTCCTTGAGACTTAACTCTGTTTACGAATTAGGCTGACTGTGAGAATGAGAAATTGCGACTTCTTTGGGGATTTCTCTGTTTGCGAATTGGGGCACTGCCTGTGACTTCCTGCGATTTGACTGCCTGCGATTTGGGAGACAATCTGCTGAGAATTTGGGACTGCAATCTGCTGCCTGTTGTCTTCTGTCTGTCTGTGAATTGGCATTCTATGAAATTGGGAGGCTGCACGTTTTGGGAGACAATCTGCGAGTTTGGCTATCTGTCTCTGCGATTTGACTCTGCAATCTTCTCCGAGCCCTGACTTGCGTTAGAACTTATCCGTGGACCAGAATTTAAAGGTACTGTATAAAAATCTTCCCGGCAGTCTCTGGCTGAATTCAAGTCAGCCGGGGGTCCCCACTCTCTTTTCTTTCTGCTTCTCTTCCTCCCTCTTTTTTCTTCTTTTTCTCTCCTCTCATTTTCAACTCCACCCTTAGACTTCGTTTTTTTTTTTTTTTTTTTTTTTTCGATTTCTCTTGCATTTTTTCTCTGTTTTCTTCTCTTTTTTTTGTGTCTCTTTTATGCACTTCAAGCATCTTTCAATTTGTTAGAGTGACAGGCTGACGATCCTTTATGCATCGTTTGGTCGTGTCACACCTGGTTCTGTCGCCAGGTGCAGAAGTTGATTTGAGTCGCACCCGGCTGGGTCATCGGGAGGCTGAATTTTAGTGCTGGTCGCGTCCATCTCGGTCGCTGGGCAGTGACGGTTTGTTTCGAGTGAACCCGACTTGGTCGCCGAGAGACTGAAGTTGTTCCGAGAGAGCCCGGCTTGGTCGCCGGGGAGTTGGACTTTTGCATGCTAGACTCGGCTCGGTTGCCGAATGCTACGAATTTCCCTCAATTGCTTCCGGCTCGATTGTTGGGGAGTGCAGGTCGCGTCTGGCTCGGTCGTCGGGCGATGGAGCTTCTCTTTTCTTTTGTTTTACGTCTGGCTCGGTCATCGGGACGCAAGAGTTTATTGCGCGATTCAGCTTGGTCACCGAGTGTTGCGGTCGTATTCGGCTCGGTTGCCGGGTGTTGAAGTCGCATCTGACTTGGTCGCTGGGTACGAATTTCTGTGTGGTCGCAGCCGGCAAGGGTCGCCGAGTGCGAGTTGCTATGTGGTCGCATTGGCTTGGCCATCGGGTGCGAGGCCTCTGTTTTGGTTGTAGGGGCTCAGCTGGATTGCCAAGAGAAATTTCTTTTCTTTTGCGACTGCTTCTTTTTGTCGCTTGCAACCTTTTATGCGCTTGCTTCTTTTTGTCGCTTGCAATCTTTTCTACGACTGCTTCTTTTTGTCGCTGCTCATTTTTTTGTTTGGCGACTACTTCTTTTTGTCGCTGCATTTTTTTTGTTTGGCGATTGCTTGTTTTTGTTGCTGTATTTTTTTTGTTTGGAAAGGGGTTACGTACCTGGCTCCGATTGGATGCATTCGGTTCGATCGCCGGGCGCAGGAGTTTGTAGTACAACACCCGGCTCGGTCGTCGGGCAGTGCCTTTGTGTTTTTTGTCGCATCCGTTTTGTTGCTAGGCGCGGATTTTGAACTGTGCTTGGCTTGGTCGCCGGGCACAAAGCCTTCTATTTTGATCGCGGCCGGCTTTGTTGCTGGTCGCAAAATTTTGAACTGCGCTCGACTCGGTCGCCGGGCTCAGGAATTTGTTGTTTGATAGCAGTCGACTTTGTTGCTGGTCATGAATCTTTGAACTGTGCTCGGCTCGGTCATCGGGCGCAGGAATTTGTTGTTTTGATCGCAGCCAGCTTTGCTGCTGGTCGTGAAGCTTTGAATTGTGCTCGGCTCGATCGCTGGGCACAGTGTTTTTGTTTTGTAGCATTCGTTTCCCGTCCAACTTTGTCGTCAGGCACTAGGGTCGAATGTGCGGCGTCGGGCTCTGTCGCCAGATGCTGAATTCTCCGTTTGGTTATGTCCGGCTTGGTCGCCGGGCATTGGAGTTTCATTTTGCTCGCGTCTAGTTTGGTTGTTGGGCGCGAGGCTTTTTGGTCGCGTTCGGCTCTGTCGCCGGGGGCAAAGTTGTTGAACTATGCTCGGCTCGGTTGCCGAGGCACAATGTTGTTGTTTCAATCGCACCCGGCTCCGTCGTCGGGTGCTACTTTTGGGCTTCGTTTGGCATGGTTGCCGGGGGCAGTGCTTTTGCTTTGATCGCGCTAGGCTCTGTCGCCGAGTGATCAAATTTTCTTTGGTCGCGTCTGGCTCTATCGTCGGGCGCGAGGTTGTTGAACTGTGCTCGCAGAGAGCTTTGCTTCGAAGGCGATTTGGTTTGCCGGCCAAGTCGTCTGGGACAATCGGTGTTTACCCTCTCTCTTTTTTTTTGTTTCTTCGATCATCAATTTTTTTTTTTGACGTCTGGTCTTTTTTTGTCTACCCCCCCCCCCCCCCCCCCCCTTTTTTTTTTTGCTTTTTTTTTTTTTTCTCCTTTTTTTTGTTTGCGACCTAGACTTCTGCATCCCAGGTCGCAGGAGACATTTTTTTTTAGAATTATAGGAGAGGAGTGAATTGCGTACCTGACTTCTCCTGTTTTGTCGCAGATGTCTGCTGCACCCACTTGTTTCTCCTTCCTTGGTCTGACCATCGCCACCATCAAGACCGTTGTGAGGGGCACCCTTCAGGACTGCCTACGAATCTGCGATTCCAAGGAAGAACAGAAGCCACTGTTGTTGGCTCTCGGGGGACCATCGGCCTATGGTGGTTGTGACGTAACTGCGCCCACAGTCAAGGCTGTTCACGACCTGTGGAGTCGCCCTGTTGTAGACGAGGACGACCAGATTTATTATCTCCTGGGGGTCGACGAAGCCTTGTCATCTCCACATAAGGCTGTAGGCAACATCTTGCTGAGTTTGATGCATGATTAACTGGTCCGTTTCACGGCATCGAAACTTAATATCAACAACGACCGGTTCGACTCTTGGGAGAGTCGACCGGAGGTGAACTTCGGCCGCTGCCCCGTGCCTTTCTACTTCTAATGGGCAGATGTCATCCTCCGTACTTGTTCCGAGCTGTTGGCTGCGGCAGACCTTACTCACGCAGTTCGAGCCTTCATGTTTTCGTATCGGTGCTACAACAACATCATTCATTCTTTTCTGGAGGTTTGGTGTTCCTCTACCAACACCATTTTTACTCGTAAGGGAGAACTATTGATTTCTCTATGGGATATGCATCGGCTCGGTGGACTGCCCCTCTCCGGGAGCATCTACGATGAAGTGACTCCAACGCTTGCAGATTTCACTCAGAGTCGCTCTATGCCGCTACCCGAGAGTATTCGATACCTCTTCCTTGCGTACTATCGACTTTTCTGTCGTCTGAGAGCTTCGAACGTGGAAGGATTTTTTGGGGTTTCTATGTCCGAGTGGGTATCCTTCTGGTTCCGTACCGAAGGGGACGCGCGACCTACAGAAGACCCGTGGGTTGATCATGGGAAGACGACAGGTTTTTGGAGTCGGGACCGGTCGGCCGTGCATAATCAACCCCTCTCCGAGCTAGGAGTTCCTGACGCCCTCGCAGATGAGGTCTATCTAGCTGCCTTTTTGTCACTGTAGCTCTGTCGTTTTGTCCTGCCTTTATCCGACAGCATGTTGAGGTTAAGTGCCTTCAAGATGGCTTGTTTCATGGCCAGCAGTAAGAAATGTAGTCTGGTCGGCGCGGCTTTGGCCAACATTTATCGAGGACTCAACGACTTTTCACCAGGGAGGGTTTCTTGGCCATTCGTCTATGCATGGCTTGCCCAGCGGTTCCGCGTCCACGAGGCTGACTCCAGCGACGACGACAAACCCCTCATGATGCTCTACCGTAATCCGGAGCTTGTTCATGTTTATACCCAGAAGGAGGCTCGTTCTTTGTTTTGGCACAGCGGAGTGCGATGCTAGTATCCTTCGGAGGCTCTCCCCTCGGTTCGATCCTTGACAAGGCTGGTCACTTCGCATCTCGGATTGAAGTGGAATACTTCCGTTGCCTGCGGGCGACATTTCTAGTCTTGCTGCAGCGCAACCTTCTTGTGGTGGAACCTTACAGTCCTCACCGATTTGCTCGTCAGTTCGGGTTTTGCCAAGACTTGCCGGGTGTACTGTTCTCCGACCAGAGAAAAGCGGCTACAGTAAACACACTCGTGGAGTTATGGCGATCAGGGACTGCCTGTCCCCTTGGCAGCGTGGAGGTTCCTGCCTTCATGAGTCCCGCCTCTGAGCCTGGTGTGAATTCTAGGTAAGCGATTGCAAACTGTTCTAGGTAAGACTCTGACGAATTTAACTCCCCTTGTTGTGGCTCAACCCTCGGGAACTCCTCTGTCGGAGTCGGGAGAGAAGGCTAGGGAGTCGGGAGAGAAGGCTAGGGAGCCGGTGCCCCTCGACGGGTCTGTTGTTCTGCCGACCGTAGAGGCTGCTGCTGAGCCAACGGTGTTGTCACCTGTGTTGGGTGTCTAGCAAGTGCACTAGGTCAGCAACTAATATAGACTCGAGAGTCCAGATATCGATCCCACAGAGTCCTTGATGAGAACTCAGTTTAAGCAAAGATTTTTCTACTGATTGAGGAAAACAGTTTTTGGGTTTTTGACAACTGAAAATTAAACAAAATTGAACTACTGGAGAACCTTATGGAGATGAAATGTTGGGGAAAAAGTATCAATCCCTCCTAGTTGTTAACATGCAAAGTTCTGATTTTTATAGCTCAAGTACATATACCTTGACTTAGCTTTTGAAATCCTGGTTACCCATATACAGGAAATAACTTTCACCTTTTCCCTGAACTCCATCACAATCCGTAAACATTCAAATCCTAGGTGCATAAATATAAAAGCTTAAAGATTAACTCTCTCCTATTCAGAACAAGAGTTTAAAAAGTCACATCGCTTTCCACTAGTCTCCATCACAATCCGGAACGATCTAGTTTAGAAAAACGAGTTGTTTTAGAAAACAAAGAATCATATAACTAACCCAAATCTCTACTGAACTTTAACTTCTCTATTCGAACCTCGTTAAACTTTAGATATCAATATAAATTAGAAATAAGCAGTAAACTTAGATTCTAAAACAAAGGCTAATTACTATATTGCTATAAACTTCAAAACTTAAACATGTAACAACTAGGAGTTCACGACTTCCCCAACAAAGAGAGACTACTCCATGCTAACAGTATAAACACATGAAAATAATTTAATTACAGCCATGGAAATCAAAATAAACTAAGTACAAAAACCCCTTGAATGACTGCCTTTAGCTTCACTTGAGCCTTGACTGAAATCTCCTCCTTCTCTCTCCAAAGTGCCAAGAGGTTGTGCAAGACTCCCTCTGGACTTTCTCTCTTCTCCAAACTAACTACAAAAACTGGAAATTAAACTAAACACTGAATTTAGAAGTAAAAACTGGATTTTCACCACTAAACTAGATTCCACACTACAAAACTTGATTTACAACTCATAAACTGGATTTTTTTGCACTCTGCCTTGGACCCCTATTTATACTTGTTTTGTTGTCCTAGCCTTGTAATTTGGTCTCTTTCCAGGGGTGTAAAATATGCCTTCCCGACTTCATAATTGAATGAAATTACATGAGAACCTTCCTTCCATGGTCTTTGCCTTGTGTACGAAATTTGAGTCCAATCTGAGTTAGGAAACTTGAGATATGATGTTGAGAAGTTGGATTGCTTCTGCTGCCAATTTCTGCACTGGGTCCACCACTTTGAAAACATAAAACTCTAAAAACCCAACTTGGATTGACCTGAATTTTTGTAATATGATCCTGTATCTCCTCAAGAATCTTCAGTCAAAATTTGGATTCAATTGGGAATAGGGAACTCCAGATATGCTATTCTTAAAACTCAGTTTTTTCTTCTCTTGTGGCAGCAATTTCCTTCTTTGATTGAAACTTCACTTCTTGATTATTCAATACACCTAGAACTTCGTGGGTACCTTCCTTAGGCAGTTAGGACTTCTTCTCCCAAGTTTGGGCTTGATTGGTTGTCAGGATCCCAAGATTTTTACAACTTTCCGTTGCTGAGTCATCGGCGTGGTCGCACTGAAAAAGTGTCTATTCTGGCGCGATCGCGCCACTGGAGCAGAGTTCTTTCTAAGTCAGGAAACGGCCATCGAAATCATGCCGAGTAAGGAGACTTCTTGGCGCAGCAGCGCCATATTTTGTTGTAGAAGTGGCGTGACAGCACCACTCCTTAGACTTTTCATTGATCCTCAGAACGATGACTCTTTCTGTATTTGGCATCTCTTTGGCACGTCGATGTTGTCTCAATGTGAGGTAGCGCCAGTTCCTTGGCGCGGTAGTGCCCTAAGAAGGTGCGGTCGCGCCATTCCACTTTATCAAGTTGTCTTCATTGAAGACTTCCTAGCCGTTAGGTATTTTCCTCCATTTATTTGAATTTTTGACTATTTTACTGGCGCAGTGGCGTCATACCTTTTTTGGCTCATTTTGCTCATTTTTGCTTCAGTTTCACTCAGAATTCAGATTTTCTTCTTCGACCAGTCACCTGAGACACAAACCATGAAATTGGATTATATTTGTCATTTTCATGCTGATAATTAACTCAAAGTTTGGATTTCTAATCATTTATTCATGCATAAATAGTGTCTTTTAGACACTTATCAACCTGCGTCGGCGACTCAGGATGGAGTGCAGACAATCCAGGAGTTTGGCTACCTTGCTTCTGATGATCTTGCCATCGTCGTAGCTCCATTTGCGGACCAGCCCAACTTTCGGCAGGAGGATTTGGTCGACCTCGTCGAGTTAGAGGTTACCCGACAATTGGGGTGGGTCAAAGAGGGAGCACCGTTTGCCGTCGCTGCTGGTGAGTTATTAGTTCGCTAAGCCGAGTGCCCGACGACAACAGTTGGTGAGGGTGTGATGCCTCTTCAGCCTTTGGATAGACCGGCCAGGGTGGAGGCCTTTTAGTTGTCGCCTGAGCTACTATTACGGGTGTGTTTCGGCAGCCTGTTTCTAGTCCGTCCCCATTTGTCACTGCGACTTCGGGGAGGGATGCATTCGTGACGTTTCCTCCTAGCAGTGGAGAGGCATCTCTTGCTGCCAAGGAAGGAGCTTTGGGTTCGGCTTGTCGACCCATCAGCGAGGATTCCTCCACTTTGCGACCTTCATCGGTAAGTGTACAACCTCTTTCATTGTGTATTTTTTTTTGTTCTTTCTTCCCAGTTTTTTCTTATCTCCCTTTTTCTAGGTGTCGGCCATCCGTCCTTTGGCAAGGTCGAGGTTGTTACTGCAGCAATCTGCGTTGGGGCTGTGGACGGTGTTCGTCGAGTCAGATTTATTGCCGACTGACGACCCATGTTCGCCGGAGCTTGTAACCGATACTCGCGTCATTCTCGACCATTTGAGAGGAGTCGGCGTTGACACTTCGGTGTTGGAGCAGTGGGTAGAGGATTTTGCCTCATAGGTGGATCGTTTTCATCGGCTGCACAACTCCTTGGCCGGTAAGCTCAGTCTGGCTGAGTGGTTCGCTGCGAAAGCTGAGCTCGTACAGTCTGTCCAGCGGGTGAGCCGTCGACGCGAGGACTTAACGATGGACTTAGATAGATATCAGGCAGAGCGCGAAGCTGCTGAGACTGAGTAGAAAGCTCTTCACGACGGTTTGGCGCTCGTTTCGGCTCAACTTGACTCCATAAATGTCGAGCTTGCGACCATCCGGAGGGGAATTGACGCCAGCGAGGTGGGGGCCTCCACTCTTAAAGGGCAGCTTGCTTCTGTTTGTTCGCGCCCAACTCTCAGCGAGGCCAAGACGCGGGAGCTGGCTGAGGTTCGTGCTGAAGTCGTTCGGCTGCAACGACGAGTGGCTGACTTCGAGCTTCCACGACTTTGATGTAGTTTTTTTTTCTTGCATTTCTGCTCTTTATTTTTTTTGTGAACTTGTAGCCTCTTTTTTTTTTGTTGCGAGGCTTACATTGTTCTCATCACACACATTTTTTGAAATGAGAAGTACTGTTTCTTTTATTCGACTTTCTTTTCCTTTCTTTTTTTTTTCGCTGCCCCTTCATGGGTAAAATTGTTTGAGGAATTTACCGTTCGTTATCGGCAGCTCGAAACCGTCTGAAGTTACTAGCTTGTAAGCTCCATTGGTGTAGGCTTCCTGCACCACATACAGTCCTTATTTCGGTGCGAACTTGCCCCCAGTTTTGCTCGTAAAGAGAATTGGTCGTCTGACCACTAGCACCAAGTCGCCTTTCTGGAATGACCTGAGCTGTACTTTTTTGTTGAAGGCTCCGGTCATACGAGATTGGTAGCATTTGAGCCGTTGTTGCGCTTCGAGTCGCTGCTCGTCGAGTGACTCGAGTTTTGCCAGTTGCAATTGAGCACACTCCTCTGTGGTGAACCCTTCTCTAATAGCAATGCGCAGAGAGGGAAGTTGTACCTCGATTGGAAGCAGCGCTTCTGTGCTGTAGACCAGCGAATATGGAGTCGACTGGGTCGGTGTTCGAAACGACGTTCTGTACGCCCATAAGGCTTCGCCGAGCTTCTGGTCCCAACTCTTTTTGTTGGCGCCGATGGTTTTCTTCAGGATCTTGCAGACCGTTTTGTTGAATGCTTCTGCGAGTCCATTGGTTGCCGGTTGTAAACCGACAATGTCCACTGTTGTATGCGAAATTTTTTGCAGAAGCGGTCCATGACTCTGTTTCTGAACGACGTACCGTTGTCTGTCACTATGTATCAAGGAACCCCATATCGGTAGATAATTTGGGTTCGAATGAAGTCGGCGACGGTGGTAGCCATGACTTCTCGGTAGGCAGCAGCTTCGGCCCATTTTGAGAAGTAATCGGTAGCCGCCAGGATGTATTGCCTGTGGGAGTCGGATTTGGGAGTGATGGGACCAATGATGTCCATCCCCCAAGCTTCGAACGGCCATGACGCGATCGTCGGGTGAAGCGGCTCCGTTGGCTGATGTATGTAATCGGCATGGAGTTGGCATGGTCTGCAGGTTTGAGCCATTTCGGTGGCGTCCCGGAGCATCGTCGGCCAGTAGTAACCCAATCACTTAACCTGTAGGTGGAGCTTCTAGCCAGCCTGGTGCGCGCTGCAAATTCCACTGTGCGTTTCTTTTAAGACTTGCAGTCTCTCTTCTTTAGAAAGACATCGGAGAAGCAGGCCTTCGTACGACCTCCGATAGAGTACATCATTGACGAAAACGTACCTTGGTGCTGCTCGATAAATATGAACTTGTTCTCGCAGGTTGACCGGGAGTGTGCCGTACCGAAGAAAATTAGAGATAGGCTCTCACCAATCTTCAACTTCGTTTTGGCTGGCCGAGATTGGGAAAGACTCTTCCATCTCTTCTATCTGCTCTTCTTCTATTTCTTCTTCGGCCGGTGGGGGGATTACCCATTGTTCGCAAATGGGGACTTGGCTCGACCGTTCGTCGAATTGCGATAGACTGGCCGCAATTCCAGCCAATGCGTCGGCTGGCCCATTTTCAGATCGATGGACGAAGTGGAGTGAAGTTTCCTGAATTTGGGCCAGAAGTTCACCGACATGTCTCTAGAATGGCACGAGCTCAAGTTTCTTTACTTCGAACTTCCATGTGAGCTGCTTGATGACAAGAGCTGAATCGCCGTAGATGTTTAGCAGCGGCAACTCCATCTTGATCGTCATGCCGAGCCCGAGGAGGATAGCTTGATACTCCTCTTCGTTGTTCGAACAATTTCGGGTAAGAACGAACGAATACAAAATCAGGTCCTTTCTCGGTAAAACGAATAGAACTCCCGCGCCAGCGCTGTTTCTTCGTGCAGCACCATCGAAGTACATCTCCCAGGGGGAAGCACCTTGACCAAGAAGTTTTTTTCATCTGGGAACTCTTTTGTTAATTCCCATTCGGCCGGCACTGGGTGGTCGGCCAAGAAATTTGCCAGCGCTTGGCCCTTGATCGCACGCTGCAGCACAAAATTAATCTCGAACTCAGAAAGGAGCAACGCCCATTTAGCCAGTCGGCCAGAAAGAATTGGTCACGACATGATGTATTTCAGCGGGTCGGCTCGCAAAATCAAGTTCGTCGAACGCGCCAGGAGGTAGTGCCAGAGCTTTTGGATTGCAAAGATGAGTGCCAGACAAGTTTTCTCAATCGGTGTGTAATTGAGTTCGGCGCCCACTAGTGTTAGGCTCAAATAATAGAGAGAACGTTCTTTATTGTCTTCATTGCACTAAGCCAAGAGAGCTCCTACGGATTTCTCCTGCGTTGCGATGTAAAGCAGCAGCGATCTGTCGACAATCGGAGCAACGAGCACCGGTGGCTTGGTGAGATACGCCTTTATGTTGTTAAAGGCATTCTGGCTAGACTCGTCCCACTCGAACGGCGTATCCTTTTTCATTAGGCGGCTGAACGGCTGGCATCTTCCGGCTAACTTCGAGGTGAAGCGTCGGATATACGCTAAGCGGCCTTGAAATAGTTGTTATAATTTGTTTTAGGTGAACTGACACTCGTACCTAGATTTCTTGCAACATCTACCTGCTATCTGCGTTGAAGGTAAACATATCTGGTTGTCCAGGACACCATTGATTTGCTTCGAGATCGTCGAGATGCATGTTCCGGACCGAGTGATGCTACAGTTCGGATTGGAGCAGGTGATTATCGCAACACCCACCTTCAATTATCGTCTATTGTAGATCTTCTGGTTTAATTTTATAACTTTGAGTAGGTGACTCCATTGGAGGATGTCGAACATGTTACTCGCATATCCCGGAAAGGCCGAGCCAGGGAGGATTGGGCGGCATACCATCGTGATTACATCAATAGGTGGTAGGCGCGAGCGGAGACTGTTGTTACAGGCTGCCGTGCACACACCCCTAGACATGCTCCCAATGAGTATATGACATGGTATTTGTCGGTCACTCGACGATTCGTATCACCTCCACCGACGGAGCCAGCTATGGTGTACGTATTTGACTTTGTGAAATGATCATTGTTTTATTAATATTTTTTAACATACGTTTTTGTTCCGTAGTTGGGTTGTGTGAGGAACTTGGTTGAGCGCGTGCACCGTAGAGAGGCCATGGACCCATCGTTGGCAGATCCATACATGATGGAGATTGGACACTACTGCCAGTCGATCCTGCAGTCTTCCACTCTTGGAAGGGATGATCGTCGGAGGAGAGATGTCACATGGTGGTGAGCCTTCTCATGTGGTCGAGCCAACCAGAGATAGAGCACAACAGGGGCGTCGTTCAAGGCGTCGGCCTACACCTGAGACGACGCTACGTGTCGAGGATCCCGATGAGCTTCCAGTCGTACCAGAGCCTACGTTGCCAGATCTTCCACCTGTGCAGACACCCGAGCCTGAGCCCGAGTAGCCCCCTGAGCCTCAACCCGATCGTCACCCTCCCATCTGTAGGATTTATACTAGAAGGCATAAGAAGGCAATTAGTGCACTAGAGCCTAGTTCTGCCTTATGATTGTACTTTGTATATTATGTTTGTCACTTTTTTATTCGTCTTTATGTATTCATTGATTAGACACTATTTTGCATATCATATATTCTACATGTATTTATTATGGATTCTTCATTTATTTTTCATTACTTTTTTTTGGGATAAGTATTTAGATTTATTTTGAATGAATTATGTTTAGCATATATTGTTAGCAGGTTGAAATACAGGTTGAAAAAAAGGTTAAAGAGAAAAAAAAAATTGAAAAAAATAACTACGAATGCGGCTTTAAAATGCCACCTTCAATTACAAATTGAAGGCGGCTTAATGAAGACGCCTTCCCAACAGAAGTAAAGGCGGCATCAAAATGCCACCTATATTAAGCGTAGGCAGCTTTTAAATGTCATTTTGCTCGTAAACCCGTTTACTTCCCTCTTGAAAAGTCCTCGTAGTTTTTCGGTATGGCGGTTTTTGGAAGTCGCCTCTTCTATTTTTTTGCGAAGGCCACTTTGAAAAGCCGCCACTTTTTTTTTTATTTTTTTATGATGGCATCATTTAGATACTGCCAATTTATTTTTTATTTAAAAAAATTAGGCCTATGTGACGGTAGTCAAGCTTGATCAAATGTTGAAAGTGACATTTTTTAAAATAAGTTGAAGAAAATATCAAAAATATAAATTTTAATTTTTTAAAATTATTTCAACAAAAACTTCAAAAAAAACTCGGCACCTAGTGAACCCGAAAGTATTTTTAAAAATAATTAAAAAAATAAAAATTCACACAAATAACTCTTTTTCAAAATTAATTCTAAAAATGTCATTTTCAACCTTTGACCAAGGTTGACCACCTTGGTCAAAGGCCACGTAGGCGACACGCTGGCTTGCAGGCGCCAGCCTCTGCTGCTTTTTTAACGCCTGCCCTCTTTTCTTTCTCTTCTTCCTTCATTCTCCCAAATCGCAGCGCAGAAAAATCCTTCCCTCCCTCTTCCTTGCTTCCCTATTTTCGCCAAATCGAAGCAACAAGTGGGCGATTGGAGGTTGTGCGACCACAAATTGTGCATTTATCCCACGAATCTTCGTCCTTTAGCTTTAAAAGTAAGTGATTTTATCATTTTTCGTGGGTTAGAGTTTGTTAGGTCGTCGATTTGATGATTATGCATGATTTGATGTATGGTTGTGGTTGAAATTGCTGCTATTGTAGTCTATTACACATGATTAGGCTACGAATTTCATGTTTGTTGGTTGATTTAGGGTTAAATTTTATTTATTACGTGAATTTGGGGTTTTTTATGTTAATTTAGGGTTTTTATGTTAATTTAGGGGTTTTGAAGCTAATTTAAGGTTTTTAATGTTAATTTTGATTTTATAATAAGTTAGGTTTTTTTTTACTAATATAGGGTTTTTTATATTAATTTAGGGATTTTATGCTTATTTAGGGTTTTTTATGATAATTTAGGGTTTTTAATGTTAATTCAGTTGGTTAATTTAACTTTGTTTGTTAATGTATACTTTGTTTTTCCTATAGGTCATGATGGCAGACACCCCACTCTTGTACGATCAGGACTCCAATAGGAGCGAGGCCATCTGGCATAGGGAGGTTAGTGCGGGCTCTTGCACTTGTGATTACGTTTGGTTATAAACATACACTAACAAGACTATTACTCATGTTCAGGACCCAGGATGTCTGGAATGCACTGAGCATTTCCAGACTCTATGACATTGGCCAGTGGACGAGCGGATGTTGTCATACATCGAGGCCGCGGGGTTTGGTGCACTGTACAGAGTCCAGTGGTTGAGACTGGACAAACCTCTGATTACTGCACTGGTAGAGAGATGGAAGAGCGAGATGAACACCTTCCACCTGGCGAACGGTGAGATGACGATCACATTAGAAGACATGGTTCTCCCCTTGGGACTACATATCGACGGAGACGCTGTGACCGGGTCGACTCAGGGGGATTGGATGGAGTTGGCCAGGGGCCTTCTGGGGATCGAGCTTCCACCTGGAAGTTTTCAGGGGGGTCGACTGTCACTTTCATGGATCAGAGGCCGATTTTTATTATGTCCCGACGACGTGCCCGATGAGGTGATACAGCAGCACGCGCGCGCATACCTCCTCCATCTTGTGGGATTGACGATATTCTCGGATGGTAGTGCCCGAGGAGTTCACATGGCATACCTGATATTATTCGAGGACTTCGAGGCGGCCGGGAGGTACAGCTGGGGGGCAGCTACGCTGGCCTTCCTCTACCAGGATCTCGCTAAGGCGTGTCACACGAGAGTTGTCGGCATTGTTGGATGCCTCACCCTTATGCAGGTAAATTCTTCTTTCAAAAAATTGTTCAACTTAAAGGAATAGGACTTATCAATATAATTTTTATTTTTTGTTGTTGTGGGCGTGGGAACGTCTATATACTGGACGTCCGACACTCCTAGAGGAACGGGCGGTGCAGGGTGGCACTTTAGGTTCCAGGTATGTACCTATACAGTTTAATCGTTATTAACACTTCCGTACAATCTTGTGTAACTAACTTATATTGGTATTTTAGGTGGAACGTCCGACGGACGAATGCCACAAACCCTGGTGGAAACCTGGTGTTATACAGGACATAGTTGGACCACCAGCGGAGCTATCAGGTAAGTTACTTTACGAATCTACAATGATGACAATTCATACCATAGCAGGTTGTCGGTAATAATTATTATATTTTTTTTAGGTAAAATGGCAGTCGTACCTCGATTTCTTGCAGCATCTACCTGCTATCTGCGTTGAAGGTAGACGTATCTGGTTGTCTAGGACACCATTTATTTGCTTCGAGATCGTCGAGCTGCATGTTCCTGATCGAGTGATGTTACAGTTCGGGTTAGAGCAGGTAATTATTGCAACACCCAAGTTTAATTTCTGTTTATTGTAGGGTTCAGTGGTTTAATTTTATAACTTTGACCAGCTGACTCCACCGGAGGATGTCGAGCATGTTACTCGCATCTCCTGAAAAGGCCGAGCTGGGGAAGATTGGGAGGTATACCACCGTGATTACATCGCTCAGTGGGAGGCGCGGGCAGAGTCTGTTGTTACGGGCAGCCGGGCACACACCCCCATACATGCTCCCAGTGACTATATGATGTGGTATTTGGGGGTCCACCAACTGAGCCAGCGATGGTATACCATCCTAGAGGTTATACCGAGAAGGCGTTGGTACATAATTAACTTTGTGAAATGACAATTTCTTTATTAAAATTTGTTAACTTAAGTTTTTCTTTCGTAGTTGGGTTGTGTGCGGAACGTGGTTGAGCGTGTGAACCGTACAGAGGTCTTCGACACATCTTCGGTAAATTCATCAGTGTTGGAGATTAGACACTATTGTCAGTTGGTCCTGCACAGTCTTCCACTCTTGGAACGAGTGATCGTCGACAGAGATGTGTCACATGCTGGTGAGTCTTCTCACGTGGTCGAGCCAACCAGAGATAAAGCACCACGGGGGTGTCGTGCAAGGCGTCGGCCTACAGCCGAGACGACGACCCATGTCGAGGATTTTGACGAGGTTCCAGCCGTACCGGAGCCTACGGTGCCCGATCTTCCACCTGAGCAGACACCCGAGCCGGAGCCCGACCAGCCCCCGGAGCCTGAGCCCAGCCGCCACCCTCCCATTCGGAGGATTTATACAAGAACGTAGAAAAAGGCAATTGGTGCACCAGAGCCCAGTCCTGCCTTATGATTGTTTTTTTGTAAATTATGTTTGTTGTTTTTCATTGTTTTTATGTATTCATATTTATATATTTATATATATTTTATATAGTTTTTATTTACTTTTCATGACAAATGTGTATGTTAATAATTTATATTTATGTAGTGATCAATTATTTTGGAATATGAATGTTAGTAGGTAATTACAGGTTAAAAAATACACTAAAGCGAAAAATAAATATATATATATATATATATATATATATATATATATTTATTAAAGGCGCATTTAAATGCCGCTTCATCTAAAATTGAAGGCGGCTTTTCTATGCCGCCTCACGCGTTTTATTCGTTCTGAAGTAGTCCCCAATTTTTCACTAAGTGTTGGGTGAGGCGGCATCGAAAAGCTGCCTCATGTTTTCCGCGTGTGGCGGCATTTCGAAGCCGACTTATCTTGTTTACGTTATAGAAGGCGGCATTTCGAAGCCGCCTCGAATTTTGTCGTAAGCGGCTTTGAAATGCCGCCTCATAACTTTTTTTTTTCTATAGCCTCCAATAAAATATTTAAAAAAAAAATTCGGCGACACGCTGACGCCTGCAAGCAAGCGTGTCACCTACGTGGACTTTGATTAAGATGGTCAACCTTAGTAGTTGAAAATGGCATTTTTATAATTAATTTTGAAACCGTGTTATTTTTGTGAATTTTTTTATTATTATTATTATTTGTAAGTTCCACCAATGTTCCCTCTCCTCTTTCTCTCTCTGTATCCATGGAAACCGACAGATTCGTCTTCTTTGATGGAAGAGACCGGGAAGGAATATTTCAGTTACGTTCAAAAGGGTAACAAAGCAAAATCAGGACTCAAGGTCCGTTTGCATGACGGAGAAAGGGATGAAATGGGGGGAGGAGAAAACAGAGAGAGAAGAAAAGCATGGAGCATCTCACGCCGAAGCAGTGAACGATCGGGGTCTCCTTCATCCGATTCGAGCAGTTCAACCCAGCGATGTTCACCCATAAAATCCCCTTCGTCGGATCCCCATCAGGGTACCGCATTTGCAGCGATTCTTCCGCATCGTAGTCGGCGGCCATGGCTACCGCGCCTTCCGTCGTCTTCACACTCTCCGTGGCCTTCACCCTCCTCGTCACCGTTCCGGGTTCCGACCCCGCGGACTGCGGAACCCAGTTGATGCTGCTCGCGCCCTGCGCGCCCTTCGTGCAGGGGGCGACGACGGCGCCGGCGATGTCGTGCTGCGACAATTTGAACAGTATGGTGAAGGTGCAGGCCGCGTGTTTGTGTTATTTCCTCAATAATACCTCCTCATTGCCCGTGAACCGTACACTTGTGCTTCGCCTCCCTGAGGTCTGTAATCTCAAGGTCGACCCTTCTTCTGCCTGTCCAGGTACCTCCCCTTACTCCCATATTCAACAATGACAACATCTAGATCATCGTTTTAATTGGGTGTAGCTTTATTTTTATGCACTCTTATCTTATATATATGGACATTGCAAGGTTTACTTAATCTGCCTCCGGCGGCTACTGCGGGATCGCAGTTCGTTCTTGCACCAGCAGAAAACTCTTCAACGGCAGGTATTCGGTTTGATCATTTCATCGTCTGCTTTTTCGTAACTGTAGAAGATGTGGTTAATGGAGTATATAGATGAAGCCTCTTAATGATAATTTGCAGTTCCTCCGTCTGTGGTTCTGCTTCCGGGGAGCTCCTCCGTGGGTGTGTCATCAGGAGGGGTGGTTGCAGCTTTTCCTCTGCTTCTCAGCGTTTTCATGGCTATCTTGGTGATTGGTAGAATGTAAAAGTTACCAAGCTTTTATAGCCTAGAGTTGCAGGAATATTTGAGATGTTTTTCTTACTTATTAGCTTGGTGGTATGAAATTATGCGGCATAGCTAGACTTGTAATCTCCTTTTCTTCTATATAATGATTTGACACTTTGTCTCCTAAAATTTCCATTCTCGAGAAGTTACGTCTCTAGATTAAATTTAAACAAAAACGTCGAGCAAATCGGTGAGAGAGGTCAGAGAAATTCTCGCAGTCGCAGATGGAGTAAAAATCCAGTTTGAACCGCAAGTCAGTGGGCTCGGAATCTAAAGAAAGGAATTCTACCCCTTGTAGTTTGAGCCACCTTCCTGCTTCCTAAAACAAAGAAACAAACAAAATCCGGAGTTTGATCTGCCGAACAAGATTTGTTTTTCCTAGAAACAGTTCAGAACTACTGGCAATAGAAACAGTTCAGAAGCTTCAGATAAACTTCCACCCCGTATTCAGTGGCGGCTTACGCACAATGGATATATACTAAAGTCATCTCTCTCATATAATATCGCAACTTGATGATCCCCACGACCGAACATGGGGTTCTTCCCCCCCTTCTTGACTGCTAGCGCACAACGAAAGCGAAAAGAAGGAAAGAAGACTAAAAAGGAAGCAAAGTGCTGCACGAAGTCCGCCAAGGGGGCCGAGTCGGCAGACAATCCTCCTCCCTTCTTATGATTGACGACTTTCAACGACAACGCAGCCGATAACATTGACCCACAAAAAAATCGAGCCCGGATTTTGGCCCCGTGATTCGCTTTGGCCAAGCTGCATTTTGGCCCGCGGATCCGGGCTCGAAAAAATCAGAGAGAACCCAAAGAGAAATTTCAACTCGACATATGATACACGAGGGTACAAATCCATGCCCGACCAAAGAGAAATTTCACACAAGAGGGCAGCCAAACCCACTTTCCATTCACCCCGTTAAAAATAAGGAAAACAGATCAAATAAATACTCCGCGGCTGCCAACAAATCCATGGCTCTGCCTCTCAAGGATTAAGATGAGCAATAAAAAGCTAAGCAAAATTAAAATTTTAAACAAAAAAAAAAAAAAAAAGGAAGAGTTAGGAGTAAGAGGATAGAAGAAGAAATCATCTGGACAAGACCAAGTTAGAAACGGGCATGGTTGACATAAACAGAGGATCACTACCGAGCTTGCACACTTCGCGGTCGACTTTCAAAGACGTCGGAACCACGAACCCGTCGCACCCTCCTGACCCATCTGCTGCATCCTCTGAACTGCTGCCGGAGTTCAGGCTGCTGCTCCGGCGACGATGCCTTGACAAATTGTTCTTACTGCAACTACTCCGTTTCCGCTTCTTTGAAACGCTCCACTTCAAGTTGACGAATCTCTCGCCCTGTCTCCTATCAGCCGGACTCTTGCTGTGATCGGGAGTATCGTCTCCAAGACTACTGCAATGGGTCTCCTCTGCCCAAGGATGATCCACACCTCTTCCCGGAGAAGACCCACTTCCAGACGGTCTAACATCCATCGCTTCGGTGGCTTTCTTATCGCCTCCACTAGTCAAGACCAAGCTCACAACGTCGGCCTTCGGATTAATAGGATTCCATCTGTTGCATACCCACTCTTTGGCAACCCTCAATTCACTCGAGCTGAATGTTGCTGTTTGCCCTTCTCCTGCAACCAAAACCAACAGAAATTCAATCTCTTCGTTTCCCTGCCTGCGCACAATATGAATTTCGGTAATAACAAAAAGGAAATGGATAACGGGAGAACATACATACCAGGAAAGTAAACAGAGTACTTGGCCTCTGATAGTTTCTGGGCAACGAACCCCTCCCACCAACCCTGATGCCACCGCACCTCAACTGCAGAACCAACATTGAAGCCTTCCAAGGGGACAGCAGACTTCCCTTCCTTTGGAGGGCACGGCCTCAGAATTGCTCTTTCACCCTGCCGATGACCCAATCTGTCCAATGGTACCATTCTTGAGGCTAGTAACCATTCCTGAACACAAAAACAAAACAGACTAAGAACACCGAAGATGGAAAGAGTAGAGAAAAGGTAACGAATGTTGGGCACAGCAAAATAATAATACCTCCAGATTGCCCATATCATCAGCATCCTGCAAATCCTGATACCGGACCTTCACCTTGCCTTTGTGTTTCTTGATAATCATAGCCTCAAACCAACATCCCCTGATTCCACTATCCTGACAGAGAACTTCCACTTGAGAACCTATAGATAACTGAGGGAGACTGTCAATCTTTTTACCTACATCCTTCTCTGATAAAGAATAGGGGGACGAGGTGTTAACAAAGGTCTTAGCCGCTCCATTACACTGAGAAATTAGGGTTTCCTGCTTTCTTCTGCGCTTCCTACTGTTTCCAGCGGAAGCAGACGTGCTGTATATGTATTTCAGGAATTCTTGGTTCCAGTAACCCTGAAGCAGGGTGACATCAAATGGTGTAATATCATCATTATCAAACTGGCGGTGGCACATGTATGGATCCCAGTGACCGCTTGTGGCTTCATTCAAGAACCTTTGAAAATGTTGAGGACATAGCACCGTTGCCAACCCATCTATGCATTCAACACTGAGATCTTGAAGACAAAGAGAAAAGAAAATCTCTCTGTCATTAAATTTGGGAGGCAAAACAATACCAACCTCATCAATTTTATGAAACCATCGTACCACAACCATATTGTTCCCTCTGACGTCTTCATACATATCTTCCAAATATGCAACCAATCTCTTACACCCTTCAGTCAACACATACACAAAATCATGGACCTGCCGAATGTAATTACGAAACAAAAGAATTAACAAAATAATATCTTCAAACCCGTGATAAGAAAATAAGAATGGTAGAAAACATTTTAAAATAAAATTGAACTCACGGTGATGGTAATTCCATTGCGGCAAAAAGATTGATAATGATTTCGACGCTTGCGGCAAGTCCATGGGGACCCTATCCAAAGGAAGTCCTTCGATGGTTGTCCGCTCTTCCTTGCAACAAAACTCTGAACAGAGCACGGAGATGAGAACCATAAAAAGTAATGGAAAACTAATTTGGTAACAAATACGAGAAAGAAAAGAATTCGCAGTCATAAACTGCATAGTTACCTTGGACGAGGGAGCATCTACGGAGCAAGGTTCTTCTTCGTCCGAAAACCTATCAACCTGTGGAGAGGATCCACAAGAAACAGAACCTGATAAACAAAACATAATAGTTGTTCATAACAACAGACCTTTACTAAAGAAAATTTACATGAACGAGAAAATGATAGGAGCCGGAAAAGGAGAAAATGCAACAACCTACAACGGTAATTGGATAAACAAAGCATAGATACAATATCACCAATATGCTTGTAAACAAAGGAAAATAAATAAATAAATAACCCAAAACAAGAAACGGAGAAACCAAAAACCTTCAAATCACAACAATACTCGGAAAACAAAAACAAAACAAAAGAAAAACCACCTTCAAGTTAACGAAACCAAAACCTTTACACCATGCTGAAAAAAAAACACGAAAGGCAGATTTAGAAGGAAGGCGGATTTAGAAGAACCGCATGCCATGCGGAAATTAAGAGAAAAACCACACAGGCTGACACTTCCATTGGATAAGTACCTTAAAATTTCCATTTGAGTAATATTAGCACCAGACGAACGCCTCAAAATCGCAACTTAATAAACCTACATAGGCCAAAATTGACGTATATAGAGCTGAGATATCCGAGGCGGTGAAACAAGATTCCTTTTTTTAATATGAATGGGCAGTGAAACAAGATCTAAATAAACAAACCCCACAAATTAAGGACAGAAAAAAGCAAAAACATCGCCCATTCATGTTTTTACTGGAAAAAAAAAATCCTTTCTATTATGTATCAGCTTCGGAACAGAAAGCCTACAGAAGGAAGATGAAATATGGAAGGAGAAAGCAAATCGGCGAATGAGTAGTAGCTTAGATCGACTCACCAGAACAGAGGAACACGGGAAATACTTAAAAACTAACAAGGATTTCTCCCGTCGCCTTTTTTCAGAGGGAAAATAAAAATTCATCCTCTGTAGAGGTCAAAACGGATTTAATTCCGTTGTTCGAGAACACGGCGATTCAAAACGGAAGCGAAGAAACGAAGGCATAGATCTAAACTTAAGATACCCAAATGGCCAAGCTTGACTGAACCCCTGATGAAGAAACTACGGAATCAGTGCCTCAACCAGAAAACCAAGACCCGACGGATGAAAGACGGTGGAACGCCAGAAAGAGTCCAAGCTTGATTCCGCCCCTTTTGAAGAAACAAAATGCCATCCAAAAAAAAAAAAAAAAAAGCAAAAGGGAGAAATTGCAGTTCATTACCAGAAGAAAATACCCAAAGGAAAAATCGAAAAGCAGAGCAACACCAGGTACCGACGTCACAAGCGAGGAAATGCAAGATCTAAAAAAAGGTCATTTATCAACCACAGAAACTTTCTGACAAACAGGAAATCCTTCGCGGAGAAGGCCTACATTGAGGCAAAATAAAAGGAGGAGAGAAAAAACCCTAATAAGACCCAGAACAAAGAGAAGTCACAAACCTGTAACAAGAGACGAAAGCCAATCCACGACTTCCCTCCGAGAACGCCACCTGAGACACGAGGCGGGTCTCATCGACCTGAAGAAATGATTCGGAACAGTATACGTCATATGCCTCAAACTCCTCTCCCTCCCAACAACGGCAAGCTCAGATCCACCATCCGCGCGGTCGAGATAATAGTGAACAACCCGATTCCCCTTGTCGTTCGAAACGAAAACCTCCTCCCACCTCACGAACACCTTCGGATCCATCGCGACCACCATCCTTCCTCCTTCGAAACCGAAAACGAGAGTACAAAATAAAAAAAATTAAAAAAAAAAATCCCAATAAATTACCCCAAAATAAAAAACCCTAACGTTATCCTCTCAATCCAGAGACGGGAGGGGAGGAGGGAAGGAGAGAAGCGGAGAAGAAGATCTGTTTATCTGCTCCACGAAGGCTATTATAAATAAACGGGGATATTTTGAAAGCGAGGGCCGAGAGGCGAGGGGCGAGGGGCGGCTCCTCCTCTTGAGTCCTCTCGCTACTCGCTAGGTTTTCCCGATTTTCCCCCCCCCCCCCTTTTTTTTTTTTTTTTTTTTAATCTAGCCTCCCGTTTTCGGGTATTTAAGAAATTCGACGGCGGAGATGGCGGACACGAGTGCGTTTAATGCTTACGAAACCCCGTCGAAGGTGGCCGGCGTGGATCCTGAGGACCCGAAGAATAAGGGTCCCGAGTTGGAAACTATTTACGGGAGTGACACGAGGCCGTTTCGGTCTTTGCACCGTCTGCCGAGCTGGCTTGCAGAGTAGGACGCTTGGAGGCCCCGCCCAGTTGGGAGTCAGCGGAACGGAGTTCCAAGTTGGCCGCCGTGGGTCCCGTCGGGCAGGCGAAGGAGAAAAGAAATCGTGTCCTTTTTCTCTGGCCGCGAAACAAGTGGACTCAGTGGGTCCCTTATCGGTTTCATGGACGTGAATTTTTTTTTTTTTTTTTGGCGGTAATAAAAAAAGGTTAAAAAGGATTTCCACCTTGGAAAAAAAGTAATAATAATATAATATTTTTAAAAATATAAAATTAATTATAGGGCATATTATCTCATAAAAAATTTGCGAAGATGATTTAAAATAAAAAAAATTATATTATAATTGGTATGTAAAAGTCTGAGAATGCGAGTACAATTTTCTATTCTTATGCATATACTGAATATATATTTTTAGGATTCAAGTTCAAGCCTTAACTTGAGTTTGTGGCTTAATGAACAGACTTCTTGCATAATTAAAATGTTTATAAAATATCTCAAACATTATCTTTTTTTTTACAAATGTTAACACCTATTTAATGATTAAGAGAAGTTTATTAAATAAAATTAAAAACATTTTCTCTACTAAAATGAGTTATATTTTGTATTTTAAAAATTAGTTTAACCCGTTAATAGTCATATCAAACATGATCCAATAAAAGCCTTACTTTTGAACTTTAAAACTAATATCTTAATACATTTTAATATGAATTAACATTAGAAGAAGAATAAATATTCTAATATATTTTAGTTTTAAGATGCTATAAATTCTAAAAATTTAAAAGTGTAAAAAAACCTAAAACATTAAAACTTCTAAAAATCCTTATTTGGAAGAAATGGTACATTTTTTTAATAAAATTATAAAATAAATGGCTATAAAAATATATGACACTATCAAAGTTATAGAATAATAAAATATATAAAAATTTATTAAATTATAAAATTGTTAATTTAAAATTATGAAAAACAATGAAATGGTTTTTTTAAGGGACGATTAATCAAATTAATATTTGACTTATCCATGTTGATAAATGAAATCGAGTAATTTAAGAATATTATCATGTTTTGAAACTTTTTTTTTTTTTTTTTTTTTTTTTTGTAGTTGTATTCTTTAACTATTAGATTGACAAAGTCTTAAGCTAAGAATATCGTAGCAAGGTTTAGTATTTTGGCTTTGAATTATTCGGTTCCTTTTTGTTATTTGAAGATATATTTTCAATCTTCAAGGTTCACTTCATTCTATTCTACTACGTTTTACTCAAGATCAAATGCCCGTTTGTCAATATGAACAAAGGTTATAATTTACATTTTTTTTGTTTGAAATATTTTCAATTATTTTTTTTTTTTTTATAATTTTATAAATTTTATAACTTTTACAATCTCATAGAATCTTCTTCTTTTTTATTTATTTATTTATTTTTTAAATAATTTTAAGCTCCCTACAAATTCATATGAGATGATCTACCCACTAAGGAGAGACAAAAGAAGATTACTAGACTTTAATAAAATTTTAAATATATCGTAATTTATGCAAATATAAGTAAACACAATGATTTAATTTTTCATAAATCATTATTTTATTCAGTAATTTAAAAACCTAATTATTTATTCGTGTAACATTTTTAAAAGGCATACAAAAGCTTGAATTTTCAACCGATTTATTTCGTTATGTTTCTTTTAGCAAGACAAACAAATCAGCCTGTCCAAAAGTCATTGTCTCTCATTTCATTACTTATTTCGATTTTTCTATGTTTTGCTACAAACCAACGCAAAGATGTGACAATAATGAGCCATTCAAACTAGTCTCACAATTAATAATAGGGTACCATTGAATTAATTCATTCGTGACATGTATGAGCATGTACCTATATGAATAATCAATGTTGCTCAGGCAGATATGTACCTTCAAATATGTCCCATAGTTTTATTTAATATGGAATCAACATTTAGTTCAAACTTCACATCATACCATACATTAAGAAAATGCATTTTATTATAAGTTTATTTACAGATTATATAAATAAAATAATTTTTAATCTTATTTGAAAACCAATATTTGAAAAAAAAAAAGTAATTAATTATTAAATATTATTAATAAAACCGATATTTGAAAACCAAACTGTTCATTAAAGTCCAACAGAGAAAGAAAAAAAAAAAAAAAAAAAAAAAAATGTCATGTCATATCACATGAATGTGACAAAACTTGTTAATTTATTATGGACGTGACCGCCTCTTCTAACTTGTAACCCCCGTCACTACCTTGTTTAATGCCAAGAAACCCGTTGCTGCATTCAATTCAATGGCCATAGCTTTAGCATCTTCAAATTCTTTTCATTAGTTGGTTCTTAAGAAGATGCGAATATTGTGGATTATTTATATGATGGAATCTCCCATCCAAAGACCCAATCCTGTCTGTCCTCATCATACCAGACAATGCTATCCTTGCCAGTTCTGCTAGAAAAACTCTTTTATAAGTGTTATAAGATTAATCCATTTAAACCAAGATACAGATTTTTTTTTTTTTTTTTTTTTTGACTTGTTTTTGTACCAATCAATTTAATAGGTTGGAACCCTGAAAGGTTACAATAAGGGTACCTCCTTCCAGGTTAATCTCTCTTAGAAATAGTAGATTTTAGTTTTAGGGTTACAATAAGGGTACCTCCTTTCAGGTTAATCTCTCTTAGAAATCGTAGATTTTAGTTTTCTAAAAGAACTCTAAAACGAAGCTTTTCCAAAAACGACTCTATATATAGCCATAGCAGACTTTGATGGCGATTCTGAACTGAAACCTGTAGCACCTCTAGTTTGATGGTCGATTTTAAAAAGTAGATAATTCATTGCAACCTCTTCGTTAGCCCAACAAACAGTTCTTCTCTCTACAATAATAGCTGTTCTGATATCTTTGTAGACTAAAATTTGAAATCTCAGCTAGCAGTTTTCTGGCTCTCTCATAAACAACTCATCTGTGTAAAGATCCACTGTGTGATAAATTACAGATCAACAATTGGAAAAACAAACAACATATAAAACAGCAGAGACAACTAGATAAAAGAAAAAAAAAAGAAAAAAGAAAAGTACAACCTGTTTGATAAAGGTGGAGACTGAAGACTTCCAAATCAACTCTTCCAAAGAGTTACTATCACCAAAGGCCAACAGATAGATCTAAACTAGTCCAGACTTGGAGCATTCTCCGTCGGGTTGCCCTCGAAAACTCCTGAATCGGATGCTTCTGGTTGATCAAGAAGTTCTCTCGACTGCATTGATTCTTTATATACAGGAGTCTCTTTAAAGTCTGTGGCGCCTTCGTTGTATGTGGCAACAGCAATGCCACAAGCAATCAGCTGAAAACACAAATAACAAAAGTTTAACAAATTAATCACTACTTTTCCACCCTGGAATCATGTTGAATATTTCCATACAAATGCAGGAGTGTGGCAGCGCACCGGTGCAAGAATGTCAAACCAACACAGAAGAATGGGGCTCAACTTTCAGTAGGTGTACAAAGAACTAATACATGGACACAGTGCACAGAAGTTGAGAAATTTATTGGTTGGTGGTGGTACATAATATTTAAATCGGGCTCGGGAATCGATTCGGATGCCTAAATGTTGAATCAAATTGGCCTAGTTGGGTCCAGTTGGACTCAACCGGACATGGCCTGAGTCAGAGGTGATTCCTGAGCAGGCATGTCCTGACTCGGATGCCTAAATTATTGGGCAGGTTCCCAATATTTATACCTAAGTGACAAATGGAGAGGTTGTGTAATTGTCACAAAAAACCTGAAAAAAATGTCAAGAATTTTAAATTGAGTTGGGGCAGATACTTAGATGACAACTAATATAGGATTCCAGAGTCAGATATAGGGTTGGATGGCCCCAGATCTGCTGCAAACAAGAGCTGCACGTATTGGTATGCACAGCCAATAAGAGGAAGTGCAGGTAAGTTCACAGATCAATGGGTTGGATGCAGTCAATGTCTTAGATGCAAGTGCAGGTAAGTTCTTCCGATCTGAGTTACACGTTGGACCCAATGTCATGTTCAACCTCTAGCCAAATTTAAAAAATCAAATAATATGGCTCCGATTTAAAGAAAAGTTTTGTCTTATTCTCTGTCAGCCTTCTCTCCCCTTCCAGATTTCATGAGTGGTGCATTGTCATAGGTTTATGCAATGGTAACAACAGCACCAACCGCTGCTGCTGCCTATTCCCCATGCTCCACTTTTTTTGGCTCAGAGTGTCAATCAAGATTGGGCTCAATTCTCTCTTGTACACCTTATCCAGCACATTGCTCAAAGCACACCAGCAAGCATCATTCACCCCCATGACCCTATCCATATCTACAACAGCAGGTGGGTAGAAAACTTGTATGATTTGAGCAACTTGTCTGACTTAGACAACAGAGTTAGTCCTGCACCGCCTGAGCATTCAACATCATCACCATCTTCAATAAGCACTGCCCCCACTTAGGGTTCTCCAAGGAAAGAGTTGCCCAACCAGGATTAAAAGTTGTTCACATGAGTGACTCACGGCTGGAGAACCTCATATGAGATCAGACCTTGAGTCAACTCTACTGCATAGAAAATCTTGCAGGTGGCATCATATACACATGCCTAGAGCTAAATGGCATTGCGGTAAGGTTCATTGCACGGAGGATTCCGATGCAAATTAATGCATAGAAAAGCTCTATGGGTGGATCCACTGAAGTTGGAAAGGAGAAGAGCGGGGCACTAGAGTTCTTTTAATCTGGAGATTGCCAGTGCTTTGCTCAAAAGTGAGGACCAAGAACCTAGTTGATATTAGACTGGAGGAGGAGACAATTGGGGTAAACTTCGATTAAAACTGGCAAAGATTTCGTACAACATGGTACTACATTGTCGGTAGGCTGTGTGCACAAATCTGGAATTGTGCATATTGAAACCACCAGAGAATGAATCCAAACAAAATGGTACAGGAACTAAAATTCACCAGAATGCAGCATGATTAACAAACATTCAAAAGGAATAGAGAGAGAGAGAGAGAGAGAGAGAGAGAGAAGCACTAAGAACTAAGAAACTAAACTAAACAAAAAAAGAACAAGAAAGCAAAGCACAGGTGTCCATGCCCTCTGTAATGACGAGTCGTCACATATTGATCCACTCTGATACCATGACAGATAAATCAGAAGATTGTATTGAACAAAGAAGAATCTTAGATCATATCTATTTACAAATAAAATCATAATCAAAGTAAAATTCCCCAACATGCATCACAATTAAACCAGGTCATCTTGTTAAGCAAATTATGACTCCCTTATCCGAACAACACCCAAAGAGTACTCTCTAACAAATCAAAGTTAAACCTAAACAAAACTACCTAATTGTCAAAGACAAACCTAAGAAACTTTTGACTTTTGAATTTGACTTCTCCATATAAAAGAGGGTATGACATCACCCATGCAAGGACTGACTGTGCCAGTTACATCCTCTTTACCAAAATGACCAATACATCCATTTATCTTCCAACAAGAGTGTTGAAAGTCATGCATAGTTTGACAATTTTGCATAACAGAGTAGGATACAGTTTTCCGGTCATATTCTACTCTATCTCTCGCAAGTGATCCCAATTATGTAATCTTTTTGCAATTTTAATATAAAGAGGTTTTATGAACATGTATATTTGATTGGGTATCTAACTCTGTTGAATAAAGATAGATTAACGAAGATTGTAGCACCCTAATGTGACTGTGAAGCTGCCACGCATAATTGTTCCTCTCTTTTGTATCTGTTCTCAATCTCTTTCGTTCTATGTCGTAGTCTCCACTTCTACTTTCCTCTCACCAAAGAATTCCCTCTTGTAAAAGCCATAAACCAAAGAATTTCCTCTCTTGTAAAAGCCATAAACCAAAGAATTTCCTCTGTTGTAAAAGCCATAAACCAAAGAATTTCCTCTCTTGTAAAAGCCATAAACCAAAGAATTTCCTCTCTTGTAAAAGCCATAAACCAAAGAATTTCCTCTGACCTATACACTAACAAAAAGTTTTCCTCTATGGCAGCTAAGGTTGTCATCCTCTGGAGTCTGGACAACAGGTCATCTCCAATCAAGCTCAGAAAGCAATAGACTTTCCGGGCAAAAACAAAAGCCGTACTTCAAGGATAAGCTCAATTTACTGGTGTAACAATCCAAGTAAGAAAAAGACTCAAGACACCTGCAGCCCTCCAAAATCCAAATTCTACACTCGTGTCAGATTG
Source organism: Aristolochia fimbriata (assembly GCA_019845555.1). NCBI lineage: Eukaryota > Viridiplantae > Streptophyta > Magnoliopsida > Piperales > Aristolochiaceae > Aristolochia > Aristolochia fimbriata. The sequence goes on from CM034078.1 coordinate 23,413,646, forward strand.
CTTATTCTGTTTTTCTGTTCACTGATAATTTATAGTTCCAAAATTTCAGATCAAATTGACATTCCACAGTCAATCTAAGCCTCGTAAATTCCCAACTTTCATTAGAGAGCCAAGGGGCCAATTCCGATTCACCATCAAGAAAACAAAACGATTCCCAGAACACGAAAGAGAAGCACAAACAAGAAAGCAGAGAATACGAACCCCGAAACCAACGCCGAACGCCCACATGTACTGGACGAAGAACCCAAGGCCATCCCACTGCGGGCCCTCCCAGAAGTCCGGTTTGTCCCCGGGGAGCCCCGGTAAGAAATACCCATCATCGACGGAGTCGGATGAAACTGCTTCAGGTCCATCTTCGGAAGGGGGAGACTGTTGAAGCGACTCCTCGCGAGAGGGTGTGGAAGTGAGTGACTTTCTCGAGCGAGACGAGACCCGCCTGGCATGAGTGATTTGTGAACCCCATCGACGCGAAGAGACGAGGAGAGGAGTAGGTGGAAGAGATAATCCAGGTACCGCCCGGGAGGCGACGAGGAGCGCCGCGGCTGAGGATAAAGCCATTAAGGAATGAGGAAGGAGGGAAAGGTAGCCTCATCACCTTAAGATGGGAATTTTCTCAGCAGAATCTCAAGCGATAAGAGAAACACAGAGACCATAAGCTGCGGCAGATAGGTAATCGTCACCATAAATTGACAGATTGACGCTTTTTCTTCTCTCCTTCTGTTCGGTAAACGTTATTATTATTTTACAAGTCCAATTCCAAAGTAACTTTGATAGGACAAAAAAGCTATGACGCAGGATATGATATTGACAAACTTCAAAGAGCAGACACATAATTTTATTTTTAAAAAGAAACAAAAAAAAAAATTGTGTCATATAAGCAGACCCATGTGTGAATTCTTGAAACTTCCAAGAATGAAAATTTCTTGATATCTTCTTCCATTCCGGTTGGGACAGAACAGGGATATGTGAAAGCAAGCAGCTATTCACAGGCTCAACCCTCTTTTTCTGTCCTTGATCCTTAATCGCTGTAACAAAATGGCCAGAGTAAGCTACCTCGATGCAAACTTCTTGTGACATTCTCCCCTCTTTTGCTTTTCCTGCTCTTTGAGTTTTTCTCTTTTCGTGAATCACGAAATGCTTGACATTACCCGCACCTACTCACCACAGCTTCTCTATAAAACCCAATTAAAAAAAACCGTCTTCCCACCATTCTACGTACTTCATTTCCAATCTCTCTCGTCTGCAGTTTCGTCTTCCCAAGGCCATATGTTCGTTGTTTCACTGTTACTCGGGTTACTGTGCTTTCTGGGGCCTCTCTTGCTCTCGGTAACGGCGCTTGCGTTGCTAATGTGGGTCATCAACGCCGGTATGCCGGAAAGAGAAGTGGACGAAGAGGCTGTCAACATGGCGCGCTTCTTGTTCGAGTCCGCTCCACCCGAATGCAGACCTCGACGATTTGGCCAAGCTTGCAAGGATGATGACCATGGCTGACATTCTCTTCTTTCTTCTTCTCATATTTTTCACCAGTGTATGTGAATAAGAGTTTAAATTTTGCCTTGTTTCTACCGGTCAATGTAACAAAGTAATGTATATATATGTATGAGAATTTTTAAGATATCTGGATGGAAAACCTCATTTTAAAAGTCTTCTATCAAACAACGTAACCAAATAATATATGAGTCATCCAAGTTAAATCCAAAATAACATAGTTTTTTGACTCCATAAAAAACAACTATGAGTTCACATTTTCTAAATTGAAAAAAAAACACAAAATACTTGTAAGCACCAAAATGCGGCTAGCCCAATTTCGACGAGTCCAGCAACCCACCGATCCATCAAACAACGATCGTGGGTAGGCTCTGTCGATCCTTGAAGTCCATTTGCTGCAGCCCATCGCGTCGCATAATCGGCACAGTTGTCGCCCTCGTCAGCAGAAATCGTCGAGTCAGCAGGCCTCGTTAGCTCATCACTCAACTCAATAGTTAACGACCAGTTCTGGTCGTTAACCGAGGGAGGAAAAGGAGGCCACGATCCTGGTCTTCCTCCTCCCCTCTTCTTCGTCAACCTCATTAGCAGAAAGAGGATCACGATCCCCTTTCCCAGGCAACGCTCTTCAACAATTACAGAGTCGGCTACAAAAAGTTGGGAATTCTCACGCACAAGGGTTGGAAAAAATCGAATTCGAGAGTTTTTGCCGAGAAAATACTTCACACACAGAAGTTCTTTCTCTCTTGAACGAAGGTCTGAAAATCCCTTCACCGAGAAGAAACTCCACACACATAAGCTCTCTCGAACCCGAGAAGTTCAGCAACTCGCCGTTCGTCGTTCAACAATTCGACCAGGAGCAGCTCTACACGATCGCCGACAACGTCACAAGTCGACACACACGGAGCACAAATACCTCCGTCTGACCGACCAAAACCACACAAGTTCGTGAACGTTCGTTCCAGCAACTCGAGTCTCAACGACGACTCGCCAGAAGCTTAAACTTCAACAAAATTGTAATGGAGATCGAATCAGAGGAAGCATAGGAGATTGTACTCGCTTTTTCCTGATAAGCAACACAATTGTAACACAAATTATTCTGATATAATCGATATAATCTCTCGGTCGCGCCCCTTCGCGGACCGGCGGGTTTTCGGTGAAACAGATTTGGCACGCCTGGTGGGACATTTCCTACCTCTCATCTCCTTCTCCGTCCAACCAAAAAAACAAAGCTCAACCTCAGCCATGGCCAGCAACGCCAACAACGGCAACAACAACAACAATGACAACAACAACAGGGGCAAGCAAACTGCTCCCTCAAGCTCTGCTCAGTTGCGCTCTGCCGCGACCGCAAGCTCGACTACAGGAGCTCGCGGATCGTCTGCAGACCTCCGCGCTCCTACCTCTCCACCACCGGTCACTCGCCCAGTAACAAGGGCTCTGGCCAGGAGTTTGTCCACCGGACAGGCTCCTTTCATGCTCGACGCGCGCCGTCCAAGCGCCGTCTTCGTGCCACAGGCTGCCGCGGCCTCTGCAAAAGCCATCGCAGCCTCCGTAAAACTGATGCCAGCGATGACCAAGCTAACATATTTGGTCGTCGCTGCATCTCTTCCTCCTCGCAGCCCGACTGTGAGCCCAGCTCAGTCGCCGCCGTCGCAAAGAAGCTCTATCGTTCCCACATTGGTGCAGTGTTACGAGCAACACGGAGGCATCTCCTCCTCTTCCGCAGCAAGAGCTCACTCGTCGCTGGCCTCCTCCGTACAGAGAGCGACGATCATAGACAATTCACTGGTCATGTTGGTCTTGCACGATCTCTTGGCCGCACTCAACGCAGCGGCGGGGCCACCACCTATCCGCTCACCACGCCACCACCTATCCGCTCACCGCGCCGACAGATGCCGACGATTTCCCTTGCCACCATCACCCATTCCATTCTCACCGGTGGCTGCCACTGCAAGCCAGTCACCTCCCAGAGTCACTCCCTGCAATCAACCTCCGACCGGCTCTTTCGACCGGTCGCCCAAGGCGATCTCCTCTCCGACGCCGACGGCCACCTCTCCGATGAGGTCGCCGGTAACAACTTCACCACTTCAAGCTTCGCCAAAAGCAAATTCTTCGGCACAAACTGTCAAAATGGCCGCGATGACAACTTCGGCCAAAAGAGTCGAAGAGCAGCTCGCTGAATTGCAGGCTGCGCTAAAGGAGCAGAGTGAACAGCTGCGCATCAAAGACGCGCAACTTGCTGCTCGCGACGCTCAGATCGCGAGAATACTGGACCGGCTCGAAATGGGCGCAGCCACCGCCATCCCCGGTGGCGTTTCCCAAGAAGTCAACCAAAACTGGCCGACTACCAGTGCTTCAGCGGGACCACCGCAAGAAGATCCTTCTTCTGACAACGAGCTGCCGCCCGTCGCACCAGTGGCCATCCGTAGGGGCCAAGCCAAAATAGACCCATCTACTCTCACGCTTGACACCGTCACCGAGCTCATCAATCGCGCGGTACGGAACAACGCTGGCGACAACAAATCTGTCGCTTATAAGAGGCCATACACACAGAGGATTCAGAATATCCCGATGCCAATCGGCTACCATCCTCCGAAGTTTCAACAATTTAATGGCGACGGGCACCCCAAACAGCACGTCGCTCATTTCATTGAAACTTGCAACAACGCTGGTACCGATGACGATCTCATGGTCAAGCAATTCGGCCGGTCACTGAAAGGCAACGCTTTCGACTGGTACATTGAGCTACCCCAGGAGTCTATCGACAGCTGGGAACAATTGGAGCGAGAGTTCCTCAACCGATTTTACAGCACTCAACGCACTGTTACACTGGTGGAGATCGCCAATCTCAAGCAAAAGAAAGGAGAGAAGGTGGTCGATTACATCAACCGGTGGAGGAACCTGAGCTTAAACTGTAAAGAAAGCTCGAACCTCTCCCTCGAAGCTGAGATCGAGATGTGCTCGCGAGGGATGCAGTGGGAACTCCTGTGTTACATCCGCAGCCGGAGGCCGAATGATTTCCAAGAGCTTGCAACAGAAGCTCACAGTATGGAGAATCTGATAGAAGAATGAGGAGAAGAAGGATCCTCTTCTGCCGACCCTCGCAAAAAGGGGAAGGCACCAGCCACGACTGCACCGAAAGAGACGAAGGAGAAAGCAAAATCCTCTTTCACGACGAACGCTTTCGAGCCTATCAAGGTCAGAAGCAAGGTCAAAGTAACCTACCTCCCACGACAACTAACCGGGGGCACCTACCGAAAGCTGTCACTGGAGGAACGACAGGCAAAGACATATCCCTTTGCCGACGCAGACGTTCCCATCATGCTCGACCAACTCCTTGACAACCAACTACTGAAGTTGCCAGAAATCAAAAGACCTGGCGACCAATCCAAGAGCAAGGATCCAAACTTTTTGCAAGCACCATCGTTTGTTGGGCACCCAACTGAAAAATGCTTCGTCTTGAAGGATCGCATCATGGAGCTGGCGGCTCAAGGCCGCATTGAAATTGAAGGAGCTGAAAATACAGCCTCCTCCCACGCCATCTCCAGTCGAGCCGAGCCAAACCGGCGAACTCGACCAAACAAGCAGCAGGTCCCAAAGAAGGAGTACCGTCCAAAATCCGGTCCCTCCAACCGACCACACCACAACAACAGACGACCACCGGCTAAGGTCGCACCAAAACTGGCACCCCGCGAACTAGCTGCTGCCGACGCAGAGGGGTGGATTCTGGTCACCCAGAGAAAGAAGCCTATTCGAGAAATCGAACTGGCACCGGCGAACACCAGAACGAAGGTGAAGCGGCCAAACAAAAAAGCCGCGAAGCGCCAAAAGAAAGCTCCTAGGACCGACGTCCAGGGGGCAAGCAAAAAGAAAAGGAGACCTGACACATTGGCGGAGTTCTTCACGAAGGAGTTCCTCGTGCCGCCAGCAATGGTGGCGACCTGATCAACAGCTCCTCCCGAGCAGACAGTGTCCAAAGACAAAGGCAAGCGACCGGTCGTTGAACCAAATCTCGCCGCTGAACGAGATAGAAGACGATCTTGACTTGGCCATTCGGTCAAGACAAGATCTAATTAGGGCCCTCGACAAACCAGAGGAACTCAAAGCCGAAGTTGAGATGTTATTGATGAGGAAGCACGACTTGCCGAAAGTCGGGCTGACTCCACCTTATCGAAAGGAGGAAGAAGATGCGCTATCTTCTCCGCGGCTTACAAAATCAGAAGAAGCACTTGCTATCACATGTCCGCCATGCATCACATTCCGAGAGGAGGACGCACAGTTGGGGACGAAAAATCACAACCGGCCATTATTCGTCTCGGGCTACATCAAAGACCATAAAATCAACCGTATCCTCATTGATTGTGGATCCGCAGTCAACATTCTGCCGATTTGCACAATGAAGAACGTCGGTCTCTCTGCTGGCGACCTCTCTCCAAGCTCTCTTCTCATCCAAGGCTTCAACAAAGAGGGCCAGAGAACACTCGACATGACAAATCTCAAACTGCACATTGGCGACATGATAGCCGAAACTCCCTTTCAAGTCATCGACTAGAGGACTTCTTACAACCTACTCTTGGGTAGACCGTGGCTTCATGAAAATGGAGTTGTGCCATCCACACTGCACCAATGCTTCAAGTATTGGGAAAATGGCGAGCAAAAGACGGTGTATGCCGATGAAAGCCCATTCACAGAGGCAAAGGCATCATTCGTAGACGCCAAATTCTATTTAACGACCAGACCGACAGTCAAATTGTCACCCTGGCCGAACCAGGCGTCAAATGCTAAGAACACTCCGACGCAAGCTGCATCGCCCAAACAGCCGACGCAAGCTCTGTTGCACAACCAACCGGGGCACAAAAAGCAGCCGGTACACAACCATGAACCGGCTACAAAACCGCTGGCGCCGACGCAAGTTGCATCTCCCAAACAGACCACGACGCAGGTCGTGTCTCCAAAGCAGTCGGCGCACAACAGCCAACCGGCACACGGCCACAAATCGGCCGCAGCCACTCCAAAATCAAAGCAACGCAGTGTACCCATCTTACGGTACATTCCTCAGTCGCAAAGGAAGAAAGGAGAAGCTCCCTTGGTCGTCTGCCACAAAATCTAGCCGACCCCTTTGCCAGAAAAAGTCACGCTTCCTCTGCCAAAATTGGAGGAACGAAGCATCGTGAAGCCATTGCCGAGCCAACAGCAGTTGTCGTCCACACGCTCCAATGAAGGTTTCGATCCGAACGCCTACCGACTGATGGCCAGAGCCGGGGGCAACCTTACAAAAGACGAAATTCATGCAAAACCACCTGTCACTCTACTGGTTATCACTCCAGAGGAGGAGAAAGTTGAGAAACGAAGGTCAACGGATCAATCAAGGTCGCTTAGGCCTCGGCTACCAGAAGCAGAAGCCGATCAAAATATACACAGCCCAGGCGAAGCCAGTCAAAATAACCACTAAGGCGTCAGCAGATGTACATCAAGTTTCGGCCGGCCAAACTCCGACGAAAAAGAAAGACACGCCGAAACCGGTGGTTATTTACACCCTGAGAGCAGCCATCGCACGAGCTCACGCTTATGATTCGGTTATAGTGAACCACATCTCCATCACCGACGATGACCAAGAAGAAGAGGAATTCGTCTTACAGGAGGCTCCGGCTTCGTTCGAGGAAGGCGGCTAGTGGACGGTCGACGAGCTAAAGAAAGTCGACCTGGGCACAGTAGAGGACCCGAGGCTGACATTCCTCAGTGCTTCCCTGACGGCTGAAGAAGAAAATGAATACATGGCATTGCTTCGTGAATACCGCGACATATTCGCCTGGAATTATACGGAGATGCCCGGCCTTGACCCACGAGTTACAGTTCACAAATTGGCAGGTCATCCCTCTATTCGACCAGTCAAGCAGTCGCAGCGACGGTTCCGACTAGAACTTGTGCCAGAAATAGAAAAGGAGGTCGAAAAATTGATCGCGGCGAATTTCATTAGAGAAGTGAAGTACCCGTCCTGGATCACGAACATAGTGCCTGTCAAGAAGAAGATTGGACAAATCCAGGTCTGCATCGACTTTTGCGACCTGAACAAGGCATGCCCAAAGGATGACTTCCCTCTGCCAACAACCGAGCTCATGGTCGACGCGACGATGGGTCACAAAGATTTATCTTTCATGGATGGGTCCTCCGGCTACAATTAAATTCGGATGGACCCGAAGGATGAAGAGCTCACTGTTTTTCGAACTCCCAAAGGCATTTTTTGCTACAAGGTGATGTCGTTCGGACTCAAGAATGCCGGCGTGACATACCAGAGAGCAATGTAGAATATTTTTGATGACTTCTTGCATAAGCGTGTCGAATGTTATGTCGACGACCTAGTGGTGAAAACGAGACAGAGGTTGGACCATCTTCTCGACCTCAGGGTAGTGTTCGAAAGGCTGCGACGGTTTCAGCTCAAAATGAATCCGTTAAAGTGTGCTTTCGACATCACCCCAGGCAATTTCCTGGGATTCATTGTCCATCACAGAGAGATCGAAATCGACCAGTCAAAAATCAACGCCATCCAGAAAATGTCGGAGCCTAAAACGTCTCCGAACTCAAAAGCTTCCAAGGTCACTTGGCATATATTCGGCGCTTCATTTCGAACCTGGCCGGAATGTGCCAGCCATTCAGCCGCCTCCTCAAGAAGGATACATCATTCGAGTGGGATGACTCCTGCCGGAATGCCTTTAACAACATAAAGGCATATCTCACCAAGCCGTCAGTGCTCGTAGCTCCAATTGTTGACAGACCATTTTTTTTTCAGCTCAAAATGAATCCGTTAAAGTGTGCTTTCAGCGTCACCTCAGGCAAATTCCTGGGATTCATTGTCCATCACAGAGGGATTAAAATCAACCAGTCAAAAATCGATGCCATCCAGAAAATGCCGGAGCCTAAAAACGTCTCCGAACTCAAAAGCTTCCAAGGTCACTTGGCGTATATTCGGCGATTCATTTTGAACCTGGCCGGAAGGTGCCAGCCATTCAGCCGCCTCCTCAAGAAGGATACATCATTCGAGTGGGACGACTCCTGCCAGAACGCCTTTAACAACATAAAGGCGTATCTCACCAAGCCGCCAATGCTCGTAGCTCCAATCGTCGACAGAACGTTGTTGTTGTACATCGCAGCACAGGAAAAATTGGTGGGAGCTCTCTTGGCTCAATGCAACGAGAACAACAAAGAACGTTCTCTCTACTATCTAAGCCGAACACTGGTGGGCGCCGAACTCAACTATTCTCCTATCGAGAAGACCTGTCTGGCTCTCATCTTCGCAATTCAAAAGCTTCGGCACTACCTCCTGGCGCATTCGACGAACCTCATCTCGAGAACCGACCCGCTGAAATACATTATGTCGCGGCCAATTCTCTCTGGTCGACTGGCAAATTGGGCGCTGCTTCTATCAGAGTTCAAAATCAACTTCGTACCGCAACACGCAATCAAAGGCCAAGCTCTGGCAAACTTTCTGGCCGACCACCCGGTGCCGGTTGAGTGAGAATTAATAGAGGAATTCCCAAACGAGGAAATATTTCTGGTCGAGGTGCTCCCTCCTTGGGAGATGTAATAAGACGGAGCCGCGAGAAGAAATGGAGCTGGCGCCGGAGTCCTGTTCGTCTCACCGAGGAAGGATTTGCTGCCGTACTCGTTCGTGCTCACCCAAATTTGCTCAAACAATGAAGCAGAATACCAAGCTCTCCTCCTCGGACTCGGCATAGCGGTTGAGATGCAGCTGCCGCAGTTAAACATCTACGACGACTCGGCTCTGGTCATCAAGCAGCTCAAAGGAGAGTTTGAATTAAAGAAACTCGAACTCGAACCATTCTGGAGACATGCCGGTGAACTTCTGGCCCAAATCTCGGAAGCTTCACTCCACTACGTCCCTCGATCTGAGTATGGGCCAGCCGACGCATTAGCCAGAATCGTGGCCAGTTTGGCATAGTTCGACCAGTGACCATGCCAGGTTCCCATTTGCGAGCGATGGGTAATCCCTCCATCGGCCGAGGAGGAAACAGAAGAAGAGCAAACAGAAGAAATAGAAGAGTCTATGCCAATCTCGGCCAGTCAAAACCAAACCGAAGATTGGAGAGAGGCTATCACAAATTTCCTTCGCCAGGGCACACTCCCTGTTGACTTACGAGAGCGAGTTCAAATTCTCCGAGTAGCTCCAAAGTATGTTTTCATAAATGACATACTTTACCGAAGGTCGTACGAAGGTCGTACGAAGGTCTGCTCTTTTCGCTGTCTATCAAAGGAAGAGGGGTCGCAAGTGTTAAAAGAGACACACAGAGAAATTTCGCATACAACAACGGACATCGTCAGCTTACAATCCGGCAGCCAACGAACTTGCAGAAGCATTTAACAAGACGCTCTGCAAAATCCTAAAGAAGACCATCGGCGCCAACAAGAAAAGCTGGGACGAAAAACTTGGCGAAGCCTTGTGGTCATATAGAACTTCTTTTCAAACGCCGACCCAGTTGACCCCATATTCGCTGGTTTACGGCACCGAAGCAGTGCTCCCTCTCGAAGTACAGCTCCCTTCTCTGCGAATTGCAATGTGGGAAGGGCTGACGATGGAGGAATGTGCTCAGCTACGACTGGCAAAACTCGAGTCACTCGACGAACAGCGACTCGAGGCACAACAACGGCTCGAGTGCTATCAGTCCCGCATGACCCGAGCCTTCAATAAAAAGGTACGGCTCTGGTCATTCCAGAAGGGCGACCTCGTGCTCGCAGTTCGACGACCAATGCTCTTCACGAGCAAAACTGGGGGCAAATTTGCGCCGAAGTGGGAAGGACCTTACGTGGTGCAGGAAGCCTATACCAATGGCGCCTACAAGCTTGTCTCTGCAAATGGGTCGGAGCTGCCGATAACAAACGGTAAATTTCTCAAACGATTTGACCTATAAAAAAAGGCACCGAAAAAAAAAGAAAGAGAAAAGACAGTCTAACAAAGAAAAGAAGTACTTCTCATTGCAAAAAAAAAAAAAAGTGTGATGGGAACAATACAAACCTCGCAACAAAAAAAAAGAGGCAAAAAAAAAGAAGTATCAACTCTCAAAAGAAAAGAGAGACTACAAAAAAAAAAAAACTACATCAAGGCGAAGGAAGCTCAAAGTCAGCCACTCGCTGCCGCAGTCACACCACTTCGGCCCGGACCTCAGTCAACTCTCGTGTCTCAACCTCGTCGAGAACGGGACGTGCGCGAATAGAAGCAAGCTGATCCTCAAGAGCGGAAGCATCCTCCTCAGCAGTGTCAATCCCCTGACGGATGGTCGTCAACTCTGTATTGATGGAGTCGATCTGAGACGAAACGAATGCTAGATGGTCGCGAAGAGCTGTCTGCTCAGCCTCCGTAGCTTCTCGCTCGACCTGACATCTATCTAAGTCCACGGTTAAGTCATCGTGCCGACGATTTACACGTTTGACAGACTGCGTAAGCTCGGCCTCTGCACCAAACCGTTCGGTCAAGCTGAGTTTCCCGACCAAAGAATTGCGTAGCTGCTGAAAATGAGCCGCCTCTAAAACAAAATCTTCCACCTACTGCTCTAGAACTGAAGTGTCGACATTGGATCCTCTCAAAGGTTCGAGAATGGCATGGGTGTCCGTGATAAGCTCGGGCGAACGTGGATCGTCGGCCGGCACTAAAACCGACTCGACGAACACCGCCCACAGTCCTAGCGCAGACCGGTGCATCAATACCCTCGACCTCGCTGAAAGGGGGAAGGCCAACAACTACAAAAAATTGTTCGGCCAATGAGGGAAGAAAGAACAAAAAAAAAAACATAGAAAGAAAGAGAAGGATAGGCAATGATGCGATCCCAGCTAATCACTAGCAAGAGGACTAATCAATGTAATATAGACTTATGTAAGTCCGAATATTGTCCCACAAGGACCAAGCTAATAGATAATTTCTTTTCTAGTTTAAAAACCAAAGTTTGAGAAATCAGTTGGAAAGGAGTTATGAAAACAGAAAGTAAACTAATCTACCTAATCCTATAGAGATCAAGAGAGGGCTTTTGATAAAATCAGTATGGAAAAAGGCATTGGGAATCCAATTTCCTCCCTAGGCAATTCTGAGATTGAATAGAAGTTGAGCTTTGGAAATCAATTTCTGACGAGCTTATAAAACCATGGCTACAATCCGCATCGGCATCACCTATTTCTATCTCCTAGAGTAAACCTAGCTAGCATGATCGACTCTACTTGATAGCATAAACATGAAGCTCTTATGTCATAGGCAGATCAACTAATCCAACAGGGTATTACTTTAAGGTCGAGGATTAACCCAAGGATTAGTGATCTACCTAGTGCATAAACTCATAAAGATTGTAAAATCCTATCACCATGTCTTACCTTAAGCCTAGCGTCACCTTATAACCAGTACATAGCCAGACAGCAAGTATAAATCAAGAATTAACAACATGGAAAACTCATTCATGCACCAAATTGAAAACCAAATAGATTATAAAGTATCAATCTCATTACATGCCTAGGGAGTCATGGACTCCCAATATAAAAGACTACTCTATACTGGAAATTAAAGAACAAAACAAGGTTTTGAATACAACCATGAAGATGAAAAGAAAAGATAAACTAATTACAAACTTCCCTTGAGAAGGATCTACTTGTTGAACATGACTACCAATGGCTGCTTCTCCTCCTTGCCTCAAAAGCTTCAATAGGACGTCTCCTCTGCCTCTCAAGACTCTCTCTAAACTAAACTACAAAGCAAAACTAAATATTGAATACAAAATTGGATCTAAAACTGGATGCCTTGAGCTTTGCCTCGGACCCCTATTTATACTTGAAACTCTATCCAGACCTTGTAATTTTAGCTTCTGTCCAGGGGTGTGAATTGTGTCTTCCCGACCTCAGAATTGGATGAAATTACATCAGGAACTTCCTTCTATATTCCTTCCCCTGATCAAGAAATTTGAATCCATTCTGAGTTGGGAAACTCGAGATATGATGAGAGGAAGTTGCCTAGTTTCTGCTGCTAATTTTTGCATGGGGTCCACCACTTTGGAGATGTGAAACTCGAGAAGCCTGGCTTGGATTGGCCTGAATTTTCGTGACAAGATCCTCTGTAGCACCAGGAATCTTCATTCAAAGTTTAACTTCAATTGGAATTCTGAAACTCCCTGTATGCTCTTCACAATTTTCGGATTTATCTCCTTCCTTTAGCAGCAGATTCCTGTTTTGAATTAACTTCTTCTCTTTGACCATTTAATGCACCTGGACTTAAGTATATTACCTTAAACTCTTCTTGGGCACCTTCCTTAGATGCTTGAGACTCCTCCCAATTTTGGATTCGATTTGATGTCAGGTTCCCGAGATTTTCGCAACTTAGTGTGGCTAAGTAATCAGCGCGGTCGCGCCAAAATAAGCTTAAAAATGGCACGGTCGCGCCACTGGAGAAGAGTACTTGAATGGAAAGAGTTCAGGTCGAGTTTGGCAACTTTCTGGGACCATTTTGGCGCGGTCGCGCCATTTTCAGGCGCGAGCGCGCCATATTCTGGCGCAGTCGCGCAGGATTTTGCCTTCAAACTGGTGCGGTCACGCCGGTCTCTGCAACATTGTACCTTTATGCACTAAAATCCTCATATCTTCTTCATTTTAGCTCCGATTTCGATGATTCTTGTTGCGTTGGACTCCTGAGAGAGAAAATATTAATATGAGACATATTTAATGATTTTATTATGAATATTGAATCCAACATGTAATTTCTAATCCCAATTGAGGCCTAAAAATAGTGTCTTTTAGACACTTAGCAGGCACTTACCGACGCAGGCTGAGAAGTAGATGAATCCTCACTCAAGGGTCGACAAGTTGAACCCAGGGCTCCATCTTTTATAGCAAAAGTTGCTTCTCCACTGCTAGGGGGAAATGTCACAAAGGGTTCCCTCTTTGAAGTCACGACAGCCACCTCAGCATCTAACACAAGCCCATCACCCGCAATCGACCCAGTCGAAGGCTGCAGAGGTGCCACGCCTGTACCTAAGGTCGTCGCCGGACAACCGACTCCATCAATAGCGACGACAGGAGGAGCTACCTCCTCGACCCACTCCAACTCGCGGGTAGCATCCATCTCAGCCAGATCGAAAAGGTCCTCCTGCTGAAAAATGGGCTGGTTAGCGAACGGAGCCACGACGTTGGCAAGGTCGTCGGAAGGAAGGTTGCCAAACTCCTGGATCGCTGGCACTTCAGCCTGGGTCGTCGGCGCAAGCGACAACATCACTGGTGCCTCAGTGGCATTTCCAACCGGCTCCACTATAAGGTGATCGCGCTGCCGCAAGACGAGATGGGTCGTCCGCAAACAACGGAAGTACTCCACCTCGATCTGAGAAGCATAGCGACCCGGCTTATCAACAATTGGGCCAGGGGGAGAGCCTCGAAAGGATACTAGCATCGCACTCCACCGCGCCAAAACAGTGAGCGAGCCTCTTCCTGTGTGTAGAAACGAATATGCTACGGGTTGCAATACAACATCATGAGAGGCCTATCACCTTAGGCGGAATCAGCCTCGTGGACACCGAATCCTTGGGCGAGCCATACATAAACTAACGACCATGAAATCCTCCCCAATGAAGAACTATTGAGTCCTCGATAGAGACTAGCCAAGGCTGCGCCGGCAACATTACACTTCTTGCCACCGGCCATGAAACAGGCCATCTTGAATACGGTGAATCTCAGCATACCGCTCGACAAAGGAATGGCAGAGCGACAGAGCCACAGAGATAAGAAAGCGGCCAGATACACCTCGTCCAGAAGCGCATTAGGAACCCCGAGCCCAATGAGTGGTTGATTTTGTACGGCCGACCGGTCGCGACTGGGGAGCCAGTCATTTTGCCGCGATCAGCCCATGAATCTTCTAAAGCCTTCACGTCTCCTTCAGCACGGAACCAGAATGACGCCCACTCGGACATCGAAATCCCAAAGAAACTGTCCGCGTCCAAGGACCAAGGCTGGCAGAAAAGACGATAATACGCCAGGATCAAGTATCGAAGACTCTCGGGCAGTGGAAGATAGCGGCCCTATGTGAAATCTTCAATGGTTGGAGCCACTTCGTCGAAGATACACCCAGAAATAGGAAATCCTCCGAGTCGATGCATATCCCACAATGAAATCGACAACTCCCCCTCGCGAGTGAAGATGGTGTTGGCGGAGGAGCACCAGATGTTGGGTATCTAGCAAGTGCACTAGGTCAGCAAGTAATATAGACTTTGAGAGTCTAGATATCGATCCCACATAGACCTTGATGAGAGCCTAATCTAAGAAAAATTTTTCCTATTGATTGAGGTGAAGAAAATTTGGATTTTTTTTGTTGAGAATTGAAAAAGAAAACAAAATTAAACTACTGGAAAAAATAATAGAGATGAGATGTTGGGGAAGAATGTCAATCCCTCCTAGTTGTCAATATGCAGAATTCTGATTTTATAGCTCAAGTATCCTTACATTGACTTAGATTTTAAAAACCTTGTTACCCATATACATGAAATAACTTTCACCTAATCTCTGAACTCCATCATAATCCGGAAACATTCAGATCCTAGGTGCATAAATATAAAAGCTTGAAGATCAACTCTTATTCAGAACAAAAGTGTTTAACATTCTTTGAACTCCATCACAATCCAGAAACATTCAAATCCTAAGTGCATAAAAATCAACTCTCTTATTCAGAACAAGGGTAATAAAAAGTCACATCACTTTTCCACTTGTCTCCATCATAATCCGGAAACAACTAGTTAGAAAAGCGAGTTGTTTTAGAAAACAAGGAATTATATAACTAACCCAAATCTTTACTGAAATTTAACTTCTCAATCCGTACCTCATTAAACTTCAGTTATCAATGTAAATTAGCAATAAGAAATGAATACAGATTCTAAAACAAAAGCAAAGTATTTTATTGCTATAGAATTCAGAACTTAAACATAAACAACTAGGAGTTCATGACTTCCCCAACAAAGAGAAATTACTCCATAATAATAGAATAAACACACAGTAAAAAGGATTCAATTACAGACATGGAAATAAGAAGAAAACAAGTACATAAAACCCCCTTTTGAGGAACTGCCCCTTAGCTTCAACTCCTCCTTGACTGAAATCTCTTCCTTCTCTCTAAAGTGCCAAGAGGTTCTGTACGACTTCCTCTGGACTTTCTCTTCTCTCTAAACTAACTACAAAGTAATAAAAACCTAAAATACAAACTATTCTAAGAGCTGGAACTCGGAACTGGATGAAAACTTGATAAAAAACTGCATGATTGTGCTTTGCCTCGGACCTCCTTTTATAGCTGAAACTCTGCCCAGAACTTGTAATTTTTGCCTCTGTCCAGGGGTATGAATTGTGACTTCCCGACTTCATAATTTTGTGAAATTACATCTGAACCTTCCTTACATAGTCCTTGACTTGTGTACTAAATTTGAAGTCATTCTGAGTTGGGAAACTTGAGATATCACCTTGAGAAGTTGAACTGCTTATGCTGCCAATTCCAGTATTGGGTCCGCCACTTTGAAACTATAAAACTCCACAAACCCGACTTGGATTGGCCTGATTTTGCGTGTCATGATTCTCAATCCTCTCATGAAGCTGTGGTGAAAATTTGGATCCAATTGGAAGTCGGGATCTCCAGATATGGTCTCTTCAATCTCGGACTTGTACTTTCCTTTTATGGCAGCAATTTCCTTCTTTGTCTTTGACTTCTCTTCTTGACCATTCAATGCACCTAGACTCTGGAAATATATCATAAAATCTTCGTGGATACCTTCCTTAGCCAATTAGGACTTCTTCTTCCCAGTCTGGGCTTGATTGATAGTCAGAATCCCGAGATTTTTGCAAGTCACGAAGCAGATTCAGCGGCGCGGTCGAGCCACTTTATGATGTAGAACTGGCGCGGTCGCGCCACTCTTTTGACTCTTTGCCGACTTCCCGAAATTAAACTTGAACTCCATGTATGGAAACAGTGCAGCGCGGTAGCGCCACAGCAGGTGCCTTCTTCCTCGCGCGGTAGCGCCCTATGAGGGCGCGGTCGCCATTTCACATTCACGAAGTGTCCTCTTTTCTGCTCTACTAACCGTTGGGAATTTTCAGGATTTCTTTGAATTTTCGAACATTTTCCCGGCACGATCAAGCCAGAATTGGCGCGGTCGCGCCATTCTCTTTTTTGCTTGATTTTGCTCCTTTTTCCTTCATTTTTCCTTAGAATTTAGATTTTCTTCTTTTACAAGGTACCTGAGACACAAAACATGTATTTGAGTTATATTTGTCACTTTCATGCTCATAATCAAATCAAATTAGGAATTTATGCTCATTAAATCATGCATAAATAAGTGTCTTTTGGACACTTATCACAACCCCAAACTTAAACCTTTGCTCGTCCTCGAGCAAAACTCTGAAATAAATACCAGATAGATCTGTAAAGACTTAGGAAAAGTTCAGTGATCCTCCCTACTAAAGTTCAAAATAGATGGTTCACTCCTTTCCTAATGATGGTTCTTCTTGATTAGTCAAAACAGATTTCAAATTTTTTTCAAATTTTTCAAAGATAAACATGCCCATACAAGTGAGAAGTCTCAATTCAACTCCATAAGCTAACCATCAGTCCACTCCCCCACTTACCTGAAGGAATTCTCAATTATGATCAATAGGTCTTTATGGGTTGTATTGAGGCAGGGGTAATGGGTATGATGAAGATTTTTGGTTTTCTTTTGGGTTTTATTCTCCTCCATTTTCCATTTTCCTGAGCATGAATTGGATTTTATGACTTTTCCTCCAAGCTCTTCCACCCCAAACTTATTCTTTTGCATGGATCCCTCATTTTTTCTATTTCCCACATTTTTTTTTTCTTCTTCCTATATATCTTTTCTTTGGGTTTTGTTCAGAGTCTAGCTTACCTCGTCGGTTGACTCAGAGTCCCTAAGCTTGCTGAGGCCCGAGACCCGGTGCACACACAAGGTGGCCTTTCTCCTACTCAGCCCAGATTTTTTTTTTTTTTTTTTTTTCCTCTCTTGCTCCTTCTCCCCCTTTACAATGAAATATTTCTATGCCCTTCATCCATCCCTCCTTATAACTTCAAAATCTTTATCCATGCTCTTTCAAACAGAACACTTCAATAATTTGGAGAATCAAGGGTCAGTAAGAAACAAGTTTAATTATCACTAAGGCTGGTTCATGTAGCATGGGACATTGAAACAAAACATGAATCTTTTCGGCCTAAGAGGTTTGACAAAAGGTGATGCAACTTGTGCATTAAAATGGGTGGCTTTGAAAAAGGCTCAAACGATTTTTAAACAGGTGCCTAAATCACCTCAGAATTTTGAAAACCTTTCTCTGTTTCGCCTCAAGTTTTCCACAGGTTGGTTCTAGTGATTGAAATCGACTTGCTCACTTGTACTTTGTTTTCGAAAACTGTTTTTAAAGAAAAATTCTCATCCATTCAAGACAAAGCATCTGAACTAATATATTTCTCCAGAAAGTGAATCATGCTATATGATCAGGGGTTTTCACTGGTATTTTTCAAAGTCTTTATTGGATTTTCTGGTGAAAAAAACAGTGCTTTCAGATCCATGCATGAAAAGTATCCCACCCTAAACTTAAAATTTTTCAAATCCCCTTAAAATTGCATGAAGAGTATCCCACCCCAAACTTAAAAACATGCTTTGACCTCAAAGTAGCAGTAAACATAGGAGTGATAGAGATACTTCCCTGACTTTCTGGGTGGATTGAGGTTGGATGGATCTCCCTTGGTGGCTCTTTCATTCTGCTCTCATGGGTTAGTGACAAAAATTTGCATGATTTTTAGCAATTGAAAATGAAAATTGACTAGATGTGTCTCTCAGACATAAAATGTATCTTAAGAAGAATACCTGCAGTGGAGGTTCTGTTGTCGCACCTCTATAGTGGCCAAATCTCATTATACCAAGTGCCGCGGCCGCACCAGAATTTGTCGCGGTCGCGCCGATTAATTCCAGGAAATCTTAAGATTCTTAATGCAATTTTCAATATTTCCACTTTGGACAGGTTTGTTTCAGTGATAAGCAGATGCAGAGTCATTTTTTTCACATTTTCATTGGAGGAATTATGAAAAGCATGCTTTGAGACAAATTTGAGAGAAAAGCAAAATTTCATTAGTATGAATGGAGATTGAGTACATATTAATGAAATTGCATGTAACACACTCTCAGATACAAAAGCACACAAAACAAGCTCACACATGAATTTTAACAAGGAAAAGTTTACAAGATATAGCAAGAAATATCTACCCTTCTTTTTCCCTTTCATCTTCTTCTTCCATTTTCCAGTTTTGAGTTATTAATTTTTTTTTTTGTGTTTTTCTATTTTATGAAAGCTGTAAATTTTTAATCTAACCCTATTCCTATCCTAGGTCTATGCAAAGAAATCAAAATCTTATTCAAATTTAAACAAGTCCTAAAAATTTTGAAAAGAACTATCCTAACCTACTCAAAAAAAATTCCAGCAAATTCAAAACTCCTACTCCTATTTTTAGACTACCTACTGATCCATGTGACCTGATCCACCTGAATCGAATGGAAACTGGAACCATCCATGCTTGAGGAAATTTTTGGCTTTGGAATTTATTACATAGTGATTATGCCTTTCAAGCAAAGAGCTTGTCGCTCTTTCTCTTTTGTGGTTGGCTTTTAACTTGTTTTGCTCCTTTATTTTTAGCCAACTTTTCTTGACACTGCCCAGACCTAATGAAATTTTAATTTCAACTTTTGTGGGTGGTTTATAGGGATGGATAATGAAGAAATCTATATCTAATGAGAGGAAGGAATGTTCTTCAAACTTTTTGTCCTCTATCCTAACTTCTTTATGGGGTTTCTTTTCTCGTTCTACCCCATCCCCTTCTTTCTCTTTTTCAACTTCTTCTTTTATCTCTATGATCTTTTTATCTTCTCCCTCTTGAAGTTTCTGAAAATCACAATAACTCTCAGCTCTCTCCATTGTATCTTCTTCTATGAGTTCTGATATGACAGTGGCCATCTGTCCTATTGGTATTTCCAGATTTTTGTTGGAAGCTTCTTGATTCTTTAGGATTGCTTCTTGAGCGTCAAGCCTGGCTTCAGTCTGAGCATCTCTTTTTTCTTGATTTTCTAGGAACTTTAAAAACATCTCCTCAAGTCTAGCTCTTTGTGAATTATCAATGGTTTCTAAACTAGGTTGTTCATCAAGTGGATTTAACATAGTATCTATTTGATCAGAATAGTTATCCACTAGAGTGGTAAGCCTAGACCAGTCTTCTTGAGGCTGAGGGGGATATGCATGATGAGAAAAAGAATCACTGAACATAGGAGGGTGATCATACATGAACCTAGACAACTGCCCATGTGGCAAATTGTCATGCCAATCATTCTCAAAATATGGATTTACATTATTCTTAGAGAAATAATTATCATGCTTTGCTTCATAGAAACCATTAGGTTCATTGTCAACAAAAGAACATGATATATTAGAATCATACCTCCATGAATCATGATTAGAAGATGCACATTGTTGGGGAAGTCCCCAAATTGAGTTAGGATATGGACTTATCTCATTCTGTTCATAATTCCATCTCTCATCTGAGTACTCTTTCCTGTTCCAGATTGGGTTCATCTAGTGGCTCACCACTAATTCTGACTTCATGCACTAATTTGGGTGTCTAGCAAGTGCACTAGGTCAGCAAGTAATATAGACTCAAGAGTCCAGATACCGATCCCACAGAGAACTTGATGAGAACTTAGTTTAAGCAAAGATTTTTCTACTGATTGAGGAAAAAGAAATTTTTTTGTTTTTGGTTTTGAAAACTAAAAAAGAAAACAGAATTAACTACAGGAAAAACTTATAGAGATGAGATGTTGGGGAAGAATGTCAATCCCTCCTAGTTGCTAACATGCAAATTTCTGATTTTATAGCTCAAATACCCTTACCTTGACTTAGCTTTTGAAAACCTGGTTACCCATATACAGGAAATAACTTTCACCTAATCTCTGAACTCCATCACAATCCGAAAACATTCAGATTTTAGGTGCATAAATATAAAAGCTTGAAGATCAACTCTAATTCAGAACAAAAGTGTTTAACGAGTCAAATTGCTTTACACTAGTCTCCATCACAATTCGAAAACAACCAGTGAGAAAAACAAGTTGACTTTCACTCATTCTTTGAACTCCATCACAATCCGGAAACATTCAAATCCTAAGTGCATAAATATCAACTCTCTCATTCAGAACAAGGATTATAAAAAAGTCACATCACTTTTCCACTAGTCTCCATCACAATCCGGAAACAACTAAGAAAAGCGAGTTGTTTTAGAAAACAAGGAATCATATAACTAACCCAAATCTTTACTGAAATTTAACTTCTCAATCCGTACCTCATTAAAATTCAGATATCAATCTAAATTAGCAATAAGCAATGAATACAGATTCTAAAACAAAAGCAAAGTGCTTTATTGCTATAGAATTCAGAACTTAAACATAAACAACTAGGAGTTCATGACTTCCCCAACAAAGAGAGATTACTCCATATTAATAGAATAAACACACAGTAAAAAGGATTCAATTACAGCCAAGGAAATAAGAATAAAACAAGTACAGAAAACCCCCTTTTGAGGAATTGCCCCTTAGCTTCAACTCCTCCTTGACTGAAATCTCTTCCTTCTCTCCAAAGTGCCAAGAGGTCGTGTAAGACTTCCTCTGGACTTTCTCTCCTCTCTAAACTAACTAAAAAACAATAAAAACCTAAACTACAAACTATTCTAAGAGCTGGAACTCGGAACTGGATGAAAACTTGATAAAAAACTGCATGATTGTGCTTTGCCTCGGACCTCCTTTTATAGCTGAAACTCTGCCCAGAACTTGTAATTTTAGCCTCTGTCCAGGGGTATGAATTGTGACTTCCCGACCTAATAATTTGGTGAAATTACATCCGAACCTTCCTTACATAGTCCTTGACTTGTGTACGAAATTTGAAGTCATTCTGAGTTGGGAAACTTGAGATATCACCTTGAGAAGTTGAACTGCTTATGCTGCCAATTCCAGTATTGGGTCCGCCACTTTGAAACTATAAAACTCCACAAACCCGACTTGGATTGGCCTGATTTTGCGTGTCATGATTCTAAATCCTATCATGAAGCTGTGGTCCAAATTTGGATCCAATTGGAAGTCGGGATCTCCAGATATGGCCTCTTCAATCTCGGACTTGTACTTTCCTTTTATGGCAGTAGTTTCCTTCTTTGTCTTTGACTTCTCTTCTTGACCATTCAATGCACCTAGACTCTGGAAATATATCATAAAATCTTCGTGGATACCTTCCTTAGCCAATTAGGACTTCTTCTTCCCAGTCTCAGCTTGATTGATTGTCAGAATCCCGAGATTTCTGCAAGTCATGAAGCAGATTTAGCGGCGCGGTCGCGTCGAATTGTTCTTTCTTTTGGCGTGGTCGCGCCATTGGAGCAGAAATTTTATCTAAGTCTGGAGCACGGCCTTCGGGTCCTATATAAGGAAGGATTCTTCATGGCGCGGTCGCGCCACTTTATGATGTAGAACTGCCACGGTCGCGCCACTCCTTAGACTCTTTGACGACTTCCCGAAATTAAATTTGAACTCCATGTAGGGAAACAGTGCAGCGCGGCAGCGCCACAGGAGGTGCCATCTTCCTGGCGCGGTCGTGCTCTATGAGGGCGCGGTCGCGCCATTTCACTTTCACGAAGTGTCCTCTTTTCATCTCTACTAGCCGTTGGGAATTTTAAGGATTTCTTTGAATTTTTGAACTTTTTCCCGGCGCGGTCGCGCCATTCTCTTTTTTGCTTGATTTTTCTCCTTTTTCCTTCTTTTTTCCTCAGAATTTAGATTTTCTTCTTTTACAAGGTACCTGAGACACAAAACATGTATTTGAGTTATATTTATCACTTTCATGTTCATAATCAAATCAAATTAGGAATTTATGCTCATTAAATCATGCATAAATAAGTGTCTTTTGGACACTTATCACCAGACCTCCATAAAAGCGTGGATAACATTGCTGCAGCACCGATATGAGAACATGGAAGCCCGAACTGCGTGAGTAAGGTCAATCACGGCTAACGGCTCGGGACAAGTTTGAAGGACGGCGTCTGCCCACTTGAAGTAGAAAGGTTTATAATAGGGGCTCACACACTCCATCGGTTTAGTGTCCCAAGGACCAAACCGATAGCTGTCGATAGGAAGCTTTGGTGCCGAAAAACTAACCAGATGATCGTGCATCGGACTCAACAAGATATCGCCTACGGTCTGATGTGGAGATGATGAAACCTCATCGACCCCTGGGAGATAACACACATGATCATCCTCGTCGACAACGGGACGACTCCAAAGGTCATAGATAGCCTTAACCAAGGGCACAATCACGTCGCAACCCCCATAAGCCGACGGTTTCCCAACAGATATCAGTAATGGTCTCTGCTCCTCCTTAGAGTCACAGATTCGTAAACAGTCCCGAAGAGCTCCCTTCACAGGAATTTTGACGTTCGAAAGAGTTAGGCCGAGGAAAGAGAAAGAATTCGACAGAGCAGTCATCTGCAACAAAGTGTCAAAGCCGTCAGCCAAGACTAAATCAGGTACGCACTTCGTCTCTCTCCCAATTCAAAAAAAAAAAATGCACCTCTTGCGACAAAAAGAACCAGTCACCAGACAAAAAAAAACAAGGAGAAAACCCGCGACTAAAAAAAAAAAATGGAAGTCGCAAGCAAGAAAAAACAGAGGGGCAACAAAAAGAACCAGTCGCCAAAAAAAAAAAAAAAAGAACGGAGAAACAAAAAAAAAAGAAAGTGGGGAAAATTGAAAGGGTCTACCGATTCTCTTATTTTCTGGAAGTCAATCACGTGTCCAGCAACGGAGTCGGACGCGACCAAAAGAATTCCGCACTCGGCGACGGAGCCAAGTGCGATAAAAAAGATGTCGCTACACCCGACAGCCAAACTGGGTGGAGCACATCTCCAAACTTGCGGCTAACCTCAAAACCAGCTGCAGTAAAAAAAAAGGCAGCACCTAGCGACCGAGCCAGGTGCGACCAAAACGACAACACCGTGTCTCGGCAACGATCAAGCTGAGTACAACCCCAATAGCTTTGAGTACGGCGACAGAGCCTAGCGTGACAAAAGAAAATCAGCCTCGCGACCAACAAACCGGAGGCAAACAACATCTCCAGTGCCCAACGACCAAAGACGGACACAAAAAAACAGAGAATTCAGCATCTGGCGACAGTACCAGACGCCGCACACTCGATCCCAGTGCCGGACGACCGAGTTGGACGGGAAACGAATGCTGCAAAACGAAACAGATGCCTGGCGACAGAGCCGAGCACTCTTCGAAGCTCCGCGACCAGCCACATACTGGCCGCGACCAAAACAGGTGCCTGGCGACAGAGCCGAGCACCCTTCGAAGCTCCGCGACCAGCCACATACTGGTCGTGGACGAAACAGATGCCCGACGACCATGTCGAGCACAACTCACAACTCCGCGGCCAGTTTTACATCAGCCGCGACCAAAGTAAGTGCCCGACGACCAAGCCGAGCACAATTCAAAACTTCGCGATCGAAAACAAAGACGAACGCGACCAAACAACACCCGGTGACCGAGCTGGATGTTGTGCTGCATATTCCTGCGCCTGGTGACCAAGCCGGGACCACGACCCTACGTAACCAGTGCACGTAACCTCTATCCGTCAAAAAAAAAACTAAAGGGTTCGCGACAAAAAGAAGTCGTCGCAAAGAAAAGCAGCAAGCGACAAAAAAAAGAGCAAATAAACAAAACAAAACAAAAAAAAAGCATCGCGATAAAAAGCAGTTGTAAAAAAAAAAGAGAAAAGGTCAGACAAAAAAGAAGTCGTTGCCAAAAAAAAAAAGCTGCGACAAAAAGAAGTAGTCACGAAAAAAAAAATATAGAAGGAGGACAACACAACTCGCACCCGACGACCCTTGCCGGCTATGACCTCAACACAACTTGCACCCGGCGACCCTTGCCGGCTGCGTCCTCAACACAACTTGCACCCGGTGACCCTTGCCAGCTGCGACCTCAAGGCAAATCGCACCCGGCGATGAAGCCGGGTGCGCCAGAACAGAAATTCTGCCTCACCGCGACTCGCTGGGCTCAATCGAATCAAAATTTTGGCACTCGGTGACCAAAACAAAAGTTCTATCTCCCGGCGACCGAGCCGGCTATAGCAAAAACGAAAATGAGCACCGACGACTGAGCCAGATGCAACAACATGGAAATGTAACTTCCCGACAACCCAGCCGGGCTCATTCAAAACCAATTGCCCGCACCCGACGACCATATCGGATGCGACCTCAGCATCTAGGCAACCAAGCCAAGCTGCACAACAGAATCCTGCGTCCCGGCGACCGAGCCGAATGCAAAATAACAAAAAAAAATGAAGCCCCCGCGTCCCGGCGATCGAGCCGGACGCAGCCAAAAGACAACTTCAGCACCCGGCGGCCGAGTCGAGTGCGACCAAACCGGAATTCAGCATTCGGCGATCGAGCCGAATGCGACCTAGATTAAACTCCAGCACATGGCAATAGAGCCAAGTGCACTTTCGGAACCAAACAATGTCTAAAAGACACTTATTTATGCATAAATTATTGACCATAAATTCCTAATTTGAGTTGATTATTAGCATGAAAATGACATATATAACTCAAATTCATGTTTTGTGTTTCAGGTGCCCTGTAAAAGAAGAAAATTTGGATTCTGAGGAAAATGAAGGAAAAAGGAGCAAAATTAAGCCAAAAAGAGAATGGCGCGACTGCGCCGGGAAAATGTGCAAAAATTCAAATAAATGGCAGAAATTCCCAATGGCTAGTAAAGATTAAAAGAAGACAATTCGGGAATGTGGAATGGCGCGACCGCGCCTTCTGTGGGCGTTACCGCGCCAAGAAACTGGCGCTACCTCATTCTGTGACCACATGGATGCGCCAACGAGATGCCAAATACAGAAGTGGAGTTGCCGTTCAGGGACCAGAGGAAAAGTCAAAGGAGTGACGCTGCCGCGCCACTTCTAAAGCTAAATTTAGCGCGACAGCGCCATGTGCTGTCATGACTCGGCACGATTTCATAGGCCATTTCCAGACTGGGAAAGAAATCTACTCCAGTGGCACGACCGCGCCAAAATCAGAAGGAAATGTGGCGCGACCGTGCCGCTGACTCAGCAACGTGAATTACGGAAATCTCGGGATTCTGACTACCAATCAAGCCTAAACTTAGGAAACAAAGTCCTAATAGCCTAAGGAAGGCATCCACAAAGATTTTAAGCAAATTGGCTCGAGTCTAGGTGCATTGAATGACCAAGAAGTGAAGATCAATTCAAAGAAGGAAACTGCTACAAAGAGAAGAAGTTGAGTCCAAAAATTATGAAGACTATATATGGAGTTCTATGTTCCAATTGAAGCCAAATTTGGACTGAAGATTCCTGAGGATACTAAGGAGCATATCACGAAAATTCAGGCAAAGCCAAGTCGCTCAAGTTCTATACTTCCAAAGTGGTGGACCCAGTGCTGAACTTGGCAGCAGAATCAAGCAACTTCTTCACATCATATCTCGAGTTTTCCAACTCAGATTAAACTCAAATTTCATGAGCAAGGCAAGGACCACAGAAGGAGGGTTCGTTTGTAATTTCAGCCAATTCTGAGGTCGGGAAATCAGAATTCAAACCCTTGGATAGAGACCAATTTACAAGTTCTGGACAGAATCCCAGCTATAAATAGAGGTCCGAGGCAGAGAGCACAGAATGAAGTTTTTGAGTTCTAAATTCAGTTTTTAGTTTAAATTTCAGTTTTTGTAGTTAGTTTGGAGTTGAGAGAAAGTCCAGAGGAAGTCGTGCACGACCTCTTGGTACTTTAGAGAGAGAAGGAGGAAGTTTTTGAGTTCTAAATTCAGTTTCTAGTTTAAATTCCAGTTTTTGTAGTTAGTTTGGAGTTGAGAGAACGTCTAGAGGAAGTCTTGCACGACCTCTTGGTACTTTAGAGAGAGGAGGAGATTCTAGCCAAGGCACGAGTGGGAGCTGAGGGCAGTCCTTCAAGGGGGTCTTCTTTACTTAATTTCTTTTCATGCTCAGGGTTGTAATTGAATCCTCTATGTGTGTTTGTTTTATTAGTATGGAGTAGTCTCTCTTTGTTGGGAAAGTCATGAACTCCTAGTTGTCTATGTTTAAGTTTTGAATTCTATAGCAAGAAAGTACTTTGCCTTTGTTTTAGAATCTGTGTTCATTGCTTATTTCTAATTTAGATTGATATCTGAAGTTTAACGAGGTTCGAATAGAGAAGTTAAAGTTCAGTATAGATTTGGGTTAGATATATGATCTTCTGATTTCTAAAACAACTTGCTTTTCTAACTAGATCGTTCCGGATTGAGATGGAGATTAGTGGAAGGTAATGTGACTGATTATAACTCTTGTTCTGAATAAAAGAGAGTTGATTTTCAAGCTTTTATATTTATGCACCTAAGATTTGAATTTTTTCGGATTGTGATGGAGTTTAAAGATTAGGTGAAAGTTATTTCCTGGATATGGGTAACCAGGTTTTAAAAAAGCTAAGTCAAGGTAAGAGTACTTGAGCTATAGAAGCAGGACTTTGCATGTTGACAACTAGGAGGGTTTGACATCTTTCCCCAATATCTCTATCTTCATAAGTTTTTCCAGAAGTTTAATTCTGTCTTCCTTTTCAGTTTTCAACAAAACCCAAATTTTATTCACCTCAATCAATTGGAAAATTTTGCTTAGGTTAGGTTCTCATCAAGGTCTCTGTGGGATCGATATCTGGACTCTCAAAGTCTATATTACTTGCTAACCTAGTGCACTTGCTAGACACCCAACAAGTTTTTGGCGCCGTTGCCGAGGACCATTGAATTGAGAGTAAGTTTAATTGAATTTTATTTTGTTGATTGAGTTTAATTTTTATATTCTGTCTTTCAGGTTTGTGCATGAAACGAAGGTCTGGTGGAGAACCACTAGCTGAACCAGATCCTGAACCTGAAAGATCACTCCTTCACCGAAGGAGAAGAAAGTCAGCAATGGAAGATCAATACCATGAAGAAGGAGCTGAGAAGACAATGGAGCATTATGTACAAGCAAACCCGAATGCTCAAAGATCAGCCATTGTGAGACCTGAAGTTCCAAGAAACTTTGAAATCAAGCCTCAAATTTTGTCAATGATTCAAAACAATTACCAATTTGGAGGTTTTTCTAATGAGGATCCTAATGAACATATTGAAATTTTTTTGGAAATATGTGATATTTTCAGGTTTAAAGATGTTACTAATGAAGCTATTTGGTTGAGAATTTTTCCTTTTACACTAAGGGATAGAGCAAAAAGTTGTTATCACACATTGCCACCAGATTCAATTCTAACATGGGATGAGCTCCAAAGGAAGTTCCTTAGTAAGTATTTCCCACCTGCCTAAACAATTAAGTTGCGTAATGCTATCTCAAATTTCATGCAGGAACATGATGAACAACTTTGTGAAGCATGGGAAAGAGTTAAGGAGCTGCTCAGAAAATGCCCAAATCATGGAATACCAAGGTGGATGCAGATGGAGATATTTTACAATGGAATTACAGTTTCCACACGAAGCTTAGTTGATGCTGCAGCTGGTGGTACTATGAACAAAAAGACTCCTAATGAAGTTTATGAACTGATTGAAGAGATGACGTCTAATATGTACCAATATCCAGTGGAGAGAAGAGGGAGAGTTGCTGGCATACATAATGTTGATAATGTGTTAGCATTGCAGGCTCAAGTCGAGTCACTAACCAAACAATTGTCAAAATTGCACACCCCCTCTTTGGTTGCTCAGATTTGTGACATGTGTGGAGGAGGACATCCCAACCATGAATGCCAAGCAGGTAACATTCAAGCTGTAAGTTCTTTAGACCAGGCTAATTATGTTTCAAATTTTCGCAGGTCCAATGATCCCTACAACAACACTTACAATCCTGGTTGGAGGAATCACCCGAATTTTTCATGGAACAACTACAACCAGCAATCCAGCACTCAACAGCCCAATGCTCAAACAAGACCACCACCTGGATTCCAAAGAGCAGCACGAGAACCAGAACAAAAAGCCAACCTTGAGGACATGATTTCAAAAATTCTAGCAAATCAAGAGAAAGGAGAAGCTTGGACTGAAGCCAGGCTTCAAACTCAAGAGGCATCAATCCGGAATCTGGAAAAACAAGTGGGACAGCCGGCAAATGCTATATCAGGTAGGAATAAAGGAACTTTACCTAGTAATTCTGAAACTAACCCAAAGGAACAGATCAAAGCCATCACTTTGAGAAGTGGGAAGGTATTAGAAGAGCAAAAGCAACCTCTGGTGGAGGAGAACAAAGCAGATCAGCAGCAAAACAAGGAAAGAGAAGAGCAAAGAGAAGAAAGAGAGGTAAGTAGGCAGCACAAGCAAAAAGGTAAGTCTTCTCAATCTCTTTCTAAAGCTGAAATAAATATGGACACCTTGCCATATCCAGAGAGAGCTAAAAAGGATAAGTTGGAAGAAAAATTTTCAAAGTTTATTGATATCTTTAAGAAGCTGGAAATTAACATTCTTTTTGTAAAAGCTCTAATGCAGATGCCACAATATACTAAATTTCTTAAAGAGGTGCTTTCAGGCAAAAGGAAGGTTGAAGAGCAAGGGACAGTGATGCTGACAAAAAATTGTAGCGCAATATTGAAAAATCAATTGCCTACCAAGCTTAAGGATCCAGGGAGTTTCACTATACCTTGTAAATTTGAAAATTTCAAGTTTAATAAAATCTTATGTGATTTAGGAGCAAGCATAAATCTAATGCCTTTGTCCATTTGCAGAAACTTAATTCTTGGAGAGCTGAAGGAGACCAATATCATGCTCCAATTTGCTGATAGATCAACCAAAAATCCCAAAGGACTAATTGAGGACGCGCTGGTTAGAATTGGAATGTTCATCTACCCATGTGATTTTGTGGTGGAGGTGGATTGGGAATTACCACTGATTCTTGGGAGACCCTTCTTAGCCACCGCAGCTGCACTAATCGATGTCAAACATGGAAAATTAACTCTTAGATTAAATGAGAAAGAAATAGTATTTGACATCAAACAAGCCATCAAAAGCCCTTCAAGTTTATGTGATGATACATGTTATTTTATTGATGTTATTGATGAATGTTCAGAACAAGTTCAGCAGGAGGTAATGATGAACGATAGCTTGGAAAGGTGTTGGCTCAATCATGCACCAAGAAAAATGATGATCCCCTCATGCAGCAAGAAGTAGCACAATTGGAGGCTGAAGGAAACGAAGAAGAGGACGAAGGGGCTGAAATCAAAGACCCATCTAAACTTAAACTCAAACCTTTGCCTAGTTCTTTGAAATATGTTTATCTTGAAAATAATTCCAAACCAGTAATTATCTCTTCTTGTTTGAATCTTAGGGAGGAAAAGCTCTTGATCGAGATGCTGAGCAAGCATAAGAAAGCAATTGGGTGGACAATTTCAGATATCAAGGGAATCAGCCCAACCACATGCATGCATAAAATTCTGATGGAGGACTCTTTCAAGCCAACAATTCAACCTCAAAGAAGGCTAAATTCAACCTTGCAAGAAGTGGTCAAGAAGGAAGTGGTAAAGTTGCTAGATGCAGAATTTGACATTGAGATTAAGGACAAGAAGGGGGCTGAGAATGTGGTGGCAGATCACTTATCCAGGCTTGAGACAGAGGAAGTAGAAAAAAAGGAGATTTCTGAACTCTTTCCAGATGAGGTTATAAGTCAGATAAAAAATTTATCTTTTCAAGCACCTTGGTTTGCTGATTTTGCAAATTTTCTTGCAGGCGGGTGGATTCCAAAGGAGCTAAGCTGGCAGCAAAGGAAGAAGTTCTTTTCTGATGTGAAACACTATTTTTGGGAAGACCCTTACCTCTAAAAAATCTGTCCAGATCAAGTGATAAGAAGGTGTGCCCCGAAAAAAGAGTTCGAATCAATTCTAAAGCATTGCCATGATGGAGAAGCAAGAAGACATTTCAGCTCAAATCGAACAGCAGCAAAGGTAATGCAATCAGGTTTCTATTGGCCCACACTTTATTAAGATTCAAAGAGGTATGTATGCACCTGTGATAGATGTCAAATGACAGGTAATGTATCTAGAAAAGATGAAATGCGTCTCACTAACATATTGGTATGTGAATTGTTTGATGAGTGGGGTATTGATTTTATGGGTCCATTTCCATCTTCATATGATTTTGAATACATCTTGGTGGCTATTGAATATGTTTCTAAATGGGTAGAAGCCATAGCTACTAGGACCAATAATGCAAGGCAGTGTTAGAATTTTTAAGAAAAAATATTTTCACCCGATTTGGAGCACCTAGAGCCATAATCAGTGATGGGGGGAAACACTTTTGCAACAGCCAATTTACCGCTTTGCTTAAAAAGTTTGGGGTGAGGCATAAAGTGGCTACACCCTACGATGCTCAAACAAGTGGGCAGGTTGAAGTGTCAAACCGAGAGCTAAAAAGAATCCTTGAGAAAACTATTAGCCTCTCAAAAAAGGATTGGGCTACTAAGCTAGATGATGCTCTTTGGGCATATAGGACAGCCTATAAAACCCCTATTGGCACCACACCATTTAGATTGGTACATGGAAAAACATGTCACCTACCTGTGGAATTAGAACATAGAGCATATTGGGCTACTAAATTCTTAAATTTTGATGTGCAAAAGGCAGGAGAAAAGAGATTGCTGGATTTGAATGAGCTGGAGGAGCTGAGGTACTGGGCCTATGACAATGCTAGACTCTACAAGCTGAAAACAAAGAGATGGCATGACAACAACATTAGGATGAAAAACTTTGAGGTAGGCCAGAAAGTACTTCTGTACAATTCACGATTAAATCTCTTTCCTGGGAAATTGAAATCTAGATGGCAAGGACCCTATGAAGTTGTTGGGGTATCAAACTTTGGAGCATTCGAGATTCAACACCCAAAGAATGGAGACAAATTCAAGGTGAAAGGGCATAGGCTGAAACTATATCAAGAGAGGTTTCCAGCTGAAACCTCTGTTGTGCATTTGATAAATTGAGGCCTTAAGATATCTGTTAGTGTAGGAATAGGAGTAGGACTTTGTGTGCAAGTAGATTTGAATACTGTTTTTTTAAATTTTTAGGTTGTGTTTTAAATTCGTAGGAGATTTTGATTTATTTTCACTATTTGAATAGACATAGGATAAGAAGTGTGATAGATTAAAAATTTACAGCTTTCCAAAACCAGAAAACCACAAAAAAAAAAAAAAAAAAAAAATTGGAAACTGGGAAGTAACGCTACCGCGCCAGATCGCGAAACCCAGAACTTAAGTTCTGAACCGGCGCGGCCAGTGGGGTCGAAGTGCCGGTTCGACTCATGCGGGGCAAGGTTTAGGAGGTTTAAAACATCATTTTGGGAGCTTTTCAACCCAAAACAGTGCGATAACCCTAGAGTCCCATCTTCAACCTCCCCAGATCACCTTCCAACTAAGAGATTTCTCGACGAAAACCTCGCCAGAAACACCTCGGGATTCGGCGCTGAACACTGTTCTAGCAGAAAAGCACTTCGGGCAAGGCATCTTTGGAGTAGTTTTTGGAAAAATCTGGAATCAACCTCCAAAAACCAAAGGTACGAAGGCATAGAGGATACTTCCCAGTTTATTTTGGGCTAAGTTTGGGGTATTTTCATTGAGGAACAAGGGAGAACAAAGTTCTGAAAGTTAGGGGTTCATTTTCGATTTCAGCAAAAATTTTGGGCAGAAAAATAGTGTTTTTTTTGCCACCTTTCGGGGCTTAAATAGAAATACCTGGGCTTAATCTTGGAAAAGGGAGTTTAGTCTCTCAAAATACACACTTAGAGCTTCCCAACGCCCCACTTTGCAGCTCCAGCCGATCTCTGAGCTAGGAGAACCATGCCCCTCAAAAAGGCCAAAAAGCACTTTTGCACAGTTAGTCACTTGTAATGGCAACTCAGAAAACCTACCAGAGGTCAAGAGCCAAAGTGCCAAAGATGTGGGATAAAGAGAGGTTTGCAACAGCTGAGGGACATAAGAGGTTTAATGATTTAATATCCAAGTGCAACCTCCACATGTAAAGAGGGTTCATAATGGATGAGTTGATCAAAGAAAAATACGGGGCCATGATTGAAGAGAGAGGATGGACCAATTGGGTACAAACCCCCATAGCAGCAAGCATTCAACTGGTCCAAGAATTTTATGCCAACTTACCAAACCAAAGAACTTGGCATTTCTTTGTAAGGGGAAAGTGGATCCAGTTATACCCTCTTGACATCAACAACTACTTGCACACTCCTGATGTCCCCACCGAACAACTGACTACTTTGAGAGAGGAGGTCAGTGCTACAGAGATTGGAGAGAGGCTATGTCCAAAAGGAGCAAAGTGGGAGACCAGGAAAGGTAAATTGCTGCATTTTCAGAGACAGGATATGCATGTAGATGCTAAGGTATGGTCTCTGTTCCTATTTACCAAATTGACGTCCACTTCCCACCTCACTGAAATCACACCGGAGAGAGCTTACTTCTTACAAGCTCTATTTGAGGATATTCCCATCAATGTGGGGAACATTATCCATAGCCAAATCATGGCTATGACTTACCACAAAAGAGGAAGACTCCCCCCTCTCTCATCACTACCATTTGCTTGGCTAATGGGATAACACTAAGCCCAACAGAACCATTGGAGAAAGTTCCCAGAGGCATCTCAGCCAGTTCAGTGAAGCAAATCATGAGAGAACACCCACCAACCAGATCAGTAGCAAGTTCTAGCAAATCCAAGGAGATGGACATGGCTACCCTCCATGAGAGGATGAGTGGGTTAGAGAAAAAGATGGGAAAGCTGACCACCTATAACAAGAAGATGTGGAAGCTGTGGGCCCAGCATGAAGGTATTCCAGAAGACCAGCTGCCTACTGGAGATACCTCTGAAGAAGAAGGAGAGGATTCAGAGGGAGAATAAGATGAGGAGGAAGAAGAAGATTAGAAAATTTTAGCTTTTGCTAGTTCTTTTACACTTTTTCTTTCTGGAAATTGTGTGTGAGCTTGCTTTGTGTGTGCTTGTATCTGAGAGTGTGATTTAATGCAATTTCATTAATATGTACTCAATCTCCATTCATATTAATGAAATTTTGATTTCTACTCTCAATGATTTGTGTCAAAGCATGCTTTTAATAATTCCTCCAATGAAAATGTGTGAAAAATAACTCTACACCTGCCTGTAACTGATACTAACTTGTCCAAGAGGGAAGGATTGAAATATTCATTCAGGTTCCGAAGAATTCTTGAAATTACTCGGCACGTCCGCGCTACTGTCTTAAGGAGGATCAACCACTACAGAGGTAAGGAAGCACAAATTCCACTGCAGGTATTATTCTGATGAACTATATTATGCCTGAGAGACATTTCACATCTGTTTCATTTTCAATCACTCACAATCATGCAAGTGTTTGGTACTAACCATGAAAGCAGAATTCAAAAGCACCAAGGGAGTGCCATCCAACCTCAACAAGGGAAGTATCTTGTTTACTCCTATGTTTATTGCTGCTTTGAGGACAAAGTAGGTTTTTAAGTTTGGGGTGGGGATACTCTTCATGATTTCTTCATGAATTTACATATGGATTTAAAAACTCTGTTTTTTTCAAAAATTCACCAAAAATTCCAACAAAGATTTTGAAAAATACCAGTGAAAATCCCTGATCATATGAATAACATGATTCATTCTCTGGAAAATATTTTAGTTCAGATGCTTAGTCTTGAATGGATGAGAATTTTCTTTAAAAATAGTTTTTGAAAACAAAGTACAAGTGAGCAAGTTGATTTCAATCACTAGAACCAACCTGAGGAAAACTTGAGGCGAAACAGAGAAAGATTTTCAAAATTCTAAGGTGATTTAGGCACCTATTTAAAAATCGTTTGAGCCTTTTTCAAAGCCACCCATTTCAATGCAAAAGTTGCATCACCTTTTGTCAAACTTTTTCAGCCAAAAAGATCCTTGTTCTGTTTGAATGTCCCATGCTACATGAGCTAGCCTTAGTGATCAATTAACTTGTTTCTTCCTTACCTATGATTCTCCAAATTATTGAAGTGTTCTGTTTGAATGAGCATGGATCAAGATTTTGAAGTTATAAGGAGGGATGGATGAAGGGTATAGAAATATTTCTTTGTAAAGGGGAAGAAGGAGCAAGAGGGGAAAAAAAAAGGAAAAATTCTGGGCTGAGTAGGAGAAAGGCCACCTTGTGTGTGCACCGGGACTCGGGCCTTAGCAAGCTTAGAGTCTCTGAGTCAACCGGCAAGGTAAGCTGGACTCCAAACAAAGCCAAAGAAAAAGAAAGAAAAGGTTGTGGGTTAGTTAAGGGAAAGGCCACCTCGTGTGTGCACCGGGTCTCGGGCCTCAGCAAGCTTAGGGACTCTGAGTCAACTGACGAGGTAAGCTAGACTCTGAACAAAACCCAAATAAAAAGATACATGAGAAAGAAAAAAAAAAAGGAAAAGAAAAAAAATGAGGGATCAATGCAAAAAGAATAAGTTTGGGGTGGAAGAGCTTGGAGGAAAAGTCACAAATTCAATTCATGCTCAGGAAAATGGAAAATGGATATGAGGAGGAGAATAAAACCCAAAAGAAATAGCCAAAAATCTTCATCATACCCATTACCCCTGCCTCATTACAACCCATGAAGACCTATTGATCAGAATTGAGAATTCCTTCAAGTTAGTGGAGAATGGACTGAGGGTTGGCTTATGGAGTTGAATTCAGACTTCTCACTTGTATGAGAATGTACATCTTTGAAAAATTTGAAGAAAATTCGAAATCTGTTTTGACTAAGCAAGAAGAACCATCATTAAGAAAGAAGTGAATCATCTATCTTGAAAACTTTAAAAGGTAGGATCACTGAATTTTTCTTAGTCTTTACAGAACCATCTGGTATTTATTGCAGAGTTTTGCTCGAGGACGAGCAAAGGTTTAAGTTTGGGGTTGTGATAAGTGCCTAAAAGACACTTATTTGTGCATGAATTATTGACCAAAAATTCCTAATTTGAGTTGATTATTAGCATGAAAATGACATATATAACTCGAATTCATGTTTTGTGTCTCAGGTACCCCATAAAAGAAGAAAATCTGGATTCTGAGGAAAACGAAGGAAAAAGGAGCAAAATTAAGCCAAAAAGAGAATGGCGCGACTGCGCCGGGAAAATGTGCGTAAATTCAAATAAATGGCAGAAATTCCCAACGGCTAGTAAAGCTTAAAAGAAGACAATTCAGGAATGTGGAATGGCGCGACCGCGCCTTCTGTGGGCGCTACCGTGCCAAGAAACTGGCGCTACCTCTTTCCGTGACCACATGGACGTGCCAACGAGATGCCAAATACAGAAGTGGAGTTGCCGTTCTGGGACCAGAGGAAAAGGCTAAGGAGTGGCGCTGCCGTGCCACTTCTACAGCTAAATTTGGCGCAGCCGCGCCATGTGCTCTCATTACTCGGCACGATTTCGAAGGCCGTTTCCAGACTTGGAAAGAAATCTACTCCAGTGGCGCGACCGCGCCAAAATTAGAAGAAAATGTGGCGCGACCGCGCCGCTGACTCAACAACGTGACTTATGGAAGGTATCCACGAAGATTTTAAGCCTCAACAACGTGAATTACGGAAGATTTTAAGCCGCTGACTACCAATCAAGCCTAAACTTGTGAAACAAAGTCCTAATATCCTAAGGAAGGTATCCACGAAGATTTTAAGGAAATTGCCTCGAGTCTAGGTGCATTGAATGACCAAGAAGTGAAGATCAATTCGAAGAAGGAAACTTCTGCCAAGAGAAGAAGTTGAGTTTCAAAATTATGAAGACTATATCTGGAGTTACTATGTTCCAATTGAAGCCTAATTTGGACTGAAGATTCCTGAGGATACTAAGGAGCATATCACGAAAATTCAGGCAAAGCCAAGTTGGATTTGTGAAGTTCTATACTTCCAAAGTGGTGGACCCAGTGCTGAACTTGGCAGCAGAATCAATCAACTTCTTCACATCATATCTCGAGTTTTCCAACTCAGATTAAATTCAAATTTCGTGAGCAAGGCAAGGACCACATAAGGAAGGTTCGTATGTAATTTCAGCCAATTTTGAGGTCGAGAAAGCAGAATTCAAACCCCTGGACAGAGACCAATTTACAAGTTCTGGACAGAAGCCCAGTTATAAATAGAGATCCGAGGCAGAGAGCATAGGATGAAGTTTTTGAGTTCAAAATTCTGTTTTTAGTTTAAATTCTAGTTTTTGTAGTTAGTTTGGAGTTGAGAGAAAGTCCAGAGGAAGTCTTGCATGACCTCTTGGTACTTTAGAGAGAGAAGGAGGAGATTCTAGTCAAGGCACGAGTGGGAGCTGAGGACAATCCTTCAAGGGGGTCTTCTTTACTTAATTTCTTTTCATGCTCATGGCTGTAATTGAATCCTCTATGTGTGTTTGTTTTATTAGTATGGAATAGTCTCTCTTTGTTGGGGAAGTCATGAACTCCTAGTTGTCTATGTTTAAGTTCTGAATTCTATCGCAAGAAAGTACTTTGCATTTGTTTTAGAATCTGTGTTCATTGCTTATTTCTAATTTAGATTGATATCTGAAGTTTAACGAGGTTCGAATAGAGAAGTTAAAGTTCAGTAGAGAGTTGGGTTAGTTATATGATCCTCTGATTTCTAAAACAACTTGCTTTTCTAACTAGATCGTTCCAGATTGAGTTGGAGACTAGTGGAAGGCAATGTGACTCATTATAACTCTTGTTCTGAATAAGAGAGTTGATTTTCAAGCTTTTATATTTATGAACCTAAGATTTGAATGTTTCCGGATTGTGATGGAGTTTAAAAATTAGGTGAAAGTTATTTCCTGTATATGGGTAACCAGGTTTTAAAAAAGCTAAGTCAAGGTAAGAGTACTTGAGCTATAGAAGTAGGACTTTGCATGTTGACAACAAGGAGGGATTGACAGCTTTCCCCAATATCTCATCTTCATAAGTTTTTTCGGAAGTTTAATTTTGTCTTCCTTTTCAGTTTTCAACAAAAACCCAAATTTTCTTCACCTCAATCAATAGGAAAATTTTGCTTAGGTTAGGCTCTCATCAAGGTCTCTGTGGGATCGATATCTGGACTCTCAAAGTCTATATTACTTGCTGACCTAGTGCACTTGCTAGACACCCAACAACAAAGCCAAGTGCACTTTTGGAAACAAACAATGTACAAAAGGTTGTCAGTTTGTCGTGTTGACAAATTGACAGATGCTTAGAGTGCAAAAAAAAAGGAGAGAGAGATAAAAAACGTGAAAAGAAAGAGAGAGAGACTGAGGGAGGAGTTGAAAATGAGAGGAGAGAAAAAGAAGAAGAAAGAGGGAGGAAGAGAAGAAGAAAGAAAAGAGAGTGGGATTGACCTGGGCTGACTCGAATTCAATCCGAACCCACCAGGAGAAGAAAAATCTTATAGTACCTTTAAATTATGGGTCGCAGAGAAGTTCTGACACATGTCGGGAAGGTTGCAGAGTCAAATCGCAGCAGCAGGTTGCAGTCCCAAATTTTGCAGACAAAGACAGTCTCAACAGCCAAATTTGCAGGCTGAGACAGAAACCCCAAAATTGCAGCCTGTTCCTGAAGTCAAATTCACTACCTCCCAATTAATCCTTCAAATTTGCAGTCTGACAGAGAAGCTGAAGTCGCAGACTGGCAAATTCCCCAAATTCGCAGTCTAACAGAGAAGCTGAAGTCGCAGACTGGTAAATTCCCCAAATTTGGAGACTAATAGGAAATCAAAATTTGTAGATTGGTAGAGGTATCAAAATTGCAGACTGTCTTCCCTTCCAAGTTCGTAGTCTGCCCTCCCAATCTAGTTCGCAGGTAAAGAAACCAAAATCAATCAAATTCGTAGCCTGTCTCAGAAGCCAGAATCGCAGCCTGTATCAGAAGCCAAATTTGCAACCTGTATTAGAAGCCAAATTCGCAACCTGTATCAGAAGCCAAATTCACAACCTGTCTCAGAAGTCAGAATCGCAACCTGTCTCAGAAGCCAGAATCACAGTCTGTCTCAGAAACCCAATTCGCAGACCGTCCCTCAAGTCAGAATCACAGAGTGCACCCAGATGAAGGAGGAGAAAGCCTTTTAATCAGATTATCCCTAATCCACGGGGAGTGGATAAGGGTCTTCTCCACTTAAGAAGGAGATTATCACATAAAGGGGTGGGACCCACATTCCCTTACCCCAAGCCGCCTGCGACCTGCGCAGAAGCCAATGCGTCGACAAGGAGAGTCTCCCACTTTGCCGTAGGAATCAGGTCAGCCAGAGTGGGCCCCACTACACCCTCTCCTACGCAAATCTTCTTCCTAGCTTGTCAATTCAACTCGCAGAAAGAACTCTAGTACGTCAAAAAAAAGGGGGACAACAAAACTCAAATTCAGCCTCTTAAGCCTCATTCGGGTGCACACCCTCTCCTTGGCACGATGACTTTCGATCTATTCCGCAACATCGCCCTGCGACACAACCCGAAGGAGACCTCTCGAACCAAAGTCGCTGAGACTCGCAGAAGTCTTCAAAATCCATCGCGATTACCTTCTCTGAGGTTTCGAAACGACCTTCGGCTACCACATTCCAACAGCAGTCACTCAGTCAAACTTCAATTCGACGTCGCTACTCAACTTGAACGACATCTCGGCTCAGGTACACCGTCTCTCTACATAACCATACATATTCTGCATGTACGCGTATACAAAAAAAAGAAAGGGAGAAAATCGAACAAAAAAGAGAAAAAGCAAACAACTCTAAAATAGCATGAGAGCCAAAAAAAAAGAAGAAAAGAAAAGAATGAAAAATATATATACATACAAAGTGTACAGAAAATATACACTGTCCTAAAAAAGCAAGAGGATAGAAGAACAGTACACAAAAGATAAACAATCCTAAAAGAGTAAGAAGATCGAGAGAAAAAAAAAAGAAAAAAGTGTAGCATGTGTGCGTTCTTCTTCAATTTCGAAACTCGCTCGTTCCTCCAGAACGGTCAAGTTTCGAAAGGAGGCAATCTGTATGCACCATAATGCGGCTAGCCCAATTTCGACGAGTCCAACAACCCACCGTTACATCAAACAACGATTGTGGGTAGGCTCTGTCGATCCTCGAAGTCCATCCGCTGCAGCCCATCGCGAGGTCCAACCGCGTCGTCACGTCATCGACACAGTAGTCGCCCTCGTCAGCAGAAATCGTCGAGTCAGCAAGCCTCATCAGCTCATCACCCAACTCAACAGTTAACGACCAGTTCTGGTCGTTAACCGAGGGAGGAAAAG
Organism: Aristolochia fimbriata; assembly: GCA_019845555.1. Classification (NCBI taxonomy): domain Eukaryota; kingdom Viridiplantae; phylum Streptophyta; class Magnoliopsida; order Piperales; family Aristolochiaceae; genus Aristolochia; species Aristolochia fimbriata. The sequence goes on from CM034078.1 coordinate 23,453,484, forward strand.
GAGGCCACGATACTGGTCTTCCTCCTCCCCTCTTCTTCCTCAACCTCATCAACAGAAAGAGGATCACGATCCCCTTTCCCAGGCAACCCACTTCAACAATTACAGAGTCGGCTACAAAAAGCTGGGAATTCTCACGCAGAAGGGTTGGAAAAAATCGAATTCGAGAGCTCTTGCCGAGAAAATACTTCACTCACAGAAGTTCTTTCTTTCTCGAACGAAGGTCTGAAAATCCCTTCACCGAGAAGAAACTCCACGCATAGAAGCTCTCTCGAACCCGAGAAGTTCAGCAACTCGCCGTTCGTCGTTCAACAATTTGACCAGGAGCAGCTCTACACGATCGCCGACAACATCACAAGTCGACACACGCGGAGCACAAATACCATCGTCCGACCAACCAAAACCACACAAGTTCGTGAACGTTCATTCCAGCAACTCGAGTCTCGACGACGACTTGCCAGAAGCTTAAACTTCAACAAAATTGTAACGGAGATCGAATCAGAGGAAGCATAGGAGATTGTACTCGCTTTTTCCTGATACGAACACAATTGTAACACGAATTATTCTGATATTATCGATATAATCTCTCGATCGCGCCCCTTCGTGGACCGGCGGATTTTCGGTGAAACAATACTTAATCAAGGGAAAATTTTCTTCACTAATTTTTGTTCTTTGCTTATAGTCAATTAAATGCATCATTTGATCCTCTTGTGTTTTCTTGCCTTTTATGAGACGTGGATAGGTCCAAGGAGCAAATTTGATTGTAAAGTTTTTTTTCTGTTATTTTTTCTTCTTAAAATGTTTTTGTATGCACCAAAACGTGTACAACCCAAATTTGACGAGCCCAGAAATCCACCAATCCATCAAACAATTGTCGTGGATAGACTTCGTCGATTCTCGAAGTCCGTCGTCGCAGCCCATCGCGAGGTCCAGCCACGTCGCCGCATCAGCAACACAGTTAGCATAAATCCGTTGCGTCATCACCAGTCAGCACACCTTGTCATAATCCCACTCAACTTAACAGTTGAACGACCAATTCTGGTCGCCAACCGAAGAAGCCAATTGAGGAGTTCACGATCCTGGTTCTCATCTCCTCTCCCAACTACAACAGCAGAAAGGGGATCGTGATCCCCTTTCCCAGGAAAAATCCTCAACAACTGTACAGACAGGCTATAAAGAGCCAGAAAGTCTCTGTCGCAGGGGTTGGAAAAAATCTGGTCTGAAAGCCTTGTGTCGAGCAACACTCTGATGCACAGAAGCTTTCTCTCGAAACGAAGGTCTGAAAATTCCTTTATCGAGAAGAATTCCACGCACAGAAACTATCTCGAACCAGAGAAGTCAAGCCACTTGCAGTATGTCATTCAACAATTCGACCAGGAGCAGCTCTACACATTCTCCGGAAACGTCACAAGTCGATACATGCGGAGCACAAATACCTCCGTCCGACCGACTAAAGCCATAACAGTTTGTGCACACTCATTCCTGAAACTCGAATTTCGACGACGTCTTCTCAAGAAGCTTCAACTTCACAAAATTTACACGGAGATCGAATCAGAGGGATACTAGGAAATTGTACTCGCATTTTTTTGATACTCACACCCAAATTGTAACACAAAATTACTCTATAATAATCGAATTATTCTCTCGGTCGCGCCTCTTCGCGGACCGGCGGATTTTCAGCGAAACAGATTTGGCTCGCCTGGTGGGACATTTCCTACCTCTCATCTCCTTCTCTGTTCCAACAAAAAAAAATCTCTCAGCCATGGCCAGGAACGCCAACAACGGCAACAACAACAACAACAAGGGCAAGCAAATTGCCACCTCGAGCTTTGCTCACCGGCCCCTGCCGCGACTGTAGGCTCAATCGCAGGGGCTCGCGGACCAGCTGCCGCATCTCCGGCCAATCTCCATGCTTCGACCTCTCCACCACCTACCACTCGCCCAATCACAAGGCCTTGGCCAGAAGTTTGTCCACCGGACAAGCTCCCTTCATGCACGACGCGCGCCGTCCAAGCGCCGTATTCGTGCCACAGGCTACCGCGGTTTCCATCAAGCCAGCTGCGGCATCTGCCAAACCGATTCCAGCGATGGCCAAGCCAACATATTTGGCCGTCGCTGCCTCTATCCTCCTCGCAACCCGACTGTCAGCCCGACTCAGTTGCCACCATCGCGAAGGTGCTCCATCGTCCCTGCCCTCGTGCAGCGATACGAACAACAAGGGGGTATGACCTCCTCCACTGCGGCAAGAATGCATTCATCGCCGGCCTCCTACGTATAGAGAGCGACGACCACAAATAATTCACCGATAGTGACTATCTCGCACGATCTTCTAGCTGCACTCACCGCAGCAGCCAGTCCATCACCAATCCGCTCACCTCACCGACAAACACCGACGACCTCTCCTGCCGTGCTATCGCCCATCTCATCCTGCCGAATCTCACCAGTGACTGCCACCGCAAGCCCGTCACCCATCAAAACTACATACCGTGCTCAACTGACAGCGGCCGGTTCTCCCTCCGGTCGCCCACCGCTACCACTCCACACTTGAGAATACTAACGACCGTTTCCCCAATGCGGTCGCCGGCCAAAATCTCACCACTTCGATCTGCGTCGGGGACAGCTTTGCCGATGCAGACCGTCAAAATGGCCGCGATGACAACCTCGGCCAAGACAATTGAAGAACAGCTTGCCGAAATGCAAGCTGTACTTAAAGAGCAAAGACAGCAGTTGTGCATCAAAGACGCACAACTTGCAGATCGCGACCTCCAAATCGCGAAGATCTTGGAGCGGCTCGAAATGGGCGTAGCTACAAACAACACCGGTGGCGTTTCTCAAGAGGTCGACCCAAACCGGCCGACTACCAGTGGTTCAGCCGAACCACCACAAGAAGACCTTGCCTTCGACGACAAGCTGCCGCCCGTCGAACCAGTAGCCATTCGCAGAGGCTGAGCCGTAGCAGACCCGGCTGCTCTCACACTCGGAGTAGTCACCGAGCTCATTAACCGCGTTGTATGGAACAGCTCGGGCGACAACAAATCTGTCGCATACGGGAGGCCTTACACGCAGAGGATTCAAAATATCCCAATGCCGGTCGACTACCATCCTCCAAAATTCCAGCAGTTCAATGGCGACGGGCACCCCAAACAGCACATCGCTCATTTCATTGAAACCTGCAACAACGCCGGCACCGACGATGACTTACTCGTCACTGGTCAAACAGTCTGGCCGGTCACTGAAGGGAAATGCCTTCGACTAGTACATCGAGCTGCCCCAGGAGTCTATCGATAGCTGGGAACAATTGGAGCGCGAATGCTTCAGCCGGTTCTACAGTACCCGGCGCATCGTTACATTGGTCGAGATTGCCAACTTGAAACGAAAGAAGGGCAAAAAGGTCGTTGACTATATCAACCGGTGGAGGAACCTGAGCCTAAATTGCAAAGAAAGCTCAAACATGTCCCTCGAAGCCGAAATTGTGATGTTCTCTCGAGGGATGCAGTGGGAACTCCTGTGTTATATTCGAAGTCGGAGGTCAACCGACTTTCAAGAGCTCGCAAGAGAGGCTCATAACATGGAGAACCTCATGGAGGAGCGAGGAGAAGAAGTTCCCTCATCTGCTAACCCTCGCAAAAAGGGGAAGGCACCAACCGCGACCGCGCCTAAAGACACAAAGGAAAAAACAAAAGCTTCCTTCGCGACGAACGCTTTCGAACCAATCAAGGTTGGAAGCAAGGTTAAAGCTACTTATGTCCCATGACAGCTAACCGGGGGCATGCATCGAAGGCCTTCGCTGGGGAACGACAGGCCAAAACATACCTGTTCGCTGACGCGGATGTTTCTATCATGCTCGACCAGCTCCTCGACAACCAGTTACTAAAGTTGCCAGAAATTAAAAGACCTGGCGACCTATCCAAGACCAAAGATCCAAATTTTTGCAAGTATCACCCCTTGGTCGGGCACCCGACTGAGAAGTGCTTCGTCTTGAAAGACAGGATCATGGAGCTGGCGGCTCAAGGCCGTATTGAAATCGAAGGAGCCGAAAATACGACGTCCTCACATGTCATCTCCATCCAGCTGAGCCAAACCGGCGAACTCGGCCACACAAACAACAGGTCGTGAGGAAGGACTACCGTCCAAAATCCGGTCCCTCCAACCGACTCCACAACAACATACGACCATCGGCTAAGGTCGCACCAAAATCGGCACCCCGTGAAGCAGCCGCTGCCGACACAGAGGGGTGGATCCTGGTCACCCGGAGAAAGAAGCCTATCCGAGAAATCGAATCGGCACCGGCAAACACGAAAACAAAGGCGAAGCGGTCAAACAAAAAAGCCGCGAAGCGCCAAAAGAAAGCTCCTAGGACCAACGTCTAGGGGGCAAACAAAGAAAAGAAGACCCGTCACACTGGCGGAGTTCTTCCCAAAGGAGTTCTTCGGGCCGCCCGCAATGGTGGCGACCTGTTCGACAGCTCCTCCCTAGCAAACAACACCAAGAGACAAAGGCAAACGGCCGGTCGTCGAATGCGATGACCTCAAGACGTCACTCAAACAGATCTCATCACTTAACGAGATAGAAGACGACCTCGACTTGGCCATTCGGTCAAGACAAGCTTTAATTCGAGTCCTTGACAAACCAGAGGAACTCCAAGCCGAAGTCGAAATGCTGCTCATGAGGAAGAATGACTTGCCGAAAGTCGGGTTAACTCCACCTTACAGAAAGGAGGAAGAAGATGCTCACTCCTCTGCGCAAATGGTAAAATCAGAAGAAGCACTTGCCGTCTCATGTCCACCGTGCATGACTTTTCGAGAAGAGGACGCGCAGTTGGGGACAAAGAACCACAACAGGCCGCTGTTCATCTCCGGCTACATTAGAGACCACAAAATCAATCGCATTCTCGTCGATTGTGGATCCGCAGTCAACATTCTGTCGATTCTCACAATGAAGAATGTCGTCCTCTTAGCTGGCGACCTCTCTCCGAGCTCTCTCCTCATCCAAGGCTTCAATCAGGAAGGCCAGAGGACACTCGGTATGTCTCGCTCAAATTTCATATCGGCGACATGGTGGCTGAGACCCATTTCCAAGTCATCGACTCAAGAAATCCTTATAATTTGCTCTTGAGTCGGCCGTGGCTTCACACAAACGGAGTGGTACCGTCCACACTTCATCAGTGCTTCAAGTATTGGGAGAGCGGCGAGCAAAAGACGGTGTAAGCCGATGAAAGTCCATTCACGGAGGCAGAGGCATCATTCGCAGATGCCAAATTTTATCTGACGACCAGACTTACAGTCAAATTGTCATTCTAGTTGAACCAGGCGTCAAATGCCAAGAACTCTTTGCCTCTAAAACAGACTCCGACACAAGCTCTGTCGCACAACCAACCGGCGCACAAAAAGCAGCCGGTACACAACCATGAACCGGCCACAAAACTGTCGGTGCCTACGCAAGTCGCGACTCCCAAACAGGCGGAACAACAACCGGCCACAACAACTCCAACATCGACGCAACGTAATGTACCTATCTTACGGTACATTCCGCAGTCGCAAAGAAAGAAGGGAGAAGCTCCCTTGGTCATCTGCCACAAAATTTAGCTGACCCCCTTCGTGAAAAAGGTCACCCTCCCACTGCCAAAGCTCGAAGATCAGAACATCGTGAAACAACTCCCAAGCCACGAGCAGTTGCCGTCTACCCGTTCCAATGAAGGCTTCGACCCAAACGCATACCGGCTGATGGCCAGAGCCGGGGGCAAATTCACAAAAGACCAGCTTCACGAGAAGCTATCCATCGCTCTGCCGGTCCTCACACCGGAATTGGAAAAGCTAAGGAAAGAGGGTTGCCAAATCAGTCAAGGTCGTCTAGGCCTCGGCTACCAGAAGGGGAAGCCAATCCGTATCTATGGAGCTAAAAAGCCAATTAAAATTACTAGAAAGACATTGGCTGACGTCCACCAAGTTTCAGTCGGCAAGACTTCAGCAATGAAGAAAGACGCTCCGAAACCGGTGGTCATCTACACTTTGAAAGCAGCCATCGCACGAGCTCGAGCACATGACTCAGTGACAGTAAACAACATCTCCGTCGCCGACCACAACAAAGAAGATGACGAGTTTGTCTTGAAAGAGGCCCCGGCTACATTCGAGAAAGGCGACTTGGTGCTAGCAATCCGACGACCAATGCTCTTTACGAGCAAAACTGGGGGCAAGGTTGCGTCGAAATGGGAAGGACCATACGTGGTGCAGGAAGCCTATACCAATGGCGCCTACAAGCTCGTAACTTCAAACGGTTCGGAGTTGCCGATAATGAATGGTAAATTCCTCAAACTCTTCTACGCATGAGGGGGCAGCGAAAAGAAAAAAGAAAAGAGAAAGTCAAATAAAAGGAGCCAACGTTTCTCATTTCAACAAAATAGGAATAATGCGAGCCTCGCAACAAAAAAAAAAAAAGGGTACAAGTAAAAAAAAAAGAACAAAGAAAGTTACATCAGACCTGTGGGAGTTCAAAGTCGGCCACACGTCGCTACAACCGAATCACCTCAGCACGAGTCTCAGAAAGTTCCCTCGTCTCCATTTCGTCGAAGATGGGGCGCTAACGAACTGATACGAACTGAGCCTGAAGGGTCACTACTTCCTCTTCAAAGACGTCAATGCCCTTCTAAACGTCACCGAGATCTTGACCATCATCTCGGAGCTCGACCTCCAGCCCCTCCTCCATCACCGTCGCTCCTCGAGTCCTCCTTGGTCCCCGACAGACTGTCGGACACCGGCTGGAGACTCCTCAACACCGCCTCCTTCCACCCCGATGTCGTCGTCGCCAAGGACGACTCCGGCAATGTCAAGACCATCAACGACGCCGTCAACTCGGTTCACCTCTTCCATCAGACCAGCTTCAGGAATATTTTGAGTTACGACATTGTCACATACGCCAGCAATGGAAAAGAAAACATATGCAAAAAAAAAGAGGAACGGGGCGGGGCTGGTTTTTGGAAACCTGTCCCCGCTCCGTGAAAATTTGGGGAAACCCGTCCCCGCGAAAACCTGCCCCGCGGATTTATTTTGTAAACCCGTCCCCGCCCCGCGGGGTAAAAAACCCACCCCGAACCCGAAAAAACCCGACCTGACCTGATCCGCCCCATTAAATATTAAAAAAATATTAAAATATAAAATAAATATAAAATAAATATTATAAATATATAAACATATAAATAATTATAAATCATGTAAAATTAACATTTTTTTTAAATATAATATTTATTAATATATTTTTTTACATATTTACTTTTTAATATATTTTTAAATAAATATTAAGTGGGTCGGGTCGGGTTTCTGGGGCGAAACCCGTCCCCGCCCCGAACCCGTGACGGGTTTCGCTGCAAAAACCCGAACCCAACCCGCAGGGTAAAAATGTAAACCCGAACCCACTTTAAGTGGGTCGGGTCGGGGCGGGTTCCCTGCTAACCCGTTCCCGCTGCCATCCCTAGCTCTGTGATGTCGCACACTAGAAGAAAGTCGCTGCAGGACCGTAATCGCGAATGAAACCGCGAGGGTTCGGATTTGCGAACGGAGAGAGACGGAGGTCGCAGAGGAGGACGTCACCCTTAATGATGCTCTCCAGGGGCATTTGGATGCGGGACACGGTCAATCTCCGATTCGAGGAATCCGACGAGTCCGAGGAGATGAAATTCTGCGCCAGGGGGTGTTCTAGGTTCCTGTGCGGCCTTGCCCAACCTCCAGGTCTCTTGCCACTACGACATGGCCAACAGGAAGCTCCGCTACTCTATTAATGGCGTCTCTTTCACCACTCCAACACTGCCCGCGAAGAGAAAAAATTTGAAACCGCGCGACTGCAGTCTTCGCGTCGTCACCGGAGAAGACGGCCGGAAGCAGCGATAACAAAAAAGCGCGACTTCCTGCCTTCTGTTGCGCCCACCAGAAAAAAAAAAAATAGAGAGGAGAACGAAGAGAAGAAACGGAGAGACAAAGAACAAAAAAAAAAACAGAGAGAGAAGGGAGAGAGATGGGAGGCTGTGCGAGCAAACCCAAGGGTCTGAAGTCCGAGACTACCGAGATCCCCCCTCCTACCGGAGAACTGCGCCGTCTGCGATTCCACGGCTAAGGAGGAGTCCGCCGCCCACCACAGCCTCCGGGAGGCCCAAGTCGCAGCGGCGGAGACCGACGAAGACAGACAGGGATCCAACAAACGTCAATCTCTCAAAAATTGTTTCAAGGAGAGTGAAGAGAGAGAATTAGCTGCCCCAGGTTCAAGAAGACGAAGGACGGCCTCTTCGAATTCTCATCCTGGTGTCTCCCCATGGAGCGATGGAATCGGGTCTACGATCTCTTGAACTAGAACAATGTGAAGGTCACATTCGGCCTCAACGCTCTGGGGCAGAGTCTTCAGATTCTCATCCTGGTGTCTCCCCATGGAACGATGGAACCGGGTCTACGATCTCTTGAACCAGAACAATGTGAAGGTCACATTCGGCCTCAACGCGCTAGCGGGGAGGAAGAAGATGGACGACGAAGTGAACGCACTCTGGGGCGGAGTCTAGGATTTCACCAATGCCAGGGATTTCATCAATTACACGATTTCTCAAGGGGCAACTCCTCGATTATTGGGGACTGGGCAATGAGCTCAGAGGGGACGGATACGACCTAGATATCATCGTCCTCATCGATCAACTCTACTCCAACTCCACATACGTTCCCAAGGTCTTGGCAACCGACGGTTTCTGGGATCAGACGCCGAGTTTCTCCAAGTTGCAGGCCCCAATGTCGTCGATGGCGTCACGCACCATTTTTACGGACTCGGATCCGGTAGCCAAAATGCGCGTGGCCAACACCAATCACGGGCTGGCCTCGGTCCCATCTTTGGGCGCCCCGTGATTGGCGTTGGCCACGCGCATTTTGGCCACCGGATCCGAGTCCCGTTTTTACAACCTCGGAACGGGTGTGGAGAATAACATTTGCCCACTCGAAGTAAGGCAGCGGGAAGGGACCAAAGGCCACCGTCGGTTGACTACCCCAAGAGCCAAACCGTGTTGCTGTCGATGGAAAGCGTCGGCACCGAAAAATGAACTAGTTGGTCGTGGATCGGACTGAACAAAATGTTGCCAACGGTCTGATGTGGAGATGGTAAAGCTTCATCAACTTCCGGCAAATAATAAATCTGGTCGTCCTCGTCGACAACAGGGCGACTCCACAAATCATGAACAGGCTTGGCCGAAGGCGCGGTTACATCACAACCACCAAAAGTCGACGGTCCCCCGAGAATCAACAATAGTGGCTTTTGTTCTCCATTCGAGTTGCGAACGGGCAGGCAGTCCCAAACAACACCTTTGACGATGGTCCTGAAGGCCGAGAGGGTCAGACCGAGGAAGGAAAACGAAGGTGGCGTGGAAGACATCTGCAACAGAGCAAATAAAGTCAGGTACGCATCCCTCTTGGTTCAAAAAATAGAAAGAAAAAATATCCCCTGCGATCAAAGACAAGGTCGCAAACAAAAAAATATACATCTCCTGCGACCAGAGATAAAGAAGTCGAAGTCGCAAACAAAAAAGGGAGAAAGTAAAAAGAGGGGCGACAGAAAAGACCAGTCGTCGATAAAAAAAAAAGGACGGAGAAACAAAAAAAAAAAAAGAGTGGCCAAACCGATCCTCTTCGACTGTTTGACAAGCAAACCTTCGCCCGACGACTGAGCCAAATGCGACCAAAGGAAATTTACTGCACTCGACGACCGAGTCGAGTGCAATCCAGACATAAGCTCAACACCCGGCGACCAAGCCAGAGGTAATAAAAAAGAGATGCTGCACTCAAGACAAACGCAACCCAAAAGCAGCACCCGACGACCGAGCCAGGTGCGACCAAAACAACAATGCTGTGCCTCGACGACCAAGCCGAGCACAGTCCCAAAAGCCACGCGTACGGAGACAGAGCCTAGTGCGACCAAAACAAACAGCCTCACGGCCAACAACTAAATCGGAGGCGAACGAAACAAAACTCCAGTGCGCGGCGATCGAGTCAGACACAACCAAACGGAGAATTCAGCATTTGGCGACAGAGACAGACTCCGCACACTCGATCCCAGTGCCGAACGACTGAGTTGGACGGGAAACGATTACTGCAAAACAACAAACAAGTGCCCGACGACTGAGCCGAGCACAACCCAAAGCCTCGCGAGCAGCCAAACGGCCGACCACGACCAAAACAAGTGCCCAGCGACTGAGCCAAGCACAACTCAAAGCCTCGCAACCAGCCAAACAGCAGGCCGCGATCAAAACAACAAAGTCACTGTACCCGACGACCGAGCCGAGCACAGTTCAAGCATTCGCGACCAGCAACCAAGCCGGCCACGATCAAAACAACAAAGTCACTGTGCTCGACGACCGAGCCGAGCACAGTTCAAACGCCACGCCCAAACAGCAAAATGGGATGCGACAAAAACACAAAGGCACTGCCCGACGACCGAGCCGGAGGCAGCCAATCGGAGCCAGGTATGTAACTCTTCTCTGAACAAAAAAAAAAGCAGCGCGACAAAAAGAATTCGTTGCAAAGGTAAAGCAAGCGACAAAAAGGAGCGATCGCCAAAAAAAAAAAAAACATCGTGACAAAAAAGAAGCAAAAAAAAAAAAAAAAAAGAGAAGCCGTGACAAAAAGAAGCAGTCGCAGAAAAAAAATAGAAGGAGGTCGACACATACTCGTGCCTCGGCAACTCTTGCCGGCTGTGACCACAGGCAACTTGATGCGATCCCAGCTAATCACTAGCAAAAGGACTAATCAATGTAATATAGACTTAGGTTAAGTCCGAATATCGTCCCACAAGGACCAAGCTAATAGTTAATTGCTTTTCTTGTTTAAAGACCAAAGTTTGAGAAATCAATTGGAAAGGAGTTATAAAAACAGAATATAAACTAATCTACCTAATCCTATTGTGATCAAGAGAGGGATTTTGATAAAATTAGTATGGAAGAGACGTTGGGAATCCAATTCCCTCCCTAGACACTTCTGAGATTGAATGGAAATTAAGTTTTGGAAATCAATTTCTGACGAGCTTATAAAACCATGACTACAATCCGCATCGGCATCACCTATTTCTATCTCCTAGAGTAAACCTAGCTAGCATGATCGACTCTACTTGATAGCATAAATATAAATCTAATTGTGTCATAGACAAATCAATCTAATCCAACAGGGTATTACTTTACGGTTGAGGATTAACCCAAGGATTAGTTGATCTACCTAGTGTATGAACTCATAAAGACTTGTACAACCCTATCAGCATATCTTACCATAAGTCTAGCGTCACCTTATAACCAGTACATAGCAGACAACAAGTATGAATCAAGAGTTATACACTTTGGAAAACTCATTCATGCACCAAATTAAAAACCAAATAGATTATAAAGTATCAATCTCATTACGTGCCTAGGGAGTCATGGACTCCCAATATAAAAGACTACTCCATACTGAAAACAAAAACACAAAACAAGGCCTTGAATACAACCATAAAGAAGAAAAGAAAAGAAAAACTAAGTACAAACTTCCCTTGAGAAGGATCTACTTGTTGAAGATGGCTTCCAATGGCTGCTCCTCCTCCTTGCCTCAAAAGCTTCTATAGGACGTCTCCTCTGCCTCTCAAGACTCTCTCTAATCTAATTACAAAGCTGGAAATTAAACTAAGAACTGAAGGCTGGAACTAAAACTCAATGCAAAAACTGGATGTAAAAACTGGATTCAAAACTGGACGGTCAATGCTTTGCCTCGGACCCCTATTTATACTTGTCCTGCTGTCCAGGCCTTGTAAATTGGTCTCTGTTCAGGGGTATGAATTATGCCTTCCAGACCTCATAATTGGCTGAATTTACATATGAATATTCCTTCTAGGGTCCTTGCCTTGCTCACGAAATTTGAGTTCAATCTGAGTTGGGAAACTCGAGATATGATGTGAAGAAGTTGCTTGATTCTGCTGCCAATTCCAGCACTGGGTCTACCACTTTGAAGATATGAAACATGAGAACCCCGACTTGGACTTGTCTGAATTTTCGTGATATGATCCTTAGTATTGTCAGGAATTTTCAGTCCAAATTTGGCTTCAATTGGAACTCGGAATCTCCAGATATGGCCTCTTCAATCTCGGAATCAAATTGCGTTTTATAGCAGTCTCCTAATCAAGAACAAAATTTCATCTCTTTGAGGATTCAAAACTCTTAGGATTTCCGTCAATTTCCTCCAGAGACTTCGTGGACACCTTCCTTCTACACTTAAGACTCTTCCTTCCACGTTTCATCTTGATTACTTGTCAGAATCCAGAGATTTTAGTGATTTCGTATTTATGAGTCCGTGGCGCGGTCGCGCCAAAAATATGCCTGAAACTGGCGCGGTCACGCCACTCTAGCAGAGATTCTTCTAGGTTCTCGAATGGAAAGAGTTCTAGTCGTGTTTGGCAACTCAATAAGCCTTCTGGCTCTATTTTGGCGCGGTCGCGATGGCCACTGCAACATTGTACCTTTATGCACTAAAATCCTCACATCTTCTTCATTTTAGCTCCGATTTCAATCATTATTGTTGCGTTGGACTCCTGAGAGAGAAAAGATTAATCTGAGACATATTTCATGATATTATGATTATTTTTTCTTCCAAAATGTAATTTCCAATTCCAATTAAGGTCTAAAAATAGTGTCTTTTAGACACTTATCACAACTCGCACTCGGCAACTCTGGCTGGCTGCGGCCTCACAGAAATCAGGACCCGGCGACCAAGCCGGGTGCGTTAGCTAAAAAAATCCAGCCTCCTAATGACCCAGTCGAACTCAGCCGAATCAAAATTTCGGCACCCGACGACCAAAATAGAAGTTTTATCTCCCAGCGACTGAGCCGACCAAAGCCAAAACGAAAATCAGCACCGGCGACCGAGCCGGATGCAACAACAGCACCCGGCCACCAAGCCGGATACAACAACAGCACCCGGCCACCAAGCCGGATGCAACAACATGGAAATGCAACACCCCGACAACCCAGCCGGGCTCACTCGAAGTAGAATTCAGCGCCCGGCAACCAAGCCGGACGCAAAACAAAAGTCTCGTGCCCGACGACCTAGCCAAACGCGACCTGAACTTCCCGGCGACCGAGCTAGAAGCTATGGAAATAAACTCATTGCTCTCGGCGACCAAGCCGAGCACAACATGTAGAAGCCCAGCCCTGGCGACAGAGCCGGGTGCGACCAAGAAGGAGTGGCAACTCCTGGCGATCGAGCTGGGCGCGACCCAAATCAACTCCAGCATGCGACACTCAAAAAGTTATCAGTTTGTCGTATTGACAAACTGACAGATACTTAGAGTGCGAGAAAGAGAGAAGAAAAATCGAGATAAAAAAAAAACAGAGAGAAAATTCAAAAAAAAAGAAGAGAAAGAAAATTGTGAAAAGAGAGAGAGAGACTGAGGGAGAAGTCGAAAATGAGAGGAGAGAAAAAGAAGAAGGAAGAGGGAGGAAGAGAAGAAGAAAGAAAAGAGAGTGGAGACCCCGACTGACTCAAATTTAACCCGAGGCTGCTGGGAGAGAAGTTTTTTTTTACAGTACCTTCGAATTTGATTCGCGGAGAGTTCTGCCGCAAGCCGAAACCCAAAAAGGATTGCAAAGCAGAGAGAAGTTGCAGACTAAGCCAAATCGCGGACAATCAAATCTCAGCAAGACGAAAGCAGTCTCCCGGGTCGTGGTTGCAAATAGCCTTCCAAAATTCGCAGAAAGACTCAAATTTGCAAACACACAAGTTCGCTGGGAGCCAAATAGAGAAGAAGCCTAAGGGAGAAGAAATAAAATACAATATTATGAGATTGCAATTCGGGTTGGTCTTGGGATCTATGACAAGAAGGTAACCAATAAAAAAAAAAGGAGGCTCTTGAATAGCTAGATCGAACTAAGAAATTTTTGGAGTAAGGGTCGTCGCAACACAAAGGAAGGCAACCCACGTGTTGGTTGAAAAAGGAGGAGGAAAGAAATTATTATTTATTAGGGAAGCCTAAAGGTCTCCCTTAATCTTGGAAGATGGACAATCCCCTTTCAAAAGGGATTCACGCTGGAATTTTGCATGAAGCTTCAGCCAAAATCAGAGTTGAAATCGTTAATGGGATAAGAGTGGATCCCACCATGCTGAGTTTGCCTCCAACTACAAGTCGATGTGAATTCAGGTGAGTCCTAATACGGCGCCCCTCCAACTCCTCTTCTTTTCCAATCACATACAAGAAGGTGCACAAGTCAAGGGAAGACAACCGGGTGTTATTCATTCACATTGACACTCCAGTCCGACGCACATGAATCTCACACACAAGCCAGTCTTAAGAGGAGCAAGCTTGATTGACCGAGGTGAAGTTTATGCGCTCCATTTCAGTCCACATTTTCTCTCTTCAGCACGACAATCAGAAGCGACGAAACCATCGTATTGAAGATTTCACAACTTGTCAACTCTTCGACACAACACGAAGGGATGTCGTCAAAATTCAGTCGGCCAAAATTCGTCGAAACGGAGCTACACTTCGCTCCGGCACGACGACTAGGTTGTCGAAGCTTCTCTGCTCTTCAGTGCGACCGGCTCTATTCCTCCACATCAAAATTCAACAGATTTTCTGGTCGTCTGGTCACAAAATTCAATCCAGCCAAAGCAGAAGAGTGACGACTTATCTCAATTCGCGACACTTCCCCCTGGTGCGACACCCAAAGTCGTCGAGACTTGCAGAAATCCTCAAAATCTGTCACGATTGTCTTCTCTGAAGTACCGGAGCAATAGCCGACTACAACATTCAAACAGATCGCGGCTCAGTCAACTTCAACTCGACGTCGCTGCTCAAACCTGAACAACAATTCTGCTCAGGTACTCATCATCTCTCTACATACCGTACATGCTCCATATGTACGCGTATACAAAAAAGAAAAACATAAAAAATCTAAAAGAAAGAAAGAGAAAAAAAAAGTAAAAACATTTCTAAACCAGCAAGAGAGCAAAAAAAAAAAGAAAAAAAAAATACATACAAGTGTACAAAAATATACACTGTCCTAAAAAAACAAGAGGACAAAAAAAAACGTACGTACACAAAAGATAAATGATCCTAAAAGAGTAAGAGGATCAAAAAAAAAAAAATAGAGTGTTGCATGTGTGTGTACATGTGTGTGTTCTTCTTCATTTTCGAAACTTGTTCGTTCTCCCTGAATGATCAAGTCTCGAAGGGGGCAATCTGTATGCACCAAAATGTGTACGACTTAAATTCGACGAGCCCAGAAATCCACCAATCCGTCAAATGATTGTCGTGGATAGACTTCGTTGATTCTCGAAGTCCGTCGTTGCAGCCCATCGCAAGGTCCAGCCACGCCACCGCGTCAGCAACACAGTCAGCAGAATTCCATTGTGTCATCACCAATCAGCACGCCTTGTCGTAATCCCACTCAACTTAACAGTTGAACCACCAATTCTGGTCGCCAACCGAAGAAGCCAACTGAGGAGTTCACGATCCTGGTTCTCCTCTGCTCTCCCAACTACAACAGCAGAAAGGGGATCATGATCCCCTTTCCCAGGAAAAATCCTCAACAACTGCACAGACAGGCTATAAAGAGCTAGAAAGTCTCTGTCGTACAGGTTGGAAAAAATCTGGTCCGAAAACCTTGTGTTGAGCAACACTCTGACGCACAAAAGCTTTCTCTCGGAACGAAGGTCTGAAAATTCCTTTATCGAGAAGAATTCCACGCACAAAAGCTATCTCGAACTAGAGAAGTCAAGCCACTTGCAGTTTGTCATTCAACAATTCGACCAGGAGCAGCTCTACACGTTCTCCGGCAACGTCACAAGTTGATACACGCGGAGCACAAATACCTCCGTTCGATCGACAAAGCCATAACAGTTCGTGCACACTCGTTCCTGAAACTCGAATTTCGACGACGTCTTCGCAAGACGCTTCAACTTCACCAAATCAGTGGGATACTAGGAAATTGTACTCACACTTTTTTGATACTCACACCCAAATTGTAACATAAAATTACTCTGTTATAATCAAATTATTCTCTCGGTTGCGCCTCTTCGCGGACCGACGGATTTTTGGCGAAATAGTTTTAAACACCGAACCCGCCATCAAACTGGCATTATGTCCAGCTTTGGGCATACCCGTTGGACCAATGATTCAACCATTAAATATTATACTTTGAGTTCAATTTGAGTTGGGAAACTCGAGATATGATGTGAAGAAGTTGCTTGATTCTGCTGCCAATTCCAGCACTGGGTCCACCACTTGGAAGATCTGAAACTTGAGAACCACGACTTGGAGTTGCCTGAATTTTGGTGATATGATCCTTAATATACTCAGGAATTTTCAGTCCAAATTTGGCTTCAATTGGAACACGGGAACTCCAGATATGTTCTTCACAATTTTCGGATTTAACTTCTTCTTCTGGCAGCAGTTTCCTTCTTTGTGTGGACTTCTCCTTTTTTAGATCATTCAATGCACCTAGACTCGAGTAATATACCATAAAATCTTCGTGGATAACTTCCTTATCCAATTAGGACTTCTTCTCCCAAGTTTGGGCTTGATTGGTAGTCAGAATCCCGAGATTTTCGCAATTTACGTTTGCTGAGTCAGCGGTGCGGTCGCGCAGAATTCTTCTTTGTTTTGGCGCGGTCGCTCCACTGGAGTAGGAATTTTGTCCAAGTCAGGAACATGGCCTTCGGGTCCCATATGAGGAAGGATTCTTGATGGCACGGTCGCGCCACTTTATGCTGTTGAACTGGCGCGGTCGCGCCACTCCTTACTCTCTTTGCCGACTTCCCAGATTAGAACTTGACATCTTTGTAAGGAAAGAGTGCGGCGCGGCAGCGCCACTGGTAGCGCCATCTTCATGGCGCGGTCGCGCCATTTCCCATTCACGAACTGTCCTCCTTGCTGCGTTACTAGCCGTTGGGAATTTCCAAGTTTTATTTGAATTTCCACACCTTTTCCCGGTGCGGTCGCGCCGTTCCCTTTTTTGGCTCTTTTTGCTCCTTTCTTCTTCAATTTCCCTCAGATTTCTGCTTTTCTTCTTTTGTCAGGCACCTGAGACACAAAACATGAATTTGAGTTATATAATTTATTTTCAAGCTAATAATTAACTCATAATGGGAGTTTATGCTCATTAAATCATGCATAAATAAGTGTCTTTTGGACACTTATCACAACCCCAATCTTAAACCTTTGCTCGTCCTCGAGCAAAACTCTAAAATAAATACCAGATAGATCTGTAAATACTAAGAAAAATTTAGTGAACCTCCCTTCTAAAATTTTCCAAGATAGATGATTCACTTCTTTCCTAATGATGGTTCTTCTTGCTTAGTCCAAACAGATTTCGAATTTTTTTCAAAATTTTTCAAAGATGTACTTTCTCATACAAGTGAGAAGTCTCAATTCAACTCCATAGGCCAACCATCAGTCCAATCTCCACTAACCTGAAGGAATTTTCAATTCTGATCAATAGGTCTTTATGGGTTGTAATGAGGCAGGGGTAATGGGTATGATGAAGATTTTTGGTTTTCTTTTGGGTTTTATTCTCCTCCTCATATCCATTTTCCATTTTCCTGAGCATGAATTTGATTTGTGACTTTTCCTCCAAGCTCTTCCACCCCAAACTTATTCTTTGCATTGATCCCTTATTTTTCCTTTTCCCTCTTTTTTTCTCTTTCCCATGTATCTTTTTCTTTGGGTTTTGTCCAGAGTCTAGCTTACCTCGTCGGTTGACTCAGAGTCCCTAAGCTTGCTGAGGCCCAAGACCCGGTGCACACACGAGGTGGCCTTTCCCTTAACTAACCCACAACCTTTTCTTTCTTTTTCTTTAGCTTTGTTTGGAGTCCAGCTTACCTTGTCGGTTGACTCAGAGACCCTAAGCTTGCTGAGGCCCGAGTCCCAGTGCACACACAAGGTGGCCTTTCTCCTACTCAGCCCAGAATTTTTCTTTTTTTCTCTCTTGCTCCTTCTCCTTTACAAAGAAATATTTTTATACCCTTCATCTATTCCTCCTTATAACTTCAAAATCTTGATCCATGCTCATTCAAACAGAACACTTCAATAATTAGGAGAATCATGGGTCAGTAAGAAACAAGTTTATTTATCACTAAGGCTGGTTCATGTAGCATGGGACATTGAAACAACACAGGGATCTTTTCGGCCCAAGAGGTTTGACAAAAGGTGATGCAACTTGTGCATTGAAAATGGGTGGCTTTGAAAAAGGTTCAAATGATTTTTAAACAGGTGCCTAAATCACCTTAGAATTTTGAAAACCTTTCTCTGTTTCGCCTCAAGTTTTCCTCAGGTTGGTTCTAGTGATTGAAATCAACTTGCTCACTTGTACTTTGTTTTTGAAAATTGTTTTTTTAAAGAAAAATTCTCTTGCACTAAAATCTTCATATTTTCTTCATTTTAGCTCCGATTTTTATAATTCTTATTGCGTTGGAATCCTGAGAGAGAAAACATGAATGTGAGACATATTTAATGATATTGTGATGGATATTGACTCTAGAATATAATTTAAAAGTCAGATTGAGTCCTTAAAATAGTGTTTTTCGGCACTTATCAGCAACTACGTGGGAATTAATGTCAAGTTTGGGCAGGGCCCACCATGCCCTCCCTCAATGTTCTCTATATCAAATCCCTTAGCGACGTGAGGTATTAGAACAGAGAAGATGTGTGGGCCCACAACACCCAAATTGTGGGGCCTCTCCCAGAATCGAGTCAAAGGAGTCAAATGCGCCAAGGCGGGGTCCACCGCCTCTCTCTCTCCCTTCAAATTCAATTGTGACTCGAATGCATCGATGCACTACGGAATTTAGACATTAGTGACATCAACACTCCTACTGCGAAGTCTCAACTCGACGACAGTGGCAGTTGGAGCAAAATACAAATTCCGTATATGTATATGTAGCATCATGTACGTACTCGAATACACCAAAAAAAAAAAAAAAAAAAAAAAATTATACATGCCCTAAAATAGCAAGAGGGCTTAAAGAAAAAGAAAGAAAGAAAGAAAGAAAGAAATTTAGTGTACAAAAAACATACACTATCCTAAAAGAGTAAGAGGACAAAATACACGTACGCAGAAAAAATCAAATGACCCTAAAAAAGTAAGAGGGTCCAAATAAGAAAAAAAATGTGTGTTGCATCTGTAAATTCATGTTTGAAATTTACTCGTTTTCCTAATGAGTTAATCTCAAAAGGGGCAATCTGTAGACGTCAAAATCCGATGCGACCCAAATTTGACATGTCCACACAACAACCCACCCAATAAACCATCCAAAATTTCATTTCGTGTACGTTGTGGACTCTCCAACAGTCCATTCATCAATTTCACCAAGATAGCCCACCGCGGGTTCAAAGTCCAGCCAAATCGATTTCTCAAATCGACCGATAGATAGTAGAAATCAAAGCAAGCTCCTCAAGCCGCTCAGCAGCCGGCTTGAAAAGTCAAGCCAAGCCAAGCGGAATTCCCAGATCGACCAAATCTGGTCAATCCCTCAGGGAGGGGAAAAAGGAAAGTTCCCCCCCTCCTCCTACGGATCGATGGAGGAAAATCAGGGAGCTCCCCAGCCTCCTCTCACTCCAACTGAAGAAGAAAAACTCAACCGAGATCCTCTTTATGAGGATCAAGCTTCAACCAACAAACCCAAGCACTGGATATAAAAAGCTAGAGACAGAATGCCCAAGTGGTTGGAAATCAAGCAATCGGACACCCAGAGGTTCAAAGATTTTTCACTCTCGAGCCCGAAGTTCGCGAATTCTCAAGTTCGTCGGAGTACACAGTCTACCGAGGAAGCTCTACATGTTCACCGGTGACGTCAACACGCCGAATACACGAAACACAAACAATTCTGTCCGGCCGACTATACCCGTCGTTGTTCGTGCACACTCACTCGGAGACTCAGAGTTTGCCGTTGAACCGCAGAAGACAGTGACTTTACCGCCAACCACATCGGAGGTCAAATAAGAGGAAAGCAAGGAGATCGAACCCGCAAAATTTTCTAATTCTCAAACTCAATTGTAATTTCTCTATTCTTTCAGTCAAATTAATTAATCGGTTGCCCCTTTCAACGGACCACAGGTTTTTCGTCGAAACGTAGATTATATATATATATTTTATATTTATATTAAA
The DNA here is from genome assembly GCA_019845555.1 of Aristolochia fimbriata. Classification (NCBI taxonomy): domain Eukaryota; kingdom Viridiplantae; phylum Streptophyta; class Magnoliopsida; order Piperales; family Aristolochiaceae; genus Aristolochia; species Aristolochia fimbriata. The sequence goes on from CM034078.1 coordinate 23,473,615, forward strand.
ACACAAAAATAATGTCGATCATAGTGAACTGGTCGAATTGGCCTCCAATTCTGGTTCAACCGAGTTTTGATAGGCCGATTCGCTATGGTTTTTAAAACACTTTTTATTTTTTATTTTTTTAGATTTTTTGAATATTTGTTGAATTTTAATCAAGTGGGATTTGGGTTTATACAATAAGGGGTCTAGTCGAGTTCATGTTCGGGTTTTGGGTATTATATGTCGGTTGGGTTCGAATCTCTAAATATTTCAATTCAACCACAAATTTTATTATGATTATTTATAATTAAATATTTTAATTTATGAATAGTACTCCTATAAAAACTTTACGTGTTATTTGTCATCTCTGTATTTAATGATAATTTTTATTGATTAAATCATTAAATATATAAATAACTGAATCACTTGTTTCAAATGTTAATGATAATTTCCCTACTCAGTTTGACAACCTCGAGGAGCACCAAAGTGAAGTGAAGAGTGAAGAGAGAAGAAGCGAGAGAGACCAATCTCACTTATGAAGCCACTTCCATACTATGAGTAGAAATTCTACCTCACATTCCTCCTTTCCCTGCCAGGCCTCTACAAATTAACTAAGGCCCACGATCCGAGGCCCAACCAACAAAGGAAGAAGAAGGTAAGTGTATGCACCAAAATGTAGACGGCCCAATTTCGACGAGTCTAGCGATCCACCGACCCATCAAACAACGGTCGTGGGTAGGCTCTGTCGATCTTCGAAGTCCATCGCTGTAGCCCATCGCGAGGTCCAACCACATCGCAGCGTCACCGGTATAGTCGGCGCCCCTGTCAGAGAAAGTTATCGCGTCATCATCAGTCAGCAGCCATGTCTCGCTATGATATGACTCAACCAAGTAATGCTGGTCTTCCTCCTCTTTCAACTTCATCAGTAGAAAGGGGATCGTGATCCCCTTTCCCTGGATCGACCTCTACAACTGTAGAGGACAAGATACAAATAGCCAAGAGTTCCTTGTCGCAGGGGTTGGAAAAAATCAAGTTCGAGAGCTCTTGCCGAGAAAACTCTTCACGCACAGAAGTTCTTTCTCTCTAGAAACAGAGGTCTGAAAACTCCTTCGTTGGGAAGAATTCTCGCACGTAGAAGGTCTCTCTCAAGTCAAAGAAGCCAAGCTCTTTGCAATTAGTTAGTCAACAATTCGACCAAGAACAATTTTACACGTTCACTGGCAACGTCACAAGTCAACACACGCGGAGCACAAATACATCCGTTCGACCGACAAAAGCCACACCAGATCATGCACACCCGTTCATGCAGCTCGAGTTTCGACGTCGCCTTCGCCAGAAGCTTCAACTTCGCCAAAATTCTAACGAAGATCGAATCAGAGGAAGCATAGGAGATTGTATTCGCTTTTTCCTGACTTACACACATTGTAACACAAATTATTCTGAATTAATCGATCTACTCTCTCGGTCACGCCTCTTCGCGGACCGGCGGATTTTCGGTGCAACAAATTTCGCACGCCCGGTGGGACATTTCCTATCTCTCATCTCCTTCTCCGTCCAAAAAAAAAAGAACTCTCCAACCTCAGCCATGGCCAGCAACGCCAACAATGGCAACAACAACAACAACAACAACAGGGGCAAGCAAACTGCCACCTTGTGCTCTGCTCACCCGCGCCCTGCCGCGATCACAGAATCAACCACAGGAGCTCGCGGATCAGCTGTCGTAGCTCTGGCTGACCTCTGCACTCCTACCTCTCCACCACCCGCCACTGGCCCAATTACAAGGGCTCTGGCCAGAAGCTTGTCCACCGGACAGGTTCCCTTCATGCGTGACGTGCGCCATCCAAGCGCAGTGTTCGTACCACAGGCTACCGCGGCCTCAGTCAAGCCATCTGCGGCCTCCACCAAACTGATGTCGGCGATGGCCAAGCCAACATATTTGGCTGTCGTTGCCTTACCTCCTCCTCGCAGCCCGACTGTTAGTTCGACTCAGTCACCGCCATCGCGAAGAAGCTCAATCGTCCCTACTCTGGTGCAGCGATACGAGCAACATGGGGGCATCTCTTCCTCCTTCGCGGCCAGAATGCACTCATCGCCGGCTTCCTCCGTACAGAGAGTGACGCCCACAGATAACTCACCGGTCGTATTGGTCTCGCACGACCTCTTAGCCGCACTCAATACAGTAGTGGGTCCACCACTCATCCGCTCACCTCACCGACAGACACTGGTGACCTCCCCTGCTGTGCTATGACCCATTCCTCCCTGCCGACTCTCACTAGTGGCTGCCACCGCAAGCCGGTCGCCCACCGTAACTACTCCACAATCGAGAACACCGACGACCGTCTCCCCAATGCGGTCGCCGGTCAAAATCTCACCACCTCGATCTACTTCGGGAACAACTTCGCCGACGCAGACCATTAAGATGGCCGCGATGACAAAATCGGCCAAGACGGTATAAGAGCAGCTTGCCGAAATGAAGGCTGCACTCAAAGAACAAAGCGAGCAACTGCGTATCAAAGACGCGCAACTCGCAGCTCGCGACCTCCAGATCGCGAGGATATTGGAGCGGCTCGAAATAGGCGCAGCCACCAACAACTCTGGTGGTGTTTCTCAAGAAGTCGATCGAAACCGGCCGACTACAAGTGGTTCAGCCGGACCACCGCAAGAAGAGCCTTCTTCCGACGACGAGCTGCCACCTGTCGCACTAGTAACCATCCGCCGAGGCCGAACCAAAGCAGATCCAACTGCTCTCACCATCGACACAGTCACCAAGCTAATTAACCACGTTGTACGAAGCAGCTCGGGCGACAACAAATGTGTCACCTACCGGAGGCCCTACACACAGAGGATCCAAAATATTCCTATGCCGGTGGGGTATCATCCTCCAAAATTCCAGCAATTCAATGGCGACAGGCACCCAAAACGGCACGTCGCCCACTTCATTGAGACCTGAAAAAATGCCGGCACCGACGACAACTTGCTGGTCAAGCAATTTGGCCGGTCATTGAAGGGAAACGCCTTCTACTGGTACATCGAGCTGCCCCAGGAGTCTATCGACAACAGGGAATAATTAGAACGTGAGTTCCTTAGCTGGTACTATAGTACCCGGCGCACCGTAACTCTGGTCGAGATCACCAACTTAAAACAAAAGAAAGGCGAGAAAGTTGTCGACTACATAAACCGGTGGAGGAACTTGAGCTTAAACTGCAAAGAAAGCTCGAATCTCTCTCTCGAGGCCAAAATTGAAATGTGCTCTCGAGGGATGCAATGGGAACTCCTGCGCTACATTCGCAGTTGGAGGCCAGCTGACTTTCAAGAACTCACGACAGAAGCTCATAACAGGGAGAACCTTATGGAGGAACGAGGAGAAGAAGGATCCTTTTCTGCCGACCCTCGCAAAAAGGGGAAGGCACCAGCCACGGCCGCGCCCAAAGACGCAAAGGAGAAAACAAAAGCTTCCTTCGCGACAAATGCTTTCGAGCCCATCAAGGTCGGAAGCAAAGTCAAAGCCACTTACCTCCATTGACAACTAACTGGGGGAACGTACCGGAGGCCTTTGCTCGAGGAACGGCAAGCCAAGATGTACCCGTTCGCCAACGCAGATGTCTCCATCATGCTGGATCCGTTGCTCGACAATCAACTGCTCAAATTGCCAGAAATCAAAAGACCTGGCGACCTATCCAAGAGCAAGGACCCGAACTTCTGCAAGTACCATCGTCTGGTCAGGCACCCGACCGAGAAGTACTTCCTCTTGAAGAATCGGATCATGCAGCTGGAAGCCCAATGCCGCATCGAAATCGAAGGAGCTGAAAATACAACCTCCTCACACGTTATCTCCATTCAAGCTGAGCCAAATCGGAGAACTCGGCCAAACAAGTAGCAGGTCCCAAAGAAGGAGTACCGTCCAAAATCTTGTCCCCCAAACCGATCGCACCACAACAACATACGACCACCGGCTAAGGTCGTACCAAAACCGGCACCCCACGAATTAGTTGCTGTCGACGCAGAGGGGTTGATCCTAGTCACCCGAAGAAACAAGTCTATCCGAGAAATCGAATCGGCACCGGTGAACACCAGAACAAAGGCGAAGCGGCAAAATAAAAAAGCCGCAAAGCGCCAAAGAAAAGCTCCTAGGACCGACGTCCAGGGGGCAACCAAAAAGAAAAGAAGACCCATTACATTGGCGGAGTTCTTCCAGAAGGAGTTCCTCTCGCCGCTAGCATTGGTGGCGACCTGCTCAACAACTCCTCCCGAGCATACAGTATCCAAAGACAAAGGCAAAAGACCGGTCGCCGAGTGCGACAACCTTGAGACGTCATTGAAGCAAATCTCACCACTTAACGAGATAGAAGATGATCTCGACTTGGCCATTCGGTCAATACAAGCTCTAATTCGGGTCCTCGACAAACCAGAGGAACTCAATGCCGAAGTCGAGATGCTGCTCATGAGGAACCACGCCTTGCCTAAAGTCGGGTTAACTCCGCCTTACAGAAAGGAGGAAGAGGATGCACTATCCTCCCCGCAACTTGCAAAGTCGAAAGAAGCACTTTCCGTCTTATGCCTGCCCTGCATCACATTCTGAGAAGAGGACGCGCAGTTGGGGACAAAAAATCACAATCGGCCATTGTTCGTCTCTGGCTACATCAGAGACCACAAAGTCAATCGCATCCTCATTGATAGTGGATCTGCAGTCAACACTCTGCCGATTTGAACGATGAAGAATGTCGGCCTCTTTGCTGGCGACCTCTCTCCGAGCTCTCTCCTCATCCAAGGCTTCAACCAAGAAGGCCAGAGAACGCTCGGCATGACCAACCTCAAATTGCACATCGGCGACATGGTGGCCGAAACTTCTTTTCAAGTCATCGACTCGAGGACATCTTACAACCTGTTCTTGGGTCAATCGTGGCTTCATGCAAACGGAGTCGTGCCATCCACACCACACCAGTGCTTCAAGTATTGGGAGAACGGGGAGCAAAAGATGGTGTATGCCGATGAAAGCCCGTTCACAGAAGCAGAGGAATCATTCGCAGACGCCAAATTCTATCTGACGACTAGATCGACAATCAAAATGTCACCATGGTCGAACTAGGCATCAAATGTCAAAAGTACTCCGACGCAAGCTGCGTCGCCCAAACATCCGACGCAAGCTACGTCTGCCAAACCACCAATGCAAGTCGTGTCGTCCAAACAATCGATGCAAGTCGCGCCCCTAAAACAGACCACAACACAAGTCAGGTCTCCCAAATAGCCGGCGCACAACAGCCAGCCAGCACATGGCCATAAATCGGCCGCAGCCGCTCCGGCACTGAAGTAGCACAGTGTACCCATCTTGCGATAAATCCCATAGTCGCAAAGGAAGAAAGGACAAGCTCCCTTGGTCGTCTGCCACAAAATCCAGCCGACCCCTTTGCCAGAAAAAGTCACGCTCTGCCAAAATTGGAGGAACGAAGCGTCGTAAAGCAACTCCCAAGCCAATAACAGTTGCCGTCCACACGCTCAAATGAAGGTTTCGACTCGAACGCCTACCGACTGATGGCCAGAGCCGGGGGAAACCTTACAAAAGATGAGATCCATGCAAAACTACCCGTCACTCTACCTGTTCTCACTCCAGAATAGGAGAAATTGAGAAACGAAGGCCATTGGATTAATCAAGGTCGCCTAGGCCTCGGCTACCAGAAGCAGAAACCGATCAAAATTTACACAGCCCAGGCGAAGCTAGTCAAAATAACCAGAAAGGCGTTGGTAGATGTGTTGATGCGATTCTAGCTAATCACTAGCAAGGGGACTAATCAAAGTAATATAGACTTTTATGCAAGTCCGAATATCGTCCCACAAGGACAAAGCCAACAGTTAATTGCTTTGTGAATAAAAATCTAAAGTTTGAGGAATCTGATTTTGAAACAGAGTTTTAAAACTAAACCAGCACTGAAAACAGTTAGGGAAAAGCCTTTGAGGAAATTTAATGATGAAAGAAGACGTTGGGAATCCAATTCCCTCCCTAGACACTTTCTGAGATTGAATATGAAAAGAGTTTTGGAAATCAGGTTCTGACAAGCTTATAAAACCATGGCTACAATCCGCATCGGCATCACCTTTTTCTATCTCCTAGAGCAAACTAACCGGCATAATCTACTCTATTTGATAGCATAAACATGAAGCTCATAGGTCATAGGCAGATCAACTAATCCAACAGGGTATTACTTTAAGGTCTTGGATTAACCCAAAGATTAGTGATCTACCTTGTGCATAAACTCAAAAAGACTGTAAACTCCTATCAGCATGTCTCACCTTAAGCCCAGCGTCACCTTATAACCAGTACATAGCTAGACAGCAAGTATGAATCAAGAAATTACAACAATGAAAACTCATTCATGCACCAAATTGAAAACCAATTAAATTATAAGTATCAATCTCATTACATGCCTAGGGAGTCATGGACTCCCAACTAAAAATGACTACTCCATTGTAGAATTGAAAGCACACAAAAAGGTTTGTACAACAGCCATGAATTAAGAAAGAATAAGTAAAGAAAACTCCCTTGGGAAGAATTCCCTTAACCCCTCTTGCTCCTTGACTGAATGCTCCACCTCTCTTCCTCAAAGTGACCAGAGTTCGTGTGAACTCCCTCTGGACCTTCTCTTCTCTCTCTCAACTAAACTGAAAAGCAAAACTGAATACAAAATCGAATGTAAAATACATAAACTCGGACTGAAACAGGATGCCTTGAGCTTTGCCTCGGACCCCTATTTATACTTGAAACTATATCCAGACCTTGTAATTTCAGCTTCTGTCCAGGGGTGTGAATCATGACTTCTCGACCTCAGAATTGGATGAAATTACATCAGGATCTTCCTTTTGTATTCCTTTCCATTCTCACGAAGTTTGAATCCATTCTGAATAGGGAAACTCGAGATATGAGGGGAGGAAGTTGCCTAATTTTTGCTGCCAACTTCTGCACGGGTCCACCACTTTGGAGATGTGTAACTCGAGAATCCTGGATTGGATTGACCTGAATTTTTGCGACAAGATCCTCTGTAGTGCCAGGAAGCTTCGTTCAAAGTTTGACTTTAATTGGAATTGTGGAACTCCTTTTCTGCTCTTCTCAAAATTCGGATTTTATCTCCTTCCTTTAGCAGCAGATTCCTGTTTTGAATTAACTTCTTCTTTTGGACCATTCAATGCACCTGGACTTAAGTACATTACCTTAAACTCTTCGTGGGTACCTTTCTTAGACGTTTGAGACTCCTCCCAAGTTTGGATTTGATTTGATTGCAGGTTTCTGAGATTTTCATGATTTTCTACTGCTGCGTCATCGGCGCGGTCGCGCCGAATTCTGGCGCGGACGCGCTACTGGAACCGATATCCGTCTAAGTCGGGAGACCACGCGGTGCGGTTGCGTCGAATTATGCTATGGAGATGGCGCGGTCGCGCCAGTACTTGGACATTTCCTAGGTCCCTAGATGGCAACTTCTCTTTCTGCTTTTAGCTCACTTTGGCGCGTCCGTTCTGGCTTTGCATTAGGTCGCGCCAATTCACATTCCCAAACGTTGGCTTTCTTGACCGTTGGGTCATTGGACATTTTTGCACATTAAATTGAATTTTTTCGGATTTACGCGGTCGCGCCATAATCGGCGCGGTCGCGCCGTTATTCTTTTTGTCCTCTTTTGCTCATTTTTCTTCCGTTTTTGCTCCAAATCCCATTTTTCTTCCTCCACTGGGTACCTGAGACATAAAACATAAAACTGAGTCATATTTGTTGAATTTATGCTCGGAATTAACTCAGAATTAAGTTTTTCAATCGAATACTATGCCCAAAGATAGTGTCTTTTAGACACTTATCACAACCCAAAACTTAGATCTTTGCTCGTCCTCGAGCAAATTCTGAAAGAAACAACCAGATAGGCATGCAGAGATTGAGAAAGGATCAGTGGCACTCCCTTTTATAGATTTCAGCATGGATGATTCACTTTCCTTCTTAGTGATGATTCTCCTTGCTTAAGTCAAAACAACATTCAAATTTTTCTTTAACTTTTCAAAAATCCTTATCATCATACAAGTGAGAAGTCTCAGTAAATACCATATGCCAACCCTCAGTCTACACTCCACTAACATGAAGAAATCCATTATCCTGATCAATAGGTCTTTTCTAGGTTGTAATGGGGCAAGGGTAATGGGTATGATGAAAGTTGTAAGCATTGGGTTCATCCTCTTCCTCATATCTATGTTCCATTATTACTGAGCATGAGTTTTTATGATTTTTTTCCAATTTTTTTCACCCCAAACTTTTTTTCCTGCATTGATCACTTATTCTTTTTCTTTCCTCTTCCACACTTATTCTCTTCCTTGGGTTTGTTCAGAGTCTAGCTTACCTCGCCGGTTAACTCAGAGTCCCTAAGCTTGCTGAGGCCCGAGACCCGGTGCACACACGAGGTGGCCTTTCTCCTCACTAACCCACAACCTTTTGGCTTTGTTTGGGGTCCAGCTTACCTTGCCAGTTGACTCAGAGTCCCTAAGCTTGTTGATGCCTGAGACCCGGTGCACACACAAGGTGGCCTTTCTCCTGACTTTGCCTTCATCTTGTTTCTCTTTTTTCAAAACAACTCAATACCTCCTTATATCTTCAAATTTTTGTCCATGCTTATTTTAATAGAACACTTCAATAAGTTGGAGAGATATAGGTCAATAAGAAACAAGTTGGTTTTTCACAAAGGCTGGTTCATGTATTGTGGGTTTTTTTATACAAAACAGGGATCTTGTTGGCTCAAGGTGTTTGACAAAAAGTGATGCATCTTATGCATTAAAGTGGGTGGCTTGAAACAGGCTCTGATAAGTGTCCAAAAGACACTTATTTATGCCTGAATTATTGATCATAAATTCCTAATTTGAGTTGATTATGAGCATGAAAGTGATAAATATAACTCAAATACATGTTTTGTGTCTCACGTACCCTGTAAAAGAAGAAAATCTAAATTCTGAGGAAAAATGAAGGAAAAAGGAGCAAAATCAAGCAAAAAAGGGAATGGCGTGACCGCGCCGGGTAAATGTGCGTAAATTCACATAATTCCAAGAAAATTCCCAGCTGCTAGTGAGGTTGAAAGGAGGACAGTTCGTGAATGTGAATTGGCGCGACCGCGCCCCACGAGGGCGCTACCGCGCCATGAAGATGGCACTACCTGTGGCACTGCCGCGCCTTACTGTTTCCTTACATAGATGCCAAGTTCTAATTCGGGAAGTCGGCAATGAGTCTAAGGAGGTCGCGCCAGGTAAACCGCATAAAGTGGCGCGACCGCGCCGCTGACTCAACTTCGTGACTTGCGGAAATCTCGGGATTCTGACTACCAATCAAGCCCAAACTTGGGAGAAGAAGTCCTAATTGGCTAAGGAAGGTATCCACGAAGATTTTTTGATATATTGACATTGTCTAGGTGCATTGAATGGTCAAGAAGAGAAGTCCAAGACAAAGAAGGAAACTGCTGCCATAAAAGGAAAGTCCAAGTCCGAGATTGAAGAGGCCATATCTGGAGATTCCGAGTTCCAATTGGATCCAAATTTGGACCACAGCTTCCTGAGAGGATTGAGAATCATGACACGGAAAATCAGGCCAATCCAAGTCGGGTTTGTGGAGTTTTATATTTTCAAAGTGGTGGACCCAGTGCTAGAATTGGCAGCGGAAGCAGTTCAACGTCTCAAGGTGATATCTCAAGTTTCCCAACTCAGAATGACTTATAATTTCGTAAAAAAGTCAAGGACTATGTAAGGAAGGTTCATATGAAATTTCAACAAATTCTGATGTCGGGAAGTCACAATTCATACCCCTGGAAAGAAGCCAAAATTACAAGTTCTGGGCAGAGCTTCTGCTATAAAAGGAGGTCCGAGGCAAAGCATAGAGGAGGGAGTTTTAGATCTAGTTCCAAGTTCCAACTCTTAGAATAGTTCTTAGTTTGTTTTTATTGTTTTGTAGTTATGTTAGAGAGAAGAGAAAAGTCCAGAGGGAGTCTTACACGACCTCTTAGCACTTTAGAGAGAGAAGGTGAAGATTTCAGTCAAGGGCAAAGAGAAGCCAAAGGCAGTCCTTCAAGGGGGTTTCTGTACTTAGTTTATTTTATGTCTATGGCTGTAATTGAATCCTTATTACTGTGTGTTTATTCTATTATCATGGAGTAGTCTCTCTTTGTTGGGGAAATCATGAACTCCTTGCTGTCACATGTTTAACTTCTGATTTTTATAGCAATAAAATATCCTGCTTTTGTTTTAGAAACTGAGTTCATTGCTTATTTCTGATCTGAATTGATATTTGAAGTTTAATGAGGTTCGAATAGAGAAGTTAAATTTTAGTGGAAATTTGGGTTAGTTGTATGATTCTTGTTTTCTAAAACAACTCGCTTTTAGACTAGATTGTTCCAGTTTCGAAGGAGACTAGTTGAAAAGTGATGTGACTTCTATAACTCTTGTTCTGAATAAGAGAGAGTAAATCTTCAAGCTTTTATATTTATGCACTTAGGATTTGAATGTTCCGGTTGAGAAGGAGTTCAAGGAATAAGTGAAAGTTATTTCTTGTATATGGGTAACCAGGTTTTCAAAAGCTAAGTCAAAGTAAAGGTGCTTGCGCTATAAAATCAGAATTCTGCATATTAACATCTAGGAGGGATTGACATTCTTCCCCAACATCTCATCTCTATTAGTTTCTCTAGTAGTTTAGTTCTATTTTCTTTTCAGTTTTCAAAACCAAAACCGAAAACTTCTTTTCCCTCAATCAATAGAAAAATATTTACTTAAACTGAATTCCCATCAAGGTCTCTGTGGGATCGATATCTGGTCTCTCAAAGTCTATATTACTTGCTGACCTAGTGCACTTGCTTGACACCCAACAAGTTTTTGGTGCCGTTGCCGGGGACCATTGAATTGAGAGTAAGTTTAAGTGAATTTTATTTTGTTGATTGAGATTAAAATTTTTATTTTATCTTTTCAGGTTGAACCAGATTCATGCATAAAAGTCAGAATTAGTGGTGAGCCACTAGATGAACCCAATCTGGAACTGGAAAGAGCACTCAAATGAGAGGTGGAATTATGTGCAGAATGAGATAAGTTCATATCCTAACTCATATTCGGAATTTCCCCAACCATATGCATCTTCAAATTATGATCCATGGAGAGGTGAATCTGACGTATCATGTTCTTTTGTTAACAATGAACCTAATGATTTCTATAGAAGAGAGCATGCTGATTATTTCTCTAGGCAATATGAAAATCAGTATTTAGAAAATAATTGGAAGGACTATTGGCCACATGGGCAATCGTCCACGTTCAGATATGAGCCCCCTTCTGTGTATAATGATCATTGTTATCATAATTTTTCCCTTCAACATCAAGAAGAGTTGTCTAGGTTGGAGATAAGTGAAAAAGGGAGAGTCGCTGGTATACATAATATTGATCATGTATTAGCATTGCAGGCACAAGTCGAGTTACTAACCAAACTATTGACAAAATTGCACACCCCCTCTTTGGTTGCTCAGATTTGTGACATATGTGGAGGAGGACATCCCAGCCATGAATGCCAAGCAGGTAATGTGCAATTTGTCAATTCTTTAGACCAGGCTAATTATGTTTCAAATTTTCGCAGGTCTAATGATTCATACAGCAATACTTACAATCTTGGTTGGAGGAGTCACCCAAATTTTTCATGGTCAAACAACAACAACCAGCAAGCCAACTTTCAACAACCCAATGCCCAAACAAGAACACCACCTAGTTTCGAAGAAGCAGCACAAGAATCAGAACAAAAAGCCAGCCTTGAGGACTTCCTTTCAAAGATTCTAGCAAATCAGGAGAAAAGTGAAGCTCAGTTTCAAACTCAGGAGGAATCAATCCAAAATCTGGAAATACAAGTGGGATAGCTGGCCAATGCTATATCAGGTAGGAACCAAGGTACGTTACCTAGCAATTCTCCATGGATGTATACAACTAGCTCTTCTTGTTTTAATCTAGAAAATCAGCCAAAGCATGAATTGATAAAAAATATGAAGGTTGAAACATGTTTTTATGAGTTATCTGATGATGATGAACCTGAATGGATGAATACAGCTAGCACTTCTTGTCTTAATTTATGTGTTACTGCAGAACACATAGAGGAAGATACAACGGAGAGAACTGAGAGTTTTTGTGAGTTTCAGGAATTTCAAGAGGGAGAGGATCAAAAGATTATAGAGATAAAAGAAGAAGATGTAAAAGAAAAAGAAGGGGATGAGGTAGAAAAAGAAGAGAAACCCCTTGAAGAGCATAAAGAGGCTAGGATAGAGGACACCAAGGTTAATGAACATTCTTTCCTCTCATTAGATATAGATTTCTTCATTATCCAGCCCTATAAACCACCCACAAAAGTTGAAATTAAAATTTTAATAGGTCTGGGCAGTGTGAAGAAAAGTTGGCTAAAAATAATTGAGCAAAACAAGTTAAAAGCCAACCAGAAAAGAGAAAGAGTAACCCGCTCTTTACTCAAAAGTTTGAATCACCATGCAACACATTCCAAAGTCAAAAACACCCTCAAGCATGGATGGTTCCAGTTTCCATTCGATCCTGGTGGATCAAATCACATGAATCAGTAGGTAGTGTAAATAATAGGAAGAAGGAGTTTTTGAATTTGCTGATTTTTTTTTTTATTTTGAGTAGGTTTGGATAGTTTTTTTTCAAGATTTTTAGGACTTGTTTAAATTTGAATAAGATTTGATTTCTTTGCATAGACCTAGGATAGGGATAGGGTTAGATTAAAAATTTACAGCTTTCAAAAAAATAGAAAAACACAAAAAAATTTAAAAACTCAAAACTGGAAAATGGAAGAAGAAGATGAAAAGGAAAAGACGAAAAGAAACCTCTTGCTATATCTTTTAAACTTTTTCTTGTTGAAACTCATCTTTGAGCTTTCTTTTTGTGTGTGATTATGTCTGAGAGTGTGCTAAATGAAATTTTATTAATATGTACTCAATCTCCATTCATATTAATGAAATTATGTTTTTACTCTCAATGATTTGTCTCAAAGCATGCACTTCTTCATTCTTCCAATGAAAATATATGAAAATCACTCCAAAGCATGCCTCTCTCTCATATTTAATTGTCCAAACTGGAAATATTTAAAATTGCATTCAGAATCTGATAATTTCAAGGAATTACACGTCGCGACCGCGCCACATTCTGGCGCGGCCGTGCCACATGGTATATTGAGATTTAGCCACTACAGAGGTGCGGCAACAGAATCTCCACTCCAGGTATTCTTCTTAAGACTCATTTTATGCCTGAGAGACACTTCTAGTCAAATTTTCATTTTCAATTGCTGAAAATCATGCAAATATTTATCACTAACCCATGAGAGCAGAACGCAAAAGCCACTAAGGGAGATCTATCCAACCTCACTCCACCCAGAAAGCCAGGGAAGTATCTCTATGACTCCTATGTTTACTACTGCTTTGAGGAGAAAGCATGTTTTTAAGTTTGGGGTGGGATACTCTTTATGCAATTTTTAGAGGATTTAAAAAATTATAAGTTTGGGGTGGGATACTTTTCATGCATGGATATGAAAGCACTATTTCTTTTTCACCAGAAAATCCAATAAAGACTTTGAAAAATACGAGTGAAAACCCCAATCATATGAATAGCATGATTCACTTTCTGGAGAAATATATTAGTTCAGATGCTTAGTCTTGAATGGATGAGAATTTTTCTTTAAAAATAGTTTTCGAAAACAAAGTACAAGTGAGCAAGTCGATTTCAATCACTAGAACCAACCTGAGGAAAACTTGAGGCGAAACAGAGAAAGGTTTTCAAAATTCTGAGGTGATTTAGGCACCTGTTTAAAAATCGTTTGAGCCTTTTTCAAAGCCACCCATTTTAATGCACAAGTTGCATCACCTTTTGTCAAACCTCTTGTGCCGAAAAGATCCCTGTTTTGTTTTAATGTCTCATGCTACATGAACCGGCCTTAGTGATAATTAAACTTGTTTCTTACTGACCCATGATTCTCCAAATTATTGAAGTGTTCTGTTTGAATGAGCATGGATAAAGATTCTGAAGTTATAAGGAGGGATGGATGAAGGGTATAGAAATATTTCATTATAAAGGGGGAGAAGGAGCAAGAGAGGAAAAGAAAGAAAAATATTTTGGGCTGAGTAGGAGAAAGGCCACCTTGTGTGTGCACCGGGACTTGGGCCTCAACAAGCTTAGAGTCTCTGAGTCAACCGACAAGGTAAGTTTGACTCCAAACAAAGCCAAAGAAAAATAAAGAAAAGGTTGTGGGTTAGTTAAGGGAAAGGCCACCTCGTGTGTGCACCGGGTCTCGGGCCTCAACAAGCTTAGGGACTCTGAGTCAACCGACGAGGTAAGCTAGACTCTGGACAAAACCCAAAGAAAAAGATACACGGGAAAAAGAAAAAGAGGAAAAAAAAAGAGGGAAAAGAAAAAAATGAGGGATCAATGCAAAAGAATAAGTTTGGGGTGGAAGAGCTTGGGGGAAAAGTCACAAATCCAATTCATGCTCAGGAAAATGGAAAATGGATATGAGGAGGAGAATAAAACACAAAAGAAAACCAAAAAATCTTCATCATACTCATTAACCCTGCCTCATACAACCCATAAAGACCTATTGATCAGAATTGAGAATTCCTTCACGTTAGTGGAGAGTGGACTGATGGTTGGCTTATGGAGCTGAATTGAGACTTCTCACTTGTATTGGCAAGTTCATCTTTGAAAAATTTGAAGAAAATTCAAAATCTGTTTTAACTAAGCAAGAAGAACCATCATTAGGAAAGGAGTGAATCATCTATTTTGAAACTTTAGTAGGGAGGATCACTGAACTTTTCTTAGTCTTTACAGATCTATCTGGTATTTATTTCTGAGTTTTGCTTGAGGACGAGCAAAGGTTTAAGTTTGGGGTTGTGATAAGTGTCCAAAAGACACTTATTTATGAATGAATTATTGATCATAAATTCCAAATTTGAGTTGATTATGATCATGAAAGTGACAAATATAACTCAAATACATGTTTTGTGTGTCAGGTACCCTGTAAAAGAAGAAAATCTAAATTCTGAGGAAAAATGAATGAAAAAGGAGCAAAATCAAGCAAAAAAAGGGAATGGCGCTACTGCGCCGGTTCTGGCACGACCGCACCGGGTAAATGTGCGTAAATTCAAATAATTCCAAGAAAATTCCCAACGGCTAGTGAGGTTGAAAGGAGGACAGTTCGTGAATGTGAATTGGCGCGACCGCGCCCCACGAGGGCGCTACAGCGCCATGAAGATGGCGCTACCTGTGGCGCTGCCGCGCCTTAATGTTTCCTTACATAGATGCCAAGTTCTAAACAACATAAAGTGGCGCGACCGCGCCATGAAGAATCCTTCATCATATAGGACCCGAAAGCCGTGCTCCAGACTTAGACAAAATTCCTGCTCCAGTGGAGCGGCCGCACCAAAACTAAGAACAATTCGGCACGACCGCGCGGCTGACTCATCTTCGTGACTTGCGGAAATCTCGGAATTCTGATTACCAATCTAGCCCAAAATTGGGTGAAGAAGTCCTAATTGGCTAAGGAAGGTGTCCACGAAGATTTTATGATATATAGACAGAGTCTAGGTGCATTGAATGGTCAAGAAGAGAAGTCGAAGACAAAGATGGAAACTGCTGCCATAAAAAGAAAGTCCAAGTCCGAGATTGAAGAGGCCATATCTGGAGATTCCGACTTCCAATTGGATCCAAATTTGGACCACAGCTTCCCGAGAGGATTTAGAATCTTGACACGGAAAATCAGGCCAATCCAAGTCTGGTTTGTGGAGTTTTATGTTTTCAAAGTGGTGGACCCAGTGCTGGAATTGGCAGCAGAAGCAGTTCAACTTCTCAAGGTGATATCTCAAGTTTCCCAACTCAGAATGACTTAAAATTTCGTACACAAGTCAAGGACTATGTAAGGAAGGTTCGTATGAAATTTCACCAAATTCTGAGGTCGGGAAGTTACAATTCATATCCCTGGACAGAAGCCAAAATTACAAGTTCCGGTCAGAGCTTCAACTGTAAAAGGAGGTCCGACGCAAAGCATAAAGGAGGGAGTTTTAGATCCAGTTCCGAGTTCCAGCTCTTAGAATAGTTCTTAGTTTGTTTTTATTGTTTTGTAGTTAGGTTAAAGAGAAGATAAAAGTCCAGAGGAAGTCTTACACGACCTCTTGGCACTTTAGAGAGAGAAAGTGAAGATTTCAGTCAAGGTGCAAGAGAAGCCAAAGGCAGTCCTTCAAGGGGGTTTCTGTACTTAGTTTATTTTATGTCTATGACTATAATTAAATCCTTATTACTGTGTGTTTATTCTATTATCATGGAGTAGTCTCTCTTTGTTGGGGAAATCATGAACTCCTAGTTGTCACATGTTTAACTTCTGATTTTTATAGCAATAAAATATCCTGCTTTTGTTTTAGAAACTGAGTTCATTGCTTATTTCTAATCTGAATTGATATTTGAAGTTTAATGAGGTTCGAATAGACAAGTTAAATTTCAGTAGAAATTTGGGTTAGTTGTATGATTCTTGTTTTCTAAAACAACTCGCTTTTAAACTAGATTGTTCCGATTTCGAAGGTGACTAGTTGAAAAGTGATGTGGCTTCTATAACTCTTGTTCTGAATAAGAGAGAGTAAATCTTCAAGCTTTTATATTTATGCACTTAGGATTTGAATGTTCTGGTTTAGAAGGAGTTCAAGGAATAAGTGAAAGTTATTTCCTGTATATGGGTAACCAGGTTTTCAAAGGCTACGTCAAAGTAAAGGTGCTTGAGCTATAAAATTAGAATTCTGCATATTAACATCTAGGAGGGATTGACATTCTTCCCCAACATCTCATCTCTATTAGTTTTTCCAGTAGTTTAATTCTGTTTTCTTTTCATTTTTCTAAACCAAAAACTTCTTTTCCCTCAATCAATAGAAAAATATTTACTTAAACTGAATTCTCATCAAGGTCTCTGTGGGATCGATATCTGGACTCTCAAAGTCTATATTACTTGCTGACCTAGTGCACTTGCTTGACACCCAACAGGCTCAAACGATTGAAAACAAGTGCCTAAATCACTTCAGGATATCTTGAAATCTTTCTTGTTTCGCCTCAAGCTTCCCTCAGGTTGGTTCTAGTGGTTCACATCCACTTGCTCATATATACTTTTTCGAAAACTGTTTGAAAGAAAATTCTCCTCCTGTTAAGACTATGCAGATTGAAATAAGATATTTTCCAAAAAGTGAATCATGCTTTTCTCTTTTGTTAGGGCTTCCACTGATGTTTCCTAATTCAGGATCTGCTTCTGGTGAATTTTTTTTTTTTTTGAAATCAGGGAGTTTTGAAAGCATAAAGATAGGAATCCCACCCAAAACTTAAAAATAAGTTGTCCCCAAAGCATAAAACAAAAGAATAAGAGGTAGGATGAAGACTTTCCTGATCAGTCTGGGTATGCTTGAAGTGGAATGGGGCTTCTTCTTGATAGCTCTGCAGTGGAATTGTCCTTTTCTGGGCTCTGGGTTGGTAGGCACTTAAAGAGGTAGTGGCGCGGTGGCGCCAGAAATTGGCACAGTCGCGGCAGATCAGAACTTCATATTTCAGCATCCTGAATGTGTTTTTGTAAATTTTCACTTTGAACAAGACTTGTACAGTTAGATACAGATGGTGAATCAGTAAACACACATTTTCATTGGGGAAATCATGCTTTGGGAAACATAATGAGAGTGCAAAATATCATGTCATCAAGATGAATGGAGAATGAGTACATATTAATGGACATTGCATGCAAAACTCACTCTACAACATCTTATGTACAGGCACCAAAGCATATTTTCCCAGAGGAAAGTCGGAATTAGACAGTAGGCTCAGAATAGCAATCCAGTTTGGCGCGGCCGCGCTAGAATTTGGCGCTGTAACGCCAGTTTCAAACTGATTTTTGGTTTGTATTTTTTGGATTTTTATTTTTGTTTTCTGTTCTATGGAAAGTAAATAGCTTTTTCTAGCCTAAGTCTATCCTAATCATGCAAAATTCAATCAACTACTCATGCAAATCCTAAGAATGCAAAAATTCCAAACAACATGTAAAATGCAATCCTATTCTAAAAACAAGTAAAGGAGTTCTGGTTTATAGTCCCTGCTCGACTTTTTGACTCTGTTTTAGTCTGATAGGATTGTGAAGGATCTTTCCTAATTGAAATCAGGGGAGATGTATCTTTTAAACCTTTGGCCATTGACAATGAAGGTGGATTGGTCTTTTGGATTTTATATTTCCACAGCCCCTAATTTTAACACTCTTTCCACAACAAAAGGACCACTCCATTTTGATCTCAGTTTACCAGGAAACAACCTAAGTCTTCTGTTAAACAAAAGGACAAGTTGACCAGGTTGGAATTCCTTGGGTAAGATATGCTCATCATGCCATTTTTTAGTTTTTTCTTTGTACATCTTGGCATTCTCATAGAAACAGTACCTGAGCTCATCTAATGAATTTAATTGCAGCAATCTGTTCTCTCCAGCAGCCTTGATATCAAAATTTAAAAACTTGGTTGCCCAATATGCCTTATACTCTAACTCCAAAGGAAGATGACATGCTTTTCCATAAACCAACCTTTAGGGGGTCATACCTATTGGGGTTTTGAAAGCTGTCCTATAGGCCCACAGTGCATCATCTAACTTGGTTTTCCAATCTCTCCTTGAAGTGTTGACAGTTTTTTCCAGAATTCTCATAAGCTCTCTATTGGACACCTCTACTTGGCCACTGGTTTGAGCATGGTATGGGGTGGCTACTTTGTAGGTGACACCATATTTTTTCAACAGACTTTTGAAAGAAGAGTTGCAAAAATGCTTTCCCCCATCACTGATGATAGCTCTAGGGGTGCCAAATAGACAAAAAATATTCTTTTTCAAAAATTCAATGACAACCTTGGCATCATTAGTTCTGGTTGCGATGGCCTCTACCCATCTGGTTACATAATCTACTGCCACCAGAATGTACATATCTCCAAAAGAAGGTGGAAAAGGACCCATCAAATCAATGCCCCAAACATCAAAACATTTACATTCCAGAATATTATTTAAAGGCATTTCATTCCTTCTAGAGATATTACCTGTCCTTTGGCACCTGTCACATGATTCTACATACCTCTTTGCATCTCTAAAAAGTGTTGGCCAAAAGAATCCAGATTGCAATACCTTGGCTGCTATTAAGTTTGCACTGTGATGGCCACCAACCTCCTTGTCATGGCAGTGGCTGAGAATGAGTGTGGCTTCTTCCTCTTTCACACACCTTCTGATGACTTGATCTGGGCAGATTTTGTGGAGGAAAGGATCCCCCCAGTAGTAGTGCTTTGAATCTGCCATCAGCTTCTTCCTTTGCTGGTAAGTGAAATGCATTGGTACCCATTTGATGCAAACAAAATTGGCAATATCAGCATACCAAGGTACCTTTGAAGTACTTACCTGGCAAATCCTCTCATCTGGAAAGAGTTCTGAAATTTCCCCATCTTTATTTTCTGATTCCAGCCTTGACAGGTGATCTGCCACCACATTTTCAGCACCCTTCTTGTCCTTGATTTCAATATCAAATTATTGTAGAAGAAGGATCCATCTGATCAGCCTTGGTTTGGAATCCTTCTTTGCAAACAAATATCTAAGAGCTGCATGGTCAGTCCATACAATAACTTTTGAACCAATGAGATATGATCTGAATTTTTCAAAAGCAAAAACCACAACCATGAGTTCTTTCTCAGTAGTGGTGTAATTTAATTGAGGACCAGTGAGTGTGTGGCTAGCATAGGATATGGTGTGAAAAACGTTTTCTTTTCTTTGGCCAAGAGCTGCCCCTAAGGCAAAATCACTTGCATCACACATGAGTTCAAAAAGTAGGCTCCAATCAGGTGACACAATAATGGGGGCAGAAATCAATTTTTGTTTCAAAAGATCAAAAGCATAGAAGCATTCAACATTGAAATCAAATTTCACATCTTTGGAAAGCAAATTTGACAATGGCTTTGCAATTTTTGAAAAATCTTTTATAAACCTTCTGTAAAAACCAGCATGGCCTAGAAAACTCCTGATACCCTTAACTGAAGTGGGTGGGGGTAGCTTTTCAATTACTTCAATTTTTGCCTTATCTACCTCTATCCCCTTTTCAGAAATTTTATGGCCAAGAACAATCCCATCTCTTACTATAAAGTGGCATTTTTTCCAATTTAGGACCGGTTTCTTTTCTTCACACCTTTCGAGCACAAGCTCTTAGTGCTGCAAAGATGTTTCAAATGTTAGTCCATAAACAGTAAAATCATCCATAAAAATTTCCATCATCTTTCCTATCATATCATGGAATAAAGCCATCATGCATCTTGGAAAAGTGGCTGGTGCATTGCACAAGCCAAAGGGCATTCTCCTATATGCAAAGGTGCCATAAGGGCAAGTGAAGGTGGTCTTTTCCTGATCTTCAGGTGCTATAGGTATCTGAAAATATCCTGAATATCCATCCAGGGAGCAATAAAATTTATTTCCAGCAAGCCTTTCAATCATTTGATCAATGAATGGTAAAGGAAAATGATCCTTCCTAGTGGCTGCATTCAATTTTCTATAGTCTATGCATATCCTCCAACCTGTTAGTGTCCTAGTGGGGATCAGTTCATTATTTTCATTATGAATGACAGTAGTACCCCCCTTTTTAGGAACAACTTGAACTGGACTTACCCATGCACTATCAGAAATAGGATAGATAATACCTGCATCCAAGAGTTTAATCACCTCCTTTTTCACTACCTCTTGCAATGTGGGGTTCAGCCTTCTTTGTGGTTGGATGCTGGGCTTGTAATTGTCCTCCATCAGAATTCGGTGTGTGCAAATTGTGGGGCTAATTCCTTCAATGTCTGATAATGACCAGCCTATTGCCTTCTTGTGTTTGGACAACACTTCAATGAGCATTTTCTCCTCCAAAACTGTCAAACACGAAGAAATAATTACTGGTTTATCATTCTTTTCAAGAAAAACATATTTCAAATTACTAGGAAGAGGTTTGAGTTCAGGTTTGGGAGCTTCTGGATCTCCTTTTTCCTTTATTTCAGCTGCTAAGTCCTCATTGCTTCCAGCCTCATGTTCACCAAATTCTTCTTTGATGATGGGATCTTCATTCTCTGAATGGATCTGGCCTCCTTCTTCTGTTGCTTCAGTCCTCTCCTCTTCTTCTATTTCTGCTATACACCAATCAATCACATCAATACTTAAACAGAAATCATAATGTGGAATGACTGGTTGTTTCATGGCTTCTTTTATATTGAAATTTATTGTGTCATTATTGAGACTTAAAGTCAGATTTCCCTGTTTGCAATCAAATATAGCACCAGCAGTAGCCAAGAATGGTCTGGCAAGAATTATAGGCAGGTTCTTGTCTACTTCCATGTCCAAAACTACAAAATCGCAAGGATAAATGAAATCTTGAATTTTCACCAACACATCCTCCATTATTCCTTCTGGTATCTTGGTTGATCTGTCTGCAAATTGAAGAGTGATTCCAGTCTCTTGAGGTTCTCCAAGTTGTAGATACCTACAAAGGGACAATGGCATTAAATTAACACTTGCCCCCAAATCACATAAAGCATTTGCAAATTTATTTGACCCAATTTCACAAGGTATTGTAAAACTCCCTGGATCTTTAAGTTTTCTTGGAAGCTCATTCTTCAAGATGGCACTACAATTCTCATTCAGCACTACTGTTCCCTTCTCCTCTATCTTCATTTTCCCGGATAAGACTTCTTTAAGAAATTTGCCATAAAGAGGTATTTGCCTCAATCCTTCAAGAAGTGGAATGTTAATCTGCAATTTCTGAAAGGTTTATAGAAACCTAGCAAAGTTACTTTCTAGAATATCAAATTTAGCTCTAGTTGGATAAGGAAGATGTCTGATATCAATATCAGTAATTGGGAGTGCATCCTTACCTTTTTTTCTTCTCGGAGAAGCTGGTCGACTTAACTTTTCTTTTTTTCTCTCATCTTCTCCTTTCTGAGCTCCTTCTGCCTTCATGGGTGGTTGTTCTTGTGGTTGGTGCTCCTCCGGGGTCTTCCCACTCCTCAGTGTTATGGCCTTGACTTGCTCTTTTGGATTAATTTCTGAGTTGCTAGGTAGAGCTCCCCTCGGCCTCTCATATGCTCCTTGATTTAGATGATTCATCTGAGTGGTCAGAAGTGTGACTGTTTGCCTTAATGACTGCAACTCTGTATACATTGCTCGATTTAACTTCTTTCCTTCCTCCAATTCGGCCTTGGTGGCTAGCAGCTCCTCCTTTTGTTGTGTATTGGCTTGTAGTGGTTTGAATCTAGGAGGGTGCTGCCTTGCGTGATTTGCACTATTCCAGGAGAAGTTTGGATGGTTCTTTCAGCCAGGGTTGTATGTGTTGTTGTATGGATCCATCCTGCGAGAATTTCCCACAAAGTTAGTTTGTTCAGGCATGGAATTTAAAGCATATACATTACCTTGGCATTCAAAATCAGCATGTCCTCCTCCACATATTCCGCATATTGAGGCTACCACAGGGTTTGATTGTTGCTGGAAATTCACAAATTGTTGCTGCAGTGCTTCTAATTGTGCTTGTGTGGCTGTTGAGGAGTCCAGTTTGTAAATTCCAGCAGGCTTTTTGCTTGCTCTCTCCATCGGGTATGATTACATGTTGGCTGTCATCTCTTCTATCAGTTCATGAACCTCTTCTGGAGTCTTTTTGTTGATTGATCCACCTGCTGCAGCATCTATCATACTTCTGGTGTTGATGTTCAGCCCATTGTAGAAGGTTTCAATCTGGCTCCAGAGTTCTATCTTGTGATTTGGGCATTTTTTAAGAAGTCCATTGAATCTCTCCCATGCCTCAGAAAGATGCTCTTCTGGTTCCTACAAGAATTGAAGGATTTCATTCCTTAATTTGATGGTCTTTGCTGGTGGAAAATACTTACCTAAGAATTTTTTTCTGCAGATCCTCCCAAATGGCTATAGAATCAGCCGGTAATGTGTTCAGCCATGTCTTAGGTCTTCCTCCCAAAGTGAACTTAAAATGCCTCAGTCTGGCTGCATCATCTGACACACCATTGTATTTAAAAGTAGCACATAAATCCAAGAATCTCTGAAGGTGGTCATTAGGATCTTCATTAGCCAACCCACTAAACTGATAATGAGTTTGCAACAAAAGAAGAAGCTGAGGTTTAAAATCAGAATTATTAGCTTGAATAGATGGAGTGATAATACTTGTCCTGTTTGTATTTGGGCTTTGAGCGACAAAATCCTCCATGGTTCCCTTGGCCTTAGTGCTTGTTCATCAAGAGTGCCTTCTATATGCTCCATGTCTTCTTGAAACTTGGGATTGCTTTGGTTCTATTTTTCCTTCAGCCTTTGCCTTAAAGTCCTTTCAGGTTCTGAATCGATTTCTTGGGCTGATGTCCCTCGAGATCTGGTCATAAACCTCCTGCAAAAATAAAAAAAACAAAAACTCAAATCTCTAAATTTTTAAACTTTGCGCAATTACTACAAGAAACTTTGGTCCCCGGCAACGGCGCCAAACACTTGATGCGATTCTAGCTAATCACTAGCAAGAAGACTAATCAAAGTAATATAGACTTTTATGCAAGTCCGAATATCGTCCCACAAGGACCAAGCCAACAGTTAATTGCTTTGTGAATAAAAATCTAAAGTTTGAGGAATCTGATTTTGAAACAGAGTTTTAAAACTAAACCAGCACTGAAAACAGTTAGGGAAAAGCCTTGGAGGAAATTTAATGATGAAAGAAGACGTTGGGAATCTAATTCCCTCCCTAGACACTTTCTGAGATTGAATATGAAAAGAGTTTTGGAAATCAGGTTCTGACAAGCTTATAAAACCATGGCTACAATTCACATCGGCATCACCTTTTTCTATCTCTTAGAGCAAACTAACCGGCATAATCTAGTCTATTTGATAGCATAAACATGAAGCTCATATGTCATAGGCAGATCAACTAATCCAACAGTGTATTACTTTAAGGTCGAGGATTAACCCAAAGATTAGTGATCTACCTAGTGCATAAACTCAAAAAGACTGTACACTCCTATCAACATGTCTCACCTTAAGCCCAACGTCACCTTATAACCAGTACATAGCTAGACAGCAAGTATGAATCAATAAATTACAGCAATGAAAACTCATTCATGCACCAAACTGAAAACCAATTAAATTATAAGTATCAATCTAATTACATGCCTAGGGAGTCATGGACTCCCAACTAAAAATGACTACTCCATGCTAGAATTGAAAGCACACAAAAAGGTTTGTACAACAGCCATGAATTAAGAAAGAATAAGTAAAGAAAACTCCCTTGGGAAGAATTCCCTTAACCCCTCTTGCTCCTTGACTGAATGCTCCACCTCTCTTCCTCAAAGTGACCAGAGTTCGTGTGAACTCCCTCTGGACCTTCTCCTGTCTCTCTCAACTAAACTAAAAAGCAAAACTGAATACAAAATCGAATGTAAAATACAGAAACTCAGACTGAAACTGGATGCCTGGAGCTCTGCCTCGGACCCCTATTTATACTTGAAACTCTGTCCAGACCTTGTAATTTCAGCTTCTGTACAGGGGTGTGAATCATGACTTCCCGACCTCAGAATTGGATGAAATTACATCAGAATCTACCTTCTGTAGTCCTTTCTATTCGCAAGAAGTTTGAATCCATTCTGAGTTGGGAAACTCGAGATATGAGGGGAGGAAGTTGCCTGATTTCTGCTGCCAACTTCTGCACGGGTCCACCACTTTGGAGATGTGTAACTCGAGAATCCTGGCTTGGATTGACCTGAATTTTCGTGACAAGATCCTCTGTAGTGCCAGGAAGCTTCGTTCCAAGTTTGGCTTTAATTGGAATTGTGAAACTCCTTTTCTGCTCTTCTAAAAATTCGGATTTTTTCTCCTTCCATTAGCAGCAGATTCCTGTTTTGAATTAACTTCTTGTTTTGGACCATTCAATGCACCTGGACTTAAGTACATTACCTTAAACTCTTCGTGGCTACCTACCTTAGACGTTTGAGACTCCTTCTCCCAAGTTTGGATTTGCTTTGATTGCAGGTTTTTGAGATTTTCATGATTTTCTATTGCTGCATCATCGGCGCGGTCGCGCCGAATTCTGGCGTGGACGCGCTACTAGAGCCGATATCCGTCTAAGTCGGGAGACCACGCGGCGCGTTCATGCCGAATTATGCTATGGAGATGGCGCGGTCGCGCCAGTACTTGGACATTTCCTTGGTCCCTGGATGGCAACTTCTCTTTCTGCTTTTAGCTCACTTTGGTGCGTCCGTTCTAGCTTTGCATGAGGTCGCGTCAATTCACATTCCCCAAACGTTGGCTTTCTTGACCATTGGGTCGTTGGACATTTTTGGACATTAAATTGAATTTTTGCAGATTTATTTGGCACGGTCGCGCCATAATCGGCGCGGTTGCGCCGTTCTTCTTTTTGGCCTCTTTTGCTCATTTTTCTTCCGTTTTTGCTCCAAATCCCATTTTTCTTCCTCCACTGGGTACCTGAGACATAAAACATAAAACTGAGTCATATTTGTTGAATTTATGCTCGGAATTAACTCAAAATTAAGTTTTTCAATCAAATACTATGCCCAAAGATAGTGTCTTTTAGACACTTATCATGTGCATCAAGTTTCAGTCGGCCAAACTCTGACGAGAAAGAAAGACACTCCGAAACCGGTGGTTATTTATACCTTCAAAGCAGCCATCGCACGATTTGACGCATATGACTCAGTTATGGTAAACCATATCTCTATTGCCGAGGACGATCAAGAAGATGACGAGTTCGTTTTGAAAGAGGCTCTGGTTGAGTTCAAAGAAGGTGGCCAGTCAACAGTCGACGAATTAAAGAAAAATTAGGATGACACAAAGGAGAAATAAGGATGACATAGTTAAAGGTCAGAAGCAGTCGAGTGGCCTTATACAACCACCGACTGCTTCAGCTATTTATTAGATAATATATAGATTGTACTCAAATTAAAAATAATGGCAAAAGTCTTGTTGTTTTATTTTACTTTATTTTATTCTTAAAAATATTTTTGTTAAACCAAATTCTTTAAACTATTGTTACTATTTAATTAATCTAATATTTATTGAAGTTTTTTTAACTTAAACCAATTTGTTTTAAAATTATTTTGATAATCTAGTTAAAATTATGCGAATTGATTTATTTACTATTTTTACTCTTATCTAACTTTATTCTTATTCTATCATTAAAAAACTTTAGTTAATTTATTTCAGATGATTTTTTATGTGATTTTTGTATTAAAATTTAAAACCCAGTGCTTTATAGAAACCTGGCCCAATTTACCAAGTGGACCAGAGTGCTGACCATTAAAAAGAGTATTTTGTTAGAAGAAAATATGATGATTCATTTTACTGTGAGAAACATGCAAGAAGCTGAGAAAAATTCTTTCGAATCCGTATAATAGCACATTTTACTATGAGAAATAGTCGAGAGACCCTATACAGCCCAGGAGACCAATTTTGGATAAAAAAATTTAGAAATCTATGTTAAGGTTTGAGAAACAAATGATGACTATTTGTAAAAGAATCTAAAAATTTACAAAAAGGAATCACATGAATGAGATAAAGAGAAAAGACATTAGGAAATCTAGTCTCTTAGCAAATTGTAATACAAATCAAGAATTTTGAAAACCAAAATGGATTTGGCAAGCTTATAATTGTGTCAACCTTATTTAAGGAAATGACCCTTCAAAATGATTGAAGAACACTTTTTCAAAAAGTTAGATAAGTGGCGGGCCGATTGCTTCTCCTATTTATTAGATACTTTATTTTATCCTTTAAAAATTTTTTTTTAAACCAAAATCTTTAAACTATTTTTTTTTTGAGGAAGGTGAATAAAATCTTTAAACTATTATTACTATTTAATTAATCTAATATTAATTTTTTTTTTTAACTTAAACCAATTTTTCAAAAAATTATTTCGGTAATCTAATTAAAATTATGCGAATTAATTTATTTACTATTTTTACTCTGATCTATTTTTATTCTTAGTCAATAATTAAAAAAAATTAATTAATTTATTTCAAATAATTTTTTATAAGCTTTTTGTATTAAAATTTAAAACCCAATGCCCTAGTTCGGTAGAAACCTGACTCAATTTAGCAAGTGAACTAGAGTGCTAACCATTAAAAAGAGTATTTCGTTAAAAGAAAATATAATGATTCATGTATGCATCAAAATTTGTCGCGGCCCATTTGCAATAAACCCACATGACAATCCACCCAATTAACCTTCCGAAGGCCTACTTCGTGTCTACCGCGGATTCTTCTACGGTTTTCCCACCAACTCCACCAAACAGCCCATCTGCAGGCCCGATACTCAGCCACGCCAGCCCCTCAAGCCGCTTGGCAACCAGCCAAATTTGAAGCCACACTAGCTTCTAAAGTCGTTTGGCAGCCAACCAAGATGCAAGCCATGTCATAAGACAATCGACCCAGTCTGGTCGATCCCCCAACTGCAGGAGAAGAAAAATGGAAAGTCATCCCACCTCTTGAGGATCGAGAGAGGAAAAACAGGGAGCTTCCAGTCTTTCTCCCACTCCAAAAGAAGCATAAACAACTGATCGAGATCCTCTTTCCGAGGATCGAGCTCCATCAGACTGGTGAGCCGAATCAACTACAAATACCCAAAAACTCCAATCACAAAGGCCCCCGGAGGTTCCAAGGAGGGAGACGTTCGAAATTGTCTACACTCTAGAGAGTACCATCGAGACAGAAGTTCACTCTACCTTCAGATCGTCGAAGTTCACACAGTCTACCTGAACACTGCACGTTCACCAGAAACGTCACAAGCTGCCATACATGGGACATAAATACTCCCGTCTAGCCGACTAAATCCGTTGTAGATCATGTACATTCAACCGGAGGCTTGAAATTCGTCGTTGCTCGCAGGAAGCAGTGGCTTCACAAAATATGGAGATCTAATAAGATTAAAGCTAGGAGATCACACCCGCAAAATTTCCCAAATTCCAAACATCAAATTGTAATTTCTCTGTTATTTCGGTCGATTAATTAATCATTCGCGCTTTTTCGCGGAACAAAGGTTTTTTGTCAAAACAGATTTGGCACGCCCGGTGGGACATCGCCTACCTCTCATCTCCCAGTAAGACAAAAGGAAAAAAAAAATCCTCAAAATCCAATCCAATGGCTGGCCACAACAACAACGACAACAACGACAATAACAACAACAACTACATCGGTAAGTCAATTATTAGTTTGTGATCTGCGTACTTGCGCCCTGCCGCAGGCGCAAGCTTGACCTCAACAACTAGAGTTCGCCGATAGACACTCGGCTCTACGGCCAACATTTACGCTCTGACCTCTCCACCACCAGCCACTCGCCCAATGACAAGGGTATTGGCTAGGAGCTTGTTCGCAGGATAAGCTCCCTTCATGAAGGACACACGCCTCCCGTGCATGGTTTTTCAACCTTAGACTGCAGCGGCCTCTTACAAACAAGTCATAGCGGCACCGGTCAGATTGATCCCGGTGGCAACTAAGCTGACTTACCTGGTCATCGCCGCCACCACATCACTGGCGCACAGCCCGGTGTCCAGTCCTACCCAGTCGCCATCATCAAAAAGGGTTTGCATCGTGCCTGCCATGATCCAAGCACCAGTTCTGGCTTAACCCAGAACAACGACTAAAGGCCAGTTGGAAATGGTAACTGTCTTCCAAGAACTCTTGGCTGCGCTCACTACCGCAGCTCAATCACCTCGTCAACCGATGCCAGCAGTAAAACCTCTGGCCTGGTCACCAATCAACTCTCGCCAGAGTACACCGGCCACCACTCCATCGAGCTGGTCGCCTATCAAGGTGACAATTCACCAAAACACCTCGGTGGTTGGCTCTCCAACCCGACCGCCTACTGCGGCCTCGCCACGCCAAACTACACCAGCGTCCTTCTTTCCAACAAGGTCGCCAGTAAAAATGTCGCCACTCCGGTTTGCAACAGGAGCATCTCTTTCAACTCCCACCATCAAAGTTTCCGCTATGGCAACTTCGGCCAAAATGGTCTAAGAGCAGCTTGCAGAAATGCAAGTTGCACTAAAAGAACAAAATGAGAGGATCCGCGCCAAAGATGCACAAATTATGGCTCGTGACTTCCAGATCGCACAAATGATGGAGTGATTGGAAGCCTTCATGAACAATGCCGGCGACGTCTGTCAAGAAATCGACCGGAATAAGACGCCTACCAGCGCTTCGGCTATGCCCTTCCGAGAGGAGCCTGCTCACAAGGAGCAGACGGTGGTCCCGGCGACTATTCAAACGTCATGAAACGAGGAGGAGCCGGCCTACCTCACACTTGATGCTGTGAATAAAATGATCAACCACGCCGTATGAAATAGCTCTGGCGAGAGGAAATCAGTCTCCTACTGGAGACCCTACACACAACGGATTCAAAATCTCTCGATGCCTCTCAAGTACCATTCGCCCTTATTTCAACAATTCAATGGCGACGGGCATCCAAAGCAGCATGCCCCACTTTATCGAAACCTACAACACAGTCGGTACCGATGGCAACCTGCTAGTGAAGGAGTTTGGCCGTTCATTGAAGGAAAACACCTTCGATTGGTACATGGAGCTACAAAAGGAATCGATTGACAGCTGGGAGCAGCTTGAAAATGAATTCCTCAGCCGGTTCTACTGCACCTGGCGCACCGTGACATTAGCCGAGATGACCAATCTTCAACAGAAGAAAGGTGAAAAGGTCATTGGCTACATTAACTCGTGGAGGAATCTCAGCCTCAGCTGCAAAGAAAGCTCCAACTTGTCTCTCGAAGTAGAGATTGACATGTGAGTCCATGGCATGTCATGGGGTCTTCTCTACTTCTTGGAGGGCAAGAAACCAGCCGACTTCCAGGAGCTTGCGACTGAAGCTCACGACATGAAAGTCGTCAAGGAGCAAGCCGGCGACATCGCCGCTCCCATTTTTTATCCCCACAAAAAGGGGAAAGCTGTCGCAAAGGAGCCGAAAGAAAAAGCAAAAGGCTCCTACACAACTGAAAGCTTCACACCAATCAAGGCGGGAAGCAAGCAAAAATTAAATTACACCCGTGGCCACCCTTCGGGCCCATCTTCTAGAGGTAGACGTTGAAGGAAAAGCAGTAAAAAACCTACCCCTTCGTATATGCCAACGTACCAGTCATGCTGGAGCAATTACTCGGAGTCGACTTGCTCCGCTTACCAGAGGTCAAAAAACCGGGCGACTTGACAAAATCGAAGGAGGTGAAGTTCTGTAAGTATCATCGCCTACTTGGACATTCAACTGAGAAGTGTTTTGTCTTATAGGTGAAAATCCTAGAGCTTGCGACGCTAGGTTGCATCATAATCGATGGTATGGAGAATATTGCTTCAATAAACTCTATATCCGTTAAGGCTGGGTCTGACCTCAAATCCAGATCCAACAAGCCTCGGGGTGTGCAGAGGGAGTATTGCCCCAAGTCTAGCCTACACAACAAATTATCGTCGAAAATGGCTTCAGCGCCGGCACCCTGAGAAGCCGCCAAAGCAGACACGGAGGGGTGGATTCTGGTCACCCGACAGAAGAAGCCTATTCAAGAGGCTGAACAGTAAAAAACAATCACATACAAGGTGAAGCGGTCAAAGAAAAGAGCCGTGAAGCGCCACAACAAAACTCCAGGGACAATTGTCCAAGGAGTACATAGAAGGAAAAGAAGACCCATCCCACTGGCGGAGTTCTTCCCCAAAGATTTCCTCACGCCACCCCCAGCAATGGTGGCCACATGCTCGTCAGCGTCCCCTATCGGGCAGACTAGCAAAGAAGGTAAGGGCAAAACATCAGCGGTCGAGTGTGACGACCTCGAGACATCCCTGAAACAAAATTCCCCCTTGAACGAGCTCAAGGACAACTTGGACCTGCCCATTCAATCTCGGCAGGCTCTGATTAAGATCCTAGACAAACCAGAAAAGCTCCAAGCCGGATTGGAGCAACTAAATAGGAGGAAGAACGACCTGCTAATGGTCGGTCTTACATCGCCATTCAGAAAGGCAGAGGAAGCATCCTTGTCTCGACAGATATTGCAGCTAGAGGAGTCCCTCATAGTCTCCTGCCCACCGTGCATCACTCTCCGAGAATCAGATGCTCAATTGGGGGCAAAGACTCATAATCGGCCACTGTACGTGTCAGGTTAAAGCAAGGATCACTTGGTCAACTACATCCTCATTGATTGCAGTTCTGCAGTCAACATCCTGCCAATTCGAACGATGAAGGAAGTCGGCATCTCCACCGGAATGATTCAGCTCGAGCTCCAAATCGGAGAGATGGTAGCTGACACACCTCTTCAAGTCATCGACTCCAGGACAACATACAACTTGCTCCTGGGTCGACTGTGGCTCCATGCAAACGGTGTGGTATCGTCAAAACTGGACCCGTGCTTTAAATATTGGAAAGACGGCAAGCAAAAAATGGTGTATGATGACGAAAGTCCATTCACCGAAGCAGAAGCTTCGTTCGCTGACACCAAGTTCTACCTGACAACACAGTTGATAGTCAAAACGTCGTCTTGGCCAAGCATGGCCAAAAACAACAAAGTAAATCAAAATCCCAAACAAACTTCAACACACGATGATCTGTTGAAAACCATGCAGCCTAAACTACTGGCTCACTGCCGCCAAGCGACCGCACCGACAGCACCGGCGTTGCTGCCAAAGAACAACACACCTGTGCTAAGTGTTTTCCTCAATCACAACGAAAGAAAGGGTAATCCCCTCTCGTTGTTTACCGCAACATTGAGCCGACAACTCTGAAAGGAGGAGGTACTATGTCGTTACCTAAGCTTGAAGATCGAAGTATTGTCAAGAAGTGCCTTAGCCCAGAACGGCTACCCATGAACCGAACGACTGAGGACTTTGATCCAAACGCCTATCAGTTACTGGCAAAGGCAGATGGCAATTTCACAAAATAGCAATTCCACGAGAAGCCGCTCATAGCTGTCCCAATTCTCACTCCGACGCAAGAAAAGCTGAGGAGCGAGGGAGGCCATATTCCACCAAGATAACACAACCTCTAATATAAAAAATAAAAGCCCATTCAAATCACTAGGAGGTCAGTCGATGTCCATCAAGTGTCTGTCGACCAAAGCTCGCCAAGGAAAAATGGTACTCCGATGGTTATAAACACAAAAGCCGCCCTTGCTAAAGCTTGTGTAGTTACTGATGAAGTTGTGGCCGTAAAGCACATCTCAATCACTGGTGACAATGAACAAGGCAAGGACGAATTCATCCTAAAGGATGCTCCATCTGTGTTCGAAGAAGGAGGACAAGCTACGGTAGACGAGTAAAAAAAGGTCAACCTAGGAACCGAAGAAAACCTTAGGCGAACCTTCCTTAGTGCTTCATTAGCCGAGGGAGAGAAAGCCGAATATATCTCTCTGCTCTTGGAGTACCGTGACGTGTTTTCCTGGAACTACACTAAAATGCCAGGCCTCGATCCCAAAGTTGTCGTACACAAGCTCGCAGTTTAGCCCTCAGTCCGGCTGGTCAATCAGACACAGAGGCACTTTCGGCCTGAACTCGTGCCAAAAATCAAAAAAGAAGTCGACAAGCTCATCCTAGCCAACTTCATCCGAAAAGTCAAATATCCTTCCTGGATCGCCTACATCGTGCCTGTAAAAAAGAAGAGCGGCCAAATTCGGGTTAGTGTCAATTTTCGTAACCTGAACAAGGCTGATGATGACTTCCTGTTGCCGATTATCGAGCTCATGGTAGATGCAACAATCAGTCACGAGGCACTCTCCTTCATGGACGAGTTATTAGGATGTAATCAAATCCGCATGGACCCAAGGGGCGAGGAGCTAACGGCATTTTGTACGCCGAAAGGCATATTCTGCTACAAAGTTATACCTTTTGGTCTCAAAAATGCCGGCGCAACATACCAGAGAGCTACGCAGCATATCTTCGACGACTTCCTTCACAAGAGCGTTGAGTGCTACGTCGTTGATCTAGTGGTCAACACAAAAGAACGAGCCAACCATCTCCTCGATCTCAGATCTGTGTTTGAACAACTCTGGCGGTTCCAACTCAAAATGAATCCGCTGAAATGCGCCTTTGGTGTTATCTCAGGCAAGTTCCTCAGGTTCGTCGTACACCACCGAGGGATCGAAATTGATCAAACCAAGATCGACGCAACCCAAAATATGCCAGAGCCAAAAAACTTCTCGGAACTCAAAAGCTTCCAAGGTCATTTGGTCTATATTCGGCGCTTCATCTCGAACTTGGCCAGTCGATGTCAACCATTCAGCCGATTAATGAAGAAGAACCATTCCTTCTGAATGGGACGACGCTAGCCAAAATGCTTTTAACAGCATAAAGGCATATTTCACGAAACCTCCAGTGCTCGTCGCTCCAATCGTTGGCAAGCCGTTGATTCTCTACATCGCTGCCTAGGACAACTCACTGGGAGCCCTGTTGTCTCAAAATGATGAGAACAACAAAGAGCGGTCGCTGTATTACTTAAGTCGGACGTTGGTAGGTGCTAAACTCAACTACATACCTATCGAGAAGACCTGCCTAGCACTCATCTTCGCAGTTCAAAAGCTAAGGCACTATTTTCTGGCACACTCAACAAATTTGATCTCTCGTGCCAGCCCACTCAAATACATCATGTCACGGACAATCCTCTCTGGACAATTGGTAAAATGGGCACTTCTCCTCTCGGAGTTCGATATAAATTTCATACCATAGAGGGCCATCAAAGGCCGGGCCTTAGCAAACTTTCTTTCCTATCATCTAGTGCCTGCAGAATGGGAGCTGACAAAGGAATTTCCCGACGAAGAAATTTTTCATGTCAAAATACTTCCTCCTTGGAAAATGTACTTCGATGGGCCCGCCAGTAGAAATGGTGCCGGTGCAGGAGTCCTCTTTGTCTCACCAAAAGATGACCTCCTACCATACTCGTTTGTGCTTGCTGAGAACTGCTCAAACAATGTGGCAAAATATCAAGCACTCCTCCTAGGCCTCGACATGGTGATCGAAATGGAAATACCTCAACTCGAAGTCTATTGTGACTCAGCACTGTTCATTAAACAGATCACGGGAGATTTTGAGGTCTAGAAAATCGAATTCATGCCATTTTGGAAGCACGCCGATGACCTCTTGGCCATAATTCCGCAAACTTCACTCCACTACATATCGCGCACCAGGAACGGGCCAGCCGATGCTCTAGCTGGGATCGCAGCTAGCCTGGCGCAAATTGACAACCGGCCAAGTCAAGTACCCATCTGTGAAAGGTGGGTAGTCCCTCTGGTCCCTCTGCCAAGCGAAGAGGAAGTGGAAGAATAGATGGAAGAAAAGGAGTCGCTTCCCATCTCAATCTGTGAAAGTGAAGCAATTGATTGGCGCAAACCAATTTCAAATTTCCTCTGATACGGCACACTTCTGGCAGATCTAAGGAAATGCATCCACATATGTTAAACGGTTCCAAGGTACGTCTTTGTCAATGACGTACTATATAGGAGGTCATATGAGGGATTACTTCTCCGATGCTTGTCCAAATAGGAAGGACGACAAGTGCTAAATGAGACCCATGCGGGAATCTGTGGCGTGCATCAAGCCGGTCCAAATTTACACATACAAGTTAAACGTCTTGGATACTACTGGCCGTCTATGCTCTGAGACGCCATTGAGCTAGCGCGAGCTTGCAAGCCCTGTCAACGCTGAGTACATCCACTAGCCGCCGGAGCCACTCCACCCGATGGTCGCATCTTGGCCGTTTGAAGCATGAGGTATGGACATAATTGGTCCAATCAAACCCAAATCAAACTCCGATCGACAATATATTCTCCCCGCCACTGATTACTTCTCCAAAAGGGCCGAAGCTGCAACATTTCGAGAAGTCAAGGCCGTTACCATAGTTGAATTTATCTTGACACAAATTATTTTCTGGTATGGTGTCCTTTCGTACATTATGACAGACAACAAAACTCCTTTCCAAAATCGAGTCATGGATCGATTCTGTGAAAAATTCCGTATACAACAAAAGATGTCCTCGGCCTATAACCCAGCAGCTAATGGACTCGCAGAGGCGTTCAAAAAAATGCTCTGAAAAATCCTAAAGAAGACAATCGGCAGCCACAAACACAACTTGGAAGAGAAGCTCGTCGAAGCTCTCTAATAAGTGTCTAAAAGACACTATTTTTAGGACTCAATTGGGATTAGAAATTACATGTTGGAGTCAATATTCATCATAAAATCATGAAATATTTCTCAGATTAATATTTTCTCTATCAGGAGTCCAACGCAATAAGAATCATCAAAATCAGAGCTAAAATGAAGAAGATAGGAGGATTTTAGTGCATAAAGGTTCAATGTTGCAGAGACCGGCGCGACCGCACCAGTTTGAAGGTAAAATCTGGCGCGCCCACGCTAGAAAATAGCGTGACCGCGCCAGAAAATGGCGCGACCGCGCCAAAATGGACCCTGAATGCTGCCAAACACAACCAGAACTCTTTCCATTCAAGTACTCTGCTCCAGTGGCGCGACCGCGCCATTTTTAAGCAAATTTTGGCGCGATCGCGTCGATTACTCTGCCACACTAAGGTGCGAAAATCTCGGGAACCTGCAATCAAATCGAATCCAAACTTGGGAGAAGGAGTATGAAATGTCTAAGGAAGGTTTTCACGAAGATTTTAAGGTAATATACTTGAGTCCAGGTGCATTGAATGGTCAAAGAGAAGACGTTAATTCAAAACAGGAATCTGCTGCTAAAGGAAGGAGATAAATCCGAAATTTGGGGAGAGCATACATGGAGTTCCCGAACTCCAAATGAAGCCAATCTTGGAAAAAATCTTCCTGGTGCTACAGAGGATCTTGTCACGAAAATTCAGGCCAATCCAAGCCAGGCTTCTTGAGTTTCAACATCTCCAAAGTGGTGGACCCCGTGCAGAAATTAGCAGCAGAAACTAGGCAACTTCCTCTCATCATATCTCGAGTTTCCCAACTCAGAATGGATTAAAATTTCGTGAGCAAGGGAAGGACTAAAGAAGGAAGGCCTTTATGTAATTTCATCCAATTATGAGGTCGGGAGGATACAATTCACACCCCTGGACAGAAGCTAAAATTACAAGGTCTGGACAGAGTTTCAAATATAAATAGGGGTCCGAGGCAGAGCTCAAAGCATTGAGTTTTAGTTCAAGTTTTTGTATTCCACAGTCAATTTTGTATTCAGTTTTATATATTAGTTTAGAGAGAGTCTTGAGAGGCAGAGGAGACGTCCTATTGAAGCTTTTGAGGCAAGGAGGAGGAGCAGCCATGGAAGTCATGTTCAACAAGTAGATCCTTCTCAAGGGAAGTTTGTACTTAGTTTATCTTATATTTTCTTCTTCATGGTTGTATTGAAGTCCTTGTTTTGTTCTTTAATGTTCATCATGGAGTAGTCTTTTATATTGGGAGTCCATGACTCCTTAGGCATGTAATGAGATTCATACTTTATAATCTATTTGATTTTCAATTTGGTACATGAATGAGTTTTCCATGTTGTTAATTCTTGATTCATACTTGCTGTCTGGCTATGTACTGGTTATAAGGTGACGCTAGGCTTAAGGTAAGATATGGTGATAGAATTTTACAAATTTTTATGAGTTTATGCACTAGGTAGATCACTAATCCTTGGGTTAATCCTCGACCTTAAAGTAATACCCTGTTAGATTAGTTGATCTGCCTATGACACAATGAGCTTCATGTTTATGCTATCAAGTAGAGTCAATCATGCTAGCTAGCTTTACTCTAGGAGATATAAATAGGTGATACCGATGCGGATTGTAGCCATGGTTTTATAAGCTCGTCAGAAATTGATTTCCAAAGCTCAACTTCTATTCAATCTCAGAATTGCCTAGGGAGGGAATTGGATATGGTAGATTAGTTTACCTTATGTTTTTATAACTCCTTCCCATTGGATTTCTTAAACTTTAGTTTTTAAACTAGAAAAACAATTATCTATTAGCTTGGTTCTTGTGGGACGATATTCGGACTTGCATAAGTCTATATTACATTGATTACTCTTGCTAGTGATTAGCTGGGATCGCATCAAGTTTTTGGCGCCGTTGCCAGGGACCAATGTTTTAATAGTAATTGCTTGTGTTTAAGACTAGAGCTTTGAGTGTATATTCTGTTTTCTTTTTTCTGTTTATTTTTATTTTTTTATTTTTGGTGGACTGATGTGTTGTGTGCATGGATTTTGGTTTGCATAAGTCCACATATGGAAAGAGACACCTTGAGGAGTATAATGATTTTTCTTACCCAAATCAAGCATGGAATTCTTTTCAGCACTCAAGAAATTTTTAAATGCCATGTGATTCTTATGAACAGCCATATAGTTCTTTTGACCACTCTTATAATTCTCCCACCCATCATAATGATATGCTTAGCATGCAAAGTCGATTTGATTTACTTCAAAGGCAAGCTGATATCATGCAACTACAAAGAAATTCTGTGAATTATTTTTGTGATGTGTGTGGAGGTAACCATGCTACTAATGTATACCATTTAAATTCAAGACCTTATTTTTCTAATTATGAGTCTCATACCTGCAGGTTAGACACATATGGCAATTCATACAACCAAGAAGAGGAAAGTGTCAAAAATCACTAGGGATGAATTGGAGGAAAACTGGAAATTGAGGCAAGTAATGTATGCAGAGTTGCAATAAATAAAGCAACCGGCCACACTTCATACCACTCAAGAATGGGAGGACCTAGTAAAGTGGTTAGATTATTTAGAAGAGAATCAAGAAGAGCAAAATCTACAAGAATTAGAGGATGAAGAAGAACCAATTGAAGAGGTAGAGCAGTCCATACCCTTTAGGAGTGAGAAAATTCTAGAAAACCCTCAACCAAAAGAAACTTTGGAGAGGGAGAACCAATTGAAGAGATAGTAGCTGAGGTGGAGGAAATATTTATCCCATTACTGATCTTCCAACTAATTGACAGAGAACTACAAGCATTAGTGGCTGAAGAAGAAAGCATGGCAGAAATGGATGAGGTCAAAGAAGAAAAACCCATGGCTGAGATAGCTGTGAATGTAAAAGAGGAAGAAGAAAAATCCTATCAAGAAGAAAAATCATTAGAGGCTGAAAAAGAAACCATAGCTGAAGAATTAGATGAAGGGGAGGAAGAAGAAACCATAGGTCATATCATAGAACCTTCCCATGAAAAGCCATTAGAGAATTGGGTAGAGAAAAAAGAAGAGATATGGCTCTCCTTTGATTTAGACTTTTTTATCATCCCACCTTATGCACCTAGCCCAAAAATACAACTGAAAATTTTATTGGGGCTGGACAAGAGGATGAATGAGTGGTTGATATGTGTGCAGATCTACTTCTTAGAAGCCACAAAGTCAAAAGAAAGAATTTTCAGCTCAACACCACAATTTGGTTGTTTGAGCATAAAACATTGCAAAGGAAGGAAAGTCATGATGAATGGATTTGAATCGAATTTTCCTTTTGATCCTGGTGGAATGAAGCTACTGGTCTGGCTGAGGACCATAAACTTAGCGCTTCATGGGAGGCAACCCATGGCAGGTAAGTTAATTTAGTTTTTCAATTCAATTGTACTTTGGTTTGAATAATCACCTTGTGTGAATCTTAGATCTTAGGTCTAGTTTTGTTTTAATCATGTTAGGTTAGTCTTTTCAATTTGTTTGGTTTGAATAAAACACCAGAAAAAAGAAAATTTTTGTCTAAGGCACCTGTCATTGAAAAATCTAGAATTTGAAAGCTAAGTGGAGTTGCATGAAGCCATTATTTTAGCTATACTTGAAGTATTTGTAGATGTGTTTTTCAAAGTCTAAATGCAGATATCAGAAGAAGGAAGTTGGGACTATCATTCGCAACCATTCACAGCAGCTTCCTTCAAAAGAAAAGCCATCAGAATGCTCATGAAAACTCTGTGCAGAAGAAGCAGTGCAGCAGCAATTCTTTTCGAGCTGCCAATCTTGGAGCCGAATTCTGAAAAAATCTAGATGTGGAACCCACCAAGGAAAGGTAAGTAGTTCAAGAGGGCACTTAGTAGATAAAATAGGGCCAGATTTGAGGAATTTTCATTGACTAGAAAGGAAGTTATGACTGCAGCAACTTGGGTAGTTAAAACTGTTTTCTAGAAAAAAATTTGGGTTGGAAACATTTCTATCTTTCTATCTTTGAGCTGATTTCTAAAATTTTCTGTAATGATTATTGGAAAACTGTTTTAAGGTGATTAAATTTCATACTTAGTACTTTCCATGAAACCCTTTTTCAGCTCTAAATGATAAGTGGTTAGGGAGATACAATGCTTGCAAAATACCTCCAACTCACTTTCTACCCAGAATTTCAGATTTGCTGCCAATTTTTCATATCTGTGTATCTTTCACTTCCCTTAATGAAAATTCATCAAACTTATTTTATTGGGCACCTCTGAACCTTAAAAACATGTTCCAAGTGGAATTTTTCAATTTTGCATTCAGAAATTCAAGTTATGAAGGAAAAGGATGGCGCTCCCGCACCAAATTTTGGCGCGGCAGCGTCACATGTTTGTTTAAATTCGGAGGCTCTGCAACTCAGAATCAATCCATTCCAATTCTGACATGTTTATCTTTTTGAGTTATAGGCCTTTGTAGAATTTCATAAATTTCTGAAATCATTTGCAATAATTTTGTGCTTTGAATGGTTCTAACCACTTTTGGTCAAGCATGAAGGTAGCTCAAGTTCGAATTCCACATGATGCCTCTAAAAATATGGAAGTTCAAGCAACCAACATTCTCAGGGAAGTTTCTTACCCTCTATCTCATTTAATTAAATTGAGCATGATGCAAATTTTTAAGTTTGGGGTGGGAAACTCAGATTTCAAAGTCTAGTTGGATTTCATTGTTTAGTTAGATCTGATTTGTTAGTTTTTATTTTTTGGTTTGAGTCAAGACCAGAAGAGTGTTTCTAAATCTGAAAAAATTTTTGAAAAATTTTGTGGGAACTCTGATTTGTGGATTGAGAAGACAGGTCTCACTCATTCTCTTGAGAAATATATTTGTTTGAATGTTTGGTTTTGGCATGAGAAAAGTTGTCTTGGAAAGTGGTTTGTTTGGTTGTATGTATTGAGCATTTTTATTTTGTACAATAGAACCAACCTGAAGGAAGATCGAGGCGAAACGAAGACAGGTTTTTCAAAATTATGAAATGATCTAGGCACTTGTTTTGAGCCGTTTGAGCCTTTTTGAGCCACCCACTTTAATGCACATGATGCATCACCTTTTGTCAAACATATTGAGCCGACAAGATCCCTGCTTTGTTTTCAATTCCCACATTACATGAATCAGCCTTTGTGATGAATAAACTTGTTTCTTACTGACCTATATTTCTCCAAATTATTGAAGTGTTCTATTTGAATGAGCATGGACAAAAATCTGAAGTTATGGAGAAAAAGGAGGGATGAGTGAAGGTTATAGAAATTCTTTGAAAAGGAGAGGAAAGAAGGAGCAAGATGAAAGAAAAAGGTTCTGGAATATCTGAGAGGAAAATAGAGGAAAAAAAAAAGAGAGAAAAAAATTTGTTGAGTTAGGGGAAAGGCCACCTTGTGTGTGCACCGGGTCTCGGGCCTCAGCAAGCTTAGGGACTCTGAGTCAACCGGCAAGGTAAGCTAGACTCCAAACAAAGCCAAAAAAAAAAAAAAAATGTGAAAAAAAAATTGAGCTTTTCCTTTAGAGATGAGATAGAGAGTGGGATTAAGGAGAAGGTGAAAATATCATATCATTGTTTTATTTGATTGCTTTGAGGACAAAGAAAATTTTTAAGTCTGGGGTGGTGTGCTACAATCAGAGAAGGTTCATGCTCAGAAAAATGGAACATGGATATGAGAAGGAGGACTGACCCTAAAATTTTTATCCTTGATTTTTTTCCTTACCCATTATCCATGCCCCATTACAACCTATAGAAGACCTTTTGATTATAATTTTGAAACTCCTTCATGTTAGTGGAGATTAGACTGATGGTTGGCTTATGTTATTCAATTTAAACTGCTCACATGCATGGGAAAGTGGTATGTATGGTGGAAGATAGCTTGATCGTGCCTTGACTAAGCAGGATAACCAACAATAGGAGAGGTTTGAATGAGTAATCTTTGATTGATGCTTTGAAAGGGTAACCCCACTGATTTTTCTTATACTTTGAGGATTTTCATAACTCTGGTTCTTTTTATTTTTTCTTTTAGTTTTGCTCGAGGACGAGCAAAGGTTTAAGTTTGGGGTTGTGATAAGTGTCTAAAAGACGCTATTTTTAGGCCTCAATTGGGATTAGAAATTACATGTTGGAGTCAATATTCATTATAAAATCATGAAATATATCTCAGATTAATCTTTTATCTCTCAGAAGTCCAACGCAATAAGAATCATCAAAATCGGAGCGAAAATGAAGAAGATATGAGCATTTTAGTGCATAAAGGTACAATGTTGCAGAGACCGGCGCGACCGCACCTGTTTGAAGGCAAAATCTGGCGCGCCCGCGCCAGAAAATAGCCCGACCGCAACAAAATATGGCGCGACCGCGCCAAAATGGACCCTGAAAGCTGCCAATCACGACCATAACTCTTTCCATTCAAGTACTCTGCTCCAGTGGCGCGACCGCACCATTTTAAAGCTAATTTTGGCGCGACCGCGCTGGTTACTCTGCCCCACTAAGTTACGAAAATCTCGGGAACCTGCAATCAAATCGAATCCAAACTTGGGAGAAGGAGTCTGAAACGTCTAAGGAAGGTTTCCACGAAGAGTTTAAGGTAATATACTTTAGTTTAAGTGCATTGAATGGTCAAAGAGAAGAAGTTAATTCAAAACAGGAATCTGCTGCTAAACGAAGGAGATAAATCCAAAATTTGGGGAGAGCATACAAAGAGTTCCCGAACTCCAATTGAAGCCAAACTTGGAACGAAGCTTACTGCTGCTACAGAGGATCTTGTCACGAAAATTCAGGCCAATCCAAGCCAGGCTTCTCGAGTTTCACATCTCCAAAGTGGTGGACCCCGTGCAGAAATTAGCTGCAGAAACCAGGCAACTTCCTCTCATCATATCTCGTGTTTCCCAACTCAGAATGGATTTCAATTTCGTGAGAAAGGGAAGGACTATAGAAGGAAGGTCCTGATTTAATTTCATACAATTCTGAGGTCGGGAAGACACAATTCACACCCCTGGACAGAAGCTAAAATTTCAAGGTCTGGAAAAAGTTTCAAATATAAATAGGGGTCCGAGGCAGAGCTCAAAGCATTGAGTTTTAGTTCGAGTTTTTGTATTCCACAGTCAATTTTGTATTCAGTTTTATATATTAGTTTAGAGAGAGTCTTGAGAGGCAGAGGAGACGTCCTATTGAAGCTTTTGAGGCAAGGAGGAGGAGCAGCCATTGGAAGTCATCTTCAACAAGTAGATCCTTCTCAAGGGAAGTTTGTACTTAGTTTATCTTTCCTTTTCTTCTTCATGGTTGTATTCAAGACCTTGTTTTGTTCTTTAATGTTCAGCATGGATTAGTCTTTTATATTGGGAGTCCATGACTCTCCCTAGGCATGTGATGAGATTGATACTTTATAATCTATTTGGTTTTCAATATGGTGCATGAATGAGTTTTTCATGTTGTTAATTCTTGATTCATACTTGTTGTCTGGCTATGTACTGGTTATAATGTGACTCTAGGCTTAAGGTACGATATGTTGATAGGATTTTATAAATCTTTATGTGTTTATGCACTAGGTAGATCACTAATCCTTTGGTTAATCCTCGACCATAAAGTAATACCCTGTTGGATTAGTTGAATTGCCTATGACACAATGAGCTTCATGTTTATGCTATCAAGTATAGTCAATCATGCTAGCTAGGTTTACTCTAGGAGATAGAAACAGGTGATGCCGATGCGGATTGCAGCCATGGTTTTATAAGCTCGTCAGAAATTGATTTCCAAAGCTCAACTTCTATTCAATCTCAGAATTGCCTAGGGAGGGAATTGGATTCCCAATGCCTTTTGCATACTGATTTTATCAAAAGCCCTCTCTTGATCTCTATAGGATTAGGTAGATTAGTTTACCTCTGTTTTTATAACTCCTTCCCAATGGATTTTTCAAACTTTAGTTTTTAAACTAGAAAAGCAATTATCTATTAGCTTGGTTCTTGTGGGACTATATTTGGACTTGCATAAGTCTATATTATATTGATTACTCCTCTTGCTAGTGATTAGCTGGGATCGCATCACTCTCTGGCCGTACAGAATTATGTTAAGAACACCGACACAGTGAACTCTCTACTCGCTAGTGTACAACACTGAAGCAGTATTGCCGCTCGAAATTCAGCTCCCTTCACTCCGCGTTGCCATAAGAGAAGGCCTTAAGGAGGAAGAATGTGCCCAACTCCGGCTCGCAGAACTTGAGTCGCTCGACGAACAGAGCTCGAGGCTCAACAAAGACTCGAGTGTTACCAGTCACGAATGACCGGACTTTCAACAAAAAGGTTAAGTTATGGGTGTTTCAAAAGGGTGACTTGGTTCTGGCTGTACGTCGCCCCATGCTCTTCACAAGCAAGACTGGGGGCAAGTTGTGGCCAAGTGGAGAGGCCCCTACGTTGTGCAAGAGGCATATACAAACGGTGCTTACAAAATCGCAAAGGTGGATGGTACAAAGTTACCAATCATCAATGGAAAGTTTCTCAAACGATTCTATGCCTAAACAACTTCGGCCAATGGCACAAAGTGTCCAATCAAAGGTGGACAAGCACAACAAGAAAAAAAAATGAAGAAGCAAATAATGATAGTGAAGGCATCTCAATAAGTTGAACGGATCAAATCATGTTCGAACAAAAATTACAAAGGACAAATCAAGTCCAACCAAAATCGGAGCACGGCTACAAGCAGCTCTAAAAAAAAAAAGGGAAAGGAAACAATCAAAATCAAAAGGGGGGAATCTTGAAGTCCA
Source organism: Aristolochia fimbriata (assembly GCA_019845555.1). Taxonomy (NCBI): domain Eukaryota; kingdom Viridiplantae; phylum Streptophyta; class Magnoliopsida; order Piperales; family Aristolochiaceae; genus Aristolochia; species Aristolochia fimbriata. The sequence goes on from CM034078.1 coordinate 23,517,584, forward strand.
CAATCTGGTTCCTCAACGTGGACAGCTCGGCACGGGCTGCCGACCACTTCTATTCGTCATCTTCAAGAAAGACTGGCTCTGCGCGAATCTTCGTCAGTTTCAGCTAGAGGTGGAACCGGGGCGGGCCGGGGCGGGTTTATGGAAACCCGTCCCCGCCACGTGAAATTCCGGGGAAACCCGTCCCCGCCACGTGAAATTTCGGGGAAACCCGTCCTCGCGAAAACCCGCCCCGCTGGTTTACAATGTAAACTTCGTCCCCCGGGCAAAAACCTGCCCCGAACTTCATGAAAACCCGCCCGCCCATGGGGTACCCGACCGACCCGACCCATTATGATATATTTAATATTAAAATTTTTAAAAATATAAAAAATTATTTGAAAATAAATATTATAAAGATATAAAGATATAAATACTTAACTTAAATATTTTGTCAAACATAAAATTTATTAAAATATTTTTTTATTATATATTTACCTTTTAATATTTTATTTTTAATAAATATTAAGCGGGTCAGGTCGGGTTTTTGGTTTGGGTCGAAACCCGTCCCCGCCCCAAACCCGTGACGGGTTTCGCTCCAAAATACCAAACCCACCCCACGGGGATAAAATACAAACCCGAACCGCTATAAGCGGGTCGGGTCGGTGCGGGTTCCCCGTTAACGGGAACCCGTTGCCATCCCTAGTTTCAGCTCCAAGTCGGAAATCTCCTCCAAATCTACGCCAAAACGTTCCTCAATGTTCGCTACTCAGTCCTCCAACCTTTGAATCTTGGAGTAAAGATAGGCCAGCAGCTCGTGTAAAGACTTCTTCTCAGACACGGCCGCGTTACAATCAGAGTTGTCCTTGTTGATGTCAGCTCTCCAGCGGTCTCGTTGACGCTTCACTAGGCCAAACGACTGAACCAGGTCGGCCTCAACAACAGCTTTATCTTCAGCACTATGCATCCCCTGCATGGAACGGCTCAACTCATAAAGGCGAGCAGAATTAGAGATGACGCCCATGATAAATCGCTCCAAGTCGGTCGTGTCAACGACAACTTGCTACAGTTGGCCGATGGCAACCCAGGCTTCTCCGACCATTGCAGGTGCACCGGGTTCATCAGTCACCAAGAAATCAGAGGCAAATTCCATCCACATCTCCCAAGCATGGCGCCTTTGTTGCACTCGGAGTTTCTTGGAAGGCTGAGCAGTAGACCTCTCTGAAGTTCGGAATAATTTCAGCAAAAGAGAAGAGAAAGAAGTAAAAAGGGAGAAAGAGGAGTACATACCTAAGCTGGCTGCAATGATTCTGGCTTCTAAAGCAAAGGAGTTGCTCGAGCACTGACAGGAGTTCGGAGAGACTCCTCTGAAATGCATGCTCAAACCATTCGAGCCAGAGGCCAAATGAGAAATAGGAGGCGCTGGGAAAGGAGACACGTGACTGCCGGGAAGATTATCGGTCGACCTCTCCAAAAGCGGCCTCTTGCCGCAAATGTCTAACTCGACTTGCTGAGAGTTGACCTCCGATGCAAACCGAAATGGAGGAGGAGGAAGATCGCCAACGCCCATGTCAGCAGGTAAATCCTTCTCAAACCGGGTAGACTGGACAGGATCCGCAACTGGCGAATCTTTGGGGATCTTGACAACTAAGTCCTCCTCGGCAGGAGTAGACCCGATGGCCTTACTCGGCCGACAAGTACTCAGCTGAAAAGTACTCGGCTGTGAAGAAGGAGGAGGCAACGATGGCTGCACCCCACCGACGGAGTCAACTTGAGTCGTCGCGAAGAAAGGGATGATCGCAGTGCAGATCGGTTGCAATGTTGAACTACCTCGTGGCCGCTTCAAGACGGGCAGCAAAGCATAGTCACCCTCAGGTCAGCTGCCGACTTCTTCCTAGAAACTGGTTTTCGCTTCGTGGAAGCGACAACTGTAGAAGAAGTCGCCTTTGGTACACCCTTTTTAGAAGGTGCATTCTTCGATTTCGATGACGGGACCTAAGGAACCCCTAAAGATAACACGGTGGTGGTGACCCCGTCGCCTAAAGAAGGCCACGGCAAACTGGTATTGCTGGACTTACACTTGCTTTTCTCCTTGGCTACGGTTGCCTGCGTTTATGCCGAGGATGCTCTTCGTTGTTGGCTTCGAAGAAAAGACGCAAACTAAAAAAAAAATTTGCATACCTAAGAAAGTGTAATAACTTTTTCAGTCAAGACTCAGAGAATGCTGAAGTCACACCGGGATCGACCCCTACGCCGTACCAAGAAGGCACCGTAACACTGCCGCATGGAAGAGCAACATTTTTGTTCGAGAACTCTAGCAGTTCGGCTAGAGAAAGCGCCTCACGATGATTTGTGTCCAATACACCAGGAAGATCCTGACAGAACCCAAACTGCCTGGCAAACCAATGAACGTTGTTAGGCTCCACACCAAAGAAATGGTAGTTTCGATACGTCAAGTGATAAGTACGAATACTGAGGAAGTACTCGTACTCTTCCAACATTATCGTCTGGTCGCCGGTATCAGAAAGTACACCGGGTCGAAGAAATTCGGTGTAGTACCAGATCTTTGACTTCTCCCACACAAAAAAAGGTGCATGCCTCCAAAATCGAGAAGGATCGTGTCAAGTTGAGGCTCCTATACAAAGCCATTAAAGGAACGCTGCCCCCGCTCGCGTCCATGCCGTACAAGCCGAAGTAATGCGGCAGCTAGGCGTAAATATAAGACCAAGGTAGATGACCGGTGGAGACCGAACTCAGACTTCTATAGAGGTTGACCAACGTGGGGCCAGCCAGACCGCCCCAAAGGCCGGTTGCCATGAAGCTCGCGACCTTGAACACATCCGTTTGCACACAGCCACTAGGAGCAGGAATCACCCACTGGCATATCCATAAAACAAACAAAGCAACTAGATGGACGTCGTCTGTCAAAGCGGCCAGAACGCCAAGCTCCTAAAAAACGTGAGCCTCAGCCGCAGAACACTTGCGAGGCACAGTGCCTAAGCACTTGTTGCGATTCAGCTAGGGCTCAGTCGTAGGTTGAACTCCATCCTCGGCTTGATACCAAAAGTTGAGCCACTCGCTAAAGAGCACTTGCGGCATGCCGACCCCGCGCCGGGATTGGAGGAGATAGTATGCGAGGAAGAGATACTGTAAAACTTCAGGCAAAGGCGTATCACTCACCTCGGTGAAGTCATGAGTCGTCGGGCACACCTTGTCATACAAAGCACCCGAGATCGCGAGGCCACAAATGTTGTGGAGGTCCCAAAGAGAAATTGAGAATTCTCCATGGCGCGTAAACAAGGTATTCGTCTTCGAACCGCAGAGCTCCAAGAAGCAATGCCGGATCGTGTTGGGACAACGGTATTGAAATACTGACTCCCGAACTGCATGAAACACTCCGATCTGTGTCATTCTCTCTCAACAACAACTGAGTACAAGACTCAGCCAGTCAAAGTAGAAGGGCGGAAGTGGATGAAAGCACGAAGCAGAATACGTCTGAATGAGGTACTCCTGGCCGACGATCAGGTTGTTCAAGAACAACTTCGGAATAGTGAAGGCAACGAAAGAGTGCAAAGGGCTCAACATAATTTCACCTCCAACAACAACGGACGGCAAAGCCGATCAGCCATCAGCCGTAAGAAGTTGCCGGAGCTGGTCATCAATTTCCACCAGTCGGCTCAACAACTCGGACGAGTTATCTGAAACTACGTCAGCTTGGCCACCTAAAATTGACTCTGCCTGTTGGGTGTCTAGCAAGTGCACTAGGTCAGCAAGTAATATAGACTTAGAGAGTCCAGATATTGCTCCCACAAAGACCTTGATGAGAACTAAGTTTAAGCAAAGATTTTTCTACAGATTGAGGAAAATAATTTTTGGTTTTGAGAAGTGGAAAAACAAAACAGAATTAGACTACTGGAAACCTTATAAAGATGAGATGTTGGGGAAAGTGTCAATCCCTCCTAGTTGCTAACATGCAAAGTTCTGATTTTATAGCTCAAGTACCTTTACTTTGACTTAGCTTTTGAAAACCTGGTTACCCATATACAGGAAATAACTTTCACTTATTCTTTGAACTCCTTCTCAAGCGGAACATTCAAATCCTAAGTGCATAAATATAAAAGCTTGAAGATTAACTCTCTCTTATTCAGAACAAGAGTTATAGAAGTCACATCACCTTTCAACAAGTCTCCTTCATAACCGAAACAATCTAGTTCAAAAAACAAGTTGTTTTAGAAAATAGGAATCAAATTACTAACCAAACTCCCGATTGAAATTTAAGTTCTCTAATTGAACCTCATTAAATTCCAGAATTGAATTCAGATCAGAAATAAGCAATGAACTCAGTTTCTAAAACAAAAGCAAAGTACTTTATTGCTAAAGAATTCAGAACTTAAACATAAACAACGAGGAGTTCATGACTTCCCCAACAAAGAGACACTACTCCATGCTAATAGAATAAACACACAGTAAAAATGTTTCAATTACAGCCATAGACATAAAATAAACTAAGTACAGAAACCCCCTTGAAGGACTGCCTTTAGCTTCTCTTGCACCTTGACTGAAATCTCCACCTTCTCTCTCTAAAGTGCCAAGAGGTCGTGTAAGATTCCCTCTGGACTTTCTCTCCTCTCTAAACTTACTCCAAAACCATCAAAGTATACTAAAACCTGTATTTACAACTCAGAAATCTGGATCTAAAACTGGCTTTACACTACAAAATTGGATGATCTGCTCTCTGCCTCGGACCTCTATTTATAGCTGGGCTTCTGTCCAGAACTTGTAAATTGGTCTCTGTCCAGGGGTAGAATTAGCGCGGTCGCGCCACTCCTTAGAATCTTTGCCGACTTCCCAAAATATAAATTTGAACTCTTTGAAAGGCAACTGTTCAGCGTGCCAGCGCCACTGGTAGAGCCATCTTCCTGGCGCGGTAGCGCCTTCTGGGGGAGCAGTCGCGTGGTTTCACATTCCCAAATTTTCCTCTTTTAAGCCTTGCTAGCCGTTGGGAATTTCTACTATTTATTTCAATTTTTGCACATTTTCCTAGCACGGTCGCGCCTGAATCGGCGCGGTCGTGCCATTCCCCCACGGCTCTATTTTGCTCCTTTTTCCTTCATTTTCCCTCAAAATCCAGATTTTCTTCTTTCATCGGGTACCTGAGACACAAAGCTTGTATTTGAGTTATATATGTCACTTTCATGCTCATAATCAACTCAAATTATAAATTTATGGTCAATAATTCATGCATAAATAAGTGTCTTTTACACCCTTATCACAACCCCAAACTTAAACATTTGTTCGTCGTCGAGCAAAACTCTAAAATAAATACCAGATAGATCTGTAAAGACTAAGAAAAATTCAGTGATCCTCCCTTTTAAAGTTTTCAAGATAGATGATTCACTTCTTTCCTAATGATGGTTCTTCTTGCTTAATCAAAACAGACTTCGAGTTTTCTTCAAAATTTTTCAAAGATGTACATTCTCATACAAGTTAGAAGTCTCAATTCAACTACATAAGCCAACCCTCAGTCCACTCTCCACTAACCTGAAGGAATTCTCAATTCTGATCAATAGGTCTTTATGGGTTGTAATGACGCAGGGGTAATGGGTATGATGAAGATTTTTGGTTATTTCTTTTGGGTTTTATTCTCCTCCTCATATCTATTTTCCATTTTCCTGAGCATGAATTGGATTTGTGACTTTTCCTCCAAGCTCTTCCACCCCAAACTTATTCTTTTGCATTGATCCCTCATTTTTTTTCCTTTTCCCCCTTTTTTTCCTTTCCCATGTATCTTTTTCTTTGGGTTTTTTCCGAAGCCTAGCTTACCTCCTCGGTTGACTCAGAGTCCCTAAGTTTGCTGAGGCCCGAGACCCGGTGCACACACGCGGTGGCGTTTCCCTTAACTAACCCACAACCTTTTGTTTCTTTTTCTTTGGCTTTGTTTAGAGTCCTGCTTACCTTCCTGGTTGACTCAGAGTCCCTAAGCTTACTGAGGCCCAAGACCCGGTGCACACACAAGGTGGCCTTTCTCCTACTCATCCCAAATTTTTCTTTTTTCTCTCTCCCTTGCTCCTTCTTCCCCTTTACAAAGAAATATTTCTAAACCCTTCATCCATCCCTCCTTATAACTTCAAAATCTTGATCCATGCTCATTCAAATAGAACACTTCAATATTTTGGAGAATCATGGGTCAGTAAGAAACAAGTTTATTTATCACTAAGGCTGGCTCATGTAGCATGGGATATTCAAACATAACAGGGATCTTTTTGGCTCAAAAAGTTTGACAAAAGGTGATGCAACTTGTGCATTGAAATGGGTGGCTTTGAAAAAGGCTCACACGATTTTTAACCAGGTGCCTAAATCACCTCAGAATTTTGAAAACCTTTCTATGTTTCGCCTCAAGTTTTCTTCAGGTTCGTTCTAGTGATTGAAATCAACTTGCTCACTTGCACTTTGTTTTCAAAAACTTTTTTTTTAAAGAAAATTCTCATCCATTCAAAACTAAGCATCTGAACTAAAATATTTTCCAGAGAATGAATCATGCTATTCATATGATTAGGGATTTTCACTGGTATTTTTCAAAATCTCTAATGGAATCTCTGGTGAATTTTTGAAAAAGAACAGAGTTTTTGAATCCATTGAGCATGCATGAAGAAATCACGAAGAGTATCCCACCCCAAACCTAAAAACCTTCTTTGTCCTCAAAGCAGCAATAAACATATGAGTAAAAGAGATACTTCCCTGACATTCTGGTTTGTTGAGAATGGATGGCACTTCGTTGTTGTTCTTGAATTCTGCTTTCATGGGTTAGTACCAAACACTTGCATAATTTTAAGCAATGAAATATTAAAATTGACTTGCAGTGTCTCGACAGGCATAAAATTATTCTTCAAAAGAATTCCTATAGTGGATTCAGTGTTCCTCACCTCAGTAACAGTCGTACATCATCAAGGCAGTGGCGCGGGCGCGCCAGAATTTGGCGCGGGTGCGCTGAGTAATTTCATCAATTCTGCAGATCTTGAATGATATTTTCAATTTTTTTACTTTGGACAGGTTAGTATCAGTTACAGGCAGGTGTAGAATCATTTTTCACACATTTACATTGGAAGAATTATTAAAAGCATGCTTTGAGACAAATATGGAGAGTAAAAATCATAATTTCATTAATATGAATGGAGATTGAGTACATATTAATGAAATTTCAGTCAAAAACACTCTCAGACAGAAGCACATACAAAAGCAAGCTCACACATGAATTTCAATCAAGGAAAAGTTTAAAAAATATAGCAAGAAATTTCTACTCTTCTTTTTCCCTTTCATCTTCTTCTTCCTTTTTCCAGTTTTGAGTTTTTTTTTTTTATTATTTTGTGTTTTTCTATTTTTTGGAAGCTATAAAATTTTAATCTAACCCTATTCCTATCCTAGGTCTATGCAAAGAAATCAAAATCTCATTCAAATTTAAACAAGTCCTAAAAATTTGAAAAAAAACTATCCTAACCTACTCAAAAAAATTCCCGCAAATTCAAAAACTCCTACTCCTATTTTTACACTACCTACTGATCCATGTGATGTGATCCACAAGGATCGAATGGAAACTGGAACCATCCATGCTTTAGGGTGTTTTTGACTTTGGAATGTGTTGCATGGTGATTCAAACTTTTGAGTAAAGAGCTGATCACTCTTTCTCTTTTCTGGTTGGCTTTTAACTTGTTTTGCTCATTTATTTTTAGCCAACTTTTCTTTGTATTACCCAGACCCAATAAAATTTAATCTCAACTCTTGTGGGTGGTTTATAAGGCTGGATAATGAAGAAATCTCTATCTAATGAGCGGAAAGAATGTTCATTATCCTTGGTGTCCTCTATCCTAACTTCTTTATGCTATTCATGGGGTTTCTCTTCTTGTTCTACCCCATCCCCTTCTTTCTCCTTTTCATCTTCTTCTTTTTCCTCTATGATCTTCTCATCTTCTCCCTCTTTAAGTTTTTGAAACTCACAACAACTCTCAGCTCTCTCCGTTGTATCTTCCTCTATGTGTTTTGCAGTAACACATAAATTAAGACAAGAAGTGCTAGCTGTTTACATCCATTCAGGTTCATCATCATCAAATAGCTCATGAAAACATGTTTCAACATTCATACTTTTGGTCAATTCATGCTTTTGCTGATTTTTTAGATTAAAACACGAAGAGCTAGCTGTATACATCCTTTCAGAATTGCTAGGTACCGTACCTTCGTTACTACCTGATATAACATTTGCCAGTTGTCCCACTTGTATTTCCAGACTTTGGATTGATGCCTCTTGATTCTTTAGGGATGCTTCTTGAGATTGAAACCTAGAATGAGTCCGAGCATCTCTTTTGTATGAATCATTAGACCTACGAAAATTTGAAACAAAATTAGCCTGGTCTAAATAATTTACAGATTACGCATTACCTGCTTGGCATTCATGGTTGGGATGTCCTCCTCCGCATATGTCACAAATCTGAGCAACCAAAAAGGGTGTGTGCAATTTTGACAATTGTTTGGTTAGTGACTCGACTTGTGCCTGTAATGCTAATACATGATCAACATTATGTATGTCAGCGACTCTCCCTCTTGCACTTCTCTCCAACCCAGACAAGTCTTCTTGAGGCTGGAGGGGAGATGGATGATGATAATAATCGTGATACATAGAAGGATTCTGATACTTAAACATGGGTGGTTGCCCATGTGGCCAATTTGCCTGCCAATCATTCTCAAAATACTGATTTTCATATTGCCTAGAGAAATAATCATCATGCTCTCTTCAATAGGAATCATTAGGTTCATAATCAAAAGAACATAATATATCAGAATCATACCTCCATGGATCATAGTTAGAAGATGCATATGGTTGGGAAAATTCCGAATATGAGTTAGGATATCGACTTATCTCATTCTGCACATAATTCCACTTCTCCTCTGAGTGCTCTTTCCAATTCCAGATCGGGTTCATCTAGTGGCTCACCACTAATTTTGGTTTTCATCCATGAATCTAGTACAACCTGAAAAGATAGAATAAAAATTTTAATCTCAATCAACAAATCAAAATTCACTTAAACTTACTCTCAATTCAATGGTCCCCGGCAACGGCGCCAAAAACTTGTTGGGTGTCTAGCAAGTGCACTAGGTCAGCAAGTGATGTAGACTTCGAGAGTCCAGATATCGATCCCACAGAGACCTTGATGAGAACTCAGTTTAAGCAAAGACTTTTCTACAGATTGAGGAAAAGAATTTTTGGTTTTGAGAAGTGGAAAAACAAAACAGAATTAGACTACTGGAAACCATATAGAGATGAGATGTTGGGGAAAGTGTCAATCCCTCCTATTTGCTAACATGCAAAGTTTTGATTTTATCGCTCAAGTACCTTTACTTTGACTTAGCTTTTGAAAACCTGGATACCCATATACCGGAAATAACTTTCACTTATTCTTTGAACTCCTTCTCAACCGGAACATTCAAATCCTAAGTGCGTAAATATAAAAGCTTGAAGATTAACTCTCTCTTATTCAGAACAAGAGTTATAGAAGTCACATCACCTTTCAATTAGTCTCCTTCATAACCGGAACACTCTAGTTAGAAAAACAAGTTGTTTTAGAAAATAGGAATCAAATTACTAACCCAACTCCCTACTGAAATTTAACTTCTCTGTTTGAACCTCATTAAATTCCAGAATTGAATTCAGATCAGAAATAAGCAATGAACTCAGTTTCTAAAACAAAAGCAAAGTACTTTATTGCTATAGAATTCAGAACTTAAGCATAAACAACTAGGACTTCATGACTTCCCCAACAAAGAGAGACTACTCCATGCTAATAGAATAAATACACAGTAAAAAGGGTTCAATTACAGCCATAGACATAAAATAAACTAAGTACAAAACCCCCCTTGAAGGACTGCCTTTAGCTTCTCTTGCACCTTGACTGAAATCTCCACCTTCTCTCTCTAAAGTGCCAAGAGGACGTGTAAGCCACCCTCTGGACTTTCTCTCCTCTCTAAACTTACTAAAAAAACATCAAAGTAAACTAAAAACTGTATTTACAACTCAAAAAACTGGATCCAAAACTGGCTTTACACTACAAAACTGGATGATCTGCTCTCTACCTCGGACCACTATTTGTAGCTGGGCTTCTGTCCAGAACTTGTAAATTGGTCTCTGTCCAGGGGTATGAATTATGCTTTCCTGACCTCAGAATTGGCTGAAATTACATACGAACCTTCCTTCTGTGGTCGTTGCCTTGATCACGAAATTTGAGTTCAATCTGAGTTGGGAAACTCGAGATATGATATGAAGAAGTTGCTTGATTCTGCTGCCAATTCCAGCTCTGGGTCCACCACTTGGAAGATCTGAAACTCGAGAACCCCGACTTGGACTTGCCTAAATTTTCGTGATATGATCCTTAATATCCTCAGGAATCTTTTGTCCAAATTAGGCTTCAATTGGAACACGGAAACTCCAGATATGGTTCTCTTAAAACTCGGATTTTCTCTTCTTTTCTGGCAGTAGTTTCCTTCTTTGTGTGGAACTTCTCCTCTTTTTATCATTCAATGCACCTAGACTCGAGCAATATTCCATAAAATCTTCGTGGATACCTTTCTTAGACAATTAGGACTTCTTCTCCCATGTTTGGGCTTGATTGGTAGTTAGAATCCCAAGATTTTCGTAATTTGCGTATGCTGAGTCATCAGCGCGATCGCGCCGATATTCTTCTTTAAAATGGCGTGGTCGCGCCACTGGAGCAGAATTCTTTCTAAGTCTTGAGGCGGCTTTCGGGTCCATGCAGAGGAAGGATACTAACTGGCATGGCAGCGCCATATTTGGCGGTAGATTTGACGCGGTAGCGTCACTCCTTAGAATCTTTGCCGACTTCCCGAAATATAACTTTGAACTCTTTGAAAGGCAAATGTTTGGCGCGCCAACGCCACTGGTAGCGCCATCTTCCTGGCGCGGTAGCGCCTTCTGGGGGCGCGGTCGCGCGTTTTTACATTCCCGAATTTTCCTCTTTTAACCCTTGCTAGCCGTCGGAAATTTCTGCCATTTATTTGAATTTTCGCACATTTTCCTGGCGCGGTCGCGCCATTCCCTTTTTAGCTCTATTTTGCTCCTTTTTCATTCATTTTCGATCAAAATCCCAATTTTCTTCTTTTACCGGGTACCTGAGACACAAAACCTGTATTTGAGTTAAATATGTCACTTCATGCTCATAATCAACTCAAATTAGAAATTTATGGTCAATAATTCATGCATAGATAAGTGTCTTTTAGACACTTTCTTCGGATCCCGAATCCGAAGAAAGCTCTTCGAGCCACTACGAAAAGAGTTGCCCTCCGAGCCGTCTTGAAGAGGAGCAACGACATCAGACACCTCCAATCAGTGGAAAGATAAAATTGGACTACCCATCTGCAACCAAAGAAGCATGTGGACCAGAAATTTAAATCAGGTATGCAAACCCTGAAAAAAAAAAGCAAAGCAACCAAAAACAGAACAACATCGTACAAAAAAAAAATCGAAGCGACCAAAAACTGAACAACATAGCACAAAAAAAAAAAATCAAAGTGACACAAAACATAATAGAGTCGTACAAAAACAAAGAGAGGGACATCTGGCGAAGAACAACAATCCGAGGCCCAGCAATTCAACTAAGCCGACCTTCGCAGTTGTACATCAAAATTGTGGCATCAAAGCCAGATTGGCGAATCACGAGAAGGACGTCATTATCAACACAAGTCATGTCGAAGAGATGAAGACTTGGCGATCGAGCCAGAAATCTAACACGAGTTCGGCCAAATTCCGAACTCGACCAGAAGCTCAAAACGCTTCTTGGTTCAACGACGTCGCACCATCGCCTCGACGGAGAGTGGCAAAAAAAGCAAAACGCTCAGAGGGCGCAAACAGGACAAAGTTACTATGCAGTTATCACATTGTCGAACTCGCAAATCTAGTTACACAAATTCTAGCAACCAAGCCAAACTCAATGTCAAAAACACCTGGCAGCCTAGCCAGAGCCATCCGCAAAACACCAAGTTCATCATAGCCTGGCGACCAAGCCAAGCTCGTCGAAGAAACATTAACCCGACAATCCAATCGGGGCTGCCACCAAATTCCCAGCAAAAGGCAAGTTCACTATCACTCGGCGGCCGAGCCAAGTCCATCCAATAAGTCAATTTGTCGCAAATCGACGACCATGTCGGATCCGCATATGAGGAGTCACACTCAATTCAGCTTGGCGACCGAGCCAGACTAAGAAGTCCAACCCGATGATCATGTCGAACCAACCAGAGAGGTATCGTGTTCGTTGCAAATCTGGTAGCCAAACCAGACTCAATGTCGAAACACCAATTCGGCGAGTGAACCAGGATCGCCGCCAAGTCAAATCCTTCACTTCTGCTATCCGACAGCCAAGCCGCATTGCACACAAAAAATGCCAATTCACATAGACACGCATGTATGTATCTCCAACTAAAAAAAACAAAAAATCGAGAGAAAAATTATATAAAATACGAAAAAAAAAATCGAGGATGAAATTCAATTAAGCACTCTACATGGGAAATCCTAAAGTGGGAGCAGTCAATTAAAATTATAGTGGGGCCCACGAGAACCTACTCTAAATCCTCCATCTCTCCACATTAATACCTCAGCCAAGCGGGCTCACCATGCCCCTCTTTAAGATAGGATATCTCCTTTTGATTCTTCAAGCCACTCAATTCAGCCGTGGTCAACAAAAACCTTTTTTTGGAGTGGGTCCATTGATGGGCTCACGACGCCTCTCATTCTCTCTACTATGAGTCAACTACACTTAGGTGGGGTCCACCATCTCCCATTCAACTTCAACTCACCTCAGACACGACGATTTTCTATGAAAGTCAGACAGAGTCGGAATCAACTCTTCTGTTGCGAAGGCCCCAATTCTACAACAATTTCGTCTCGAGCAAGATGAAACCTCCCCATCAGGTACATTCTCTTTATACGCGTATGTACCACCCTCATGTAATGCATCGTGAACCAAAAAAAAAAAAAAATAATAATAAAAAAAAAAAAATAAAAAAAAATCACTATCCTAAAAGAGCAAGAGGACAGAAAATAGGTATACAAAAAAATCAAACGACCCTAAATGTGTAAGAGGGTCCAAAGATAAAAGCCAAACGTTGTAAACATAAATCTAAAGTAGTGAAACATAGCCGGATGGAGAAATTGCCTAGGACTCAATAAAGAGACAAAAAAAAAATACAAAATAAAGAGAATAAATCAAAACGTGCCTGATACTATTTGGACTGTTAACCGAAGATAAACACCAACACTGTAAACACAAATCTGAAATGGTGGAATCTACGCAGATGTAAAAATTGCCTCCGGAGTAGGAAATAAAACAAACACACCCAAGAAAGAGCACAAAAGAAACTAAATATAGACAATAAACCAAACAAACCTAAGATAACTGACCGAGTGGAATGACAATAAAGCAACAAGATGGAGAAATTGTATAAAAACCCCAAACTGTGAAAAGATAAGAATACATTTGAGGCGGTGCAATACAAAAATGGGTAAAAGAAATAGCTGTCAAAACATAAATCAACCTTAGCCAGTGAAAGCTGGAGTGACTGAGCAATTAGAATGACACACAAGAGAAATTATGATGACATAGTTAAAGGTAAGAAGCAATCGAGTGGCCTTATACAACCACCGACTGCTTCTGCTATTTATAAGATAGTATATAGATTGTACACAAATTAAAAATAATGGCAACCGTCTTCCTTTGTTCTTTTAATTTATTTTATCCTTTAAAATATTTTTATTAAACCAAATTCTTTAAACAATTATTACTATTTAATTAATCTAATATTAATTGAAAAACTTTTAAACTTAAACCAATTTTTTTAAAAATTATTTTGATAATCTAATTGACATTGTGCGAATTGATTTTTTACTATTGTAGGCGTCAAAATTCGATGCAACCCAATTTATATAAACCCATTCGATGATCCACCCAATAAACCATTTGAATGCCTACTTCGTGTACACCAAAGATTTTTCTACAGTCTGCCCATCAACTTCATCAAAACAGCCCACCTGCATGCAGGCCTGACGTCTAGTCAAGCCAATTCCTCAAATCAATGAGCAGTCGGCAAAAATTAAAGTCACGCCGACTTCTCAAGTCACTAGGCAGCCAGCTAAAAAGGCAAGCCACGATCCTTACTCCGATGCAAGAAAAACTAAGGAGAAAGGGTCACGACATCTCCCAAAATTGGCACGACATCAGGTACAAATAATAGAAGCCGATCCGAATCGCTAGCCAGGGGAAGCCGAACCGAATCACTGGCCGGGCCGCTGATGTGCATCAAGTCTCAATTGGCCAAGGCTTGCCGCAAAAAAGCAGAGCTTCGGTAATCATATACACGAAAGCTGTCATTGACCAGAACTCGCAAAAGAGAAACAAAGCCCCGGTGGTCATTTACACATCGTGGGCCACCATCGTAAAGGCCTGTTTGTATGACGACAAAGTTATCGAAAACAACGACGAACAATGCGACTTGGTACTGGTTGTTCGGTGACCCATGCTCTTCATGAGCAAGACTGAGGGCAAGTTCCCGCAAAGTGGGAAGGTTCCTACGCCGTGCAGGAGGTATACACAAATGGTCCCTACAAAATTGCAAGGGCGGACGGTACAGAGCTACCAATTACTAATGACAAATTTCTTAAGCGATTCTAAGCTTAGACATTACGTGAATCATCCACTCGGCCAAATGTGGATGTTCGCAAGAAAAAAAAAAGGCAATAGAGATGTGAAAATAAAAAAAATAGCATTCTCTTGAATAAATCGGACATGTCAAATCAGGTCCTCACAAAAAATGGACAAAATCGAGTCCAAACAAAAAATTGGAGCACTACTACAATAGCTCTAAAAAAATATACATCCAAAGGGGTGGCATCTTGAAGTCAGCAATGCAGCTCCTCAGCTTCGCGAGCTCAGCACACAAGGTTGACCAGTTTCACTTGTCTGACTCGTGCAAAATCGGCTCTGCATGGATCCGCGACAGCTTCCACTCAAGGTTGACTATCTCCTCCACATCCACACCAAGCCGCTCTGTCACAGTCGGCCTGATATCTAATCTCCCTACCTTGGCAGCTCTAAGTCGGAGAGGTCGATAGGCCTCTATAGAGTCTCACTCGGTCGCAGAGACAAGGTCGATCCATCAAGAGATGCACTCGATGCACCCTCATGCCCACTCGATTATAGAAGAAAAGCCGACTCCTCCGGAGAAGCACTCGACTGCAAAGAAGAAGATGGCAAAGGTGGTAACGGCAAAGTAGTCGCACCGGCAGAACTAATCTGAGTAGACCCGCTGAAGGGGACGAGCGCTATACAACTCAACTGTGTCTTAGAGTCACTCCTTTGTCGTTTCGAGACGGGTTGCAATACAAAGTCAAACCGCCTCGCATCTTCAACCGAAGGAGGCTGCGATGATCTCGCAACATTGGTCAGAGCTTCACCCCACTCGGCAGAGCAGTAAGGAGATTGGCATGACCACCCAGTGTCGATCGGCCGCTCGCGCACAAAATGGCTTGTCTCGACGAAGTGAAATCTCGAATCCGCAAGAACGCCTTCTCAGAACCGTTGAACGGAGCCGACGTATCAAACACCTCCTAATTAAAGAAAGCAAATGTCGTGGGAGCCATCTGCAGCAAACGAAGCATAAATCGTCAACCGGAATACAAACATGTACACAAAACCTTACAAAAAAAAAAATCAATGCGACTAAAAACATAACTAAGTCGCACAAAAAAAAAAATCAAAGTAAAGCGAAGAAAAACAGAAAAAAGTTGCACAAAAAAAATTTCAAAGCAAAAGCGACGAAAAACATAACAAAGTCTCACAAAAAAAATTCACAGAAAAAGCGGCCAAAA
Source organism: Aristolochia fimbriata (assembly GCA_019845555.1). Classification (NCBI taxonomy): domain Eukaryota; kingdom Viridiplantae; phylum Streptophyta; class Magnoliopsida; order Piperales; family Aristolochiaceae; genus Aristolochia; species Aristolochia fimbriata. The sequence continues at coordinate 23,533,479 of CM034078.1, forward strand.
ACATAAGAGAGTCGCGAAAAAAAAATCAAAGCAAAGCGGCCAAAAAAAGTAACAAAGCCGCACAAAAAGAGATAGCCGGCAAAGAACAACAGTCCGAGGCCCGGTGATTCAATTGAGCCGACCTATGCAGTAGTACACCAAAATTGTGGCATCAAAGCCACATCGGCAAGCCGCGAGAAGGACGTCAACACAAGTCTAGAGACCAAACTAACTGGGCGAGGCATTTTGGCGATCATGCTGGAGAGATGAAGACTTGGCGATCAAGCCAGAAATCTCGCACGAGTTTGGCCAAATTCCAAACTCAACCAAAAGCCTGGAGCGTTATCGTACTATCGCCTCGACGATAAGTGTCTAAATGACACTATTTTTAGGCCTTAATTGGGATTAGAAATTATATTTTTGTGTCAATAATAATCATAATATCATGAAATATGTCTCAGATTCATGTTTTGTCTCTCAGCAGTCCAACGCAACAAGAATCACTGAAATCGGAGCTAAAATGAGGAAAATATGAAGATTTTATAGTAGAAAGGTACAAGGTTGCAGGGACCGGCGCGACCGCACCAGTTGGAAGACAAAATCTGGCGCTCCCACGCCACAAGAGTGGCACGACCGCGCCAATATCAGAGACATTTTCGGTGCGACTGCGCCAATATCAGAGCCATTTTTGGCGCGACTGCGCCAGTAACTCAGCATTGCAAAATCGCACAAATCTCGGGATTCTGACAAGTAATCATGTTAAAACGTGGGAGTTAGAGTCCTAAGTGTATAAGGAAGGTGTCCACGAAGTCTCTAGAGAAAATTCATGGAAATCCTAAGAAGGTTGAATCCTCAAAGAGGATGAGTGTTATTCTTGATTAGGAGACTGCTATAAAAGGAAAGTACAAGTCCGAGATTGAAGAGGCCATATCTGGATATTCCGACTTCCAATTGAATCCAAATTTAGACCACAGATTCCTGAGAGGTTTGAGAATCATGTCACGGAAAATCAGGCTAATCCAAGTCGGGTTTTTCGAGTTTAATATTTTCAAAGTAGTAGACCCAGTGCATAAATTGGCAGCAGAATCAACCCAACTTCTGAGCATCATATCTCAAGTTTTCTAACTCAGATTAAACTCAAATTTTGTACACAAGGAAAGGACTATGGAAGGAAAGTTCGTGTGTAATTTCATCCAATTATGAGGTTTGGAAGTCACAATTTACACCTCTGGACAGAGACCAAATTACAGGACTTGGGCAGCAAAACAGCTATAAATAGAGGTCCGAGGAAGAGAGTTATTCATTCAGTTTTAGTTCTAGTATTCAATTTTGCACGTGTCGTACGCTGAAGGCGACCCAGCCGAAGATCTTTATGAAACAACAAAACAAAAAATTCATGCCGAAATCGCGGATGAAACCACGGAAGACCGATCTCGCGTAGCCAAAGTCGATGGACGCAAGGCTGCCCACTCTTCGTCGCGGCACTAGAGATGAGAAACAAAAAAAAAGGAAAGAAAATAAAACAAAACTGTTAATGCCAAGACATTACAAGCTGACTATGGTTGACTATCTTTTGGACAAAATAAAGCATACGAAGTTCAAGGCATGGGGAGTGTACCATATGTACACACGAGGAGCATAATTGGAGACCTTGGTGTGATGTGTATACATTATATATACATGTGAAAAGACTGACACGTGAAGAGATTGCACAATCTGTTTAGATATGATGAAAAGATTCCGGGGTGATCTATTTGCAGAAGGTCAAAGAGAAAAGGTCAAGAAGCGGGTCACACAAGGAAATTTGAGAAGAATATGAAAGTCGGAGGAAATCAAGGAAGACTAAATATATATAGAGAAGAGAATCACGAGGGAAAGGAAGGTTGACTAAATCATGGACTGTCAATTAAGTCATGATTAGTGGAGATGCCATAAAAGGATACGTACGAGTACATATGGGCATGAAGGCCTGAATATTCGACACAACTTCTGAGAGAGTTATTCCGCATATTCAAGAGAAGTTTGTGTGTTCTGTGTGTAGTCGTTCTTCATCAATTAGCTTTCTGAGAAGCAGTCGAAGAAGATGAAGACAGAGTTCCACCTGCAGTTGGAACACCATTGTTGAAGTCTGTGCTAGAGACAGACTGAGCCTTACACGCTAGAGAGCTCGAACTGAGGGGGAGCCTCAGTGGGATAGTAACGTGACCACTTACACTGAGTGGGTCAGGTGTAGAAGGTAATCCACGATTCTGTTGAGAAGGTGAACCAAAACTGTATTGTCTTTGTGAAAGACTTGTAACCAGTTATCACTAGTGGATTGTTACTATCCCGGGCAAGAATGCCCCGCAGATTAGGAACAGTTGTTCCGAACTGCGATAACAACTTGCTTGTGTTTGTGTTGGTTTTTGTTTCACGAGGTGTTTGACGTAGCATTTCACACGGAGTTCTAACACTCGTTAATTTATTCTAACCAATATCATCAAAACGTTTTTTCAAAAACGAATAAGAAGAGAAGAGGAAAAGACTTACCTCTCACTGCAGTAGACGGAGTCTCGCCAGAGCCGGAGAAGAGGATCGTAGTCGCGTAACGGAGCCACACTGGAGCAGCAGATAAGGCTGCACGGAATGCCGCAAATGACGTCGCCAGGGAACGGAGAGAGAGCTCGAGTGTCGCACACGGGATGTAAATATTCGCACGATGAAACCACACCAGAGCTTCGCTGGACGTCGCGCGAAAGAATGCTGCAAAAGAAAAAAAAAATGAAGTCGCGAACAGAGAGAATTCGCGATGCAATCGCGAATGAAGTCTTAGAGACGTCGGAAGCGAAAGAGAAGAGTGAAAAACTGACGCAGGGGCCGGAGAAGGAGGTCATGCAACAGAACGCTCGACGAAGGTCACGACTCGCTGCACCGTCGCTAGAGAAGGAAGTTGTGGCGTCGCTCTGAGTTCGTCTCAGGCAAAGTGGTTCAAGTCATCGTGGGGAAGAAAAAGGGAAGAAGAGGAAGCGACTAGGGTTTTAAAGCCCAAACGCCTCCTAAAATTTAGGAGAGGGTCAGCCTCCTCTCCCCTCAATTAAAGCCTATCTAGTCTCCCTTGAATAATCCCATTCGAATTGGGATTTTGTATGGGAGATCTAGACGAGGGTACGTAAGAGATCCACACCAATTAGGGCAGGGCCCACCATGCTCCCCTCTTAATCCTCTATTTCCTTCATGTTTCCTAAAGCCACGTGGTTCATTAAACAATCAAGATGTTGTGTGGGCCCACAACGCCCAAGTCATGGTGTCTCTCCCAAATTCGGGTAAAAGAAGTCAACTATTTCCAAGCGGGGCCCTCCCTCTCTCAATCAACTCCAACTCGCTTCAGACGCACCGACGTGCTACGAAATTCAAGAGTTGACATCTGCACTTCTGCTGCAAAAGTCTCAACTCGACAACGATGGCATCCCGAGCAAGACAAAAAATTTTCACCAGGTACAATTTCCATATATGTATATGTATCGTCATGTACGTACTCGTATACAAAAAAAAAAAAAAAAACAAGCCCTGAAAGAGCAAGAGGGCCAAACAAAAAAAGAAGGGGAAGAAAAAAAAATGTTAGTGTACAGAAAATATACACTGTCCTAAAAGAGTAAGAGGATAGAGAATACGTACACAGAAAAATCAAACGACCCTAAAAGAGTAAGAGGGCCCAAAAAAAAAGAGAAAAGTATGTGTGTGTTGCGTGTGTGTGTGTAAATTGATGTTCAAAATTTACTCGTTCTCCTAATGAGTAAATCTCGAAGGGGAAATATGTAGGCGTCAAAATTTGACACAACCCAATTTCAATAAAACCATGCGATGATCAACCCAATAAACCATACGAATGCCTACTTCGTGTACACCACAAACTTTTCTACAGTCCGCACATCAACTTCATTAAAATAGCCCACCTGCAGGCCCGACGTCCAGTCAAGCCAATTCCTCAAATCAATTGGCAGCCAGCCAAAATTAAAGTCACGCCGGCTTCTCAAGTCACTTGGCAACCAGCTAAAAAAGCAAGCCACGTAAGAAAAACTCGATCAACCAAGTCTTGTCGATCCCTCAACTGCAGCGAAGGAAAAGGAAAGTCTTCCCTCCTCTTAAGCATTGAGAGAGCAAAAACAGGGAGTTCCGCAATCCTTGATAAGTGTCCAAAAGACACTTATTTATGCATGATTTAATCAGCATAAACTCCCATTATGAGTTAATTATTAGCTTGAAAATGAATTATATAACTCAAATTCATGTTTCGTGTCTCAGGTGCTTGATAAAAGAAGAAAAGCTGAAATCTGAGGGAAATTGAAGAAGAAAGGAGCAAAAAGAGCCAAAAAAGGGAACGGCGCGACCGCGCCGGGAAAAGGTGCGGAAATTCAAATAAATCTTGGAAATTCCCAACGGCTAGTAAGGCTGAAAGGAGAACAGTTCGTGAATGTGAAATGGCGCGACCGCGCCCCACGATTGCGCTACCGCGCCATGAAGATGGCGCTACCAGTGGCGCTGCCGCGCCGCACTGTTTCCATACAAGGAGTCCAAAGTGCTATTTCGAGAAGAGTGGCGCGACCGCGCCAAAACAAAGAACAATTTGGCGCGACCGCGCCGATGACTCTGCAAACGTAAATTATAGAATTCTCGGGATCCTGACAACCAATCAAGCCCAAACTTGGGAGAAGGAGTCCTAAATGACTAAGGAAGGTATCCACTAAGGTTTTAAGGAAATTTGCCAAAGTCTAGGTGCATTGAATGGTCAAGAGGAGAAGTCCAAGACAAAGAAGGAAACTGCTGCCATAAAAGGAAAGTACAAGTCCGAGATTGAAGAGGCCATATCTGGAGATTCCGACTTCCAATTGGATCCAAAATTGGACCACAGATTACTAAAAGGATTGAGAATTATGCCACAAAAAATCAGGCCAATCCAAGTCGGGTTTGTGGAGTTTTATATTTTCAAAGTGGTGGACCCAGTGCTGGAATTGGCAGCAGAAGCAGTCCAACTTCTCAAGATAATATATCAAGTTTCCTAACTCAGAATGAACTCAAATTTTGTGAGTAAGGCAAGGACCACAGAAGGAAGGGTCATATGTAATTTCAGCCAATTCTGAGGTCGTGAAAGCATAATTCATACCCCTGGACAGAGAACAATTTACAAGGCATGGGTAGAAGGACAAGTATAAATAGGGGTCCGAGTTTAGAGTTTGGCATCCTCTTTGGTAGTGTAGCATCCTTTTTTGTAGTGTAGAGGCAGTTATAGGTTGTAAATATAGTTCTAGGTCGAGTTTTAGTTCAATTCATTGTTTTTGTAGTTAGTTTGGAGTTGAGAGAAAGTCCAGAGGAAGTCTTACACGACCTCTTGGCACTTTGGAGAGAAGGAAGAGATTTCAGTCAAGGAGGAGTTGAAGCTAAGGGGCAGTTCCTCAAAAGGGGGTTTTCTGTATTTGTTTTCTTCTTATTTCCATGGCTATTATTGAATCCTTTTTACTGTGTGTCTATTCTATTATTATGGAGTAGTCTCTCTTTGTAAGGAAGTCATGAACTCCTAGTTGTTTATGTTTAAGTTCTGAATTCTATAGCAATAAAGTACTCTGCTTTTGTTTTAGAATCTGAGTTCATTGCTTATTGCTAATTTAGATTGATATCTGAAGTTTAATGAAGTACGGATTGAGAAGTTAAATTTCAGTAAAGATTTGGGTTAGTTATATGATTCCTTGTTTTCTAAAACAACTTGCTTTTAAACTAAATTGTTCCGGTTTCGAAGGAGACTAGTGGAAGGCGATGTGACTTATTAAACTCTTGTTCTGAATAAGAGAGAGTTAATCTTCAAGCTTTTTTATTTATGCACTTAGGATTTGAATGTTATGGTTGAGAAGGAGTTCAAAGAATAAGTGAAAGTTATTTCCTGTATATGGGTAACCAGGTTTTCAAAAACTAAGTCAAGGTAAGGGTATTTGAGCTATAAAATCAGAACTTTGCTTGTACTGGTTATAAGGTGACGCTAGGCTTAAGGTAAGACATGGTGATAGGATTTTACAAATCTTTATGAGTTTATGCACTAGGTAGATCACTAATCCTTGGGTTAATCCTCGACCTTAAAGTAATACCCTGTTGGATTAGTTGATCAGCCTATGACACAATGAGCTTCATGTTTATGCTATCAAGTAAAGTCAATCATGCTAGCTAGGTTTACTCTAGGAGATAGAAACAGGTGATGCCGATGCGGACAGTAGCCATGGTTTTATAAGCTCGTCAGAAATTGATTTCCAAAACTATTTTCTAGTCAATCTCAGAAGTGTCTTGGGAGGGAATTGGATTCCCAACACCTTCTCTCATCATTAAATTTCCTGAAAGACTTTTCCCTAACTGTTTTCAGTACTGGTTTAGTTTTAAAACTCTGTTTCAAAATCAGATTCCTCAAACTTTAGATTTTTATTCACAAAGCAATTAACTGCTGGCTTGGTCCTTGTGGGACGATATTCGCATCTCCTCAAACTTTGATTAGTCCTCTTGCTAGTGATGAGCTAGAATCGCATTAAGTTTTTGGCGCCGTTGCCGGGGACCAATGTTTTAATAGTAATTGCTAGTGTTTAAAACTAGAGCTTTGAGTGTTTATTCTGTTTTCTATTTTCTGTTTATTTTTATTTTTTATTTTTATCCTTGTGCGACTGATGTGTTGTGTGCATGGATTCTGGTTTGCATAAGTCCACATATGGAAGGAGACACCCTGAGGAGCATAATGATTTTTCTTACCCAAATCAAGCATGAAATTCTTTTCAGCATTCTAGAAATTTTCATATACCATGTGATTCTTATGAATAGCCATATACTCCTTTTGACCACTCTTATAATTCTCCCACCCATCATGATGGTATGCTTAGCATGGAAAGTCAATTTAATTTACTTCAATGGCAAGCTGATATCATGCAACTCCAAAGGAATTCTGTGAATTATTTTGTGATATGTGTGGAGTTAACCATGCTACTAATGTATGCCATTTAATTTCAAGATCTGATTTTTCTAACTATGAGTCTAATTCCTGCAGGTTAGACCCATATGACATTTCATACAACCAAGAATGGGAGTACCTAATAAAGTGGTTAGATGCATATGACAACCAAGAAAAGGAGGAGCCAATAACCACCACGGCTGAAGAGGAGGACGAATGGTTAGATTCATATGACATTCCAGACAACCAAGGATGGGAGGACCTAGTAGAGCTTTTATCGAGTGACAACTACGATCAAATTGACAAAGTTCTGCGTGCTAAATTAGAGATTGAAAAAGAGAAAGCCCGACACATGCACTCGGATCTTCAACAATTGAATTTAGAATTGTTGGAAAGCTCCATATCACTCAATCTTTTCAGAATGAATAGAGACAAATCTGAGGAAACCATGCCTAACAATTTTGAAGAGAATCTAGAAGAACAAGAACAGTCCATACCCTTTAGGAGTGAAAAAATTCTACAAAACCCTCAACCTAAAGAAACCTTGGAAGAGAGTGTGTGCCCCTATGATTTAGAGGATGAGGAAGAACCAATTGAAGAGATAGTAGCTGAGGTGAAGGAAATATGCATCCCATTACTGATCTTCCAACTAATTGAGAGAGAACTACAAGCATTAGTGGCTGAAGACGAAAGCATGGCAGAAGTGGATGAGGTCAAAGAAGAAAAACCCATGGCTGAGAGAGCTGCAAAAGTAGAAGAGGTAGAAGAGAAATCCCAGCAAGGAGAAAAATCATTAGAAGCTGAAAAAGAAAGCATACCTGAAGAATTAGATGAAGGGGAGGAAAAAGAAACCATAGTTCATATCATAGAACCTTCCCATGGAAATCCATTAGAGAATTGGGTAGAGAAAGAAGAAGAGATAGGGCTCTCCTTTGAGTTAGACTTTTTCATCATCCCGCCTTATACACCTAGCCCAAAAATACAACTGAAAATTTTATTAGGGCTAGACAAGAAGATGAATGAGTGGCTAATATGTGTCAAGATCTACTTCTTAGAAGCCACAAAGTCAAGAGAAAGAATTTTTTACTCCACATCAAAATTTGGTTGCTTTAGCATAAAGCATTGCAAGGGAAGAAAAGTCATGATGAATGGATTTGAAACGAACTTTCCATTTGATCCTAGTGGAATGAAGCTACTGGTCTGGCTGAGGACCATAAACTTAGCTCTTCACGGGAGGCAACCCATGGCAGGTAAGTTAGTTTAGTTTTTTTCAATTCAATTGTTCTTTTTCTTTGAATAAATCACTTTGTGTGAATCTTAGATCTTAGGTCTAGTTTTGTTTTACTCATGTTAGGATAGTCTTTTCAATTTGTTTGGTTAGAATAAACACCAGAAAAAGAAAAAAAAAAAAAAAAAAAAAAAATTGTCTTAGGCACCTGTCCATGAAAAATTATGAATTTGGAGTTGCATGAAGCCATTTTTACAGCTCTAGTTGATGTACTTCTAGATGTGTTTTTTTTCAAAGTCTAAATGCAGAGATCAGAAGAAGGAAGTTGGGACTATCATTACCAACCATTCACAGCAGCTTCTTTCAAAAGAAAAGCCATCAGAACACTCAGGTAAACTCTGTGCAGATCAAGCAGTGCAGCAGCAACTCTATTCGAGCAGCCTAGTTTGGAGCGAATTCTGAAAAATCTTCAAGTGGAACCCACCAAAGAAAGGTAAGTAGTTGAAGAGGGCACTTAGTAGATAAAATAGGGTCGGCTTTGAGGAATTTTCATTGAGTAGAAAGGAAGTTATGACTGCTGCAACTTGGGTAGTTAAAACTGTTTTCTGGAAAAAGTTTGGGTAGGAAACATTACCATCTTTGTGTCTTTGAGCTGATTTCTAAAATTTTCTATAATGATTCTTGGAAAACTGTTTTAAAGCAATTTAAGTTCATACTTAGTACTTTCCAGGAAGCCTTTTTTCAGCTCTAGATGATAAGTGGTTAGGGACATACAATGCTTGCAAAATACCTCCAACTCACAGTCTGCCCAGAATTTCAGATTTACTGTCAAGTTTGCATATATGTGTATCTTTCATTTCCCTTAATGAAAATGCATCAAACCTATTTTATTGTGCACCTCAGAACCTAAAAAACATGTTCCAAGTGGAATTTGTAAATTTTGAATTCAGAATTTCAATTTATGAAGGAAAAGACTGGCTCTTCCGCGCCATATTGTGGCGCAACCGCGCCACATGTTTGATTAATTTTCATGGCTCTATAACTTAGAATCATTCCATTCCAATTCTGACATGTTTATATTTATGAGTTATAGGCCGTGGTAAAAATTTTTAAATTTCTGAATTCGTTTGCAATATTTTGTGCTATAAATGGTCCTAACCACTTTTGGTCAAGCATAAAGGCAGCTCAAGTTCAGATTCCTCATGGTGCCTCAAGAAATCTGAAGTTCAAGCAACCAACATTCACAGGGAAGATTCTAACCCTTTATCTCATTTTATTGATCAGAATGCAAAATTTTGAGTTTGGGGTGGGAAACTCGGATTTTAAAATCTAGTTGGTTTTCATTGTTTCTGGAATGCAATTCTGAGCCTACTGTCTGATTCCGGCTTTCCTCTAGGAAAATATGTTTTGGTGCCTGTGCATGAGATGCTGTAGAGTGATTTTTGTATGCAATGTCCATTAATATGTACTCAATCTCCATTCATATTGATGACATGATATTTTGCACTCTCATTATGTTTCCCAAAGCATGATTTCCCAAATTAAAATGTGTGTTTACTGATTCAGCATCTGTATCTATCTGTCCAAATCTTGTTCAAAGTGAAAAATTGCAAAAACACATTCAGGATGCTGAAATATGAAGTTCTGATCTGGCGCTACCGCGCCACTGCCTCATTGAGTGTTAACATACCCAGTATCCAGAAGAGGAAAATTTCACTGTAGAGCTATCAAGAAGACGCCCCATTCCACTCCGGGCACACCCAGACTGATCAGGGAAGTATCCATCCCACCTCTTATTCATTTCTTTTATGCTTTGGGGACAAAGCATGTTTTTAAGTTTGGGGTGGGATATTCCATCTTTCTACTTTCAAAACAAAATTTCTGATTTCAAAAAATTTTCACCAGAAACAGACCATGAGTTGGGAAACATCAGTGGAAACCCTGAGAAAAGAGAAAAGCATGGTTCACCTTCTGGAAAAATATTTTATTTCAATCTGCTTAGTCTTAACAGGAGGAGAATTTTCTTTAAAATAGTTTTTGAAAAAGTATAAGTGAGCAAGTGGATGTAAACCACTAGAACCAACCTGAGGGAAGCTTGAGGCGAAACAAGAAAGATTTCAATATATCCTGAAGTGATTTTGGCATTTGTTTTCAATCGTTTGAGCCTGTTTTAAGCCACCCACTTTAGTGGACAAGATGCATCACTTTTTGTCAAACACCTTGAGCCAACAAGATCCCTGTTTTATTTCAAAAACCCACAGTACATGAACCAGCCTTTGTGAAAAACCAACTTGTTTCTTACTGACCTATATCTCTCCAACTTATTGATGTGTTCTATTAAAATAAACATGAACAAAAATATGAAGACATAAGGAGCTATTGAGTTGTTTTGAAAAAAGAGAAACAAGATGAAGGCTAAGTCAGGAGAAAGGCCACCTTGTGTGTGCAACGGGTCTCGGGCCTCAGCAAGCTTAGGGACTCTGAGTCAACCGGCGAGGTAAGCTAGACTCTGTACAAACCCAAGGAAGAGAATATATGTGGAAGAGGAAAGAAAAGAAAAAGGGATCAATGTAAGAAAAAAGTTTGGGTTGGAAGAATTTGGAGAAAAATCATAAAAACTCATGCTTAGTAATAATGGAACATGGATATGAGGAGGAGGATGAACCCAATGCTTACAACCTTCATCATTCCCATTACCCATGCCCCATTACAACCTAGAAAAGACCTATTGATCAGGATTATGGATTTCTTCAGGTTAGTGGAGAGTAGACTAAGGGTTGGCATATGGTATTTACTGAAACTTCTCACTTGTATGAGGATAATGATCTTTGAAAAATTTAAAGAAAAATTTGAATTCTGTTTTGACTTAAGCAAGGAGAATCATCACTAGGAAAGAAGTGAATCATCCATGCTGAAATCTATAAAAGGGAGTGCCACTGATCCTTTCTCAATCTCTGCATGCTTATCTTGTTGTTTCGTTCAGAATTTGCTCGAGGACGAGCAAAGATCTAAGTTTGGGGTTGTGATAAGTGTCTAAAAGACACTATCTTTGGGCATTTTATTTGATTGAAAAACTTAATTCTGAGTTAATTCCAAGCATAAAATCAACAATTATGACTCAGTTTTATGTTTTATGTCTCAGGTCCCAGTGGAAGAAGAAAAACGGGATTCGGAGCAAAAACAGAAGAAAAATGAGCAAAAGAGGCCAAAAAGAAGAACGACGCGACCGCGCCGATTCTGGCGCGACCGCGCCAAATAAATCCGCGGAAATTCAAATTAAAGTGAAAAAATGTCCAACGGCCCAACGGTCATGAAAGCCAATGTTTGGGGAATGTGAATTGGTGCGACCCGTGATCTCCTAACTTAGATGGATATTGGCTAACGTGGTGCGACCGCGCCAGAATTCGGCGCGACCGCGCCGATGACGCAGCTGCAGAAAATCACGAAAATCTCAGAAACCAGCAATCAAATCGAATCCAAACTTGGGAGAAGGAGTTTCAGACGTCTAAGGAAGGTGCCCACGAAGAGTTTAAGGCAATGTACTTAAGTCCAAGAGCATTGAATGGTCCAAGAGAAGAAGTTAACTCAAAACAGGAATCTGCTGCTAAAGGAAGGAGATAAATCCGAATGTTGTGAAGATCATGGAGGGAGTTTCATAATTCCAATTGAAGCCAAACTTGGAACGAAGATTCCTGGTACTACAGAGGATCTTGCCACAAAAAATCAGGCCAATACAAGCCAGGATTCTCGAGTTGCACATCCCCAAAGAGGTGGACCCAAAGCAGAAATTAGCAGCAGAAATCAGGCAACTTGCTCCGCTCATATCTCGACTTTCCCAACTCAGAATTGATTCTAACTTCGTGGGCATGTAAAGGACTACAGAAGGAAGCTCCTTAAGTAATTTTGTTGATTGTCTAGAAAGTGTACTAAGTCAGCAAGTAATATAGACTTTGAGAGTCCAGATATCGATCCCACACAGACCTTGATGAGAATTCAGTTTAAGTAAAGATTTTTCTATTGATTGAGGGAAAAGAAATTTTAGGTTTTGGTTTTGAAAACTGAAAAGAAAATAAAATTAAACTACTGGAAAACCTAATAGAGATGAGATGTTGGGGAAGAGGGTCAATCCCTCCTATTTGCAAACATGTAGAATTCTGATTTTATAGCTCAAATATCCTTGCCTTGACTTAGCTTTTGAAAACCTAGTTACCCATATACAGGACATAACTTTCACTTATTCCTTGAACTCCTTCTCAACCAGAACATTCAATTCCTAACTGCATAAATATAAAAGCTTAAAGATTTACTCTCTCTTATTCAGAACATGAGTTATAGAAGTCACATCACTTTTTAACTAGTCTCCTTCGAAACCGGAACAATCTAGTTTGAAAAACAAGTTGTTTTAGAAAACAGGAATGAAATTACTAACTCAACTCTCTACTGAAATTTAACTTCTAAATCCGTACCTCATTAAATTCCAAAATTGAATTCAGATCAGAAATAAGCAATTAACTCAGTTTCTAAAACAAAAGCAGGATATTTTATTGCTATAAAATTCAGAATTCAAACATATAACAAACTAGGAGTTCATAACTTCCCCAACAGAGAGAGACTACTCCATAATAATAGAATAAATGTACAGTAAAAAGGATTCAATTACAGCCATAGAAATAAGAAGAAAACAAGTACAGAAAAACCCCCTTGAAGGACTGCCTTTGGCTTCTCTTGCACCTTGACTGAAATCTCCTCCTTCTCTCTCTCTCTCAACTCCAAACTAACAAAAAACAATAAATACCTAAACTAATGTATTTACAAATCGAAACTAGATAAAAACTGGATCTAAAACTCGATGCTAAAACTCCATGCCTTGCTCTTTGCCTCGGATCTCCTTATATACTTGTTATGCTGCCCATGCCATGTTAATTGCTCTCTGTCCAGGGGTATGAAGTACCATTTCCAGACCTCAGAATTTTATAAAATTACATAAGGACCTTCCTTTTGAAGTCCTTTCCATGCTCACGAAGTTTGAGTTCAATCTGAGTTGGGAAACTCGAGATATGAGGGAAAGGAGTTGCCTGATTTTTGCTTCCAACTTCTGCCCGGGTCCACCACTTTGCAGATGTATAACTCGAGAATCCCGGCTTGGATTGATCTGAAATTTCGTGACAAGATCCTCTGTAGTACCAGGAAACTTCGTTACGAGTTTGGCTTCAATTGGAATTGGGAAACCCCTTCTATGATCTTCACAAAGTTTGGATTTTTCTCCTTCCATAGGCAGCAGATTCCTGTTTTAACTTAAATTCTTCTTTTGGGACCATTCAATGCATCTGGACTTGAGTAATTTACCTTAAACTCTTCGTGGGCACCTTCCTTAGACGTTTGAGACTCCTTCTCCCAAGTTTGGATTTGATTGGATTGCAGGATCCCAAAATTTTCGTATTCTAAGCTGCTGAGTCATCGGCGCGGTCGCGCCACGGAGCCTGATATCCGTAAAAGTAAAGTAACCACCTGGCGCGGTCGCGACAAAATGTGCTATGATATGGCGCGGTCGCGCCGGTCTTTGATCAGTTTACTTGGTCCCCAAATGGCAACTTCTCCTTCTGCTTTTAGCTCCTTTTGGCGTGGTAGTGCCCTCCAGTGGCGCGGTCGCGCCAATTCACATTCCCCAACCGTTGGCTTTCATGACCGTTGGGTCCTTGGACAGTTTTGCGCATTAATTTGAATTTCCAAGGATTTGTTTGGCGCGGTCGCGCCGTTCTTGTGTAAGTCTGGAACGGAAGAGCATGGTTCTTCTTGGCGCAGTCGCGCCACTCCTTAGACTTTTGCCGACTTCCCGATTTAGCGCCTTAAACTCCATGTATGGCAACATAATGGCGCGGCAGCGCCACAGAGAGCGCCATTTCACATTCACGAAATGTCCTCTTTTGAGTCTTGCTAGCCGTTGGGAATTTCTAGGATTTGTTTGAATTTTTGCCCATTTTATCGGCGCGGTCGCACCAGAAACGGCGCGGTCGCGCCATTCTCTTTTTTGCTTCTTTTTGCTCCTTTTTCCCTCAGAATCCAATTTTTCTTCTTTTACCGGGTACCTGAGACACAAAACATGTATTTGAGTTATATTTGTCACTTTCATGCTCATAATCAACTCAAATTAGGAATTTATGATCAATAATTCATGCTTAAATAAGTGTCTTTTGGACACTTATCACAACCCCAAACTTAGATCTTTGCTCGTCCTCGAGCAAATTCTGAAAGAAACAATAAGATTAGCATGCAGAGACTGAGAAAATATCAGTGGCTTTCCCTTTTATAGATTTCAGCAAGGATGATTCACTTTCCTTCCTAGTAATGATTCTCCTTGCTTATGTCAAAGACAGCATTCAAATTTTTCTTCAATTTTTCAAAAATCCTTACCATCATTCTAGTGTGAAGTCTCAGTAAATACCATATGCCAACCCTCAGTCTACTCTCCTCTAATCTAAAGAAATCCATAATCCTGATCAATAGGTCTTTTCTAGGTTGTAATGGGGTATGGGTAATGGGTATGATAACAGTTCAAAGCATTGGGTTCATCTCCCTCCTCATATCCATGTTCCATTATTTCTGAGCATGATTTTTCTCCACATTTCTCCACCCCAAACTTTTTTTCTTGCTTTGATCCCTTTTTATTTTCTTCCATCCTTTCTTCACATTTTTTCTTTTCCTTGGGTTTGATCAGAGTCTAGCTTACCCCGCCGGTTGACTCAGAGTCCCAGAGCTTGCTGAGGCCCGAGACCCGGTGCACACACGAGGTGGCCTTTCTCCTTTCTATCCCACAACCTTTTTGGCTTTGTCTGGAGTCCAGCTTACCTTGCCGGTTGACTCAGAGTCCCTAAGCTTTCTGAGGCCCGAGACCCGGTGCACACACAAGGTGTCCTTTCTCCCGATTTAGCCTTCATCTTGTTTCTCTTTTTCAAAACCACTCAATACCTCCTTATATCTTCAGATTTTTGTCCATGCTTCTTTTGAATAAAACTCTTCAATGAGTTGGAGAGATATAGGTCAGTAAGAAACAAGTTGTTTTTTTTTTCACAAAGTCTGGTTCATGTAATGTGGGATTTTGAAATAAAACAGGGATATTGTTGGCTCAAAGTGTTTGTCAAAAGTGATGCGTCTTGTGCATTCAAGTGGGTGGCTTAAAACAGGCACAAACGATTTAAACAAGTGCCTAAATCACTTCCGGATATCTGGAAATCTTTCTTGTTTCGCCTCAAGCTTCCCTCAGGTTGGTTCTAGTGGTTGAAATCAACTTGCTCACATGTACTTTGTTTTCAAAAACTGTTTTTAAAGAAAAATTCTCATCCATTCAAGACTAAGCATCTGAACTAATATATTTTTCAGAAGATGAATCATGCTATTCATATGATCAGGGGTTTTCACTGGTATTTTTTAAATTCTCTAATGGACTTTTCTGGTGAATTTTTGAAAAAAAACAGAATTTTCAGATCCATGCATGAAAAATATCCCACCCCAAACTTAAAATTTTTCAAATCCCCTTAAAATTGCATGAAGAGTATCCCACCCCAAACTTAAAAACATGCTTTGTCCTCAAAGCAGCAGTAAACATAGGAGTGATAGAGATACTTCCCTGACTTTCTGGGTGGAGTGAGGTTGGATGGATCTCCCTTAGTGGCTTTTGCATTCTGCTCTCATGGGTTAGTGATAAAAATTTGCATGATTTTCAGCAATTGAAAATAAAATTTGACTAGAAGTGTCTCTCATACATAAAATGTATCTTAAGAAGAATACCTTCAGTGGAGGTTCTGTTGCCGCACCTTTGTAGTGGCCAAATCTCAGAATACCAAGTGGCTCAGTCGCGCCAGAATTTGGCGCGGTCGCGCCGATTAATTCTTGGAAATCTTCAGATTCTGAATGCAATTTTTAATATTTCCACTTTGGACAGGTTTGTATCAGTGATAATCAGATGCAGAGTCATTTTGTCACATTTTCATTGGAGGAGTTATGAAAAGCATGCTTTGAGACAAATTTGAGAGAAAAAGCAAAATTTCATTAATATGAATGGAGATTGAGTACATATTAATAAAATTGCATTGAATCACACTCTCAGATAAAATCACACACAAAGCAAGCTCATACAAAATTTTTCAGAAAGAAAAAAATATAAAAGAACTAGCAAAGGCTAAAAGTTCCTATTCTTCTTCTTCTTCATCTTCTTCTTCCTTTTTCCAGTTTTGAGTTCTTAATTTTTTTGTGTTTTTCTGGTTTTTTGAAAGTTGTAAATTTTTAATCTAACCCTATTCCTTTCCTAGGTCTATGTAAAGAAATCAAAATCTCATTCAAATGTAAACAAGTCCTAAATTTTTTTTTTTAAAAAAAAACTATCCTAACCTACTCAAAAAGAAATTCCAGCAATTTCAAAAACTCCTACTCCTATTATTTACTCTACCTACTGATCCCTGTGATCTGATCCACCAGGATTGAATGGGAACTGGAACCATCCATGCTTGAGGATGTTTTTGACTTTGGAATGTGTTGCATGGTGATTATAAAATTTGAGTAAAGAGCTGGTCACTCTTTCTTTTTTCTGGTTGGCTTCTAACTTGTTTTGCTCATTTATTTTTAGCCAACTTTTCTTCACACTGCCCAGACCTAATAAAATTTTAATTTCAACTTTTATGGGTGGTTTATAGGGCTGGATAATGAAGAAATCTATATCTAATGAGAGGAAAGAATGTTCATTAACCTTGGTGCCCTCTATCCTAATCTCTTTATGCTCTTCAAAGGGTTTCTCTTCTTGTTCTACCCCATGCCCTTCTTTCTCTTTTTCATCTTCTTCTTTTATCTTCATGATCTTTTCATCTTCTCCCTCTTGAAGTTTCTGAAACTCACAACAACTCTCAGCTCTCTTCATTGTATCTTCCTCTATGTGTTCTGCAGTAACACATAAATTAAAACAAGAAGTGCTAGCTGTATTGATCCATTCAGGTTCATCATCATCAGATAGCTCATGAAAACATAGTTCAGCATTCATACTGTTGATCAATTCATGCTTTGGCTGACTTTCTAGATTAAAACAAGAAGAGCTAGCTATATACATCCATTCAGAAATAGCTTGGTTCATACCTGATATGACAATGGCCATCTGTCCTATTCGTAGTCCCAGATTTCTGATGGCAGCTTCTTGAATGTCAAGCCTAGCTTCAGTTTGAGCATCTTGTTTTTCTTGATTTTCTAGAAACTTTAAAAACATATCCTCAAGTCTGGCTCTTTGTGAATTATCAATGGTTTCTAAACTAGGTTGTTCATCATGTAGATTTAACATAGTATCTTTTTTAGAAGAATAGTTATCCACTAGAGTGGTCAGCCTAGACCAGTCTTCTTGAGGTTGAGGGGAATATGAATGATGATATGAAGAGTCACTAAACATAGGAGGGTGATCATACCTGAACCTGGACAATTGCTCATGTGGCAAATTGTCCTGCCAATCATTCTCAAAATATGGATTTACATTTTTCTTAGAGAAGTAATTATCATGCTCTGCTTCATTGAAACTATTAGGTTTATTATCCACAAAAGAACATGATATATTAGAATCATACCTCCATGAATCATGATTAGAAGATGCATATGGTTGGGGAAATTCTGAATATGAGTTAGGATATGGACTTATCTAATTCTGCACATCTTTCCACCTCTCATATGAGTGCTCTTTCCAGCTCCAGATTGGGTTCATCTAGTGGCTCACCACTAATTCTGACTTTCATGCATGAACCTGGTTTAACATGAAAAGATAAAATAAAAAATTTTAATCTCAATCAACAAAATAAAATTCACTTAAACTTACTCTCAATTCAATGGTCCCCGGCAATGGCGCCAAAAACTTGTTGAGTGTCTAGCAAGTAATATAGACTTTGAGAGTCCAGATATCGATCCCACAGAGACCTTGATGAGAATTCAGTTTAAGTAAAGATTTTTCTATTGATTGAGGTAAAAGAAATTTTTGGTTTTGGTTTTGAAAACTGAAAAGAAAACAAAATTAAACTACTGGAAAAACTAATACAGATGAGATGTTGGGGAAGAGTGTCAATCCCTCCTATTTGCAAACATGTAGAATTTTGATTTTATAGCTCAAATATCCTTGCGTTGACTTAGCTTTTGAAAACCTAGTTACCCATATACAGGACATAACTTTCACTTATTGCTTGAACTCCTTCTCAACCGGAACATTCAATTCCTAAGTGCATAAATATAAAAGCTTAAAGATTTACTCTCTCTTATTCAGAACAAGAGTTATAGAAGTCACATCACTTTTCAACTAGTCTCCTTCGAAACCGGAACAATCTAGTTTGAAAAATAAGTTGTTTTAGAAAATAGGAATCAAATTACTGACTCAACTCTCTACTGAAATTTAACATCTCAATCCGTACCTCATTAAATTCCATAATTGAATTCAGATCAGAAATAAGCAATTAACTCAGTTTCTAAAACAAAAGCAGGATATTTTATTGCTATAAAATTCAGAATTCAAACATATAACAAACTAGGAGTTCATGACTTCCCCAATAGAGAGAGACTACTCCATAATAATAGAATAAATGCACAGTAAAAAGGATTCAATTGCAGCCATGGAAATAGGAAGAAAACAAGTACAGAAAAACCCCCTTGAAGGACTGCCTTTGGCTTCTCTTGCACCTTGACTGAAATCTCCTCCTTTTCTCTCTCTCTCAACTCCAAACTAACTAAAAACAATAAACACCTAAACTACTGTATTTACAACTCGAAACTAGATGAAAACTGGATCTAAAACTCGATGCTAAAACTCCATGCCTTGCTCTTTGCCTCGGATCTCCTTATATACTTGTTCTGCTGCCCATGCCATGTAAATTGCTCTCTGTCCAGGGATATGAAGTACACTTTCCCAACCTCAGAATTTTCTAAAATTATATAAGCACCTTCCTTTTGAAGTCCTTTCCATGCTCACGAAGTTTGAGTTCAATCTGAGTTGGGAAACTCGAGATATGAGCCAAAGGAGTTGCCTGATTTTTGCTTCCAACTTCTGCCCGGGTCCACCAATTTGCAGATGTATAACTCGAGAATCCCGGCTTGGATTGACTTGAAATTTCGTGACAAGAGCCTCCGTAGTACCAGGAAACTTCGTTCCAAGTTTTGCTTCAATTGGAATTGGGAAACTCCTTCTATGATCTTCACAAAGTTCGGATTTTTCTCCTTCCATAGGGAGCAGATTCCTGTTTTAACTTAAATTCTTCTTTTGGGACCATTTAATGCATCTGGACTTGAGTAATTTACCTTAAACTCTTCGTGGGCACCTTTCTTAGACGTTTGAGACTCCTCCCAAGTTTGGATTTGATTGGATTGCAGGATCCCAAAATTTTCGTATTCTGAGCTGCAGATTCATCGGCGCGGTCGCGCCAAATGTTGGCGCGGTCGCGCCATAGAGTCCGATATCCGTAAAAGTAAAGAAACCACTTGGCGTGGTCGCGCCAAAATGTGCTGTGATATGGCGCGATCGCACTGGTCTTTGATCATTTTACTTGGTCCCCGAATGGCAACTTCTCCTTCTGCTTTTTGCTCCTTTTGGCGCGGTAGCGCCCTCCTGTGGCGCGGTCGCGCCAATTCACGTTCCCCAACCGTTGGCTTTCATGACCGTTGGGTCGTTGGACATTTTTGCGCATTAATTTGAATTTCCAAGGATTTGTTTGGCGCAGTCGCGCCGTTCTTGTGTAAGTCTGGAACGGAAGAGCATGGTTCTTCTTGGCGCGGTCGCGCCATGTTAAGCCGTCAAACTGGCGCGGTCGCGCCACTCCTTAGACTTTTGCCGACTTCCC
The DNA here is from genome assembly GCA_019845555.1 of Aristolochia fimbriata. NCBI lineage: Eukaryota > Viridiplantae > Streptophyta > Magnoliopsida > Piperales > Aristolochiaceae > Aristolochia > Aristolochia fimbriata. The sequence continues at coordinate 23,553,484 of CM034078.1, forward strand.
GATTTAACGCCTTAAACTCCATGTATGGAAACATAATGGTGCGGCGGCGCCAGAGAGCGCCATTTCACATTCACGAACTATCCTCTTTTGAGCCTTGCTAGCCATTGGGAATTTCCAGGATTTGTTTGAATTTTTGCCCATTTTATCGGCGCGGTCGCGCCAGAAACGGCGCGGTCGCGCCATTCTATTTTTTGCTTCTTTTTGCTCCTTTTTCCCTCAGAATCCAATTTTTCTTCTTTTACCGGGTACCTGAGACACAAAACATGTATTTGAGTTATATTTGTCACTTTCATTCTCATAATCAACTCAAATTAGGAATTTATGATCAATAATTCATGCTTAAATAAGTGTCTTTTGGACACTTATCAAATTTCATCCAATTCTGCGGTCGGGAAGTCATAATTCACACCCCTGGACAGAAGCTGAAATTACAAGTCCTGGACAGAGTTTCAAGTATAAAAGGGATCCTAGGCAGAGCTCAAATCATCCAGTTTTTTATCCAGTTTTATATCCAGTTTTAGATCCAGTTTTACATGAAGTTTTAGTTCGAGTTTTTGTATTCCACAGTCAATTTTGTATTCAGTTATATATGTTAGTTTAGAGAGAGTCTTGAGAGGCAAAGGAGACGTCCTATTGTAGCTTTTGAGGCAAGGAGGAGAAGCAGCCATTGGAAGCATTGTTTAACAAGTAGATCCTTCTCAAGGGAAGTTTGTACTTAGTTTATCTTTCTTTTATTCTTCATGGTTGTATTCAAGACCTTGTTTTGTTCCTTAACTTTCAGCATGGAGTTATCTTTTATGTTGGGAGTCCATGACTTCCTAGGCATGTAATAAGATTGATACTTTATAATGTATTTGGTTTTCAATTTGGTGCATAAATGAGTTTTCCATGTTGTTAATTCTTGATTCACACTTACTGTCTGGCTATGTACTGGTTATAAGGTGACGCTAGGCTTAAGGTAAGACATGGTGATAGGATTTTACAAATCTTTATGAGTTTATGCACTAGGAAGATCAATAATCCTTGGGTTAATCCTCGACCTTAAAGTAATACCCTGTTGGATTAGTTGATCTGCCTATGACACAATGAGCTTCATGTTTATGCTATCAAGTAGGGTCAATCATGCTAGCTAGGTTTACTATAGGAGATAGAAACAGGTGATGCCGATGCGGATTGTAGCCATGGTTTTATTATCTTGTTAGAAATTGATTTCGAAAGCTCAACTTCTATTCAATCTCAGAATAGCCTAGGGAGGGAATTGGATTCCCAATGCCTTTTTCCATTCTGATTTTATCAAAAGCCATCTCTTGATCTCTATAGGATTAGGTAGATTAGTTTACTTTCTGTTTTTATTACTCCTTCCCAATTGATTTCTCAAACTTTGGTTTTTAAACTAGAAAAGCAATTATCTATTAGCTTGGTCCTTGAGGGACGATATTCGGACTTAACCTACGTCTATTTTACATTGATTAGTCCTCTTGCTAGTGATTATCTGGGATCGCATCAGTTAGCAACTAGGAGGGATTGACATTCTTCCCCAACATCTCATCTCTATTAGTTTTTCCAGTAGTTTAATTCTGTTTTGTTTTTCCAGTTCTCAAAACCAAAAATTCTTTTCCTCAATCAGTAGAAAAATCTTTGCTTAAACTGAGTTCTCATCAAGGTCTCTGTGGGATCGATATCTGGACTCTCGAGTCTATATTACTTGCTCACCTAGTGCACTTGCTAGACACCCAACAGTCCTCTCCCACTCCAACAGAAGCAGAAGAAATTAATCGAGAGGCTCTTTCTGAGGCTCGAGCTCCATCAAACAACTCAATCACTTGCTACAAATAGTCAAAGACGAAATGCAAAGGACGTTGGAAAAATAGTTCAGATCAAGGAATTTAGAAAATCTCAATCAGAGAAGCTTTCATGCCATCAACTCTGCCAACAGGAGGTCCGTTGATTGCACTCAGTTCGTCGAGAAGCTCCACACGACTGCCGAAAACGTCAACAAGTTGATCACACGGAACACAAATACTTCCGTCCAACCGACTAAATTCGCCAAAAGCTCGTGTCTCCTTTCCCGGTGTTCTTGAGTCCATCGAATCTCTAGGAGGCCTGAATCTCGCCCACACAGGTCGAGAATTTGCTCTCTCGCACTGTAGAAGCATTCTCGATCAAAGAAATTCATTCGCCCAATTTCAGGTTCAGAAATTTTCACTAAAGTCACCAGACTCAGAAACTTTCTCTTGTCTAAATTTCACGTATCCTTCAGTTCATCTGAATTTACACAATCTAATGAAGAAGCCCAACACGTTCACTGGTGACGTCAATATGCCAAAAACACCGAACACAAATACTTTCATCTGGCCGACTACATCTGTTGTCGTTCGTGCACACTCGCTCGGAGACTAGAGATTTTTCGTCAAATTGCAGAAAGCAGTGACTTCTCCATCAGCCACATCGGAGATCGAATCAGAAGAAAGCTAGGAGATCGCACCCGTAAAATTTTCTAAATTCTAAAACATCAAATTGTAATCTCTCTATTATTTTAGTCGATTAATAAATCAATCGCGCCGCTTTGATAACTGGAGGTTTTTTGTGGAAACAACTATTTTTTCTCTTATCTATTTTTATTCTTATTCTATCTGTATGCACCAAAATGCGGCTAGCCCAATTTCGATGAGTCCGGCAACCCATCGATCCATCAAACAACGATCGTGGGTAGGCTCTGTCAATCTTCGAAGTTCGTCACTACAACACATCGTGAAGTCCAGCCGCGTCATCACGTCATCATCACAGTCGGCAACACAATCAGTAGAAATTCGTTGAGTCAGCACCCGTCAACATGCCTCGTCAGCTCATCACTCAACTCAAAAGTTAACTACCAGTTCTGGTCGTTAACCGAAAGAGGAAAGGGAGGGGCCACGATCCTGGTCTCCCTCCTCTATCAACTCCCTCAGCAGAAAGGGGATCGTGATCCCCTTTTCCAGGCAACATCCCTCAACAATCACACAGGCAGGCGACAAATAGGCAGAAGTTCCCTGTCCCAGGGGTTGGAAAAAATGAAATTCGCAAGGCGTTCTAGCAGAAAGAGCACTCCACGCACAGAGATCTTTTCTCAAAACGAAGGTCTAAAATTTCTTCACTGAGAAGAAATTCTCGCGCCAAGAAGCTCTTTCGAACCACAAAAGTCAGCAACTTGCAGTCCGTCGTTCAGCAATTTGACCAGGAGCTGCTCTACACGATTCGCTGACAACGTCACAAGTCGACATACGTGGAGCACAAATACCTCCGTCCGACCGACAAAAGCCACAACAGTTCGTGCACACTCGTTCCTGCAACTCGAGTCTCGACGACGACTAGCCAAAAGCCTCAACTTCGCTAAAATTGTAACGGAGATCGAAAAAGAGGAAGCAAAGGAGATTGTACTCGCCTTTTCCTGACTCACACACATTGTAAACACAAAAATATTCTGAATTAATCGAATTACTCTCTCGTTCGCGCCCTTCATGGACCGGTGGGACATTTCCTACCTCTCATCTCCTTCTCCATCCAGTCAAAAAAAAAAATCCAACCATAACCATGGCCAGCAACGCCAACAACGCCAACAACGCCAACAACAACAACAACAACAACAGAGGCAAGCAAACTGTCTCCTCGAGCTCTGCTCAACCACGCCCCGCCGTGATCGCAGACTCAACCACAAGAGTTCGTGGATCATCAGTCGCAGCTCCGGCCGATCTCCGCGTTCCTACCTCTCCACCACTGGCCACTCGCCCAGTTACAAGGGCTCTGGCCAGGAGTTTGTCCACCGGACATACTCCTTTCATGAGAGAAGCACGTCGCCCAAGCGCCGTGTTCGTACCACAGGCTGTCGCAGCCTCCGTAAAGGGCACCACGGCCTCCACCAAATTGATGCCAACGATGGCCAAGCCAACATACCTGGCCGTCGCCGCATCCCCTTCTCCTCGCAGCCCGACCGTCAGCCTAGCTCAGTCGCCGCCATCGTGAAGAAGCTCTGTCGTCCCCACTTTGGTGCAGCGATACGAGCAACACGTGGGCATCTCCTCCTCCGCCGCGGGGAGAACGCATTCATCGCCAGCCTCTTCCGTACAGAGAGCAACGGCCACAGATAACTCGCCGATCGTATTGGTCTCACACGACCTCTTGGCCACACTCAATACAGCAGCGGGTCCACCACCCATCCGCTCACCTCGCCGACAGACACCAGCAGCTTTCCCTATCGCAACATCACCCATCCCATCATGGCGACTTTCACCGATGGCTTCCTCCACAAGCCAGCCACCATCCAGAGTCACTCTCAGCAATCAACTCGCGACCGGCTCTTTTGACCGGTCGCCCACGACGATCTCCGCTTCGACGCCGATGGCCATCTCTCCGATGCGATCGCCGGCAGCAACTTCACTACTCCAAGCCTCGTCGAAAACAACTCCTTTGACGCAAACCGTTAGGATGGCCGCGATGACAACTTCAGCCAAAATCGTCGAAGAACAGCTGGCCGAATTGCAGGCTGCACTCAATGAGCTAAGTGACCAGCTGCGTATCAAAGACGCGCAGCTCGCAGCTCGTGACCTCCAAATCACGAGAATGTTAGAGCGGCTCAAAATGGGCATGGCCACCAACAACTTTGGTGGCGTTTCTCAAGAAGTCGACAGAAACCGGCCGACTACCAGTGGTTCAGTCGGACCACCACAAGAAGAACCTTCTTCCGACGACGAGCTGCCGCCCGTCGCACCAGTGGCTATCCGCAGGGGCTGAGCCGAAGCAGACCCATCTCCTCTCACACTTGACACCATCACTGAGCTCATCAATGCGCGGTACGAAACAGCTCCGGCGACAACAAATCCGTCGCCTACCGGAGGCCCTACACGCAGAGGATCCAAAATATTCCCATGCTGGTTGGGTATCATCCTCCAAAATTCCAGCAATTCAATGGCGACGGGCACCCAAAGCAGCACGTCGCCCACTTCATAGAGACCTGCAAAAATGTCAGCACCGACGGCGACTTGTTGGTGAAGCAGTTCGGCCGGTCACTGAAGAGAAATGCCTTCAACTGGTACACCGAGCTACCTCAGGAGTCTATCGATAGCTGGGAGCAATTAGAACACGAATTACTGAGCCGTTTCTACAGCACTCGGCGCACCGTAACACTGGTCGAGATCGCCAACTTAAAGCAAAAGAAGGGCAAAAAAGTGGTCGACTACATTAACTGGTGGAGGAACCTGAGCTTAAACTGCAAAGAAAACTCGAACCTCTCCCTCGAGGCCAAAATTGAGATGTGTTTGTGAGGGATGCAGTGGGAGCTCCTGCGCTACATTGGAAGCCGGAGGCCAAACAATTTCCAAGAGCTCGCAATAAATGCTCATAATATGGAGAATCTGATAGAGGAATGAGGAGAAGAAGGATCCTCTTCTGCCGACCCTCGCAAAAAGGGTAAGGCACCAGTTGCGACTGCGCCTAAAGAGACGAAGGAGAAAACAAAATACTCTTTTGCGACGAATGCTTTCGAGCCTATCAAGGTCGGAAGCAAGGTCAAGGCAACCTACCTCCCTCGACAACTAACCGGGGGTACCTACCGAAAGCTGTCACTGGAGGAACGACAGGCAAAGACATATCCCTTTGCCGACATAGATGTTTCCATCATGCTCGACCAGCTCCTCGACAACCAGCTACTGAAGTTGCCAGAAGTCAAAAGACCTGGCGACCTATCCAAGAGCAAGGACCCGAACTTTTGCAAATATCATCGATTGGTCGGGCACCCGACGGAGAAATGCTTTGTCTAGAAGGACCGAATCATGGAGCTCGTGGTTCAAGGCCGCATCAAAATTGAAAGAGCTGAAAATACAGCCTCCTCCCACGCCATCTCCATTCAAGCCGAGCCAACCCGGCGAACTCGGCCTCACAAACAGCTGGTCACGAGGAAGGAGTACCATCCAAAATTCGGTCCCTCCAACGGACCGCACCACAACAACAGACAGCCACCGGCTACGGTCGCACCAAAACTGGCACCCCGCAAACTAGCTGTTGCCGACGCAGAAGGGTGCATCCTGGTCACCTGGCAAAAGAAACCTGTTCGAGAACTCGAACCGACACCGGCGAACACCAGAACCAAGGCGAAGTGGTCAAACAAAAAAGCCGGGAAGCGCCAAATAAAAGCCCCTAGGACCGACGTCCAGGAGGCAATTAAAAATAAAAGAAGACCCGTCACACTGGCGGAGTTCTTCCCAAAGGAGTTACTCGCGCCAACAGCGATGGTGGCGACCTGCTCAATAGCTCCTCTCGAGCAAACGACAACAAAAGATAAAGGCAAAAGACCTGTCGTCGAATGCGACGACCTCGAAACATCATTGAAGCAAATCTCGCCACTCAACGAGATAGAAGATGACCTCGACTTGGGCATTCGGTCAAGGCAAGCCTTAATCCGAGTCCTCGACAAACCAGAGAAACTCAAAGACGAAGTTGAAATGCTGCTGATGAGGAAACATGACTTACCTAAAGTCGGACTGACTCTACCCTATCGAAAGGAGGAAGAATATGCACTATCCTTTCCGCCACTGACGAAGTCGGAGGAGGCGCTTGCTGTTGCATGCCCGCCGTGTGATAAGTGTCTAAAAGACATTGTTTTATGCATGAATTAAAGATCACAAAAGCCCAGTTGTAGTTAGTTATTAGCATGAAAGTGACATATATGACTCAAATTCATGTTTTGTGTCTCAGGTACCTGGTAGAAGAAGAAAATCTGGATTCAGAGAGCAATTGAAGCAGAAAAGAGTAAAAAGAGCCAAAAAAGGGAACGGCGCGACCGCGTAGATTTTGGCGCGACCGCGCCAGGAAAATGGGCAAAAATTCAAATAAATGAAAGAAATTCCCAACGGGTAGCTAAACTTCAAAGAAGACAATTCAGGAATGTGGAATGGTGCTACCGCGCCAAGAAACTGGCGCTACCTCATTCTGTGACCACATGGACGCGCCAAAGAGATGCCAAATACAGAAGAGGAGTTGCTATTCTGGGACCAGAGGAAAGACTGAGTGGCGCTATCGCGCCACTTCTACCACAAAATTTGGCGCGGCCGCGCCAAGAGCTCTCCTTACTCGGCACAATTTTGAAGGCCGTTTCTAGAATTGAAAAGAAATCTACTCCAGTGGCGCGACCGTGCCAAAATCAGAAGAAAATGTGGCGCGACCGCGCCGCTGACTCAGTAACGTGAATTATAGAAATCTTGGGATTCTGACTACCAATCAAGCCCAAACTTGGGAGAAGAAGTCCTAATTGACTAAGGAAGGTATCCACGAATATTTTAAGGAAATTGGCTCGAGTCTAGGTGCATTGAATGACCAAGAAGTGAAGATCAATTCGAAGAAGGAAACTGCTGCCAAGAGAAGAAGTTGAGTCCAAAAATTATGAAGACTATATCTCGATTTACCCAACTCAGATTGAACTCAAATTTCGTGAGCAAGGCAAGGACCACAGAAGGAAGGTTCGTATGTAATTTCAGCCAATTCAGAGGTCGGGAAAGCATAATTCATACTCCTGGACAGAGATCAATTTACAAGGCCTGGGCAGCAGAGCAACTATAAATAGAGGTCCGAGGAGGGGAACTGATCATCCAGTTCTGGAAGTTCTAAATTCAGTTCTTAGTTTGTTTTTCTTGTTCTTTTAGTTAGTTTGGAGTTGAGAGAAAGTTCAGAGGAAGTCTTGCACGACCTCTGGCACTTTAGAGAGAGGAGGTGGAGATTTCAGTCATGGGCACAAGAGAAGCTAAAGGCAATCCTTCAAGGGGGTTTCTGTACTTGGTTTATTTTATGTCTATGGCTGTAATTGAATCCTTTTTACTGTGTGTTTATTCTATTAGCACGGAGTGGTCTCTCTTTGTTGGGGAAATCGTGAACTCTAGTTGTTACATGTTTAAGTTTTGAATTTTATAGCAATATAGTACCTTGCTTTTGTTTTAGAATCTGAGTTCAATGTTTATTTCTAATTTAAATTGATATCTGAAGTTTAACGAGGTTCGAATAGAGAAGCTAAAATTCAGTAGAGATTTGGGTTAGTTATATGATTCTTTGTTTTCTAAAACAACTCACTTTTAAACTAGATTGTTCCGGTTTAAGAAGGAGACTAGTGGAAGGTGATGTGACTTATTAAACTCTTGTTCTAAATAAGAGAGAGTTAACCTTCAAAATTTTATATTTATGCACTTAGGATTTGAATGTTCCGGTTTATGAAGGAGTTCAAGGAATAAGTGAAAGTTATTTCCTGTATATGGGTAACTTGGTTTTCAAAAAGCTAAGTCAAGGTAAAGGTACTTGAGCTATAAAATCAGAGTTTTGTATCTTACAAACTAGGAGGGATTGATACTTTTTCCCAACATCTCATCTCTATAAGTTTTTCCTGAAGTTTAATTCTGTTTTCCATTTCAATTTTCAATAAAAATCCATATTTTCTTCACCTCAATCAATAGGAAAATTTTGCTTAGATTAGGCTCTCATCAAGGTCTCTGTGGGATCGATATCTAGACTCTCGAGTCTATATTACTTGCTGACGTAGTGCACTTGCTAGACACTCATCACTGTGCATCACATTCCGAGAGGAGGACACGCATTTGGGGACGAAGAATCACTACAGACCGTTGTTCGTCTCTGGCTACATCAGAGACCTAAAATCAATCGTATCCTCATCGACTATGGATCCGCAGTCAACATTCTGCCGATTTGCACGATGAAGAATGTTGGTCTCTCTGCTGGCGACCTCTCTCCAAGTTCTCTTCTCATCCAAGGTTTAAACCAGGAGGGCCAGAGAACACTCGACATGACAAATCTCGAACTGCACATCGGCGACATGATGGCCGAAACTCCCTTTCAAGTCATCGACTCGAGGACTTCTTACAACCTGCTCTTGGGTCGACCGTGGCTTCACGCAAATGGAGTTGTGACATCAACACTCCATCAATGTTTCAATTACTGGGCGAACGGCAAGCAAAAGATGGTGTACGCCGATGAAAGCCCATTCACAGAGGCAGAGACATCCTTCGCAGACGCCAAATTCTATCTGACGACCAGACCAACAATCAAATTGTCACTCTGGTCGAACCAGGCGTCAAATGCTAAGAACACTTCGACGCAAGCCACGTCCCCAAAACAGACCACGACACAAGTCGTGTCTCCAAAGCAGCCGGCACACGGCTACAAACCGGTCGCGGCCACTCCAACACCAAAGCAGCGCAACATACCAATCTTGCGATACATCCCACAGTCGCAAAGTAAGAAAGAAGAAGCTCCCTTGGTAGTCTGCCACAAAATCCAGCCGACCCCTTTGCCAGAAAAGGTTACACTTCCTTTGCCAAAGCTCGAGGAACGAAGTATCGTAAACCAACTGCCGAGCCAACAGCAGTTGCCGTCCACACGCTCCAACGAAGGTTTCAACCCGAACGCCTACTGACTGATGGCCAGAGCCAAGGGTAACCTTACAAAAGATGAAATCCATGCAAAACCACCCGTCACTCTACCGGTTCTCACTCCAGAACAAGAGAAATTGAGAAATGAAGGCCATCAAATCAACCAGGGTTGCCTAGGCCTCGGCTATGAGAAGCAAAAGCCGATCAAAATTTACACAACTCAGGCGAAGCCAGTCAAAAAACCAGAAAGGCATTGGCAGATGTACATCAAGTTTCAGTCGGCCAAACTCCGACAGAAAAGAAAGACGTGCCGAAACCGGTGGTTATTTACACCTTGAGAGCAGCCATCGCACGAGCTTGTGTATATGATTCGGTCATGGTGAATCACATCTTCCATCGCTGACGACAATCAAGAAGAGGAGGAATTCGTCTTACAGGAGGCTCTGGCTTTGTTCGAGGAAGGCGGCCAGTCGACGGTCGACGAGCTAAAGAAATTCGACCTGGGCACAGCAGAGGACCCGAGGCTGACATTCTTCAGTGCTTCACTGACGGCCGAAGAAGAGGTCGAGTACATGTCGCTACTTTGAGAATACCGTGACATCTTCACTTGGAACTACACGAAGATGCCCGGCCTCGACCCACGAGTGGCAGTTCACAAATTGGCAGTTCATCCCTCTATCCAGCCAGTCAAGCAGTCGCAGCGACGGTTCCGACCAGAACTGGTGCCGGAAATCAAAAAGGAAGTGGATAAATTGATCACGGCCAATTTCATCAGAGAAGTGAAGTACTCGTCCTGGATCGCAAATATCGTGCCTGTCAAGAAGAAGACTGGCCAAATCCGGGTGTGTGTCGACTTTTGCGACCTGAACGAGGCTTGCCCAAAAGACGACTTCCCTCTACCAATAACAGAGCTCATGGTCGATGCGACGACGGGTCACGAAGCTCTATCCTTCATGGATGGTTCATCCCGCTACAATCAAATTCGGATGGACCCGAAGGATGAAGAGGTGATGTCGAACTCCTAAAGGCCTTTTCAGCTACAAGGTGATGTCGTTCGGACTCAAGAATGCTGGTGCGACCTACCAGAGAGCAATGCAGAACATTTTCTATGACTTCTTACATAAGCGCATCGAATGCTATGTCGACGACCTGGTAGTGAAGACAAAATAGAGGTCAGACCATCTTCTCGACCTCAGGGCAGTGTTCGAAATGCTGCGACGGTTTCAGCTCAAAATGAATCCGTTAAAGTGTGCTTTAGGCGTCACCTCGGGTAAATTCCTGGGATTCATCGTCCATCACAGAGGGATCGAAATGGACCAGTCAAAAATCGACGCCATCAAGAAAATACCGAAGCCCAAAAATGTCTCCGAACTCAAAAGCTTCCAAGGTCACTTGGCGTATATTCGGCGCTTCATTTCGAACCTTGCTGGAAGGTGCCAGCCATTCAGCCGCCTCCTCAAGAAGGATACACCATTCAAGTGGGACGACTCCTACCGAAACGCCTTTAACAACTTAAAGGCGTATCTCACCAAGCCGCTAGTGCTCGTAGCTCCAATCGTCGACAAACCGTTGTTATTGTATATCGCAGCACAGGAGAAATCGGTGGGAGCTCTCTTGGCTCAATGCGAAGAGAACAACAAAGAACGTTCTCTCTACTATCTAAGCCGAACACTGGTGGGCGCGAGCTCAACTATTCTCCTATCGAGAAAACCTATCTGGCTGTCATCTTTGCAGTTCAAAAGCTTCGGCACTACCTCCTGGCGCATTCCACGAATCTCATCTTGCGAGCCGACCCGCTGAAATACATCATGTCGCAGCCAATTCTCTCTAGTCGACTGGCTAAGTGGGCACAGCTTCTATTGGAGTTCGAAATCAACTTCGTGCCGCAACACGCAATCAAAGGCCAAGCTCTGGCAAACTTCCTGGCCGACCACCCGGTGCCGGCCGAATGGGAATTAACAGAGGAATTCCCAGACGAGGAAATATTTCTGGTCTAGGTGCTCCCTCCTTGGGAGATGTACTTCGACGGCGCTACGCAAAGGAATGGAGCTTGCACCGGAGTCCGTTTCGTCTCACCGAGGAAGGACCTGCTCTCGTATTCGTTCGTTCTAACTCAAAATTGTTCGAACAACGAAGCGGAGTATCAAGCTCTCCTCCTCGGACTCGGCATAGCGGTCGAGATGCTGCTGCCGCAGTTAAACATCTACGGCGACTCGGCATTGGTCATCAAGCAGCTCACGGAGAGTTCGAAGTAAAGAAACTCGAACTCAAACCATTCTGGAGGCATGCCGGTGAACTTTTGGCCCAAAACCCAAAAGCTTCACTCCACTATGTCCCTTGATCCGAGAATGGGCCAGCCGACGCATTAGCCGGAATCGCGGCCAGTTTGGCACAGTTCCACCAGCGACCAAGCCAGGTTCCCATTTGTGAGTGATGGGTCATACCTCCACCGGTCGAGGAAGAAACAAAAGAAGAGTAAGCAGAAGAGATAGAAGAATCTCTTCCTATCTCGGTCAGTCAAAATCAACCGAAGATTGGAGAGAGCCTATCACAAACTTCCTACGCCACGGCACACTCCCTTTCGACCTGCGAGAGCGAGTCCAAATTCGCCGAGCACGCCAAAGTACGTTTTAATCAACGATGTACTTTACCGGAGGTCATATGAAGGTTTGCTCCTTCGTTGCCTGTCAAAAGGAAGAGGGGTCGCAAGTTCTCAAAGAGACACATAGTGGAATTTGCGGAGCTCACCAAGCTGGCCCGAAGCTCCACTTACAAGTCAAACGAATGGGCTATTACTAGCCGTCGATGCTCAGAGACACCATCGAAATGGCTCGAACTTGCAAACAGTACCAACTCCATGCCGATTATACACACCAGGCGTTGGAACCGCTTCACACAACTGTCGCATCATGTCCATTAGAAGCTTGGGGGATGGACATTATAGGTCCCATCTCGCCTAAGTCCAACTCCGACCGGCAATACATCTTGGCTGCCACCGACTACTTCTCAAAATGGGCCAAAGCTGCTGCCTAACGAGAAGTGAAAGCCATTACCGTCGTCGACTTCATTCGAACTCAAATCATATATCGATATGGAGTTCCCCGATACATAATGACGGACAACGGGACATCGTTCAAAAACAAAGTCATGGACTGCTTCTGCGAGAAATTTTGCATACAACAGTGGACATCGTCGGCTTATAATTCGGCAGCCAATGGACTTGCAGAAGCGTTCAACAAAACGCTCTGCAAAATCCTAAAGAAGACAAACGGCGCCAACAAAAGGAGTTGGGATGAAAAACTCGGCGAAGCCTTATGGGCATACAAGACTTCGTTTCAAACACGGACCCAGTCGACTCCATATTCGCTGGTCTACGGCACCAAAGCAGTGCTCTCTCTTGAAGTACAACTCCCTTCTCTGCGAATTGCAATGAGAGAAGGGCTGACGACAGAGGAATGTGCTCAACTGCAACTGGCAGAACTCGAGTCGCTCGACAAACAACGACTCGAGGCACAACAACGGCTCGAGTGCTATCAGTCTCGCATGACCCGAGCCTTCAACAAAAAAGGTACGGCTCAGGTCATTCCAGAAGGGCGACCTTGTGCTCGCAGTTCGACGGCCAATGCTCTTTACGAGCAAAACCGGGGGCAAGTTCGCACCAAAATGGGAAGGACCGTACATAGTGTAGGAGGCATGTTGGGTGTCTAGCAAGTGCACTAGGTCAACAAGTAATATAGACTTCTAGAGTCAAGATATCGATCCCACAGGGACCTTGATGAGAGCCTAATCTAAGTAAAAATTTTCCTATTGATTGAGGTGAAGAGAATTTGGATTTTTGTTGAAAACTAAAAAGAAAAACAGAATTTGAAACTTATGAAGATGAGATGTTGGGGAAGAATGCCAATCCCTCCTAGTTGTAAACATGTAGAATTCTGATTTTGTAGCTCAAATATCCTTGCCTTGACTTAGCTTTTGAAAACCTAGTTACCCATATACAGGACATAACTTTCACTTATTCCTTGAACTCCTTCTCTACCGGAACATTCAAATCCTAAGTGCATAAATATAAAAGCTTGAAGATTTACTCTTTCTTATTCAGAACAAGAGTTATAGAAGTCACATCACTTTTCAACTAGTCTCCTTCATAACCGGAACAATCTAGTTTGAAAAACAAGTTGTTTTAGAAAATAAAGAATCATATAACCAACCCAACTTTCTACTGAAATTTAACTTCTCTATTCGAACCTCATTAAACTTCAAATATCAATTCAGATCATAAATAAGCAATGAACTCAATTTCTAAAACAAAAGCAGGATATTTTATTGCTATAAACTTCAGAATTCAAACATAAAACAGCTAGGAGTTCATGACTTCCCCAACAAAGAGAGACTACTCCATGCTAATAGAATAAACACACAAAGAGGAATTAATTACAGCCATGAAACCAAGAAGAAAATTAAGTACAGAAAACCCCCTTTTGAGGACTGCCTTTAGCTTCAACTCCTCCTTGACTGAAATCTCTTCCTTCTTTCTCTCTCTCTCTCAACTCCACACTAACTAAAAGAATACGAAATTAAACTAAAAACAAGAATTAGAACTATGGAAAAACAGGATAAAAAACTGGCTTCCAAAACTCTAAACTCGGACCCCTATTTATACCTGTTCTGCTGTCCATGCCTTGTAAATAGGTCTCTGTCCAGGGGTACGAATTGTGACTTCCTGACCTCGGAATTCACTGAAATTACATCCGAACCTTCCTTCTGTAGTCCTTTCCTTGCTCATGAAATTTGAATCCATTCTGAGTTGGGAAACTCGAGATATGATGTGGTGAAGTTTGATAGTTCCTGCTGCCAACTTTTGCACTTGGCCCACCACTTTGAAAATATAAAACTCCACAAACCCGACTTGGATTGGCCTGATTTTCCGTGTCATGATTCTCAATCCCCTCAGGAAGCTGTGGTCCAATGGCGCCTACAAGATCACCACTGCAAATGGTTTGGAGCTGCCAATAACAAACGGTAAATTGCTTAAACGATTTTACCCAAGAGAAGGGCAGCGAAAAAAAAAAAAGATCAAAAAAAAAAAGACAGTTGAATAAGAAAAAAAAAAAGGGAAGTACTTCTCATTGCAAAAAAATAGTGTACGATGGGAACAGTACAAGCCTCGCAACAAAAATAGGAGGCCCAAAAAAAAAAAAATCAAGTCTCGAAAGAAAAGAGACCTAAAAAAACTACATCAAGGAGAAGGAAGCTCGAAGTCAGCCACTCGCTGTCGCAGTCGCACCACTTCGGCTCGGACCTCAACCAACTCTCGTGTCTCAGCCTGGTCGAGAACGGGACGTGCACGAATAGAAGCAAGCTGATCCTCAAGAGCGGAAGCATCCTCCTCAGCAGTATCAATCCCCTGACGGATGGTCGCCAACTCAATATTGATGGAGTCGATCTGAGACGAAACGAACTCCAGACGGTCTCGAAGAGCTGTCTGCTCAGCCTCCGCAGCTTCACGCCCGGCCTGACGTCTATCTAAGTTCGCGGTTAAGTCATCGCGCCGACGATTTATGCACCGGACAGACTGCGCAAGCTCGGCCTCTGTAGCAAACCGTTCGGTCAAGCTGAGATTCCCGGCAAAAGAATTGCGTAGCTGCTGAAAATGAGCCGCCTTCGAAACAAAATCTTCCACCCACTGCTCTAGAATCAAGGTGTCGACGCCAGCTCCTCTCAAATGTTGAAGAATGGCACGGGTGTTCGCCACAAGCTCGGGCGAACATGGATCGTCGGCCGGTACTAAGACCGACTCGTCGAACACCGCCCACAGTCCTAGCGCAGACCGCTGCATCAACACCCTCGACCTCGCCGAAAGAAGGAAGGCCGACAGCTACCAAAAAAATAAATCAAGAGATGAGGGAAGGAAGAACTAAAAAAAAAAAGGAAGAAAAGGATAGGCACTTACCGACGCAGGCTGAGAAGTAGATGAATCCTCACTCAAGGGTCGACAAGTTGAACCCGGAGCTCCATCTTTTGCAGCAAAAGTTGCTTCTCCACTGCTAGGGGGCAAAGTCACAAAGGGTTCCCTCTTCGAAGTCGCGACAGCCACTTCAGTATTTAACACAAGCCCATTACCCACAATTGACCCAGTCGAAGGCTGCTGAGGTGCTACGCCCTCACCAAAGCTCATCGTCGGGCAACCGGCTCCATCAATAGCGACGGCAGAAGGAGCTCCCCTCTCGACCCACTCCAACTCGCGGGTAGCATCCATCTCAGCCAGATCGAACAGGTCCTCCTGCTGAAAAATGGGCTGGTTCGCGAACGGAGCCACGACGATGGCAAGATCGTCGGAAGGAAGGTCGCCAGACTCCTGGATTGCTGACACTTCAACCTGGGTCACAGGCGCAGGTGACAATGTCACTGATGTCGCAGTGGTCTTCCCAGCCGACAAAACAACAGACCCGCCACGGGGCGCTGTCCCCTTAGCCTTCTCTCTCAACTCTGCCGGGGGGGTCCCCGATGGCTGAACGATAGAAAGCAGAGTCAAAAGCATCTGAGGCTTACCTAAACCAGTTCGCAGCCACTTCTTGAAGGGAGGAGGGGCGTAAACGATGGGTCCAGGCTCTGGGATCGTCAACTTCTTCTTCTTCAAAGCAGGCTTTGGTGAGGCCGCCAGCACAACCAGCCCTTTCCCCTTCCCCGAAGGATCATCGGCTGGTAAAGAAAGTACTATTGGCCGTGGTTCCTCTTTTGGCGGAGCTGCTTCTCTAATGACGATGCCCTTCGCCGGCGCGACTTGCAATGGCGCCAACTCTTTCTCCTTAACACCCCTCGGCCGTTGGAAACAGCTGGAGGCTTCGTGCCCTTTCATGAGCTCTTGCGACGGCCAGCCTCCATATCCGCATCTTCTTGGACAGGCGGCAAAGCCTTCGTCGGCGCAGATGCACCGGTAAATTTCCTCCACGCCCTCTGAACATAAGAAGAGAATGGAAGATGTCAAAAACAAAAAAAAGGGAGACAAGGAGAAAAGAAAAAAAAAAGATGAAAAGGAAAACAAAGGGAGATCGTTACCTCAAAATAGGGAACAACAGTCTCAAGCCAGGACTCCCGAAAAAGTGTTGTCACACCCGGGTCGGAACTGGGACTCACAAGGGAGCTATATCCACGCTGCCAAGGGGAACAGAAGTCGCAGCTCGCCATACCTCCATCAGCGCGTTAAGTGTATCCACCGTCCGTTGGTCAGTGAACAGTGGTCCCGGCAAATCTTGGCAAAACCCGAATTTATGAGCAAACCGATGGAGACTATAAGGCTCCACGATAAAAGACTCACGCTGCCGCAAAACGAGAGATGTCGCTCACAGGCAACGGAAGTACTCCACCTCAATCCAAGAAGCAAATCGACCAGGCTTGTCAATGATCGGTCTGGGAGGAAGTGCCTCCGAGGGGTACCAGCATCGCACTCCACCACGCCAAAATAAGGAGCGAGCTTCCTCTTGAGTGTAGAAGTAAGCGTGCGCCGGGTTGCAGTACAGCATCATCAGTGGTCTATCGCCGTCGTCAGCCTCGTGGACACCAAACCGCAGGGCGAGCCACAAAAAAATGAAGGGCCAAGGGACTCTCCCCCTAGAAAAGCTATTGAGGCCCCGGTACAGGTTGGCCAAGGCTGCGCTGGCTAAGTTGCACTTCTTGCCGCCGGCCATATAATACGCCATCTTGAAAACTCTGGCCCTCAAAGTGCTGCCCGGCAAGGGGAAGACAAAACGGCAAAGCCACTCTGATAGAAAGGCGGCCAAGTATACTTCGTCCGCAAGCGCGACAGGGACCCCGAGTTCAGAAAGAGGCTGATCTTGTAGCGCCGAACGGTCACGAACCATGGAGCCAGTGGTCTTTCCGCGGTCAACCCATGTGTCTGCTATAGGCTGCACACCTTCTTTGGCACGAAACCAGAAGGATATCCACTCGGACATAGGAATCCCAGAGAAACCAGTCGAGTCTGAAGCCGTCAAACGACAGAACAGCCGGTAGTACGCGAGGAAGAGGTATTGAAGACTCCTGGGCAATGGCGTGGAGCGACTCTGAACAAAATCAGCCACCATCAGTCGCTTCATCGTAAACACTCCCAAAAAGAGGTAACCCTCAGAGTCGATGCAAATCCCATAGCGAAATTGACAATTCTTCTTCGCGAGGAAAGATGGTGTTAGTAGAAGAACACCAAACCTCCGAGAAAGAATGCATGACGTTGATGCAGCACCGATACGAGAACATGGAGGCTCGAACCGCATGAGTCAGGCCAGCCGTGGCCAGCAGATCGGGACAGGTGTGAAGGATCACGCCGGCCCACTCGAAATAGAAAGGTAAATGCTGAGGACTTCCGCACACCATCGGTTTGCCATCCCAAGCATCAAGCCGGTTGCTGTCATGGAGAGCTGCAGCGCAGAGAAACGAACCTGATGATCATGCATCGGGCTCAGCAAGACATGACTTATAGTCTGATGCGGAGATGATGAAGCTTCGTCGACCCCCAGGAGATAGCAAATCTGATCATCCTAGTCGATGACAGGGCGGCTCCATAAATCGTGAACAGCCTTGACTGGAGGCGCCGTTATGTCACAACCACCATAAGCTAACGGTTCCCAGAGAGGTAATAACAATGACTGATGCTTTCCCTCAGAGTCACAAATTCGCAAGCAATGGCGAAGGGTACCCCTCAAGGAGCCCTTGACGCTCGGAAGGGTCAAACCGAGGAAAGAGAAGGAGTCCGGAGGAGTAGACATTTGCAGCAGAGCACCAAAATCGTTAGTCGAGTTTAACCCAGGTACGCACTTCGTCTCTCTCCCAAATCAAAAAAATAATAAAAATGCACCTCCTGCGACCAAAAGCAAAGTCGCAGACAAAAAAAAAATGAGGGAACCTGCGAAAAAAAAAAAAAAAAAAAGTCGCAGATAGAAAATGGGCGACAAAAAGAACCAGTCCCCGGTAAAAAAAAAAAAGAGAAACAAAAAAAAAAGAGAGTGGGCAAAGCTGAAAGGGTCTACCGATTTTCTTCTGCTCGAGAAGTCAATCTCGCGCCCGGCAACGGAACCGAACGCGACCAAAAGAATTCAACACTCGGCGACCGAGCCTAGTGTTATCCAAACAAAGTCACTACACCCGACAGCCAAGCCGGTCGGAGCACATCTCCAAACTTGCGGCCAGTGACAAAGCCAGCTGCACTAAAAAAAAAAAGCAGCACCCGACGACCGAGCCACGTGCGACCAAACTGATAACACTGTGTCTCGACGGCCAAGTCGAGCACAGTCCCAAAGCCACGCGCACGGCGACAGAGCCTAGCACGACAGAAGCAAGCAGCCTCAAGGCCAACAAACCGGAGGCAAACAAACTCGAACTCTCCTATGACCGATGATTAAGCTCAGCACAACAAAACGAAGAATTCAGCATCTGGCGACAGTACCAGATGTCGCACACTCAAATTCTAGTGCCGAACGACCGAGTTGGACGGGAAACGAATGCTGCGAAATAAAAAAAAACAACAGGTGCCCAGTGACCGAGCCGAGCACCTTTCCTTCAAAGCTCCGCGACCAGCCACACACTGGCCGCGATCAAAACAGGTGCCCGGTGACCGAGCCAAGTACCCTTCGAAGCTTCGCGACCAGCCACACACTAGCCGTGACCAAAACAAGTGCCCGACGATCGAGCCAAGCACAATTCAGAACTTCGCGACCGAAAACGAAGATGGACGCGACCAAACAACACCCGGCGACCGAGCTGGGTGCCGTGCTGCAAATTCCAGTGTCCGGTAACCGAGCCAGACACAACCAATAGAACCAGGTACGTAATCTTTCTCTGTTAAAAAAAAACAGCACCGCGACAAAAAGAAGCAGTTGCAGAAAAAAAAGAAAAGAAGAAAAGGCCGCGACAAAAAGAAGTCGTCGCCAAAAGAAAGAGCAGCGACAAAAGGGGGCAGCCGCAAGAAATTAGAAGGAGGTTGACGTTCGTTCACACACCCGACAACCAACCCGGCTGCGACCACAAGCGACTCGCACCGTTGACCAACTCTGGCCGACCGCGACCAAACAACAGTTCGCACCCGGCGACCAAGCCAGGTACGCTACCGCAGTCATTCTGCCTCCAGGCAATCCAGCCAACCTCACCCGAAAGAGAAATTCAGTCCCCGGTGACCTAGCTAGGCGTGGAACAAAACTGCAGTACTTGACAACCGAGTCGGGTGCCGTCAAAACAGAGTCTCGCAACTCTCGACGGCCAAGCCAGGAGTCAAAACAAAAATCACTACGCCCGGCAACCGAGCCGGGTGTGGCACAGCAAACTCCTGCGACCAGCAACCGAGCCAGACGCAGCCAATCGGAGCCAGGTATAACTCTTCTCCGAGCAAAAAAAAAAAAAAGGTCAACAAAAAAAGAAGCCGTCGACAAAGAAAAGCAAGCGACAAAAAAGAGCAGTCGCCAAAAAATAAACAACACAGTGTGGCGACAAAAAGAAACAGCTGCCAGGAAAAAAAAAGGAGTTGCGACAAAAGGAAGCAGTCGCAAGAAAACAGAAAGAGATCGAAACACACTCGCGCTTCGGCAATTCTCGTCAGTTGCGACCACAATTAGCTCGCACTTAGCGACTCTGACCTGCGGCGACCAAGCCAGGTGTGCCAGCACAGAATCCAGCGTCCCGACGACTGAGCCGAACGCAAAACAAAAAAGTGAAGCTCCCGCGTCCCGGCGACCGAGCCGGACGCATCCAAAAGACAACCTCAGCACCCGGCGACCAAGCCGGGTGCGACCAAAGCAGAAGCCAGCATGGGGCAACTGAGCCGGATGCGACCCAGATTCAACTCCAGCACGTGACACACAAAGAATTGTCAGTTTTTCCGCATTGACAAACTGACAAACACTTAGAGCGTGAGAGAAAAGAAAATTGAGACAGAGAGAAAGTTCAAAAAAAAAAAAAGAAGAAATCGTGAAAAGAGAGACTGAGGGAGCAGTTGAAAATGAGGGGAGAGAAAAAGAAGAAGAAAGAGGGAGGAAGAGAAGAAGAAAGAAAAGAGAGTGGGAGCCCAGTTGACTCGAATTCAATCCGAGGCCGCCGGGAAAGAAAAAACATACATTACCTGAATTCCGGTTTGGGGAAGATTTTTGACACAAACCGAAAAGAGACAGAGTCAGATTGCAGAGGATAGCGGGATCGCAGCAGGGCACGACCTCTCAAATCACTGTCTTCTAACCTTGCAGTCTGATGCGATCCCAGCTAATCACTAGCAAGAGGACTAATCAATGTAATATAGACCTATGTAAGTCCGAATATCGTCCCACAAGAACCAAGCTAATAGATAATTGTTTTTCTAGTTTAAAAACCAAAGTTTGAGAAATCAGTTGGAAAGGAGTTATAAAAATATAAAATAAACTAATCTACCTAATCCTATAGAGATCAAGAGAGGGCTTTTGATATAATCAGTATGGAAAAAGGCATTGGGAATCCAATTCCCTCCCTAGGCAATTCTGAGATTGAATAGAAGTTAAGTGTTGGAAATCAATTTCTGACGAGCTTATAAAACCATGGCTACAATCCGCATCGGCATCACCTGTTTCTATCACCTAGAGTAAACCTAGCAAGCATGATCGACTCTACTGGATAGCATAAACATGAAGCTCATTGTGTCATAGACAAATCAATCTAATCCAACAGGGTATTACTTTAAGGTCGAGGATTAACCCAAGGATTAGTGATCTACCTAGTGCATAAACTCATAAAGATGTGTAAAATCCTATCACCATGTCTTACCTTAAGCCTAGCGTCACCTTATAACCAGTACATAGCCAGACAGCAAGTATGAATCAAGAATTAACAACATGGAAAACTCATTCATTCACCAAATTGAAAACCAAATACCTCATAAAGTATCAATCTCATTACATGCCAAGGGAGTCATGGACTCCCAACTACAAATGACTACTCCATACAAGAAATAAAAACACACAGCAAGATTTTGATAACAGCCATGAAAGAAAAACAACTAAGTATAGAAACTCCCTTTGGAAGGCTGCTCTTGGTCACTCTTGCTCCTTAGGCTGAAATCTCCACCTTTCTCCCTCAAAGTGGCCAGAGGTAGTGTAAGAATCCCTTTGGACCTTGTTCTCTCTATAAAAAAACTACAAAACTAGAAATTAAACTAAGAACTGAATGTTGAATACACAATTGGATGACTAACTCTCTGCCTCGGACCTCTATTTATAGTTGAAGTTCTGTCGAGGCCTTGTAAATTGGTCTCTGTTCAGGGGTATGAATTATGTCTTCCCGACCTCTGAATTGGCTGAAATTACACATTAACCTTACTTAGATGGTCCTTGCCTTGGTCACGAAATTTGAGTCCCTTCTGAGTCGGGAAACTCGAGATATGATGTGGAGAAATTGGATGGTTTCTGCTGCCAATTTCTGCACTGGGTCCACCACTTTGGAGATATAAAACTTGAGAAGCCCGGCTTGGATTGGCCTAAATTTTAGTGAAATGATCCTCAGTATCATCAGGAATCTTCGTTCTAAGTTTGGCTTCAATTGGAATTCGTTAACTCCATGTATGCTCTTCATAAAATTAGGATTTATCTTCTTCTTTTAGCAGCAGTTTCCTATTTTGAATTGAACTTCTTCTCTTTGATCATTCAATGCATCTAGACTCGAGCACATGACCTTACGATCTTCGTAGATACCTTCCTTAGGCACTTAGGACTCCTCCCAAGTTTGGACTCGATTGGATGTCAGGATCCCGAGATTTTCGCGACTTATCATTGCTGAGTCATTAGCGCGATCGCGCCACTGGAGCAGAGTACTTGAATGGAAAGAGTTCCGGTCGTGTTTGGGAGCCTTCTGGGTCCATTTTGACGCGGTCGAGCGATTTTCTGGCGCGGGCGCGCCATATTATGCCTTCAAACTGGTGCGGTCACGCCAGTCACAGCTACATTGTACCTTTATGCACTAAAATCCTCATATCTTCTTCATTTTAGCTCCGATTTCAATGATTCTTGTTGTGTTGGACTCCTGATAGAGAGAAGATAAATCTGAGCCATATTTCATGATATTTTGATAAATATTGACTCCAACATGTAATTTCTAATTCTAATTCAGGCCTAAAAATAGTGTCATTTAAACACTTATCACAACCCCAAACTTAAACCTTTGCTCGTCCTCGAGCAAAAATGAAAAATAAAAAAAAAGAACCAGATTTATGACCAATCCTCAATGTTTAAGAAAAATCAGTGGGGTTACCCTTTCAAAGCATCAATCAAAGATTACTCATTCAAGGCTCTCCTATTCTTAGTTATCCTACTTAGTCAAGGCATGATCAAGCTACCTTCCACCATACATACCACTTTTCCATACAAATGAGCAATTTAAATTGAACAACATAAGTCAACCATCAGTGTAATCTCCACTAACATGAAGGAATTTCAAAATTATGATCTAAAGGTCTTCTATAGGTTATAATGGGGAATGGGTAATGGGTAAGGAAAAAAATTTAGGATAAAATTTTTAGGGTCAGTCCTCCTCCTCATATCCATGTTCCATCTTCCTGAGCATGAACCATCCCTTATTGTTGCACACCACCCCAAACTTAAAAATTTGCTTTGTCCTCAAAGCAATCAAATAAAACAAAGATATGATATTTTCACCTTCTCCTTAATCCCACTCACTATCTCTTCTCTCAAGGAAAAGCTCTCTTTATTTCTTTTTCTCTTTCTTCTTTTTTTTCCTTCTTTGGCTTTATTTGGATTCTAGCTTACCTTGCTGGTTGACTCAGAGTCCCTAAACTTGCTGAGGCCCGAGACCCTGTGCACACACAAGGTGGCCTTTCCCCTAACTCAGCAATTTGTTTCTCTTTTTTTTTTTTTTTTTTTTCACTTTTCCTCTCAGATATTCCTGTACCTTTTTCTTTCATCTTGCTCCTTCTTTCCTCTCCTTTTCAAAGAAGTTCTATAACCTTCACTCATCCCTCCGTATTTCTCCATAACTTTAGATTTTTGTCCATGCTCATTCAAACATAACACTTCAATAATTTGGAGAAATATAGGTCAATGAGAAACAAGTTTATTCATCACAAAGGCTGGTTCATGTAATGTGGGAATTGAAAACAAAGCATGGATCTTGTTGGCTCAAAATGTTTGACAAAAGGTGATGCATCTTGTGCATTAAAGTGGGTGGCTAAAAAAAGGCTCAAACGATTCAGAACAAGTGCCTAGATCATTTCATAATTTTGAAAAACATATCTTCATTTAGCCTCGATCTTCCTTCAGGTTGGTTCTATTGTACAAAATAAACATGCTCAATGCATTCAACCAATCAAACCACTTTCCAAGACACCTTTTCTCATGCCAAAACCAAACATTCAAACAATTATGTTTCTCAAGAGAATGAATGAGACCTATCTTCTCAATCCACAAATCAGAGTTCCCACAAAAGTTTTCAAAAAAAATTTCAGATTCAGAAACATTCTTCTAGTATTGACTCAAAACAAAAACAAACACTATCAAATCAAAACTAACTAAACAATGAAAACCAACTAGACTTTAAAATTCGAGTTTCCCACCCCAAACTTAAAAATTTGCATCATGTTCAATTTAATAAAATGAGATAGAGGGTAAGAAACTTCCCTGAGAACGTTGGTTGTTTGACCTTCCAGATTTCTTGGGGCACCATGAGGAATTTGAACTTTAGCTGCCTTTATGCTTGACCAAAAGTGGTTAGAACCATTCATAGCACAAAATTATAGCAAACGAATTTAAAAATTTATGAAATTGTACCATGGCCTATAACTCATAAATAGAAACATGTCAGAATTGGAATGGAATGATTCTAAGTTATAGATCCTCGGAAATTGATCAAACATGTGGCGCGGGAGCGCCTGAATTTAGCGCGGAAGCGCCACTCTTTTCCTTCATAATTTGAAATTTTGAATGCCAAATTTTAAAATTCCACTTGGAACATGTTGTTAAGAGAGGTGCACAATAAAATAGGTTTCATGCATTTTCATCAAGGGAGTTGAGAGATACAGAAATTTAAAAACGTGGCAGCAAATTTGAAATTCTGGGCAGAAAGTGAATTGGGGGTATTTTGCAAGAACTGTATCTCCCTAACCACTTATCATCTAGAGCTGAAAAAGGGTTTCCTGAAAAGTAATAAGTATGAACTTTAATCACCTTAAAATAGTTTTCGAAGAATCAATACAAAAAATTTTAGAAATCAGCTCAGAGACAGAAAGATGGTAATGTTTCTAACCCAGAAATTTTGCCAGAAAACAATTTTAACTACCCAAGTTCCAGCAGTCATAAATCTCTTTCTACTCAATGAAAATTCCTCAAACCAGGCCCTATTTTATCTACTAAGTGCCCTCTAGAACCACTTACCTTTCCTTGTTGCTTTCCACTTTCATATTTTTCTGAATTCAGCTCCAAAGTTGGCTGCTCGAATAGAGTTGCTGCTGCTTTGCTTTTCTGCACAGAGTTTACATGTGTTCTGATGGCTTCTAGATGTGTATTTCTTTTGAAGGAAGCTGCTGTGAATGGTTGGGAATGATAGTCCCAACTTCCTTCTTCTGATCTCTGCATTTAGACTTTGAAAAACACATCTAGAAATACATCAAGTATAGTTGAAATAATGGCTTCATGCAACTCCACTTAGATTTCAAATTCTAGATTTTTCAACAACAGGTGCCTTAGACAAAAATTTTATTTTTTTCTGGTGTTTATTCAAACCAAACAAAATAAAAAAGACTAACCTCACATGATTAAAACAAAACTAGACCTAAGATCTAGGATTCACATAAGGTGATTATTCAAACCAAAGTACAATTGAATTGAAAAACTAAACTAACTTACCTGCCATGGGTTGCCTCCCATGAAGCGCTAAGTTTATGGTCCTCAGCCAAATCAGTACCTTCATTCCACCTGGATCAAAAGGAAAATTCAATTTGAATCCATTCATCATGACTTTTCTTCCCTTGCAATGCTTTTTGGTAGAACCACCAAATTGTGGTGTTGAGCTAAAAATCCTTTCTTTTGACTTTGTGGCTTCTAAGAAGTAGATCTGCACACATATCAGTCACTCATTCATCCTCTTGTCCAGCCCCAATAAAATTTTCAGTTGTAATTTTGGGCTAGGTGTATAAGGTGGGATGATGAAAAAGTCTAGATCAAAGGAGAGCCCTATCTCTTTTTCTTTCTCTATCCAATTCTCTAATGGCTTTTCATGGGAAGTTTCTATGATATGACCTATGGTTTCTTCTTCCTCCCTTTCATCTAATACTTCAGCCATGGTTTCTTCTTCAGCCTCTAATGATTTTTCTCCTTGCTGGGATTCTCTTCTCCCTCTTCTACTTTTGCAGCTCTCTCAGCCATGGATATTTCTTCTTTGACTTCATCCACTTCTGCCATGCTCTCTTCTTCAGCCACTAATGCTTGTAGTTCTCTCTCAATTAGTTGGAAGATCAGAAATGGGATGAATATTTCCTCCACCTCAGCTACTATCTCTTCAATTGGTTCTCCCTCATCCTCTAAGGTGGGTGACTCTATTAATTGCTTAAAATTGGGCATTATCTCCAACTCATAGGGACACACACTCTGTTTACTCTCCAAAGTTTCTTTTGGTTGAGGGTTTTCTAGAATTTTCTCACTCCTAAAGGGTATGGACTGCTCTACCTCTTCAATTGGTTCTTCCTCATCCTCTAATTCTTGTAGATTTTGCTCTTCTAGATTCTCTTCAAAATAATCTAACCACTTTACTAGGTCCTCCCATTCTTGAGTGGTATGAAGTGTGGCCGGTTGCTTTATTTATTGCAACTCTGCATACATTGCTTGCCTCAATTTCCAGTTTTCCTCCAATTCATCCCTAGTGATTTTTGACACTTTCCTCTTCTTGGTTGTATGAATTGCCATATGGGTCTAACCTGCAGGTATGAGACTCATAATTAGAAAAATAAGGTCTTGAATTTAAATGGCATACATTAGTAGCATGGTTACCTCCGCACACATCACAAAAATAATTCACAGAATTTCTTTGTAGTTGCATGATATCAGCTTGCCTTTGAAGTAAATCAAATCGACTTTGCATGCTAAGCATATCATTATGATGGGTGGGAGAATTATAAGAGTGGTCAAAAGAACTATATGGTTGTTCATAAGAATCACATGGCATTTGAAAATTTCTTGAGTGCTGAAAAGAATTCCATGCTTGATTTGGGTAAGAAAAATCATTATACTCCTCAAGGTGTCTCTTTCCATATGTGGACTTATGCAAACCAAAATCCATGCACACAACACATCTATCCACCAAAAAAAAATAAATAAATAAACAGAAAAAAGAAAACAGAATATACACTCAAAGCTCTAGTTTTAAACACTAGCAATTACTATTAAAACATTAGTCCCCGGCAACAGCGCCAAAAACTTCATGCGATCCCAGCTAATCACTAGCAAGAGGACTAATCAATGTAATATAGACTTATGTAAGTCCGAATATCGTCCCACAAGAACCAAGCTAATAGATAATTACTTTTCTAGTTTAAAAACCAAAGTTTGAGAAATCAGTTGGAAAGGAGTTATGAAAATAGAAAGTAAACTAATCTACCTAATCCAATTGAGATCAAGAGAGGGCTTTTCATAAAATCAGTATGGAAAAAGGCATTGGGAATCCAATTCCCTCCCTAGGCAATTCTGAGATTGAATAAAAGTTAAGTGTTGGAAATCAATTTCTGACGAGCTTATAAAACCATGGGTACAATCCGCATCGGCATCACCTGTTTCTATCTCCTAGAGTAAACCTAGCAAGCATGATCGACTCTACTGGGTAGCATAAACATGAAGCTCATTGTGTCATAGACAAATCAATCTAATCCAACAGGGTATTACTTTAAGGTCGAGGATTAACCCAAGGATTTGTGATCTACCAAGTGCATAAACTCATAAAGATTTATAAAATCCTATCACCATGTCTTACCTTAAGCCTAGCGTCACCTTATAACCAGTACATAGCCAGACAGCAAGTATGAATCAAGAATTAACAACATGGAAAACTCATTCATTCACCAAATTGAAAACCAAATAGATCATAAAGTATCAATCTCATTACATGCCAAGGGAGTCATGGACTCCCAACTACAAATGACTACTCCATACAGGAAATAAAAATACACAGCAAGATTTTGATAACAGCCATGAAAGAAAAACAACTATGTACAGAAACTCCCTTTGGAAGGCTGCTCTTGGTCACTCTTGCTCCTTAGGCTGAAATCTCCACCTTTCTCCCTCAAAGTGGCCAGAGGTCGTGTAAGACTCCCTCTGGACCTTCTTCTCTCTATAAAATAACTACAAAACTATAAATTAAACTAATAACTGAATGTTGAATACAAAATTGGATGATTAACTCTCTGCCTCGGACCTCTATTTATAGTTGAAGTTCTATCCAGGCCTTGTAAATTGGTCTCTATTCAGGGGTATGAATTATGTCTTTCCGAGCTCCAAATTGGTTGAAATTACACAAGAACCTTCCTTAGATAGTCCTTGCCTTGCTCACGAAATTTGAGTCCCTTCTGAGTTACGAATCTCGAGATATACTGTGGAGAAGTTGGATGGTTTCTGCTGCCAATTTCTGTACTGGGTCCACCACTTTGGAGATATAAAACTTGAGAAGCCCGGCTTGGATTGGCCTAAATTTTCATGACTTGATCCTCAGTATCATCAGGAATCTTCGTTCCAAGTTTGGCTTCAATTGGAATTCGGGAACTCCATGTATGCTCTTCATAAAATTCGGATTTATCTTCTTCTTTTGGCAGCAGTTTCCTATTTTGAATTGAACTTCTTCTCTTTGATCATTCAATGCATCTAGACTCGAGCACATTACCTTAAGATCTCCGTGGATACCTTCCTTAGACACTTAGGACTCCTTCTCCCAAGTTTGGACTTGTTTGGATGTCAGGATCCCGAGATTTTCGCGACTTATCATTGTTTAGTCATTGGCGCAGTCGCGCCAAAAATAAGCTTCAAAATGGCGCGGTCGCGCCACTAGAGCAGAGTACTTCAATGGAAAGAGTTCTGGTCTTGTTTGGCAGCCTTCTGGGTTCATTTTGGCAAGGTCGCGCCATTTTCTGGCGCGGGCGCCATATTTTGCCTTCAAACTGGTGCGGTTGCGCCACTCACAGCAACATTGTACCTTTATGCACTAAAATCCTCATATCTTCTTCATTTTAGCTCTGATTTCAATGATTCTTGTTGCGTTGGACTCCTGAGAGAGAGAAGATGAGTCTGAGCCATATTTTGTGATATTTTGATGAATATTGACTCCAACATATAATTTCTAATTCCAATTCAGGCCTAAAAATAGTGTCATTTAGACACTTATCACAGTCTCCCAATCTCGCTATCACAGACAGTCAAATTCACAAACAGACTCAAGTCGTAGTTGTAGACTCTCTGTCAACCAAGTCACAGATGAAGCCTAAGCCGCAGGTAACCAATTACACGGACAGAAACAAATCGCAACCAAATTAAACCCGCAGACAGGGACAAAACCGAAACCCGCAGACTGATTCTCAAACTCGTGGTCAGCCGAGGACAGAGAAAACACCAGAATTGCAGATGGGAGGAGGACCCTAGTTCGCGGTCACAGTCTGTCTCTCAAAGAGCAATCGCAGGCTGCCCA
The DNA here is from genome assembly GCA_019845555.1 of Aristolochia fimbriata. Lineage (NCBI taxonomy): Eukaryota > Viridiplantae > Streptophyta > Magnoliopsida > Piperales > Aristolochiaceae > Aristolochia > Aristolochia fimbriata. The sequence goes on from CM034078.1 coordinate 23,582,559, forward strand.
ATTCATAGATAATCGCAGAGTTGCAAATCACAGGCACTCAAGGGTCGTCCCAGAAGAAGAATTAACCTAGAAGAACCCACGAGTTGATTAAAGGGTGGTTATTTAGTGAGGAAGCCGAAGCGCCTCCCTTGATTTTTGGAGATTAACGATCCCTTCTCAAGAGGGATTCAATCACAGGTTTCCATACAGAGTTTCACTTACGATGAAACTCTGCATGGAGACTTGGTCGGAGGAGCAGCGATTGAGCGCTAACAGTTTAAAGGTGGGTCCCGCCACGTTGAGGTCATTTTAACCCATTCAAACCCGACTTTGAATCAAGGCGAATCTCGAAGAAAAAAAGCAATTCCAATTCAAAGCTTCCCCAAAGCTGCACAAGGGCAAGATTGAGACAGTAGAAGTTTGCGGGAACCTACTCACAAGCATTGCGACACCGCGAAGAAGCCCTGGTCGATCAAACTTAAGCAAAACCGGGTATGCTTCACCCAATCCGGGCCTTCCACCTGACACAACAACCGGAGCATCGAGAACACACTTCTCTCAAACATAAACAAGTTCGCCATTTCGTCTCGTCTACCTTCCCCTTTCAATGCGAAATTGGAAGAAAAGCAGGTCGTCGGGTCGCGGGGTGTAATCAGACCAATGCAAAAGCAGTCGTATTTTATCACAGTTCACGACGTAGTTCTCTGGTGCGATTCTGAGAGTCGTCGGGGCCTGCCAAAGCCAATCGAATTCGTCGTCATCGAAAAAAAAAAAAAAAGATGGGCCAATGATCTCTAAAGCATTCCGTCTAGTTCGATTTCCTCTCCGGGGTGTGACCAACTCTTCTGAAGCAAAATTCGGTCGTGGCAACCAAGTAAGTTACAGCCTCGACCCACTCAACTTCAATCGAGTGTCGACCTTCAACCTGAGTAACATCTCCTACTCAGGAACATTCTCTACATACCATATATGCTCTGTATGTGCGCGTATACAAAAAAAAAAAATCATCAAAATCGAAAAAGCAAGAGAGCCAAAAAAAAGAAAAAAAAATACATACAAAGTGTACAGAAAATATACATTGTCCTAAAAAAGCAAGAGGACAGAAGAGCATACGGACACAAAAGATAAACGATCCTAAAAGAGTAAGAGGATCAAAATAAAAAAGAAGAAAAGTGTGTGTGTTGTGTTTGTTCATCTTCACATTCGAAACTTAATCGTTCCTCCAGAACGGTCAAGTTTCAAAGGGGGCAATCTGTATGCACCAAACTGCGGCTAGCCCAATTTTGATGAGTCCAACAACCCACCAATCCCTCAAACAATGATCGTGGGTAGGCTCTATCAATCTTCGAAGTTCGTCGTTATAGCCCATTGTGAAGTCCAGCCTCGCCGTCGCGTCATCAGCACAGTCGGCAACACAATCAGACAAAATTCGTCGAGTCAGCACCCGTCAACATGCCTCATCAGCTCGTCACTCAACTCAACAGTTAATAACCTGTTCTGGTCATTAACCGAAAGAGGAAAGGGAGGGGCCACGATCTTGGTCTCCCACCTCTATCAACCCCCTCAGCAGAAAGGGGATTGTGATCCCCTTTCCCAGGCAACATCCCTCAACAATCACACAGGCAGGATACAAATAGCCAAAAGTTCCCTGTCCCAGGGGTTGGAAAAAATGAAATTCGAAAGGCGTTCTAGCAGAAAGAGCACTCCACGCACAAAGATCTTTTCTCAAAACGAAGGTCTAAAATTCCTTCATTGAGAAGAAATCCTCGCGCCTAGAAGCTCTTTCGAACCACAGAAGTCAGCAACTTACAGTCCGTCGTTCAACAATTCGACCAGGATCAGCTCTACACGATTCGCCAGGAACGTCACAAGTCGACATACGCGGAGCACAAATACCTCTGTCCGACCGACAAAAGCCACAACAGTTCGTGCACACTCGTTCCTGCAACTCGAGGCTCGACGACGACTCGCCAGAAGCCTCAACTTCTCTAAAATTGTAACGGAGATCGAATCAGAGGAAGCATAGGAGATTGTACTCGCTTTTTCCTGACTGATACACATTGTAAACACAAAAATTTTCTGAATTAATCGAATTACTCTGTCGGTCGCGCCCTTCACGGACCGGCGGATTTTCGGTGAAACACTATCATAAAAAAACTTTAGTTAATTTATTTCCAATGATTTTTTATGTGCTTTTTGTATTTAAGTGCTCTGGCCCGATAGAAACCTGGCCCAATTTAAGCGAGTGCATAGGGATGGCAACGGGTTCCCATTAACGGGAAACCAGCACCGACCTGACCCGTTTAAAGCGGGTTCGGGTTTGTATTATTTCCCCACGGGGTGGGTTTGGTATTTTGGAGTAAAACCCGTCACGGGTTCGGGGCGGGGACGGGTTTTGTGCAAAAAACCCGACCCGACCCGTTTAATATTTATTAAAAATAAAATATTAAAAAAGTAAATATATAATAAAAAATATATTTATAAATTTTATGTTTGACAACATATTTAAGTTAAGAATTTATATATTTATAGATTTATAATATTTATTTTCGATTTTTTTATATTTTTAAAATTTTTAATATTAAATAGGTCGGTCGGGTCGGTAATCGCTGGGGGCGGGGTTTCACGGGTTCGGGGCATGTTTTTTGCCCTGCGGGACAGGGACGGGTTTACATTGTAAACCCGCGGGGCAGGTTTTTGCAGGGACAGGTTTCCACGGATAAGGGGGCGGGTATGGGTTTTTGGCACCCCTACGAGTGGAGCAGCTGACCATTAAAAAGAGTATTTCGTTAGAATAAAATATGATGATTCATTTTACAGTGAGAAGCATGCAAGAAGCTGAAAAAAATTCTTTACAATCCGTATAATAACACATTTTAATATGAGAAACAGTAGATAGTATATAGATTGGTGGTAGGTAGTGCTTTTAAGCCGGCTTTGCACCCATAGAAACATTGAGTGCTAGGATGGCTCAGATCATGGCAATTGTAACTGCAAATTCCTTGCAAATGTCTCCCTCTGCACTCCGGGTGAAACAGCACAAGCCAGTAGTACATACCTGCCCTTATCAGATTTTTCCATTCTCCAACCGGAGGCCTGGTGACACTTCTATCTCTGCGTCCAACAACCGCACAAAAAGCAGCAGTCACCTTGAACTCCATGACTTTGATGATGAGGAAGAGGACGAGAAGGAAGATATGGTAGTGATTCCATTTAGGGAAATGAAAAGATGGTTTGAGAACAAGCCGAAGGGGTTCGGCGACGGGAAAGATTACGATACCTCATTAGAGGAGACACTCTGGCAGGAGATTCAGCTGAGTAGAAAAGCTCAACTTGCGAATATCAATAAACTGAAGAGTGGTGGTTCCACACAGAGTAATGTGATGAGAGAGAAGGCAACTGGAAAAGGTGCTCAATTTCTTTTTCTTTCCTTCTTCTCATTATTCGTTTTAATGTTGTCTGCTTTTTGAAAAATTTAAGTTTGTTTTAAGTATTGTTTTTATCTGAGGCTATTTAATGAGATTTTTTGGTCATTTACCTCTTTCTTTTTTACAATTCGCAGAAAAAATTATTTTTGAAATTTAAATGTTTCAGACAAATAAAGTTCTTTTTTCAAGTGTCTGGTTGTGAACATTGGTGAAGTGAAGGAGATAAAGCTTCAGAGAAAGAGTTGGGTATTATTTCTCCGGTTTGTGTGACAGAATCAATTTTATCAATTATAGTTGAAAGAATGATGTGAAAGTGTCTAGAAGCTCCAGCCTGCCTTGCTAATCTCTCTTAAGACTATTGGGTTCTCGATACTACCTTAATTATGTTGTAAAATCTTATTATTTTAAAGGAAATAAAGCAATCAGGACCCATATGACCAGGTTTATGATATTCAACTCCTAGGCATATTAACCCCTACTACAGTGAATCCAGCGTTAAGGATAATCACATTGTTAAGTACTTCTCCTTATTAAATTAGTTTCATTTTAAAAGGACCTTCTTTTTCAAAATCTTGTTCCCCTGGATAAGCTCAAGTCAAAACATACCATTACCTGTGAACATTGTCTTTAGAAATTGTGCTCAAAGTGTAATTGAAGTTCTACAAGGTACTCTGCTTAGGGAAGATATTGTTCCAACTGTATTTTGCAAACCACAAAACAATAGCTTGAAAGTGGCTCCATGCAAGTTACCGGAATAACGTAATCTAGGATGTGCATCTAGGCTAAGACATTACTCTTGGAAATCACAGCTCAGTGAATGTCAGATAGCAAAAATGTTGTGTTCTAAGCAGCAATTATTTTACCTTCTAAGTTTCTGAACAAGCCTCTCTGGTCTGCGTGTGAATTAAGTGGTGTGTGAGGGTGAGCATGTAAATGTTTGCTATCTTTTGTTCTAATCATCCTTTATGCAGGTGTTAACGTAAATGGGATTCTTATACACAAGTTGTACTGGTGTTCTGTCCCAAAATTGGCTCTCGGAGCAGAAGTTTACAAATGAATTATAGATGTTAAGTCTGAATCTCATCTATTGTCAAGAGTGGTTGGACCACATTGCACCATACCATGTCATTGATCAGCTGACTCACTTTTGATTCTGGCTATCTCTATTGGACTATATTGGTCAAATTCAAGATACTGTTTGGCACCAAATGGACCCCTTAAAGTTTTCAGCTATTGCAATCTTATTAAAGATATCTTTACGATATAGATATTCTCCTCTTTGAACTTGAAAGTTTCTTTAGAATAAGCCAATATAATCTTTTATTTGGTGATGGATGCATCTTTTTGGGGCTGTTCTTTAGGATATGCACGCCCTAAATGTTGTACCAATTTTGAGTACGAGAAGATTGTTTCTAGTTTTGGTGTTTGGTAGTTTGTGGTGATGAACAATGTGAAGAATACTTTTGATCAAGAATGTTTTTATCTGTTGTACTGGATTCCTTGTTTCCGTTTCATTATGTGGAAAAGTATTAATCAAGTTCTGGAATGTGAGTTAGTCAAGTTCTGTTCTTCAACTTGAGTTAATAAAGTTTTTCGGATGTGTGGACTGATGGGTGGAGGTGTCTGAGCCAGTTGTTTTAAATTTTGAGATGTTTTAAAGTGTGTTAAGATTAGTGTGCATGCGTGTGCACATGCATGTCCACATGCCTGTGCATATGTGTGTATTTTTGTCTTTTGATAATGGCTAATTTCTTCTTTGATGTGATTTTATTATTTTAAATTGTCAGTTCATATATATTGATCTTACTATTATTAACAATTTTCTTCTGAAAATTCTCACTTGCAATCACATTTGCAGCCACTGAACAAGTTCCAAGTGGAATTCCTGTACGAGTGGAGAACCTTCCAAAGAAAAGGAATATCCATAGAGATCTTAAGAGGGCATTTAAAGAATTCTCAGGGGTTAATCATATCAGTGCAGCCGTTTCCGGCAGTAAGAAAACACGAGATCCAGTATGTACGGGTTTTGCTTTAGTGTATGTTGAGTCCGAAGAAGCTGCTCATAGGTAAAACTTTGGTTTTCATTACCTTAACCTTTTCATTCCCGAGGTGTATGGTAGTGACATACACCATACATTTAGATTGATGTTCAGCATCTGCTGTATAGAATATTCTAGTTTCACTTATGATTGAGAACTACCTTATCTGTAGTAATGATTCGGTGATTCAATTTTACCACATGGATGCTAAATGGCTAAGTTGTAAAAGTATGTGTTTAGGGAAAGGAATCTAGTGAGTTCCATTTCCATGCTTTACTATTTGTCTTTATTGATTTCATTGAATCTTGTCCCCTGCTACTTAGGTTTGTACAAGCTTATTCAGAGAAAAACATAAAATTTGGGAAGGTAGAGAAGCGGATAAGATGTGCAATAAAAACACCAAATTCCTCCTCCAACTCAAACTTTAGAGAGTCAGCAAAAGAGAAAGACGTGCCATCAGATGCTGATGAAATCTTGTTGGATTCAGAACAAGAGAGCTGGTCTCAAGTGATGAATAATGAGTCTATTTTGCATGATGGTGAAGAAATTGAAGCAGGATGTGAGGAGCTCAACATCTCCAAAAGTAAAGAGGGATACAACTTGAAGACGGGGAGGGATTCTGATGCAACTAAAGTTGTTTCTTCACCCGCAAAATCAAAGCGCAGTGGCGTGATAAGCAAAAAGCATAAGGCCCCAGAGAAGGGCTCGAATTTGAGAGTGTCTGGGTCTGCAAGAAGGTACATTTGAATTTTGAACCACAACCTGTCTATTTGCACTTGGATTTACTTCTCACTTCATTGGTGAATTTTGCAGATTGAAGATCAGAGAAAAGGTCGTACTAAATGGTGTTTTCTCGAAGTATGGAAAGAAATCCAGTTCGGCTTTGCCAGTTCAAAGTTAAAGCTCGTCCATTGTATATCAGCAAGGCTTCAACTGGCATCCAAGATTCTTAAGCCTAACTTGCTCTATTCTTCCATGTAATTCATGTATCTATGTCCTCTGATTTTGATGAGCACTTGGATTTTTGCAATCGGGTAGATGAAAATTTTATGATCAGATGAGCCTCCATGTACCATAACTCTGAAAGAAAGTAGTGATATATGGCTCACTTTTGTCATAAGCTACTTCCATTTTTACCGCGTTTCTCATATGTATATATTTTCATCCTTTTGTCCTAATTTTAGGAATTGCCCATTTGGATCTAGTGAAACACTAGGGACATATCTCTTTGGAGTGTAATAAAGGTCAACAGTTCATTGGGAGGCAATCTACTATAGTCTATAAAATGCTATTATTCTGTTTAGAAGTGTCATTTATTTTCATGCTTAGCATAATCAGTTCATAGTTTGAATTACCGAAGAAAAAGAAGCACGCACGATCATGTTTTCGCTAAGCAAAAAAGAATAAAAGTGTTTACAATGGCTCAAAGTCTTTATGTAAATTCATTCCCTCAATGAAAGTTTAGAATGTAGTTGAAGATCACTAGAAAAGATGGCCTAGAAGCAGGAAAGTTAGAATTAATTCAACCGTAGAAACTCAATAACTCAAGAATTCAACCCTATAACCTTAGCATAATATTGACTATTGACTATTACATTATTTCATGATCATGGTTAAATTTTTCTTTCCACTTATGATTTATCACTTAAATGCTTTAACAGTGATAAGTACTATATAATTACATATAATTTTAGTTATAATCTTAATAATAATTGTCAATTAAAAATTATCACTAAAGTTAATAATCTATGTTTAAATTGGCGGTCGATCATAATATGAGTTCAAGATTATGATGTTACCTTGCCCATTTTAGTTTTACTCTTTTTTAAAATAGTTTAAAATAGTTATACCATTACATCTTGTTTCACCGAAAATCCGCCGGACCGCGAAGAGGCGCGACCGAGAGAATATGTCGATTACTTTAGAATAAATTTGTGTTTACAATGTGTGTGAGTCGGGAAAAAGCGAGTTCACTTTCCTAAACTTCCTCTGATTCGATCTCCGTTACAATTTTGGTTGAAGTTTCGGCTTCTGCGAACGAACGTCGAAACGAGTTCTGGAACGAGTGATCACGAACTGCTTGTGGCTTTTGTTGGTCGGGCGGAAGTATTTGTGTTCCGTGGGTGTCGACTTGTGACGTTGCCGGCGAACGTGTAGAGCTGCTCTGATTGAACTGTTGAGTTGCGACGGACTACGAGTTGCTTGACTTCTGTGGTTGGAGAGAACTTCTGTGCGTCGAGTTTCTTCTCGGTGAAGGGATTTTCAGACCTTCGTTTTGAGAGAGAAAGAACTTCTGTGCGTGAAGTATTTTCTCGACTAGAATGCTCTCGATCTTGATTTTTTTCTCCACACCTTGTGATTGGGAACTTCTGGCCTTTTGTAGCCGAATTTCTCTTCTGGTTGAGGAGTTTTTGCCTCGGAAAGGGGATCACGATCCCCTTTCTGCTGAGGGAGTTGATGGAGGAGGGAGGATCGTAGTCCTTCCTTCCTCCTTCGGTTAACGTTCTGGTCATTTGACTATTGAAGTGATGAAGCATGCTGACTGGTGCTGACTCAACGATTTCTGCTGACGAAGGCGCCAACTGTGCCGATGACGTGGCGGTGCGAATGGACCTTGCGGTGGGCTGCAGCGACGGATTGCCCCTTTCGAGACTTGACCATTCTGGAGGAACGAGCAAGTTTCGAAACTGAAGAAGAACACACACACACAACACATTTTCTTTTCTTTTTTTTGGAACCTCTTACTCTTTTAGGGTCGTTTATCTTTTGTGTACTATTCTTCTGTCCTCTTGCTTTTTTAGGACTGTGTATATTTTTTGTACACTTGTAAATTTTTTTTTTTTCATTTTGTTCTTTTTTTCTTTTTTTTGGCTCTCTTGCTGTTTTAGAGCTGTTTGTTTTTTTCGATTTTCTTTTTTGTTGTATACGCGTACATGTGGATTATGTACGGTATAGAGAGATGATGAATACCTGAGCAGAGATGTCGCCCAGGTTTGAGCAACAGCGGCGAATTGGAGTTGAGCTGCTGGCTACGGTCTGATTTGAGTGTTGTCGAAAGTTGTTTCGAAACCTCGGAGAAGACCGACGCGATAGATTTTGCGAACTTCAGCAAGTCTCGGCGACTCTGTGTGCGTCACACTGGTGAGAGGTGCAGTTTCGGTAGCTTGGTCGTCGGGCCAAAGAGAAAACTTGAATTCGAATAAGACCCGAGAGGCCAAATTTGAAATTGACTGATGTCTCGGCGAGTTGCAGTTCCTTCTGCGAACTGTATTAACGCACCGGGAAGAGGATTTTGAAAGGAGGTGTGTGTACTGGGACCCCTCTTGGCTGAATCGATCCTCCCAACAAATTGGGATTTCTCTGTCGACGATTTGTTTTAGCACCCGCTCTATAGCCGCGGTGCGTGAGTTTAATTCGGGGTCGTATCCGGCTCGGTCGTCGGATGCTGGAATCTGTTTGTGGTCGCACCCGGCTCGGTCGCCGAGTGCTGAAGTTGTGTTTCCGTTGCGTCTGGCTTGGTCGTCGGGACGCAGGAGTGTGTTGCGCGACTTGGCTTGGGCGCCAAAATGCTATGGTCGCATCTGGCATGGTCGCCAGGTGCAAACTGTTGTGTGACTGCATCCGGCTTGGTCGCAGAGAAGGTAGAATCTCTGCACTAGCGCACCTGGCTTGGTCGCCAGGTGCGAGTTGCTGTTTGGTCGCAGCCGGCCAGGAGTTGGTCGTCGGTGCGAGTTGTTTTGAGGTCGCGGCCGGCAAGAGTCGCCGGGTGCGAGTATGTGTCAACCTGCTATTTTTTCTTGCGACTGATTCTTTTTGTCGCAGCTTTTCTTTTGCGACGGCTTCTTTTTCGTCGCAACTCTTTTTTTGTTTGGCGACGACTTCTTGTTGTCACGGCTTTTCTTTTGCGACGGCTTCTTTTTGTCGCAGCCTTTTTTTTTTAAGAGGAGTTACATACCTGACTCCGTCTGGCTGCATCCAGCTCGGTCGCCGGTCGTAGGAGTTTGCTGCGCGGCACCCAAATCGATCGCCGGGTGTTGCATTTGATAGTTCCTTCGTCGCGTTTGGCTTGGTCGCCGGGAGCGGATTTTTGTTGCGTCCGTCGACGGTCGCAAAGCTTCTTTCCTGCGTTCGGTTTGGTCACCGAGTGCATTGCTCCTGTTTTGGTCGCATACGCCTCTGTCGCCAGGACCTGAATTCTATGTGGCCGCAGCCGGCCAAAGTTGCCGAGGGTGAGTTCCTTGTGGTCGCCGCCGGATTGGTGGCCGGGAGATTAAACTGTTGTTTCGGTCGCTGGGTGCCAAAATTTTGATTCGGTTGAGCCCGGCTTGGTCATCGAGACACGAAATTCCTGCGCTAGCGCACCCGGCATGGTCGTCGACAACTTCTTTTCTTTTGCGACTGCTTATTTTTGTCGCTACATTTTCTTTTGTTCTTTTGCGACAGCTTCTTTTTGTCGCTTGCTTCTCTTTTTTTTTTTCTTTTGCGACATCTCCTTTTTGTCGCTTGCTTCTTCTTGTTCGGCGACTGTTTCTTTTTGTCGCATCCTTTTTTTTTTCTTTTTTTTTTGAAGAGGGGTGTACCTGGTTCTGTTGGTTGCATCCGGCTCGGTCGCCGACGGCAGGAGTTTGGAGTACAACACCCGGCTTGGTCGTCGGGTAGTGCCTCTGTATTTTTTTTTGCGTCCGTTTTGTTGCTGGGTGCTGATTTTGAACTGTGCTCGGCTCGGTCGCCGGGCACTTGTTTCGATCGCGGACGGCTATGTTGCTGGTCGCGAAGCTTTGAATTGTGCTCAGTTCAGTCGCCGAGCACTTGTTTTGGTCGCGACTGGCTTTGTTGCTGGTCGCGAAGCTTTGAATTGTGCTCGGCTCGGTCGCCGGGCACTGGTTTTGATTGCGACCGGCTTTGTTGCTGGTCGCGAAGCTTTGAGTTGTGCTCGGCTCGGTCGCCGGCCACTTGTTTTGATCGCGATTGGCTTTGTTGCTGGTCGCGACTGGCTTTGTTGCTGGTCGCGAAGCTTTGAATTGTGCTCGGCTCGGTCGCCGGGCACTAGTTTTGGTCGCGACTGGCTTTGTTGCTGGTCGTGAAGCTTTGAATTGTGCTCGGCTCGGTCGCCGGGCACTGGTTTTGATTGCGGCCAGCAGTTTTGGCTGGTCGCGGAGCTCCTAAGGGTGCTCGGCTCGGTCGTCGGGCACCTGTTTAGGTCGCGGTCAGCAGTTTGGCTGGTCGCAGAGCTTCGAAGGGTGCTCAGCTCGGTCGCCGGGCACCTGTTTTGGTCGCGGCCAACAGTTTGGCTGGTCGCGGAGCTTCGAAGGGTGCTTGGCTCGGTCGTCGGGCACCTATTTTCGTCGCGGCCAGCAGTTTGGCTGGTCGCGGAGACTCGAAGGGTGCTCGGCTCGGTCGCCGGGCACCTATTTTGGTCGCGGCCAGCAGTTTGGCTGGTCGCGGAGCTTCGAAGGGTGCTCGGCTGAGGGGTTTCTTTTCCGATGGCTCCTTCAACAGTTCCCGCCGCTGATTTCTCATTTGCAGTGGCGGCTGCTTGCGCATTCGCCAGAACTTGGGCCCCAAAGCTCCTGATTATGGGCTAGAAATTTGGGGCAGAGGCTTTCCTTCATTCACAGTGCCTCTGGTGGTTACGATTTGCTATGTCACCCAAAGCTCGCCGGTTTCTTCGGAGGGTTTTGGCTTCCCAGCAGCTGCCCCCGCTCTCTGTTGTTGTTGAGGCAAAGCAGCTCTCGTCGCCATTTTTCTTCACTCGATCTGTTTGATTCTTTCTGATGAGTAGAGAAACCGTGAGAACAAAGATCCAAGAAGCATAGAGAAACGCTCTCCCCTTCTTCTTATCTCTTCTCTGTTTTTTTTTTTGTGGGCGCGATGGTGGGCGCAACAGAAGCCGAGAAGTTGCGATTTTTGTTATCGCGGCTTCCGTCCGTCTTCTTCGTTTATTCTCTTCGTTTAGTTTTTTGTTCTTCATCTCCGGTGTATGCGACGAGAAGTTGGCTGTCCTGCGTCGTCTTTGGCTGCAGGTGCGACGATTGTTGCGACTTTAGTCGCGATTTTCGTCATTTTTCGATTTCACCGGCAACACTCCCTTGGCTCTTTGAGCTCTGGTGATTCCTCTAAACGCGACGGTGCATCCGAGGGGCTTTTGTCCGCTGTGAGCTCGTCACGGCAATTGGCGCAGGTAAGCTCTTCCACCGTCTTCCTCTTCCTTTTTTTTTTTCTTTTCTCTCTGTTTTTGCTTCTTCTTTGTTTTTCTGGTGGGGGCAACAAGAGGCGGGAAGTCGCGATTTTGGTCATCACGGCTTCCGGCCGTCTTCTCCGGCGACGACGCGAAGACTGCAGTCGCGCGATTTCAATTTTTTTCTCTTCCGGCGACGGAGCTTCACGGGCAGTGTTGGAGTGGTGAAAGATAAGCCATTGACGGAGTAGCGAAGTTTCGAGGTAGGGGGCATTGCTTGAAGAAGCACACCTTTGTGACGTCGTTGTCGGTCAGGAAACACACGATTTTGCCTAGAGGCAGGAGGTTGTTCGCCATTCGGCCACAGCATATTGCGACGCCATTAGCAACCACTGTTGAAGTCCAAGAGAAACGAGCACGCTGAGATAGAAGAGGAAAACGGAAAACGAAGCCATTTGTTTCCTCTTTTCGTCCCCATCGCGAACGTTTGGCGCTTGTATCGGCTCAACTCGACTCCAATGACCAGCTTGCTCATATTCGTTCGCGCCCCATACTCAGCGATGCGAGAATGGTTTATGCCGAGGTGATTCTGCTGTAGGGATGGGTGGCCGACCTTTCGTTGTTAGTAGCTTCTAGCAGTTTAATGTTACAAGTTTGTACACGCCATTGGTATAGGCTTCTTGCACTAGGTACGACCATTCCCATTTCGGCGCGACCTTGCCCCCAATTTTACTTGTAGAGAACATTGGCCGTCTGACCGCGAGTACCAAGTCGCCTTTCTCAAGTGTAGTCGGGGCCCTTTTCGAGACAAACAACGGCCAATTATGGTTTCTTGCCCCCAGTTGTGCATTCTTCTCTCAGAACACAATGCGCGGTGGGTAGGAGACGACGAGTGCCTCTTCTGACTTTATCGGCTGCGGGGAGGATTGTGCATCTTCTTCCTCCTTTCGGTAGGGTGAGTTAACCCGACCTTCGGCAAGTCATGCTTCTCATGAGCTGCCTCTCGACTTTGGCTTGGAGTTCCTCTACTTTGTCGAGGACTCGAATTAAGGCTTGTCTTGACCGAATGGCCAAGTCAAGGTCGTCTTCTATCTTGTTGAGTGACGAGATTTGCTTCAATGCCGTCTTGAGGTCGCCGCATTCGACGACCGGTCGTTTGCCTTTGTCTTTGGCTGCTGCTGGTTCGGGAGGAGATATCGAACAGGTTGCCACCATTGCTGGAGGCGCGAAAAACTCCTTTGGGAAGAACTCCGCCAAAGTGACGGGTCTCCTCTTCTTCTTGTTTGCCCCCTGGACGTTGGTCCTGGGAGTTTTCTTTTGGCGCTTCGCGGCTTTTTTGTTTGGCCGCCCTTCGCCTTGGTTCTGGTATTCACCGGTGCCGGTTCGATTTCTCGAATAGGCTTCTTTCTCCGGTGACCAGGATCCACCCCTCTGCGTTGGCTGCAGCTTCTCCGCGGGGTGCCGGTTTTGGTACTACCTTAGCCGGTGGTCGTTTGTTGTTGTACGGTCGGCTAGAGGGACCGAATTTTGGACGGTACTTCTTCTTTACGACATGTTGTTTGTTTGGCCGAGCTCGCCGATTTGACTCGGCTTGAATGGAGATGATATATGAGGAGGTCATATTTTTGGCTCCAATTTCAATGCGGCCTTGAGCCGCGAGCTCCATGATCCGATCCTTCAAATCAAAGCACTTTTCGGTCGGATGCCCGACCAAACGATGGTACATGCAAAAGTTTGGATCCTTGCTCCAGGACAGGTCGCCGGGTCGTTTGACTTCTGGCAACTTGAGCAGGTGGTTGTCGATGAGCTGGTCGAGCATGATAGGCACATCCGCATCGGCAAACGGATATGTTTTTTCCTGCCTTTCCTCCAGTGAAGGCCTCCGGTACGTTCCCCGAGTTGGCTGCCATGGAGCGTAGCTTGTTTTGACTTTGCTCCCGATCTTGATTAATTCGAGAGCGTTCGTCGCGAAGGATGCTTTTGTTTTCTCCTTCGCGTCTTTGGGCGCAGTCGCGGCTGCCTCTCCTTTCTCGTGGGGATTGGCAAACGACGTAGCTTCTTCCCCTCGCTCCTCCATGAGGTTCTCCATGTTGTGAGCCTCTGTCGCGAGCTCTTGAAAGTCAGTTGGCCTCCAACTTCGAATGTAGTGCAGGAGCTCCCACTGCATCCCTCGCGAGCACATTTCGATTTCGGCTTCGAGAGACAAGTTTGAGCTCTCTTTGCAGTTGAGGCTTAGGTTCCTCCACCAGTTGATGTAGTCGACGACCTTTTGGCCTTTCTTTTGCTTTAGATTGGCGATCTCGACCAGAGGAACCGTGCGCCGAGTCTTGTAGAATCGACTGAGGAACTCTCGCTCCAATTGTTCCCAGCTATCGATTGATTCCTATGGCAATTCGATATACCAATCGAAGGCGTTGCTTTTCAAGGATCGGCCGAATTGCTTGACCAACAGGTCGCCGTATGTGCCGGCGTTGTTGCAGGTTTCAATGAAATGTGCGACATGTTGTTTGGGGTGCCCATCGCCATTGAATTGCTGGAATTTCGGAGGATGGTAGCCGAGCGGCATTGGGATGTTTTGTATCCTCTTCGTGTACGGCTTTCGATAGGCCACCGACTTGCTTTCGCCGGAGCCGTTTCGCATGGCGCGATTGATGAGTTCAGTCACCGCGTCTTAGGTGAGGGCAGTAGGCTCTGCTTCAGTTCGACCTCTGTGGATGACCGTCGGTACGATGGGCTGCATCTCGTTGTCAGAGGCAGGATCCTCTCGCGATGGTTCGACTGAGCCGCTACTAGTCGCCCGATTTCGGTCGACCTCTTGTGAAACACCGGTGCTGTTCGCGGCCGCACCCATTTTCAGCCGCTGCAAAATTCCTGCGATCTAGAGATCGCGAGCTGCGAGTTTCGCGACTTTGATGCGCAGTTGTTTGCTCTGTTCTTTTAGTGCAGCTGTTCTTCGATTGTTTTGACCCTCAATGAAAGTTTAGAATGTAGTTGAAGATCACTAGAAAAGATGGCCTAGAAGCAGGAAAGTTAGAATTAATTCAACCGTAGAAACTCAATAACTCAAGAATTCAACCCTATAACCTTAGCATAATATTGACTATTGACTATTACATTATTTCATGATCATGGTTAAATTTTTCTTTCCACTTATGATTTATCACTTAAATGCTTTAATAGTGATATGTACTTTATAATTACATATAATTTTAGTTATAATCTTAATAATAATTGTCAATTAAAAATTATCACTAAAGTTAATAATCTATGTTTAAATTGGCGGTCGATCATAATATGAGTTCAAGATTATGATGTAACCTTGCCCATTTTAGTTTTACTCTTTTTTAAAATAGTTTAAAATAGTTATACCATTACATCTTGTTTCACCGAAAATCCGCCGGTCCGCGAAGAGGCGCGACCGAGAGAATATGTCGATTACTTTAGAATAAATTTGTGTTTACAATGTGTGTGAGTCGGGAAAAAGCGAGTTCACTTTCCTAAACTTCCTCTGATTCGATCTCCGTTACAATTTTGGTTGAAGTTTCGGCTTCTGCGAACGAACGTCAAAACGAGTTCTGGAACGAGTGTGCACGAACTGCTTGTGGCTTTTGTCGGTCGGGCGGAAGTATTTGTGTTCCGCGGGTGTCGACTTGTGACGTTGCCGGCGAACGTGTAGAGCTGCTCCGATTGAACTGTTGAGTTGCGAAGGACTACGAGTTGCTTGACTTCTGTGGTTGGAGAGAACTTCTGTGCGTCGAGTTTCTTCTCGGTGAAGGGATTTTCAAACCTTCGTTTCGAGAGAGAAAGAACTTCTGTTCGTGATGTATTTTCTCGACTAGAATGCTCTCGAACTTGATTTTTTTCTCCACACCTTGTGATTGGGAACTTCTGGCCTTTTGTAGCCGAATTTCTCTTCTAGTTGAGGAGTTTTTGCCTCGGAAAGGGGATCACGATCCCCTTTCTGCTGAGGGAGTTGATGGAGGAGGGAGACTAGGATCGTAGTCCTTCCTTCCTCCTTCGGTTAACGACCAGTTCTGGCCATTTGACTGTTGAAGTGATGAAGCATGCTGACTGGTGCTGACTTGACGATTTCTGCTAACGAGGGCGCCAACTGTGCCGATGACGCGGCGGTGCGAATGGACCTTGCGGTGGGCTGCAGCGACGGACTTCAAATTTTTGATAGAGTCTGCCCACGATCGTTGTTTGATGGATCGGTGAGTTGTTGGACTTGTTGAAATTGGGCTATGCACATTTTGGTGCATACACATCTTTTTATGTTTTGGATTCCCTTTCAATAAAACCACAAAATTAAAATTTATTTTATTTTAAATATAAAAAATTATAATCTTTGCATGATAAAAAATAATATATCATAAATCCTTTCTTTAGTACCTAATTATTCTATTAAAATTTAAAATATAAACTATTTATAATAATAACATGAGATTATAATAAACTTAATTTAAATTTTTATTTAAATATGCTTATTATTTAAATTTTTATCATTTTTTAAGTAAATCGTAAACTTTTAACTTTTTTTCTCATAAAAAGTAATATCTTTAGGTCTTATTTATTTCTTATGAGATATTTCTCTTGAAATGTCTTTAAAAAATTAGATTAATTTTTAAATTGTTACTAGTTAATTTTTAAAATATTTTAAAATATTTAATATTTATTTTTAAAAAATTTTGATATTTTTATTAAAGTGATATATACTACATTAAATCATTCAAAAGAGAAAAAAAAAATCTTTACATGTAATAAGTGGCTAAATATTTAATAAATTTGGTTACTGAATAAAATTAATAAAATAATAGGATCATTGCATAAAAAAATGAAATTAAGTTTACTAAATAAATATTTATCATCTAATGTATTGTATACAAATTATTCATTTATAGAAAAGATAAATTCTTTTTATTTATATAAAAATTATAATTTTGAAATTTTTTTTTCTTTGAAACACTTCAACAATAACTTGAAATAAAATAATTATTTACCAATGAGTAGAATTTAGTAATACTTTGCCTAGATAGCAATGTCTCCCAAATTCTCAATATTTTAAACTAATGGTAGACTTGAAACTCTTGGTGTCAATCACTAACAAGGGAGTTTTTCTTAAAAGTTTACTTTCATGTAAATCATTGTCTATGACTTCAAATTCTCTATAAACATTGAATTATTTATGCACTAAACCCCCGTAAGAGGTAAGAGATTTGGACGCTTTCCTATTTATAGTTCTATTTTTTGCTTTAATATTTGGAGGGTTAACTTGCTTAGACTTCAGAGTTTACCAAAAGGGAAAAATCTAAATATTTCATATACACAAACAGAATAAAAAGAATAGGGGGTCATCAATCATTGCTCATCACCATGTACGAATTGAGTGAAAATCTTATGGTCAAACCTATGGTTGAACCTATCAAGGACTACATAATAGTAAAGTACCATTTGGGTGTAAATGGTATATATTATATAAATATAATAAAATAAGGTTATTTTGTATATTGTTTATTTACATTTGATAACATGGTATATAGTATAAATGACATAATCAAAATGTCATTTTATATATTGTTTATCCATTTATTTATCTAAAGGTAGAATGGGTACTAAGTTAATAAATGGAATAATGATAAATTTTTTTAAAAAACTACAAATCCTGAAATGTGTAAATGAGTTCGCATAGAAATTTAAGAATAATGACATTCTAAAGAAGAAAAAATCATTGGAATAAAATTGCATGATTCAATAAAATGAAATAACTTTATAAGAAGTTACTAAAAATATATGCAAAAAGATTAATATACCTTCCTTATGTAATTTGATATGGAATGACCTTATTCCGTATATTGTTCTATTTATTACTCAAGTGAAATGGCAAAATGATAGATAAGTAATCTTGTAAAATTGACACCCCTAAATTTTGAACTCAGCCATTGAACTCAGCCATAAAAAGACATTGGATAATGTTGCAATAAGATTGTAAGAGGGCTATAGGCTTCAATAAGCTAACAGTAGGCTCGTGCTTTTTGGGTAACCCGACCCAAAAAACTTGGGTTTGGATTCCCAAATCCAACCCGTGGGTGGGGTCAAGTTTGGCTTTACCCAAACCTGATGTTTCACCGAAAATCCGCCGGTCCGCGTAGAGGCGCGACCGAGAGAATATTTTAAATACTTTAAAATAAATTTGTGTTTACAATGTGTGTGAGTCAGGAAAAAGCGAGTTCACTCTCCTAAACTTCCTCTGATTCGATCTCCGTTACAAGTTTAGATGAAGTGTCGGCTCCCGCGAGGTCGTCGTTGAGACTTCGAGTTACAGAAACGGGTGTACACGATCTGGTGTGGCTTTTGTTGGTCGGACGGAGGTATTTGTGCTCCGTGTGTGTCGACGGGTGACGATGTCGGCGACGGTGTAGAATTGCTTTTGGTCGAGCTATAGAGCGGCGAACTACGAGTGCTGAACTTCTCTGGTTTCAGCGCTTCTGCGAGTGTATTTTCTTCTCGGTAAGAAGGCTGTCGATCTTCAAGTTTTCCAACCCCTGGGACAGGGAACTTTTGGCTATTTGTAGCCTATCTGTATGATTGTTGAGAAATTTTGCCTGGGAAAGGGGATCACGATCCCCTTTCTGCTACTGTAGTTGAGATGGGAGGAGGACCAGGAGCTCCCCTGTTGAGATCCCTTGAATGAGGATCGTGGCCCTTTTTCTAGGTTTTTATCTTTACGTTTGAGGTAGATGACTGTATGCTGACTCATGCTGACATGGCAATGACTCACCAAGTTGCTGCTGACTGGACGATGACTCACTGAGTCGTTGCTGGCTATAAGATGACTCATTGTGTCGATGATACAGCGAGACAGATGGATCGGACGATGGGCTGTGTCGGATGACCTTGAGCATCGTCGAGGCCTATCCACGAACCTTGTTTGTTGGATTAGTGGACTCCTGGACTTGTTGAATTTGGGCCATGCACATTTTGGTGCATACAGATTGCCCCCTACGAGACTTGTTTGTTTTGGAGAAAACGATCAAGTTTCGAATGTAAAGATGAACGAACACAACGCACACACCTTTTTTTTTTTTTTTTGATCATCTTACTCTTTTAGGATTGTTTATCTTTTGTGTACGTATGCTCTTCTATCCTCTTGCTTTTTTAGGACAGTGTATATTTTTTGTACACTTTGTATGTATTTTTTTTTTCTTTTTTTTTTTGGCTCTCTTGCTGTTTTAGAGCTATTTGCTTTTTTTTTTATTTTTGATGATTTTTTTTAATTTTTTTATGTGCGATATCTGGATGTGCGTTACCGATTATCTGAGAAGTAAAAGGCACCTGAATTGAGTCTGCTGCAATGCCGTGGTTAGAAGCTGTTTTGGAATCTGGAGTCGGCATTTTGGCGCTCTTTGACAAATTTCAATGCTTGCCGTCAGACTTTGTTCTGTGCCAGAGAGGAGGGGAGGACGTATTGTGGGTCCCACCTCTGCGAGAATGGCTTCTTTGGAGGAATTCATTTTAGCAGACTTGCTTCAGTGTAGGAGGAGAGAGAGGCTGCGCAGTGAACTTCACACTGCGTGGCGCTGACTCATCAAATGAAATTCTGCTTCGGTAGAGTTGAATTTGCGCTGGAGGAGAGGAGAACTGCGTGGTGCTGATTCATCGACGACCTTCTGCCTCGGCAGAATTGATTCTGCGCAGGAGGAAAGGAGGCAAAAGCAGGAGGAGGGGAGGGGAGGCCAAGCGGCCCCCCCCCACGTGGCCCGACTCATCAAGGACCTCCCCCCCGGCAAACTGTTTCAGCGTAGGGGAAGAGGGAGGCAGTGCAGTGGGCCCCGCCCTATGTGGCGCTGACTCATCAGGCAAACTTCGGCTTCGGTAGGATGGAATCTGCTTAAGAGAAGAGGGGAGGCAGTGCCGTGGGCCCCGCCTAGCGTGGTGCTGACTCATCAGCGAGCTCCTGCTTCGGCAGAGTTGCTTCAGCGCAGGAGAAGAGGGGAGGCAGTGCCGTGGGCCCCGCCCTGCGTGGCGCTGACTCATCAGCGACCTCCTGCTTCGGCTGAGTTGCTTCAGCGCAGGAGAAGAGGGGAGGCATTGCGGTCCCCGCCCTAATTGGTCTGGCCCTGGCCTAGGGTTTTTCCCCAGGTCGTACCTTCTCAATCAAGGAGTGTGGGTCCCACCCTAGTTGGTCTGGCACTGACCTAGGGTTTTCCCCAGGTCGTGCCTCCTCAATTAAGGGGTGTGGGACCCGCCCTAATTCTCTTCTCTGTTAACTTTAGCCAATTAATTCCCATAATAGAGGAATTAATTGACTTCCTTTAATTTCTCCTATGAACCTGCTCTAAAGAATCCTCTTTTTCTTCTTGACTGTCTGCGATCCAGCACCTCTTGTCAGTCCACGATTTGACACACTGTCTTTGATTTGGCGTATTCTGTCAGCCTGTGCTTTGGGATACTGTCTGCGACTGTGTTCTGGGAGACAGTCTACGAACTGCCACTTTGGGAGGCTCCACGTTGGCTGTCTGCTGTTTTCTTTGAGCCCCCGGCTTGGGTCAGAATTCTTTACGAATCCAATTCAGAGGTACTATAAAGAAATTTTTATCTTGGCAGCCTCGGATTGAATTCGAGTCAACTGGGTTTCCCACTCTCTTTTTTTTTCTTCTCTTCCTTCTTCTTCCTTCTTCTTTTTCTCTCCTCTCATTTTCGACTCCTCCCTCGGTCTCTCTCTCTTTTTTTTTTTTTTTTTTTCGATTTTCTCTTTTTTTTTTTTTTTTTTTTTGTTTTGACTTTTCTTCTCTCTTTCTCGCGCTCTAAGTGTTTGTCAGCTTGCCTGTGTGACAAACTGACAGCTTTTGTGCCAAACATTGTAATTTTGTGTGGCACCTGGCTCTGTCGCCGGGTGCTGAAGTTGATTTGGGTCACGCCGGGCTCTGTCGCCAGGTGCTGAATTTCGGCGGATCCCGGCTTGGTCGCCAGGAGGCAGAATGTCTGCGCTAGTGTACCTGACTTGGTCGTCGGGTGCAAGTAGCAGTCTGGTCGCAATCGGCCAGAGTTGGTTGCTAGTGCAAGTTGTTCTGAGGTTGCAGCCGACAAGGGTCGCCGGGTGGGAATTGTGTTGAAGTCGCAGCCGGCAAGGGTCGCCGGGTGCGAGTTGTCTTGACTTCTTTTTTTTTCTTTTTTTTATTTATTTCTTACGGCTGCTTCTTTTGGTCGTAGCTCTATTTTTTTTTTTTTTTTAGCGGCTTCTTTTTTGTCGCGACCTTTTTCTTGTTTAAGCGCCTGCTTCTTTTTGTCCTTTGCTTTTTTTTTTTGAGAGCGAGTTACATACACCCTGGCACCATTTGGCTGCGTTCGGGTTGGTCGTCGGGAGTTGTTTGGTCGCGTCCCTCTTTTTTTTCGATCGCACAATTCTGAATTATGCTCGGCTCGGTCGCCAGGCACTTGCTTTGGTCGCAGCCAGTTGAGTGGCTGGTCGCGGAGTTTTGAGTAGTGCTCGGCTCGATCGCCAGACACTTGCTTTGGTCGCGGCTAGCTGTGTGGCTGGTCGCGGAGTTTTGAGTAGTGCTCGGCTCGACCGCCGGACACTTGTTTGTTGTTTTGCAACATTCGTTTCCCGTCCAACTCAGTCGTCCGGCACTGGGTTCGAATGTGCGGCGTCTGGCTCTGTCGCCAGATGCTGAGTCCTCCGTTTGGTTGTGTCCGATTTGGTCGTCGATCACTGGAGTGTGTTTTTTTTTTCTCTCGTCTAGTTTGTTTGGTGAGGCGTGAATGTTTGAACTGTGCTCGGCTCGATTGCCGGGCATTGGTTTTAATTGCGGCCAGTTGTTTGGCTGGTCGCAGAACTTTGAAGGGTGCTCGGCTCGGTCATCGGGCACTTGTTTTGATCGCGTCTGCTGGTTTTGTGGCTGGCCGCAAGTTTGGAGATGTGCTCGGCCCCCGCCCGTCTTGGTTGCCGGGTGCAGCGACTTTGTTTTTATCGCACTCGGATCGGTCGCCGAATGCCGAATTCTTTTGGTTGCGTCCGCCTCCGTTACTGGGCGCGAGATTGGCTTCTCGAGCAGAAGAGAATCGGTAGACTCTTTGAGTTTTGCCCACTCTCTTTTTTTTTGTTTCTCCGTTCTTTTCTTTTTGATCAGTGACTGGTTCTTTTTGTCGCCCCCTTTTTTTTTTTGCTTGCGACTTCGATTTTTATTTTTTTATTTTGTCGTAGGTTCCCCCTTTTGTTTTTTATCTACGACTTTGCTTTTGGTCGCAGGGGATGCATTTTTTTTTTTTTTTTAATTGAGGGAGAGGTGGATTGCGTACCTGACTTTTCCTGTTTTGTCGCAAATGTCTACCTCATCGGCTTCAGTCTCCCTTCTTGGTCTGACCCTCTCGGATGTCTCTATTCTGTCTGACGGTGTTGCGCGACACTGCCTGCGGGTTAGAGATTCAAACGGGCAAGAAAAGTCGATGTTGTTACCTCATGGCGAATCCGTTTTTGGTGGTCAATCCGTATCTGCACCTACGCCCAAGAGTGTGCATGATTTGTGGAGTCGTCCAGTGGTCGAGGACGACCAGCTTTGTTATCATCTGCGAAAAGCAACCTTTCCTCCACACCAGGCTGAGGGGAACGTTTTGTTGAGTCCTTTGCATAAGTTAGCTGCGTACACAGCACCCGAGCTATCAATTCATAGCCCTCGGTTCGGCACCTGGGACAACTCAGACCCTGCACCGGTTCCTTTTCCTGGGCACGTGCCTTTTTTCTTCGAATGGACTTGCACTATTGTTCATACTTGTTCGGAGATTTTGGCTAGGCTGGGCCTCTTGTCTCCAATCCATGCTTCAGCCTTTACCTATCAGTGTTCCCCTCACGTGATCCATTCTTTCTTGGAGTTATGGTGCCCGTCAACGAACATAATTTTCACTCGAGGTGGGGAGTTATCTATTTCTTTATGGGACTTACATCACCTTTGTGGATTGCCCATTTCAGGGTCTATTTATAATGAGGTGGTGCCGACGGTGGCTGACTTTACTGCCGTCCGGGCTTTGCCGTTGCCGGAGAGTGTACCATATCTACTGCTAGCGTTTTACAGGATTTACTATCGTCGCAACCCAGGAGACAAGAAGGGTCCTGCCGTATCTTTTTCGGATTGGGCGGCTTTCTGGTTTCGCACTGAGAAGGGGGTCGTTCCCTCTTCTGACCCGTGGGCTGATCGCTGCAAGATGGTGGAGTCCCGTGGTAGAGTTCGTTCACCTATTCAAAACCAGGTTCCTGTTGACCTTGGTGTGCCTGAGGCCCTTGCAGACAAGGTATACTTGGCAGCATTTCTAGCGCTTTGGCTATGTCGTTGTGTCATCCCTATGTCGGGTTTTGCTATGCGACCTGATACCTTCAAGATGGCATGTTTTATGGCGAGCGGGACTAGAGTAGGCTTAGTTGGGGCGGCTCTAG
This sequence comes from Aristolochia fimbriata, assembly GCA_019845555.1. Lineage (NCBI taxonomy): Eukaryota > Viridiplantae > Streptophyta > Magnoliopsida > Piperales > Aristolochiaceae > Aristolochia > Aristolochia fimbriata. The sequence continues at coordinate 23,605,611 of CM034078.1, forward strand.
CGCATCTTTATCGAAGTCTCAGCATTTTCTCCCCAGGCCGCATAGCTTGGCCATTCCTTTGCGTCTGGTTGGCACAGCGTTTCGGTACTCATGGTGCAGACCTCAGTGAAGGCTCCAGTCCTCTCATGATGGTTTATCAAAATCCAGAGCTCGTTCAGCACTTTACTCCAACTGAAGCTCGTGCTCTATTTTGGAGGAACTCGATCACGACTTGGTATCCCGCTGAAGCTCTTTCTTCTGGCATTCTTCTCGACGCGAGGGGTCACATGGCTTTTTTGATCGAATCAGATTACTTTCTGTGTGTTCGATCGACTTTCCTGGTTTATCGGCAGCGCGACACTCTGGCGATTGAGCCTTACAGTCCGCACAGGTTTGCTCGGCAGTTTGGCTTTTGCAAAGATCTACCTGGTCTACTCATTTTTTACCAGCGCAGAGCAGACTCTCCTTCAGCACTTTTGGAGTTATGGAGAATCAGCGTCGTGCGGCCTTTTGGTCACGTGGTCGTGCCAGTTTACTTAGGCGCCGATGTAGATCCCGGCGTCACGCTGAGTTTTAGGGAATCATGGCTTGAGCACGTAGTCCCCATCTTTGAGGTATGTGAGCTTTTGCCTCTTTTCTCTTTGGTTTCTGTTTCTTCTTGCTGATGTTTTCCTCTCCCTCTTTTTTTTTAGCACGAGTGGAAATGCCTTACTCGGGTTGGCGCGTCTGCATCCCAGTCTGAATTGCTACTAGCCCTGGCTGCTTGGTGAGATACGCCTTTATGTTGTTAAAGGCGTTCCTGCAGGAGTCGTCCCACTCGAACGGTGTATCCTTCTTAAGCAGACGACTGAAAGACTGGCACCTTCTAGCAAGGTTCGAGATGAAACACCGAATGTATGCTAGATGACCTTGGAAGCTTTTGAGCTCGGAGACATTTCTGGGCTCCGACATCTTTTGGATGGCGTCAATTTTTGATTGGTCGATTTCGATCCCTCTTTGATGGACGATGAATCCCAGAAACTTGCCTGAAGTGACGCCGAATGCACACTTTAACGGATTCATTTTGAGCTGAAACCGTCGCAGTCGTTCGAACACTGCTCTGAGATCGAGAAGATGGTCCGACCTTTGTTTCGTTTTCACCACTAGGTCGTCGACATAACGTTCGACGTGCTTGTGCAAGAAGTCATAAAAAATATTCTGCATTGATCTCTGATAGGTCGCACCAGCATTCTTGAGTCCGAATGGCATCACTTTGTAACAGAAGATGCCCTTTGGTGTGCGGAATGCCGTAAGCTCTTCATCCTTTGGGTCCATCCGGATTTGATTGTAACCGGAGGAACCATCCATGAAAGATAAAGCTTCGTGACCTGTTGTCGCGTCGACCATAAGCTCGGTTATCGGCAAAGGGAAGTCGTCCTTCGGTCACGCCTTGTTCAGGTCGCGAAAGTCGACGTAGACCCGGATTTGGCCGGTCTTCTTCTTGACATGCACGACGTTTGCGATCCAGGACGGGTACTTCACCTCTCTGATGAAGTTTGCCGCGATCAATTTTTTGACCTCCTTTTCGATTTCTGGCACCAATTTTGGTCGGAACAGTCGCTGTGATTGCTTGACTGGTCGAACAGAGGGATGAACTGCCAATTTGTGAACTGCCACTCGCGGGTCGAGGCCGGGCATCTCTGTGTAGTTCCAGGCGAAGATGTCACGATATTCGTGAAGCAACGCCATGTATTCGACCTCTTCTTCGGCCGTCTGTGAAGCACTGAGGAATGTCGGTCTTGGGTCCTCTACTATGCCTAAGTCGACTTTCTTTAATTCGTCGACGGTCGACTGGCCTCCTTCTTTGAATTCAGTCGGAGCCTCCTTCAAGACGAATTCCTCATCTTCTTGTTCCTCGTCGATGATGGAAATGTGATTCACTGTGGCTGAGTCGTAGGCACGAGCTCCGGCAATGGCTGCCTTCAATGTGTAGATGACGACTGGACCGCCGTCGTTCTTTGGCCGGCTTCGATTGATGGCGGCTTTGGTGTAAATAATCAATGGCTTTGAAGTATTTTGTTTCTCGGTTGGGATTTGGCCAACTGAGACTTGGTGCACATCTGCCGATGACTTCCGGACTATTTTGACCGGTTTAGCTTGGCTAGTGTAAATTTTGATCGGCGTAGGCTTTTCATAACCAAGGCCTAAACGACCTTGACTGATGTGATGTCTTTCGTTCTTCAATTTCTCCTGCTCTGGAGTGAAGACGGGTAGGGTCAAAGGAGGTTTTGCATGAATCTCCTCTTTTGTAAGGTTGCCCCTGCTCTGGCCATCCATTGGTAGGCGTTTGGGTCAAAACCTTCATTGAAGCGTGTGGACGGCAACTGTTTCACGATACTTCGTTCCTCCAATTTTGGTAGAGGAAGCGTGACCTTTTCTGGGAAAGGGGTCGGCTGGATTTTGTTGCATGCGACCAGGGGAGCTTCTCCTTTCTTCCTTTGCGACTGTGGGATGTATCGCAAGATGGGCATGTTGCGCTGATTTGATGTTGTCGCGACTGTGGCCGGTTTGTGGCCGTGTGTCGACTGGCTGTTGACTGTGATTTTACAGGCTGCTGCGATGGCTGTTTGAGTGTTTCATCCTGCGTCGGTTGTTTGGACGATGCAGTCTGCGGCAGAGTGCTTTCGGCATTCGCTGCTTGGTTCGACCAAGGTGACAATTTAACTGTCGGTCTGGTCGTCAGGTAGAATTTAGCGTCTGCGAACGATGCCTCTGCTTCCGTGAATGGACCTTCGTCGGCATACACTGTCTTTTGCTCGCCGTTTTCCCAATACTTGAAGCATTGGTGAAGTGTGGAGGGCACGACTCCGTTTGAATGAAGCCACGGTCGACCCAGGAGCAGGTTGTAGAACGTCCTGGAGTCGATGACTTGAAGAGGAGTGTCGGCGACCAAGTCTCCTATGTGCAGCTTGAGGTTCGTCATCCCGAGTGTTCTTTGGCCCTCCTGGTTGAAACCTTGAATAAGAAGAGAGCTTGGAGAGAGGTCACCGACAGAGAGACCAATATTCTTCATCGTGCGGATAGGCAGAATGTTGACTGCAGATCCGCAGTCGACAAGGATGCGATTGATTTTGTGATCTCTGATATAGCCGGAGACGAATAATGGTCTGTTGTGATTCTTCGTCCCCAATTGTGCATCTTCTTCTCGGAATGTAATGCACGGCGAGCATGAAAAAGCAAGTGCTTCTTCTAACTTTGCGAGATGCGCTTTGGTGTAAGAATCTTCCTCCTCTTTTCGAAAAGGAGGGGTTAACCCAACTTTTGGCAGGTCATGCTTTCTCATCAGCAGCGTTTCGAGTTCAGCTTTGAGTTCCTCTAGTTTGGCGAGGACCCGAATTAAGGCTTGCCTTGACCTGATGTCTACGTCGAGATCATCCTCTATCTCATTGAGATGTGAGATTTGTTTGAGCGACGTCTCGAGGCGTCACATTCGACGACCGGTCTTTTGCCTTTTTCTTTGGACTTTGTCGTTGTATGCTCGGGAGGAGCTGTCGAGCAGGTTGCCACCATTGCTGGAGGCGCGAAGAACTCCTTTGGGAAAAACTCCGCCAATGTGATGGGTCTTCTCTTCTTTTTGCTAGCCGCCTGGACGTCGGTCTTGGGAGTCTTCTTTTGGCGCTTCACGGCTTTTTTATTTGGCCGCTTCGACTTCGTTCTGGTATTCGCCAGTGCCGGTTCTTGTTCTCGAACAGGCTTCTTTCTCCAGGTGACCAGGATCCACCCCCATGCGTCGGCTACAACTGCTTCTCGGGGTGCCAGTTTTGGTGCGACCTTACCCGGTGGTCGTCTGTGATAGTGCGGTCGGTTGGAGGGACCGAATTTTGGACGGTACTCCTTCTTTGTGACCTGCTTCTTGTTTGGCCAAGTCTGCCGGTTTGGCTCGGCTCGTACAGAGATGGCATGTGAGGAGACTGTGTTTTCAGCCCCTTCAATTTTGATGCGGCCTTGAACCGCGAGCTCCATGATGCAATCTTTTAAGACGAAGCATTTCTCCGTCGAGTGCCCAACTAGTCGATGATATTTGGAGAAGTTCGGATCCTTGCTCTTGGACTGGTCGATTTCTGGCAGCCTCAATAATTGGTTGTCGAGGAGTTGGTCGAGCATGATAGGAACGTCTGCGTCGGCAAAGGGATATGTCTTTGCCTGTCGTTCCTCCAGTGACAGCTTCTTGTAGGCCCCCGTTAATTGCCGTGGGAGGTAGGTCGCCTTAACCTTGCTTCCGACCTTGATAGGTTCGAAAGTATTTGTAGCGAAAGAGGACTTTGTTTTCTCCTTCGTCTCTTTTGGCGTCGTCGTGGCTGGTGCCTTCCCCTTTTTACGAGGGTCGGCGGAAGAGGATCTTTCTTCTCCTCGTTCTTCTATGAGGATCTCCATGTTGTGAGCTTCTGTTGCAAGCTCTTGGAAGTCGTACGGCCTTCGGCTGCGAATGTATCGCAGGAGCTCCCAATCCATTCCTCGTGAGCACATTTCTATTTCGGTCTCGAGAGAGAGATTCGAGCTTTCTTTGTAGTTTAAGCTTAAGTTCCTCCACCGGTTGATGTAATCGACCACCTTCTCTCCTTTCTTTTGCTTGAGGTTGGCAATCTCCACCAGTGTTACAGTGCGCCGAGTGCTATAGAATCGGCTGAGGAACTTGCGCTCCAATTGTTCCCAGCTGTCGATAGACTCCTGGGGTAGCTCAATGTACCAGTCGAATGCATTTCCTTTCAGTGACCGACTGAATTATTTCACCAGCAGGTCGCCGTCGGTATTGTTGCAAGTCTCTATGAAGTGAGCGACGTGCTGCTTTGGGTGCCCGTTGCCATTGAATTGCTGAAATTTTGGAGGGTGATACCCGACTGGCATGGAAATGTTTGGATCCTCTGCGTGTAGGGTCTCCGGTAGGCGACAGATTTGTTGTCGCCCGAGCTGTTTCATACAGCACGGTTGATGAGCTCGGTAATGGTGTCGAGAGTAAGAGCAAACGGATCCACTTTGGGTCGGCCTCTGCGGATGGCCACTGGAGCGACGGGCGGCAGCTCGTCGTCGGAGGCAAGGTCTTCTCGCGGTAGATCGGCTGAAGCGCTGGTAGTTGGCCGATTTCGGTCGACTTCTTGAGAGACACCACCGGTGTTATTGGTGGCTCCACCCATTTCGAGCCTTTCCAGTATCTTCGCGATTTGATCATCGCGAGCTGCGAGTTGAGCATCGCGAGCTGGAAGTTGCGCATCTTTTATACGCAGTTGTTCGCTTTGCTCCTTCAGTGCAGCCTGCATTTCGGCGAGCTGTTCTTCAATCGTCTTGGCCGAAGTTGTCATTGCGGCCATTTTGACGGTTTGCGTCGGAGTAACTGTTCTCGATGCAACTTGGAGATATGAAGCCGTTGCCGACGACTTCATTGGAGAGGTAGTCGTTGTGGGCGACCTGTCGGAAGAACCGGTCGCAAGTTGGTTGCGGGGAGTACCTCTGGGTGATGACTGGCTTGTGGCAACAACCACTGGTGAGAGTCGGAAGGATGAGATGGGTGATGTTGCGACAGGGGAGGTCGCCGATGTCTGTCGGCGAGGTGAGCGGATAGGTGGTGGACCAGCAGCTGCGTTAAGTGCGGCAAGGAAGTCGTGTGAGACCAGTATAACCGGCGAGTTATCTGTGGCCGATGTTCTCTGCACGGAGGAGGTCGATGATAAGTGTCCAAAAGACACTTATTTAGGCATGAATTATTAATCATAAATTCCTAATTTGAGTTGATTATGAGTTTGAAAGTGACAAATATAACTCAAATACATGTTTTATGTCTCAGGTACCCGGCAAAAGAAGAAAATCTGGATTCCGAGGGAAAATGAAGGAAAAAGGAGCAAAAATAAGCCAAAAGAGAATGACGCTACCGCGCTGTTTCTGGCGCGACCGCGCCATGAAGACAGCTTCTATTCCGTTTCCAGAGACACACAAGAACGGCGCGACCGCGCCGACTATGGCGCAATCGCGCCAAACAAATCCTCGGAAATTCAAATTAATGTGCAAAAATGTCCAGCGACCTAACGGTCATGAAAGACAACGGTTCGCGGAATGTAATTTAAGCCTTGCGACAGCGCCCGGTGGAAACGCCACCGCGCTCTTGGAGGGAAGCTACCCGGCAAAAGGGAGCTAAAAGCAGAAAGTAAAGTTGCCATTCAGGGACCAAGAAATTGTCTAAGGACCGGCGCTACCGCGCCAAATCTCAGCACTGATCGGCGCGACCGCGCCAAATCTCAGCACTGATCGGCGCGACCGCGCCATATGCAGAGGCGACTTAGACGGATATTGGGTTCAGTGGCGGGACCGCGCCAAAATCCGGCGCGACAGCGCCATCGACTCTGCTGCTCAGAATACGAAAATCTCGGGAACCTGCAATCAAATCCAATCCAAACTTGGGAGGAGGAGTCCGAGACATCTAAGGGAGGTGCCCACGAAGAGTTTAAGGTAAATTACTTATGTCCAGATGCATTGAATAGTCCAAAAGAAGAAGTTGTTTCGAAACAGGAATCTGCTGCCAATGGAAAGAGATAAATCCGAACTTTATGAAGACCAGAGAAGGAGTTTCACAAGTCCAATTGATGCCAAACTTGGAAAGAAGCTTCCAGGTACTACAGAGGATCTTCCCACGAAATTTCAGGTCAATCCAAGCCAGGATTCTCTAGTTACACATCTTCAAAGTGGTGGACCCGTGCAGAAGTTGGCAGCAGAAATCAGAAAACTTTCTTCCCTCATATCTCGAGTTTCCCAACTCAGAATGGATTCAAACTTCGTGAGCATGAAAAGGACTTCAAAAGGAAGGTCCTGATATAATTTTAGCCAATTCTGAGGTCGGGAAAGGGTACTTCATACCCCTGGATAGAGAGCAATTTGCATGGCATGGGCAGCAGAACAAGTATATAAGGAGGTCCGAGGCAAAGAGCAAGGCATCCGGTTTTCAGTTCGAGTTCTTGTATTTTAATTTCAATTTTGTATTCAGTTCTTCCTTTTAGTTTAGTTGAAAGAGAGAGGAGAAGGTCCAGAGGGAGTTCACACGAACTCTGGTCACTTTGAGGAAGAGAGGTGGAGCTTCCAGCCAAGGAGCAAGAGGGGTTAAGGGAATTCTTCCCAAGGGGGTTCTCTTTACTTGTCCTTTCTTAATTCATGGATGTTGTACAAACCTCTTTGTGTGCTTTCAATTCTAGTATGGAGTAGTCATTTTTAGTTGGGAGTCCATGACTCCCTAGGCATGTAATGAGATTGATCTTTATAAATTCAATTGGTTTTCAGTTTGGTGCATGAATGAGTTTTAATTGCTGTAATTTCTTGATTCATACTTACTGTTTGGCTATGTACTGGTTATAAGGTGATGCTAGGCTTAAGGTGAGACATGCTAATAGGAATTTACAGTCTTTTTGAGTTCATGCACTAGGTAGATCACTAATCCTTGGGTTAATCCTCGACCTTAAAGTAATACCCTGTTGGATTAGTTGATTTGTCTATGACTTATAAGCTTCATGTTTATGCTATCTAATAGAGTAGATTATGCCAGTTAGTTTGCTCTAGGAGATGGAAAAGGGTGATGCCGATGCGGATTGTAGCCATAGTTTTATAAGCTTGTCAAAAACTGATTTCCAAAACTCTTTTCATATTCAATCTCAGAAAGTGTCTAGGGAGGGAATTGGATTCCCAACGTCTTCTCTCATCATTTAATCCCCTCAAAAGCTTTTCCTAACTGTTTCAAGTGCTGGTTTAGTTTAGAACTTTGTTTCAAAAATCAGATTTCTCAAACTTTAGATTTTTATTCACGAAGCAATTAACTGTTGGCTTGGTCCTTGTGGGACGATATTCGGACTTGCAGAAAGTCTATATTACATTGATTAGTCCTCTTGCTAGTGATTAGCTAGGATCGCATCAGTCGACAATGAATGTGTCCTCGCCGCGGAGGATGAAGGAACGCCAGCACTTTGTTCGTAGCGCTGTACCAAGGCAGGGACAATAGAGGTTCTTCGCGGCGGCGGTGACTGCGTCGGACTGACAATCGGGCTGCGAGGAGGAGGAGATGCAGCGGCGGCCAGGTATGTTGGTTTGGCCATTGCTGGTAGTAGTTTAAGCGGCGGCGGTGGCTGGTTTGTTGGAGGCCGCAAGTAGCACAGTTAGCACCGAATAAAGGCGCTTGGACGGCGAAGGCCGATCATGAAAGGAGCTTGTCCAGCAGACAAATTCCTGGTCATAGCTCTCATCACTGGGCGAGTGGCCGGTGGTGGTGAGGTAGGAATGCGGACGTTGGCCGGCGGTGCGGCAGCAAGTCCGCGAGCTCCAGTAGTTGAACTTGCGGTCGCGACAGGGCGCGGCTAGGCAGAGCTTCGAGGAGGCAGTTTGCTTGCCCCCGTTGTTGTTGTTGTTGTTATTGGCGTTGCTGGCCATGACCGAGGTTGGAGTTTTCTTTTTTGTTTGGTTGGACGGAGAAGGAGATGAGAGGTAGGAGTTGTCCCACCGGGTATGCCAAATGTGTTTCACCGAAAATCCGCCGGTCCGCGAAGAGGCGCGACCGAGAGAATATTTCAATTACTTTAGAATAAATTTGTGTTTACAATGTGTGTGAGTCAGAAAAAAGCGAGTTCACTCTCCTAAACTTCCTCTGATTCGATCTCCGTTACAAGTTTAGTTAAAGTTTTGGCTCCTGCGAGGTCGTCGTAGAGACTTCGAGTTACAGAAACGGGTGTACACGATCTGGTGTGGTTTTTGTCGGTTGGACGGAGGTATTTGTGCTCCGTGTGTGTCGACGTGTGACGATGCCGGCGATGGTGTAGAATTGCTTATGGTCGATCTGTAGAGCGGCGAACTACGAGTGTTGAACTTGTCTGGTTTCAACGCTTCTGCGAGTATATTTTCTTCTCGGCAAGAAGGCTGTCGATCTTCAAGTTTTCCAACCCCTGGGACAGGGAACTTTTGGCTATTTGTAGCCTATCTGTATGATTGTTGAGAAATTTTGCCTGGGAAAGGGGATCACGATCCCCTTTTTGCTGCTGTAGTTGAGATGGGAGGAGGACCAGAAGCTCCCCTCTTGAGATCCCTTGAATGAGGATCGTGGCCCTTTTTCTAGGTTTTTATCTTTACGTTTGAGGTAGATGACTGTATGCTGACTCATGTTGACATGGCAATGACTCACCAAGTTGCTGCTGACTGGACGATGACTCACTGAGTCGTTGCTGGCTGTAAGATGACTCACTGTGTCGATGATGCGGCGAGACGGATGGATCCAGCGATGGGCTGTGTTGGATGACCTTGAGAATCGTCGAGGCCTGTCCATGAACCTTGTTTGCTGGATTAGTTGACTCCTGGACTTGTTGAATTTGGGTCATGCACATTTTGGTGCATACACCTGACCCACAATTATTTATTAGTTTTTAAATAATTTATTTTATATAGTTATTAAGTAAAAATTATGGTTTTTATTGGGCCAGGTTTGGGGTTTACTTAAATTTGTAGGGTTTTGGTTGGGTAGGGTAGGATTTGGGTTAGAAAAAAATTGATTTCGAGTCAGGTTGAGGTTAAAAAACCCATTAAATTGGGTCGGATTTGGGTTTTTAAAAACCTAACCCAAACCCCACCCGTGCCCACCCCTAGCTAACAGGCAAGCATTAGTACACAAGGAGGTGTGCCGTGTGTGTCTTACCTTTTGATGGCAAAAATAATTGTTTCACCAAAAATCCGCCGGTCCGCAAAGAGGTGCGACCGAGAGAAGTTTTCAATTACTTTAGAATAAATTTGTGTTACAGGGTGTGTTTTGTATCAAAGAATGCGAGTTCACTCTCCTAATAACCCTCTGATTCAATCTCCGTGTGAATTTGTCGAAGTTTCGGCTTTGGGCGAGAACGTCGAAGTTGAGTTCTGGGAACGAGTGTGCACGATCTGGTGTGGCTTTGGTCGGTCGGACGGAAGTATTTGTGTTCCGTGTGTTTCGACTTGTGGCGTTGCCGGTGACGTGTAGAGCTGCTCGGTTGAACTATTGAGCGGCGAACTGCGGTGGCTGAACTTCTCGGTTCGAGAGCTTCCCGAGTGTATTTTCTTCTCGGCAAGAAGGCTGTCGAACTTCGATTTTTTTCCAACCTCGTGCGTGAGAGCTTCTCCTCAGGGAAGGAATTTATGTCCTTCGGTTTGGGAGAAGGAGAAAAAAGTTTTTCACTTGTCGAGAGGTCTTTTGAGGTTAATTTCTCCAACCGTAGGGATGAAAGTTTTCCAACCAACCCCGGAGCGGGGAACGTCCCGGCCTTTTGTAGCCAGTCTTTGTAGTTGTTGAGGGATTTTTGCTGGGAAAGGGGATCCGCGATCCCCTTTCTGCGCTCGTGAGTTGAGGGAAGAGGGGAGGAGGGAGACCAGGGGAGCTCCCGTTGAGATCCCCCGAATGAGGATCGTGGCTTCTTTTTATAGGTTTTAAGTCTTCCTGTTTGAAATGGCTGACTGTATGCTGACTCATGCTGACGTGGCGATGACTCATCGAGTCGTTGCTGACCAGACGATGACTCACTGAGTCTATGATGCGGCGAGATGACTCACCGTGTTGACGACGCGACGAAATGGCTCGCTGTGTCGATGATGCGGCGAGACAGATGAGTTCGACGATGGGCTGCGTTGGATTACTTTGACAATTGTCGAGGCCTATCCACGAACTTTGTTTGTTGGGTCGATGGACTCCTGGACCTGTTGAATTTGGGCCATGCACATTTTGGTGCATACAATAATGTTTGGAACTTTGGATAAACCTTCTTTTGGATAAAGTTCTCTTTTAAAAAAGAGATTTTTAATTCTTTCGTCGAGTGTGTTCTCAAAAAGCTTAGTCAACCATTGCCCAAGTCTCATTCCCCTCTTAACATTGGGTTAGATATTGTATTTTATTTATTTGAATAAAAACTTTTCGTGTTATTTATTATCTAATGTATTTGATGATATTTTTTATTGATTAAATCATTAAATATATCTGAATCACTTGTTTCAAATGTGACAGATATGGTTTTACCATTTTCCTCCTCAGTTTGACAACCTCGAGGAGCATCAAAAGTGTAAGTAAAGACCGAAGAAGCGAGAAGGACCAATCTCATTTATAAAGCCAGTTCTATACTGTAAACAGAAATGCTACCTCACCTTCCTCGTCTCCCTTCTTTCCTTGGGGGGGGGGGCGCTGCACCAATCAACAAACAGCTTGCGTGCACCATTTTGGGGCGCAAAGAAGTAGCTTTTAAGTAAAGAGTAAAGAAATTTGTTTGGTACCTCATGTTTGATGACTAGTCTCTCTTTCTCCTCTCATGCACAACAGCACGGACCAAAATCAATTCCCTTCTCTCCCTCTCTCTCTCTAGATCTCTCTCTCTCCCTCTCTCTCTCTAGATCTCTCTCTCTCCCTCTCTCTCTCTCGGTCTCTCTCTCTCTCCCTCTCTCTCTCTAGATCTCTCTCTCTAGATCTCTCTCTCTAGATCTCTCTCTCTCAAGATCTCTCTCTCTCCCTCTCTCTCTCTCTCCCTCTCTCTCTCTCTCTCCCTCTCTCTCTCTCTCTCTCCTCTCTCTCTCTCTCCCTTAATAAAAAAAATAAAAGTAAAATAATAAAAAAATAAAATGTAATATCCCTTAAAAATAATAAAAAATATGCGGATAAAATAATATTAATAATAATAAAAACCAGTAAAAATCATGTAGCCAAATAATCTAAAATAATATAAATAATAAATAATAAAAATATGTAAAAAATAATAAAATAATAATAATAATAAAAATAATAAATAAAAAATAAAAAATAAAATAATAATATAAAAAAATAATAAAAATATTATTAATAATATTAATAAAAATAATAAAAAATAATAAATAAAAATAAAAAATAATAATAAAAATATTAAAAAATAATATGTAAAAAATATTAAAAATAAATAATAAAAATATAATAAATAATAATAAATGTAAAATAATAAAAAATATAATAATAATAAAAATAATATTAATATAATATTAAATAATAATAAAATATATTAAAAAATAATAAAATAAAAATAATATTAATAAAATAATATTAAATTAATAATAATAAAATAAAATAAAAATGTAATAATAATAATAATAAAATAATAAAAAATAAAAATAATAATAAAATAATAATGTTCGGATCTAAATAATATTAAAATAAATAATAAAATAATAAAATAATAATAATAATTGAAATAATAATAAATAAAATATTGGGATAATAATAATAATAAATAAATAGTAAAAAATAATAAAAATAATAAAAATAATAAAAATAAAATAATGAAAAAATAAAATAATATTAAATAATATTAAAAATAATAAAATATAATAAATTAAAAATAATAAAAATAATAATAATAGTAATAAAAAATGTAAAATTATAAATAAATAATAAATAATAAAAAAATAATAAAATAGTAAAAAAAATAAAAATAAATCCGGAATCTGAGGCTTAGACTGTTTAATTTTAATTCAGTTTGCAGTCTCGATACATTCTGATTGAGACAAAAGTGCATCCAAATAGCCGAAGTGCTTTTCTCAGGGAAATAATTAAAAAAAGAGGGTTTGGTTTTCATGGCCACTCCAGTTGTTTATCGTCTTTGAAGTTGATGTGCGTCTGCCCTTTTTTTTTTTTTCCCATTGCTTCAAACAGAACCCACCACAAAGCTTATAACAGCTATTTGACAAATCTTAGACACAGCTCCACCGCACCGTCCGATTCCATCTTCTTCATTTAATCAAAAAGCAGAATCCCTGTTTCGAGTCTGTGTTAGACACGACCTCGAATGGTTCGTCTTTATGAGCATAATCACGGGAAAGCTCTGCTACCCTCTACCTATCTTCTTCAATCTCCATTAATGATGAGGTGGGTTACGCGTGGTAGTTTTTGGTGGTCACCTCTTGAGGGAGAAGCAAACCTGGCCGGGTCCCCTCCTGCACCGCTCATCTTCAAAACCATCACTATCTTGTTCATCAGCTGATCGATGAAATGCAGAAACCTGTGATTACAGGAAGATAAAAGCTATTATGTCTTTTTTGATGAAGTGCTGATTATGACCCACTTCAGTTTCAAGGCCGGAAACTCCAATCAAGTCTGCAGAAAGCTAAGATGATCAAAGAATCAAATATGCAAGAAACAGAAAAAGACATGAGACCAAATGATTTGAGAGTTCCGAGATATACTCTGTGTTTTTTTTTTTTTTCTTGTTTTCGTTGAACCTTGCTGCCCACTACATTACAAATGCTAAAAGTCGGTGAGGAGGAAATCAGAAAAAGGCATTGAGCCATTCTCGTCCCATGAGGCTTGCTGTTTAATGGTGGAGGGAAAAACAGAAGTAAATATTTATTAAATGAGCAGATCAGTTCAGGCTTGAGACTTCAATTACAGAGAGCAATGGAGAAGATTAAAAGAGGGATTGACAGAACCATTTATCTCCTCTGCATCCTCTGCAGACCCTCATTACTGTGATTCAATAGTACAGCTGAAAGGATTGGAGACTGTCTTCGGGGATTTATTAGCAGCAAAGGTGTCTTTTAAGGGCACTGTAAGAGCAGAGATTCGGTGCGAGATTGAGAGTCATGTGACGTTCAAGAGTTGATCCTGAGAGCCAAAAGAAGCAAGGAAGGCCCCGGCAGGGCCGGCACACCAGAAACTGACGATCCCCAGGTTTCCTTGGAGTAGCAATAAAGCTTCTGGTCGGATCTGGTCCAATCCAAATGCAGGAAAAGAAGGAAGGGATCATAAAGCAGAAAGATGAACAATGTTTGGAAAACCCAGGGAGTTTATTTGTCGCCTGAAGCGTCCAAGCCAAATGCCCATGTCTCCTCTTCTGCGTTTCTCCTTCGTCTTATTTTTCTTCTTCACCTGCATCCGCTTTTCCGAGAGTGGGATGTGGGCGGTTGCAGAGGAGAGTACTGGAGGAACGAGACGGAAAGAGATTGAGAAGGTTTCTGGGGAAGATGAGGATCCGACCGAGAAGGCGATGGCTGTTTTAGCAGACAAAGTGAGGATTTTGCTCGGGTTGGAGAGCTTACACAAGATGAAAAGAAGAGGCGTTCGTGATTTCGAACAGGTTCCGTCTTCATCGCCTTCTCCGGCGCCGTTACCCCCTGCTCCCCACCCAATGCTTCACAGGCATAAACACTCTCATCCATCGCCACACGTAAGTCTCTTACCCCCTTCGCATGTTTCGTTGGCTCAGGGAAGCGACCGTGGACACGAAAGGAGAGTGAGAAAAATCGTGGTTGCAGTCGTGGTATCTGTTGGAGGCACATTTGCCGTCGCCGGTCTCATCAGCATCCTCCTCTGCAAGAAGTTCAGGAGAACCCGGAAGAGAAGATCCAGACCCATGAATATTCCTTCCACCGTTTCGAACAAGGTCAGTTTCGATCCGGGTCCTGATATCTTTTACCTCGATTCCATGGCACCCATTTCGAATCAAGCCTCATTGGTTAAACCACCGTTGGAGACTGTGAGTATGGTGGCGAAAGGGATTCCGATCAGTTCAAGTTCGGCATTGTGCGAAATGGGTGAATCCAGCGGAGAAACGGCGGAGCGCGAGAAGGGAGGTTGCTCTTTCTCCTCGGTTGAAGAACCTGGGTCGCCTGTGGTGTCACCGTCTTCGGACGATGAATCTTTTCATTCCCTGTGCAATTCCCGTTCCTCCAATGCTCGAGCTTCTGATGCTTCGGAGCCACGCCTGAGTCACCACTCTGGAACGTCTTCCCCTTCATTCTGTTCGAGAAGATCTTCCTCGCCGGAGCGCACTTTTGAAGGGGACGCTTCGTCGCCACCGATGATCCCGCCTGTGACGCCGGATATTCCCCCTCCACAAGCTTCGTATATGCACTCGTCGTCTTGCAGCAGTCCAGTCAGTCCAAATCCTGAACAATGGCGTTCGACCCGCCATGAAAGCAGAGTGTCGTCGTTTGATGAATCAAAGCTTTCAGGCACTTCCACTGATACCCAGATTGGGAATCCACTTCCTTCAGTATTATCATCTTCGAAATCGCAAGCTTTCGAAATGGAAGTATTGGAACCAAGGCTTTCTCGGTCTAGTCCAGAGAGAGTTCCTGCAACAACAACCACATCCCCTGTTTTCCCCTGTTCAGAGTCCTCCATTCCAGAGGAGATGAGTTCTCGGTCTAGGGATTCTCAGACTTTGCCAAAATCGTCACTTGCGTCTTCAAGTATCTCTCCGCCACCATGTCCACCGCCACCGCCCCCTCCGCCGCCTCCGCTCCTGGCACAGTCCTCTCAAAAGAAAGGTAACTCATTCCCGCAAACCCCGCGAGCTTCGGCGAAGATTCCTCCGCCGCCGTGTCCTCCACCATCACCTTTCCTGCCGACTGCGTTCAGCAAGGGAGGAAAGGCCGCTGGAGTCCCGCCGCCGCCGCCGTCTCTACCGCCGCTGTTCACACCCATCGGCAAAGACGGAGCTCCGCTTCCCAAACTAAAACCGCTTCACTGGGACAAAGTCAGAGCGACCCCTGATCGTTCCATGGTCTGGGACAAGTTGAGATCGAGCTCATTCGAGTAAGATATCCCCACTCTCCACCTCTTTCTCTCACACGCTCCCATTTTCTCTCTCGTTAAACTGAGTATTGTTCTACAGATTCGATGAAGAAATGATTGAGTCTCTGTTTGGTTACAACCTCCCGAGTTCGACGAAAAACGAGGAGCTTAGAAGCAAGAGCCCGTCTCCGGTAACGCACATATTGGAACCTAAAAGACTGCAAAACATTACTATTCTCTCGAAGGCCTTGAACGCGTCTGTATCCCTAGTGTGCGATGCCCTGATTAGAGGTACTGCCGTTAAATCCCAAGTCGCCATTTTTTTTTCTGAGACAAGAAAATGTTACGAAACAGCTGAATGCATTTTGAAACAGGAGATGGGCTGTGCTCGCAGCAACTGGAAGCGCTGGCCAAGATGGTCCCAACAAAGGAAGAAGAAGATAAGTTGTCGAACTTCAGAGGGGACATCAATGAATTAGGTGACGCAGAGAGATTTGTGAAAGAAATCTTGAGCGTGCCGTTCGCCTTTCAGAGAATCGACGCCATGCTTTACAGAGACAATTTCGAAGACGAAGTTGTACATCTCAGAAGATCCTTCGCAATGCTGGAGGTACCATTGCAGAGTCCGCATGAAAAATCCATTCCATGATGCACATTAGATTTCCGATAAATGACTCTGTTTTGTTTATGTAACAGGATGCATGTACAGAATTGAGATCGAGTCGGCTGTTCTTAAGACTGCTTGAAGCTGTTCTAAAAACAGGAAACCGGATGAATGTCGGGACGATCAGAGGAGGTGCCAAAGCTTTCAAGCTCGATGCCCTTCTCAAACTCGCCGATGTAAAAGGGACAGACGGAAAAACCACTTTGCTCCATTTTGTTGTTCAAGAAATGGTCCGTTCGGAGGGGATCAGAGAATCAGAGATCAATGCGGAGAAAAACAAAAATCACAGAGCGAAACCTAAGACTGCCGAAGAGAGGGAGGAAGACTACAGAGCTCTGGGTTTAGAGCTGGTTTCGGGTCTAAGCACGGAACTCTGCAATGTCAAGAAAACTGCTACGATCGATTTAGATGTCTTGGCTAGCTCGGTCTCGAATCTATGGGACGGAATGGTGAAATTGCGCGGCTTGGTCACGGACAGTTTGGCGACGAACGGCAGTGACGACGATTTCGTCCACTCCATGACATCTTTCCTGAATCACGCCGAGAAGAATATCAAAGCTCTCAAGGAAGACGAAGACCGGGTGCTCTTACACGTCAGAGACATCACAGAGTATTTTCACGGCGATTTAAGCAGAGACGAGGCCAACCCACTTCGCATCTTTGTGATTGTTAGAGATTTCTTGGGTTTGCTTGATCGGGTGTGTAAAGAGGTTAGAATCCAGAAGGTTCAGAATGCCACTAACCCCCCTGTTCCCTTCCGGTGAGTTCAAATCTTCTGTTTTCAATCAGATGTTCTGTCAAACAACAAACTACGATTTCCTTCAAATAGGAAACCTTCGTTGATCTTAACTTGTACCAAAAACAAACCGAGAAACTGCGTGCGGTGCCATCGGAGCCAGGGGATTTCTCCATGAAAGAGACTCTGGGTTGCTTATTTTCTGGCTTCTGTAACTCTTTTCTGATTGTGTATTATGAAACAGGGCTAGTCTTTTGAGAACTGAAGTAGAATAACAATTCAACTTGCTTCATTACACCCGTGAAAAATTTTACAAACAGAAATGCTGCCCTTCAAAAACAAAAAAAAAAAAAAAAAAAAAAAAGTTAGCAATGGTTATGAAGAATGGAACGAGAGTTCCAGTCATCTTCTACTCTACAATTCGTCATTGATATCATCCGTATCTTCCTCTGAACCCGCGGTACCCCCACTTTTCTCATACACTTGCTTTATGACGGGATTGCAGACAGCCTCCAATTCCTTCAACTTCTCCTCAAAATCGTCTTTCTCTGCTGTCTGGGCATCATCTAACCATTCCAAAGCTTCTTTCAGAGCAGTCTCCATCTTCTCTTTGTCATCGGAGTCTATTTTGTCAGACAGTTTGTCCTTGTCGTTGATGGTGCTTTGCATGTTATAGATGTACGCTTCCAGCTTGTTCCTTGCATCGATCCTCTCTTTCACCTTCTTATCTTCTTCTGCGAATTCCTCTGCTTCCTTGACCATTCTATTGATCTCCTCCTGGCTCAGGCGACCTTTGTCGTTGGTGATTGTAATGGACTGAGATTTCTTCGCCGCCTTGTCCTCTGCTCTCACGTGGAGTATACCGTTTGCATCGACTTCGAAGGTTACCTCAATCTGTGGGACGCCCCTGAATTGAGACATGACAATGTCAGTATTCAGGAATGTCTTTTCCTCTCGCTTGATTAGTTTATGTGGAAAATTACATAAAAATGATGATGATATTGCCGCTTTACCTTGGTGCTGGGGGGATCCCAGTCAGGTCAAATCTACCAAGCTCACGACAATCCTTGGTCAAGCTCCTCTCACCCTCGTAAACCTGTAAAGAATCCAGAGGTATAAGAGATTGAAGAGATTCAGGGGTAGAATTGCATATAATACTTTAGTCTCTTCTTACCTTGATGGATACAGTCGTCTGTTGATCTTGGTATGTAGTGAAGACCTGAGATTTTTTGGTAGGGATGACTGTGTTTCTTGGGATCAATTTAGTCATGACCCCTCCAACTGTCTCAATTCCCAAACTCAGAGGAGCAACATCAAGCAACACCATGTCTGTAAAAGAAAAAACAGAAAGATATCAGTTCGGTTGGGATTAAACTAGAGCAGAGAAGAATGTGTATGCCCAAGATTGTTCATTACTTGATGTTTCTTCTCCTCCTTCACCACCAAGGATAGCACCTTGAATAGCAGCTCCATGGGCGACTGCTTCATCAGGGTTAACCCCCTTGTTGGGTTCCTTCCCATCAAACATCTCCTTCAACAACTGCTGAACCTTGGGGATTGTGGTGCTCCCTCCAACAAGAACAATCTCCTCAATATCGGACTTGGTCAGGCGAGCATCCTCCAGGGCCTTCTTCACCGGTCCAAGCGTCTTCTTAAACAGGTCAATGTTCAGCTCCTCGAATCGAGCCCTCGTCAATGTCTCAGAAAAATCCACCCCATCGAAGAGGGATTCCACCTCTACTCAAACCTGGTGTTGGCTGCTCAATGCCCTCTTCGCCCGCTCGCACTCCTTCCGGAGTTTCCCCAGGGCTCGGTTATCCTTGCTAATATCCTTGTTGTATTTCTTCTTGATGAGCTTGATGAAATAGTCCATGACTCTGTGGTCGAAATCTTCTCCTCCGAGATGGGTGTCGCCGCTCGTCGCCAAAACCTCGAAGACTCCATTATCGATGGCCAAGATGCTGACATCGAAAGTCCCTCCACCCAGATCAAACACCAGAATGTTCTTCTCGGCTGCTTTTTGGTCCAGGCCGTAAGCCATTGCGGCTGCTGTGGGTTCGTTTATGATCCTCGCGACATTAAGTCCCGCGATGATTCCTGCGTCCTTGGTCGCTTGCCTCTGGGCATCATTGAAATAAGCTGCACAAAAACCGAGCTCGTTACAGACAATCGTAACATAAAAGGCAATCAATCAAGGAGTTTCAAATTTCTGAATTATTTTGAGCTCTGGGAAGAGCAAAATTTTTAAAACATAACGCACCAGGCACTGTAACCACGGCATCCTTAATCTTCTTCCCGAGATAAGACTCGGCAGTTTCCATCATCTTTCCCAGTACCATGGCACTGATTTCCTCAGGACTCAAGACCTTCGTTTCTCCTTTAACCTTCACCTGAATGTACGGTTTCCGATCTTTGTTGACAACCTTGTAAGGCAGGTACTTGATATCTCTCTGTACTTCTGGATCATCAAACCTGAAACATACCCGAAACCCACCGTGAGAAAAAGGGACAGAGATACCTAGGGAGAGAACAAAATCGGGGGTTGCTTGTCTTACTTACGCCCAATAAGCCGCTTGACATCGAAGATGGTGCGCTCGGCGTTGAGAGCAGCTTGATTCTTAGCCGCTTCCCCAATGAGTCGCTCGGTGTCGGTGAACGCCACCCAAGAGGGCGTAATCCTGTTCCCTTGGTCATTGGCGATGATCTCCACATGACCGTTCTTGTACACTCCGACGCACGAATAGGTCGTCCCCAGATCAATCCCGACCACTGTACCTAATTTCTGAGATTGATCCGAATATGCTACGGCCACTCCGTTGAGGAATTCTGACAGCAAAAAAGTACACGATTGGATTCAACACAATGCCGTGCATAATTCAAAGAAAAGTTTTTCTTTTGCGGAACGTCAGAAACAGAAAATCAAAAGACGGTCGTGCGTTACCGGCAAGGAAGACGAGGAAGAAGGAGATCAACGCAGTGATGTTTGCCGCCATTTTCTTGAATTTACCGCCTGCATTGAACTCGAAATCGTGGATTATAGGTAATGCTCAAATCAGGTCCTGGTCTTCCGTTTATATAAGGGAGAGAGGGGGCTGTTGTTTGAAAGAAAGGGCTAGAGTGTTCGATCCAATGAACTTGTGCCACCTCGGAAAAATTTGCTGTCTAACGAAGAGAAGAGGTCGGGAATGTTCGTGACCGGGAATGGGTAAAAGACGGCCCCGGATCTGCTGCGAACAAGGTTAGGTTGAGCCTCACGTAGGGCCCATGTGAATGGGGCATAAATGTTATTTTTGGGTGAATGGTGGATATTTTATGCTCCATTCTCATGCGCCCCACGTGCGGCTGCGAACAGCTATTGGCTGTGCACACTTATGCGCACAAGCCTTGTTTGCAGTAGATCCGGGGCCGTAAAAGACGTGTAGGTGTTGAACTTAACTAACCCCGCTCCCCGACACAGTGACACTTTGAGGCTCCAATTATATAAAAACTTAAATTGTTTGAATTTGTAAATGAGTACAAAGAGGTGGACTGCGAGACATGTGTACAATATACTGTAAAAGTAAATTTTATAAGGACAAAATTATGGTCCAAATTACCTCCTAAGCCCAGGTCAACAGGTCAAACAATTACCCCAGTCAACTAACGAAATTGAGCCATCGATCGAGCTATGGTGAACCAACGGCCGACATCAAAATCGCCCCATCAACAGTTTACCGAGATGACAACTCAAACAATTAAAGTCACGTCATCAGTCCACATAGATCTCACGTGGACTAATTTTAGGCATCTTGTCTTGGTCCAAGGTAGTTCCATATTTCAAGGAAGAAGTTACATAGAAGCGGTCGAAATAGATTACAACTACTGCGACATACTTGGTTCACACAGTTAGAAATCAACAACCCTATAAAAGCAATAAGCTTGGAAGGACAAAGACATGGACATACGGGAGAACGTACGTTAGAAATTCCAGAAATTCTAAATTGCCACCCCAAATCAGTGAGATAGCAATAAGCACTTTTGCCGCTATTTCGCAATCAATTGTTTAAAGTCGATCGAAATATCAAATTTTTTGTCAAGTTTAGGCGAAATTCAAATTCGTTTCGTTCATTTGTGAAAAAGACGTACTTCGACCATTTGGTGTCTATTCGGAGATCGAATCAAAGGAGTTCTAGAAGTCGCACGCACACACTCACAGCAAAATTACCAAATTACCTTTCTTTAAATTTTGTATACTGTACATCGAACTCGCATTTCGCGGTCCACATACTTGTACCCATTTACATGTACAATATCCAAAATGGTAAACGTAAAATTCATCGAACGTGAAGAAGTCACAATTGTGAAGAAAATAATCACAAAAAAAAGAGATTTGAGAGAATATTTCCCCGATTCTATTTCCGTAATGAATATAAATACACATAGAACTAAGTTTTTCTCGAACTGAAAGTAAATGGAATGAATTTGATAATCCACCTAAGCTTGACAGAATTTATTCTTTTGCATGGCTGTAATGGTATAGAAAAGTAGCAGCAGATTTTGCCTGCTTACTACTACTTTGGGGTTTGATTTGAAATGATTTTGGTGGAATTGAGACTTGGAAGTTGTATGTGTTGTTCTGAGTTTGATTTTTTCTCTGGATCGATTGATTGATTGATTTATGGATCACTGATTTCTTGATCGATTGCCCTTTTTTAGTTGTTTGTAATGTTTTGTAACATCATTCTCTTCATCCTATTTTTACTCCTTTTTCTCAGTTGTGACGGTCTTCTAGCAAAATTACCGTTATTGATTTGGACCAAGACAAGAGACTATTATTTGATCCACTTGTCATCTTTGTCAGCATCGAATCAGTGTCTGACGTGTCTTTTGAGTGCTTACATATGGCCGGTGCTGTGTAAATCTCCCAGATTGAATCTGATCCGACGATCCGATATAGCTTGATGAATGCTCAAATTTGTCTTTTGATCATAGTCAAAGGTTGACTATTTGATCTGGGTCCCACGAAGCTGATTTGGACTGTATTTTCTTGTCTTACGTGGGGTCGTGACAAAATTGACTCTACAAATGCCCCTTCCAAAATATGTGTATTTGGGTGTATAATTTTAATGTATATACTTAAGAAATACGATAATTCGAAGCTTACATTTTCTACCTCTTCCCTTTCTCTCTCTTTTTTTTTTTGGGCCCTTCATGCAGATGGGTTGGAGATTGCCTTGGTGAACCAGTCGAGTGGGTGGCTAGATGGGCTTATCCTGCTAGGCTAGACTTGCAATTAGGGGTGGCAACGGGGCGGGGCAGGGCGGGATAGGGCGGGACGGGTTTTTGGAAACCCGTCCTCGCCCCGTGAAGATTTGGGGAAACTTGTCCCCGTGAAAACCCGCCTTGCAGGTTTGCTTTGTAAACCCGTCCCTGACCCGCGGGGCAAAAAACCTGCCAAGAACCCGCTAAAACCCGCCCCGCCCCGCGGGTACCTGACCCGACCAGCCCCATTTTGACATATTTTATATTAAAAAATTTTAAAATATAAGAAAATAGAAAATAAATATTAAAAATCTATAAACATATAAATACTTAACTTAAATATTTTATTAAATATAAAATTTATTAAAATACTTTTTTATTATATATTTACCTGTATGCATCAAAATATGCATAGCCCAATTTCGACCAAGCCCAGATGCCTGGCGATCCAACAACATGTCATCCTGGATTGGCTTCGTCAAGATATGAAGATTTCTGCTACAACCCATCCTTGGGTCCATTCACACCGTCGCGTCATCGGCACAGTCGGCGCCCTCGTCAGCAGAAATTGTCGAGTCAGCACCCATCAGCATGCCGCATCAGCTTATCACTCAACAAGCAGTTAACGACCAGTCCTGGTCTTTAACCGAAGGAGGAAAAGGAGGCCACGATCCTGGTCTTCCTCTTCCCCCCTTCTTCCTCAACTTCACCAGCAGAAAGAGGATCATGATCCCCTTTCCCATGCAAGTCTCTCAACAATCACAAAGACAGGCTACAAAAGGCCAACAAATTCCCGGTTGCGGGGTTGGAAAAAACTCAAGTTCAACAACCTTCTTGCCGAGAAGAAAACTCCACTCGCGGAAGCTCTCGAATCAGAAGAGTCAAGCAACTCACAATCCGTCGTTCAATAGTTCGACCAGAGCAGTTCTACATGATGCGATCCTAGCTAATCACTAGCAAGAGGACTAATCAATGTCATATAGACTTTATGCAAGTCCGAATATCGTCCCACAAGGACCAAGCCAGCAGTTACTTGTTTTCAGAATAAAAATCTAAAGTTTGAGAATCCTAATTTGAAAAACAGAGAATTAAACTAAATTAGTATTGGAAAACTGTTGAGAAAAGCCTTTGAGGAATTTCAATGATGAGAGAAGACGTTGGGAATCCAATTCCCTCCCTAGACACTTCTGAGATTGAATAGAGATGATGTTTTAGAAATCAATATCTGACAAGCTTATAAAACCATGGCTACAATCCGCATCGGCATCACCTTTTTCTATCTCCTAGAGCAAACTAGCCGGCATAATCTACTCTACTTGACAGCATAAACATGAAGCTCTTATGTCATAGGCAGATCAACTAATCCAACAGGGTATTACTTTAAGGTCGAGGATTAACCAAAGGATTAGTGATCTACCTAGTGCATAAACTCATAAAGAATTGTAAAATCCTATCAACATGTCTTAACTTAAGCCCAACGTCACCTTATAACCAGTACATAGCCAAACAGCAAATATGCATCAGGAATTAACAACATGAAGAATTCATTCATTCACCAAATTAAAAACCAAATAGATATAAAGTATCAATCTCATTACATGCCTAGGGAGTCAAGGACTCCCAACTAAAAATGACTACTCCATACTGAAAATAAAAACACACAACATGATTTTGACAACAACCATAAAAAGTAAAGACAAATAAGCACAAAATCTCCCTGAACAGGACTGCTCCTAGTCACCCTTGCTCCTTAAGCTGAAATCTTCACCTTCTTCCTCAAAGTGGCCAGAGGTCGTGTAAGACTTCCTCTGGCTTCTTCTCTCTCTAACTAATGAATAAAATAGAATATTCATTAGAACTTAAAATCAAACTGAATGTAAAAACTAAATCTTGAATACAAAACTGGATGATCAGTGCTCTGCCTCGGACCCCTATTTATACTTGTCCTACTGTCCAGGCCTGGTAAATTTGTCTCTGTCCCAGGGTATGAATTATGCCTTCCCGACTTCAGAATTGGCTGAAATTACATACGAATTTTCCTTCTAGGGTCGTTGCCTTGCTCACAAAATTTGAGTTCAATCTGAGTTGGGAAAATCGAGATATGATGTGAAGAAGTTGCTTGATTCTGCTGCCAATTCCAGCACTGGGTCCACCACTTTGAAGATATGAAACTTGAGAATCCCGACTTGGGCTTGCCTGAATTTTCGTGATCTGATCCTCAATATCCTCAGGAATATTCAGTCCAAATTTGGCTTCAATTGGAACACGGGAACTACATATATGTTCTTCAAAAATTTCGGATTCAACTTCTCCTTCTGGCAGCAGTTTGTTTCTTTGAATTGATCTTCACTTCTTGGTTATTCAAAACACTTAAAACTCGAATAAAATTCCTTAAAATCTTCGTGGATACCTTCCTTAGACACTTAGGACTTCGTTTCCCAAGTTTAGACTTGATTGGATGTCAGGATCCCGAGATTTTTACGACTTTATGTTGTTGAGTCATCGACGCAGTCGCGCTGAAAATGAGCCTAAATCTGGCGCGGTCGCGCCACTGGAGCAGCGTGCTTTCTAAGTTTGGAAATGGCCTTCGAACTCTAGCTGAAATAGGAGACTTCTTGGCACTGTCGCGCCATATTTTGCTGTAGAAGTGTCGCGGCAGCGCCACTACTTAGACTTTTCTTGCTTCCCAGAATGACAACTTCTCTTTCCTTCTTCAACACTATTTGGATTGTCCATACTGTCTCTGGGTGCGGTAGCGCCCTCAGATGGCGCAGTTGCTCCATTTCACATTCCCCAATCGTTGGCTTTCTTGACCGTTAAGTCGTTGGGAATTTTTCTTCATTATTTTGATTTTTTGCATATTTATCTGGAGCGGTGGCGCCAATTCTGGTGCGGACGCGCCATCCTTCTTTTTGGCCTCTTTTGCTCATTTTTCCTTCGTTTTTACTCCAAATCCAGATTTTCTTCTTCCACTGGGTACCTGAGGCAGAGGACATAAAACTGAGTCATATATGTTGATTCTATACTCAGAATTAACTCAGAATTAGATATTTCAATCAATTTTCATGCCTAAGGATAGTGTCTTTTAGACACTTGTCACAACCCCAAACTTAAACCTTTGCTCGTCGTCGAGCAAATTCTGAAAGAAACAACCAGATAAGTATACAAAGATTGAGAAAAGATCAGTGGCACTCCTTCTTTACAAGTTTCAACATGGCTGATTCACTCCTTTCCTAGTGATGATTCTCCTTGCTTAAGTCAAAAGAGAATTCAAATTTTTCTTTAATTTTTCAAAGATCCTTACCCCGTACAAGTGAAAAGTCTCAGTGAACTCCATAAGCCAACCCTCAGTCCACTCTCCACTAACATGAAGGATTCCATTATCCTGATCAAAAGGTCTTTTCTAGGTTGTAAAGGGGCATGGTTAATGGGTGTGATGAAAGTTGTAAGCGTTTCTTTTTGGTTTTATCCTCCTCCTCATATCCATGTTCCATCATTTCTAAGCATGAATTTTTATGATCCTTCTCCAAGTTTTTCCACCCCAAACTTATTTTCTTGCATTGATCCCATATTCTTTTCTTCTTCCTTTCCTTCTCATGTGTCCTTTTCCTTGGGTTTGTCCAGAGTCTAGCTTACCTCGCCGGTTGACTCAGAGTCCCTAAGCTTGCTGAGGCCCGAGACCCGGTGCACACACGAGGTGGCCTTTCTCCTTACTAACCCATAACCTTTTGTTTTTTTTCTTTGGCTTTGCCTGGAGTCTAGCTTACCTTCCCGGTTGACTCAGAGTCCCTAAGCTTGCTGAGGCCCGAGACTCGGTGCACACACAAGGTGGCCTATCTCCTAACTTAGCCTCCATCTTGTTCCCCCCTCTCTATTTTTTCAAAGAAACACAATACCTTTCTTTCATCCCTCCTTATAACTTCAGATTTTTGTCCAAGCTCATTCAAACTGAACACTTCAATAAATTGGAGAGATATACGTCAGTAAGAAACAAGTTGTTTTTTCAAACAAGGCTGGTTCATGTGATGTGGGATATGAAATAAAACAGGGATCTTGTTGGCTCAAGGTGTTTGACAAAAAGCGATGCATCTTGTGCATTCTAGTGGGTGGCTTGAAAAAGGCTCAAACGATTGAAAACAAGTGCCTAAATCTCTTCAGGATATTTGAAAATCTTTCTTTGTTTCACCTCAAGCTTTCCTCAGGTCGGTTCTAGTGGTTTACATCCACTTGCTCACTTATACTTTGTTTTCCAAAAACTGTTTTTAAAGAAAATTCTTCTCCTGTTAGGACTAAGCAATTTGAAATAAGTTCCCTCTCCAGAAAGTGAATCATGCTTTCTCTTTACTCAGGGTTTCCATTGATGTTTCCCAATTTAGAATCTATTTTTGGTGTGAAAGTTTTTGCAAAACAGAGATTTTGAAGACATGAGAAAGAATAGCCCACCCCAAACTTAAAACATGCTTTGTCCCCAAAGCATAAATAAAATAGAAGTAGGATGAAAACTTCCCTGATCAATCTGGATGTGCCTGCAGTGGAACTTTTCGTTTCTGAGCTCTGGATTGGTTGTTCTTCAATGAGACTGGCGCGGTAGCGCCAGATTTTGGTGCAGACGCGCCGGGTAAATCAATCAAATATCAGCATCCTAAATGTGTTTTTGAAAATTTCCTCTTTGAACATGGTTCTATCAGTTGGGTATAGATGCTGATTGGGTTACCACACATTTTCATTGGAGAAATCATGCTTTGGGAAAGATAGTGAGAGTGCAAAATATCATGTCATCAATATGAATGGAGATTGAGTACATATCAATGAACGTTGCAGTCAAAAATCACTCTAAGACATCTGATACACAGACACCAAAGCATATTCTCCCAGAGGAGAGACTGATTCAGACATGAGGCTCAGAATAGTTCTCTGGGCTGGCGCGGTGGTGCCAGTTTTGCCGCGGTAGCGCTAGTTTCAAAAATTTTGTAGGTTTAATTTTTTTTTTATTTTTTTTTGTTTTTTTTTTCTATTTATGGTAAAGAATTTAAACGCTTTACAGCCTGATTCTATCCTACTCATGCTGAATCAATCAACTAATCATGCAAAGTCCTAATAGTTCACAAAAAATTACAAAATCCATGAAATTTCAATGCAGTCCTATTTAAAGCAAGTAAATGAGTTCTGGTTTATAGTCCCAGCTCGACTTTGTGACTCTTTCTAGTCAGATAGGATGGTGAAGGTTCTTTCCTGATGGAAATTAAGAGTGATGTATCTTTTAAGCCTTTGTCCATTCACAATAAAGGTGGATTGATCTTTTGGATTTCTGATTTCCACTACCCCTGATTTTAACACTCTTTCCACAGAAAAAGGACCAGTCCATTTAGATCTGAGTTTACCAGGGAACAACCTAAGTCTGCTGTTAAACAAGAGGACTAGTTGACCAGGTTGAAATTCCTTGGGTAAGATGTGCTCATCATGCCATTTTTTAGTTTTTTCTTTGTACATCTTGGCATTCTCATAGGACTAGTACCTAAGCTCATCTAGTGTTTTTAGTTGTAGCAGTCTATTCTCTCCAGTAGCCTTGATATCAAAATTTAAAAACTTGGTTGCCCAATATGCCTTATACACTAATTCCAAAGAGAGATGACATGCCTTACCATAAACCAGCCTATAGGGGGTCATGCCTATTGGGGTTTTGAAAGTTGTCCTATAGGCCCACAATGCATCATTTAGCTTGGTTTTCCAATCTCTTCTAGAAGTGTTAACAATTTTTTCCAGAATTCTCTTGATTTCTCTATTGGACACTTCTACTTGGCCACTTGTTTGGGCATGGTATGGGGTGGCTACTTTGTGGGTGACTCCATATTTTTTCAACAAGTTTTTAAAAGGAGTGTTGCAAAAATGCTTTTGCCCATCACTGATGATAGCTCTAGGAGTGCCAAAACGATAGAAAATATTCTTTTTCAAAAATTCAATGACAACCTTGGCATCATTAGTTCTGGTTGCTATGGCCGCTACCCATCTTACATAATCTACGGCCACCAGAATGTACTCATACCCAAAAGAAGGTGGAAAGGGTCCCACGAAGTCAATGCCCCAAACATCAAAATATTCACATTCAAGAATACTATTTAAAGGCATTTCATTCCTTCTAGAGATGTTACCTGTCCTTTGACACCTATCACATGCTTGGACATAGCTCTTTGCATCTCGAAAAAGTGTTGGCCAAAAGAATCCAGATTGCAATGCCTTTGTTGCTGTTCGGTTTGCACTGTGATGGCCACCAACCTCTTTGTCATGGCAATGGCTGAGAATGAGTGGAGCTTCTTCCTCTTTCACACACCTTCTAATGACTTGATCCGGGTATAATTTGTTGAGGAATGGATCCTCCCAATATTAGTGTTTTGAATCTGCCATCAACTTCTTCCTTTGCTGGTATGTGAAGTGCTTTGCTACCCATTTGCTTCAAACAAAATTAGCAATATCAGGAAACCATGGTACTTTTGAAATATTTACCTGGAAAATCAGTTCATCCGGAAAGAGTTCTGAAACTTTTCCTTCTTTATTTTTTGCCGCCAGCCTTGAGAGGTGATCTGCTAGCACATTTTTAGCTCCTTTCTTGTCCTTGATTTCAATATCAAATTCTTGGAGAAGAAGGATCCATCTGATCAGTCTTGGTTTGGAATCCTTCTTTGCAAATAAGTATCTAAGGGCTGCATGGTCAGTCCAAACAATGACCTTTGAACCAATGAGTTATGATCTAAATTTTTCAAATGCAAAAACCACAATCATAAGTTCTTTCTCAGTGGTGGTGCAAATCAATTGAGGACCAGTGAGTGTGTGACTAGGATAGGAAATTGTGTGGAAAACTTTATCTTTTCTTTGGCCAAGGGCTGCCCCTAAAGCAAAATCACTTGCATCACACATGAGTTCAAAAGGAAGGTTCCAATCAGGTGAGACAATGATGCGGGCAGAGATTATTTTTTGTTTCAGAAGATGAAAGAAATGCAAGCAATCATTACTGAAATCAAATATGACATCATTCGAAAACAAGTGTGACAAAGGTTTTGCAATTTTGGAAAAATCTTTTATAAACCTTCTATAAAAACCTGTATGACCTAGAAAACTCCTAATGGCCTTGACTGAAGTGGGTGGAGGTAGCTTTTCAATTACTTCTATTTTTGCCTTGTCTACCTCTATCCCCTTTTCTGAGATTTTGAGGCCAAGAACAATCCCCTCTCTTACCATGAAGTGACACTTTTCCCAATTTAGGACTAGTTTCGTTTCTTCACACCTTTTGAGAGCAAGCTCTAAGTGCTGCAAACAAGTTTCAAATGTTTGTCCAGAAATTGTAAAATCATCCATAAAGATTTCCATCATCTTGCCTATCATATCATGAAATAAAGCCATCATGCATCTTTGAAAAGTGGCTGGTGCATTGCACAAGCCAAAGGGCATTCTCCTATATGCAAAGGTTCCTTATGGGCATGTGAAGGTTGTCTTTTCCTAGTCTTCAGGTGCTATTGGTATCTGAAAGTATCCTGAATAACCATATAGGAAACAATAAAATTTATTTTCAGCATGCCTTTCATGCATTTGATCAATGAATTGTAAAGGAAAATGATCTTTTCTAGTGGCTGCATTCAATTTCCTATAGTCTATGCATACCCTCCAACCCGTGACTGTCCTAGTGGGGATCAGTTCATTATTTTTATTGTAAATGATAGTGGTACCCCCCTTTTTAGGAACAACTTGAACATGACTTACACATGCACTATCAGAAATAGGATAGATAATACCTGCGTCCAAGAGTTTGATCACCTCCTTTTTCACTACCTCTTGCAATTTAGGGTTCAACCTTCTTTGTGGTTGGATGCTGGCCCTGTAATTGTCCTCCATCAAGATTCGATGTGTGCAAATGGTGGGGTTGATTCCTTCAATGTCTGCTAATGACCAGCCTATTGACTTCTTGTGTTTGGACAGCACTTCAGTGAGCATTTTCTCCTCCAAACCTGTCAAACACGAAGAAATAATTACTGGTTTAGCATTCTCTTCAAGGAAAACATATTTCAAATTATTAGGAAGGGGTTTGAGTTAAGGTTTGGGAGCTTCTTGAGCCCCTTGTTCTTTTATTCCTTCCTCTTTGCTTTCAGCCTCCTCTCTTGTCATGATGAGATCTTCATCTTCCTTCTCCTCTGAATTGACTAGGCCTCCTTCTTTTGCTGCTTCAATCCTTACTTCTTCTTCAATTTCTGCTATACAAGAATCAATCACATCAATACTCAAACAGAAATCATCATGTGGGATGGCTGGTTGTTTCATGGCTTCTTTTATATTAAAACTTATTGTATCATTGTTAAGCCTTAAGGTTAGATTCCCTTGCTTGCAATCAGTAGCCAAGAATGGTCTGCCAAGAATTATAGGCAGGTTCTTGTCTACTTCCATGTCTAAAACTACACAATTGCAGGGATATATAAAATCTTAAATTTTCACCAACACATCCTCCATCACTCATTCTGGTATTTTGGTTGATCTATCTACAAATTGAAGAGTGATTCCAGTCTCTTGAGGTTCTCCAAGCTTTAAATACCTGCAAAGAGACAATGGCATTATATTAACACTTGCTCCCAAATCACATAATGCATTTGCAAATTTATTAGAACCAATTTCACAAGGTATTGTAAAACTCCTTGGATATTTCAATTTTGTTGGAAGCTCATTCTTCAAGATTGCACTACAATTTTTATTTAGCACAATCGTACCTTGCTCCTCCATCTTCCTTTTTCCGGATAGGATCTCTTTAAGAAGCTGGCCATAAAGGGGCATTTGCTTTACTGCCTCAAGAAGTGGGATGTGAATCTTAAAATTCTTAAAGGTTTCTAGAAACCTAGCAAAGCTACTTTCTAGAATGTCTATTTTAGCTCTACTTGGATAAGACAGATGTCTTATATCAATATCAGTAATAGGAAGTGCATCCTTACCTTTTTTCTTCCTTGGAGAAGCTGGTGGACTTACCTTTTCTTTTTCTTGCTCTTCTTCTTCTTTCTGGTTTTTCTCTTCTTCCATGGCTGGTTGTTCTTTTTGTTGGAGCTCCAACCAAAAGAAATCAGAAGTGGAAAGATTCTCGAGGAGCTCCAACCAAAAGAACAACCAGCCATGGAAGAAGAGAAAAACCAGAAAGGAGAAGAAGAGCAAGAAAAAGAAAAGGTAAGTCCACCAGCTTCTCCAAGGAAGAAAAAAGGTAAGGATGCACTTCCTATTACTGATATTGATATAAGACATCTGCCTTATCCAAGTAGAGCTAAAACAGACATTCCAGAAAGTAGCTTCGTTTGGTTTCTAGAAACCTTTAAAAATTTGAAGATTCACATCCCACTTCTTGAGGCAGTAAAGCAAATGCCCCTTTATGGCAAGTTTATTAAAGAGATCCTATCCGGAAAAAGGAAGATAGAGGAGCAAGGTATGGTTGTGCTGAATGAAAATTGTAGTGCAATCTTGAAGAATGAGCTTCCAACAAAATTAAAAGATCCAGGGAGTTTTACAATACCTTGTGAAATTGGTTCTAATAAATTTGCAAATGCTTTATGTGATTTGGGAGCAAGTGTTAATCTAATGCCATTGTCTCTTTGCAGGTATTTAAAGCTTGGAGAACCTCAAGAGACTGGAATCACTCTTCAATTTGCAGATAGATCAACCAAAATACCAGAAGGAGTGATGGAGGATGTGTTGGTGAAAATTCAAGATTTTATGTATCCCTGCGATTGTGTAGTTTTAGACATGGAAGTGGACAAGAACCTGCCTATAATTCTTGGCAGACCATTCTTGGCTACTGCTGGTGCTATAATTGATTGCAAGCAAGGGAATCTAACCTTAAGGCTTAACAATGATACAATAAGTTTTAATATAAAAGAAGCCATGAAACAACCAGCCCTCCCACATGACGATTTTTGTTTGAGTATTGATGTGATTGATTTTTGTATAGTAGAAACTGAAGAAGAAGCAAGGATTGAAGCAGCGAACGAAGGATGCCTAGTCAATTTAGAGGAGAAGGAAGATGAAGATCTCATCATGACAAGAGAGGAGGGTGAAAGTAAGGAGGAAGGCATAAAAGAACAAGGGGCTCAAGAAGCTCCCAAACCTGAACTCAAACCCCTTCCTAATAATTTGAAATATGTTTTCCTTGAAGAGAATGCTAAACCAGTGATTATTTCTTTGTGTTTGACAGGTTTGGAGGAGAAAATGCTCACTGAAGTGCTGTCCAAACACAAGAAGGCAATAGGCTGGTCATTAGCAGACATTGAAGGAATCACCCCCACCATTTACACACATAGAATCTTGATGGAGGACAATTATAAGACCAGCATTCAACCACAAAGAAGGCTGAACCCTACATTGCAAGAGGTAGTGAAAAAGGAGGTGATCAAACTCTTGGACGCAGTATTATCTATCCTATTTATGATAGTGCATGTGTAAGTCATGTTCAAGTTGTTCCTAAAAAGGGGGGTACCACTGTCATTTGCAATAAAAATAATGAACTGATCCCCACTAGGACAGTCACGGGTTGGAGGGTATGCATAGACTATAGGAAATTGAATGCAGCCACTAGGAAAGATCATTTTCGTTTACCATTCATTGATCAAATGCATGAAAGGCTTGCTGGAAATAAATTTTATTGTTTCCTGGATGGTTATTCAGGATACTTTCAGATACCTATAGCACCCGAAGACCAGGAAAAGACCATCTTCACATGCCCATATGGAACCTTTGCATATAGGAGAATGCCCTTTGGCTTGTGCAATGCACCAACCACTTTTCAAAGATGCATGATGGCGTTATTTCATGATATGATAGGCAAGATGATGAAAATCTTTATGGATGATTTTGCAATTTATGGACTAACATTTAAAACTTGTTTGCAACACTTAGAGCTTGCTCTCAAAAGGTGTGAAGAAAAGAAACTAGTCCTAAATTGGGAAAAGTGTCACTTCATGGTAAGCAAGGGGATTGTTCTTGGCCTCAAAATCTCAGAAAAGGGGATAGAGGTAGACAATGTGAAAATAGAAGTAATTGAAAAGCTACCTCCACCCACTTCAGTCAAGGTCATTAAGAGTTTTCTAGGCCATGCAGGTTTTTATAGAAGGTTTATAAAAGATTTTTCCAAAATTGCAAAACCTTTGTCACACTTGCTTTCGAATGATGTCATATTTGATTTCAGTAATGATTGCTTGCATGCCTTTCATCTTCTGAAACAAAAATTAATCTCTGTCCCCATCATTGTCTCACCTGGTTGGAACCTACCTTTTGAACTCATGTGTGATGCAACTGATTTTGCTTTAGGGGTTGCCCTTGGCTAAAGAAAAGATAAAGTTTTCCACACAATTTCCTATTCTAGTCACACACTCACTGGTCCTCAATTGAATTGTACCACCCCTGAGAAAGAACTTATGGCTGTGTTTTTTGTACTTAAAAAATTTAGATTATATGTCATTGGTTCAAAGGTTATTGTTTGGACTGTCCATGCAGCCCTTAGATACTTATTTGCAAAGAAGGATTCCAAACCAAGACTGATCAGATGGATCCTTCTTCTCCAAGAATTTGATATTGAAATCAAGGACAAGAAAGGAGCTAAAAATGTGGTAGCAGATCACCTCTCAAGGCTGGAGGCAAAAAATAAAGAAGGAGAAATTTCAGAACTCTTTCCGGATGAACCAGGTAAATATTTCAAAAGTACCATGGTTTCCTGATATTGCTAATTTTGTTTGCAGCAAATGGGTACCAAATCACTTCACATACCAACAAAGGAAGAAGTTGATGGCAGATTCAAAACACTACTATTGGGAGGACCCATTCCTCTTCAAATTATGCCTGGATCAAGTCATTAGAAGGTGTGTGAAAGAGGAAGAAGCTCCACTCATTCTCAGCCTTTGCCATGACAAGGAGGTTGGTGGCCATCACAGTGCAAACCGAACAACAGCAAAGGTATTGCAATCTGGATTCTTTTGGCCAACACTTTTTTGAGATGCAAAGAGGTATGTCCAAGCATGTGATAGGTGTCAAAGGACAGGTAACATCTCTAGAAGGAATAAATGCCTTTAAATAATATTCTTGAATGTGAATGTTTTGATGTTTGGGGCATTGACTTCATGGGACCCTTTCCACCTTCTTTTGGGTATGAGTACATTCTGGTGGCACTAGATTATGTAACAAGATGGGTAGAGGCCATAGCAACCAGAACTAATGATGCCAAGGTTGTCATTGAATTTTTGAAAAAGTATATTTTCTGTCGTTTTGGCACTCCTAGAGCTATCATCAGTGATGGGGGAAAGCATTTTTGCAACACTCCTTTTAAAAACTTGTTAAAAATTTATGGCGTCAGCCACAAAGTAGCCACCCCATACCATGCCCAAACAAGTGGCCTAGAAGAAGTGTCCAATAGAGAAATCAAGAGAATTCTGGAAAAAACTGTTAACACTTCAAGAAGAGATTGGAAAACCAAGCTAGATGATGCATTGTGGGCCTATAGGACAACTTTCAAAACCCCAATAGGCATGACCCCCTATAGGCTGGCATATGGTAAGGCATGTCATCTCTCTTTGGAATTAGAGTATAAGGCATATTGGGCAACCAAGTTTTTAAATTTTGATATCAAGGCTACTGGAGAGAATAGACTGCTGCAACTAAATGCACTAGATGAGCTTAGGTACTGGTCCAATGAGAAGGCCAAGATGCACAAAGAAAAAACTAAAAAATGCCATGATGAGCACATCTTACCCAAGGAATTTCAACCTGGTCAACTTGTCCTCTTGTTTAACAGCAGACTTAGGTTGTTCACTGGTAAACTCAGATCTAAATGGACTGGTCCTTTTTCTCTTGAAAGAGTATTAAAATCAGGGGCAGTGGAAATCAGAAATCCAAAAGATCAATCCACCTTTATTGTGAATGGACAAAGGCTTAAAAGATACATCTCTCATGATTTCCATAAGGAAAGAACCTTCACCATCCTATCTGACTAGAAAGAGTCACAAAGTCGAGCTGGGACTATAAACCAGAACTCATTTACTTGCTTGAAACAGGACTGCTTTGAAATTTCATGGATTTTGCAATTTTTTGTGAACTATTAGGACTTTGCATGATTAGTTGATTGATTCTGCATGAGTAGGATAGAATTAGGCTATAAAGCGTTTTAATTCTTTACTATAAATAGAAAAAAAATAAAAAAAAATAAAAAAAAATTAAACCTACAATATTTTTGAAACTAGCGCTACCGCGCCAAAACTGGCGCCACCGCTCCAGTCCAGAGAACAATTCTGAGTCTCATGTCTGAATCAGTCTCTCCTATGGGAGATTATGATTTGGTGTCTGTGTATTGGATGTCTTATAGAGATTTTTGACTGCAACGTTCATTGATATGTACTCAATCTCCATTCATATTGACGACATGATATTTTGCCCTCTCACTATGTTTCCCAAAGCATGATTTCTCCAATGAAAATGTGTGGTAACCCAATCAGCATCTATACCCAACTGATAGAACCATGTTCAAAGAGGAAATTTTCAAAAACACATTTAGGATGTTGATATTTGATTGATTTACTCCGCGCGTCCGCACCAAAATCTGGCGCTACCGCGCCAGTCTCATTGAAGAACAACCAATCCAGAGCTCAGAAATGGAAAGTTCCACTGCAGGCACAACCAGATTGATCAGGGAAGTTTTCATCCTACTTCTATTTTATTTATGCTTTGGGGACAAAGCATGTTTTAAGTTTGGGGTGGGCTATTCTTTCTTCATGTCTTCAAAATCTCTGTTTTCAAAAACTTTCACACCAGAAATAGATTCTAAATTGGGAAACATCAATGGAGACCCTGAGTAAAGAGAAAGCATGATTCACTTTCTGGAGAGGGAACTTATTTCAAATTACTTAGTCCTAACAGGAGAAGAATTTTCTTTAAAAACAGTTTTTGGAAAACAAAGTATAAGTGAGCAAGTGGATGTAAACCACTAGAACCGACCTGAGGAAAGCTTGAGGCGAAACAAAGAAAGATTTTCAAATATCCTGAAAAGATTTAGGCACTTGTTTTCAATCGTTTGAGCCTTTTTCAAGCCACCCACTAGAATGCACAAGATGCATCGCTTTTTGTCAAACACCTTGAGCCAACAAGATCTCTGTTTTATTTCAAATCCCACATCACATGAACCAGCCTTGTTTGAAAAAACAACTTGTTTCTTATTGACCTATATCTCTCCAATTTATTGAAGTGTTCTGTTTGAATGAGCATGGACAAAAATCTGAAGTTATAAGGAAGGATGAACGAAAGGTATTGTATTTCTTTGAAAAAATAGGGAGGGGGGAATAAGATGGAGGCTAAGTCAGGAGATAGGCCACCTTGTGTGTGCACCGGGTCTTGGGCCTCAGCAAGCTTAGGGACTCTGAGTCAACCGGCAAGGTAAGGTGGACTCCAGGCAAAGCCAAAGAAAAAAAAAAAAAAAAAAGGTTATGGGTTAGTAAGGAGAAAGGCCACCTCTTGTGTGCACCGGGTCTCAGGCCTCAGCAAGCTTAGGGACTTTGAGTAAACTGTCGAGGTAAGCTAGACTCTGGACAAACTCAAGGAAAAGGATACATGAGAAGGAAAGGAAGAAGAAAAGAATATGGGATCAATGCAAGAAAACAAGTTTGGGGTGGAAAAACTTGGAGAAGGATCATAAAAATTCATGCTTAGAAATGATGGAACATGGATATGAGGAGGAGGATAAAACAAAAAAAAACGCTTACAACTTTCATCATACCCATTACCCATGCCCCATTACAACCTAGAAAAGTCCTATTGATCAGGATTATGGAATCCTTCAAGTTAGTGGAGAGTGGACTGAGGGTTGGCTTATGGAGTTCACTGAGACTTCTCACTTGTACGGGGTAAGGATCTTTGAAAAATTAAAGAAAAATTTGAATTCTCTTTTGACTTAAGCAAGGAGAATCATCACTAGGAAAGGAGTGAATCAACCATGTTGAAACTGGTAATGAGGGAGTGCCACTGATCTTTTCTCAATCTCTGTACACTTATCTGGTTGTTTCTTTCAGAATTTGCTCGAGGACGAGCAAAGGTTTAAATTTGGAGTTGTGATAAGTGTCTAAAAGACACTATGCTTAGGCATGAAAATTGATTGAAATATCTAATTCTGAGTTAATTCCGAGTAAAGAATCAACATATATGACTCAGTTTTATGTCCTCTGCCCCAGGTACCCAATGGAAGGACAAAATCTGGATTTGGAGTAAAAACGAAGGGAAAATGAGCAAAAGAGGCCAGAAAGAAGGATGGCGCGTCCGCGCTAGAATCGGCGCCACCGCGCCAGATAAATATGCAAAAATTATAAATAATGAAAAAAAATTCCCAACGACTTAACGGTCAAGAAAGCCAATGATTGGGGAATGTGAAATGGCGCGACTGCGCCATCTGAGGGCGCTACTGCGGCAAAGAGCTGGCGCTACCGAACCCAGAGACAGTATGGACGCGCCAAATAGTGCTGAAGAAGGAAAGAGAAATTGTCGTTCTAGGAAGCAAGAAAAGTCTAAGTAGTGGTGCTGCCACACCACTTCTACAGCAAAATATGGCGCGATCGCTCCAAGAAGTCTCCTATTTCAGCTCAATTTCGAAGGCCGTTTCCAAACATAGAAAGCACGCTGCTCCAGTAGCGCGACCGCGCCAGATTCTGGCTTATTTTTGCCGCGACCGCGTCGATGACTCAGTAACATAAAGTCGCAAAAATCTCGGGATCCTGACATTCAATCAAGCCTAAGCTTGGGAAATGAAGTCCTAAGTGTCTTAGGAAGGTATCCACGAAGATTTTAAGGAATTATATTCTAGTTTTAAGTGCTTTGAATAACCAAGAAGTGAAGATCAATTCAAAGAAGGAAACTGCTGCCAGAAGGAGAAGTTGAATCCGAAATTTATGAAGAACATATCTGAAGTTCCCGTGTTCCAATTGAAGCCAAATTTGGACTGAAGATTCCTGAGGATATTGAGGATGAGATCACGAAAATTCAGGCAAGCCCAAGTCGGGATACTCAAGTTTCATATCTTCAAAGTGGTGGACCCAGTGCTGGAATTGGCAGCAGAATCAAGCAACTTCCTCACATCATATCTCGAGTTTTCCAACTCAGATTGAACTCAAATTTCGTGAGCAAGGCAATGACCCTTGAAGGAAGATTCGTATGTAATTTCAGCCAATTATGAGGTCAGAAAGGCATAATTCATACCCCTGGACAGAGACAAATTTACAAGGCCTGGACAGCAGGACAAGTATAAATAGGGGTCCGAGGCAGAGCACTGATCATCCAGTTTTGTATTCAAGATTTAGTTTCTACATTCAGTTTGAGTTTAAGTTCTGCTTTATTCATTAGTTAGAGAGAGAAGAAGCTAGAGGAAGTCTTACACGACCTCTGGCCACTTTGAGGAAGAAGGTGAAGATTTCAGCTAAAGGAGCAAGGGTGACTAGGAGCAGTCCTCTTCAAGGAGTTTCTGTGCTTATTTGTCTTTATTTCTTATGGCTGTTGTCAAAACCATGTTGTGTGTTTTTATTTCCAGTATGGAGTAGTCATTTTTAGTTGGGAGTCAATGACTCCCTAGGCATGTAATGAGATTGATACTTTATATCTATTTGGTTTTCAATTTGGTGTATGAATGAGTTCTTCTTGTTGTTAATTCCTGATGCATACTTGCTATTTGGCTATGTACGGGTTATAAGGTGATGCTGGGCTTAAGGTAAGACATGTTGATAGGATTTTACAATTTTTTATGAGTTTATGCACTAGGTAGATCACTAATCCTTGGGTTAATCCTCGACCTTAAAGTAATACCCTGTTGGATTAGTTGAGCTGCCTATGACATAAGAGCTTCATGTTTATGCTGTCAAGTAGAGTAGATTATGCCGGCTGATAAGTGTCAAAAAGACACTTATTTATGCATGAATTATTGATCATAAATTCCTAATTTGAGTTGATTATAAGCATGAAAGTGACAAATATAACTCAAATACATGTTTTGTGTCTTAGGTACCCGGTAAAAGAAGAAAATATGGATTCTGAGTGAAAATGAAGGAAAAATGAGCAAAATAGAGCCTAAAAGGGAATGGCGCGACCGCGCCGAGAAAATAAGCGAAAATTCCAATAAATCCTGGAAATTCCCAACGGCTAGTATGGCTGAAAAGAGGACAGTTCGTGAATGTGAAATCGCTCGACCGCGCCCCACGAGGGCACTACCACGCCAGGAAGATGGCGCTACCTGAGGCGCTGGTGTGCCAGACTGTTGCCTTTCAAAGAGTTCAAGTTCTATTTCGGGAAGTCGGCAAAGAGTCTAAGGAGTGGCGCTACCGCGCCCGTTCTATAACATAAAGTCGGCAATGAACTCAGTTTCTAAAACAAAAGCAGGATATTGTATTGCTATAAACTTCAGAATTCAAACATAAAATAGCTAGAAGTTTATGACTTCCCCAACAAAGAGAGACTACTCCATGCTAGTAGAATAAACACACAAAGAGGAATTAATTACAGCTATGAAAACAAGCAGAAAATTAAGTACAGAAAACCTCCTTTTGAGGACTGCCCTTAGCTTCAACTCCTCCTTGACTGAAATCTCTTCCTGCTTTCTCTCTCTCTCTCTCAACTCCACAATAACAAAAAGAACACGAAATTAAACTAAAAACAAGACTTAGAACTCTGGAAAACTGGATGCCTTGCTCTCTGCCTCAGACCTCTATATATACTTATTCTGCTGCCCAGGCCTTGTAAATTGCTCTCTGTCCAGGGGTATGAATTATGCTTTTCCGACCTCAGAATTGACTAAAATTACATACGAACCTTCCTTCTGAGGTACTTGCCTTGCTCACGAAATTTGAGTTCAATCTGAGTTGGGAAACTCGAGATATGATGAGAAGAAGTTGCTTGATTCGGCTGCCAATTCCAGCACTGGGTCCACCACTTTGGAGATGTGAAACTCGAGAAGCCCGGCTTGGATTGGCCTGAATTTTCGTGATATGAATCTCAGTAGCACCAGGAATCTTTGTTCCAAATTTGGCTTCAATTGGAATACTGGAACTCTAGATATAGCTCTCTTAAAACTCGGATTTTCTCTTCTCCTTCTGCCAGCAGTTTCCTTCTTTGTATGGAACTTCTCCTTTCTTGATCATTCAATGCACCTAGACTCGAGCAATATTCCGTAAAATCTTCGTGGATACCTTCCTTACACAATTAGGACTTCTTCTCTCAAGTTTGGGTTTGATTGGTAGTCAGAATCCCGAGATTTTCGTAATTTACGTTTGCTGAGGCATCGGCGCGGTCGCGCCACTGGAGCAGAAATTTGTCTAAGTCAGGAAAACGGCCTTCGGGTTCCAAATGAGGAAGGACTCTTCATGGCGCGGTCACGCCACTTTATGGTATAGAACGGGCGCGGTAGCGCCACTCCTCAGACTCTTTGCCGACTTCCCGAAATAGAACTTGAACTCTTTGAAAGGCAACAGTCTGGCGCGCCAGTGCCTCAGGTAGCGCCATCTTCCTGACGCGGTCGCGCCCTCGTGGGGCGCGGTCGCGCAATTTCACATTCACGAACTGTCCTCTTTTCAGCCATACTAGCCGTTGGGAATTTCCATGATTTATTTGAATTTTTGCTTATTTTTTTGGCGCAGTCGCGCCATTTCCTTTTTGGCTCTATTTTGCTCATTTTTCTTTTCTTTTTACTCAGACTCCAGATTTTCTTCTTTTACCGGGTACCTGAGACACAAAACATGTATTTGAGTTATATTTGTCACTTTCATGCTCATAATCAACTCAAATTAGGAATTTATGATCAATAATTCATGCATAAATAAGTGTCTTTTGGACACTTATCACCGGCTAGTTTGCTCTAGGAGAAAGAAAAAGGTGATGGCGATGCGGATTGTAGCCATGGTTTTATAAGCTTGTCAGAAATTGATTTCCAAAACATCATCTCTATTCAATTTCAGAAGTGTCTAGGGAGAGAATTGGATTCCCAACGTCTTCTCTCATCATTGAAATTCCTCAATGGCTTTTCTCAACAGTTTTCAAATACAGATTTAGTTTAATTCTCTCTTTTTCAAATCAGGATTCTCAAACTTTAGATTTTTATTCAGAAAACAGTTAACTGTTGGCTTGGTCCTTGTGGGACGATATTCGGACTTGCATAAAGTCTATATTACATTGATTAGTCCTCTTGCTAGTGATTAGCTAGGATCGCCCCGCCGCGACTGCAAGCTCAACTACTGGAGCTCACGGACTCGCTGCCGCATCTCCGGCCAACAGCCGCGCTCCTACCTCTCCACCACCGACCACTCGCCCAGTAACAAGAGCTCTGGCCAGTAGGTAGTCCATCGGACAGGCTCCCTTCATGCGTGACGCGCGCCGTCCAAGTGCCGTCTCCGTACCACAGGCTGCCGCGGCCTCTGCAAAAGCCACCCCAGCCTCCGCAAAACTGATGCCAGCAATGACTAAACCAACATATTTGGCCGTCGCTGTATCTCCTCCTCCTCGCAGCCCGACTGTCAGCCCAGCACAGTCGCCGCCTTTGCGGAGAAGCTCCATCGTTCCCACCCTGGTGCAACGATACGAGCAACACCGGGGCATCTCATCCTCCCCCGCGGTAAGAACATCATCGGCCTCCTCCGTACAGAGAGCGACGGCGACAGACACCTCACCGGTCGTGTTGGTCTCGCACGACCTCTTGGCCACACTTAACGCAACAGCGGGACCACCACCCATCCGCTCACCTCGGCAACCTCCCTTGTTGCAACATCACCCATTCCATCTCACCGACTCTCACCGGTGGCTTCCACCGAAAGCCAGTCACCTCACAGAGCCATTTTCCGCGATCAACCTGCGACTGGCCCTTTTGACCGGTCACACACAGCGATCTCCTCTCCGACACCGACGGCCACCTCTCCGATGCGGTCGCCGGTAACAACTTCATCACGGCAAGTCTTGCCGGAGACAAATCCTCTGGCGCAAACTGTCAAAATGGCCGCAATGACAACTTTGGCTAAAACAGTCGAAGAACAGTTAGCCGAATTGCAGGCCGCGCTAAAGGAGCAGAGTGAATAGCTGCGCATCAAAGACGCCCAACTTGCTGCTCGCGACGCCCAGATATCGAGAATACTGGACCGGATCGAGATGGGCGCAACTGCGAACAACACTGGCAGCATCTCTCAAGAAGTCGACCAAAATCGGGCGACTACCAGTGGCTCAGCCGAACCACTGCCAGAAGATCATTCATCCGACGACGAGGTGCCGCCCGTCGCACCAGTGACCGTTCGCAGAGGCCCAGCCGAAGTGGATCTTTCCGCCCTCACGCTTGACGCCGTCATCGAGCTCATCAACCGCTCGGTACGGAACAGCGCCGTCGACCACAAATCAGTCGCTTACAAAATGCCATATAGACATAGAATCCAGAATATCCCGATACAAATTGGTTACCATCCCCCGAAGTTTCAACAATTTAATGGTGACGGGCACCCCAAATAGCACGTCACTCACTTTATTGAAACTTGCAACAACACCGACACCGACGGCGATCTGAAGGTCAAAAAATTCGGCCAGTCACTGAAGGGCAATGCTTTTGACTGGTACATTGAGCTACCCAGGAGTCTATCGACAGCTGGGAACAGTTGGAGTGCGAGTTCCTCAGTCGTTTCTATAGCACTCGGCGCACCGTCACACTGCTGGAGATCGCCAATCTCAAGCAAAAGAAAGGAGAGAAGGTGGTCAATTACATAAATCGATGGAGAAACCTGAGCTTAAACTGTAAAGAAAGCTCAAACCTCTCCCTCGAAGCCGAGATCGAGATTTGCTCGCGAGGGATGCTGTGGGAACTCCTGCTCTATATTCGCAGCCGGAGTCCAAACGATTTCCAAGAACTCGCAATAGAAGCTAACAATTTGGAGAATCTGATAGAAGAATGAGGAGAAGAAGGATCCTCTTCTGCCGACCCTCGCAAAAAGAGGAAGGCACCAGCCACGGCTGCACCGAAAGAGACGAAAGAGAAAACAAAATCCTCTTTCACGACGAATACTTTCGAGCCTATCAGGGTCGGAAGCAAAGTCAAGGCAACCTACCTCCCACGATAACTAACTGGGGGCGCCTACAAGAAGCTGTCACTGGAGGAACGACAGGCAAAGACTTATCCCTTTGCCGACGCAGACGTTCCCATCATGCTCGACTAACTCGACAACCAGCTGCTGAGGCTGCCAGAAATCAAAAGGTCTGACGATCAATCCAAGAGTAAGGATCCGAATTTTTGCAAATACCATCGGTTGGTTGGGCATTCGACGGAGAAATGCTTCGTCTTGAAGGATGGCATCATGGAGCTGGCGGCTCAAGGCCGCATCGAAATTGGAGCTGAAAATACAGCCTTCTCACATGCCATCTCCATCCAAGCCGAGCCAAATCGGCGAACTCGGCCAAACAAGAAGCAGGTCACAAAGAAGGAGTACCGTCCAAAATCCGGTCCCCCCAGCCGACCGCACAACAACAACAGACGACCACCGGCAAAGGTCGCACCAAAACCGTCACCCCGCGAACTAGTTGTTGTCGACGCAAAGGGGAGGATCCTGGTCACGCGGAGAAAGAAGCCTGTTCGAGATCTCGAACCGACGCCGGCGAACACCAGAACAAAAGCGAAGTGGTCAAACAAGAA
Organism: Aristolochia fimbriata; assembly: GCA_019845555.1. Lineage (NCBI taxonomy): Eukaryota > Viridiplantae > Streptophyta > Magnoliopsida > Piperales > Aristolochiaceae > Aristolochia > Aristolochia fimbriata. The sequence continues at coordinate 23,649,457 of CM034078.1, forward strand.
AGCCGCAAAGCGCCAAAGAAAAGCTCATAGGACTGATGATAAGTGTCCAAAAGACACTTATTTATGCATGATTTGATGAGCATAAACTCCCATTTTGAGTTAATTATTAGCATGAAAATGACTTATATAATTCAATTCTACGTTTTGTGTCTCAGGTACCTGAAGGAAGAAGAAAATCTGAATTCTGAGCGAAATTGAAGCAGAAAGGAGCAAAAAGAGCCAAAAAATGAAACGGCGCAACCGCGCCGGTAAAATGTGCAAAAATTCGAATAAATCCCAAAAATCCCAATGGCTAGCAAAGCCACATAGAAGACAACTCCAGAATGTGAAACTGCGTGACCGCGCCCCTCGATGGCGCTACCGCGCCATGAAGATGGCGCTAAATTTGGCGCGCCGCCCAGTTTCCATATAGAGTTCAAAGTGCAATTTCGGGAAGTCGGCAAAGAGTCTAAGGAGTGGCGCAACCGCGCCAGTTCAACAGAATAAAACGGCGCGACCGCACCATGAAGAGTCCTTCCTCATATGGAACCCGAAGGCCGTTCCCAGACTTAGACAAAAATTCTGTTCCTGTGGCGCGACCTCGCCAAAATAAAGTACAATTCGGCGCGACCGCGTCGATGACTCGGCATACGAAAACTTCAGAATTCTCAGCATCCTGACAACCAATCAAGCCCAAACTTGGGAGAAGGAGTCCTAAATGCCGAAGGAAGGTATCCACGATGATCATAAGGAAGTTTGCTCGAGTCCAGGTGCATTGAATGAGCAGAAAGAGAAGTTCAAGGTAGAGAAGGAAACTGCTGCCAGAAAAGGAGGAAAAATCCGAGTTTTAAGAGGAGGATAACTGGAGTTCCCTATTCCCAATTGAAGGCAAACTTGGAACGAAGATTCCTGGTACTACTGAGGATCACATCACTAAAATTTAGGCCAATCCAAGCCGGGCTTCTCAAGTTTCACATCTCCAAAGTGGTGGACCCAGTGCAGAAATTCGCAGCAGAAACCATGCAACTTCTTCTCTTCATATCTTGAGTTTCCCAACTCAGAATGGATTCAAATTTTGTGAGCAAGGAAAGGACTATAGAAGGAAGGTTTGGATGTAATTTCATCCGATTCTGAGGTCTGGAAGTCACAATTCATACCCCTGGACAGAGGCTAAAATTACAAGTTCTGGGCAGAACTTCTGCTATAAAAGGAGGTCCGAGGCAGAGATCAAGTATGCAGTTTTTGAGTTCCAATTCCTGTTTTTATTTTAAATTCTTGTTCTTTTAGTTAGTTTAAAGTTGAGAGAAAGTTCAGAGGAAAGTCTTGCACGACCTCTTGGTACTTTAGAGAGAGAAAGAAGAGATTTCAGCTAAGGGAGGAGTAGAAGCTAAGGGCAGTCCTCTAGGGGGTTTTCTGTACTTATTTTCTTCTTTTTTTCATGGCTGTAATTGAATCATCTTTCTGTGTTTTTTTTATTAGCATGGAGTAGTCTCTCTTTGTTGGGGAAGTCATGAACTCCTAGTTGTTTATTTTTAAGTTAATTCTATAGCAATAAAGTACTCTGCTTTTGTTTTAAAATCTGTATTCATTGCTTATTGCTAATTTAGATAGATACCTGAAGTTTAATGAGGTACGGATTGAGAAGTTAAATTTCAGTAAAGATTTGCGTTAGTTATATGATTCCTTGTTTTCTAAAACAACTCGCTTTTAAACTAGATTGTTTCGGTTTCGAAGGAGACTAGTGGGAGGCGATGTGACTTATTAAACTCTTGTTCTGAATAAGAAAGAGTTAATCTTTAAGCTTTTATATTTATGCACTTAGGATTTGAATGTTCCGGTTGAGAAGGAGTTCAAAGACTAAGTGAAAGTTATTTCCTGTATATGGGTAATTGGGTTTTCAAAAGCCAAGTCAAGGTGAAGGTACTTGAGCTATAAAATTAGAACTTTGCATGTCAACAACTAGGAGGGATTGACAGTCTTCCCCAACATCTCATCGTCATAAGGTTTTCCAGAAGTTTAAATTCTGTTTTCTTTTTCAGTTTTCAAACAAAAATCCAAATTTTTTTCACCATAATCAATAGGAAAGTTTTTGCTTAGATTAGGCTCTCATCAAGGTCCCTGTGGGATCGATATTTAGACTCTTAAAGTCTATATTACTTGCTGACCTAGTGCACTTGCTAGACACCCAACAACTGACGTCCAGGGGGCAACCAAAAAGAAAAGAAGACCCGTCACGCTGGCGGAGTTCTTCCCGAAGGAGTTTTTCACACCGCAAGCAATGGTGGGGACTTGCTCAACAGCACCTCCCGAGCCCACAGCAGCCAAAGACAAAGGCAAAAGACTGGTCGCTCAAACAAATCTCGCCTCTCAAAAAAATTGAGGATGATCTCGACTTAGATATCTGGTCAAAGCAAGCTTTAATTCGGATCCTCGCCAAACCAGAGGAACTCAAAACCGAACTCGAGATGCTGCTTATGAGAAAGCACGACTTACCGAAAGTCGGGCTGACTCCACCCCACAGAAAGGAGGAAGAAGATGCACTATCCTCTCCACAACTTGCAAAGTCGGAGCAAGCGTTTGCCGTCACATGCCCACCGTGCATCACATTCCGAGAGGAGGACACACAATTGGGGACAAAAAATCACAACAGACCATTGTTCGTCTCCGGTTACATCAGAGATCACAAAATCAACCGTATCCTTATCGACTGCGGATCCGCAGTTAACATCCTGCCTATTCGCACGATGAAGAATGTCGGTCTTTCTGCTGGCTACCTCTCTCCAAGTTCTCTTCTCATCCAAGGCTTCAACCAGGTGGGCCAGAAAACACTCGGCATGACAAACCTCTAGCTGCATATTGGCAACATGGTAGCCGAAACTCCTTTCCAAGTATTCGACTCCAGGACATCTTCAACCTGCTCTTGGGTCAACTGTGGCTTCACTCAAATGGAGTCGTGCCATCCACACTGCACCAATGCTTCAAGTATAGGGAAAATGCCAACAAAAGACGGTGTACGCCGACGAAAGTCCATTCACGGAGGCTGAGGCATCCTTTGCAGACGCTAAGTTCTATTTGACGACCAGACCGACAATCAAATTGTCACCTTGGTCGAACCAAGCAGCGAATGCCAAGAGCACTCCGACGTAGGTTGCATCGTCTAAACAACCGACACAGGCCGTGGCACCCAAACAACCATCACAAGCCACATTTGCAAAATAAACTCCAACGCAAGTTGCATCTCCCAAACAGACCACGACGCAGGTTGTGTCTCCAAAGCAGCCGGTGCACAACAGCCAGTCGGCACACGGCCACAAATCAGCCGCAGTCACTCCAACATCAAAATAGTGCAACATACCCTTCTTACGATACATCCCACAGTCGCAAAGGAAGAAAGGAGAAGCTCCACTGGTCGTTTGCCATAAAATCCAGCCGACCCCTTTGCTAGAAAAAGTCACGCTTCCTCTGCCAAAATTGGAGGAACGAAGCATTGTGAAGCATTTGCCGAGCCAACAACAGTTGCCGTCCACACGCTCCAATGAAGGTTTCGACCCAAACGCCTACCGACTGATGGCCAGAGCTGGGGGAAACCTCACAAAAGATGAAGTTCATGCCAATCTGCCCATCACTCTACCAGTTCTCACTCCAGAACAGGAGAAATTGAGAAACGAAGGCCAACGGATCAACCAGGGTCGCCTAGGCCTCAGCTACGAGAAGCAGAAGCCGATTAAAATCTACACCAGCCAGACGAAGCCAATCAAAATAACCAGGAAGGTTTCGGTAGATGTGCATCAAGTTTCAGTCGGCCAAACTCTGACGGAAAAGAAAAACACGCCGAAACTGGTGGTTATTTACACTTTGAAAGCTGCAATCATACGAACTCGCGCTTATGATTCGGTTATGATGAACCACATCTCCATCACTGACGAAGACCACGAGGAAGAGGAATTCATCTCGAAGGAAGCTCCAGCCGAATTCGAAGAAGGGGGCCAGTTGACCGTCGACGAATTAAAGAATGTTGACTTGGGTACAGCAGAGGACCCGAGGCCGACATTCCTTAGCGGTTCACAGACGGCTGAAAAATAAACTGAGTACATGATTACTTCACGAGTATCGCGACATTTTTGCCTGGAACTACACAGAGATGCCCGGCCTCAACCCGCGAGTGGCAGTTCACAAATTGGCAGTTCATCCCTCTGTTCAACCTGTCAAGCAGTCGCAATGATGGTTTCGACCAGAACTGGTACTAGAAATCGAAAAGGAAGTGGATAAATTGATCGCAGCCAATTTCATCAGGGAAGTGAAGTACCCGTCCTGGATCGCAAACATCGTCCCAGTCAAAAAGAAGACTTGCCAAATCCGGGCCTGCGTTGACTTTCGCGACCTGAATAATGCGTGCCCAAAGGACGATTTCCCTCTGCCAATAACCGAGCTCATGGTCGACGCGACGACGGGTTACGAAGCGTTATCTTTCATGGATGGTTCGTCTGGCTACAATTAAATCCGGATGGACCCAAAAGATGAGGAGCTCACTGTGTTACGCACGCCCAAAGGCATCTTCTGTTACAAAGTGATGTCGTTTGGCCTCAAGAACGCTGGTGCGACCTACCAGAGGGCGATGCAGAATATCTTTGATGACTTCCTCCACAAGCGAGTTGAATTCTATGTCCACGACCTGGTGGTGAAGACAAAGCAGAGGTCGGATCACCTCCTCGACCTCAGGGCAGTGTTTGAGCGGCTTCAACAATATCAACTCAAATGAATCCGTTGAAATGTGCATTTGGTGTCACCTCAGGCAAATTCCTAGGCTTCATCGTGCATCACAGAGGAATTGAAATTGACCAGATGCCGGAACCCAGAAACGTCTCCGAACGCAAGAGCTTTCAAGGTCACCTGGCATACATTCGGCGTTTCATCTCAAACCTCACCGGAAGATGCCAGCCGTTCAGCCGCTTGCTCAAGAAAGACACACCGTTCGAATGGGACGAGTCTTGCCGAAACGCCTTTAACAATATAAAGGCATACCTTACCAAACCACTGGTACTTGTCGCACCGATCGTTAGCCGACCATTGCTGCTCTACATTGCAGCACAAGAGAGATCTGGTGGAGCTTTGTTGGCTCAAGGCGACGAAGATAACAAGGAACATTCCCTCTACTACTTGAGCCGAACACTGGTGGGTGCTGAACTAAATTACACATCGATCGAGAAGACATGTCTAGCTCTCATCTTCACGATACAAAAGCTTCGGCACTACCTCCTGGCACATTCGACAAACCTGATCTCGAGAGCCGACACGCTGAAGTACATTATATCGCGACCAATTCTCTCTGGTCGACTGGCAAAATGGGCGCTGCTCCTCTCCGAATCCGAGATCAATTTCGTGCCGCAACGTGCAATTAAAGGCCCAGCATTGGCCAATTTCCTGGCCGACCACCCGGTACCTGCCTAATGGGAGTTAACAGAGGAGTTCCCAAACGAGGAAATATTCCTAGTAGAGGTGCTCCCTCCTTGGGAGATGTACATCGACGGCGCCACGAGAAGAAGCGGCGCTTGCGCTGGAGTCCTGTTCGTCTCATCGAAGAAAGATCTACTACCATACTCGTTCGTGCTCACCCAAAACTGCTCGAACAATGAAGCAGAGTATCAAGCTATCCTCCTGGGGCTTGGCATAGCGGTCGAGATGAAGCTGCCGCAGTTAAACATCTACGACGACTCGGCATTGGTCATCAAGTAGCTCACAGGAGAGTTCGAAGTGAAGAAAGTCGAACTCGAACCATTCTGGAGACATGTCGGTGAACTTTTGGCCCAAATCCCGGAAGCCTCACTCCACTATGTGCCTCGAACCGAGAATGGGCCAGCCGACGCATTAGCCGGCATTGCGGCCAGTCCGGCACTGTTCGACCAGCGACCTTCCTAGGTTCCCATTTGCGAACGATGGGTAATCCCTCCACCGGTCAAGGAAGAAATAGAGGAAGACGAAACAGAAGAGACAGAAGAGTCTCGACCCATTTCGGCCAGTCAAAATCAAACCGAAGATTGGAGAGAGGCTATCATAAATTTCCTTCGCCACGGCACACTTCCTGTCGACCTGCGAGAACGAGTCCAAATTTGTCGAGCAGCTCCAAAGTACGTTTTCATCCACGACATACTCTACCGAAGGTCATATGAAGGCCTGCTTCTTCGTTGCCTGTCAAAGGAAGAGGGGTCGCAAGTTCTCAAAGAGACACGTAGTGGAATCTGCGGCGCGCACCAAGCTGGCCCAAAGCTCCACTTGCAGGTCAAACGACTGGGCTATTACTGGCCATCGATGCTCAGGGATGCCATCGAAATGGCTCGAGCCTGCAAACAATGCCAGCTCCATGCCGATTACATACACCGGGCACTGGAACCGCTTCACCCGACGGTCGCATCATGGCCATTCGAAGCTTGGGGGATGGACATCATTGGCCCCATCTCTCGTAAGTCCGATTCCTACCGGCAGTACATCTTGGTTGACACCGACTACTTCTCAAAATGGGCCGAAGCTACTGCTTACCTAGAAGTGAAGGTTGTCACCGTCGTCGACTTCATTCGAACACAAATCATCTATCGATATGGAGTTCCCCGATACATAATGACGGACAACGGTACGCCATTCAAAAACAAAGTCATGGACCGATTCTGCGAGAAATGTCGCATACAACAACGGACCTCAACGGCTTACAATCCGGTAGCCAACGGACTCGTAGAAGATTTCAACAAGATGCTATGCAAAATCCTAAAGAAGACCATCGACGCCAGCAAATGGTGTTGGGACGAGAAACATGGTAAAGCCCTATGGGCATACAGGATGTCATTCCGAACACCAACCCAGTCGACTCCATTTTCGCTGGTCTACGGCACCAAAGCAGTGCTCCCTCTCGAAGTACAACTCCCTTCTCTGCGAATTGCAATGAGAGAAGGGCTGATGGCGGAGGAATGTGCTCAGCTGCGATTGGCAGAGCTTGAGTCACTCGACGAACAACGACTCGAGGCACAACAACGGCTTGAGTGCTATCAGTCTCGCATGACCCGAGCCTTCAACAAAATGGTACGGCTCAGGTCATTCCAGAAGGGCGACCTCGTACTTACAGTTCGACGGCCAATGCTCTTTACGAGCAAAATTGGGGGCAAGTTCGCACCAAAATGGGAAGGATCTTACATGGTGCAGGAGGCCTATACCAATGGCGCTGATAAGCTCGTCACTGCAAATGGATCGGAGCTGCCGATAATGAAAGGTAAATTTCTCAAACGATTTTACCCATGAAAAGGGCTGCAAAGAAAAAAAAAAGAGAAAGAGGAGAAGCTCGAAAAAAAAAACAGCGTGGATTTCTCATGCCAAAAAAAAAACAAGTGATGAGAATAGTGCAAGCCTCGTAACAAAACAGTGTGGCTACAAAAAAAAAATCTCAAGTCTAAAAAAAAAATGCAACTACAAAAGAAATTTACATCAGAAGGTGGGAAGCTCGAAGTCAGCCACTCTCCCCCACAGTCGCATTACTTCAGCTCGAACCTCGGCCAACTCTCGTGTCTCAGCTTCGTCGAGAGCAGGACGTACACAAACAGAAGCGAGCTGAACCTCCAACGCAGAAGCTTCCTCTTCAGCAGCATCAAGCCCCGTACGGATAGTCGCGAGCTCAACAACGATAGAGTCGAGTTGCGTCGAGATAGATGTCAGACGGTCACAAAGGGCCGCCTGCTCAGCCTCCCTGGCTTCACGATCAGCCTCCGCAGCTTCACGCTCGGCCTGGCACCGATCCAGGTCCGCTGTTAAGTCATCGCGTCGACGGTTCACATGCTGGATAGATCGCGCAAGTTCAGCTTCAGTGTCAAACCGCTCCGTCAAGCTAAGCTACCCGGTCAACGAATGGTGTAGTTGCTGAAAACAAGCCGCCTCCGAAGCAAAGTTTTCCACCCATTGCTCCAGAACCGAAGTATCAACACAGGCTCCCCTTAAATGTTCCAGAAAGGCACGAGTATCAGCCACAAGCTCAGGTGAACAAGGATTGTCGGCCGGTACCAAAACTGACTCGACAAACCCAGTCCACTGAGCCAGTGCCGATTTCTGCATCAGTAGCCTCGACCTCGCCGAAAGAGGAAAGGCCGACAACTAAAAAAAAAAAAAAAAGGGAGAAACGAGTCGGCAGATGAGAAAGAAAAAGAAAAAGAGGAGCAGAGAGAAATAGACACTTACCGACGCAGTACGCGAAGTCGACGAATCCTTACTGACAGCAACAGGAGGGCCCAGATCAGGAACATGGTACTGCAATCCACCCCCGACTAGTCCAATCACACCTGTATGAGCCCCACCGTCATTCGAGATAGTCGCCGGACTCTCGACCTCGCCGGTCACAAACTCTCCGACGACAGCAGTAGGAGGTGACCCGTCGACCCATTCCAGTTGCTGAGTACCCTCTAAATCGGTGAGATTGAACAAATCTTCTTGCTGAAACTCGGGCTGATCCACGGACGGCGCTAGGACGATCACAAACTTATCAGAAGGTACATCACCGGAATTCTGTGTTGCTTGCGCCTCAACTCCAGCCACTTGCGCAGGTGTCGTCACCGGCTCCGCGGCAACAGCCTCCGGCTCCTTAGCCTTCCCTCCGGTCGATTTTGACATAGAGACATTCGAAGAAGAAAGCAAAGGGATCCTAGGCTTAATCAAGCCGGTGCGAAGTCGTTTCTTGAAGGGAGGCGGAGCATAAACGACCGGTTCAGGCTCCGGGATCGCCAATTTCTTCTTCTTATAAGCAGCTTTCTTTGGTGAGGCTGGTGATTCGAGCAATCCCTTCCCCTTATCCAAAGGAGCGTTTTCAGTTGGCAAAGAAATCACAACTGACCGGACTTCACCCTCTGTCGAAGGGGGCTCTTGGATCACAACACCTTTCACCGGTGCTGCTTGGGTTGGACTCGCCAGTTTATCCTTTGCGACCTTCGGCCTAGGTACTTTCTTCTTGACAACAGTCTTCTTCTTTGCCTTGGGAGAAGCTGGAGGCTTAGCGCTTACTCTTGAGCTCTTGCGACGAACACCCTCTGCATCCCCATCTTCTTGCACAGACGGCAAAGCCTTCTTTTGCGCAAAAACACCGGTGAATTTCTTCCACGCCCTCTAAACAAAAGAAGAGGATGAAAGAAGTCACATATCAAAGAAAAGACAAGGGGAAAGGAGGAAAACACAAAAGAATACAAGGTGAGACAAGTACCTCGAAGTAAGGAATAACAATCTCAAGCCAGGATTCCCGAAAGAGAGCTGTCACACCCGGGTCAGAACCAGGATTCACAATGGAAGGAATGTCCACATTACCGAGGGGAACCAAGGTCGCAACATGCCACACCTCTAGGAGCGCGTCACCAGTGTCTGTCTTCCGTTGGTCAGCAAATAAGGCTTCCGGCAAATCTTGACCGAACCCGAACTGGCGAGCAAATCGATGGGGACTGTAAGGATCCACGATGAAGGACTCACACTGGCACAAAACAAGAGACGTCGCTCGTAGACAGCGGAAATATTCCACTTCGATCCGAGAAGCGAAGTGCCCTGGTCTGTCAACAATTGGTCCAGGAGGAAGCACCTCGGAGGGATACCAACATTGCACCCCGCTGCGCCAAAATAAGGAACGAGCTTCCCCCTGCGTGAAGAAGTGGACGTGCGCCGGATTGCGGTACAACATCATGAGTGGTCTGTTGTCATCGTCGGGGTCGGCTACGTGAACGCCGAACCTCTGAGCAAGCCAGGCATAAACATATGACCAAGGAACTCTCCCCAAAGAGAAGCTGTTGAGGCCCCGGTAAAGATTAGCCAAGGCTGTGCTGGCTAGGCTGAACTTTTTGTCGTCGGCCATGTAGCACGCCCTCTTGAAAATACTGGCGCTCAGTGTGCCGCTCGGCAAAGAGAAGACAAAACAGCCAAGCCACACTGATAAAAAGGCGGCCAAATAGACTTCGTCGGCAAGTGCGGCAGGGACTCCAAGCTCAGATAGAGGTTGATCTTGAAGTGCCGAACGATCACGGTTCATAGAACCAGTCGTCTGTTCGCGATCGACCCATGCGTCGGTTATAGGCTGCGTTCCCTTCTTGGCGCGAAACCAGAAAGACACCCACTTGGACATGGGAACCCCAAAGAATCCCTCCGAATTTGAAGCCGTCAAATGACAGAACAGTCGATAATACGCAAGGAGGAGATACTGCAGACTCTCAGGCAATGGTGTAGTGTGCGACTCTGAGTGAAATCCGCCACCGTCGGGGTCGCCTCATCGTAAAGACTACCGGAAAGAGGTAATCCCCCAAGTTGCTGCAGATCCCATAACGAAATTGACAGCACCCCTTCACGAGTGAAAATAGTGTTGGTAGCAGAACACCAAACCTCCTAGAAAGAATGCATGACATTGCTGCAACAACGGTAAGTAAACATGGAGGCTTGAACCGCAAGTGTCAGATCGGCCGTAGCTAGCAACTCCGGACAAGTGTGAAGAATAACGCCTACCCACTCGAAGTAGAAAGGTAAAGGCTGGGGACTCACGCACACCAACTGCTGGCCATCCCAAGCTTCAAGCTTATTGCTGTCGATGAAGAGTGTCAGCTTAGAGAAACGAACCATATGATCGTGCATCGGGCTTAGCAAAATATGGCCTAAGGCTTGATGAGGAGATAACGAAGCTTCGTCGACCCGCGGGAGGTAACAGACTTGATCATCCTCGTCAACAACAGAGCGGCTCCACAGGTCGTGAACAGACTTGACCGGAGGCACCGTTATGTCACAACCACCATAGGCAGACGGCCCCCCGAGAGGTAATAACAATCGCGGCTGCTTTCCCTCAGAATCACGAACTCGTATGCAATGGTGAAGGACGCCCTTCGAAGAGCCCTTGGTGTTTGAAAGGGTCAAGCCGAGGAAGGAGAACGAATCCGACGAAGTCGACATCTGCAAACAAAGCACTGAAATCATCAGCCGAGCCAAAACCAGGTACGCAATTTAACTCTCTCCCTCGAGTCAAAAAAAAAAAAAAAAAAAAAGAGGAAGAAAAGAACACCCCGTGACCAAAAGCAAAGTCGCAAATAAAAGAAAGGGGGAATCTGCGATGAAAAAAAATGAGGTCGAAAGCCAAAAAAAAGAGAGGTGCGACAAAAAGATCCAGTCGCCAAGAAAAAAAAGAAGGGTCTGAGAAACAAAAAAAAAGAGAGGATAAACCGATGAAGTACACCAATCTTCTTCGAAAGCTCGGCCCGCAAGTCACATTGTTGCCGAAGTTAAACCTTTCGAGTACAAATCAAAGCACAACGATCGGCGATAGAGTTGGTCGCGATCAAGAGGCTTTATGCTCAGTGACCGAGCTGAGTATAACCCAGAAGTTTCACTTTCGGCGATCGAGCCGAACGCAGATCACAGCCCCGCCCCCGTCGATCAAGATGGACGCGACAAAAAAAAATAGCACCCAACGACCGAGCCGGATGCACTCGAACAGGGAAATGCTGCACTCAAGCCAACCGCAGCTCAGAAGCATCACCCAGCGACCGAGCCAGGTGTGATCAAAATAACATTGTACCTTGCAGACTAAGTCGGGTACAACTCCAAAAGCTTCGCGCACGGAGATAGAGCCTAGCGCGACTGAAGCAAGTAACCTCGTGGCCAACGAACCAGACGCCACAATACCAGACGCCACACATTTGAATCTCAGTGCCGGACGACCGAGTTGGACGGGATACGAACGCTGTGAAACAAAATAAAAAAAAAATAGGTGCTCGGCGACCGAGCCGAGCACCCGTCGAAGACTCCGCGACCAGCCACATACTGGCCGCAACCAAAACAGGTGCTCGGCGACCAAGCCGAGCACCCTTTGAAGCCCCGCGACCAGCCACACACTGGCCGCGACCAAAACGAATGCTCAGCGACCAAGCCGAGCATGACTCACAACTCCGCGGCTAGTCACACAGTCGGCCGCGATCAAAAAAGCAAAGTCACTGTACCCGGCGACCGAGCCGAGCAAAGTTCAAAAGCCGCGCCCAAACAACAAAATGGGACGCGACACAAAAAAAAAAATACAAAGGCACTGCCGGCGACCGAGCCGAACGCAGTCGATCGGAGCCAGGTATGTAACTCTTCTCCGAACAAAAAAAGACTGCGACAAAAAGAAGTTGTCGCAAAGGAAAAGCAAGCGACAAAAAGAAGAAGTCGCAAACAAAACAAGAAAAAGAAAAAGGCTGCGAAAAAAAGAAGTCGTCGCAACAAAAAAAAAAAGGCAGGGACAAAAAGAAGCCGTCACAAAAAAAAGAGCTGCGACAAAAACAAGCAGTCGTAAAGAAAAAAAAATAGTTCTATCTCCTGGCAACCCTTGCCGGCCGCGACCACACAAAAATCAGGATTTGGCGACCGAGCCGAGAGCGTTGGTACGAAAACCCAGCCTCTTGACGAACCAGTCGAACTCAGTAGAATCAAAATTTCGACACCCGACGACTACAACAGATGTTCTACCCCACGGCGACCAAGCCGGCCAAAGCCAGAACGAAAGTCAGCACTTGGCGACCGAGCCAGATGCTACGACAGCACCCGACGACCAAGCCGGATGCAACAACATGGAAGGACGACACTCCGGCAACTCAGCCGGGCACATTCGAAGCATAATTCAGCACCCGACGACCTGCCCGAGTGCGATCAAGGCCAACTCCAATACACGACACACCAGAATTCATCAGTTTGTCGTACTGACAAATTAACGGACACCAGGAGTACGCAAGGAAGCCAGTACGAGAGAGAGGTAAGAAAAGAAAACATAGAGAGGAAAATTTGAAAAAAAAACGAGAGAGAGAGAAAACGTGAGAGAAAGACCGAGGGAGGAGTCGAAAATAAGAGGAGAGAAAAAGAAGAAGAAAGAGGGAGTAAGAGAAGAAGAAAGAAAAGAGAGTGGGATTGACCCGGGCTGACTCGAATTCAATCCGAGGCTGCCAGGAGAGAAATTTCCCTTACACTACCTGTGAATTCTTGATCGCAGAGAAGTTCTGACGCAAGCCGGGAGGTTGCAGAGGTGAAAATTCACAGATTGCCGATTCGCAGATAAAGACAGCCTTCTGGGTCGCTGCCGCAGGTAGTCTCCCAATGCGAAAACAGAGTCAAGATTGCCCAGCCTCCCAAAATCCAATAACAAACAACCTTTCAATCCTAATTCACAAACAGCGTCCCAACCTCCCAGACAGTCCATCGGGTCGCAATCCAATAGAGAAGTCAAAATCGTCGACAAGACAAAAAATAGTCTCTTTCAAGCCGCACTCTCTCTCTACCCGCAGTCTCTCTTGAGTCGTGATATTCCTAACAGCAGGTCGCAGAGAAATTGAGAAATGAAGGGGGAAAGAGGTTCGATGTTATTAGGTTCAAGGAAGGTTGAGGAGCCTCTCTCAAAGAAATGTGTCAATTAGCATTCTCAAGAACATACCAGGGTTTATCAAGGATATCCCCCACGAGGAGTCATATTCAAATTGAAATTCAGTTTGCGAAATCCGAAGGAGGGGGCGCTAATTAGATAAACGGGACCCACTTCTTCCCAAACCCTATTAAACCCTTCGACCCTCACCATCTTGAAACAGAGGACTCGGAAATCGTCCTGAATTGGAAGACGCGAACAGCAGTTTGAGACGGACGACTCGAACATCAATTCGAGACAGAGGACATTCTATCTCGCCAGAAGAAAACCAGCATGGAATTCATCGTTCTGCCCGGGTGCGTGCCTCATCCTTGACACTATTTTAGTTCGCCGAAGCCATTCGCCATCTCTCTCTGTCAACACGGTTTGCGGAGACGAAAATAGCTGAAGCAAAACCTCCTCTTCCCACTGCGCACAAGAAACTACTCAACTCAAAAGAAGTCGACCTTGCTCCATTGATGCCCTGGTGCGATGCATAAGAATTTTACAACTCCAATCGTATTGAAACATCTTGGTATTGTGAAGTTCATGGAGAACAATTCGTTTCATCAAGGAATCGGTTGGGTCGAAGCAGAGTCATAGTATTTCACTTCGGTTCGCGCTCTCTTCTTCCGCAAAGACGATCCAGTTGCCGAAATTTACAGAAGTCAACAAAATTCGTCATGACAGTGTTTTTCGAAGTATCAAGTTCAACTCAAATTCGGCTTCTCAACACCCTTTCCTCGACATGACGACTTTCGCTCCACTCCATAACATCTCTCTGCAATACAACCCGGAGGAGGCCTCTCAAACCAATGTCACTAAAAGTTGTAGAAATCGTTCAAGGTCATCACAACTGTCCACTTCGAAGTACCGGAGCACCATGACCAACTTTCCCGAAGCAATATTCAGCCACGACAACCAAGTAAGTTACAACCTCGACCCAGTCGATTTCAATCTAATGTCGACCTTCCACCTGAGTAACATCTTCTACTCAGGAACATTCTCTCTCTATACCGTACATCTGTACGAGAATACAAAAAACATAAAAACAGAAAAGAAAAGCAAAACAGCTCTAAAACAGCAAGAGAGCCAAAAAAAAAAAAAAAGAACAAAAAAAAAAATACATATACATACAAGTGTACAGAAAATATACATTGTCCTAAAGACGCAAGATGACAGAAGAACAGTACACAAAAGATAAACGATCCTAAAAGAGTAAGAGGATCAACAAAAAAACAAAAAATGAAAAGTGAGTGTGCGTTGTGTGTTGTGTTCTTCACATTGAAACCTGATTGTTCCTCCCGAACGATCAAGTCTCGAAGGGGGCAATCTGTATGCATCAAAATATGCATAACCGAATTTCGACCGAGCCCAGATGCCTGGCTATCCAACAACATGTCGTCCTGGATAGGCTTCGTCAAGATATGAAGATTTCTACTACAGCCCATTCTCGGGTCAATTCACACCGTCGCATCATCGGTACAGTCGGCGCCCTTGTCAGCAGAAATTGTCGAGTCAGCACCCGTCAGCATGCCGCATCAGCTCATCACTCAACAAGCAGTTAACGACCAGTCCTGGTCTTTAACCGAAGGAGGAAAAGGAGGCCACAATCCTGGTCTTCCTCTTCCCCCCTTCTTCGTCAGCTTCACTAGCAGAAAGAGGATCACGATCCCCTTTCCCAGGCAAGTCTCTCAACAATCACAAAGGCAGGCTACAAAAGGCCAGCAAATTCCCGGTCGCGGGGTTGGAAAAAACTCAAGTTCGACAGCCTTCTTGTCGAGAAGAAAACTCCACTCGCAAAAGCTCTTGAATCAGAGAAGTCAAGCAACTCACAGTTAGTCGTTCAATAGTTCGACCGGAGCAGCTCTACACGTTCGCCGGCAACGTCACAAGTCGACACACGCGGAGCACAAATACCTTCGTCCGACCGACTAAAGCCACACCAGATCGTGCACCCTCGTTCCCAAAACTCAAATTTCAACGTTCTCGCCAGAAGCCGAAGCTTCGACATTTCACACGGAGATCGAATCAGAGGAAGCATAGGAGAGTGAACTCGCATTCCTTGATACAAAAGACAGCCTGTAACACAAATTATTCTAAAATAATTGAAATATTCTCTCGATCGCGCCTCTTCGCGGACCGGCGGATTTTCGGTGAAACATTACCTTTTAATATTTTATTTTTTTATAAATATTAACGGGTCGGGTCGGATTTTTGGGGGTGAAACCCGTCCCCGGCCCCGAACCCGTGACGGGTTTTGCTCCAAAATACCAAACCCACCCCGCGGGAAAAATATACAAACCTGAACCCACTTTAAGCGGGTCGGGTCGGTGCGGGTTCCCCGTTTACAGGAACCCGTTGCCATGCCTACTTGCAATAGGCCATCCATGTCTGGTCGTTTAACCCTTTGTGAGTCGATTTGTTGAGTGACTCGGTTGAATCGAGTTGTCTGACTGAGTTCCCGTGGCCGACCCGTGGTGGTCCGACTCGGCTAACTCATTCGAGTTTGGATGAGCTGTGAGTTTAAATGAGTCATGGCTGGGTCACGATGAGTTGAGTTGGATAACCTGAGTCAGTGAATTAATCTTGATCTCGTTGGAATTCACTTCATCTGCTAGTCTCAGGTACTCTTGATTTCCTTTCCGGCTTCGCCTGAACACCTGATCTAAGACCTTCAGCTCTTCCTATTTTGTCAATCACGACTTTTGTCTCCGGCTTGACGTCGCCGGATCCGACCCATAATCGTCGATTATGACTGGTTTGCAAGTGATAGGCGCGAACATAGCAAAACAAAGGAAAATAACCCTATTTTGTTGTTATCTTTGTGTTTCATCGGCCTCGCTATGAGGTCGTCGTGAGACTGAACGAATAATCGAAGGGGATTTGCCCTGGCGTGGTCGTCCTCCTCCGCTCTTCCTCTTCTCTTGCGATTTTCCAGCGAGGACTTGTTTTTCCTCCTTTTTTTAAATATTTCGCTTCAAACTCCCAAATCGACGTTTCGCAGCGTTTTTGGGAAATTTTTCGGTGATTTGCCGCTGTTTTCCGACAGGTCTTGGCATCGTCGCTGGAAAGGTGGGCCCAGCGGCGGCCGCTCTTGCCTGGTCCGGGCGAGACGGGAGGGACACGGGTCTAAGGCTAATGTGCGGTACCGCGTCGCGGCGCAGTTCCGCGCTCAGTATCTGGTCCGTTTAAGATCACCGGATCCGGCTAAAAGATCCGCTACCGGTTTTTATTATATTAATATATATATATATATATATATATATATATATATATATATATATATATATATATATATATATATATATATATATTTTTTTTTTTTTTTTTTTTTTTTGTTTTTGTGTTTTCCTAATTGGACTTCATCTAAGCCAAGAGGCGGGAAGGCTATGCCTTGGTTCGACCCCCCTTTTTTGCATTTGTATTTTGCTTTCTGATGTACTTTGCTTCCTCTCTTTAAGGTCTTTTTGAGGAGGCGAGAAAGGCTATGCCTTAATTTGGCTACCCTATTCTACCTCTGCGCTTTGCTTTTCGACATATTTTGCTTCGTCTTTTAGAGGGGTGGGAAAGGCTATGCCCTGGTTCGTCTCCCCTTTTCTACCTATGTGCTTTTCTTTTTAGCATATTTTGCTTCGTCTTTTTGAGAAGGTCTTTTTGAGGAGGCGGGAAAGGCTATGCCTTGGTTCGACTCCCCTTTTCTACCTTTTTGCTTTTTGGCATATTTTGCTACGTCTATTTGAGAAGGTCTTTTTTAGGAGGCGGGAAAGGCTATGCCATGGTTCAGCTCCCCTTTTCTACCTGTATGAATGAATTTTACGATGTCCAATAATTATGGTCCAAATCAGCAACACAGGGCCCAGTCAATATGTCAAACATTGACCCCAGTCAATCAACGAAATCAAGTGGTCAATAAGCCACGATCAAAATTGCCCCGTCAACTGCCTACAGGGATGACACGTCAGACAATTAAAGCCACATAGTCAGTCTACAAGGATCCGACGTGGCTCAACCTTGCCTTGGTCTAAGACAATTTCACATTTCAAGGAAGACGCTACAAAGAAGCGATCGAAGTGGGTTACAATGGCTCCGACGTATCTGGTCTACACAGTTAGTGTCCAACGAGCCTATAAAGGCAGGGGCTAGACACATACAGATACACACACTGACAAAGACGAGAAAACGTACGTCAAAATCCAAGAAATTCTAAATTACCACCCCAAATCAGTTTCAGCCGCAGGCGGATCAAGCCCCGGCCAGTTCCATAGTTTCTCCAATAATTGTCCATCCCTCAAGGAGCTATTCGGCTGTTCTGACATCCCCACCGCCGATCAGTCCAATGGCCAGCCTGGTTGCAAGACCAGCGAGGAACTCTCCTCCGACTACAAGCTGGGTCCCTGCTCTGATCACTCATTTCGAAGGAAGACGTATCATTCCTTCTCTAGTACGATCGACCACATCATCTGGGGCACCTCTTGCTCTGAGTCCTTCCCCACATCTCCAGTCATCAGAGTGTCCGCGATGATGAACAAGCTAAAACAGTGGAAGGGCAACGACAGAACTACAAGCTGCCATGGAGGAAAGGGATGAGCAGCTGAGAGAAAGAGAACTGCAGAGGGATCTCCAGATTGCTACAATTTTGTAGAAGTTTGAACAAATCGCAGATCGGTTGGGAGCTTCCTCCCAACCTAGAAATGATGATGGTCAAGCAGGACCCAGCACGACTGCCAATCCCGTTACGATCCCTCCTTCACCCATAATTCGCCCATCCCCGGCTCCCGAAATTCCACCAATGAGCCGGGAACCACTGCTCGAGGAACCAGAGGCGCTATCCTACGGCACCCTGCAAGAAATGATTTCCAATGCGGTGGAGCAAAAAGTACAGGCGGAGGGAGTACAATCTGAAGCCTACACCAGGCCCTACTCTCGACGAATCAAGGCAACCCAAATGCCGGCCTCCTACCACCCGCCTAAATTCCAGCAATTCAGTGGGGATGACAACCCAAAACAGCACGTTGCCCACTTTATCGAGACCTACAACAATGTAGGAACAGATGGTGACCTCTTATTCAAACAATTTGAGCGATCCCTCAAAGGGAACGCTTTCGACTGGTTTATCGAACCCCCAGCATAGTCCATTGACAGCTGGGAATAACCTGAAGGAATTCTCAAGTACCTTTACCTTGACTTAGCTTTTGAAAACCTTTACCTTCCTTCAATGGTCCTTGCCTTGTGTAGGAAATTTGAGTCCATTTTGAGTTGGGAAACTTGAGATATGATGTTTGGAAGTTGGATTGCTTTTGCTGCCAATTCCAGCACAGGGTCCACCACTTTGAAAATATAAAACTCTAAAAACCCGAATTGGATTGACCAGAGTTTTTGTAATATGATTCTTTATCCCCTAAGGAATCTTCAGTCCAAATTTGGGTTCAATTGGGAATCAGGAACTCCAGATATGTTTTTCTTAAAATTTGGATTTTTCTTCTCTTCTGGCAGCAGTTTCCTTCTTTGTATTGAACTTCTCTTCTTGATCATTCAATGCACCTAGACTCGAGTAAATTTGCTTAAAATCTTCGTGGATACCTTCCTTAGGCATTTAAGACGTCTTTCCCCAAGTTTGGGCTTGATTAGTAGTCAGAATCCCGAGATTTTTGCAATTTACGTTGCTGAGTCAGCGGCGCGGTCACTCCGATAACGTGCCTCGTTCTGGCGCGGTCGCGTCACTGGAGCAAAGTTCTTTCTAAGTTAGGAAACGTCCATCGAATTCGTGATGAGTAAGGAGATTTCTTGGCGCGGCAGCACCATATTTAGCTGAAGTAGTGGCGCGGCAGCGCCAGTCCTTAGCATTTTTGCCGACTTCCCAAAGTTGCACTCTGAATTCTTAGTAAGGCAACTATTCAGCACGCCAGCGCCAATGGTAGCGCCTTCTGAGGTCGTGGTCGCGCTGTTTCACTTTCCCGAATTGTCCTCTTTGAAGCCTTCCTAGCTGTTGGGAATTTTCTTAATTTATTTGAATTTTTTACCATTTCTCGGCGTGGTGGCGCCAGAATCGGCGCGGTCGCGCCTTACCCTTTTTTGGCTCTTTTTTCTCTTTTCTGGTTCAATTTCTCTCTGAATCCAGATTTTCTTCCTGTACCAGGTACCTGAGACACAAAACATGAATTTGAGTTATATATGTCATTTTCATGTTAATAATCAACTCAAAATAAAAATTTATGATCATTAATTCATGCATAAATAGTGTCTTTCAGACACTTATCACAACCCCAAACTTAAACCTTTGCTCGTCCTCGAGCAAACCCTGAAAGAAAATAAACTAGATAGATCTGTAAAGACAATAAAAAATTCAGTGATCCTCCCTTTTAAAGTTTTCAAGATAGATGATTCACTTCGTTCCTAATGATGGTTCTTCTTGCTTAGTCAAAACAGATTTCGAATTTTCTTCAAATTTTTCAAAGATGTACATTCCCGTACAAGTGAAAAGTCTCACTTCAACTCCATAAGCCAACCCTCAGTCCACTCTCCACTAACCTGAAGGAATTCTCAATTCTGATCAATAGGTCTTTTTTGGGTTGTAATGAGGCAGGGGTAATGGGTATGATGAAGAGATTTTAGGTATTTCTTTTGGGTTTTATTCTCATCATATCCATATTTCATTTTCCTGAGCATGTATCTGATCTTGTGGCTCTTCCTCCAAACTCCTTCACCCCAAACTTATTCTTTTGAATTGATCCCTCATTCTTTTCTCTTTTCCTTCTTCTTTCTCATGCATACTTTTTTCTTTTGGCTTTGTCCAGAGTTTAGCTTACCTCGCCGGTTGACTTAGAGACTCTAACCTTGCTGAGGCCCGAGTCCCGGTGCACACCCGAGGTGGCCTTTCTCCTTACTTAGCCAAGGATTTTGTTGTTCTCTTTTTCCTCTTATTTTTCTTTTGGCTTTGTTCAGAGTCTAGCTTACCTTGCCGGTTGACTCAGAGACTCTAAGCTTGCTGAGGCCCGAGTCTCGGTGCACACACAAGGAGGCCTTTCTCCTACTCAGCCCAAAATTTTCTTTTTGCTCTCTTTTGCTCCTTCTTCCCTTTTACAAAGAAATATTTCTATACCCTTCATCCATCCCTCCTAATAACTTCAAAATCTTGATCCGTGCTCATTCAAACAGAACACTTCAATAATTTGGAGAATCATGGGTAAGTAAGAAACAAGCTTATTGATCACTAAGGCTGGTTCATGTAGCATGGGACATTAAAATAGAACATGGATCTTTTTTCCTCAAAAAGTTTGACAAAAGGTGATACAACTTATGCACTAGAGTGGGTGGCTTTGGAAAGGGCTCAAACGATTTTTAAACAGGTGCCTAAATCACCTCAGAATTTTAAAAATCTTTCTCTGTTTCGCCTCAAGTTTTCCTCAGGTTGCTTCTAGTGATTGAAATCAACTTTCTCACTTGTACTTTGTTTTCAAAAACTATTTTTTAAAAAAAATTTTCATCCAATTTAGACTAAGCATCTGAACTACAATATTTTCCAGAGAGTGAATCATGCTATCCATCTGATCAGGGTTTTTCACTGGTATTTTTCACAATCTCTATTGGATTTTTCTGGTTAATTTTTGAAAAAACAGAGCTTTTGAGTCCATTGAACATGCATGAAGAAATCGCGAAGAGTATCCCACCCCAAACTAAAAAACATGCTTTGTCCTCAAAGCAGCAATAAACATAGGAGTGAAGAGCGATACTTCCCTGACATTCTGGGTGTTGTTGTGGTTGGATGGAACATGGAACTCCCTTGGTGCTATTGAATTCTGCTTTCATGGGTTAGTAACCACTTGCATGATTGTAAGCAATTGAAAATGAAAATGGACTTTATGTGTCTCTCAGGCACAAAAAGGTCTTCAGAAGAATACCTGTAGTGGAATAAGTGTTTCCTCACCTCTGTAATGGCCGTACCTCATGAAGATAGTGGCGCGGTCGCGCCAGATTATGGCGCAGACGCGCCGAATAATTCCATTAATTCTCCAGATCAGTAATGAACTTTGCAATCTTTTCACTTTGGACAGGTTAGTATCAGTGACAAGCAGATTCAGAGTCATTTTTCACACATTTTTATTGGAAAAATTATGAACATCATGCTTTGAGACAAATCATTGAGTAAAAATCATAATTTCATTAATATGAATGGAGATTGAGTACATATTAATGAAATTGCATTAAAGAACACTCTCATACAATAGCATACACAAAGCAATCTCACACAAATTTCCAGTTTTTTGAATTTTTTGAATTTTTTTAGTTATATATATATATTATTTATTTTAATTTATTTATTTATTTTTTTGAAAAGCTGTAAAATTTCAATCTAGCATTCTTTCTTAGTTCTACTTTATTAATGAAAAGAAATCAAAACTTTCATGCAAATTCAACCTAATCCAAGAAATTTTGAAAAACATTATTTAAACCAACTCACATACAAAATCCTACTCCTATTCCTACACTAACATATCTCTTATGGGCTCAGTTTATCAAATGTACAACAGAGGTTTCAGATGGAAACCTCTCTTGATAGAGTTTCAGCCTATGCCTATTCACCTTGAATTTTTCTCCATTCTTTGGGTGTTGAATTTCAAATGCTCCAAAGTTTGATACCCCAACCACTTCATAGGGTCCTTGCCATCTAGACTTCAATTTTCCAGGAAAGAGTTTTAATCTTGAATTGTACAGAAGGACTTTCTGGCCTACCTCAAAATTTTTCATCCTAATGTTGTTGTCATGCCACCTCTTTGTTTTCAGCTTGTAGAGTCTAGCATTGTCATAAGCCCAGTACCTCAGCTCCTCTAGCTCATTCAAATCCAGCATTCTCTTCTCTCCTGCCTTTTACACATCAAAATTTAAGAATTTAGTAGCCCAATATGCTTTATGTTCTAATTTCACAGGTAAGTGACATGCTTTCCCATATACCAATCTAAATGGTGTGGTGCCATTGGGGGTTTTGTAGGCTGTCCTATATGCCCATAGAGCATCATCTAACTTGATAGCCCAATCCTTTCTTGATAGACTAACAGTTTTCTCAAGGATTCTTTTTAGCTCTCGGTTTGACACTTCAACCTGCCCACTTGTTTGAGCATGGTAGGGCGTAGCCACTTTATGTCTCACCCCAAACTTTTTAAGCAAAGTGGTGAATTGGGTGTTGCAAAAGTGTTTCCCACCATCACTGATTATAGCTCTAGGTGCTCCAAATCGGGTGAAAATATTTTTTTGTAAAAATTCTAACACCACCCTTGCATCATTAGTCCTAGTAGCTATGGCTTCTACCCATTTAGAAACATATTCAACAACCACCAAGATGTATTCAAAACCATATGAAGATGGAAAAGGACCCATAAAATCAATACCCCACACATCAAACAATTCACATTCCAATATGTTAGTGAGAGGCATTTCATCTTTTCTAGATACATTACCAGTCCTTTGACAATTATCACAAGTGGATACATACCTCTTTGCATCTTGATAGAGTGTGGGCCAGTAGAAACCTGATTGCATTACCTTTGTTGCTGTTCTATTTTAGTTGAAATGTCCTCCTGCTTCTCCATCATGGCAGTGCTTCAGAATTGATTCAAACTCTGTTTATGAGACACACCTTCTTATCACTTCATCAGGACAGATTTTGTAGAGATAAGGGTTTTCCCAAAAATAGTGTTTCACATCAGCAAAGAACTTCTTTCTTTGCTGCCAGTTTAGCTCTTTTGGAATCCACCCACCTGCAAGAAAATTTGCAAAATCAGCAAACCAAGGTGTTTGAAAGTATATTTTCTTACTTGACATATAACCTCATCTGGAAAGAGTTCAGAAATCTCCTTTTTTTATACTTCCTCTGTCTCAAGCCTGGATAAGTGATCTGCTACCACATTCTCAGCCCCCTTCTTGTTCTTAATCTCAATGTCAAATTCTTGAAGGAGAAGGATCCACCTGATCAGTCTAGTCTTGGAGTCCTCTTCAAAGAGATGTCTAAGAGCTGCATGGTCAGTATACACAATAATTTTTTATCCAATTAAGTAAGATCTAAATTTTTTGAAAGTATACACTACAACCAATAGCTCTTTTTCTGTGGTAGTGTAATTCAATTGTGGCCCGGTGAGTGTGTGGCTAGCATAATAGATGGTGTGAAAAATTTTCTCTTTTCTTTGCCCAAGCACAACCCCTACAGCATAATCACTAGCATCACACATCAATTCAAAGGGTATGGTCCAATCCGGAGCAACTATAATTGGTGCTGAAATCAGTTTTTCTTTGAGGAGTTTAAAAGCATGCAAACATTCATCATCAAAATCAAATTTCACATCTTTCATGAGCAGATTAGATAATGGTCTTGCAATTTTTGAAAAGTCTTTGATAAACCTCCTATAAAAACCTGCATGTCCTATGAAGCTCCTTATGCCCTTTATGTTTGTAGGTGGAGGTAATTTTTCAATCACCTCTACCTTTAATCTATCAACCTCAATCCCTTTTCTTGAAATTTTGTGGCCCAATACAATGCATTCATTCACCATAAAGTTGCACTTCTCCCAATTCAGCACTAGATTGCTCTCTTCACATCTTGTTGGGACTAAATCTAAAATTTTCAAACAAGTCTCAAATGTCAGTCCATAAAGAGTAAAATCATCCATAAAAATTTCCATAAATTTTCAATGAAATCATGAAAAATGACAATCAGGCATCTGAAAGGTGGCTGGTGCATTACATAATCCAAAAGGCATTCTCCTATATGCAAAGGTTCCATAGGGATAGGTAAAAGTGGTTTTCTCTTGGTCCTCCGGGGCAATAGGAATTTAAAAATACCCGGAATAGCCATCAAGAAAGCAATAGAATTTGTTACCTGCGAGCCTCTCAAGCATTTGGTCAATAATAGGTAAACGAAAGTGGTCTTTTCTTGTTGCTGAATTCCATTTTCTGTAATCAATGCAGACCCTCCATCCGGTCACAGTCCTAGTAGGTATTAACTCATTATCTAAATTTTTTATTACTGTCATTCCGCCCTTTTTAGGTACTACTTGGACTAGACTAACCCATTTACTATATGAAATTGGGTAAATAATACCTACATCTAGCAACTTTACCACTTTCTTCTTGACCACTTCTTGCAAGGTTGGATTTGGCCTTCTTTGAGGTTGATTGGTTGGCTTGAAAGAGTCCTCCATCAGAATTTTATGCAAGCATGTGGTTGGGCTGATTCCTTTGACATCTGAAATTGTTCACCCAATTTCTTTCTTATGTTTGCTTAGCACCTCGATCAAGACTTGTTCCTCCCTAACATGAAGAGATAATTACTGGTTTTGAATTATCTTCAAGATAAACATATTTCAAAGAACTAGGTAGGGGTTTGAGTTCAAGTTGAGATGAGTCTTTGATTTCAGCCCCTCTTTCCTCTTCTTTGTTTCCTTCAACCTAATTGTTCTACTTCTTGCTGCATGAGGGGATCATCATATTCCTTGGTACCAAACACCTTTCCAAGCTATCCTTCATCATAACCTCCTGCTAAACATGTTCTACACATTCATCAATCACATCAATAAAATAACATGTATCATCACAAGAATTTGAAGGTCTTTTGATAGCTTGTTTAATGTCAAACACTATTTCTTCATCATTTAATCTAAGGGTTAATTTCCCTTGTTTGACATCAACTAAGGCAGCTGCGGTGGCTAAGAATGGTTTGCCAAGAATCAGTGGTAATTCCCAATCCACCTCCATGTCTGATGCGATTCTAGTTAATCACTAGCAAGAGGACTAATCAAAGTAATATAGACTTTTATGCAAGTCCGAATATCGTCCCACAAGGACCAAACCAGCAGTTAATTGCTTTGTGAATAAAAATCTAAAGTTTGAGGAATCTGATTTTGAAACAGGTTTTAAAACTAAATCAGCACTGAAAACAGTTACGGAAAAGCCTTTGGGGAAATTTAATGATGAGAGAAGACGTTGGGAATCCAATTCCCTCCCTAGACA
The DNA here is from genome assembly GCA_019845555.1 of Aristolochia fimbriata. Classification (NCBI taxonomy): domain Eukaryota; kingdom Viridiplantae; phylum Streptophyta; class Magnoliopsida; order Piperales; family Aristolochiaceae; genus Aristolochia; species Aristolochia fimbriata. Next base: position 23,674,844 of record CM034078.1, read on the forward strand.
CTTTCTGAGATTGAATATGAAAAGAGTTTTGGAAATCAGTTTCTAACAAGCTTATAAAACCATGGCTACAATACGCATCGACATCACCTTTTTCTATCTCCTAGAGCAAACTAACCAGTATAATCTACTCTACTTGACAGCATAAACATGAAGCTCATATGTCATAGGCAGATCAACTAATCCAACAGGGTATTACTTTAAGGTCGAGGATTAACACAAGGATTAGTGATCTACCTAGAGCATAAACTCAAAAAGACTGTAAACTCCTATCAGCATGTCACACCTTAAGCCCAGCGTCACCTTATAACCAGTACATAGCTAGACAGCAAGTATGAATCAAGAAATTACAGCAATGAAAAGTCATTCATGCACCAAACTGAAATCAATTAAATTATAAGTATCAATCTCATTACATGCCTAGGGAGTCGTGGACTCCCAACTAAAAACGACTACTCCATGCTAGAATTGAAAGCACATAAAAAGGTTTGTACAACAGCCATGAATTACGAAAGAATAAGTAAAGAAAACTCCCTTTGGAAGAATTCCCTTAACCCCTCTTGCTCTTTGGCTGAATGCTCCACCTCTCTTCCTCAAAGTGACAAGAGTTCGTGTGAACTCCTTCTGGACCTTCTCCTCTATCTCTCAACTAAACTAAAAAGAAAAACTGAATACAAAACTGAATGTAAATACAAAAACTTGAACTGGAACTCCCTCCTTGAGTTCTGCCTCGGACTCCTATTTATACTTGAAACTCTGTCCAGGACTTGTAATTTCAGGCTCTGTCCAGGGGTATGAATTGTGACTTCCCGACCTCAAAATTGGATTAAATTACATCTGAAGCTTCCTTATGTAGTCCTTTCCCTGTTCACGAATTTTGAATCCATTCTGAGTTGGGAAACTCGAGATATGAGGGGAGGAAGTTGCCTGATTTCTGCTGCCAATTTCTGCTTTGGGTCCACCACTTTGGAGATGTGCAACTCGAGAAGCCTGGCTTTGATTGGCCTGATTTTTCGTGACAAGATCCTCTTTAGTACCAGGAATCTTCGTTCCAAGTTTGGCTTCAATTGGCATGGTGAAACTCCCTCCATGATCTTCACAAAATTCGGATTTCTCTCCTTCCTTTGGCAGCAGATTCCTGTTCTGAGTTAACTTCTTCTCTTGGACCATTCTATGCACCTGGACTTAAGTACATTGCCTTAAACTCTTCGTGGGCACCTTCCTTGGACGTCTGAAACTCTTTCTTCCAAGTTTGGAATTGATTTGATTGCAGGTTTTCGAGATTTTCGTGATTTACTGCTGCTGCATCATCGGCGTGGTCGTGCCCAATTCTGGCGCGGACGCGCCACTTGAGCCGATATCCATCTTAGTCCGGAGACCACGCGGCATTGTCGCGCCAAAATATGCTGTAGATATGGCACGATCGCGCCAGTACTTGGACATTTCCTTTGTCCCTGGATGACAACTTCTCTTTCTGCTTTTAGCTCACTTTGGTGCGTCCGTTCTGGCTTTGTATGAGGTCACGCCGGTTGTTAGGCGCGGTAACGCCCTCCTATGGCGCAGTCGTGCCAATTCACATTCCCCAACTGTTGACTTTCATGGCCGTTGGGTCGTTGGACATTTTTGCACATTAATTTGAATTTTCGTGGATTTACTTGGCGCGGTCGCGCCGTTCTTCTTTCTGTTCTCTTTTGCTCATTTTTCTTCTGTTTTTGCTCCAAATCCCGTTTTTCTTCTTCCACTGGGTACCTGAGACAGAAAACATAAAACTGAGTCATATTTGTTGATTTTATGCTCTGAATTAACTCAGAATTAAGTTTTTTAATCAATTTATATGCCCAAAGATAGTGTCTTTCAGACACTTAGCACTACCCCAAACTTAGATCTTTGCTCGTCCTCGAGCAAACTCTGAAAGAGATGACCAGATACACATACAAAGATTGAGAAAAGATTAGTGGCATTCCCTTTTATGAGTTTTATGGATGATTCACTTCTTTCCTATGGATGATTCACTTCTTTCCTATTGATGATTCTCCTTGATTAAGTCAAAACAGAATTCAAATTTTTCTTTAAATATTTCAAAGATCATCATCCTCATACATGTGAGAAGTCTCAGTAAATACCATATGCCAACCCTCAGTCTACTCTCCACTAACCTGAAGAAATCCATAATCCTGATCAATAGGTCTTCTCTAGGTTGTAATTGGGCATGGGTAATGGGTATGATGAAAGTTATAAGCATTGGGTTCATCCTCCTCATATCCATGTTCCATTATTACTGAGCATGAATTTTTATGATTTTTCTCCAAGTTTTTTCCACCCCAAACCTTTTTTCTTGCATTGATACCTTTTTCTTTTCTTTCCTCTCCACAAATATTCTCTTCCTTGGGTTTGTTCAGAGTCTAGCTTACCTCGTCGGTTGACTCTGAGTCCCTGAGCTTGCTGAGGCCCGAGACCCGGTGCAAACACAAGGTGGCCTTTCTCCACACTAACCCACAACCTTTTGGCTTTGTCTGGGGTCCAGCTTACCATGCCGGTTGACTCAGAGTCCCTAAGCTTGCTGAGGCCCGAGACCCGGTACACACATAAGGTGGCCTTTCTCCTGACTTAGCCTTCATCTTGTTTCTCTTTTTCTTTTTCAAAAACAACTCCATACCATTCTTTCATCTCTCCTTATATCTTCAGAATTTCGTTCATGCTCATAAATAGAACACTTCAATAAGTTTGAGAGATATAGGTCAGTAAGAAACAAGTTGGTTTTTGCACAAAGGCTGGTTCATGTAATGTGGGATTAAAACAAACAGGGATCTTGTTGGCTCAAGGTGTTTGACAAAAAGTGATGCATCTTGTGCATTAAAGTGGGTGGCTAGAAACAGGCTCAAACGATTGAAAACAAGTGCCTAAATCACTTCAGAGTATTTGGAAATCTTTCTTGTTTCGCCTCAAGCTTCCCTCAGGTTGGTTCTAGTGGTTTACATCCACTTGCTCACTTATACTTTTTTCAAAAACTATTTTTTTAAAGAAAATTCTCCTCCTGTTAAGACTAAGCAGCTTGAAATAAGATATTTTTCAGAAAGTGAATCATGCTTTTCTCTTTTGTCAGGGCTTCCACTGATGTTTCCCAATTCAGGATCTGCTTCTGGTGAAAGAATATTTTTTTTGAAATCAAAGATTTTTGAAAGCATAAAGATAGGAATCCCACCCCAAACTGAAAAACAAGCGTTGTCCTCAAAGCATAAAACAAAAGAATAAGAGGTAGGATGAAGACTTCCCTGATCAGTCTGGGTATGCCTGAAGTGGAATGGGGCTTCTTCTTGATAGCACTGCAGTAGAATTGTCCTTTTCTGGGCTCTGGGTTGGTAGGCACTTAAAGAGGCAGTGGCGCGGTCGCGCCAGAATTGGCGCGGTCGCGCCAGAATTGGCGCGGTCGCGCCAGATCAGAACTTCATATTTCAGCATCCTAAATGTGTTTTTGTAATTTTTCATTTTGAACAAGATTTAGACAGGTAGATACAGATGCTGAATCAGTAAACACACATTTTCATTTGGGAAATCATGCTTTGGGAAACATAATGAGAGTGCAAAATATCATGTCATCAATATGAATGGAGATTGAGTACATATTAATGGACATTGCATACAAAAATCACTCTACTAGATCTCATGCACAGGCACCACAACATATTTTTCCAAAAGAAAGCCAGAATCAGAAAGTAGGCTCAGAATAGCATTCTAGTCTAGCGCGGTAGCGGTAGCGCCAGTTTCTAACTGATTTTTTTGGTTTTTATTTTCTGGATTTTTATTTTTTTGTTTTCTGTTCTATGGAAAATAAACAGGTTCTTCTAGCCTAAGTCTATCCTAATCATGCAAAATTCAATCAACTACTCATGCAAAACCTAAGAATGCAAAAAATTCCAAACAACTTGAAAAATGCAATCCTATTCTAAAATCAAGCAAAGGAGTTCTGGTTTATAGTCCTAGCTCGACTTTGTGACTCTGTTTCAGTCAGATAGGATTGTGAAGGTTCGTTCCTGATTGAAATCAGGGGAGATGTATCTTTTCAGCCTTTGGCCATTCACGATGAAAGTGGATTGATCTTTTGGATTTTTGATTTCCACAGCCCCTAATTTTAACACTCTTTCCACTGCAAAAGGACCAGTCCATTTGGATCTCAGTTTACCAGGGAACAACCTAAGTCTGCTGTTAAACAAAAGGACAAGTTGACCACTTTGGGTAAGATGTGCTCATCATGCCATTTTTTAGTTTTTTCTTTGTTCATCTTGGCATTCTCATAGGACTAGTACCTAAGCTCATCTAATGCATTTAATTGCAGCAATCTTCTCTCTCCAGTAGCCTTGATATCAAAATTTTAAAACTTGGTTGCCCAATATGCCTTATACTCTAACTCCAAAGGAAGATGACATGCTTTTCCATAAACCAACCTATAGAGGGCCATACCTATTGGGGTTTTGAAAGCTGTCCTATAGGCCCATAGTGCATCATCTAACTTGGTTTTCCAATCTCTCCTTGAAGTGTTAAAAGTTTTTTCCTGAATTCTCTTAAGCTCTCTATTGGACACCTCTACTTGGCCACTGGTTTGAGCATGGTATGGGGTGGCTAGTTTGTGGGTGACACCATATTTTTTCAACAGGCTTTTGAAAGAAGAGTTGCAAAAATGCTTTCCCCCATCTCTGATGATAGCTCTAGGGGTGCCAAAACGACAAAAAATATTCTTTTTCAAGAATTCAATGACAACCTTGGCATCATTAGTTCTGGTTGCTATGGCCTCTACCCATCTGGTTACATAATCCACTGCCACCAGAATGTACATATATCCAAAAGAAGGTGGAAAAGGACCCATGAAATCAATGCCCCAAACATCAAAACATTCACATTCCAGAATATTACTTAAAGGCATTTCATTCCTTCTAGAGATATTACCTGTCCTTTGGCACCTGTCACATGATTGTACATACCTTTTTGCATCTCTGAAAAGTGTTGGCCAAAAGAATCCAGATTGCAATACCTTTGCTGTTGTTCGGTTTGCACTGTGATGGCCACCAACCTCCTTGTCATGGCAATGGCTGAGAATGAGTGTGGCTTCTTCCTCTTTCACACACCTTCTGATGACTTGATCTGGGCTGATTTTGTAGAGGAAAGGATCCTCCCAGTAGTAGTGTTTTGAATCTGCCATCAGCTTCTTCCTTTGCTGGTAAGTGAAATGCTTTGGTACCCATTTGCTGCAAACAAAATTGGCAATATCAGCATACCAAGGTAGTTTTGAAGTACTTACCTGGCAAATCCTCTCATCTGGAAAGAGTTCTGAAATTTCCCCATCTTTATTTTCTGATTCCAGCCTTGACAGGTGATCTGCAACCACATTTTCAGCACCCTTCTTGTCCTTGATTTCAATATCAAATTCTTGCAGAAGAAGGATCCATCTGATCAGCCTTGGTTTGGAATCCTTCTTTGCCAACAAATATCTAAGAGCTGCATGGTCAGTCCAAACAATAACTTTTGAACCAATGAGATATGATCTGAATTTTTCAAAAGCAAAAACCACAACCATGAGCTCTTTCTCAGTGGTGGTGTAATTTAATTGAGGGCCAGTGAGTGTGTGGCTAGCATAGGATATGGTGTGAAAAACCTTTTCTTTTCTTTGGCCAAGAGCTGCCCCTAAAGCAAAATCACTTGCATCACGCATGAGTTCAAAAGGAAGGTTCCAATCAGGTAACACAATAATGGGGGTAGAAATCAATTTTTGTTTCAAAAGATCAAAAGCAAGCAAGCATTCTGTATTGAAATCAAATTTCACATCTTTTGAAAGCTGATTTGACAAAGGTTTTGCAATTTTGGAAAAATCTTTTATAAACCTTCTGTAAAAACTAGCATGGCCTAGAAAACTCCTGATTCCTTTGACTGATGTGGGTGGAGGTAGCTTTTCAATCACTTCAATTTTTGCCTTGTCTACCTCAATCCCCTTTTCTGAGATTTTATGGCCAAGAACAATCCCATCTCGGACCATGAAGTGGCATTTTTCCCAGTTTAGGACTAGCTTATTTTCTTCACACCTTTCGAGCACAAGCGCTAAGTGCTGCAAACATGTTTCAAATGTTAGTCCATAAATAGTAAAATCATCCATAAAAATCTCCATCATCTTTCCTATCATATCATGGAATAAAGCCATCATGCATCTTTGAAAAGTGGTTGGTGCATTGCACAAGCCAAAGGGCATTCTCCTATATGCAAAGGTGCCATAAGGGCAAGTGAAGGTGGTCTTTTCCTGATCTTCAAGTGCTATAGGTATCTGAAAATATCCTGAATATCCATCCAAGAAAGCAATAAAATTTATTTCCAGCAAGCCTTTCTAGCATTTGATCAATGAAGGGTAAAGGAAAATGATCCTTCCTAGTGGCTGCATTCAATTTCCTATAGTCTATGCACACCCTCCAACCTGTTACTGTCCTTGTGGGGATCAGTTCATTGTTTGCATTATGAATGACAATACTACCCCCCTTTTTAGGAACAACTTGAACAGGACTTACCCATGCACTATCAGAAATAAGATAGATAATACCTGCGTCCAAGAGTTTAATCACCTCCTTTTTTACTACCTCTTGCAATGTGGGGTTCAACATTCTTTGTGGTTGGATGCTCGGCTTGTAATGGTCCTCCATCAGAATTCGGTGTGTGCAAAATGTGGGGCTGATTCCTTCAATGTCTGATAATGACCAGCCTATTGCCTTCTTGTGTTTGGACAGCACCTCAATGAGTTTTTTCTCCTCCAAACCTGTCAAACACGAAAAAATAATTACTAATTTATCATTCTTTTCAAGAAACACATATTTCAAATTACTAGGAAGAGGTTTGAGTTCAGGTTTGGGATCTTCCAGAGCTCCTTTTTCCTTCATTTTAGCTGCTAACTCCTTGCTTCCAGCCTCCAGTTCACCAAATTCTTCTTGGATGATGGGATCTTCATTCTCTGAATGGATCTGGCCTCCTTCGTCTGTTGCGTCAGTCCTCTCCTCCTCTTCTATTTTTGCTATACACCAATCAATCACATCAATACTCAAACAGAAATCATCATGTGAAATGGCTGGTTGTTTCATGGCTTCTTTTATATTGAAATTTATTGTGTTTTATTAAGCCTTAAAGTCAGATTTCCCTGCTTGCAATCAATTATAGCACTAGCAATAGCCAAAAATGGTCTGCCAAGAATTATAGGCAGGTTTTTGTCTACTTCCATGTCTAGAACTACAAAATCGCAGGGATAAATAAAATCTTGAATTTTGACCAACACATCCTCCATTACTCCTTCGGGTATCTTGGTTGATCTATCAGCAAATTAAAGAGTGATTCTAGTTTCTTGAGGTTCTCCAAGTTTGAAATACCTGCAAAGGGACAATGGCATTAAATTAACACTTGCCCCTAAATCACATAAAGCATTGGCAAATTTATTTGACCCAATTTCACAAGGTATTGTAAAACTCCCTGGATCTTTAAGTTTTCTTGGCAGCTCATTCTTCAAGATGGCACTGCAATTTTCATTCAGCACAACTGTACCTTTCTCCTCTATCTTCCTCTTCCCGGATAGGACTTCTTTCAGAAATTTGCCATAAAGAGGTATTTGCTTTAATGCTTCAAGAAGTGGAATGTTAATATACAATTTCTGAAAGGTTTCTAGAAACCTAGCAAAGCTACATTCTAGAATATCAACTTTAGCTCTACTTGGATAAGGAAGATCTCTAATATCAATATCAGTAATTGGGAGTGCATCCTTACCCTTTTTTCTTCTTGGAGAAGCTGGTCGACTTACCTTTTCTTGTTCCTTCTCTTCTTCTCCTTTCTGTGCTCTCTCTGCCTCCATGGTTGGTTGTTCTTTTGGTTGTTGCTCCTCCAGAGTCTTCCCACTCCTGAGTGTTATGGCCTTGAATTGCTCTTTTGGATTGATTTCTGAGTTGCTAGGCAGAGCTCCCCTTGGCCTCTCATACACATCTCTGTTAAGTTGATTCACTTGAGTGGTCAGGAGTGTGACTGATTGCTTTATTGACTGAAGTTCTGCAGATATTGCTCGCATCACTTTACTATCATCCTCCCGTTATGGCTCCTCCTTTTGTTGTGCATTGGCTTGTAATGGTTTGAATCCAGGAGGGTTCTGCCTTGCTTGATTTGCATTATTCCAGGAGAAGTTTGGATGATTTTTCCAGCCAGGGTTGTAGGTGTTGCTATATGGATCCATCCTGCGAGAATTTCCAACAAAGTTAGTTTGTTCAGGCATGGAATTTAAAGCATATACATTACCTTGGCAGTCATGATCAGCATGTCGTCCTCCACATATTCCGCAAATTGAGGCTACCACAGGGTTTGATTGTTGCTGAAAATTAGAAAATTGATGTTGAAGTGCTTCTAATTGTGCTTGTGTGGCTGTTGAGGAGTCCATTTTGTAAATTCTAGAAGGCTTTTTGCTTGATCTCTCCATCGGGTATGAATACATATTGGTTGTCATCTCCTCTATCAGCTCATGAACCTCTTTTGGAGTCTTTTTGTTGATTGATCCACCTGCTGCAGCATCTATCATACTTCTGGTGTTGATGTTCAGCCCATTGTAGAAGGTTTCAATCTGGCTCCAGAGTTCTATCTTGTGATTTGGGCATCTTTTGAGCAGTCCATTGAATCTCTCCCATGCCTCAGAAAGATTCTCTTCTGGTTCCTGCAAGAATTGAAGGATTTCATTCCTTAATTTGATGGTCTTTGCTGGTGGAAAATACTTACCTAAGAACTTTTTCCTCAGATCCTCCCAAGTGGCTATAGAACCAGCTGGTAATGTGTTCAGCCATGTCTTAGCTCTTCCTCCCAAAGTGAACTTAAAAAGCCTCAATCTGGCTGCATTGTCTGACATACCATTGTATTTAAAAGTAGCACATAAATCCAAGAATCTCTCAAGGTGGTCATTAGGATCTTTATTAGCCAACCCATTAAACTGATAATGAGTCCACAACATAATAAGAAGTTGAGGTTTAAACACGAAATTATTAGCTTGAATAGAAGGAATGATGATACTTGTCCTGTTTGTATTTGGGTTTTGGGTGACAAAATCCTCCATGGTCCTCCTTGGTCCGAGTGCTTGCTCATCATGAATGCCTTCTATGTTCTCCATGTCTTCTTGAAACTTGGGATTGCTTTGGTTCTGTTTTTCCTTCAGCTTTTGCCTTAGAGTCCTTTCAGGTTCTGAATCAATCTCTTGAACTGGAGTCCCTTGAGATCTGGTCATAAACCTCCTGCAAAAATAAAAAATAAAAAACAAAATCTCAAATCTCTAAATTTTTTAACATTGTGCAATTACTACTAGAAACTTTGGTCCCCGGCAACGGCGCCAAAAACTTGATGCGATTCGAGCTAATCACTAGCAAGAGGACTAATCAAAGTAATATAGACTTTTATGCAAGTCGGAATATCGTCCCACAAGGACCAAGCCAGCAGTTAATTGCTTTGTGAATAAAAATCTAAAGTTTGAGGAATCTGATTTTGAAACAGAGTTTTAAAACTAAATCAGCACTGAAAACAGTTAGGGAAAAGCCTTTGGGGAAATTTAATGATGAGAGAAGAAGTTGGGAATCCAATTCCCTCCCTAGACACTTTCTGAGATTGAATATGAAAAGAGTTTTGGAAATCAGTTTCTGACAAGCTTATAAAACCATGGCTACAATCCGCATCGGCATCACCTTTTTCTATCTCCTAGAGCAAACTAACCGGTATAATCTACTCTACTTGACAGCATAAACATGAAGCTCATGTGTCATAGGCAGATCGACTAATCCAACAGGGTATTACTTTAAGGTCGAGGATTAACACAAGGATTAGTGATCTACCTAGTGCATAAACTCAAAAAGACTGTAAACTCCTATCAGCATGTCTCACCTTAAGCCCAGCGTCCCCTTATAACCAGTACATAGCTAGACAACAAGTATGAATCAAGAAATTATAGCAATGAAAACACATTCATGCACCAAACTGAAATCAAGTAAATTATAAGTATCAATCTCATTACATGCCTAGGGAGTCATGGACTCCCAACTTAAAATGACTACTCCATGCTAGAATTGAAAGCATATAAAAAGGTTTGTACAACAGCCATGAATTAAGAAAGAATAAGTAAAGAAAACTCCCTTGGGAAGAATTCCCTTAACCCCTCTTGCTCCTTGGCTGAAGGCTCCACCTCTCTTCCTCAAAGTGACCAGAGTTTGTGTGAACTCCCTCTGGACCTTCTCCTCTATCTCTAAACTAAACTAAAAAGCAAAACTGAATAGAAAACTGAATGTAAAATACAGAAACTTGAACTGGAACTCCCTCCTTGAGCTCTGCCTCGGACTCCTATTTATACTTGAAACTCTGTCAAGGACTTGAAATTTCAGGCTCTGTCCAGGGGTATGAATTGTGACTTCCCGACATCAGAATTGGAAAAAATTACATCAGAAGCTTCCTTATGTAGTCCTTTCCATGCTCACGAAGTTTGAATCCATTCTGAGTTGGGAAACTCGAGATATGAGGGGAGGAAGTTGCCTGATTTCTGCTGCCAATTTTTGCTTTGGGTCCACCACTTTGGAGATGTGCAACTCGAGAAGCCTGGCTTTGATTGGCCTGATTTTTCGTGACAAAATCCTCTGTAGTACCAGGAATCTTCGTTCCAAGTTTGGCTTCAATTGGCATGGTGAAACTCCCTCCATGATCTTCACAAAATTCGGATTTCACTCCTTCCTTTAGCAGCAGATTCCTGTTTTGAGTTAACTTCTTCTCTTGGACCATTCAATGCACCTAGACTTAAGTACATTTCCTTAAACTCTTCGTGGGCACCTTCCTTGGACGTCTGAAACTCCTTCTCCCAAGTTTGGAATTGATTTTATTGCAGGTTTCCGAGATTTTCGTGATTTACTACTGCTGCATCATCAGCGCGGTCGCGCCGAATTCAGGCGCGGACACTTGAGCCGATATCCATCTAAGTCCGGAGACCACGCGGCGCGGTCGCGCCGAAATATGCTGTAGATATGGCGCGGTCGCGCCAGTACTTGGACATTTCTTTGGTCCCTAGATGACAACTTCTCTTTCTGCTTTTATCTCACTTTGGCGCGTCCGTTATAGCTTTGTATGAGGTCGCGTCGGTTGTTTGGCGCGGTAGCGCCCTCCTGTGGCGCAGTCGCGCCAATTCACATTCCCCAACTGTTGGCTTTCATGGCCGTTGGGTCGTTGGACATTTTTACACATTAATTTGAATTTTCGCAGATTTACTTGGCGCGGTCGCGCCGTTCGTCATTTTGGCCTCTTTTGCTCATTTTTCTTTTGTTTTTGCTCCAAATCCCGTTTTTCTTCTTCCACTGGGTACCTGAGATATAAAACATAAAACTGAGTCATATTTGTTGATTTTATGCTCAAAATTAACTCAAAATTAAGTTTTTCAGTCAATTTATATGCCCAAAGATAGTGTCTTTTAGACACTTATCAACGTCCTGCACCACAAAATCGCATGGGTAGATGAATTTTCCAATTCTGACCAGCACATCCTCAATCAGTCCATTGGGATTTTTGGTTGATCTATCAGCAAATTGGAGCATGATATTGGTCTCCTTGAGCTCTCCTAAATTTAATTTCCTGCAAATGGACAAAGGTATTAGATTTATGCTTGCTCCTAAATCACATAAGACTTTGTTAAATTTGAAATTTCTGAATTCACAAGGTATAGTGAAACTCTCTGGATCTTTGAGCTTGGTAGGCAATTGATTCTTCAATATTGCACTACAATTTTTTGTTAGCATCACTGTTCCTTGCTCTTCAATCCTCTTTCCTGAAAGCACCTCTTTAACAAATTTTGCATATTGTGGCATCTGCATTGGAGCTTCTACAAAAGGAATGTTAATTTCCAGCTTCTTGAAGATATCAATAAACTTTTAAAATTTCTCCTCCAACTTATCCTTTTTAGCTCTCTCCGGATATGGCAATGTGTCCACATTTATTTCAGCATTAGAGAGAGGTTGAGAAGACTTACCTTTTTGTTTGTGCTGTCTACTTACCTCTTTTCCCTTATCTTGCTCCTCTCCTTTCTTGTCTTGCTGCTGATTTGCTTTATCCTCCTCCACCTGAGGTTGCTTTTGCTCTTCTAAGACCTTCCCGCTCCTCAAAGAGATAGCTTTGATAACTTCTTTAGGGCTAGTTTCAAAATTTCTAGGTAAAGTACCTTGGTTCTTACCTGATATAACATTGGCCAACTGTCCCACTTGTATTTCCAGATTTCAGATTGGTGACTCTTGATTCTTTAGGGAAGCTTCTTGAGTTTGAAACCTGCTTTCAGTCCGAGCATCTCTTTTTTCTTGTTTTGCTAGAAACTTTGAGAAGATGTCCTCAAGGCTGGACTTTTGTTCCTGTTCTTGTGCTGCTCTTTGGAATCCAGGTGGTGGTCTTGTTTGAGCATTGGGCTGTTGAGTGTTGGATTGCTGGTTGTTGTTATTGGACAATGAGAAATTTGGGTGACTCCTCCAACCATGATTGTAAGTATTGCTATATGGATCATTAGACATGCGAAAATTTGAAACATAATTAGCCTGGTCTAAAGAACTTACAACCTGAATATTACCTGCTTGGCATTCATGGTTGGGATGTCTTCCTTCACACATGTCACAAATCTGAGCAACCAAAGAGGGGGTGTGCAATTTTGACAATTGCTTGGTTAGTGACTCGACTTGAGCCTGCAATGCTAATACATGATCAACATTATGTATGCTAGAAACTCTCCCTCTTGCACTTCTCTCCACTGGGTATTGGTACATATTAGACGCCATTTCTTCAATCAATTCATATACTTCATTAGGAGTCTTTTTGTTCATAGTACCACCAGTTGCAACATCAATTAAGCTTCGTGTTGATACTGTAATTCCATTGTAAAATATCTCCATTTGCATCCACCTTGGTATTCCATGATTTGGGCATTTTCTGAGCAGCTCTTTCAATCTTTCCCATGCTTCAAAAAGTTGTTCATCATGTTCCTGCATGAAATTTGAGATGGCATTACGCAACTTAATTGTTTTAGCAGGTGGAAAATATTTACCAAGAAACTTCTTTTGTAGCTCTTCCCATGTTCGAATTGAATCTGGTGGCAATGTGTAATACCAACTTTTTGCTCTATCCCTTAGAGTGAAAGGGAACAATCTCAACCAAACAGCCTCATTAGTATCATCTTCAAATTTGAAAGAATCACATAATTGAAGAAATCTTTCAATATGTTTATTAGGATCCTCATTAGACAAAACTCCAAATTGATAACTGTTTTGAATCATTGACAGAATTTGAGGCTTGATTTCAAATTTGTTTGGAACTTCTGGTCTCACAATGGCTTATCTTTGAGCATTGGGGTTTGATTGCACATAGTGTTCTATTGTCTTATCAGCCCCTTCTTCCTGGTGTTGATCTTCCATTGCTGAATTTTCTTTTCTCCTTCAGTGAAGGAGTGATCTTTCAGGTTCAAGATCTGGTTCAGCTTGTGGATCTTCACAAGACCTTTTTTTCATGCCAAACCAGGCTCAACCTAAAATATGAAATAAAAAAAATTAAACTCAATCAACAAAATAAAATTCACTTAAACTTACTCTCAATTCAATGGTCCCCGGCAACAGCGCCAAAAACTTGTTGGGTGTCTAGCAAGTGCCCTAGGTCAGCAAGTAATATAGACTCGAGAGTCCAGATATCGATCCCACAAAGACCTTGATGAGAACTCAGTTTAAGTAAAGATTTTTCTATTAATTGAGGAAAAGAAATTTTAGTTTTTTAGAGAACTGGAAAAGAAAACAGAATTAGATGACTAAACCTTATGAGAAAAGATGTTGGGGAAAAGTGTCAATCCCTCCTAGTTGTTAACATACAAACCTTTACCTTGACTTAGCTTTTGAAAACCTGGTTACCCATATACAGGAAATAACTTTCACCTATTCCTTGAACTCCATCACAATCCGGAAACATTCAAATCCTGGGTGCATAAATATAAAAGATTAAAGATTAACTCTCTTATTCAGAACAAGAGTTATAAATAATCACATCACTTTCCACTAGTCTCCATTACAATCCTGAACGATCTAGTTAGAAAAACGAGTTATTTTAGAAAACAAAGAAGCAAATAACTAATCCAAATCTCTACTGAAATTCAACTTTTCTATTCGAACCTCATTAAATTCCAGAATTCAATTCAGATCAGAAAGAAGAAATGAACTCAGTTTCTAAAACAAAAGTAAAGTACTTTATTGCTATAATTTCAGAACTTAAACAAATCACAACTAGGAGTTCATGACTTCCCCAACAAAGAGAGACTATTCCATGCTAATAGTATAAACACACAGAAAGGATTTAATTACTGCCATGATAATAAGAAGAAAATAAGTACATAAAACCCCCATGAAGGACTGCCTTTAGCTTCTCTTGTGCCTTGACTGAAATCTCCACCTCCTCATAAGTTCAAAGTGCCAAAAGGTCGTGTAAGAATCCCTTTGGACTTTCTCTCCTCTCCAAACTAACTACAAAAATTGGAAATTAAACTAAAAACTGAAATTAGAACTAAACATTGGAAGATCTGCACTCTGCCTCAGACCCCTATTTATACTTGTTCTACTGCCCAGGCCTTGTAATTTGATCTCTGTCCAGGGGTTTGAAGTATGTCTTCCTGACCTCAGAATTGAATGAAAGTACTTGAGAACCTTCTTCAATGGTCCTTTCCTTGTGTACAAAAATTTGAGTCCATTCTGAGTTGGGAAACTCGAGATATGATGTTGGGAAGTTGGATTGCTTCTGCTGCCAATTCCAGCACTGGGTCTACCACTTGGTAAATATAAAACTCTAAAAACCCGAATTGGATTGACCAGAATTTTCATAATATGATTCTTTATCCCCTAAGGAATCTTCAGTCCAAATTTGGGTTCAATTGGGAATCAAGAACTCCAGATATGCTTTTCTTAAAATTCGGATTTCTCTTCTCTTATGGCAGCAGTTTCCTTCTTTGTATTGAACTTCTCTTCTTGATCATTCAATGCACCTAGACTCGAGCAAATTTCCTTAAAATCATCGTGGATACTTTCCTTAGGCATTTAAGACTTCTTTCCCCAAGTTTGGACTGGATTGGTAGTCATAATCCCGAGATTTCCGCAATTTACATTGCTGAGTCAGCGGAGCGGTCGCGTCGATAACGTGCCTCGTTTTGGAGCGGTCGCGCCACTGGAGCAGAGTTCTTTCTAAGTTTGGAAATGGCCATCGAATCCGTGATGAGTAAGGAGACTTCTTGGCACGGCAGCGCCATATTTAGCTGTAGTAGTACCGCGGCAGTGCCAGTCCTTAGAATCTTTGCCGACTTCCCAAAGTTGCACTCTGAATTCTTTGTAAGGCCACTGTTCAGCGCGCTAGCGCCAATGGTAGCGCCATCTTCTTGGCACGGTCGAGTTGTTTCACTTTCCCATATTGTCCTCTTTGAAGCCTTCCTAGCCATTGGGAATTTCCTTCATTTATTTGAATTTTTGACCATTTTCCTAGCACGGTGCGCCAGAATCGGCGCGGTCGCGCCGTTCCCTCTTTTGGCTCTTTTTGCTCTTTTCTCCTTCAACTTCTCTCTAAATCCAGATTTTCTTCTTGTACCAGGTACCTGAGACACAAAACATGAATTTGCATTATATATGTCATTTTCATGCTAATAATCAACTTAAAATGGAAATTTATGATCATTAATTCATGCATAAATAGTGTCTTTTAGACACTTATCATATCACAGACTGGTAGGCCATCCTACTGAAAAGTGTTTTGTCCTGAAGGATAGAATTCTAGAATTAGCGACGCAAGGTCGCATCATCCTTGAAACCGACGACAACACCGCGGCTTCCCATACTATCTTCGTCCAATGAGATTCCAGCACCACAACAGCGAATTCGAGGATGAATAGAAAAGTCTTCATCCCGCGCACTGCAGGACCCTGACCGCAAGCCGTTACAAAAGATAAAGATGGATGGGAAGTGGTAACCCGCAAAAAGAAACCATTTCCTGAAACCCCTGTAAAAATATTCATCAAGGGTTATGCTACACAAAAAGAAGAACCGAAAGAAAAGAAAAAAGCCCAAAGGAAAAGGGGAGGCAGAAGGTACAGACGCAAATCACTTTGGCTGATTTCTTCCTATCAGAATTCCTGACGCCATCCCCTGCACCGGTGGTGACTTGTTCACCTCAAACAGTCGAACAAAGGCGTGAAGGGAAAGCTCCAATAGGATCCACCGATGACATTCACACGTGCTTACAGGACGTGTCCATCACCAATGCCGTAAGAGATGACCTAGACTTGCCAATTCGGTCTAGGCAGGCTCTCATCAAATTTGTTGCAGAAAAAGATGATTGGCATGCAGAGGTTAAGCAATTGAGAATACGAAGACACGATGAGCCAAAAGTCGAATTATCTCCTAGCACGTTGAAAGAAGAGCAATCGGTGGAGCCACCACAAATCAAGGAAGTACACTCAACTTCCTTTTCTTTCAAAGAAGCGGACATGTTACTTGGAGAAAGATCCCACAACCGACCTCTGTTCATATTCGGATCAATCAAAGACCGGTGGATCAACCGCATACTTCTAGACAGTGGGTCAGCTGCAAATATTCTGCCAATCAAAACTGTGAATGATATCAGGTTGGTTGCCAACGACCTCCAGGCCAGTTCATTAATGATCCAAGGTTTCGACCAAGAGGGTCAATGAGCCCTGGGGACGATCAGACTAGAGTTGCAAATTGGGGACATGTTACTTGGAGAATGATCAATGTGCTACTCGGGACACCCTGGTTGCATAACAACAAAGTCATGTCCATGACCCTTCATCAGTGCTTCAAATATTATCAAGATGGAGAAGAAAAAATAGTGTTTGCCGACGAATGTCCTTTCACAGAATCAAAGGCTTCTTTTGCAAACACAAAATTTTACTCAGAAGAAAAATCTACCACTTTGAGTAAACCTCCTTCCAAAGTAGTCAAAGATGAGCGGGCCAACCCAAATCATAAAGGGCAGATGGAGGAACCAGTACTTAGGTATGTGCCTCAGTCGCGAAGAAAAAAAAGTGAATCTTTCTTCACTATTTGTGGCCGAGAAGAACCATCAGAAAAATTGAAAGCCTTAAAAGGGGCGGCTACTATCCCCCTGCCCAACCTCAATAACCAGGGCATCATCATCGAAGAGAAGCGGGGCCTACCCGATCTTCCTAAGACTCGAACACAAGGGTTTTATCCCAATGCCTACTGAATGATGGCAAAAGCAGGATCTGGGTTCTCCCTCAAACAATTGCAAGAGAAACCAGTGGTGGTCGTACAAAATCTATCACCTACCCAAAAGAATCTTTAGTCGCAAGGTTATTCAATCCACTCTAACCATCAAGGGCTCGACTCTCAAGAACACGAGCCTGTTGTGATTTCTGGCAAAGCCAATGTCAATCAGGTGATGACCAAAAGAAAGGCAGCAACCTCAGAAGGTACTCGAGCATCAGCTTTTGACCGAATTGGCATCCCAGAGCCACGAGTCTCAGCCTTCGTTTGACTGAGTCAAAAAAAAAATAGACGACCGGACATCACCCCGAGATTAGGTAATGAGCATAAACCCAAAGTTACGAAAGTCTGGCAGAAAAAGGGGCAAAAGGAAAACTCAGATCCAAATGTCATCGCTCCATTGACAACGAAGAAACAAGGAGTCTTTCAAAGACTAGGGAAGCCGATGGAGCAACCCAAAAAGAATGTCTTCCAAAGACTAGGGGCCATCACAGAAGCACCTACACGAATCCCTGAGAGCCAAAGGTTGGGATAAATAAGAGAAAGCTCATAAAAAAGAATGAAGACGGAGAGTAATGAAGCCACTCCATTAATCATCAATACACCTTTGGTGATCTACAAATCATCAAAGAAAGAAGATGTCGTAAAAGAGCCGGGAGAGCTGGGAGAAGCACCTGCAATCTTCGAAGAAGGTGGCCAAGCAACTATCGATCAATTGAAGAAAATAAATTTGGGTACAGAAGAAGATCGAAGGCCCACTTTTCTGAGTGCTTCACTGTCTGTAACTGAAGAAAAAGAATATGTTACTTTACTCAGTGAATACAAAGACTGGTAAGTGTCTAAAAGACACTATCTTTGGGCATATAAATTGATTGAAAAACTTAATTCTGAGTTAATTCCGAGCATAAAATCAACAAATATGACTCATTTTTATGTTTTATGTCTCAGGTACCCAGTGGAAGAAGAAAAATGAGCAAAAGAGGCCAAAAAGAAGAACGGCGCGACCGCGCCAGAATCGGCGTGACCGCGCCAAATAAATCCGCAAAAATTCAAATTAATGTGTAAAAATGTCCAACGACCCAACGGTCATGAAAGCCAATAGTTGGGGAATGTGAATTGGCGCGACCACGCCACAGGAGGGCGCTACTGCGTCAAACAACCGGCGTGACCTCAAGCAAAGCCCGAGGGGACGCGCCAAAGTGGGCTAAAAGCAGAAAGAGAAGTTGCCATTTTGGGACCAAGGAAATGTCCAATAACAGGCGCGACCGCGCCACATCCACAGAAGAATTCGGCGCAACCACGCCATCTGGTCACCCGACTTAGACGGATATCGGCTCCAGTGGCGCGTCCGCGCCAGAATTGAATTCGGCGCGATCGCGCCGATGACTCTGCAGTCAAAAATACGAAAATCTCGGGAACCTGCCATCAAATCGAATCCAAACTTGGGAGAAGGAGTCTCAAACGTCTAAGGAAGGTGCCCACGAAGAGTTTAAGGTAATATACTTAAGTCCAGGTGCATTGAATGGTCAAAGAAAAGAAGTTAATTAAAAACAGGAATTTGCTGCTAAAGGAAGGAGATAAATCCGAAATTTTGGGAGAGCATACATGGAGTTTTCGAACTCCAATTGAAGCCAAACATGGAACGAAGCTTCCTGGTGCTACAGAGGATCTTGTCACAAAATTTCAGGCCAATCCAAGCCAGGCTTCTCGAGTTTCACATCTCCAAAGTGGTGGACCCCGTGCAGAAATTAGTAGCAGAAACCAGGCAACTTTCTCTCATCATATCTCGAGTTTCCCAACGCAGAATGGATTCAAACTTTGTGATCAAGGAAAGGACTATAGAAGGAAGGTCCTGATGTAATTTCATCCAAATCTGAGGTCGGGAAGACACAATTCACACCCCTGGATAGAAGCTAAAATTACAAGGTCTCGACAGAGTTTCAAGTATAAAAAGGGGTCCGAAGCAGAGCTCAAGGCATCCAGTTTTAGTTCGAGTTCTTGTATTCCACATTCATTTTTGTGTTCAGTTCTGCTTTCTAGTTTAGTAGAGAGAGAGATGAGAACTTCCAGAGGGAGTTCACACGAACTTTGGTCACTTTGGGAAGAAAGGTGGAGCATTCAGCTAAGGAGCAAGAGTGGTTAAGGGAAGCCTTCCCAAGGGAGTTGTCTTTACTTAGTCCTTCTTTATTCATGGTTGTTGTACAAACCTTGTTTTGTGCTTTTAATTATAGCATAGAGTAATCGTTTTTAGTTGGGATTCCATGACTCCCTAGGCATGTAATGAGATTGATATTTATAATCTAATTGGTTTTAGTTTGGTGCATGAATGAGTTTTCCATGTTGTAATTTCTTGATTCATACTTGCTGTCTGGCTATGTACTGGTTATAAGGTGACGCTAGGCTTAAGGTAAGACATGTTGAAAGGAGTTTACAATCTTTTTGAGTTTATGCACTAGGTAGATCACTAATCCTTGGGTTAATCCTCGACTTTAAAGTAATACCCTGTTGGATTATTTGATCTGCCTATGACATATGAGCTTCATGTTTATGCTGTCAAGTAGAGTAGATTATGCCAGCTAGTTTGCTCTAGGAGATAGAAAAAGGTGATGCCGATGCGGATTGTCGTCATGGTTTTATAAGCTTGTCAGAAACTGATTTCCAAAACTATTTTCTATTCAATCTCAGAAAGTGTCCGGCGAGGGAATTGGATTCCCAATGTCTTCTCTCATCATTGAAATACCTCAAACCTTTTCTCAACTTTTTTAAAGTACTGATCCTGTTTCAAAATCAGATTCCTCAAACTTTAAATTTTTTTTCACAAAGCAATTAACTTCTGGCCTGGTCCTTGTGGGACGATATTCGGACTTGCATAAAGTCTATATTACTTTGATTAGTCCTCTTGCTAGTGATTAGCTAGAATCGCATCAAAGACATTTTTGCTTGGTCGTATACTGAGATGCCTAGGCTTGACCCAACAATTGTAGTCCACAAACTTGCTGTCAAAATATGAGTCAAACCAGTAAAGCAGATTCAAAGACGGTTCTGTCGCAAACTCGTCCCAAAAATAGAGTAGGAGGTCGACAAACTCGTCAAAGCCAACTTCATCCATGAAGTCAAATACCCAAGTTGGATCTCCAACATCATCCCAGTGAAGAAGAAGAATGGGAAATTTGAGTCTGCGTCGGTTTCAAAGACTTGAACAAAGCCTGCCCAAAAGATGACTTCCCGGTCCCTATCACCGAATTAATGGTGGATGCAACAACGGGGCATGAAGTTTTGTTATTCATGGACAGATCTTTCGGCTACAATCAAATTCGGATGGATCCAAAAGA
Organism: Aristolochia fimbriata; assembly: GCA_019845555.1. NCBI lineage: Eukaryota > Viridiplantae > Streptophyta > Magnoliopsida > Piperales > Aristolochiaceae > Aristolochia > Aristolochia fimbriata. The sequence continues at coordinate 23,695,485 of CM034078.1, forward strand.
CGAGAAAATGACAGCTTTTCGCACGCCAAAAGGTATTTTTTGTTACAAAGTAATGCCATTTGGTCTAAAGAATGCAGGGACAACATATCAAAGAGCCATGCAAAGAATATTTGACGACTTCCTACACAAATTCGTGGAATTTTACGTCGACGATCTGGTCACCAAAACCAAAGCAAGAGATGACCACTTAAAAGATCTGCGAGTAGTCTTCGAATGCCTGCGACGACACCAGCTGAAGATGAATCCTCTTAAGTGCGTTTTCGAAGTTTCATCCGGGAAATTCCTTGCATTCTTGGTCAGACACAGGGGCATCAAAATCGACCAGACCAAAATTGATGCCATTCAACAAATGCCTGAACCAAAGAATCTGTCAGAATTAAAAATCCTTCAGGGGCATCTGGCTTATATACGGTGGTTCATTTCAAATCTAGCAGGAAGATGTCAACCCTTCAGCCATCTCATGAAGAAGGATACACCCTTCGAATGGGATGAATCTTGCCGACGGGCATTTCAAAACATCAAGGATTATCTTATGAAGCCACTAGTGTTGATGGCTCCAGCTCCGGGAAAGCCACTCATGTACATTGCAGCTCGAGAAAAGTCTCTGGGCGCCCTTCTGGCTCAAAATGACGACCAAGGGAAGGAACGCTCGTTGTACTACCTAAGTCGCACGATGGTCAGATCTGAACTCAATTATTCCTCGATTGAAGAAACGTGTCTCACCCTCATCTCTGCCATCCAGAAGTTGAGACACTATCTGCTTGCACACTCTACAAATCTGATCTTTCAGGCAGATCCCCTCCAATACATCTTGTCCAGGCCTATGCTCTCCGGACGGTTGGCCAAATGGGCTTAGTTGCTCTCCGAATTTGAAATCAATTTCATCCCACAAAAGGACGTGAAAGGACAAGGACTGGCGAATTTCCTACCCGTTCATCCCATCCTGGCAGAATGGGAGGTAAGTGGAGATTTATCCGAAGAAGAAGTTTTCTACATTGAAGTACTACCTCCATGGAGGATGTATTTCGGTGGCGCTGCACGAAAAAATGGAGCAGGAGCTGGCGTCCTTTTCATATCTCCAAACGACGACCTGATGCCATACTCCTTCATTTTATCTCACTGCTTCACAAACAATGAGGCTAAGTACCAAGCCATAATCCTTGGTTTGGGAATGCCTATCAAAATGGGCCTTAACCGGCTAGAAATCTTTGGCGACTTGGCCCTGCTGATCAAGCAGCTAATCGGGGACTTCAAAGTCAGAAAAGATGAACTCGTGCCTTATAAAAAGGAGGCCCAAAGATTACTGTAGAAAATTCCAAATGTGACCCTGGGACATGTACCCCGAGCCAAGAATAGCCAAGTAGACGCATTAGCAGGAATTGCCACAAGTCTAGCACAGCTCGACGCAAGGCCGGAATGGATTCCTGTATGTGAAAGATGGGTGGTACCTATCTTGAAAAAATTATCAGGGGATGAAGAAACCAATCTGGTTTCGGTCTATGCAATCGAGGAAGAAGATTGGCGTCAGTATTTCCTCGACTATTTAGAGCACAAGAAATTACCTGAGGAACTAAAAGCTCGAGCTTATGTACGAAAAGCTACACCCAAATTCTGCTTGTTCAATAACACATTGTACCGACGATCCTACGACGGTATTCTACTCAGATGTGTCTCTAAAGAAGAAGGACAAGCTATCTTGGTCGAACCACATGGGAAATTTGAGGAGCTTATCAAGCGGGTCCCAAACTACATCTTCAAGTTAAACAATTAGGCTACCTTTGGCCTACAATGCTGCGGGATGCCATAAAATTAGCACGGCATTGCATGACATATCAAATTCATGCTAATTACATTCATCAACCTCCCAGCCCGTTACATCCGACAGTGGCCTCCTGGCCATTCGAAGCCTGGGGAATGGACATCATAGGTCCAATCACCGCGAAATCGTCAGCAAATCAGTAGCATATACAGGCGGCTACTGATTACTTTTCTAAGTGGCCCGAAGCAGCAGCTTACAAAGAAGTCAAAGCTGCCACTGTGGTCGACTTCATCCGAACACAAATTGTATATCGGTATGGTGTTCCGAGATACATCAAGACTGACAACGGTGCCCCATTTTGCAACAAGACAATGGACAACTTCTGCGATAAATTTGGCATCCAACAAAGGACGTCCACCGCGTACAACCCTGCTATAAACGGCTTGGCAGAAGCCTTTAATAAAACTTTGTGCAAAATCTTAAAGAAGACGGTCGCAGGTAACAAGAAAGACTGGCATGAAAGGCTTGGAGAAGCACTGTGGGCATACAGGATTACATTCCGAACTCCCACAGAGTCAACCCCTTATTCGCTAGTCTACGGTGTTGAAGCTGTGCTGCCACTGGAAATCCAAATTCCGTCCCTACGGGTCGCTCTTCGAGAAGGGCTAACAGAAGAGGAGAATATACGAATTCACCTACATGAATAAGAATCCCTCGACGAAAAGCGCCTGGAAGTGCAGCAAAGGCTTGAATGCTATCAAGCTCGCCTCACTCGTGCTTTCAAAAAAAAGTTAAGTGCCGCTCCTTTCAAAAGGGTGATCTCGTCTTAGCCGTGCATAGACCGATCATGGCCACTATCAGAGATGGGGGAAAATTCGCACCTAAATGGGAAGGGCCGTTCATCGTTCAAGAAGTTTACACTAACGGCGCTTACAAATTGGTCACTCCCGAAGAAGAAGACTCCCAGCCATAAATGGTAAATTGCTCAAAAATATTTATCCATGATAATATTTGTATTCCAATTGCAAAGTCACAAATCAAATAGCAAAAATTCAATTACATGAAGAAAAGAAAGGTATACAAATCAAATCAAAGGAAAAAGAAAACAAAACAACTAAAGGCCCTTGGCACACTCCTGCTGTTACTCCTCAAAGGGAGCCCTCAATGTCAGAAGATTCGCCTCCTCAGCAGCACTGAGAGTAGGCATGGCAATGATCTCCTCTACCTTCTGTGTAGCTTCAAGGACGATCCCCTTCAGTTCTTTCACACACTCACGAATTTGCTCGACTTGGGTTGCAAAGTACACGACCTTAGTCTTCGTTGACTTAAATTGTTCCTTAGCTAACTCCAGGTGTTCACGGGCATCTTCATGATCGAGCTCGGCCTGTGAAAGATCTTCAGCCGCTTCGCTCAAAGTAATTTCAGCGTTTTCTAGTTTGGAAGACAGTGCATCCAAGGCTTCCCGAGCGTCACTCTCTGCCGAGTCCCTTGAAGTCCTACTCGTCTTCTCTCCAGCCAAATTTTCTGCTTCCTTCAGAGCTTGGAGCTTCTAGGTGTAGCCCTGTAAGCGAGTCGCATCCTGACCCACCTCCTGTTACTTACTGATGACGAACTCCGCATCAGTGGCCAAACACGAGTCGTGCGCTACATCTGGTGAAAGCATGCGAGGCGTTATTTGGTCTTTCCAGATCTGCATCACCAAACCCTTAAAATGAGACAGTAACTGCAGCGACAAAGTCGCCAAGGGAGTCAAAGTAGGCAGCGCAGGCAACGACAGAGAAATGACTATTTCCTGTACAACTAGAGCTTCTTGAACAATTGGTGCTTCTTTCGTAACAACCTCGACCACTTCCTGAAAGACCTCTTCTCGTATAACTGGAGGGGCAACCTCTTCCAAAACAACTGGAGTGACATCTCGAATGCCTCAAGCTGAGTCGAGGCTGGGGCAACCTCAAGAACAGGTCCCATGGAAGAAGTCGCCGGTGGGGTCTCCACTTCCTCAACACCATCAGGGGCAGCAACAACCACTGAAACAGCCTGGGCGATCACTTCAGCCTCCGGAGGAGGCACCTCCTCTTGAGGTACCTCGGATGCCTAAGGGGAAGACAGTATCTCTACAAGAAGTTCTGGCTCTGGCGGCTCCATTGGATGACAAGAAATCTGAGGAGGCACCGTCTCCAAAATTGGAGGAAGGAAGGTCGGTGGCAAAGGGAGAAAAGCAGGCTGAACTTCCTTTCGCGCCTTTTTCTTCGATGTAGAAGCAGAAGCGTCATTGAAAGTAGTAGGGGGGGCCCTCTTCTTACTCACCTGAGGTTTAAGAGGGAAATATTAGAAAATGCAACAAACAAAAGGAGTGACAATTATGACGTGACTTACCGAAGGAGCACCAACTTGTTTCTTGCCTTTTGGCCTTCGTCGGCGCGGATGAGATCGATCGCTGTCATTATCCTCCTCTTCTCCACCAATCTTTGCAGCCACAAAAACAGTCGGCTCCAGTCGACCTTGCTGAAACGACATAGGAGTAACAATAAAAAAAAGGAGAAGGAAAGAAAAAAAAAAGGGGGAGATCAAGCTCACCTGAAATCGTGGGGACATGTGTTCTTTCCACCAAGTATAATAGGCAAAGGTGGTCCCAGGATCCCGAGTCGGTCCTCCTGGCAGAGGCAAATCAAGTCGACCACACGGATGGACAAGTCCGCCCTTCCAAAGAGTCACTAATTTGGACAGAGAGGTGGCCTCCCGCTGACTGGACTTAGCCCCCAAATCCTCGGGTAAATTTTGACAATACCCAAATTGTTGCGCAAACCTGGTAGGATTATACGGCTTAATGATGAAACGAATGGAGCGACGGGCCATCTAATAATAGCAGCGAATACTGAGGAGACTCTCATAAGCCTACCTTGAAATCGGTGCCTTCAGCTCATCCACCAAGGAAGAAATGTTCCCGCCAAGAATGTATCGATGCCACACCGACACCGGAAGACGTCGGAATAAGTCATAAGCTTGCTCCTCGATAAAAGTACGCCGAAGGGATGGATTCCCAAATGATATCATCCCCAGACGACGAAGTCCTTCAAGGTCCTCCCCATGTGTGTGAAAGTAGACGGCAAGCCAGGAATAGAAGTACGGCCATTGGGCAATCGATGACGAACTGACAGCCGCTTGACCCAAACCTCGGTAAAGACAAGTCAAAGCAAAACCCACTAATACAAAACGGACCCCAGTGGCCATATAACTCGCCACCTTGAAGACCGTGGGTCGCAGATTGTCGCCTTTAGTTGAACGAAATACAAAATGGGACAACCAAAACGAGAGGAGTGCCGCCAAATGGACTTCGTTTTCTTTACCTGGCATGATGTGGAGGAAGTCAAAGACATCTTGCTCTACGGTCATTCGTTCCAGTGGAGTGGCCGCACCTTTTCCATAAAGGGCATACCATGCTGTCCAGGGATCATGGACTGGAACGACATTGTCCTCCGTGCGAAACCAAAACGCAACCCAAACTGCAGTGGACAAAGTGTTAGATTCCAAATTCTGACAGAGACGATGATATGCCAGAAATAGATTTTGGCAGCTGTAGGGTAAAGCCGAATTCCGCACGTCTGTGAAATCGTCTACCATCGGAGAAACGTCGTCGTAAAAATACCTGAAGATAGGTAAGACGAATATCTGATCCATATTTAGCAAGGTAATGGAGAGCTCGCCTTGGCACATAACTAACGTGTTCGTCTCTGGACTCCATGCGTTAAGAAAAGCCTGAACTACCGACACATCACAACTGTACTGAAAGAAAGAGGCCCAAAGTCCGTAGTAGACGCCCGGGCTATGGAGATTACGATTGCATCGACCCAGAAGCAGAATAGTCCACTTGTAAAGGAATGGGATTGGCGTATCCATAAGCTGATCCCCAAAGGTGTGTGGCAGAGGAGGCTGGTTGGCTAAGCGTAAAGCACTCTGAAGCGCAAAAGTCTCTGGTCCGGTGGCTACATCCTCGTTCTTGAAAGAGTCAGGAAAAGGAAGGAAGTGGTCCACGAAGGATGATGGAGGTTTCACAGCATGGGCACCAAAAATTGATTCCCCGCTAGGGCAATATGTTAGGCGAGAAGCATCGCCTTCCATGTAGAGTGCCAGGGTCAAAACTGACTCCCCGCCAACAGTCACGACGTGGTTAAAAGCACGCAATCCATTGGTCAAAGTCACTGAAGGAGCAGCCATCTGAAACCAAAACTCGAAGGTCAGATTACTTTCGAAATTCAAATTTCAAATTCATATTCTAAATTCAAAATTCAAAAACTCGCTGTTAGAAAATAAAAAAAAAATAAATAAATAAAAAAAGAAGTCTTCATTCAGGGTAGGAAGTTTTGTCTGAGTGGCGCGACCACGCCAATTTAAAACATAGTAATAGCGTGACCGCGTGCCAGTAACTTCAGGAATTTGGTAAGAGCAAGAAGTTCTGCCGGAGTGGCACGATCGCGCCAATTTAAAACACAACAATGGCGCGACCGCGCCAGTAATTTCACGAATTTGGTAAAAGCAGGAAGTTCGCGACCGTGCGAGTAATTTCATGAATTTGGTAAAAGCAAGAAGTTCGCGACTGCGCCAGTAATTTACTGAATTTGGTAAGAGCAGGAAGTTCTACCCGAGTGGCGCGACTGCGCCAATTTAAATCACAATAATGGCGCGGTCGCGCCACTAATTTCAGGGGCTTGTTAAGGGCTGGAAAACCCAAATGGGTCAAGCCTATGGAAGAAGACTAAGTCGAAGAAGCCCGCCTACTGGGGAACTAAGTGCCTGCCTACTGGGGAAGCCAAAGTCAAAGTCGAGGCGCCTAATAGGATCAATTAAGGCTAAGTCCACTGATAAGTGTCTAAAAGACACTATTTTTAGGCCACAATTGGGATTAGAAATTACATGTTGGAGTCAATATTCATCATAAAATCATTAAATATGTCTCAGATTAATATTTTCTCTCTCAAGAGTCCAACGCAACAAGAATCATCGAAATCGGAGCTAAAAGGAAGAAGATATGACGATTTTAATGCATAAAGGCACAATGTTGCAGAGACCGGAGCGACCGCATAAGTTGGAATGCAAAATATGGCAAGCCCGCACAAGAATATGGCGCGCCAGCGCAAGAAAATGGCGTGACCATGCCAAAATGGACCCAGAAAGCTGACTAACACGACCAAAACTCTTTCCATTCAAGTTCTCTGCTCCAGTGGCGCGATCACGCCATTTTTAAGCTTATATTGGCGCGACTACGCCGATTATTCAGCCACATTAAGTTGCAAAAATCTCGGGAACCTGCAATCAAATCGAAGCCAAACTTGGGAGAAGGAGTCTCAAGCGTCTAAGCAAAGGTTTCCACGAAGAGTTTAAGGTAATATAGTTGAGTCCAGGTGCATTGAATGGTCAAAGAGAAGAAATTAACTCAAAACAGGAATCTGCTGCTAAAGGAAGGAGATAAATCCGAAATTTAGGGAGAGCATACATGGAGTTCCTGAACTGCAATTGAAGCCAAAATTGGAAAGAAGCTTCCTGGTGCTACAGAGGATCCTGTCACGAAAATTCAGGCCAATCCAAGCCAGGATTCTCGAGTTTCACATCTCCAAAGTGGTGGACCCCGTGCAAAAATTTTGCTGCAGAAATCAGGCAACTTCCTCTCATCATATCTCGAGTTTCCCAACTCGTAATGAATTTTAATTTCGTGAACCAGGGAAGGACTATAGAAGGAAGGTCCTGATGTAATTTCATCCAATTCTGAGGTCAAAAAGATACAATTCACACCCCTGGACAGAAGCTAAAATTACAAGGTCTGGACAAAGTTTCAAGTATAAATAGGGGTCCGAGGCAGAGCTCAAATTATTGAGTTTTAGATCCAGTTTTTATATCTAGTTCTAGCATTCAGTTTTCGTTTTAGTTTCTGTTTTATAAATTAGTTTAGTGAGTGTCTTGAGAGGCAGAGGATACGTCCTATTGAAGCTTTTGAGGCAAGGAGGAGGAGCAGCCATTGGAAGTCATGTTCAACAAGTAGATCCTTCTCAAGGGAAGTTTGTACTTAGTTTATCTTTTCTTTTCTTCTTCATGGTTGTATTCAAGACCTTGTTTTGTTCTTTAATGTTCAACATGGAGTAGTCTTTTATATTGGGAGTCCATGACTCCCTAGGCATGTAATGAGATTGATACTTTATAATCTATTTTGATTTACAATTTGGTGCATGAATGAGTTTTCCATGTTGTTAATTCTTGATTCATACTTGCTTTCTGGCTATGTATTGGGTATAAGGTGACGCTAGGCTTAAGGTAAGACATGGTGATAGGATTTTACAAATCTTTATGAGTTTATGCACTAGGTAGATCACTAATCCTTGGGTTAATCCTCGACCTTAAAGTAATACCTTGTTGGATTAGTTGATCTGCCTATGACAAAATGAGCTTCATGTTTATGCTATCAAGTAGAGTCAATCATGCTAGCTAGGTTTACTCTAGGAGATAGAAACAGGTGATGCTGATGCGGATTGTAGCCATGGTTTTATAAGCTCGTCAAAAATTTATTTCCAAAGCTCAACTTCTATTCAATCTCAGAATTGCCTTGGGAGGTAATTGGATTCCCAATGCCTTTTTCCATACTGAAAAGCCATCAGAACACTCATGTAAACTCTGGGCAGAGAAGCAGTGCAGCAGCAACTCTATTCGAGCAGCCAATTTTTATACCAAATTCTGAAAAATCTGGAAGTGGAACCCACCAAGAAAAGGTAAGTAGTTCTAGAGGGCACTTCATGGATCAAATAGGGCCTGATTTGAGTAATTTTCATTGAGTAGAAAGGAAGTTATGATTGCTGCAACTTGGGTGGTTAAAACTATTTTCTAGAAAACGTTTGGGTTGGAAACATTACTATCTTTCTGTCTTTGAGCTGATTTCTAAAATTTTTTGTAATGATTCATGGAAAACTGTTTTAAGGCGATTAAAGTTCATACTTATTACTTTCCAGGAAACCCTTTTTCAGCTCTAGATGATAAGTGATTAGGGCGATACAGTTCTTGCAAAATACCCCCAACTGTCTTTCTGCCCAGAATTTCAGATTTGCTGCCAAGATTTTAAATTTGTGTATCTTTCAATTCACTTGATGAAAATGCATGAAACCTATTTTATTGTGCACCTCTGAACATTAAAAACATGTTCCAAGTGGAAATTTTTAATTTTACATTTAGAATTTCAATTTATGAAGGAAAAGAGTGGCGTTTCCGCGCCAAATTTTAGCGCAGCCGCGCCACATGTTTATTTAAATTCCGAGGTTCTGCAACTCAGAATCATTCCATTCCAATTCTGACATGTTTGTCTTTATGAGTTATAGGCCATGGTAAAATTTCATACATTTTTGAAATCGTTTGCAATAATTTTGTGCTATGTATGGTTCTAACCACTTTTGGTCAAGCATGAAGGCAGCTCAAGTTCAAATTCCTCATGGTGCCTCAAAAAATCTGGAAGTCCAAGCAACCAACATTCTCATGGAAGTTTCTTACCCTCTATCTCATTTGATTAAATTGAGCATGATACAAATTTTTAAGTTTGGGGTGGGAAACTCAGATTTTAAAGTCTAGTTGGTTTTCATTGTTTAGTTAGATTTGATTTGTTAGTTTTTGTTTTTTTTGTTTTGAGTCAAGACCAGAAGAGTGTTTCTAAATATGAAAAGGTTTTTGAAAAATTTCTGTGGGAACTCTGATATGTGGATTGAGAAGATAGGTCTCATTCATTCTCTTGAGAAATATATTTGTTTGAATGATTGGTTTTTGGCTTGAGAAAAGTTGTCTTGGAAAGTGGTTTGATTGGTTGAATGCATTGAGCATGTTTATTTTGTACAATAGAATCAACCTGAAGGAAGATCAAGGTGAAACAAAGATAGGTTTTTCAAAATTATGAAACGATCTAGGCACTTGTTTTAAATCGTTTGAGCCTTTTTGAGCCATCCGCTTTAATGCACAAGATGCATCACCTTTTGTCAAACATTTTGAGCCGACAAGATCCCTGCTTTGTATTCCATTCCCACATTACATGAACCAGCCTTTGTGATGAATAAACTTGTTTCTTACTGACCTATATTTCTCCAAATTATTGAAGTGTTCAGTTTGGATGAGCATGGGCAAAAATCTAAAGTTATGGAGAAATAAGGAGGGATGATTGAAGGTTATAGACATTCTTTGCAAAGGAGAGGAAAGAAGGAGAAATATGAAAGAAAAAGGTGCCTGAATATCAGAGAGGAAAAGTGAAAAAAAAAAAAAAAAAAAAAAAAAATTGTTGAGTTAGGGGAAAGGCCACCTTGTGTGTGCACCGGGTCTCGGGCCTCAACAAGCTTAGCGACTCTGAATCAACCCAAGCAAGGTAAGCTAGACTCCAAACAAAGCCAAAAAAAAAAAAAAAAAAAAAAAGAAAAGTCTATAAAGAGAGTTTTTCCTTGAGAGATGAGGTAGTGATTGGGATTAAGGAGTGATTGAAAATATCTTTGTTTTATTTGATTGCTTTGAGGACAAAGCAAATTTTTAAGTTTGGGGTGGTGTGCTACAATCAGAGATGGTTCATGCTCAGGAAGATGGGACATGGATATGAGGAGGACTGACCCTAAAATTTTATCCTTAATTTTTTTCCTTACCCATTACCCATGCCCCATTATAACCTATAGAAGACCTTTTGATCATAATTTTGAAATTCCTTCAAGTTAGTGGAGATTAGACTAATGGTTGCCTTATTTTATTCCATTTAAACTGCTCAAATGCATGGAAAAATGGTAGGTATGGTGGAAGATAGCTTGATCGTCCCTTGATTAAGTAGGATAACCAACAATAGGAGAGGTTTGAATGAGTAATCTTTGATTGATGATTTAAAAGGGTAACCCCACTGATTTTTCTTAAACTTTGATGATTGGTGATAACTCTGGTTCTGTTTATTTTTTCTCTTAGTTTTGCTCGAGGATGAGCAAAGGTTTAAGTTTGGGGTTGTGATAAGTGTCTAAAAGACACTATTTTTAGGCCTCAATAGGGATTAGAAATTACAAGTTGGAGTCAATATTCATCATAAAATCATGACATATGTCTCAGATTAATATTTTCTCTCTTAGAAGTCCAACGTAATAAGAATCATCGAAATTAGAGCTATAATGAAGAAGATATGACGATTTTAGTGCATAAAGTTACAATGTTGCAGAGACCGGCATGACCGCACCAGTTTGAAGGCAAAATATGGCGCTCCCGCGCCAGAATATGGCGCGCCCGCGCCAAAATGGACCCAGAAAGCTGCCAAACACAACCAGAACTCTTTCCATTCAAGTACTCTGCTCCAGTGGCGCGACTGCGCCATTTTTAGGCTTATTTTGGCGCGATCGCGCCGATTATTCAGCCACATTAAGTTGCAAAAATCTCGGGAACCTGCGATCAAATCGAACCTAAACTTGGGAGAAGGAGTCTCAACTGTCTAAGGAAGGTTTCCACAAAGAGTTTAAGGTAATATACTTGAGTCCAGGTGCATCGAATGGTCAAAGAGAAGAAATTAAGTGAAAACAGGAATCTGCTGCTAAAGGAAGGAGATAAATCCGAAATTTGGGGAGAGCATACATGGAGTTCCCGAACTCCAATTGAAGCCAAACTTTAAACGAAGCTTCCTGGTGCTACAGAAGATCCTGTTACGAAAATTCAGGCCAATCAGAGCCAGGCTTCTCGAGTTTCACATCTCCAAAGTGGTGGACCCCGTGCAGAAATTTGCTGCAGAAACTAGGCAACTTCCTCTCATCATATGTCGAGTTTCCCAACTCAGAATGGATTGAAATTTTGGGAACAAGGGAATGACTATAGAAGGAAGGTCCTGAAGTAATTTCTTCCAATTATGAGGGCCAGAAGACACAATTCACACCCCTGGAGAGAAGCTAAAATTACAGGGTCTGGACAGAGTTTTAAGTATAAATAGGGGTCTGAGGCAGAGCTCAAATCATTGAGTTTTAGATCCAGTTTTTACATCTAGTTCTAGCATTCAGTTTTCAGTTTAGTTTCTGTTTTATATATTAGTTTAGAGAGTGTCTTGACAGGCAGAGGAGACGTCCTTTTGAAGCTTTTGAGGCAAGGAGGAGGAGCAGCCATTGGAAGTCATGTTCAACAAGTAGATCCTTCTCAAGGGAAGTTTGTACTTAGTTTATCTTTTCTTTTCTTTTTCATGGTTGTATTTAAGACCTTGTTTTGTTCTTTAATGTTCAGCATGAAGTAGTCTTTTATATTGGGAGTCCATGACTCCCTAGGCATGTAATGAGATTGATACTTTATAATCTATTTTGATTTTCAATTTGGTGCATGAATGAGTTTTCAATGTTGTTAATTCTTGATTCATACTTGTTGTCTGGCTATGTATTGGTTATAAGGTGACGCTAGGTTTAAGGTAAGACATGGTGATAGGATTTTACAAATCTTTATGAGTTTATGCACTAGGTAGATCACTAATCCTTGGGTTAATCCTCGACCTTAAAGTAATACCCTGTTGGATTAGTTTATCTACCAATGACACAATGAGCTTCATATTTATGCTATCAAGTAGAGTCAATCATGCTAGCTAGGTTTACTCTAGGAGATAGAAATAGGTGATGCCGATGCGGATTGTAGCCATGGTTTTATAAGCTCGTCAGAAATTGATTTCCAAAGCTCAACTTCAATTCAATCTCAGAATTGCCTAGGGAGGTAATTGGATTCCCAATGCATTTTTCCATACTGATCTTATCAAAAGCCCTCTCTTGATCGCATCATCGGCTAAGTCTTAATTAAGGCTAAGTTGGCTAAGTTTTAATTCTTAATTAAAGCTAAGTTGGCTAAGTCTTATTTCTTAATTAAGGCTAAGTTGGCTAAGTTCTAATTTAGGCTAAGTAAGTTGGCTAAATATTAATTAAGACTACGTTGGCTAAATCTTAATTAAGACTAAGTTGGCTAAGTCTTAGTTAAGGCTAAGTTTAATTGGCTAAGTCGAGGTGATGGGTGGCGAGGTCCATGCCTGTTAAGGCCCAATGGGTGGCGAGGTCCATGCCTGTTAAGGCCCAATGGGTGGCGAGGTCCATGCCTGTTAAGGCCCGATGGGTGACGAGGTCCATGCCTGTTAAGGTTCGATGGGTGACGAGGTCCATGCCTGTTAAGGCCCGTGGGTGACGAGGTCCATGCCTGTTAAGGCCCGTGGGTGACGAGGTCCTTCCCTGTTAAGGCCCGATGGGTGGCGAGGTCCATGGCTGTTAAGGCTCGTGGGTGACGAGGTCCCTGCCTGTTAAGGCCCGTGGATAATGCGGTCAATGCTAGTTAAGGCCCGTGGGTGATGAGGTCCATGCCTGTTAAGGCCCGTGGGTGATGAGGTACATGCTTAATCAAAGGCCCGATTTGGAGAAGTTAAAGTTCAAATTACCAAAGTTACGAAATTGAAGAGGTAATCTTTGATTAAGTTGTTTTAAATTCCAATTGAAAAAAAAAAATTCAAAAACTGTGTCGACCCCAGTCACGGCCCGAGTCACGGCTCGAGTCATGAACCTGACTCTACCCAACTTCCCAGAGAAACTTAGGGTATTTCGCACCCTGTTGCGGAATGGCGCCGCCCCAACGCGCCACCTGAGCAGCGGAGGCGTCGCCTCGCCGCGCCAACAGAACCACGGAGGCACCGCCAGCAACCGAGCGGACGACGCCTGTAGCGCCACCGGCAAGCACGGAGATGCCGCCGCTTCGCAGCGCAACCAAAGGCCGCGAAAACCAAAGTCTCAGCCGACAACAAGAACAAGAAGGCTAAAGCCAAGACGTTTGCACTCTCCGTCGATCACCCCGACGAGAAACACCACCAAAATTGACGTACTCGCGACTCATCGAAGCCAGGAAGACAAAAAAAAGAGAAAAGCGACATCGCGAAATTAGGGTTTCACAAAGAAGAAGATGAAGGAAGCGGGTCCGTTAATCGGACCCTAAAAATCCAACACGCGGAACCGCAGAATCCGGACCTCGTACTTGGAAACCTAAAGTCCGGCAAGTAGGACCGCATCATCCGGGTCCCGTACTAGAAACCCTAAAATCCGGCAAGCAGGACCACATCATCCGGGTCCCGTACTCGGAACCCCAAAATCCGGCTTCCCGAACTGAAGGCCTAACCAGACTCCTTAACTGGACCCCGAGGATCCGGAATTTTGACCCGACAAGCCGGAGCCTCGCAAGGGCGAGGCTCCGTAGCTCGTCTCTTCGCCTCACTTCAGCAAAGCGGCGACGCTTCGAGCAGTCACTCCACCTCCGCCCACTTTTCCAGCGCCGACGATGTCGATTGCGAAGACGCCGCCGACGACGAAGCATCGTTTATGCCAATCTTGCCGCCGATGATGTCGATTACGACGCTGTCGCCGCCGACGGGGCGACGACACTGTTAACGACGGGCGACGACACTGCAAACGACGGAACTGTCGATGACGGAACGGCGACACTGCGAACGACGACGTGGCTAACACCTCAAAATCGAAAGACTACTTCTACAGCGCGAAATCAAATCCAAAGCCAGAAAAAAAATAGGACTCGCAAACAACGAATCGCAGCGGCAATCAGAATTGAAGGCTGCTGAAAAGCAAAGTTTCAGTAAATGGTGAACCAAACTTCACTGAACCGAGCTTTACTGAATCAGTACGACCTCCTCACCCGAATTCCACCGCAATCGAATCTCTGAAGTGCTATAATATATCGCAAAGAAGGAACCAGTCTCCTCCTGACGGCGATGCCTCGGCAGCCAAAACGTCAACAAAGCAATCAAGAGACTTTGCGATTAAGGAAGAAAGAAAGGTGAAATTAGAGTCAATACGTCATCCAAATCGCGAAAAACAGAGACACGCGTCGACAAGGCGATGATTGATAGCAAGCTTTAGACGGTGAACTAAATTTACCGCACCAAAGCTCACTGAATCAGCCAGACTCCTCCTGACGATGCTTCCGCAGTTAGAGAAGAAGGGAGTAGAGAAGACAAATAAAAGTCATCAAGGCAAGAGCAAAGAAAAGAAGAAGAAGTCTGAAAGTAGCGTCGCACCAGCAAAGAAATGTTCAGTGACTCATATCGGGGATTAACACAAGATCGGGCTTGGAAGTGGCTGAAAAGCAAGCCCTTCAGTGGCGGTGAACCAAACTTCACCGCACCGAAGCCTCGCTAAATCAATTGAACCCTCTTGACCCTCCTCATGAAGCTCCTCGTGAAGCCTCCGCAGTCAGAAAGGAAGGGAACAAAGCGTACAAAGGAAAGCCATTAGAAGAGCATATAAGTAGAAAGAAAAACAAGAGAGAGAAACCTTTACCTCGGCAGATGAGGTCAGCAACAAAAGCTTCCAACGCAGAAGTCAGGTCGAAATGAAAAAAAAAACAAAAGTGCTAAACACAGAAATTGAACACAGAAATTGAGACGATTAGGGTCTTTATTTATAGACCCTTAAACCCTAAACCCGTCCTGATCCGTAGATTACGGTTATCCTTAATTCATAATTTAAACAAGGATAAGGTAGAGGACAACCACCCACGTGGGGAATATTGAGTTATAACTCAGTGAACAGAAAGTCACCCAGCCGACTCAGCCAAGCACTCACTAAGTCACTCTTATGGTCCAGCCCACTAAGAAGGAGAGGCTAGTCGGCGCACAAAATCAAGGAAATCTGCAGCGGGTCCAAGCCCGAGGTAAGCTCAAGTTCATAGCAGGCCCAAGGCCACTTACCTATGGGCCCACAAAAACAAAACAAAAAATTAAAATTGGGGCTTCAAAATTTACACATTTTTAGTGTACACTCTCAAATCGTACACTTAATATGCATATTTTGAAGGGGGCATCTGTATGAATGAATTTTACAATGACCGACAATTTTGGTCCAAATCAGCATCACAGGGCCCCAGTCAACAAGTCAAACATTGACCCCAGTCAATCAACGAAATTAAGTCGTCAATCAAGCCAAGATGAACCAAAGGCCAAGATCAAAATTGCCCCCTCAACAGCCTACAAGGATGACACGTCAGACAATGAAAGCTACATAGTGAGTCTACAAGGATCCGACGTGGCTCAACCTTGCCTTGGTGTAAGACAAGTCCACATTTCAAGGAAGACGCTACAAAGAAGCGGTCAAAGTGGGTTACAACGACTCCGACGTACCGGGTCTACAAAGTTAGAGTCCAACGAGCCTATAGAGCAAGGGGCGAGACACATACAGTTACACACAAACAAAGACGAGAAAACGTACGTCAAAATCCAAGAAATTCCAAATTACCACCCCAAATCAGTGAGATAGCAACAAACATTCCTGTCGCAGTTTTACAATCAACTACCTCAGGCCAATCGGAATACCAAATTTTTCGTCAAGCTTAGGCAAAATTCAAATTCATTTCGTTCGTTTGTGAAGAAGGCGTACGTCGATCGTTGAGTGTTTATTCGGAGATTGAATCAAAGGAATTCTAGAAGTCGCACCCACAATTTTATTTTAAAATTACCAAATTACGCCTTCAATTATTTTGAATACTGTACATCGGACGCATATTTTACAATCTACATATTGTACTCGTTTACACTACCTCTGTGCTTTTTGGCAGTCTTTACTTCACCTTTTTTTATGAGGCGGGAAGGCCATGCCTTGGTTCGAACCCCCTTTCCGTTTCCGTGATTTGCAATTTTTGTGTAGGCGGGAAGGCTATGCCCTGGTTCGGCACTCTTTCCCTTCCTTTCTTCTGAATTTTGACTTAAAAAAAAAAGATACAAAGAGGTTCTGCCGTGGCTGGGCTCTCCTTTGTTTCTTGTTGGGTGTCTAGCAAGTGCACTAGATGAGAGAGTAATATAGACTCAAGAGTCCAGATATCGATCCCACAGAGACCTTGATGAGAATTTAAGTTAAGCAAAGATCTTTCTATTGATTGAAGGAAATATTTTGTTTTGAGAACTGAAAAACAAAACAAAATTATACTACTAGAAAACTTTGTAAAGATGAGATGTTGGGAAAAAGTGTCAATTCCTCCTACTTGCTAACATGCAAAGTTCTGATTTTATAGCTCAAATACCCTTACCTTGACTTAGCTTTTGAAAACCTGGTTACCCATTGTTAATGGCAAGACATCACGAGTTGATTATAGTTGACTATTCTTTGGAATAAATAAAGCATAAGGAGATCAAGGCGTTGGGTGTGTACCATGATGCAATCCCAGCTAATCACTAGCAAGAGGACTAATCAATGTAATATAGACTTAGGTTAAGTCCGAATATCGTCCCACAAGAACCAAACTAATAGATAATTGCTTTTCTAGTTTAAAAACCAAAGTTTGAGAAATCAGTTGGGAAGGAGAGATAAAAACAAAAAGTAAACTAATCTACCTAAGCCTATAGAGATCAAGAGAGGGCTTTTGATAAAATCAGTATGGAAAAAGGCATTGGGAATCTAATTCCCTCCCTAAGTAATTCTGAGATTAAATAGAAGTTAAGTTTTGAAAATCAATTTTTGACGAGCTTATAAAACCATGGCTACAATCCGCATTGACATCACCTGTTTCTATCTCCTAGAGTAAATCTAGCTAACAAGATTGACTCTACTTGATAGCATAAACATGAAGCTCATTGTGTCATAGGCAGATCAACTAATCCAACAGGGTATTACTTTAAGGTCGAGGATTAACCCAAGGATTAGTGATCTACCTAGTGCATAAACTCATAAAGATTTGTAAAATCCTATCACCATGTCTTACCTTAAGCCTAGTGTCACCTTATAACCAGTACATAGCCAGACAACAAGTATGAATCAAGAATTAACAACATGGAAAACTTATTCATGCACCAAATTGAAAACCAAAATAGGTTATAAAGTATCAATCTCATTACATGCCTAGGGAGTCATGGACTCCCAACATAAAAGACTACTCCATGCTGAAATTTAAATAACAAAATAAGGTCTTGAATACAACCATGAAGAAGAAAAGAAAGATAAACTAAGTACAAACTTCCCTTGAGAAGGATCTACTTGTTGAACATGGCTTCCAATGGCTGCTTCTCCTCCTTGCCTCAAAAGCTACAATAGACCGTCTCCTTTGCTCTCAAGACTCTCTCTAAACTAAAATACAGAGAAAAACTGAATACAAAACTCGAAACTAAACTCTGGATCTAAAAACTGGATCTAAAACTGAATGATTTGAGCTCTGCCTCGGACCCCTACTTATACTTGAAACTCTGTCCAGACCTTGTAATTTTTGCTTCTGTCCAGGGGTGTGAATTATTGCTTACCGACCTCAGAATTGGATGAAATTACATCAGGACGTTTCTTCTGTAGTCCTTTCCTTGCTCACGAAGTTTTAATCCATTCTGAGTTGGGAAACTCGAGATATGATGAGAGGAAGTTGCCTGGTTTCTGCTGCTAATTTTTGCACGGGGTCCACCACTTTGGAGATGTGAAACTCGAGAAGCCTGGCTTGGATTGGCATGAATTTTTGTGACAAGATCCTATGTAGCACCAGGAAGCTTCGTTCCAAGTTTGGCTTCAAGTGGAGTTCGGGAACTCCATGTATGCTCTCCCCAAATTTCGGATTTATCTCCTTCCTTTAGCAGCAGATTCCTGTTTTGAATTAACTTCTTCTCTTTGACCATTCAATGCACCTGGAGTCAAGTATCTTACCTTAAACTCTTCGTGGAAACCTTCCTTGGACGTTTGAGACTCCTTCTCCCAAGTTTGGATTCGATTTGATTGCAGGTTCTCGAGATTTTTGCAACTTAGTGTGGCTGAGTAATTGGCGCAGTCGCGCCGCTGGAGCAGAGTACTTGAAAGGAAAGAGTTCTGGTCAAGTTTGGCAGCTTTCAGGGTCCATTTTGTCGCGGTCGCTGTTTCTGGCGCGGTCGCGCTATTTTCTGGGGTGGGCGCGCCATATTTTGCTTTCAAACTGGTGCGGTCGCGCCGGTCTCTACCACATTGTACCTTTATGCACTAAAATCCTCATATCTTCTTCATTTTAGCTCCGATTTCGATGATTCTTATTGCGTTGGACTCATGAGAGAGAAAAGGTTAATTTGAGTCATATTTCATGATTTTATGATTAATATTGACTCCAACATGTAATTTCTAATCCCAATCCAGGCCAAAAATAGTGTCTTTTAGACACTTATCACAACCCCAAACTTAAACCTTTGCTCGTCCTCAAGCAAAACTGAAAGAAAAAATAACAAGAACCAGAGTTATGACAAATCTTCAAAGTTTAAGAAAAATCAGTGGGGTTACCCTTTCAAAGCATCAATCAAAGATTACTCATTCAAACCTCTCCTATTGTTGGTTATACTGCTTAGTCAATGCACGATCAAGCTATCTTCCACAAATCTTCATATTTTCTTCATTTTAGCTCAGATATCAATAATTCCTGTTGCCTTGGACTCCTAAGAGAGAAAACATGTATGTGAGACTATTTCATGATATAGTGATGAATATTGACTCCATAACATAATTTATAAGTCAAAATTGAGCCCTAAAAATAGTGTCTTTGGCCACTTATCACAACCCCAAACTTAAACTTTTGCTCGTCCTCGAGCAAAACTAAAAAGGAACCAGCGTTATGACCAATCATTAAAGTTTAAGAAAAATCAGTGGGTTACCCTTTCAAAGCATCAATCAAAGGTCACTCATTCAGACCTCTCTTATTCTTGGTTATCCTGCTTAGTCAAAGCATGATCAAACTATCTTCTTCCATACATAATATTTTACCTTGCACATGAGCAGTTTAAATTGAAAAACACAAGCCACCCATCAGTCTTCTATAGATTGTAATTGGGCATGAGTAATGGGTAAGGAGAAAATTAAGGATAAAATCTTTAAAGGTCAGTCCTCCTCATATCCATGTCCCATCTTCCTGAGCATGAACCATCTCTGATTGTAGTACACCACCCCAAACTTAAAAATTTGCTTTGTCCTCTAAGTAATCAAATAAAACAAAGGGTACGATTCTTGCTCCTCCTTAATCCAATCACTGCATCTCTCAACAAAAATTTCCCTTTATATCTTTTTTTTTTTCCTTCATTGTCTTTTCTGGAGTCTAGGTTACCTTGCTGGTTGACTCAAAGTCCCTAAGTTTGCTGAGGCCCGAGACCCGGTGCACACACAAGTAGGGGTGGCAATGATTTGGATATGTTCAATATCCAAATCAAATCAAATCAATAAATTTGTTATTGGATATCCATTACCAATCCAATAAGCTTATTGGACTCTTATCGGATATCCAATAAGAATCCAATAAGCTAATTGGATCTGTATTGGATATCCAATACAGATCCGTTAAGAAAAGAATAGGTTAAAGTTAAAATTAAATTTCAATAAAAATAGTTAAATTAAAAAACTTAGAGAGATAAAGGGAGAAAAATTTAGAGAGAGAACGATGTAAAAATTTAGACAGAGAAAGGTTTAGAGAGAGAAAGAGAGAATAATTTAGAGAGAGAACGATGTAAAAATTTAGAGAGAGAAAGGTTTAGAGAGAGAAAGAGAGAATAATTTAGAGAGAGAAAGAGAGAATAATTTAGAGAGAGAAAGAGAGAATAATTTAGAGAGAGAAAGAGAGAATAATTTAGAGAGAGAAAGAGAGAATAATTTAGAGAGAGAAAGAGAGAATAATTTAGAGAGAGAAAGAGAGAATAATTTAGAGAGAGAAAGAGAGAATAATTTAGAGAGAGAAAGAGAGAATAACTTAGAGAGAGAAAGAGAGAATAATTTAGAGAGAGAAAGAGAGAATAATTTAGAGAGAGAAAGAGAGAATAACTTAGAGAGAGAAAGAGAGAATAATTTAGAGAGAGAAAGAGAGAATAATTTAGAGAGAGAAAGAGAATAATTTAGAGAGAGAAAGAGAGAATAATTTAGAGAGAGAAAGAGAGAAAAATTTAGAGAGAGAAAGAGATAACAATTTAGAGAGAGAAAGAGAGAACAATTTTGAGAGAGAAAGAGAGAACAATTTAGAGAGAGAAAAAGAGAACAATTTAAAGAGAGAAAGAATGAACAATTTAGAGAGAGAAAGAGAGAATAATTTAGAGAGAGAAAGAGAGAATAATTTAGAGAGAGAAAGAGAGAATAATTTAGAGAGAGAAAGAGAGAATAATTTAGAGAGAGAAAGAGAGAATAATTTAGAGAGAAAAAGAGAGAACAATTTAGAGAGAAAAACCTAGAGAGAAAAACCTAGAGAGAAAAACGTGAGAAAAACTTGGAGAGAGAATGAGAGAAAATCAAGAGTATTTTATCCATTCGGGTCAAGGTTCAGCTTCGGACAATTTAAAAAATCAAATCAAATTGGGGAGAAACTAGACGCATGAAATTGAAGGAATATCCAGCGGGATCCAGAAATGTTCCACAACCCAACCCGGCCCAATTTCTCACCTGCATAAGCAATTCCTCAACTAAACGCTCGGACCCAGCATCAATCACCATCTCCACTGCAGGCAAAGACGGAGGACGCTGAAGAGAAGCAACGCGTTGTCCGTCGACCTTCATCTGCTTCAGCTTAGCCGACAACTCCTCCCACTGTCGGATCTCTTCCCCGTACTCCCGTCTCAGCATCAACAACGTCCTCTTTTTCCTCAGCAACCGCCGTCGCTCCATCTCCACCTCCAGGAGCTCGTCCACGACGGCAGCAGACCGCGATGGCTGAAAGAGATGCTCCGTCCTCTTCCGCCTCTTGTACACAAACCCATCGTCGTCGCATACCTCCCATTCGTCCTCCCGAGGTCGATCATGAGAGGCGAAGATCAACTGCTCTCGATTTCACAAATTTGGGAGCGGGATTTGCAGAGGGAACGGCTCGCCCAGTCGGGAGGGGGGAGTCGCCCAGTCGGGAGGGAGGGAGGAAGGAGAGTCGGGAGGGTGGAGGAAGGAGAGTCGGGACGGAGGGAGGAGGGAGAGTCGGGAGGGAGGGAGGAGGGAGAGTCGGGAGGGAGGGAGGAGAGAGAGTCGGGAGGGAGGGAGGGAGGGAGGGAGGAAGGAGGGGCGAGGGAATGTTGGGAGTAGGGAGTCGCGTCGGGTCGGCTTCGGTTCAGCTTCGGGTGTGGTGGATATCCGTTAGCTTATCGGATAATATTCAAAATCAATTCATTTTCAAATGAATATCCGATTAATAGCTTATCAGATATCCGTTTGTTAATGATTTGATTTGAATTTTTTGTTTTTGATTTGAAGGTCCGTCCATTGCCACCCCTACATACAAGGTGGCTTTTCTCCTAACTCAGTAATTTTTTTTTTTTTCGTTTTTTTTCTTCTCTTTTCCTCTTAGATATTCCAACTTTGTCATTCTTTTTTATCTTCATCATGCTCCTTCTTTCCTCTCCTTCTCAAAGAGAATTCTATACTCTTCATCCATCCCTCCTTATTTCTCAATAACTTCAAATTTTGATCCATGCTCATTCAAACCAATAATTTGGAGAGTTATAGGTTAGTAAGAAACAAGTTTATTCATCACAAAGGCTGGTTCATGTAATGTGGGAATTGAAAACAAAGCAGGAATCTTGTCGGCTCAAACTGTTTGACAAAAGGTGATGCATCTTGTGCATTAAAGTGGGTGGCTCAAAAAGGCTTAAACGATTTAAAAAATGTGCCTAAATTATTTCATAATTTTGAAAAACCTGTCTTCTTTTCGCGTCAATCTTCTTTCATGTTGGTTCTATTGTTCAAAATAAACACGCTCAATGCATTCAACCAATCAAATCACTTTAAAGACAAATTTTCTCATGCCTAAACCAAATATTCAAACAAATATGTTTCTCAAGAGAATAAATGAGACGTATCTTCTCAATTCACCAATCAGAGTTCCCACAAAATTTTTCAAAAACCTTTTTAGATTTAGAAACATTCCTATAGTATAGACTCAAAGAAAACCAACTAGAATTCAAAATCCGAGTTTAACACCCCAAACTTAAAATTTTGCGTTATGCTCAATTCAATCAAATGAGATAGAGGGTAAGAAACTTCCGTGAGAATGCTGGCTGCTTGAACTTCCAAATTGAGGCACCTTGAGGAATTTGAACTTGAGCATGCTTGACCAAAAGTGGTTAGAACCATTCATAGCACAAAATTATTGCAAACGAATTCATAAATTTATGAAATTTTACCCAGGCCTAGAACTCATAAAGAAAAACATGTCAGAATTGGAATGGAATGATTCTGAGTTGCAGAGCCTCAGAAATTGATCAACCATGTGGCGCGGTCGTGCAAGAATTTGGTGTGGGAGCGCCATCTTTTTCCATCATAAATTGAAATTCCGAATGGAAAATTTAAAAATTTCAGTTGGAACATGTTGTTAAAGTTCAGAAGTGCACAATAAAATAGGTTTCATGCATTTTCATCAAGGGAATTGAATGATACACATATTTGAAAACTTGGCAGCAAATCAGAAATTCTGGGTAGAAAGTGAGTTGGAGGCATTTTGCAAGCACTGTATCTCCCTAACCACTTATCATCTAGAGCTGAAAAAGGGCTTCCTGAAATGTACTAAGTATGAAATTTAATTTCCTTAAAATTGTTTTCCAAGAATCATTAAAGGAAAGTTTAGGATTCAGCTCAAAGACCGCAAGATGGTAATGTTTTCAACCAAAAAAATTTGCTAGAAAACAGTTTTAAAGACCCAAATTGCAGCAATCATAACTCGCTTTCTATTCAAAAATATTATTCCATGAGCACAATACCTTTTCCAACACAGAATCAAAAAGAGAACCTTCCAAGTTAAACTAATTAAACAAAAACTTAAAATTAACTGCAAATTCAAAATTCTTATTTCTAACTACTATAACATCTCAAATGTAAACTCCTAATCCTAAACTACTAGTCCGGGTGATCTGATCCACCAGGATCAAATGGAAACTGGGACCATCCATGCCTAATAGATTTTTTTACTTTTGAGTGTGGTGCATAGAAAATATAACCCTTAGGAACAGAGCTGGTCACTCTTTTCCTTTTTTGGTTGGCTTTGAACATGTTTTGATCAATCATTCTAAGCCAATTTTTCTTTATATTACCCAGACCCAATAAAATTCTAAGTTCATCTTTTATGGGTGGTTTATAGGGTTGGACAACTAAGAAATCGATATGTATGGAGAGGAAGGAATGTTCATTAATCTTTGTGTCCTCTATCCTAGCTTCTACTTGCTGTTCACAGGGTTTTTCTAAATTTTCTTCTTCTTCTGCCCCATCCCCTTCTTTCTCTTTTGCATTTGCTGCTTTTTTCTCCATGATATTTTCATCTACTCCCACTAAAATTTTTTGAAAATCACAAACCCTCTCAGCTTTCTACGTTGTATCATCCTCTATGTGTTTGCAGTAACACATAAGTTAAAACAAGAAGAGCTATAAGTATACATCCATTCAGATTCATCATCATCAGATATCTCAAGAGAGATTGTTTCAGAATTCATTCTTTTGATCAATTCATGCTTTAACTGATTTAGTAGATTATCTGACTCAACACTAATGGATGGATGAAAAATATGCAACCATGGCTCTGAAACATTAATACCTTCTAAACTAGGTTGTTCCTCAAGTGGTTTTAACATTGTATCTACTATGGCAGAATAGTCATCCACTAGAGCGGACAATCTAGACAAGTCTTCTTGAGGCTGAGGGGGAGATGAATGATGATAAAAAGAATCAATAAACATAGGGGGGTGCTCATACCTGAACATAGACGATTGCCCATGTGGCCATTTGACATGCATATCATTCTCAAAACAAGGATTTACATTTTGCCTAGAGAAATAATCATCATGCTTTCTTCTATAGGAATCATCATAGACAAAGGAACATGATTGATCTAGATCATACCTCCATGGATCAGAGCAAGAACATGTACATGGTTAGGGAATTTCCCAAAATAAGTTAGGATAGGGAATTACCTCATTCAGCATGTCTTTCCATTGCTCATCTGTGTGATTGAAGTTAGACCAGTCCATTAAAGCTCACAAGCCATAGATCAAAGTTACCTAAGGAGTGCTCTTTTCGGTTCTGGATTGGGTTCAGCTAGTGGCTCACCAATGATTCTGGTTCTCATGCCCTGATCCGAAATAAACTGAAAAGATAGAATAAAAAAAATTAAAACTCAATCAACAATTTAAAATTTACTTAAACTTACTCTCAAAGCAATGGTCCCCAGCAACGGCGCCAAAAACTTGTTGGGTGTCTAGCAAGTGCACTAGGTCAGCAAGTAATATAGACTCAAGAGTCCAGATATCGATCCCATAGAGACCTTTATGAGAACCTAGTCTAAGCAAAGATTTTTCTGATGATTGAGGAGAACAATTTTTTATTTTTGAAAACAAGAAAAGAAAACAGAATTAAACTATTGGATCAGATGACTAACCCTTATGGAGATGAGACGTTCGGGAAAAGTGTCAATCCCTCCTAGTTATTGGTATGCAAAGTTTTGATTTTTATAACTCAAGTACCTTTACCTTGACTTAGCTTTTGAAAACTTGATTACCCATATACAGGAAATAACTTTCACCTATTCTTTGAACTCCATCACAATCCGGAACATTAAAATCCTAAGTGCATAAACATAAAAGCTTAAAGATTAACCCTCTCTTATTCAGAACAAGAGTTATAAAAAGTCACATAATGTATCAATCTCATTACATGCCTAGGGAGTCATGGACTCCCAAATACAGATGACTACTCCATACTGGAAATATAAACACAAACCAAGGTTTTAATAACAGACATAAAAGAATAAAAATAACTAAGCACAAAAACTCCCTGTGGAGGACTGCTCCTGGACACCCTTGCTCCTGGGCTAAAATCTCCACCTTTCTTCCTCAAAGCACCCAGAGGTCTTGTAAGACTTCCTCTGGACCTTATACTCTCTCTAAAATAAAGAATAAAGCTGTAAATGGAACTAAAAACTGAATGCTTTACACTCTTCCTCGGACCCCTATTTATAGTTGTTCTGCTGCCGAGGCCTTGTAATTTGTCTCTGTCTAGGGGTTTAAAGTATTCCTTCCCGACCTCAGAATTGTATGAAATTAGACAATAACCTTAATTCCATGGTCCTTTCCTTGTCTACAAAATTTGAGTTCAATCTGAGTTAGGAAACTCGAGATATGATGTTGAGAAGTTGGATTGCTTCTGCTGCCAATTTCAGCAATGGGTCCACTTCGAAAATTCAAAACCCGAAAAGGACGACTTGAATTGACCTGATTTTTTGTGACATGATTCTAAATCCTCTCAGGAGTTTGTGGTCCAAATTAATATTCAATTTGAATTCGGAATCTCCAGATATGGACTTTTCAATCTCGGACTGTAATTTCCTTTTTAACAGTCTCCTAATCAAGAATAGAACTTCACCTTTTTGAGGATTCAAACCTCTTAGGATTTCCATCAATTTCCTCTAGAGACATCGTGGACACTTTCCTTATACACTTAGGACTCTACATCCCACTTTTGATCTTGATTACTTGTCAGAACCCTGAGATTTTAGCGATTTTGCATTGCTGAGTCACTGGTGAGGTCACACCGTAAATGTGTCTTATATTGGCGCGGTCATGCCACTCGGGCAGAACTTCTTCTAAGTACTCGAATGGACTTGGTCAAGTTTGGAAACTCCATAGGCCTTGTGGCGCCATCTTGGTGCGGTCGCGCCATTCTGGTGGCACGGTAGCGCCAGATTTTGTCCTCCAACTAGTGCAGTCACGCCGGTTCTACAACCTTGTACCTTTTTGCACTAAAATCTTCATATTTTCCTCATTTTAGCTCATATTTCAATAATTATTGTTGCGTTGGACTCCTGAGAGAGAAAAAATGAATCTGAGACATACTTCATGATATTATGATGATTATTGACTTCAAAATATAATTTCCAATTCAAATTGAGGCCTAAAAATAGTGTCATTTAGACACTTATGAACGACCTAAAAGAACGCAAGAATGATGCCCTAGGTTGTTTCTGCTTGTCATATTTGTCTTTTCTCTTCGTCGAAGGTTCTCATGAAAAAGGTTTTGCTTTGGGTCAATTCTCTTTCTGTTATTTTCGCAATGGTTTGCTTCTATTTGGCTCGATTTGTTTTTACCTCTACCCGTCTTTGGGTTTTACGACCTCACGATGGGGTATCTGGCCTGCGATAACAATAGAAGATGTCCGAATGTTTTCTTCGTCTGAGGCCTAAAATTTTGTTATCCATGTGTGATTTTTCTTGCCGAGTTTTATTCTAGGCTTTTCCAATCTCTAGTTCTTTTGCGCATTTTGCCTTTGGCGGAGACTGCTTGTGCCAGGCTTCTCTCCGAGATGGATTTTTGTCAAACCAGAAATTTATATGACATCTGGGTTGGTCTTGGTTTTATCTTATGCACTTCTGGTTTCGCATGCAACTTCCAACTCATTCCTGGGGAGTTGGCTGCTCTATTTGATACGGTTGGTTGTTTGCACGAACTTGGATCGGGCCCTGATGATTTGCTCGTGTCATTTCCATTTTCGGACATGATGAGGTTTGCTTCTATTATTTACAGATGGCTGGTTCACCATCCGATGGGCTTCCCCCCATTTTCTGGCTTTCTGATGTAGGATGATACCATCACTATGGGGAGTCTTTACCTGCGTTACAGATTAGTCATACGGGGAACTCGATAATCTTGACACCCAATGGGAGTCTGCCTTTGGTGGTCATGCAGCGACGCGACCTTCGCCGGTAAGACGCTTGTATACTAGGCAATTTTGGAGGCAGTAGGTGGATGAGGCTGAGTTGGAATGTTTCATACCGGCTGGCAACTTTACTTGTGAGGGTATTCCTGCTGATCTAGGAGCACATGTCATGCTGAGCCCTTCACATGATCCTAACACGCCTCCCTTACCATTGCTTCTTGCTGATAGGCTATTGGTGGGTCACGTCGCATGGGGCTTCCGGGAGGCTTCCCTGCATTCTAGGAACATACCTTTCTTCTATGAATGGGCAGCTATGATGTTGGGGAGTCATAATGGAGTCCTTTGTGATGCGGGTGTTTACTGTTGGGTGTCTAGCAAGTGCACTAGGTCAGCAAGTAATATAGACTTTTAGAGTCCAGATATCGATCCCACAGAGACCTTGATGAAAACTCAGTTTAAGCAAAGATCTTTCTATTGATTGGGGTGAAGGGAAATTTGGGTTTTTGTTGAAAACTAAAAAGGAAAACAGAATTTAAAGCTTCTGGAAAAAACTATTGGAGATGAGATGTTTGGGAAGAGTGTCAATCCCTCCTAGCTGTTAACATGTAAAATTCAGATTTTATAACTCAAATGCCCTTACCTTGACTTAGCTTTTGAAAACCTGGTTACCCATATATAGGAAATAACTTTCACCTATTCTTTGAACTCCTTCTCAACCGGAACATTCAAATCCTAAGTGCATAAATATAAAAGCTTGAAGATTTACTCTCTCTTATTCAGAACAAGAGTTATAGAAGTCACATCACTTTTCAACTAGTCTCCTTCGAAATCGGAACAATCTAGTTTGAAAAACAAGTTGTTTTAGAAAACAAGAATCAAATTACTGACTCAACTCTCTACTGAAATTTAACTTCTCAATCCGTACCTCATTAAATTCCAGAATTGAATTCAGATCAGAAATAAGCAATGAACTCAGTTTCTAAAACAAAAGCAAGATATTTTATTGCTATAAAATTCAGAATTCAAACATATAACAAACTAGGAGTTCATGACTTCCCCAACAGAGAGAGACTACTCCATAATAATAGAATAAATGCACAATAAAAAGGATTCAATTACAGCCATGGAAATAAGAAGAAAACAAGTATAGAAAAACCCCTTTGAAGGACTGCCTTTGGTTTCTCTTGCACCTTGACTGAAATCTCTTCCTTCTCTCTCTCTCTCTACTCCAAACTAACTAAAAACAATAAAAACCTAAACTACTATATTTACAACTCGAAACTGGATGAAAACTGGATCTAAAACTCGATCTAAAACTCGATGCTTGCTCTTTGCCTCGGATCTCCTTATATACTTGTTCTGCTGCCCATGCCATGTAAATTGCTCTATGTACAGGGGTATGAAGTACCATTTCCGGACCTCAGAATTTGATGAAATTACATCAGTAGCTTCCTTTTGTGGTCCTTTCCTTGCTCAAGAAGTTTGAATCTATTCTGAGTTGGGAAACTCGAGATACGAATGAAGGAAGTTGCCTGATTTCTGCTGTCAACTTCTGCACGGGTCCACCACTTTGAAGATTTGTAACTCGAGAATCCTGGCTTGGATTGACCTGAAATTTCGTGAAAAGATCCTCTGTAGCACCTGGAAGCTTCGTTCCAAGTTTGGCTTCAATTGGAATTGTGAAATTCCTTCTCTGATCTTTACAAAATTCGGATTTGTCTCCTTCCATTAGCAGCAGATTCCTGTTTTGAATTAACTTCTTCTTTTGGACCACTCAATGCATCTGGACTTAAGTAATTTACCTTAAACTCTTCGTGGGAACCTTCCTTAGACGTCTGAGACTCCATCTCCCAAGTTTGGATTTTATTTGATTGCAGGTTCTCGAGATTTTCGTATTTTCTGCTTCTGAGTCATCGGCGCGGCCACGCCGAATTTTGGCGCGGTCGCGCCACTAAACCCGATATCCGTCTAAGTTGGGAAACCACTTGGCGCGGTCGTGCCGAACTGAGCTGCGAAATGGCGCGGTCGCGCCTGGCCTTAGGGATTTTACTTGGTCCCCGAATGGCAACTTCTCTTTCTGCTTTTAGCTCCCATTGGCGCGGTAGCACCCTCCAGTGGCCCAGTGGCGCTTCCAGTGGCGTGGTCGCGCCCATTAACATTCCCCAACCTTTGTCTTTCATGACCTTTAGGTCGTTGGACATTTTTGCACATTAATTTGAATTTCCGAGGATTTGTTTGGCGCGGTTGTGCCAGAATCGGCGCGATCGTGCCGTTCTTCGTTTTGGCCTCTTTTGCTCATTTTTCCTCCATTTTAGCTCCAAATCCCATTTTTCTTTTTCTATCGGGTACCTTTGACATAAAACATGTATTTGAGTTATATTTGTCACTTTTAAGCTCATTATCAACTCAAATTAGGAATTTATGATCTATAATTCATGCCTAAATAAGTGTCTTTTGGACACTTATCACAACCCCAAACTTAAACCTTTGCTCGTCTCGAGCAAAAATCAGAAATAAATACCAGATAAATCTGTAAAGACTTGTGAAAAGTTCAGTGATCCTCCCTACTAAAGTTTCAAAATAAATGATTCACTTCTTTCCTAATGATGGTTCTTCTTGCTTAGTCAAAACAGATTTTGAATTTTCTTCAAATTTTTCAAAGATGAACATGCCCATACAAGTGAGAAGTCTCAAGTCAACTCCATCAGCCAACCATCAGTCCACTCTCCACTAACCTGAAGAAATTCGCAATTCTGATCAATAGGTCTTTATGGGATGTAGTGAGGTAGGGGTAATGGGTATGATGAAAATTTTTGGTTTTCTTTACGGTTTTATTCTCCTCCTCATATCCATTTTCAATTTTCTTGAGCATGAATTGGATTTGTGACTTTTCCTCCAAGCTCTTCCACCGCAAACTTATTCTTTCGCATTGATCCCTCATTTTTTTCTTTTCCCTCTTTTTTCTCTTTCCCATGTATCTTTTTCTTTGGGTTTTGTCCAGAGTCTAGCTTACCTCGTCGGTTGACTTAGGGTCCCTAAGCTTGCTGAGGCCCGAGACCCGGTGCACACACGAGGTGGCCTTTCCCTTAACTCACCCTCAACCTTTTCTTTCTTTTTCTTTGGCCTTGTTTGGAGTCCAACTTACCTTGCCGGTTGACTCAGAGACTCTAAGCTTGCTGAGGCCCGAGTCCCGGTGCACACACAAGGTGGCCTTTCTCCTACTCAGCCCAGAACTCTCCTTTTTTTCTCTCTCTTGCTCCTTCTTCCCCTTTACTAAGAAATATTTCTGTACCCTTCATCCATCCCTCCTTATAACTTCAAAATCTTTATCCATGCTCATTCAAATAGAACACTTCAATAATTTGGTGAATCATGGGTAAGGAAGAAACAAGTTTATTTATCACTAAGGCTGGTTCATGTAGCACGGGACATTGAAACAAAAAAGGGATCTTTTCGGCTCAAAGGGTTTGACAAAAGGTGATGCAACTTGTGCATTGAAATGGGTGGCTTTGAAAAAGCCTGAAACAATTTTAAAACAGGTGCCTAAATCACTTCAGAAATTTTGAAAACCTTTCTTTGTTTCGCCTCAAGTTTTCCTCAGGTTGGTTCTAGTGGTTGAAATCAACTTGCTCACATGTACGTTGTTTTCAAAAACTATTTAAAAAAAAAAAATTCTCATCCATTTAAGACTAAGCATCTGAACTCATATATTTTTCCAGAAAGTGAATCATGCTATTCATATGATCAAGGGTTTTCACTGGTATTTTTCAAAGTCTCTATTGGATTTTCTGGTGAAGTTTTGAAAAAAATAGAGTTTTCAGATCCATGCATGAAAAGTATCCCATCCCAAACTTAAAATTTTTCAAATCCCCTTAAAATTGCATGAAGTGTATCCCACCCCAAACTTAAAACATTCTTTGTCCTCAAAGCAGTAGTAAACATAGGGGTGCTAGAGATACTTCCCTGAACTTCTGGGTGGAGTGAGGTTAGATGGATCTCCCTTGGTGGCTCTTGCATTCTGCTCTCATGGGTTAGTGATAAAAATTTGCATGATTTTCAACAATTTAAAATGAGAATTGGCTAAAAGTGTATCTCAGGCATAAAATGTGTCTTAAGAAGAATACCTGCAGTGGAGGTTCTGTTTCCTCAGCTCTGTAGTGGCCAAATCGCATTATACCAAGTGGCGCGGTCGCGCCAGAATTTGGCGCGATCGTACCGATTAATTCCTGGAAATCTTCAGATTCTGAATGCAATTTTGAATATTTCCACTTTGGACAGGTTTGTATCAGTGATAAGCATATGCAGAGTCATTTTTTCACATTTTCATTGGAGGAATTATGAAAAGCATGCTTTGAGACAAATTTGAGAGAAAAAACATAATTTCATTAATATGAATGGAGATTGAGTACATATTAATAAAATTTAATTAAATCACACTCTCAGATAAAAGCACACACAAAGCAAGCTCATACAAAATTTCAGAAAGAAAAAGTCTAAAAGAATTAGCAAGAGCTAAAATTTTTTGATCTTCTTCTTCTTCCTTATCTTATTCCTTTTTCCAGTTTTGAGTTTTAAAATTTTTGTGTTTTTCTGTTTTTTGAAAGCTGTAAATTTTAATCTAACCCTATTCCTATCCTAGGTCTATGCAAAGAAATCAAAATCTCATTCAAATTTTAAACAGGTCCTAAATTTTTTTTTTTTTTAAAAAAAAACTATCTTAACAAATTCAAAAAAAATTCCAGCAAATTCAAAAACTCCTACTCCTATTCCTATCCTACTTATTGGTCCATGTGATCTGATCCACCAGGATTGAATGGAAACTGGGACCATCCATGCTTCTGGGTATTTTTTGCTTTTGAATGTGCTGCATGGTTATTCAAATTTTTGAGTAAAGAGTTGGTGACTCTTTCTCTTTTTTGGTTGGCTTTGAATCTGTTTTGCTTGTTCACTTTTTGCGAACTTTTCTTCACACTTCCCAGACCTTTCAACATTTAAATTTCAATTTTTGTGGGTGGTTTATAGGGCTGGATAATGAAGAAATCTATATCTAATGAGAGGAAAGAATGTTCTTCAGCCTTTTTGTCCTCTATCCTAACTTCTTTTTGCTGTTCATGGGGTTTTTCTTATTTTTCTACCCCATCTCCTTCTTTTTCTTTTTCATCTTCTTCTTTTTTCTCTATTATCTTTTGATCCTCTCCCTCTTGAAATTCCTGAAACTCACAACAACTCTCAGCTCTCTCAGTTGTATCTTCCTCTATGTGTTCTGCAGTAACACATAAATTAAGAAAACAAGTGCTAGTAGTGTACATCCATTCAGGTTCGTCATCATCAGATAGCTCATGAAAAAATGTTTCAGCATTAATACTGTTGATCAATTCATGCTTTGGCTGATTTTCTAGATTAAAACAAGAAGAGCTAGCTGTATACATCCATTCAGAATTGCTAGGTAACGTACCTTGGTTCCTACCTGATATATCATTAGCCAGCTGTCCCAATTGTATTTCCAAATTTTGGATTGATGCCTCTTGAGTTTGAAACCTGGCTTCTTCTTTCTCTTGATTTGCTAGAATCTTTGAAAGGAGGTCCTTAAGGCTGGCTTTTTGTTCCTGTTCTGGTGCTGCTCTTTGGAAACCAGGTGGTGATCTTGTTTGGGCATTGGGTTGTTGAAGGCTGGGTTGCTGGTTGTTGTTTTTTGACCATGAAAAATTTGGGTGACTCCTCCAACCAGGATTGTAAGTATTGCTGTCTGAATCATTAGACCTGCAAAAATTTGAAACATAATTAGCCTGGTCTAAAGAATTTACAGATTGCACATTACCTGCTTGGCATTCATGGTTGGGATGTCGTCCTCCACAAAAGTCACAAATTTGAGCAACCAACTTTGACAATTGTTTGGTTAGTGACTCGACTTGAGCCTGCAATGCTAATACATGATCAACATTAAATGTGCGAGCGACTCTCCTTTGTTCACTTCTCTCCAACCTAGACAACTCTTCTTGATGTAGAGGGGAAAAATTTTGATAACAATGATCATTATACACAGGAGGGGGCTCATATCTGAACATGGACGATTGCCCATGTGGCCAATTGTCCTTCCAATTATTTTCAAAATACTGATTTTCATATTGCCTAGAGAAATAATCATCATGCTCTCTTTTATAGAAATCATTAGGTTCATTATCTACAAAAGAACATGATACATCAGATGCACCTCTCCATGGATCATAATTTGAAGATGCATATGGTTGGGGAAATTCCGAATATGAGTTAGGATATGGACTTATCTCATTCTGATCAGTATTCCGCCTCTCATCTGAGTTCTCTTTCAAGTTCCAGATTGGGTTCATCTAGTGGCTCACCACTAATTCTGGTTTTTATGCACGATCTGGTTCAATCTGAAAAGATAAAATAAAAATTTTAATCTGAATCAACAAATCAAAATTCACTTAAACTTACTCTCAATTCAATGGTCCCCGGCAACGGCGCCAAAAACTTGTTGGGTGCCTAGCAAGTGCACTAGGTCAGCAAGTAATATAGACTTTTAGAGTCCAGATATCGATCCCACAGAGACCTTGATGAGAACTCAGTTTAAGCAAAGATCTCTCTATTGATTGAGGTGAAGGGAAATTTGGGTTTTTTTTGAAAACTGAAAAGGAAAACAGAATTTAAAACTTTTGGAAAAAACTATTGGAGATGAGATGTTGGGGAAGAGTGTCAATCCCTCCTAGCAGTTAACATGTAAAATTCTGATTTTATAACTCAAATGCCCTTACCTTGACTTAGCTTTTGAAAACCAGGTTACCCATATACAGGAAATAACTTTCACCTATTCTTTGAACTCCTTCTCAACCGGAACATTCAAATCCTAAGTGCATAAATATAAAAGCTTGAAGATTTACTCTCTTATTCAGAACAAGAGTTATAGAAGTCACATCACTTTTCAACTAGTCTCCTTCGAAACAGGAATAATCTAGTTTGAAAAACAAGTTGTTTTAGAAAACAGGAATAAAATTACTGACTCAACTCTCTACTGAAATTTAACTTTCCAATCCGTACCTCATTAAATTCAAGAATTGAATTCAGATCAGAAATAAGCAATGAACTCAGTTTCTAAAATAAAAGCAGGATATTTTATTGCTATAAAATTCAGAATTCAAACATATAACAAACTAGGAGTTCATGACTTCCCGAACAGAGAGAGACTACTCCATAATAATAGAATAAATGCACAGTAAAAAGGATTTCATTAAAGCCATGGAAATAAGAAGAAAACAAGTACAGAAAAACCCCCTTGAAGGACTGCCTTTGGCTTCTCTTGCACCTTGACTGAAATCTCTTCCTTCTCTCTCTCTCTCAACTCCAAACTAACTAAAAACTATAAAAACCTAAACTACTGTATTTACAACTCAAAACTGGATGAAAACTGGATCTAAAACTGGATCTAAAACTTGATGCTTGCTCTTTGCCTCGGATCTCCTTATATACTTGTTCTGCTGCCCATGCCATGTAAATTGCTCTCTATCCAGGGGTATGAAGTACCATTTACCGACCTCAGAATTTGAAGAAATTACATCAGAAGCTTCCTTATGTGGTACCCTCCTTGCTCAAGAAGTTTGAATCCATTCTGAGTTGGGAAACTGGATATATGAGGGAAGGAAGTTGCCTGATTTCTGCAGCCAACTTCTGCATGGGTCCACCACTTTGAAGATGTGTAACTCGAGAATCCTGGCTTGGATTGACCTGAAATTTCGTGAAAAGATCCTCTGTAGTACCAGGAAGCTTCGTTCCAAGTTTGGCTTCAATTGGAATTGCGAAATTCCTTCTCTGATCTTCACAAAATTCGGATTTATCTCCTTCCATTGGCAGCAGATTCCTTTTTTGAATTAACTTCTTCTTTTGGACCATTCACTGCATCTGGACTTAAGTAATTTACCTTAAACTCTTCGTGGGAACCTTCCTTAGAAGTCTGAGACTCCATCTCCCAAGTTTGGATTTCATTTGATTGCAGGTTGCCGAGATTTTCGTATTTTCTGCTTCTGAGTCATCGGCGCGGCCATGCCGAATTTTGGCGCGGTCGCGCCACTAAACCCGATATCCGTCTAAGTTGGGAAAGCACTTGGCGCGGTCGCGCCGAACTGTGCTGCAAAATGGCGTGGTCGCGCCTGGCCTTAGGGATTTCACTTGGTCCTCGAAAAGCAACTTCTCTTTCTGCTTTTAGCTTCCTTTGGCGTGGTAACGCCCTCCAGTGGCCCAGTGGCGCTTCCAGTGGCGCGGTCGCGCCCATTCACATTCCCCAACCTTTGTCTTTCATGACCGTTAGGTCGTTGGACATTTTTACACATTAATTTGAATTTCTGAGGATTTGTTTGGCGCGGTCGGCGCCGAGAATCAGGCGCTGATCGCCGCCCGTTTTTTTTGGCCTCTTTTGCTCATTTTTCCTCCATTTTAGCTCCAAATCCCATTTTTCTTCTTCTACCGGGTACCTGAGACATAAAACATGTATTTGAGTTATATTTGTCACTTTTAAGCTCATAATCAACTCAAATTAGGAATTTATGTTCTATAATTCATGCCTAAATAAGTGTCTTTTGGACACTTATCATTTACTATGCTTTATAGGGTATGCACCTTCTTGGAATTGTGGTGTCCACAATCCAATACCATGGTTACTCGGCAGGGAGAGTGATAAGTGTCTGAAAGACACTTTCTTCGGGCATATAAATTGATTGAAAAATCTAATTCTGAGTCAATTCTGAGTATAAATGTAATAAATATGACTCAATTTATTTTATGTGCGTCAAGTACCCAGTGAAAGAAGAAAAACTGAATTTGGATAAAAAATAAAGGAAAAATGAGCAAAAGGAGCAAAAAAGAAGGATGGCGCGTCTGCGCCATAATCGCCGCCACCGCGCCAGGAAAATAGGCAAAAAATCAAAATAAAGGATAAAAATGTCCATTGACTTAACGGACATGAAAACCAATAGTTGGGGAATGTGAAGTGGCGAGACCGTGCCAAGGAACTGGCGCTACCTTAAACAGAGACAGCATGGACGCGCCAAAGAGCTGCTAAATACAGAAAGAGGAGATGCTGTTATGGGGACCAATGAAAAAGTCTAAGGAGTGGCGCTTCCACGCCACTACGATAGCAAAATCTGGCGCTACCGCGCCATGAAGTCTCCTAAGACAGTGCGGATTTTCTTGCCATTTCCGGACTTAGAAAAGATTCTACTCGAGTGGCGCAACCGCGCCATTATCAGGCACATCATCGGCGTGACCGCGTCAATGACTCATCAACGTAAAGTCGCAAAAATCTCGGGATCCTGACAACCAATCAAGCCCAAACTTGGAGAAGAAGTCCTAAGTACTGAAGGAAGGTATCCACAAAGACTGTAAGGAAATTTGCTTGAGTCCTAAGTGTTTTGAATGACCAAGAAGTGAAGTTCAATACAAATAAGGAAACTGTTGCAAGAAAAGAAGATATATCCGAGTTTGAAGAGAACATATCTGGAGTTCCTAATTCCCAAATGAACCCAAATTGGGACTGAATATTCCTGAGACGATTAAGGACAATATAACGAAAATTCAGGTCAATCCAAGTCGATTTTTTAGAGGTTTATACTTTCAAAGTGGTGGACCCAGTGCAGAAATTGGCAGCTGAAGCAATCCAACTTCTCAATATCATATCTCGAGTTGCCTAACTCAGATTAAACTCAAATTTCTTACACAAGGAAAGGACCATGGAATGAAGGTTCGTGAGTAATTTCATCCAATTCTAAGGTCATTAAGGCATATGTTATACCCCAGGACATAGACCAAATTACAAGGCCTGGGCAGCAGAATAACTATAAATAGGGGTCCGAAAAAGAGTGTAAATCATCCAGTTTTAAGTTCAATTTCCTGCTTTTTTCTTTTGTTTAGAGAGAGGAGAAGGTCCAGAGGAAGTCTTGCACGACCTCTGGGTGCATTGAGGAAGAAAGGTGGAGATTTCAGCCAAGGAGCAAGGAGCAGTCCTCCACAGGGAATTTGTGTGCTTAGTTACTTTTATTCTTTATGGCTGTTATTAAAACCATGATTTGTGTTTATAATTCCAGTATGGAGTAGTCGTCTGTAGTTGGGAGTCCAGGACTCCCTAGGCATGTAATGAGATTGATACATTATGTTTTATTTGGTTTTCAATTTGGTGTACGAATGAGCATTCTTAAGCTTTTAATTTCTTTATTCTTACTTGTTGTCCTGCGATGTACTAGTTATAAGGTGAAGCTAGACTTAAGGTAAGATATGTTGATAGGATGTACATGATCTTTTTGAGTTCATACACTAGGAAGATCAACTGATCTTAGAGTTAATCCTCTACCTTAAAGTAATACCCTGTTTGATTGGATTGATTTACCTATGATACAAGACCTGATTCCCGATCATAGGGAGGGTCAATGAGCTTCATGTTTATGCTATAAAGTAGAGTCGATCATGCCGGCTGGTTTATTTTAGGGGATAGAAGGTGATGCCGATGTAGAATGTAACCTTGGTTTTATAAGCTCGTCAGAAATTGATTTCCAAAACTCGACTTCTATTCAATCTCAGAATTGCCTAGGGAGGGAATTGGATTCCCAACGTCTTTTCTCCTTATTAAAATCCCACAAAAGCTCTCTCTCAACTTGGTTCAAGTAGTTGTTTAGTTTAAATTTCTATTTTGTTAAGTGTTAAATCCAGGATACTCAAACTTTAAATTGTTACTCAGTAAGTGATTAGCTACTGGCTTGGTCCTTGTGGGACGATATCCGGTCTTAACCTAACACCATATTGCATTGATTAGTCCTCTTGCTAGTGATTAGCTGGGATCGCATCGAGTTTTTGGCGCGGTTTTTGGGGACCAAAGTTTCTTGTAGTAATTGCTTAAAGATTAAAAATTTAGAGCTTTGAGTTTTTATTTTTTTTATATATAATTGCAGGAAGTTCTTGACCAGATCCCGAGTGGAACCTTCCCAAGAGATTGATACTGAACCAGAATGGACTTTGTTGGGTGTCTAGCAAGTGCACTAGGTCAGCAAGTAATATAGACTTTGAGAGTCCAGATATCGATCCCACAGAGACCTTCATGAGAACTCAGTTTAAGCAAAGATCTTTCTATTGATTGAGGTGAAGAAAATTTGGATTTTGGTTTTGAAAACTGAAAAGAAAATAAAATTTAACTACTGGAAAAACTAATAGAGATGAGATGTTGGGGAAGAATTTCAATCACTCCTAGCTGTTTAACATATAAAATTCTGATTTTATAGCTCAAGCACCTTTACCTTGACTTAGCTTTTGAAAACCCGGTTACCCATATACAGGAAATAACTTTCACTTAGTCTTTGAACTCCTTCTCAACCGGAACATTCAAATCCTAAGTGCATAAATATAAAAGCTTAAAGATTTACTCTCTCTTATTCAGAACAAGAGTTTAAGAAGTCACATCGCCTCTCACTAGTCTCCTACGAAACCGGAACAATCTAGTTTAAAAGCGAGTTGTTTTAGAAAACCAAGAATCATAAAACTAACCCAAATCTTTACTGAAATTTAACTTCTCATTCGTACCTCATTAAACTTCAGATATCAATCTAGATTAGCAATAAGGAATGAATACAGATTCTAAAACAAAAGCAGAGTACTTTATTGCGATAGAAATCAGACTTAAACATGTAACAACTAGGAGTTCATGACTTCCCCAACATAGAGAGACTACTCCATGATATTATAATAAACACACAGTAATAAGGATTCAATTACAGCCATAGACATAAAATAAACTAAGTACAGAAACCCCCTTGAAGGACTGCCTTCGGCTTCTCTTACACCTTGACTGGAATCTTCACCTTCTCTCTCTAAAGTGCCAAGAGGTCGTGTAAGACTCCCTCTGAACTTTTCTCTTCTCCCTAACCTAACTACAAAACAATAAAAACAAATTAAGAACTGGAATTGGAACTCAAAAACTGGATTTACACTACAAAAACTCCCCCCTTGCTCTTTGCCTCGGACCTCCTTATATACTTGTTCTGCTGCCCATGCCATGTAAATTGCTCTCTGTCCAGGGGTATGAAGTACCATTTTCCGACCACAAAATTGGCTAAAATTACACCAGGACCGTCCTTTTTAAGTCCTTTCCATGCTCACAAAGTTTGAATCAATTCTGAGTTGGGAAACTCGAGATATGAGGGAAGGAAGTTGCCTGATTTTCTGCTGCCAACTTCTATACGGGTCCACAACTTTGGAGATATGTAACTCGAGAATCCCGGCTTGGATTGACCTAAAGTTTGGTGAAAAGATCCTCTATCGTACCAGGAAGCTTCGTTCCAAATTTGGATTCAATTGGAATTGCGAAACTCCTTCTCTATCCTTCACAAAATTCGGATTTTATCTCTCTCCATTGGCAGCAGATTCCTATTTTGAAACAACTTCTTCTTTTTGGATCATTCAATGCACCTGGACATAAGTAATTTACCTTAAACTCTTTGTGGGCACCTTCCTTAGACGTCTGTGACTCCTTCTCCCAAGTTTGGATTGGATTTGACTGCAGGATCCCGAGATTTTCGTATTCTGAGCAGCAGAGTCATCGGCGCGGTCGCGCCGAATTTTGGCGCGGACGAACCGAATTTTTGCGCGGACGCGCCGAATTTTGGCGCGGACGCGCCGAATTTTGGCGCGGACGCGCCACAGAACTCGAAATCCGTCTAAGTCCATTGACCGCTTGGCGCGGTCGCGCCGGAATGTTCTGCGAGTTGGCGCGGTCGCGCCATTCCTTGGGCATTTTGCTTGGTCCCCGTATGACAACTTTTCTTTCTGCTGTTAGCTTCCTCTGGTGCGGTAGCGCCCTCCAGTGGCGCGGTGGCGCTTCCTGTGGCGCGGTCGCGCCAATTCTCATTCCCCAATCCTTGTCTTTCATGACCGTTAGGTTGTTGGACATTTTTGCACATTAATTTGAATTTTCGAGGATTTGTTTGGCGCTGTCGCACAATAATCGGCGTGGTCGCGCCATTCTCTTGTTGGCTTGTTTTTGCTCCTTTTTCCTTCATTTTCCCTCGGAATCCAGATTTTCTTCTGTTTCCGGGTACCTGAGACATAAAACATGTATTTGAGTTATATTTGTCACTTTCAAACTCATAATCAACTCAAATTAGGAATTTATGATTAATAATTCATGCCTAAATAAGTGTCTTTTGGACACTTATCACAACCCCAAACTTAAACCTTTGCTTGTCCTCAAGCAAACTCTGAACTCAACACCAGATAGATATGTAAAGACTAAGAAAAATCCAGTGACCATCCCCTTTGAAGTTTTACAATATAGATGCTTCACTCCCTTCCTAATGATGTATCGTCTTGCTTAGCCAAAACAGAATTTGAATTTTCTTCATATTTTTCAAAGATGCTTATTCTTATACAAGTGAGAAGTTTAAGTTCAATTCCATATGCCAACCCTCAGTCCACTCTCCACTAACCTGAAGGATTTCTCAATTCTGATCAGTAGGTCTTTATAGGTTGTGATGAGGCAGGGGTAATGGGTATGAAGAAAAAATTTTGAGTACTTCTTTTGGGTTCTATTCTCCTCCTTATATCCATATCCCATTCATCTGAGCATGACTCGGATTTGTG
This sequence comes from Aristolochia fimbriata, assembly GCA_019845555.1. Classification (NCBI taxonomy): domain Eukaryota; kingdom Viridiplantae; phylum Streptophyta; class Magnoliopsida; order Piperales; family Aristolochiaceae; genus Aristolochia; species Aristolochia fimbriata. The sequence goes on from CM034078.1 coordinate 23,736,493, forward strand.
ACTCTTCCTCCAAGCTCTTCCACCCCAAACTTATTCTTTTGCATTGATCCCTCATTTTTTTTCTTTTTCCTCATTTTCTTTTCTTCTTCTTCCCATGTATCTTTTTCTTTGGGTTTTGTTCAGGGTCTAGCTTACCTTGTCGGTTGACTCAGAGTCCCTAAGCTTGCTAAGGCCCGAGACCCGGTGCACACACGAGGTGGCCTTTCCCTTAACTAACCCACAACCTTTTCTTTCTTTTTCCTTGGCTTTGTTTGGAGTCCAGCTTACCTGGCCGGTTGACTCAGAGACCCTAAGCTTGCTGAGGCCCAAGTCCCGGTGCACACACAAGGTGGCCTTTCTCCTACTCAGCCCATAATTTTTTTTCTTTCTTTTCCTCTCTTGCTCCTTCTTTCCCTTTATAATAAAACATTTCTATACCCTTCATCCAACCCTCCTTATAACTTCAAAATCTTTATCCATGCTCACTCAAACAGAACACTTCAATAATTTGGAGAGTCAAGGGTCAGTAAGAAACAAGTTTAATTATCACTAAGGCTGGTTCATGTAGCATGGGACATTGAAACAAAACAGGGATCTTTTTGGCTCAAGAGGTTTGACAAAAGGTGATGGAACTTGTGCATTAAAATGGGTGGCTTTGGAAAAGGCTCAAACGATTTTTAAACAGGTGCCTAAATCACCTCAAAATTTTTGAAAACCTTTCTCTGTTTCGCCTCAAGTTTTCCTCAGGTTGGTTCTAGTGGTTGAAATCAACTTGCTCACATGTACTTTGTTTTCAAAAACTATTTTTTTTGAGAAAAATTCTCATCCATTCAAGACTAAGCATCTGAACTAATATATTTTTTAGAAGGTGAATCATGCTATTCATATGATCAGGGGTTTTCACTGGTATTTTTCAAAATCTCTAATGGACTTTTCTGGTGAATTTTTGGAAAAAAACAAAGTTTTCAGATCCATGCATGAAAAGTATCCCACCCCAAACTTAAAATTTTTCAAATCCCCATAAATTTGCATGAAGAGTATCCCACCCCAAACTTAAAAACATGCTTTGTCCTCAAAGCAGCAATAAACATAGGGGTGATAGAGATACTTCCCTGACTTTTTGGGTGGATTGAGGTTGGATGGATCTCTCTTTGTGGCTCTGGCATTCTGCTCTCATGGGTTAGTGATAAAAATTTGCATGATTATGAGCAATTGAAAATGAAAATTGACTAAACGTGTATCTCAGGCATAAAATGTATGTTAAGAAGAATACCTGCAGTGGAGGTTATGTTGCAGCACCTCTGTAGTGGCCAAAGCTCATTATACCAAGTGGCGCGGTCGCGCCAGAATTTGGCGCGGTCGCGCCGATTAATTCCAGGAAATCTTCAGATTCTGAATGCAATTTTCAATATTTCCACTTTGGACAGGTTTGTATCAGTGATAAGCAGATGCAGAGTCATTTTTTCACATTTTCATTGGAGGAGTTATGAAAAGCATGCTTTGAGGCAAATTTGAGAGAAAAAGCATAATTTCATTAATATGAATGGAGATTGAGTACATATTAATGAAAGTTCATTTACCACACTCTCAGACATAATCACACACTAAAGCAAACTCACACACAAGATAAAAGAACAGTCAAAAGATCTAAGCAAAAGCTAAAAAAAATCTAGTCGTCTTCTTCTTCATCTTCTTCTTCTTCCTCTTCACCTTCTTCTTCTACAGAGGTATCTCCAGTGGGTAGCTGATCTTCTGGTATGCCTTCCTGTTTAGGCCACAATGTCCACATCTTCTTGTTGTATGTGGCCAGTTTTCCCATCTTCTTTTCCAGCCCACTCATCCTCTCATGGAGAGCAGCCATGCCTGTCTCCTTGGATTTACTAGTACTTGCTGCTGTTCTGGTTGGTGGGTGGTCTCTCATAAATTGCTGCACTGAGCTAGCTGAAATCCCTCTGGGAACTTTTTCCATTGGCTCTGTGGAGCTCAGTGCAATCCCATTGGCTAAGCAAATAGAGGTGATGAGAGAAGGAAAAGGGAGTCTTCCTCTTTTGTGATGGGCCATATCCATGATTTGTCTATGAATTATGTCTCCCACATTGATGGGAATGCCGTCAAATAAAGCATGGAGGAAGTAGGCTCTTTCTGGAGTGATTTCAGTAAAGTGGGAGGTGGGGGTCAATTTAGTAAACAAAAACATTGACCATACCTTAGCATCTACATGCATGCCCTGTCTCTCAAAATGCAACAGTTTTCCTCTTCTGGTCTCCCACTTTGCTCCCCTTGGGCATAACCTTTCTGCAATGTCTGTTGCACTCACCCCCTCTCTCAAACTATTCAGTGGTTCGGTGAGGGCATCAGGAATGTGCAAGTGATTGTTGATGTCATGGGGGTATAGCTGGATCCATTTGCCCCTTACAAAGAATTGCCAAGTTCTTTGGTCTGGAAAATTGGCACAGAATTCTTGGACGAGTGTGATGTTAGCTTGTGTAGGAGCTACTACCCATTGGGTCCACCACCTTGCTTCTATCATGGCTCCATATCGTTCCTTTATGAGCTCATCCATAATAAAACCCCTTTCCATGTGGACATTGCATTTGGATAGTATGTCATTAAACCTCTTGTATCCATCTTCTTTGAGAAACCTCTCTTTATTCCACTTTCGTGCCACTTTTGCTTTTGATCTCTGGTAAACTTTTTGGGGTGCCATTTCAGTGCAGCAAAAATTGCTTTTTGGCCTTTTTGAGGGGCTTGGTTCGCTCTGGTCCGAGGTTGGTTTGGGCTGAAAAGTGAGGCTTTGGAAATCTCTAAGTGTGTAATTTCACGCTCTGAAATCAGTTTTCCAAAAACAGTCTCAGGTAATTCTATAGACGGCCCCAAAGGAGGCAAGAAAAACACTGTTTTGCTGCCCAGAATTTTTGCAGAAACCGAGATAAACCCCCAACTTAGAGAACTTCGTTCTCCCTTGTTCCTTAATGGAAATACCCCAAACCTGGACCAAATTAAACTAGGAAGTACCCTCTGTGTGGTCGTACCTTTTGGATTTGGAGCTTGATTCCAGATTTTTCCAAAATCGACCCGAACTATGCCTACGCCGAACTATTTTTCTGCTAGGACACTGTGCAGCGCCGAATTCCGAGCTGTTTCCGGAGAGGTTTTCGGCGAGATTTCTCTTTGGAGAGAGGTGATTTGGGGATGGTGAAGTTGATTCTCTAGGGTTGTGCAGGTTATTTGGGTTGAAGAACCCTCGAAATGGTGTTTTAAGCCCTCTGAACCTCGCCCCACAGGAGTCGAACCGGCGCATCGACCCCAATGACCGCACCGGTTCAGAACTTAAAAGTTCTGAGAAACGCGATCTGGCGCGGTAGCGCCGAATTGTGGCGCGGTCGCACCATTTCCTGTTTTTGAAATTTCTAAATTTTTTCTTTTTTTTTTGTGGTTTTCTATTTTTTTGAAAGCTGTAAATTTCTTATCTAACACTCTTCCTATCCTAAGTGTAATAAAAATAAAAATAAAAATCAAAATCTTCTTCAAATTCAAACAAATCCTAACACTTTTGAAAAACACTTATTCAAGCCTACTTCACACAAAGTCTTTAAAATTTTTCAAGAAAATTCAACTAAATTCTACTGCTATTGCTACACTACTGATACAAGTGATCTGATCCACCAGGATCGAAAGGAAACTTAAACCATCCATGCTTAAGGAAATTTTTGTCTTTGAAATTTATTACATGGTGATTATGGCTTTCAAGCAAAGAGCTTGTCGCTCTTTCTCTTTTGTGGTTGGCTTTTAACTTGTTATGCTCCTTTATTTTTAGCCAACTTTTCTTCACACTGACCAGACCTAATAAAATTTTAATTTCAACTTTTTTGGGTGGTTTATAGGGCTGGATAATGAAGAAATCAATATCTAATGAGAGGAAGGAATGTTCTTCAGACTTTTTGTCCTCTATCCTAACTTCTTCATGCTCTTCAAGGGGTTTCTCTTCTTTTTCTACCCCATCGCCTTCTTTCTCTTTTTCATCTTCTTCTTTTTCCTCCATGATCTTCTCATCCTCTCCCTCTTTAAGTTTTTGAAACTCACAACAACTCTCAGCTCTCTTCATTGTATCTTCCTCTATGTGTTCTGCAGTAACACATAAATTAAAACAAGAAGTACTAGCTGTATTGATCCATTCAGGTTCATCATCATCAGATAGCTCATGAAAACATAGTTCAGCATTCATACTGTTGATCAATTCATGCTTTGGCTGACTTTCTAGATTAAAACAAGAAGAGCTAGCTGTATACGTCCATTCAGAAATAGCCTGGTTCATACCTGATATGACAGTGGCCATTTGTCCTATTCGTAGTCCCATATTTCTGATGGCAGCTTCTTGAATGTCAAGCCTAGCTTCAGTTTGAGCATCTTGTTTTTCTTGATTTTCTAGAAACTTTAAAAACATATCCTCAAGTCTGGCTCTTTGTGAATTATCAATGGTTTCTAAACTAGGTTGTTCATCAGGTGGATTTAACATAGTATCTTTTTGAGCAGAATAGTTATCCACTAGAGTGGTCAGCCTAGACCAGTCTTCTTGAGGTTGAGGGGAATATGTATGATGAAATGAAGAGTCACTAAACATAGGAGGGTGATCATACCTGAACCTGGACAATTGCCCATGTGGCAAATTGTCCTGCCAATCATTCTCAAAATATGGATTTACATTTTTCTTAGAGAAATAATTATCATGCTCTGCTTCATTGAAACTATTAGGTTCATTATCCACAAAAGAACATGATATATTAGAATCATACCTCCATGAATCATGATTAGAAGATGCATATGGTTGGGGAAATTCTGAATATGAGTTAGGATATGGACTTATCTCATTCTGCACATCTTTCCACCTCTCATATGAGTGCTCTTTCCAGCTCCAGATTGGGTTCATCTAGTGGCTCACCACTAATTTTGACTTTCATGCATGAATCTGGTGCAACCTGAAAAGAAAAAATAAAAAAAATTTAATCTCAATCAACAAATAAAAAATTCACTTAAACTTACTCTCAATGCAATGGTCCCCGGCAACGGCGCCAAAAACTTGTTGGGTGTCTAGCAAGTGCACTAGGTCAGCAAGTAATATAGACTTTGAAAGTCCAGATATCGATCCCACAGAGACCTTGATGAGAACTCAGTTTAAGCAAAGATCTTTCTATTGATTGAGGTGAAGAAAATTTGGATTTTGGTTTTGAAAACTAAAAAGAAAATAAAATTTAACTACTGGAAAAACTAATAGAGATGAGATGTTGGGGAAGAATTTCAATCACTCCAAGCTGTTTAACATGTAAAATTCTGATTTTATAGCTCAAGCACCTTTACTTTGACTTAGCTTTTGAAAACCCGGTTACTCATATACAGGAAATAACTTTCACTTAGTCTTTGAACTCCTTCTCAACCGGAACATTCAAATACTAAGTGCATAAATATAAAAGCTTAAAGATTTACTCTCTCCTATTCAGAACAAGAGTTTAAGAAGTCACATCGCCTCTCACTAGTCTCCTTCGAAACCGGAACAATCTAGTTTAAAAGCGAGTTGTTTTAGAAAACCAAGAATCATACAACTAACCCAAATCTTTACTGAAATTTAACTTCTCATTCGTACCTCATTAAACTTCAGATATCAATCTAGATTAGCAATAAGCAATGAATACAGATTCTAAAACAAAAGCAGAGTACTTTATTGCAATAGAAATCAGACTTAAACATGTAACAACTAGGAGTTCATGACTTCCCCAACATAGAGAGACTACTCCATGATATTAGAATAAACTCACAGTAATAAGGGTTCAATTACAGCCATAGACATAAAATAAACTAAGTACAGAAACCCCCTTGAAGGACTGCCTTTGGCTTCTCTTACACTTTGACTGGAATCTTCACCTTCTCTCTCTAAAGTGCCAAGAGGTCGTGTAAGACTCCCTCTGAACTTTTATCTTCTCTCTAACCTAACTAAAAAACAATAAAAACAAACTAAGAACTGGAATTGGAACTCAAAAACTGGATTTACACTACAAAAACTCCCCCCTTGCTCTTTGCCTCGGACCTCCTTATACACTTGTTCTGCTGCCCATGCCATGTAAATTGCTCTCTGTCCAGGGATATGAAGTACCCTTTTCCAACCTCAGAATTGGCTAAAATTACACCAGGACCTTCCTTTTGAAGTCCTTTCCATGCTCACAAAGTTTGAATCAATTCTGAGTTGGGAAACTCGAGATATGAGGGAAGGAAGTTGCCTGATTTTCTGCTGCCAACTTCTATACGGGTCCACCACTTTGGAGATATGTAACTCGAGAATCCCAGCTTGGATTGACCAAAATTTTGGTGACAAGATCCTCTCTAGTACCAGGAAGCTTCATTCCAAATTTAGATTCAATTGGAATTGCGAAACTCCTTCTCTATCCTTCACAAAATTCGGATTTTATCTCTCTCCATAGGCAGCAGATTCCTATTTTGAAACAACTTCTTCTTTTTGGATCATTCAATGCACCTGGACATAAGTAATTTACCTTAAACTCTTCGTGGGCACCTTCCTTAGACGTCTGTGACTCCTTCTCCCAAGTTTGGATTGGATTTGACTGCAGGATCCCGAGATTTTCATATTCTGAGCAGCTGAATCATCGGCGCGGTCGCGCCAAATTTTGGCGCGAACGTGCCACAGAACTCGAAATCCGTCTAAGTCCGTTGACCGCTTGGCTCGGTCGCGCCGGAATGTTCTGCGAGTTGGCGCGGTCGCGCCATTCCTTGGGCATTTTGCTTGGTCCCCGTATGATAACTTTTCTTTTTGCTGTTAGCTTCCTCTGGCGCGGTAGCGCCCTCCCGTGGCGCGGTGGCGCTTCCTGTGGCGCGGTCGCGCCAATTCTCATTCCCCAATCCTTGTCTTTCATGACCGTTAGGTCGTTGGACATTTTTGCACATTAATTTGAATTTTTGAGGATTTGTTTGGCGCGGTCGAACCATAATCGGCGTGGTCGCGCCATTCTCTTGTTGGCTTGTTTTTGCTCCTTTTTCCTTCATTTTCCGTCGGAATCCAGATTTTCTTCTGTTTCCGGGTACTTGAGACATAAAACATGTATTTGAGTTATATTTGTCACTTTCAAACTCATAATCAACTCAAATTAGGAATTTATGATTAATAATTCATGCCTAAATAAGTGTCTTTTGGACACTTATCAGACTTTGTGGCAAAAGCTGAAGAAAAATCAGAACCAGAACTCCCCCAAGAAGACATGGAGAACCTAGAAGGCACTCAGGAAGAACAACCACCAATTCCAAGGAGAACCCTGGAGGATTATGTCACACCAAGCCCAAATACACATAGGACAAGTATTATCACTCCAACTATTCAAGCTAATAATTTTGATATTAGACCTCACATTATTGGTATGTTCCAAAATCAATATCAGTTTAGTGGGTTAGCTAATGAAGATCCTAATGAACACCTTGAAAGATTTTTGAACTTGTGTGCTACTTTTAAGTATAATGTTGTGTCAGATGATGCAATCAGATTAAGGCTTTTCAAGTTCACCTTGGCTGGACGAGCTAAGACATGGCTGAACACTCTACCAGCCGATTCTATAGTCACTTGGGAAGATCTGCAGAAAAAAAATTTTTGTAAGTATTTTCCTGCAACAAAGACCTTTAAACTAAGAAATGAAATTTCTCAATTTGTACAGGAACCAGAAGAACATCTTTCAAAAGCATGGGAGGGATTGAATGTTTTACTCAAAAGATGCCCAAATCACTAAATAGAACTCTGGAGCCAGATTGAGATTTTTTATAATGGACTGAACATCAACACAAGAAGCATGATAGATGCTGCATTTGGTGGATCGATCAGTAAAAAGACTCCTGAAGAGGTTCATGAGCTAATAGAGGAGATGGCAGCCAATATGTATCAATATCTAATGGAACAATCAGGCAAGAAGGCTGCAGGAATTTACAAATTAGAATCGTCAACCACCATGCAAGCACAATTAGAAGCACTTCAACAACAAATGGCAAGTTTGCAGCAACAATCAAACCTAGTGGTAGCTTCGATCTGCAGAATATGTGGAGGAGGACATGCTGATTATGAATGCCAAGGTAATGTATATGCTCTGAATTTCACACCTGAACAAACTAATTTTGTTAGAAATTCTCGCAGGATGGACCCATACAACAATACATACAACCCTGGCTAGAGAAATCATCCAAATTTCTCATGGAATAACACAAATCAAACAAAGCAGCACCCTCTAGGATTCAAACCATTACAAGTCAATGTGCAACCAAAGGAGGAGCCAATAATCACTAGGGCTGAATTGGAGGAAGATAGGAAATTGTCTTGAGCAATATATACAGAATTGCAGTCCATGAAGATAATGCATACAGAGTTTCAGTCAATGAAGGAATCGCTCACACTTCTGACCTTTCTAGTGAATCAAATTAATAGAGATTTAAATGAAAGACCTAAAGGAGCTCTACCTAGCAACTCGGATGTAAATCCAAAAGAGCAAGTCAAGGCCATATCACTTAGAAGTGGAAAGACTCTCAAGGAGCCCCAACCAAAAGAACAGTCAGCCATAGAAGAAGAGCAAAATCAAAACATCGAAGAAGAACAAAGGCAAGAATGGGATAAGGTAAATTCACCAGCTTCTCCAAGAAAGAAAGAAGGTAAGGATGCACTTCCAATTACTGATATTGATGTAAGAGATCTACCTTACCGAAGTAGAGTTTAAAAGGACATTCTAGAAAGTAGCTTTGCTAGGATTCTAGAATTTTTTAAGAAATTGCATATTAATATTCCACTAATTGAAGCATTGAGGCAAATGCCCCAATATGACAAGTTTCTTAAAGAAGTCCTTTCCGAAAGAAGGAAGATGGAGGAGCAAGGTACGATCTTACTTAATGAAAATTGTTGTGCGATATTGAGGAATGAGCTGCCAGCAAAATTAAAAGATCCAGGTAGTTTTACTATACCTTGTGAAATTGGTTCATATAAATTTGATAATGCATTATGCGATTTGGGGGCAAGTGTTAACTTAATGCCATTATCCCTTTGCAGGTATTTAAAACTTGGTGAACCTTAAGAGACCAGAATTACTCTTCAATTTGCAGACAAATCAAACAAGAGACCAGAAGGAATAATAGAGGAAGTGTTGGTACAAATACAAGATTTTATATTTCCTTGCGATTTTGTGGTTTTAGACATGGAAGTGGACAAGAACCTGCCTATAATTCTTGGTAGACCATTCTTGGCTACCACTGGAGCTTTAATTGATGTCAATCAAGGGAAATTAACCATAATGATAAATTGTGTTTTAATATAAAAGAAGCCATGAAACAACCAGCCACCCCATATGTGGATTTCTGTTTTAGTATTGATTTGATTAATTCTTGTAAAACAGAAATTGAAGAAAAAGGGAGGACTAAAGAAGCAATAAAAGGAGGCCTAACACATTCAGAGGAAAAGGAAGATGAAGATCCCATGATAAGAAAATTTGAATAATTGGAGGCTGAAAACGAGTTGGAGGAAGAAATAAAGGAACAAGGGGCTCAAGGAGCTTCCAAACCTGAACTCAATCCTCTCCCAAATAATTTGAAATATATTTTTCTTGAAGAAAATGATAAACCAATGATTATTTCTTCTTATTTGATAGATTTGGAGGAGAAGATGCTCATGAAGTGTTGTCCAAACACAAGAAGGCAATCGGCTGGTCAATATCAGACATCGAAGGAATCAACCCCACAATTTGCACACACCGAATCTTGATAGAAGACAATTATAAGCCCACCATTGAACCACAATCAAGGCTGAATCCTACATTGCAAGAGGTAGTGAAAAAGGAGATTATCAAACTCTTGGACGCAGGTATTATCTACCCTATTTCTGATAGTGCATGGGTAAGTCCAATTCATGTTGTTCCCAAAAAGGGGGGTACCACTGTCATTCATAATGAAAACAATGAACTGATCCCCACCAGGACGGTCACGGGTTGAAGAGTATGTATAGACTGTAGGAAATTGAATATGGCCACTAGAAAAGATCATTTTTCTTTACCATTCATAGATCAAATGCTAGAAAGGCTGGCTGGAAATAAGTTCTATTATTTCCTAGATGGTAATTTAGGATATTTCCAGAACCCTATAGCACCTGAGGACCAGGAAAAAACCACCTTCACCTGCCCATATGGTACCTTCGCATATAGGAGAATGCCCTTTAGCTAGCCACTTTTCAAAGATGCATGATGGCTTTATTTCATGATATGATAGGAAAGATGATGGAGATCTTCATGGATGATTTTACACTATATGGACTAACATTTAAAACTTGTTTGCAGCACTTAGAGCTTCTGCCCGAAAGATGTGAAGAGAAGAAACTAGTCCTAAATTGGGAAAAATGCCAATTCAAGGTAAGAGAAGGAATTGTTCTTGGCCATAAAATCTCAGAAAAGGGGATAGAGGTAGACAAACCAAAGTTAGAAATCATCGAAAAGCCACCTCCACCCACTTCAGTCAAAGCCATTAGCAGTTTTCTAGGTCATGCAGGTTTTTTCAGAAGGTTTATAAAAGATTTTTCAAAAATTGCAAAACCTTTGTCAAACCAGCTTTCAAAAGATGCAAAATTTGATTTCATTGATGAACGCATGCATGCCTTTAATCTCTTAAAACAAAAATTAATCTCTGCCCCCATCATTGTGTTACCTGATTGTAACCTACCTTTTGAACTCATGTGTGATGCAAGTGATTTTGCTTTAGGAGCAGCCCTTGGTCAAAGAAAAGAAAAAAATTTTCACACAATTTCTTATGCTAGTCACACACTCATTGGGCCTCAATTGAATTATACCACTACTGAGAAAGAGCTCATGGCCGTGGTCTTTGCATTTAAAATATTTAGATCATATCTCATTGGTTCAAAAGTTATTGTTCGGACTGACCATGCAACCCTTAGATACTTGTTTGAAAGAAGGATTCCAAACCAAGACTGATCAGATGGATCCTTCTTCTCCAAGAATTTGATATCGAAATCAAGGACAAGAAGGGAGCTGAGAATGTTGTAGCAGACCACCTTTCAAGGCTGGAGACAAAGAATCGTGAAGGGGAAGTTTTGGAGCTCTTTCCAGATGAACAAATCTGCCAGGTTAATACCTCAAAAGTACCATGGTTTGATGATATAGCTAATTTTGTTTGTAGCAAAAGGGTACCCAAGAGCTTTACATACTAGCAAAGGAAGAAACTGATGGCTGATTCAAAGCACTACTATTGGCAGGATCCATTCATCTACAAAATATGTCCAAATCAAGTCATGAGAAGGTGCATGAAAGAGGAAGAAGCCCGACTTATTCTCAGCCATTGTCATGACAAGGAGGTTGGTGGCCACCACTGGGGGTGGATTTGAGCCGAGCTAAGCCGAACATCCCTAAATTTAGGCTCGGCTCGGTGTTAAGAACACGAACTCAAGCTCGAGCTCGAGTTCGACAACGAGCCTTCAAAAGTGCTCGAACTCGAGCTCGATTAGTTTTAATGAATCGAGCTCGAGCTGGCTCGATGAAAAGAAAAAAGTAGAGGAGAATACAGAAAAAACTCAATCGCAATTCTCCAATGGTGCCTATCTCTTGGTCGTCGTTCAGATGGTTGTCGTTCTTTTCAGATAATTACGTCGTCGTTCTATTTTGTATGATCGCGTCGTCGTTCTATTTTCTGATGGTTGCCTTCGAAGGTCGCCGTCCTTGGATGGTTTGGAGCTCCGATATGAGAAACGAAAAACTCCTGGTCTTAGAAACTAACGCTCCGAAAACGATGAAGAAATGTTGAAAGTTGAGAGACAGGAGGAAAATTTATATTTTCAAATTTACCCTTACTTGATTACAGAATTTTCATAAAGATAGGTTAAAAGTATCCAATGAGGTCACATGTGTTTGGGTAAAAAGTGGAGAAAAAAAATATAAAGGAGGGTCATTAAATGTATGTGTTATATCAATTCTACGTCATCATGGTCAATAAAAGTGCCATGGTCATTAAATATTTTTCTCGAGCTGGCTTACGAGCTGATGAGTCGATATGTGTACAACTCGAATTCGGCTTGTTAAGCAAAAGGAACTCCTTTTTATATTCGAGTTCAGCTCGGCTCATTATAAACGAGCTCGAGCCGAGAAAAGTTTGAGCCGAGCCTGAGATACTCGCGAGCTGGCTCGGCTCACTGCCACCCCTAACCACCTCAGTGGAAATCGAATAACAGCAAAAGTATTGCAATCTGGATTCTTCTGGCTAACACTTTTTCGAGATGCAAAAAGGTATGTCCAATCATGCAATAGGTGTCAAAGGACAGGTAATATCTCTAGAAGGAATGAAATGCCTTTAAATAATATTCTTGAATGTGAATTTTTTTATGTTTGGGGCATTGATTTCATGGGACCCTTCCCACCTTTTTTTGGGCATGAATACATTTTGGTGGCAGTAGATTATGTGACAAGATGGGTAGAAGCCATAGCAACTAGAACTAATGATGCAAAGGTTGTCATTGAAGTTTTTAGGAAGAATATTTTCTCTCGATTTGGCACACCTAGAGCTATCATCAGCGATGGAGGAAAATATTTTTGCAACACTCCTTTTAAAAATTTGTAGAAAAAATATGGAGTCACCCGCAAAGTAGCTACCCCATACCATACCCAAACAAGTGGCCAAGTAGAAGTGTCCAATAGTGAGCTCAAAAGAATTTTGGTAAAAATTGTTAATACCTCAAGAAGAGATTGGAAAATTAAGCTAGATGATGCATTGTGGGCATATAGGACAACTTTCAAAACTCCAATAGGTATGACTCCCTAAAGGTTGATTTACAGAAAAGCATGCCATCTTCCATTGGAATTAGAACATAACGTATATTGGGCAACCAAATTCTTGAATTTTTATATAAAAACTGCAGGATAAAATTGATTGTTGTAACTCAATGAACTAGATGAGTTTACGTACTGGTCCTATGAGAATGCCAAGATGTATAAAGAAAAACAAAAAAATGGCATGGTGAGCACATTTTACCGAAGGAATTCAAACCTGGTCAACTTGTCCTCTTGTTTAACTGCATACTTTGGTTGTTTTCTGGTAAGCTTAGATCAAAATGGACTGGTCCTTTTTCACTGGAAAGTATTAATAGCAGGGGCAGTAGAAATCAGAAATCCAAAAGATCAATCCACCTTTGTAGTGAATGGACAGAGGCTGAAAAGATACATCTCTTCTTATTTCCATCAGGACAGAATCTTCACAATCTTATCTGACTAGAAAGAGTCACAAAGTCGAGCTGGGACTATAAACCATAACTAATTGCTTGTTTTAGAATAGGACTGCATTATAATTACATAGAATTTTGTATGATTTTTTTGTGAACTATTAGGACTTGCATAAATAGTTGATTTCTTTTAGATGATTAGCGTACATTTAGGCTAGAAAGTGTTTTTAATTCTTAACCATAACCAGAAAACAACAAAAAAATTAAAAAACCATAAAACTGGAACTGGCGGGACCGCGCCAGTTCACAAAAACACAGAACCTAATTTCTGAACTAGTCTCTCTTCTACGAGAATATGCTTTGGTATGCCGGTATCAGATGTCTGAGAGTGAAGTTTTTGTCTGTAAAATTTCATTAATATGTAGTCAATCTCCATTCATATTAATGAAATGATATTTTGCACTTTCAATTTGTCTCAAAGCATGATGATAACAAATTTCTCCAATGAAAATGTGTGTTAACCGAATCAGCATCTGCATCTAACTGATAAAGTCTTGTTCAAAGTGGAAATTTGTAAAAAACACATTGAGGATGCTGAAATTTAATGGAATTACTTGGCATGCCCGCAGCATATTCTAGTGCCACTGTGCCAATGTCTCGTTGGGGAACAAGCAATCCAGAACGCCGAAAAGGAAAATTCCACTGCAAGTATGCATCTTAGATTCATTATTATGCATGAGAACAAACTCATTTCATTTCCAATTAAATATTTGGCTGGTCAATTTGGGTATTGTGAAGATTTTCTGGGAGTACCGCAAGAATAGAGGAAGTCGGCTTGGAGTTTGGATGACCTGCTACAGAAGTGAACTCGCTACATGGTCCGTCCATGTGGTTTTCTTTCATTACCTTGATGACGAGCTTCAAACGAAGATCCCGGGGTCACCTGTCATTCCGTAGAGTGGAGGGCCAATTGCATGCTAGCTCGCTCTAATGTTAGTCCTGAGATTGTCTTTTTCTATCTTCCAGCTTCTTGGGTTTGTCTTTTGACATATTTATTTTGTCATTTCAGCGGGATTGGCAACCCCTCACACTTCCCCTGCTCCTGCGCCTACTCGTTAATCCTCATCGTCTGCTACTTCTTTAGCCATCATTAGTAGTGACGATAAGAGCGATGGTGATAACGTTTGTCCTCATCGTCAGAAGAGGTCCCGAAGTCACCCTCGGTCCCCTTCACTAAGTCTTTTGATTTGGCTTTTGCTTTTACTAAGTCATTTGATTTGGCTTTTTCATAAGTGACTAAAAGACACTATTTATGCATGAATAAATTATTAGAAATCCAAATTTTGAGATAATTATCAGCATGAAAATGACAAATATAACTCAATTGCATGTTTTGTGTCTCAGGTCGAAGAAGAAAATCTGAATTTTGAGTGAAACTGAAGCAAAAATGAGCAAAATGAGCCAAAAAGTGTATGGCGCGACCGTGGCGATTCTGGCGCCACCGCTACGGGAAAATAGTAAAAAATTCTATTAAATAGAGAAAAATACCCAACGGCTAGGAAGGCTTCAAAGAAGACAACTTGGGATAGTGAAATGGCACGACTGCACCTTCAGAGGGCGCTACTGTGTCGTGGAATTGGCGCTACCTCACACAGAGAGCTTGGACGTGCCAAAGAGATGCCAAATACAGAAAGAGGAGTTGTCGAGTGACGCTGTCGCGCCCTTCAAACAACAAAATATGGCGCTGTCACGCCAAAAAGTATCCTTACTCGGCATGATTTTGATAGCCGTTTCCTGACTTAGAAAGAACTTTGCTCCAGTGGCGCGTTCGCGCCAGAATGAGGCACATTATTGGCATGACTGAGCCTTTGACTCAGCAACGCAAAGTCGCAAAAATCTTGGGATTCTTACATCCAATCAAGCCCAAACTTGGGAGAAGAAGTTCTAAGTACCTAAGGAAGGTATCCACAAAGATTCTAAGGAAATATGCTCGAATCCTAACTATTTTAAATGACCAAGAAGTGAAGTTCTATACAAAGAAGGAAACTGCTGCCAGAAGAGAAGAAAAATCCGAGTTTTAAGAAGACCATATCTGGAGTTCCTTATTTCAATTGAACCCAAATTTGAACTGAAGATTCTTAAGGGGATAGAGGATCATATTACAAAAATTCAGGTCAATCCAATTCGGGTCTTTAGAGTTTTATACTTTCAAAGTGGTGGACCCAATGGTGGAATTGGCAGCATAATCAACCCAACTTCTGAGCATCACATCTCGAGTTTCCTAATTCAGATTGGACGCAAATTTCGTACACAAGGCAAGTAACATAGAAGGAAGGTTCTGATATAATTTCATCCAGTTCTTAGGTCGGGAAGGTATATTTCACACCCCTGGACAGAGACCAAAATTAAAAGGCTAGGACAGTAGAACAAGTATAAATAGGGGTCCGAGGCAGAGTGCAAATCATCCAGTTTTTTAGTGTAGATCCAGTTTTGAGTTCTAAATCCAGTTTTTAGTTTAATTTCCAGTTTTTTGAGTTGGTTTGGAGAGGAGAGAAAGTCTAGAGGGAGTCTTGCACGACCTCTTGGCACTTTGGAGAGAGAAGGAGGAGATTTCGATCAAGGCTGAAGTCACACTAAAGGTAGTCCTTCATTGGGGGTTTCTGTACTTAGTTTAATTTGATTTACAAGGCTGTAATTAAATCCTTTTTATGTGTTTATACTGTTAGCATGGAGTAGGCTCTCTTTGTTGGGGAAGTCATGAACTCCTAGTTGTTATATGCTTATGTTTTGAAGTTTATAGCAATAAAGTACTTAGCTTTTGTTTTTGAATCTGTGTTTAATGCTTATTTCTAATTTAAATTGATATATGAAGTTTAACGAGGTTCGAATAGAGAAGCTAAAGTTCAGTAGCGATTTGAGTTAGTTATATGATTGTTTGTTTTTTAAAACAACTCATTTTTCTAAACTAGATCGTTCTAGATTATGATGGAGACTAGTGGAAAGCGATGTGACTGTTTATAACTCTTGTTCTGGATAAGAGAGAATTAATCTTTAAGCTTTTATATTTATGCACCTAGGATTTGAATGTTTCTGGATTGTGATGGAGTTCAAAGAATAGGTGAAAGTTATTTCCTGTATATGGGTAACTAGGTTTTCAAAAGCTAAGTCAAGGTAAGGCTACTTGAGCTATAAAATTAGAACTTTGCATGTTAATAACTAGGAGGGATTGACACTTTTCTCCAACATCTCATCTCCATAAGGTTTAGTCATATAATTCTATTTTCTTTCCAGTTCTCAAAAACCAATAATTCCTTTCTTCAATCAGTAGAAAAATCTTTGCTTAAACTGAGTTCTCATCAAGCTCTCTTTGAGATCGATATCTGGACTCTCCAGTCTATATTACTTGTTGACCTAGTGCACTTGCTAGACAACCAACACTTTTGTTTTTACCTTCTTCTTTCGATTTTGGTTCTTATGAAAACGTGTATGTCAAGAGTCCTACTTTGAAGAAAAAGACTGTTTGGGAGGCAATGTCGACAGATGCATGGTCGCAAAAATGCGACTTGTACACAACTGAATGTATCGTACCCAAGTAGTATAGTGAACAGAGGAGTTCGGGATGTTGAACCACAAGGAACAAGAGAATTACTATCTATATCTATGCTAACTAACGTAATTAGCCAAATGGAAGATGGGGGTGTAAACTATATGATGTCGCAAAAATGGAAAGATTTGGCCTAACTTACAATGGGGAGATGGAATTCACTCACAGAAAGATGTAGGGGTGAACTTACGGGGTTACTTGGGTTGATTTTTAACATCATGATTAAGTAGAAATTACATGCATAACACCGTGAGGGACCAGGAGATTTGTGTGTGCAGACCTCTTCCGAGGTCACTGCGCTTTTGTTCAATTACTTATCTCGTGAATCTCCCGATTTGAGCTAAGAAAGTGAACCCATTAAACTCTGCCCTAAGGTCTCGCGTGGTGGTGCGTTATTCCTAATCACACCCACTAATCCCCAAATTCACACTCTAATTGGGGAGAACACACGTTGCATAATGTATAGTCCATCCGAAACTACCCACCCAGGATCGTACTAAATACCCAAATATGAGTAAGTACTTGGCCGAGTACTCAATCGAACAACTGACATGCATTATACACTTACACTTACAATAATTAAATCAATCACCCATCAAGACATTAAATATCAACTAAGTACCCCAAAGTACACCCCAAGGAGGTTCTAGCCAACTATAGACATAATCCAACACATAGCTTCAGTAAGTGAATACAAAATATGTCTAAGAATCCAGAGTGTTGAAATTAACTGAAAGGAACTGTCAATCAAGCACAATAGGTTAAACCCCAGTTGATTGAGGCCTCCAAGTAAGATTTCTCCTCCCGAATCGATCTCTCCTTGCACGACACCCCAAAATTCCTTTCAATGCTCCAAGTCTGGCTTTGGCACAAACTTCTAGGGCACCCCCCTCTCCAATCCTCCTCTCAAAAATCCCTCCTTTTCTATTTATAGCCTCAGTAGACATTCCCCTTTTTTTTGCCATTAAGTGACCTGGTGCCACAGCTCCCAGCGCCTCGTATGGCACCGAGTCACTCAAACGAAGGGAACAATAGACCACCTCTTGGTGCTACATGGCGCCCTGGCCATTATATGGCGCCCTGGCCATTATATGGCCCCCAGCCTCTTGCGCTCAAGCCTCACCATGGCGACCAAAAACCAACTCCGAGGTGCTGAGTCTCGCTATCTGTCGCCATGGCGAAGCTTTCGAGCGCCACGGCGCTGGAACTTGGTCGGCCATTGCGCCCAGAATCAGCGCTGAGGCGCTGAGTCTCGCTAACTAGTGTCGTGAACTCCGCCATGCTGAAGGTTTTCTCCTGCACCGTAGAGTGTCTAGGGCTTCGTATGATGCCTGGGTCACATCCATTAATCTATGCTTGGCGCTACGATGCCCAGTCCATTCTATGACGCCCAGTCCATTCTATCGCGCCCAGTATTCTCCTGTACTTGTGTTTTGGGGGCGATTCCTTCAATGGTCCACCCTTCAATGTTCCACACATTTTTGGAGCCTCTTCCTATGTGCTTTCCACTTGGTTTCCTGTACTAAAACACCAAGATTAAGTCAAATTTCCCAAAAATAGAGAAAATTTACGTGTATATATCTAAGGTGCAAACCACCCAATCAAATACCCTCAAACTTAAAACCTTGCTTGTCCTCGAGCAATAACTTGCTACAAGGATCTAAATCATCAATCTCACATGCTTGCAAATAAAGACCATGCCATTCAACACTAGAAATGTAAAATCATATTGCTCGGCCCTTCAACTGTTATCATTAGGACTTTCACTTAGGTTGTAATGGGGCTTGGGATAAGGGTAAGAGCACAAGTGAGTGCCAGGGATAGATCCCTCTTTAATGCATGACCCAACCCTACAAACCAAGTTCCAGCCTTTAAAGTCTCCCAAACATATGTTCAAGCTATTGTTAAGTCAGTTCCCTTCTCTTTTTCTCTCTACCTTCTCTATTTTTATTTTTTATTTTTATTTTTTTATCAGAGTTGGGGTTGGAGATAACCAACTTTATCGTTTGACACAAAACTTCATGTTTCTTGTGTTGCAAAGGCCCGGTTACTAAGTAGCCATAGCTCGTTCGGCTGTCACAATTGCTACCTCTTTTCTCTTTTATTTTTCATTTTTTATTTTTACTATTTTAACTCTTGGATCCACAATTACTTTTAGATAAAGCCATGCACCAAGAGGGGTAGGTTATGTGAAAGAGGATAATAATGCAATCAAGATGGGTTTATATCAAGGATAACAAAAGAAATAGAACATGGCCCAACTTGGTTGACTAGGGGGGTTGCTAGGTTGGCTTGAAAGGCCCAAACTCATAAAAAACAATTGCCTAACTCATTTCCTTGAGTTGCAACCTTCAATATTTCATTTCAAACTTCCCTTGAGACTAGTTTTAAAGCTTCTAAATGAATTCTTAAGCTCATAAACCAAACATTCCACATTCCCAAACCATGACATGTTGACTTAAAAAAAGTGAATTGTGTAGTGACATGAAAATAAGTAAATTTCCTCTCATATTGTGCAAGTGAGGGCGGAGAACAAGATTTTCAATCTTGGATTAAACAACATGGTGCATTACAACTCATAAACAAAGCAACATGAACATATGCAGCATGGTACCCCTCACCCAAACTTAAATTCTACATTGTCCTCAATGTAAAGCATGAAAGAATAAAAAGAGAGAATTGAGAGAAAACTCCCGTATGAAATGCACTCAAAGCGACAGTGAAAGCACATATATGGAGGAATGGAAGGTCATCATGCCATTATTTATGATAGGACAAGATATGCATAACAATCAAACAAGTTAGTTGCAATGATAAGAGGATGAGAATGGAAGCATATCATATAAAAGAAATGGTAGTCAGAGTATATAACCAAAGATTGAGTTACAAATGGAGTTTATCGAGATACAAAATTGGTCTTTGTAAGCAGTAGCATAGCGAAAATAAATACAACCCAGTACACATGGTAAAGAAGCAAAGAACTGCTTTACAAGACCCGACAACTCCTAAACTCTCTCAGATGACTCCTACTCTGACTCTGTGTCCCCCTCCTTGGATTCCAACTCCCCAACCACCTCCTGGGTCCCAGATGTACCGGCGCCCAAGGGGTAGAAGGGATTAGCTGAGGATGCCATCACGAGCTGTAGATAGCGTTCAATGTGGTCAAGCATCTGGAGCACCGTCAATGGTGGTGCCTGGGTCTGGCCTGGATGGCGGCGGTGACGAGGCTGGAGATAGACGTTCTTAATGAACGTCGTCATGAGGGGCTTCTCCGAGCCGACAATGTGCTCAGAGTACCGAACTAGGATCCCCACTGCCTCGCAGAGGGCGATCACCAAGGATGGAAAGTAGAGACTGCGGCTGACAGTCTCGCATGTGTGCTGAATTGCTACTTGGATCTGCAACCCAACATTGACTGGGTGGCCAGTCATAATGGCATACAATAGGTACGTGTGATCGACTGTCACCTCTGTATAGTGGGTGGCCGGCAAGAGATGCGCGCATGTAAAATACATCCAAACTCTGGCCTCCAGGCACAGATCCCTCTTTAGAATCATCGGTACTCGTCGCCCACTCCGCTCCATCGGGGCAAAGGTATGCCATGAGGTCATCTAGAGTGACCTCCTGGGAGAGATGCAACATATCCACCTCCTCGTCAGGCAGCCCATAGAAGTCGCTGATCGTCCGACGATCAAATCGCACCTACCTCTGGTGCACGACGCAAAAATAATCCTCTGCTTCCACCATGTTCACATAGAACTCACGAACTAGCTCAACGTCGGTGTGGGATGGTTGTTCAGCAAATCTCTTCCACTGCCGCTGCTCTATCTATGGGCAGAAATCTGGGTGCGGTGTGGGGAGAGAGAAACCACGCTCCTTGCGGAGTTTCTTCTTCTGCTCGACCTCTCTATATCACTTCTCAGCGATGGCTGATACAAACGACATGGGTCAGATGGTGTCATGGGCTTCTTCTTGAGAGTCATATACTTCTGAGACATTCTTCAAAAGATGTAAAGTGTACCCTGCACAACATTCACGGAATACCATGCAAAATGACAAAATTGCCTTTTGAGCAAAATTACCAAAATACCCCTGCCCTATGAGATTTGTACAACAACCCTTTTGTTGCTCAAATCTAGCTGCTGAATGCTACAGGAGCACTTTAACCTTTAATTCGACGGCTTTATTGACATATTCAAGGGGAAAAATGATGGATTTGGGTGGAAATTCCCAAATTCGAAGTTCCTAGGGCAGGGCATCACTTTCAAGACAGAAAATTAGGAAATTCGAAGTCGCCTTACCTGAATTTGTGGCCTGAATCTCACTGAAACTCGTCGCAGATGGGGATACTGGAGTTTCCGCAATAAGGAAGGCAGAAGTTGGGGCGGACCGTGAGGAACAAAGGTGGGAGTGTTGCGGCATTAGGGTTTTTAACCCCAACGCGTCGTGCCCAGGTTTCTCCCTAACGCCATACGGCGCCCGACCCGTCCTATGGCGCAAAATCACTTAAGTGACTTGAGTTACACGGGTCACAAGACCTCCAAAGTGGCCAGGCGTCATATGGCGGCAGGCACTTTGTATAGCACCAAGTCACTTAAGTGACCCATGCTTCACATGTCAAGGTTGGGCCACTAGGCCATAAATGGCTGGGCGCCGTAGCGCCCAGGCCATTCTATGGTGCCCAGCTCTCAGTCCTGCTCCTTTTCACCCTAAATTACTCCATCACCACGCATTTCACCCCTAGCAATTCAAATGACATGCTAATCAAATATCCTACAACAAATCGAACTACTGAAAATCAAGAAACATTTATTGAAGCAAGACTTGCATTTATTTGAGAGGGTAAATTGAACATACAAAAGATTACCAACATGCATTTCCATTACATATCATGCATTCCATCATTCAAATCATGCTGGTAAATTACAAAAAATAGAACTAAGAACAAAAGAGAAGTAAACAAGACAAGTTCAAGATTGCTTCCACATTTATCAAAAGACAATGTGAGCAGAATTTTTGAAATGGACTTGTATCACAAAATGGAACACAAGTAGCCTATCTATACCCTAGCTTGTGCTCGAACTACCGATGAACTGGTTTTGCCTTCAAGGGCTTCACTCTCCTTTTGACCAACTTCCTTTGGACCCTTCGGCTTCCTCCATCGGTGCATCCCCCGCATCGGAGTGTATGGAGGAATCTCATCTGATGTAATACCTTTCTTCTAAGCTATCCCTTGAAGCATCTCACTCATATATCGGCCTTGGTAATCTGCCAATTGCTGTAGTTGAGTGAGTTGTTCTTCCATACTCAGTGGGTGTGGCACCGGTCGGGCGGCCGGACGGGATTGGCGGCAAACCAATTTGGTGAAGCCTACATCAATTGGGTTCTCTACATAGTTGATCTCTTCCATTGGGGCACATTTCACCCCGGCCAAGTTGCACAAAGAGGTGATCAGAGAGGGGTAATCGAAACCTTTCTTGAAATCCATAGAGGATGCCACTATCCCCTCAGATATCACTTTTCCAATGTCAATTGTCTTCCCATTCATGATGGAATAAATGACAAATGCTCTATCCTTTGTGACCGTCAAGTAGTGTAACGAGGGAATTAGTTTGGCTCACACAAAATAGAGTCATATTGTGGCTTCCTTTTTCAAATCTTTTTTGGAATTGAAATGTAGTTGTCGTTCCTCATTTTCCATGTGGTTCCGTTGGGACACAAAAAGGCTCCTACCACTTCTGGGGTAACTCTGTCTTTTAAGGTGGAGTAGTCATCTAGACCTTCCCAAGGAGTTTGATACACCGTACAGATAATGCAAGGGTCGTAGACAATGCTTTTGCTTAACGTGCATTCCCTTCTTCTTGCCACATTGACATTGGCGTAAAACTCCCTAACCAACGGGACTATTGCCCTCTTGGGTTGGGCGCAAAAGGTCCCCCACTTCCGATATTGAATTTGCCTCTCGTACACCAGATCCAACTCCCAATTATCTAACCCTCTGTCAAGGATTGGTTTCTTCATCAGAATTCCTTTGATATACATCTCATAAGCTTTTTCACAAGAGAATCAGATCAATCCCATTCCTCTTTCCTCTTCTTGATTTTTGGATCTGATAAGTGTTTGAAAGACACTGTCTAGGCATGAATTCATGATTAGAAATTCCAATTATGAGTCAATTTTTAGCTTAAAAATGACTAATATGACTCAAATTCATGTTTTGTGTCTCAGGTACCCGGTCGAGAAGAAAATCTGAATTCGGAAAGAAATAGAAGGAAATATGAGCAAAATGAGCCAAAAAGGGTATGGTGTGTCCGCGCCAGGAAAATGGATGAAAATTCAAATTAATAGAGAAAAATACCCAACGGCTAGAAAGACTTGAAAGAAGATAGTTCGAAAATGTGAAACAGTGCGACTGCGCCCTTAGGGGGCACTACCGCACCATGAAGATGGCGCTATCAATGGCGCTGGCGCGCTATAGAGTTGCCTTACATAGAAGTCAAAGTTGCCACTTTGGGACATCGGTGAAGATTCTAAGGACTAGCGCTACCGCGCCACATATCAGCATAAATTGGCACTACCACGCCATGAAGTTTCTTAAAGCTGCATGGATACGATTTCGGCTTCCGGACTTAGAAACGATTTTTCTCAACTGACGTGACCGTACCGAAGTCAGAGAAATCAAAGGCGCGACCCTATGTCTGACTCAGCAATGTAAAACAGCAGAAATCTCAGGATTCTGACAACAAATCATGATCAAAATTGGAAGATAGAGTCCTAAGTACATAAGGAATACATCCATGATGACTCTTGAAGGAATTCATGGGAATCCTAAGAGGTTTGAATGCTCAAGGAGGTGCAGTTCAATGCAGATTAGGAGATTGCAACAGAAGGAAACAACAATCCGAGTTTGAAGAGGTCATAAATGGAGCTTCCAACTCCCAATTGATTCCAAATTTGGAACACAGACTCCTGATGGGATTAAGAATCACATAAAAACAAATCAGATCAATCAAAGACGTCCTTCTGGAGTTTGAAATTTTCAAAGTGGCGGACCCAATGCCGAAATTGGCAGCAGAACCAACTTCTCTTCAGCATATCTCAAGTTTCCCAATTCAGATTTACATAAAATTTTGTACACCAGTCAAGGACTATGTAAGAAAGGATTATGTGTAATTTTATGTAATTTGGAGGTTGGGACGGGATGATTTCAACACCTGGACAGAGATCAAGTTACAAGGCTAGGACAGCAGAACACCTATAAATAGGGGTCCGAGGATGAGTGAAAGGCATCGAGTTTTAGTTTATTTTCTCATTTGTTTAGTTAGTTTGGAGAGGAGAGGAAGTTCAGAGGGAGTATTTCACGACCTCTTGGCACTTTGGAGAGAAGAGGTGAAGATTTTAGGCAAGGCATAAGTGAAGCTAAGGGCAGTCCTGAAAGGGGGTTTCCGTACTTGCATTTATTTTGATTTCCATGGCTGTAATTGAATCCTTTTTGTGTGTTTATACTATTAGCATGGAATAGTCTCACTTTTGGGGAAGTCATGAACTCCTAGTTTTAATAAGTTAAATTTTTTAAGTTTATAGTAAAATAGTACTTTGCCTTTGTTTTAGAATCTAACTTCATTGCCTACTTCTAGTCTTACTTGCTTTCTGAGTTTAACGAGGTTCGAATAGAGAAGTTAAAATTCAGTAGAGGTTTGGATTATTAGTTTGATTCTTCGTTTTCTAAAACAACTCATTTTTCTTACTAGATGGTTCCGGATTGAGAGGGAGACTAGTGAAAATGATGTGACTGTTTATAACTCTTGTTCTGAATAAGAGAGAGTTAATCCTTAAGGTTTTACGTTTATGCACTTAGGATTTGAATGATCCAGATTGTGATGGAGTTCAAAGAATAGGTGAAAGTTATTTCCTGTATATGGGTAATCAGGTTTTCAAAAGCTAAGTGAAGGTAAAAGTATTTGAGCTATAAAATCAGAACTTTGCATTCTAATAACTAGGAGGGATTGACACTTTTCCCCAATGTCTCTTCTCCATAAGGTTTAGTCATCTGATCCATTAGTTCAATTCTGTATTCTTTTACAATTCTCAAAAATAAAAAATTATGTACCTCAATCATCAGAAAAATCTTTGCTTAGACTAGGTTTTCATCAAGGTCTATGTGGGATCGATATCTGGAGTCTTGAGTCTATATTACTTGCTGACCTAGTGCACTTTCTAGATACCCAACAAGATCCATGGTGGATTTGAGCCGAGCTGAGCCGAACATCCCTAAGTTCAGGCTCGGCTCGGTGTTAAGAACACGAACTCAAGCTCGGGCTCGAGTTCGACAATGAGCTTTCAAAAGAGCTCGAACTCAAGCTGGCTCGATGAAAAGAAAAAAGTAGAGGAGAATACATAAAAAACGCAATCACAATTCTCCAATGGTGCCATCTCTTGGGCATCGTTCAGATGGTTGTCGTTCTTTTCTGATAATTACGTCGGCATTCCCGACCATAGGTAGGGTCAATGAGCTTCATGTTTATGCTATCAAGTAGAGTCAATTATGCCGGCTAGTTTACTCTAGGAGATAGAAAAGGTGATGTCGATGCGGATTGTAGCAATGCTTTTATAAGCTCGTCAGAAATTGATTTCCAAAACATAATTTCTATTTAATCTCAGAAGTGTCTAGGGAGGGAATTGGATTCCCAATGTCTTCTCTCCTCATTGAAATTCCTCAAAATCTTTTTCTCAACTTGTTTCAAGTAGTTGTGTAGTTTAAATTTCTATTTTTGATAAGTGTTTTATCCAGGAACCTCAAACTTTGAATTATTACTCAAAAAGCAATTAACTATTGGCTTAGTCCTTGTGGGATAATATTCGGACCTACATAAGTCTATAGTACATGATTAGTCCTCTTGCTAGTGATTAGCTAGGATCGCATCAAGTTTTTGGCGCCGTTGCCGGAGACCAAAGTTTGTAGTGGTAATTGCTTAGAGTTTAAAATTTAGAGCTTTGAGTTTTTCCTTTTTTTATTTTGCAGGAGGTTCATGACCAGATCTCGAGTGGAACCATCCCAAGAGATTGATCCTGAACCAGAAAGGACTTTAAGGCAAAAGCTGAAGGAAACCCCGAACCTGAACTCTCCAAAGGATCAAGAAGACATGGAGAACGCAGAAGGCACTCCTGTAGAACAAGCACCAAGCCCAAGGAGAACCATGGAAGATTATGTCATACAAAGCCCAAATACACACAGGACAAGTATTATCACTCCCACTATTCAAGATAATAATTTTGATAGTAAACCTCAGATTATTGCTATGCTTCAAAATCATTATCAGTTTAGTGGGTTAGCTAATGAAGATCCTAATCAACACCTTGAAAGATTTTTGGACTTGTGTGCCACTTTTAAGTACAATAGTGTGTCGGATGATGCAATCAAATTGAGGCTTTTAAAGTTCACCTTGGCTGGACGAGCTAAGACATGGCTGAACACTCTACCAGCCGGTTCTATTGTCACTTGGGAAGATTTGTAGAAAAAATTTCTTGGTAAGTATTTTCCACCAGCAAAGACAATTAAATTAAGGAACGAAATTTTTCATTTCGTGCAGAAACCAGAAAAACATCTTTCAGAAGCATGGGAGAGGTTCAATGGATTACTCAAAAGATGCCCAAATCACAAAATAGAACTCTGGAGCCAGATTGAGATCTTTTACAATGGGCTGAACATCAACATAAGAAGCATGATAGATGTTGCATCTGGTGGATCAATCAGTAAAAAGACTCCTCAAGAGGTTCATGAGCTAATAGAGGAGATGACAACCAACATGTATCAATATCTGCTGGAGCGATCAAGCAAGAAGGCTGCTGGAATTTACAAACTGGACTCCTCAACCACCATGCAAGCACAATTAGAAGCACTTCAGCAACAATTTGTAAATTTTCAGTAACAATCAAACCTTATGGTAGCTTCGATCTACGGAATATGTGGAGGAGGACATGCTGACTATGAATGCCAAGGTAATGTATATGCTCTGAATTCCACAGCTGAACAAACTAATTTTGTTGGAAATTCTCACAGGATGGACCCATACAACAATACATACAACCCTGGCTGGAGAAATCATCCAAATTTCTCATGGAACAAAACAAATCAAACAAGGCAGCACCCCCCTGGATTCAAACCATTACAAGCCAATGCACAACAAAAGGAGGAGCCACAATGGGAGGAAGAAAGGAAAATGATACGAGCAATGTATACAAAATTTCAGTCAATAAAGATATATGTTCAGTCAATAAAGCAATCAATCACACTTTTGACCACTCAAGTGAATCAACTTAATAAATATGTATATGAAAGACCGAGAGGAGCTCTACCTAGAAACTCAGAAGTGAATCCAAAAGAGAAAGTCAAGGCCATAACACTCAGAAGTGGAAAGACTCTCGAGGAACTCCTACCGAAAAAACAACCAGCCATAGAAGAAGAGCAAAATCAGAAAGTAGAAGAAGTGCAAGGGGAAGAACGAAAAAAGGTAAGTACACCATCTTCTCCAAGAAAGAAAAAAGGTAAGGATGCACTTCCAATTACTGATATTGATGTAAGAGATCTACCTTACCTAAGTAGAGCTAAAAATGACATTCTAGAAAGTAGCTTTGCTAGGTTTCTTGAAATTTTTAAGAATTTGCATATTAATATTCCATTGATTGAAGCATTGAGGCAAATGCCCCTATATGGCAAGTTTCTAAAAGAGGTCCTATCCGGAAGAAGGAAGATGGAGGAGCAAGGTACGGTCTTACTTAATGAAAATTGCAGTGCGATCTTGAGGAATGAGCTGCCAGCAAAATTAAACGATCCAAGGAGGTTTACAATACCTTGTGAAATTGGTTCATATAAATTTGCAAATGCATTATGCGATTTGGGGGCAAGTGTTAACTTAATGCCATTGTCCCTTTACAGGTATTTAAAACTTGGAGAACCTCAAAAAACCGGAATTACTCTTCAATTTGCAGATAGATCAACCAAGATACCAGAAGGAATAATGGAGGATGTGTTGGTGAAAATTCAAGATTTTATATATCCTTGCGATTTTGTGATTTTAGACATGGAAGTAGACAAGAACCTGCCTCTAATTCTTGGCAGACCATTCTTGGCTACCGCTGGTGCCATAATTGATGTCAAGCAAGGGAATCAAACCTTCAGGCTTAACAATGACACAATAAGTTTTAATATAAAAGAAGCCATGAAACAACCAGCCATCCCACATGATGATTTCTATTTGAGCATTGATGTGATTGATTCGTGTATAGCAGAAATTGAAGAAGAAGAGAGAACTGAAGAAACAAAAGAAGGAGGCCTAATTCATTCAACGGAGAAGGAAGATGAAGTTCCCATTATCGTGAGAGAAATTGAAGAATTGGTGGCTGAAAGCAAGGAGGAGTCGGAGGAAGGAATAAAGGAACAAGGGGCTCAAGGAGCTTCCAAACTAGAACTCAAACCCCTCCCAAATAATTTAAAATATGTTTTCCTTGACGAGAATGATAAACTAGTGATTATTTCTTCATGTTTGACAGGTTTGGAGGAGTAAATGCTCATTGAGGTGCTGTCCAAACACTAGAAGGCAATAGACCGTCAGTATCAGATATTGATGGAATCAGCCCCAAAATTTGCACACACCGAATCTTGATGGAAGACAATTACAAGCCCAACATTCAACCACAAAGAAGGCTGAATCCTACATTGCAAGAGGTAGTGAAAAAGGAGGTGATCAAACTCTTGGACGCAGGTATTATCTATCATATTTCTGATAGTGCATGGGTAAGTCCAGTTCAAGTTGTTCCCAATAAGGGGGGTACCACTGTCCCCACTAGGACGGTCACGGGTTGGAGAGTATGCATAGACTATAGGAAATTGTATACAGCCACTAGGAAAGACCATTTTCCTTTACCATTCATTGATCAAATGCTTGAAAGGCATGCTTGAAAGGCTGGCTGGAAATTCTATTGTTTTCTAGACGGTTATTCAAGATATTTTCAGATCCCCTAGCACCCGAGGACTAGGAAAAGCCACCTTCTACTGCACATATGGTACCTTTGCATATAGGAGAATGCCCTTTGGCTTGTGCAATGCACCAGCTACTTTTCAAAGATGCATGATGGTTTTATTCAATGATATGATAGGAAAGATGATGGAGATCTTCATGGATCATTTTACACTATATGGACTAACTTTTGAAACTTGTTTGCAGCACTTAGAGCTTGTGCTCAAAAGATGTGAATAGAAGAAATTAGTCCTAAATTGGAAAAAATGCCACTTTATTGTAAGAGAAGGGATTGTTCTTGGCCACAAAATCCCAGAAAAGGGAATAGAGGTAGACAAGGAAAAAATAGAAGTGATTGAAAAGCTACCTCCACCCACTTCAGTCAAGGCCATTAGGAGTTTTCTAGGCCATGCAGGTTTTTATCAAAGGTTTATAAAAGGATTTTTAAAAATTGCAAAACCTTTGTCAAATCTTCTTTCAAAAGATGCAAAATTTGATTTTAATGATGAATGCATGCATGCCTTTCATCTCTTGAAACAAAAATTAATCTTTGCCCCCATCATTGTGTCACCTGATTGGAACCTACTTTTTGAACTCATGAGTGACACAAGTGATTTTATTTTAGGGGCAGCCCTTGGTCAAAGAAAAGAAAATGTTTTTCACACCATTTCTTATGCTAGTCACACAGTCACTGGTTCTTAATTGAATTATACCACCACTGAGAAAGAACTTATGGTTGTGGTTTTTGCATTTGAAAAATTTTAATCATATCTCATTGGTTCAAAGGTTATTGTTTTGACTAACCATGCAGCCCTTAGATACTTGTTTACAAACAAGGATTCCAAACCAAGACTGATCATATGGATCCTTCTTCTCCAAGAATTTGATATGGAAGTCAAGGACAAGAAATGAGCTGAGAATGTTGTAGCAGATCACCTCTCAAGGCTGGAGGCAGAAAATCAAGAAGGGGAAGTTTTGGAACTCTTTCCAGATGAAGAAATCTGCCAGGTATAATCTTCACTCTCAAAAGTACCATGGTTTGCTGATATAGCTAATTTTGTTTGTAGCAAATGGGTACCAAAGCACTTCACACACAAGCAAAGGAAGAAACTGATGGCAGATTCAAAGCACTACTATTGGGAGGATCCATTCCTCTACAAAATATGTCCGGATCAAGTCATTAGAAGGTGCGTGAAGGAGGAAGAAGCCCCACTCATTCTCAGCTATTGTCATGACAAGGAGGTTGGTGGCCATCACAGTGCAAACCGGACAGCAGCAAAGGTATTACAATCTGGATTTTTCTGGCCAACACTTTTTTGAGATGCAAAGAGGTATGTCCAATCATGTGACAGGTGTCAAAGGACTTGTAACATCTCAGGAAGGAATGAAATGCCTTTAAATAATATTCTGGAATGTGAATGTTTTTATGTTTGGGGCATTGACTTCATGGAACCTTTCCCACCTTCTTTTGGGTATGAATATATTTTGGTGGCAATAGATTATGTAACAATATGGGTAGAGGCCATAGCAACCAGAACTAATGATGCCAAGGTTGTCATTGAATTTTTGAAAAAGAATATTTTCTCTCGTTTTGGAACACCTTGAGCTCTCATCAGTGATGGGGGAAAATATTTTTGCAACACTCCTTTTAAAAATTTGTTGAAAAAATATGGAGTCACCCACAAAATAGCTACCCCATACCATGCCTAAACAAGTGGCCAAGTAGAAGTGTCCAATAGAGAGCTCAAAAGAATTCTAGAAAAAACTGTTAACACTTCAAGAAGAGATTTGAAAACCAAGCTAGATGATGCATAGAGGGCATATAGGGCAGCTTTCAAAACCCCAATAGCCATGACCCCCTATAGGTTGGTTTATGGAAAGGTATGCCATCTCCCTTTGGAATTAGAATATAAAGCATATTAGACAACCAAGTTCTTGAATTTTGATATCAATGTTGCTAGAGAAAATAGACTGCTGCAACTCAATGAATTAGATAAGTTTAGGTACTGGTCCTATGAGAATGCCAAGATGTATAAAGAAAAAATAAAAAAATGACATAATGAGCACATCTTACCAAAGGAATTCAAACTTGGTCAACTTGTCCTTTTGTTTAACAGCAGACTTAGGTTGTTTCCTGGTATGCTTAGATCCAAATGGACTAGTCCTATTTCAGTGGAAAGAGTGTTAAAATCAGGGGCAAAGGAAATTAGAAATCCAAAAGATCAATCCACCTTTATAGAGAATGGCCAAAGGCTGAAAAGATACATCATCTCTCCTGATTTCCATCAGGAAAGAATCTTCTCAATCTTATCTGATTAGAGAGAGTCACAAAGTCGAGCTGGGACTATAAACCAGAACTCATTTGCTTGCTTTAGAATAGGACTGCATTGTAAAAAAAAGAAAAATAAAAAAACTAAAAACTGGAACTGGTGCGACCGCGCCAGTTCGCAAAAGCATACTGAGCCTAATTTCTGAACCAGTCTCTCCTCTGGGAGAATATGCTTTTGTGTCTATGTATCAGATGTCTTTAGAGTGATGTTTTGTCTACAATGTTCATTAATATGTACTCAATCTCCATTCATATTAATGACATGATATTTTGCACTCTCACAATGTGTCTCAAAGCATGATTTCTCCAATGAAAATGTGTGATAACCGAATCAGCATCTGCATATAACTGATAAAATCTTGTTCAAAGTGGAACTTTGTAAAAATAGATTCAGGATGCTGAAATTTTATGGTATTACTCGAAGCGTCCGTGCCGAAACCTGGCGCTACCGCGCCACTATCTCATCAAGTAACAACCAATCCAGAGCTCAGAAAAGGAAAATTCCACTACAGGTATGCCTCTCTGACTCAGTATTATGCATGAGAACAAACTCATTTTAATTCCATTTCAATTTGTTATACTCCATGCACAAATATTGGGCACTAACCCATGAAGGCAGATTTCAATTCAAAGAGCAAACAAGGAGAACTTCCATCTCACTTCAGCCACACCCAAATTCATCAAGGAAGTATTGATTCTAATTCTCATTTTTGTTTATGCTTTGGGGACAAAGCATGTCTTTAAGTTTGGGGTGAGATATTCTTTCTTCATGTTTTCAAAATCTCTGTTTTCAAAAACTGTTACACTAGAAACAGATCAAAAGAGATTTAGAAAAACACCAGTGGAAAACCTTGAATAAATAGAAAGCATGATTCACTTTCTGGAGAAATAACTTAGTTCGAATTGCTTAGTCCTAACTGGATAAGAATTTTCTTTTAAAACAAGTTTTTTTGGAAAATAAAATATAAGTGAGCAAGTTGATGTAAACCATTAGAACCAACCTGAGGAAAGCTTGAGGCGATACAGAGAAAGATTTTCAAAATTCCTGAAGTGATTTAGGCACTTGGGTTCAATCGTTTGAGCCTTTTTCAAGCCACCCACTTGAATGCATAAGATGCATCACTTTTTGTCAAACACCTTGAGCCAAAAATATGCCTATTTTTTTTTCAAATCCCACATTACATGAACCAGCCTTTGTGATAAACCAACTTGTTTGTTACTGACCTATATCTCTCAAAATTATTGAAGTGTTCTGTTTAAATGAGCAAGGACAAAAATCTGAAAGGAGGGATGAATGAAGGATATAGAGTTTTTCTTTGAAAAAAAGGAAGAAGGAGCAAGATAGAGGGTAAGTCAGGGGAAAGGCCACTTTGTGTGTGCACCGGGTCTCAGGCCTTAGAAAGGTTAGGGACTCAGAGTCAATCGGCAAGGTAAGCTGGACTCCAGACAAAGCCAAAGAAAAAGAAAGAAAAGGTTGTGGGTTAGTTAAGCGAAATGCCACCTCGTGTGTGCACCGAGTCTCGGGCCTCAACAAGCTTTGAGATTGAGTCAAACAAGCTTAGAGAGTCTGAGTCAACCGACGAGGTAAGCTAGACTCTAGACAAAACCCAAGAAAAGAATACAAGAGAAGGAAAGGAAGAAGAAAAGAAAATGGGATCAACTCAAGAGAATAAGTTTGGTGTGGAAAAAACTTGGAGAAGGGTCATAGGGTCAGAACAAATTCATGCTCAGAAAAGTGGAACATGGATGTGAGGAGGAGGATAAAACCCAAAAAGAAATGCTTACAATTTTCATCATACCGATTACCCACGCCCCATTACAACCTAGAAAAGACCTATTGATTAGGATTATGGATTCCTTCAGGTTAGTGGAGTGTGGACTGAGGGTTGGCTTATGGAGTTAACTGAGACTTCTCATTTGTGTGGGGATAAGGATCTTTGAAAAATTAAAGAAAAATTTGAATTCTGGTTTGACTAAGCAAGGAGAACCATCATTATGCAAGGAGTGAATCATCCATTTTGAAACTTGCAAGGGGAGTGCCACTGATCTTTTCTTAATCTCTACAAATTTATCTGCTTGTTTCTTTCATATTTTGCTCGAGGACGACCAAAGGTTTAAGTTTGGAGTTGTGATAAGTGATAAGTATAAAAAAGACACTTATTTAGGCATGAATTATTAATCATAAATTCCTAATTTGAGTTGATTATGAGTTTGAAAGTGACAAATATAACTCAAATACATGTTTTATGTCTCAGGTACCCGGCAAAAGAAGAAAATCTGGATTCCGAGGGAAAATGAAGGAAAAAGGAGCAAAAATAAGCCAAAAAGAGAATGGCGCTACCGCACTATTTCTGGCGCGACCGCGCCGCTTAAATGGACAAAAATTCAAACTATTCCAGGAAATTCCCAACAGCTACCAGAACCTGATAGAAGACAACCCCGGAATGCGAAATGGCGCTCTCTGTCGCGCAGCCGCGCCACTCGGTTTCCATAGATGGAATTCTAGGTGCTAAAACGAGAAGTCGGCAAAAGACCAAGGAGTGGCGCGACCGCGCCAGAACGACGGCTTAACGTGGCGCGACCGCGCCATGAAGACAGCTTCTATTCCGTTTCCAGAGACACACAAGAACGGCGCGACCGCGCCGACTATGGCGCGACCGCGCCAAACAAATCCTTGGAAATTCAAATTAATGTGCAAAAATGTCCAGCGACCTAACGGTCATGAAAGACAACGGTTGCGGAATGTAATTTGGCGCGACCGCGCCAGTGGAAGCGCCACCGCGCTACTGGAGGGCGCTGCCGCGCCAAAGGGAGCTAAAAGCAGAAAGTAAAGTTGCCATTCAGGGACCAAGAAATTGTCTAAGGACCGGCACTACCGTGCCAAATCTCAGCACTGATCGGCGCGACCGCGCCATATGCAGAGGCGACTTAGACGGATATCGGGTTCAGTGGCGCAACCGCGCCATCGACTCTCTGCTCAGAATACGAAAATCTCGGGAACCTGCAATCAAATCCAATCCAAACTTGGGAGGAGGAGTCCCAGACATCTAAGGAAGGTTCCCATGAAGAGTTTAAGGTAAATTACTTATGTCCAGATGCATTGAATAGTCCAAAAGAAGAAGTTGTTTCGAAACAGGAATCTGCTGCCAATGGAAAGAGATAAATCCGAAATTTATGAAGATCAGAGAAGGAATTTCACAAGTCCAATTGATGCCAAACTTGTAACGAAGCTTCCAGGTACTACAGAGGATCTTGCCACGAAATTTCAGGTCAATCCAAGCCAGGATTCTCGAGTTACACATCTTCAAAGTTGTGGACCAGTGCAGAAGTTGGCAGCAGAAATCAGACAACTTCCTTCCCTCATATCTCGAGTTTCCCAACTCAGAATGGATTCAAACTTCGTGATCATGGAAAGGACTTCAAAAGGAAGGTCCTGATATAATTTTAGACAATTCTGAGGTCGGGAAAGGGTACTTCATACCCCTGGACAGAGAGCAATTTACATGGCATGGGCAGCAGAACAAGTATATAAGGAGGTCCGAGGCAAAGAGCAAGGCATCCAGTTTTCAGTTCGAGTTCTTGTATTTTACTTTTAATTTTGTATTCAGTTATTCCTTTTAGTTTAGTTGAGAGAGAGAGGAGAAGGTCCAGAGGGAGTTCACACGAACTCTGGTCACTTTGAGGAAGAGAGGTGGAGCTTCCAGCCAAGGAGCAAGAGGGGTTAAGGGAATTCTTCCCAAGGGGGTTCTCTTTACTTGTCCTTTCTTAATTCATGGCTGTTGTACAAACCTCTTTGTGTGCTTTCAATTCTAGTATGGAGTAGTCGTTTTTAGTTGGGAGTCCATGACTCCCTAGGCATGTAATGAGATTCATCTTTATAAATTCAATTGGTTTTCAGTTTGGTGCATGAATGAGTTTTAATTGCTGTAATTTCTTGATTCATACTTACTGTTTGGCTATGTACTGGTTATAAGGTGACGCTAGGCTTAAGGTGAGACATGCTGATAGGAATTTACAGTCTTTTTGAGTTCATGCACTAGGTAGATCACTAATCCTTGGGTTAATCCTTGACCTTAAAGTAATACCCTGTTGGATTAGTTGATTTGTCTATGACTTATAAGCTTCATGTTTATGCTATCTAATAGAGTAGATTATGCCGGTTAGTTTGCTCTAGGAGATGGAAAAGGGTGATGCTGATGCGGATTGTAGCCATAGTTTTATAAGCTTGTCAAAAACTGATTTCCAAAACTCTTTTCATATTCAATCTCAGAAAGTGTCTAGGGAAGGAATTGGATTCCCAACGTCTTCTCTCATCATTTAATCCCCTCAAAAGCTTTTCCTAACTGTTTCAAGTGCTGGTTTAGTTTAGAACTTTGTTTCAAAAATCAGATTTCTCAAACTTTAGATTTTTATTCACGAAGCAATTAACTGTTGGCTTGGTCCTTGTGGGACGATATTCGGACTTGCAGAAAGTCTATATTACATTGATTAGTCCTCTTGCTAGTGATTAGCTAGGATCGCATCAATAAGTGTCTAAAAGACACTATCTTTAGGCACGAAAATTGAGTGAAAATCTAATTCCGAGTTAATTCTGAATATTAAAGCAACAAATATGACTCAATTTCATGTTTTGTTCATCAGGCACCCAGTGGAAGAAGAAAAAATGGATTTGGAGCAAAAACGGAGGAAAAATGAGCAAAAGAAGCCAAAAAGAAGGCATGACAGCGTTGGGAAAATATGCAAAAATTCAAAATATTGGAGAAAAATGCCCAACGACTTAACGGACATGAAAGCCATCGGTTGAGGAATGAGAAGTGGCGTGACCGCGCCTTACGAGGGCACTACCACGCCAAGGAACTGGCGCAACCTCACACAGAGACAGCATGGACGCGCCAAAGAGCTGCTAAAGATGGAAAGAGGAGTTGCCGTTCTGGGGACCAATGAAAAGTCTAAGGAGTGGCGCTGCCGCGCCACTACTGCAGCAAAATATGGCACTGTCATGCCAAGAAGTCTCCTAACTCGGCACGGGTTCGTTGGCGGTTTCCAGACTTAGAAAGAACTATGCTCCAATGGCGCGATCGCGCCATAATTAGGCACATTATCGGCCCGACCGCGTCGATGACTCAGGAATGCAAAGTCGCAAAAATCTCGGGATCTTGACAACCAATCATGCCCAAACTTGGGAAAAGAAGTCCTAAGTGCCTAAGGAAGGTATCCACGAAGATTCTAAGGACATATGCTTGAGTCCTAAGTGTTTGGAATGATCAAGAAGTGAAGGTCAATTACAAAGAAGGAAACTGCTGCCTAGAAGAGAAGATAAATCCAATTTTGAAGGAGAGCATATCTGGAGTTCCTGATTTCCAATTGAACCCAAATTTGGACTGAAGATTCCTGAGGAGATTGAGGATCATTTTCCAATAATTCAAGTCAATCCAATTCGGGTTTTTCAAGGTTTATATTTTCAAAGTTGTGGACCCAGTGTAGAGATTGGCAGCAGAAGCAATGTCATTTCTCAACAGCATATCTCGAGTTGCCTAACTCAGAATAAACTCAAATTTCGTACACAAGGAAAGGACCATGGAAGGAAGGTTCTTTTGTAATTTCTTCCAATTCTGAGGTCAGGAAGGCATACTTTATACCCTTGGACAGAGACCAAATTACATGGCCTGGGCAGCAAAATGATAAGTGTCTTTTAGACACTATCTTTATACATGAAAATATAGTGAAAAATCTAATTCCGAGTTAATTCTGAACATAAAAGAAACAAATATGACACAATTTCATGTTATGTGCCTCAGATACCCAGCGGAAGAAGAAAAATTGGATTTGGAGCAAAAACGAAGGAAATACAAGCAAAAGAAGCCAAAAGGAAGGATGGCGCGTCCGCGCCAGAATCGGCGCCACCGCGCTGGGAAAATATTAAAAAAATCAAAATAATGGAGGAAAAATACCCAACGACTCAACGGACATGAAACCCAACGGTTGGGGAATGTGAAGTGGCGCGACCACGCCTTCTGAGTGTGTTACCGTGCCAAGGAGCTGGCGCTACCTCACACTGAGACAGCATGATGCGCCAAAGAGCTGCTGAAGATGGAAAGAGAAGTTGTCGTTCTAGAGACCAATGAAAAGTCTAAGGAGTGGCGCTACCGTGCCACTACTACAGCAAAATATGGCACTACCGGACCAAGAAGTCTCCTTACTCGGCACGGGCTCGATGACCATTTCCAGATTTAGAAAGAACTCTGCTCCAATGGTGTGACTGCGCCAGAATCAGGCACTATACCAGCGCAACCGCGCCGTTGACTCTGCAACGTAAAGTCACAAAAATTTTGGTATCCTGACAACCAATCAAGCCCAAACTTGGGAAAAGAAGTCCTAAGTGTATAAGGAAGGTATCCAAGAAAATTCTCAGGAAAATTACTCGAGTTCTAAGTATTTTGAATGACCAAGAAGTGAAGATCAATTCAAAGAAGGAAACTGCTGCCGAAAGAGAAGATAAATCCAAATTTTATGAAGAGCATTTCTTGAGTTTCTGATTCCCAATTGAACCCAAATTTGGACTGAAGATACCTGAGGATATTGAGGGTCATATCACAAAAATTCTGGCCAAATCCAAGTCGGGTTTCTCAAGTTTTATATCTTCAAAGTGGTGGACCTAGAGCAGAAATTGGCAGCAGAAGCAATCCAACTTCTCCAAATCATATCTCGAGTTTCTCAACTCATATTGGACTCAAATTTTGTGAACAAGGCAAAGACCATGGATGGAAGGTTCGTGTGTAATTTTATCCAATTCTGAGGTCGAGAAGGCATACTTCATACCCCTGGACAAAGATCAAATTACAAGGCCTGGGCAGCAGAACAAGCATAAATAGGGGTCCGAGGCAGAGTGTAAATCATTCTATTTTTAGTTTAGATTCAGTTTCTAGTTCAATTTCCAGCCTTTTAGTTTAGTTTAGAGAGATGAGAAGGTCCAGAGGGAGTCCTACACGACCTCTGGGTGCTTTGAGGAAGAAAGGTGGAGAATTCAGCCAAGGAGCAAGGGTGACCTAGAGCAGCCTTCCAAAGGGAGTTTTTGTACTTAGTTATTTTTCTTCTTTCAAGGTTGTTATCAAAACCTTGATTTGTGTTTATATTTCAAGTATGGAGTAGTCATCTGTATTTGGGAGTCCATGACTCCCTAGGCATGTAATGAGATTGATACATTATATCTTATTTGGTTTCAATTTAGTGAATGAATGAGTATTCCAAAGTTGTATAATTCTTGATTCATACTTGTTGTCTAGCTATGTACTGGTTATAAGGTGACGTTAGACTTAAGGTAAGATATGATGATAGGGTTTCACAAGTCTTTCTGAGTTCATACTCTAGGGAGATCAACTAATCCTTGGGTTAATCCTTGACCTTAAAGTAATACCCTGTTGGATTAGATTGATTTGTCTATGACACAATGAGCTTCATGTTTATGCTATCAAGTAGAGTCGATCATGCTAGCTAGGTTTACTCTAGGAGATAGAAATAGGTTATGCCTGAGGATTGTAGCCATGGTTTTATAAGGTCGTGAGAAATTGATTTCCAAAACTCAACTTCTATTCAATCTCATAATTTGCTAGGGAGGGAATTGGATTCCCAATGCATTTTTCATACTTATTTTATCAAAAGCCCTCTCTTGATCTCTATAGGATTAGGTAGATTAGTTTAAATTCTATTTTTGTAACTCCTTTACAAATGAATTCTCAAACTTTAGTTTCTAAACTAGAAAAGCAATTATCTATTAGCTTGGTCCTTGTGGGACGATATTCGGACTTAACCTAAGTCTATATTACATTGATTAGTCCTCTTGCAAGTGATTAGCTGAGAACGCATCAAGTTTTTGGCGCCATTGCCGGGGACCAATGATTTAATAGTAATTGCTACTATTTAAAACTAGAGCTTTGAGTGTACATTTTGTTTTCTTTTTTCTGTTTATTTTTATTTTTTTTATTTTTGGTGGACTGATGTGTTGTG
This sequence comes from Aristolochia fimbriata, assembly GCA_019845555.1. NCBI lineage: Eukaryota > Viridiplantae > Streptophyta > Magnoliopsida > Piperales > Aristolochiaceae > Aristolochia > Aristolochia fimbriata. Next base: position 23,775,663 of record CM034078.1, read on the forward strand.
TGCATGGATTTTGGTTTGCATAAGTCCACATATGGAAGGAGACTCCTTGAGGAGTATAATGATTTTTCTTACCCAAATCAAGCATGGAATTCTTTTCAGCACTCTAGAAATTTTCATATGCCATGTGATTCTTATGAAAAACCATGTAGTTCTTTTGTCTACTCTTATAATTTGAGGAGAATCCAAAAGAGCAAGAACAATCCATACACTTTATGAGTGGAGAGATCCTAGAAAAACCTCAACTAAAAGAAACCTTGGAAGAGAGTGTGTGCCCCTATGATTTAGAGGATTAGGAGGAACCAACTGAAGAGGTAGAGATCAGGTGGAGGAAATATACTATCTTTTCTTCCAAGTACTTAAGCGAGAGCTACAAGCAGTAGAGGATCAAGAAGAAAGCATGGGAGAAGTGGATGAGGTCAAGGAAGAAAAACCCATGGCTGAGATAGCTGCGAATGTAGAAGAGGTAGAAGAAAAATCCCAGCAAGAAGAAATATCATTAGAGGCTGAAGAAGAAACCATAGCTGATGTACTAGATGAAGGGGAGGAAGAAGAAACCATAGGTCATATCATAAAACCTTCCCATGAAATGCCATTAGAGAATTGGGTAGAGAAAGAAAAAGAGATATGGCTCTCCTTTGACTTAGACTTTTTCATCATCCCACCATATACATCTAGCCCAAAAATAACACTGAAAATTTTATTGGGACTGGATGAGAGGATGAATGAGTGGCTGATAAGTGTAAAAATCTACTTCCTAGAAGCCACAACGTCAAAAGAAAGGATTTTTAGCTCAACACCACAATTTGGTTGTTTTAGCATAAAATATTGCAAAGGAAGAAAGGTCATGAATGGACTCAAATTGAATTTTCCTTTTGATCCAGGTGGAATAAAGGTATTGGTCTGGTTGAGGACCATAAACTTAGTGCTTCATGGGAGGCGTTGCCATGGTAGGTAAGTTAGTTTAATTTTTTTCAATTCAATTGTTATTTGATTTGAATAATCACTTTGAGTGAAACTTAGATCTTAGGTCTAGTTTTGTTTTACTCATGTTAGGTTAGTATTTTGAATTAAGTTTGGTTTGAATAAAAACCCAAAAGAAAATAAAAATAAAGTAAATAAAATAAATTCTGAGCCTAATGTCTGAATGAGTCTCTCCTCTGGGAGAATATGCTTTTGTGTCTATGTATCAGATACCTTAGAGTGATGTTTTATCTGCAATGGTCATTAATATGTACTCAATCTCCATTCATATTGATTACATGATATTTTGCACTCTAACAATGTGTCCCAAAGCATGATTTCTCCAATGAAAATGTGAATCAACATCTGAATATAACTGAAAAAATCTTGTTCAAAGTGGAAATTTTCAAAAACACATTCAGGATGCTAAAATTTGATGGAATTACTCGGCGCGTCCGTGCCAAATGCTGGCGCTACCGCAACATTGTCACGTTGAGGAACAACCAATCAAGAGCTCATAAAAGGAAAATTCCACTGTAGGTATGCATCTTAGACTCAGTATTATGCATAAGAACAAAGTCATTTCAATTCCATTTCAAATTTTTATACTCCATGCACGAATATTGGGCACTAACCCAAGAAGGCAGATTTCAATTTAAAGAGCAAACAAGGAGAAGCTCCATCCCACTTCAGGCACACCCTGATTCATCAGAGAAGTATTAATTCTACTTCTTGTTTTTGTTTATTCCTTGAGGACAAATCATATTTTTAAGTTTGGGGTGGGATATTCTTTCTTCAGGTTTTCAAAATCTCTGTTTTAAAAAAAAAAACCTTTTACACCAGACTAGATCCAAAGAGATTTAGAAAAACACTAGTGGAATAACCCTGAGTAATTAGAAAGCATGATTCACTTTCTGGAAAAATAACTTAGATCAAATTGCTTAGTCCTAACTGGAGGAGAATTTTCTTTAAAATAGTTTCTGGAAAACAAAGTATAAAGTGAGCAAGTTGATGTAAACCTCTTGAACCAACCTGAGGAAAGCTTGAGGCGAAACAGAGAAAGGTTTTCAAATATCCTGAAGTGATTTAGGCACCTCTTTTAAAACGTTTGAGCCTTTTTCAAGCCACCCACTTGAATGCACAAGATGCATCACTTTTTGTCAAACACCTTGAGCCAACAAGATCCATGTTTTGTTTCAAATCTCACATTACATGAACTAGCCTTTGTGATAAACCAACTTGTTTCTTAGTGACCTATATCTCTTCATATTATTGAAGTGTTCTATTTAAATGAGTATGGACAAAAATCTGAAAGGAGGGATGACTGAAGGGTGTAGAGTTTTTCTTAAAAAATGGAAGAAGGGGCAAGATAGAGGCTAAGTCAGGGGAAAGGCCACCTTGTGTGTGCACCGGGTCACAGGCTTTAGCAAGCTTAGGGACTCTGAGTCAACCGGCAAGGTAAGCTGGACTCCAGACAAAGCCAAAGAAAAAGAAAAGAAAAGGTTGTGGGTTTGTTAAGGGAAAGGTCAATTCGTGAGTGCACCGGGTCTCGGGCATCACCAAGCTTAGGGACTCTGAGCCAACCGGCGAGGTAAGCTAGACTCTGGACAAAACCCACGAAAAGAATACATGAGAAGGAGAGGAATAAGAAAAGAAAATGGGATCAACTCAAGAGAATAAGTTTGGGGTTGAACAACTTCGAGAAGTGTCATAGGGTCAGAACTAATTCATGCTCTGAAAAATGGAACATGGATATGAGGAGGATAAAACCCAAAAAGAAAAGCTTACAATTTTTATTATACCCATTACCATGCCCCATTACAACCTAGAAAAGTCCTACTGATCAGGATTATGGATCCTTTCAGGTTAGTGGAGAGTGGACTGAGGGTTGGCTTAAGGATTAACTGAGACTTCTCACTTGTATGGGGATAAGGATCTTAGAAAAATAAAAGAAAAATTTGAATTCTGTTTTGACTAAGCAAGGAGAACCATCATTAGGAAAGGAGTGAGTCATCCATTTTGAAACTTGAAAGGGGAGTGCCACTGATATTTCCTTAATCTCTACAGATTTATCTAGTTGTTTCTTTCAGATTTTGCTCGAGGACGAGCAAAGGTTTAAGTTTGGGGTTGTGATAAGTGTCTAAAAGACACTGTCTTTAGGCATGAAAATATAGTGAAAAATCTAATTATGGGTTAATTCTGAATATAAAAGTAACAAATATGACACAATTTTATGTTTAGTGCATCAGGTACCCAGTGGAAGAAGAAAAATTGGATTCGGAGAAAACACGAAGGAAAAACAAGCAAAAGAAGCCAAAAAAAGGATGGCGCATCCGCACCAAAATTGACGCCACCGTGCCGGGAAAATATAAAAAAAATCAAAACAATGGAGAAAAATATCGAACGACTCAACGGACATGAAAGCCAACGGTTGGGGAATGTGAAGTGGCGCGACCGCGCCTTCTGAGGGCGCTACCACGCAAAGGAGCTGGCGCTACCTCACATTGAGACAGCACGGACACGCCAAAGAGCTGCTAAGGATGGTAAGAGAAGTTGCCGTTTTGGGGACCAATGAAAAGTCTAAGGAGTGGCGCTGCCGCGCCACTACAACTGTAAAATATGGCGCTACCGCGCCAAGAAGTCTCTTTACTCGGCACGGGTTCGATGGCCGTTTCCAGACTTAGAAATAACTCTGCTCCAATGGCACGACCGCGCCAGAATCAGGCACTATATCGGCGCGACCGCGCCGTTTACTCTGCAAAGTAAAGTCGTAAAAATTTTACGATCCTGACAACCAATCAAGCCCAAATTTGGGAAAAGAAGTCCAAAGTGTCTAAGGAAGGTATCCACGAAGATTCTAAGGAAATTTACTCGAGTTCTATTTGTTTTGAATGACCAAGAAGTTAAGATCAGTTCAAAAAAGGAAACTGCTGCCAAAAGAGAAGATAAATCCGAATTTTATGAAGAGCATATATGGAGTTCCTGATTCCCAATTGAACCCAAATTTTTGCTAAAGATTTATTAGGATATTGACGATCATATCACAAAAATTCAGGCCAAATCCAAGTAGGGTTTCTCAAGTTTTATATGTTCAAAGTGGTGGACCCAGTAGTTTCCCAACTCATATTGAACTCTAATTTCGCGAACAAGGCAAAGACCATGGAAGGAAGGTTCGTGTTTAATTTTAGCGAATTCTGAGGTCCGAAAGGCATACTTCATACCCCTGGAAAAAGATCATATTTCAATGCCTGGGAAACAGAACAAGTATAAATAGGGGTCCGAGGCAAAGTACAAATCATTCAGTTTTTAGTTTAGAGTCAGTTTTTAGTTCAATTTCCAGCTTTTTAGTTTAGTTTAGAGAGAGGAGAAGGTCCAGAGGGACTCTTACACGACCTCTAGGTGCTTTGAAAAAGAAAGGTGGAGAATTCAGCCAGGGAGCAAGGGTGACCAAGAGCAGCCTTCCATAGGGAGTTTCTGTACTTAGTTATTTTTCTTCTTTCGTGGCTGTTATCAAAACCTTGATTTGTGTTTATATTTCTAGTATGGAGTAGTCATCTGTAGTTGGGAGTCCATGACTCCGTAGGCATGTAATGAGATTGATACATTATATTTTATTTCGTTTCAAGTTGGTGCATGAATGAGTATTCCAAAGTTGTATAATTTGGCGCCAGACTTAAGGTAAGATATGAAGATAGGGTTTTACACGTCTTTGTGAGTTCATACACTAGGGAGATCAACTAATCATTGGGTTAATCCTCGACCTTAAAGTAATACCTTGTAGGATTAAATTGATTTGTCTATGACACAATGAGCTTCTTGTTTATGCTATCAAGTAGAGTCGATCATGCTAGCTAGATTTACTCTAGGAGATAGAAACAGGTGATGCTGATGCAGATTGTAGCCATGGTTTTATAAGCTTGTCAGAAATTAATTTCCAAAAGTTAACTTTTATTCAATCTCAGAATTTCTTAGGGAGGGAATTGGATTACCAATGCCTTTTTCCATACTGATTTTATCCAAAGCCCTCTCGTGATCTCTATAGGATTAGGTAGATTAGTTTAAATATTGTTTTTGTAACTCCTTTCCAATTGAATTCTCAAAATTTAGTTTCTAAACTAGAAAAGCAATTATCTATTAGCTTGGTTCTTGTGGGACGATATTCGGACTTAACCTAAGTCTATATTACATTGATTAGTCTTCTTGCTAGTGATTAGCTGAGATCGCATCACAGAACAACTATAAATAGAGGTACGAGGAAGGGTGTAAGGCATTCAATTTTCAGTTCTATTTCCAGTTTATTCTTTAGCTTAGAGAGAGGAGAAGGTCGAGAGGGAGTCTTACACGACCTCTAGGTGCTTTGAGGAAGAAAGGTGGAGAATTCAGCTAAGGAGCAAGGGTGACCAAGAGCAGCCTTCCAAAGGGAGTTTCAGTACTTAGTTATTTTTTCTTTCATGGCTATGATAAGAGTGTAAAAGACAATATCTTTAGGCATGAAAATATATTGAAAAATCTAATTCCGAGTCAATTATGAATATAAAAGCAACAAATATGACTCAATTTCATGTTTTGTGCCTCAAGCTCCCAGTAGAAGAAAAAAAATAGGATTTGGAGCAAAAACAAAGGAAAAATGAGTAAAAGAAGCCCAAAATGTGGACGGCGCATCCGCGCTAGAATCGTTGCCACCGCGCCGGGAAAATATTCAAAAATTCAAAATGAAGGAGAAAAATGCCCAACGACTCAACGGACATGAAAGCCAATGGTTGGGGAATGTAAAGTGGCGCGACCGCGCCTTAGAAGTGTGCTACCGCGCCAAGGAGCTGGCCCTACCTCACACAGAGACAGCATGGATGCGCCAAAGAGCTGTTGAAGATGGAAAAAGAAGTTGTCGTTCTGGGGACCAATGAAAAGTCTAAGGAGTGGCGCTGCCGAGCCACTACAACAACAAAATATGGCACTACCGCGCCAAGAAGTCTCCTTACTCGGCACGGGTTTGATGGCCACTTCCAGACTTACAAAGAACTCTGCTCCAGTGATGTGACTGCGCCAGAATCAGGCACAATATCGGCGTGACCCTGCCGATGACTCAGCAACGCTCAACATTAAAAATCTCGAGATCCTGACTACCAATTAAGCTCAAACATGGGAAAAGAAGTCCTAAGTTTGTAAGGAAGCTTTCCACGAATATTCTAAGGAAATTTACTCGATCTCTAAGTGTTTAGAATGACCAAGAGGTGAAGTTCAATACAAAGAAGGAAACTGCTTCCAAGAAGAGAAGATAAATCCGAGTTTGAAGGAGAGCATATCTGAAGTACCCGAATCCCAAATGTACCCAAATTTGGACTGAAGATTCCTGTGGAGATTGAGGATCATATCACAAAAATTCAGGTCAATCCAATTCGGTTTTTCAAGTTTTATATTTTCAAAGTGGTGGACCCAGTACAGAGAATGGCAGCAGAAGCAATGGCACTTCTCAACAGCATATCTCCAGTTTCCCAACTCATATTAAAATCAAATTTGGTGAACAAGGCAAGAACCGTGGAAAGAAGGTGCGTATATAATTTCAGCCAATTCTAAGGTCGGGAAGGCATACTTCATACCCCTGGACAGAGACCAAATCACAAAGCCTGGGCAGCAGAACAACTATAAATAGAGGTCTCAGGAAGGGTGTAAGGCATTCAGTTTTCAGTTCAATTTCTTATTTTTTAGTTTAGTTTAGAGAGAGGAGAAGGTCCAAAAGGAGTCTTACACGACCTCTGGGTACTTTAAGGAAGAAAGGTGGAGAATTTAGCCAAGGATCAAAGGTAACCAAGAGCATCCGTCCAAACGGAGTTTCTGTACTTAGTTATTTTTCTTCTTTCATGGCTGTTATCAAAACCTTGATGTGTGTTTTTATTTCCAGTATGGAGTAGTCATCTGTAGTTGAGAGTCTATGACTCCCTAGGCATGTAATGAGATTGATACATTATATTTTATTTGGTTTCAACTTGGTGCATGAATGAGTTTTCTAAAGTTGTTTAATTCTTCATTCATACTTGTTGTCCTGCGATGTACTAGTTATAAGGTGAAGCTAGACTTAAGGTAAGATAAGTTGATAGGGTTTTAAAAGTCTTTCTGAGTTCATACACTAGGAAGATTAACTGATCTTTGGGTTAATCCTCGACCTTAAAGTAATACCCTGTTGTATTAGATTGATTTGTCTATGACATAAGAGCTTCATGTTTATGCTATCAACTACAGTCGATTATGTCGGCTAGTTTACTCTTGGAGATAGAAAAAGGTGATGCCGATGCAGATTGTAGCCATGGTTTTATAAGCTCGTCAAAAATTGATTTCCTAAACATAATCTCTATTCAATCTCAAAAGTGTCTAGGGAGGGAATTGGATTCCCAATGTCTTCTCTCCTCATTGAAATTCCTCAAAAGTTTTTCTCAATAGTTTTCAAGTAATTGTTTTGTTTAATTTTCTGTTCTTGCTAAAGTGTTTTATCCAGGATACTCAAACTTTGAATTATAACTCAGAAAGCAATTAACTACTGGCTTGGTCCTTGTGGGACGATATTCGGACTTACATAAGTCTATATTACATTGATTAGTCCTCTTGATAGTGATTAGCTAGGATCGCATAAGGCCGTTATCATAACCTTGAGTTGTGTTTTTATTTCCAGTATGGAGTAGTCGTTTGTAGTTGGGAGTCCATGACTCCCTAGGCATGTAATGAGATTGATACATTATATCTTATTTGGTTTCAATTTGGTGCATGAATGAGTATTCCGGAGTTGTGTATTCTTGATTCATACTTGTTGTCCTATGATGTACTGGCTATAAGGTGAAGCTAGACTTAAGGTAAGATATGTTGATAAGTTATACAATATCTTTTTGAGTTCATATACTAGGTAGTTCAACTGATCTTAGGGTTAATCCTCGACCTTAAAGTAATACCCTGTTGGATTGGATTGATCTACCTATGACAAAAGACCTGATTCCCGACCATAGGTAGGGTCAATGAGCTTCATGTTTATACTATCAAGTAGAGTCAATTATGCCGGCTAGTTTACTCTAGGAGATAGAAAAGGTGATGTTGATGCGGATTGTAGCCATGGTTTTATAAGCTCGTCAGAAATTGATTTCCAAAACATAATTTCTACTCAATCTCAGAAGTGTCTAGCGAGGGAATTGGATTCCCAACGTCTTCTCTCCTCATTGAAATTCCTCAAAAGTTTTTTTTTATCTTGTTTCAGGTAGTTGTTTAGTTTAAATTTCTGTTTTTGAAAAGTATTTTATCCAGGAACCTCAAACTTTGAATTATTACTCAAAAAGCAATTAACTATTGGCTTGGTCATTCTGGGATGATATTCGGACATACATAAGTCTATATTACATTGATAAGTCCTCTTGCTAGTGATTAGCTAGGATTGCATCAGTGGTTGAGCTAGTTCTTGCTCTGCTTTCCTGCAATTATTTTGATTTCAAAGTATGATGATCTTGAAACTGACCAAGAGTAGTTTACTCTGTGAAGCTTAGGGTTGAGTGCTCACCAGATATGGGGTTTCTTTTCCAAGAGTGTCCAATAAGGGTCAAGAGTTTTGTTGGGGCTCTTATAAAAGAGAGCATTTCGTGTGAAACACATTTCATTTTTCATGCCCCAAAATGCCCCTCAGAAAGAGAACTGGATTTTTGACAGGTGAAGGTTCGTGTGTAGAAAAACCCCCGGCGCCATATGGTGCCCAGTCCATCGTATGGCAACGGGTACAAGTCGGTTCAGGGCAGAGTATGGCGGCGTATGGCGCCATGTAGTGCCTTGTGGCGCCTTCTGGCGCCATGTGGCGCCTGAAGGTGCTACTTCTCAATCCATAAAATCTTCAGTTTCAGCTTCCAAAAATTCTTCCCACTTATGTCTAATCCTAACTCCATTATTTCAGCACATCTTAACTACTCTTCTGACACTTATTTATTGAAATTTACTTCTACTTCTACTCTTCTGCCAACAATCCAAAATTCTCTTCCATGGGTTGCCTCCCACAAGCGCTTTTCTTTATATTCATTGGCTAGACTTTCAGTTTTAAACAACCGAACCCAAGGGGATAGAGATGCTGCATTGCAGCACTTCTCCTCCCCAATAATGCTTAAATCTTTGCCCATTCACCTTAAAGTTGTGACCATCTTTTTCATCTCTTAACTGCACGGCCCCATGAGGATAGGCTTTTACTACCCGGAATGGCCCCAACCATCTTGATTTGAGCTTTCCCGGGAATAATCGCAATCTAGAATTATACAATAACACTAATTGACCCAGTTTAAATTCCCTTATCAAGATTTTCTTATCGTGCCACTTCTTGGTCTTTTCCTTAAACACTCGTGCATTCTCATAGGCATCTAATCGAATTTCCTCCAACTCATGGAGTTGGAGCAATCATTTCTCTCCTGTCGTAGCCAAATCAAAATTTACTTTCTTGATATCCTAGAATGCTTCGTGCTCAATTTCAACCGATAGGTGGCAAGCCTTTCCAAAAACCAATCGATACAGAGACATACCTATAGGGGTCTTGAAGGCTGTTCTATATGCCCAAAGTGCTTCCTCAATCCTTATAGCCCAATATTTTCTAGTTAGTCCAACTGTCTTCTCTAAGATTTTTTTAATTTCTCGGTTAAACACTTCAGCTTGCCCATTTGTTTGGGGGTGGTAGGTTGTGGCTACACGATGAGTCACACCATATTTTGCAAGCATGGCTTGCAAGTACTTGTTGCAAAAGTGTGACCCTTCATCACTTATCAGTGCTCTTGGTGTCCCAAACCTGGTGAATATGTTGCTTTGCAAAAATTTCATGACACCCTTATAGTCATTGGTGGGGGTTGCAATTGCTTCAACCCACTTAGAGACATAGTCCACCACTAATAAGATATAGACATTTCCATTTGAAGGCACAAACGGGCCCATTAAGTCCATCCCTCATACATCAAAATTTCCACTTCCAATATGTTGTTGAGGGGCATTTCATTCCAATGTGAGATATTACCAAACCTTTGACGTCGATCACAGACCAAGGTAAAATTGTGGGCATCCTTAAATAATGTTGACCAATAAAACTCCGCTTGAAGAACCTTGGCTGCCGTCGTTTGGCCACTGTTATGGCCACCATTCGCGGAATCATGGCATGCTTCCAAAATTTGAGCTACTTCTTCTTCCAGTATGCACCTTCTCAATATTTGATCGGTCCCTCTTTTGAACAAATAAGGCTCATCCCAAACAAAGAATCTCATGTCATGAAAGAATTTCTTCTTTTGTTGGGTATTCATTTGTGGGGATAGGACCTTGCTCACCAAGTAGTTAACATAATCCGCATACCATGGGTCAATTTTCTCTTTTACCGCTAGCAATTGCTCATTGGGGAATGTATCTCTGATTGGGTTGCTCTCGTTACTATCACTACCTTTCAACCTTGATAGAGGATCCACTACCAAATTCTCTTTCCCTTTTTTGTCTCGGATCTCTAAGTATAATTCTTGCAAAAGGAGAAACCACCTAATCAATTGTGGTTTTGCATCTTTCTTTGAAATGAGGTACTTGATAGCTGAATGGTTGGCGTACACCACCACCTTGGTGCCAATCAAATATGCCATAAACTTATCGAATGCAAAAACCACGGCTAGGAGTTCTTTTTCCGTGGTAGTGTAGTTCACTTGAGTGTCTGTCAATGTCTTACTTGCATAATAGATTGACCGAAAAATCTTTTCTTCGGTTTGACCCAAAATGGCCCCAACCGCATAATCACTCGCATCCCACATTAACTCGAATGGATTTGACCAATCCGGTGCGACCATGATTGGAGCACTAACCAATCTTTTCTTGAGGTCCTCAAATGCCACCGTGCATGGTTCATCAAACACAAACGGAGCATCTTTCTCTAACAAGGTGCATAAGGGTTTAGAGATGTTGGAGAAGTCTTTAATGAATCTTCTGTAAAAACATGCATGTCCCAAAAAACTCCTAACTCCCTTAAGGGTAGTAGGTGGCTGAAGTTTCTCTATCAGTTCGACTTTAGTTCTATCCACTTCCATCCCCTTTTCTGACACCCGGTGCCCCAAAACTATGCCCTCTTGCACCATAAATGGCATTTTTCCCAATTTAGGATTAAATTAGCTTCTTCACACCTCTTCAACACTCGCTCCAACGTTTTCAGACAAGTATCAAAAGATTCTCCAAAAACATAGAAATCATCCATGAACACTTCCATACCTTGCTCCATCATATTGGAGAAGATGACCATCATGCATCTCTAGAATGTAGCTGGTGCATTGCATAGCCCAAATGGCCTTCTACTGAATGCAAATGTGCCATACAGACAAGTACATGTGGTTTTCTCTTGATCCTCTGGGGCAATGGCAATTTGGTTATACCCGGAGTAACCATCAAGGAAGCAAAAGTATTCTTTTTCTACTAGTCTATCCAAAATTTGATCAATGAATGGTAGAAGAAAATGATCCTTCCTTGTGGCTTAGTTCAACTTACGGTAATCCGTGCATACTCGCCACCGGGTAACTGTCCTTGAGGGGATAAGCTCATTACGCTCATTTGCTACCACTGTTATTCCTCCTTTCTTTGGCACACATTGAACTGAACTCACCTATGCACTATTCGAAATTGGGTAAATTATGCTTGCATCAAGCCAGTTAATCACCTCCTTCTTAACTACTTCCTTCATGATGGGGTTTAACCATCTTTGATGCTCAATGGATCCTTTATGTCCTTCCTCAAGAAAAATCTTGTGCATGCACATAGATGGGCTGATTCCATTCAAATAAGCAATGGTCTTCTTATGCTCTCTTAGCACCCTTAACAACTTTTCTTCCTGCAACAGAGTAAAGTGAGCAGAAATAATAACTGGGAGAGTGGAAAAGAGGCCAATAAATGCGTACCTCAAATGTGATGGAAGGTGCTTCATCACCACGAGGGGGTTCTTCTATTGATGGTTTCAAAGGCTTTGAGCTCTCCTTCATAATCTCAAGTGCTTCAAATCTTCCTTTCCCTTTCAACATCTTGGGGAGTGTTTCTAACCACTTCCCTTCTTCGTTATGATCCTCCTCATCAAAATTGTGGCCATGTTTGGCAAACTGAGCTTCTAAAGGGTCGTTTGAGCATGCTCTCACAAACATTGCTTGTACTACACTATGCATTCCTTGTAGTGCACTCACCTCTTCGTCTTCTTCGGGAAACTTCATTGACTTAAAGACGTTGAACGTCCTAGTTTGATCTTGCACCATTATAGTAAGTTCTCCCTTTTGGACATCGATAAGAGTACGACCCGTGGGCAAAAATGGTCTCCCTAGAATGATGGGGATCTCACTATCTTCTTCCTTATCCAAGGCTATAAAATCAATCGGGAAGATTAATTTGTCAATTTTCGCCAAAATATCTTCCACCTCTTGGATAAGTTAAGGAGCGGTCGGCCAATTGAAGTGTCACCGTGGTGGGTTTCACTTCTCCCAACCCCAAAGTTCTATAAATAGATAACGACATCAAATTAACACTGGCACCTAGGTCACATAGTGCTTTCCCACAAAGTGATTTCCAATTGTGCATGGAATAGCAAAACTTCCGAGGTCTTTCAACTTTGGGGGCAGCTTTCTTTGTATGATAGCGCTGCATTCTTCCGAAAGGGCTACTGTTTCAAATTCGTCGAGCCTTCTCTTCTTGGATAGGATGTCGTCATTTGCTCAATTGCTTCTGCAAATGGAATATTTATGTGAAGCTTTTTAACTGCTTCCACAAACTGCTCAAATTGCTTGTCTAACTTGTGATTCTTGAGCCGCTTGGGGAATGGAGGGGGTGGGTAGACTTTTTCTCTACTTTTCTCTACCGCCATATTCCATCCCTCTTGTACTTCCGGATCGTCCGGCCATGGGGGGCTAGTAGTAGGAACTTGAGGGCTACTTGACAAAGACGTTTCCTCTTGTTCTTCTACAACCAAGGGTTGACTTCTCACTTCATCTTGTCGTCTCCCATTTTCCTTTAATTACTTCCCACTTCTCAACACCCCTGCTTTACACTCCTCCTTTCCTTCTTTTCTGGGATTGTCCATTGTGTCACTCGGAAATGAGCCCTGAGGTCTTGTTCCAATTGCCTTGGCTAGTTGTCCAAGTTGTTTTTCAATGTTACGAATGGATGCATCATGACTCTGCACTAATTAGACTAGCAATTCCTTTGTATTACTTTTTTTTTCAACTGGTGCTTGGGGTTTAGCATAGGGTATAAACCCTGGTGGGTTTTGCGGTCTTGGTGACGATGGGCCACCTTGTTCGTTCCTCCACCCAAAATTTGGGTGGTTCCTCCAGCCCGGGTTGTATGTGTTAGAGTATGGATTGTTGTGATTGGGGCGGCTTCCTGCATAATTGGCACTTTCCACGATAGATGGTCACACTTCACTATTGTTCCCTACTCCTCCACATGTCTCACACTGCATAAATGGACTCTGCATTTGGTTTACACTTAGAGTCTCAACCTTTTTACTGAAAGCCGCTAACTATGTCATTATTGTTGTAGACACATGCACCTCATATAACCCCGCTGCCTTCTTGGTTCCCACTTCCTTTGATTGCCACTAATAACTGTTGTTCGCCATTTCTTCTAACAACTCATATGCATCATCGAACGACTTACCCATTAAAGCTCCTCCGGCAGCTGCATCTATAATTGTCCGTTTTTTATATTCCAACCCATTGTAAAATGTTTGGAATTGGAGCCATTTGGGAATCCCATGTTGTGGAAATTTTCTCATCAGCTCTTTATATCTCTCCCAAGCCTCATAGAGGGTCACGGTTTCCAACTGAGTAAAGGAGGTGATGTCATTTCTCAACTTAGTTGTCTTTGAAGGAGGGAAGAATTTGGCCAAAAATGTTTGGGCAAGATCATTCCATGTCGTGATAGACCGCGACGGTAGTCAATTCAATCAGTGTTTTTCCTTGTCTCTCACAGAGAATGGGAATAGTTTCAATCGGATGTCATCATCTGACACATCTCCCTATTTGAATGTATCACAAATCTCCAAGAAACTGTGATGTGTGCACTGGGATCATCACTCGGCAATCCCCCAAACTGGACCGACGACTGAATCATTTGAATGACTCTTGGCTTAATCTTAAAATTATTAGCTGCCACTATTGGTCTTCGAATAGAGGAAGGGAGTCCCTCCACTTGTGGAATGGCATAGTCATGTAAGGACTAATTCTCTTCTTCCTCAACCACAATTCTTTGTTGTTGGGCTACAATCAGATGGACTCTTGGTGCTTGAGCACCCTGTTACTGGCCTGCTTGTTGCATTCTTCTATTTGCTCGGAACGTCCTTTCAATCTCTGGATCATATGGGACTATGGCCAGTCCACGTGCTTGGTTCATGCACAAAAACAACAAATGAAAATGGTTAAATTATTTAAGAAAAAACTAACTGGTATAACTAAAGCTAACCATCACATGAAATTAATCTACTAAACTAACTCGACTAACTACACCAAGTTAGATTGATATGAATATCAATCTCCTTGTTCCCCGGCAACAGCGCCAAAAACTTGGTCGCGAAAATGCGACTTGTACGCAAGTGCACGTATCTTACCCAAGTAGTATAGTGAACTGAGGAGTTCAGGATGTCGAACCACAGGGAACAAGAGAATTACTATCTATATCTATGCTAACTAACGTAATTAGCCAAATAGAAGATGGGGGTGTAAACTAAACGATGTCCCAAAAATTGAAATATTTGTCCTAACTTACTATGGGGAGATGGAATTAACTCACAGCAAGTTGTAGGGGTGTACTTACGGGGTTACTTGGGTTGATTTTTAACATCATGATTAGGTAGAAATTACATGCATAACACCGTGAGGGACCGGGAGACCTATCTGTGCATTCCTCTTCCGAGTTCACTCCGCTTGTGTTCACTCACTTATCTCGTGAATCTCCCGATTCGAGCTAAGAAAGTGACCCCATTAAACTCTGCCCTATGGTCACACATGGTGGTGCATTATTCCTAATCACACCCACTAATCCCCATATTCACACTCTAATTGGGGAGACCACACGTTGCATAGTGTATAGTCCATCCGAAACTACCCTCCCAGGATCATACCGAATACCTAAATACGAGTAAGTACTTGGCCGAGTACTCAATCGAACAACTGACATGCATTATACACATACACTTACAATAATTAAATCAATCACCCATCATGACATAAACTACACCCCAAGGGGGTTCTAGCCTACTGAACACATAATCCTACACATAACTCCAATAAGTGAATACAAAATATGTCTAAGTATCCCGAGAGTTGAAATTAAGTGAAAGAAACTTTCAATCAAGCACAATAGAGCAAACTCCAGTTGATTGAGGCCTCCAAGTGAGATTTCTCCTCCCGAACCGATCTCTCCTTGCACGATGCCCCAAAATTCCTTTCAATGCTCCAAGTCAGGCTTTGGCACGAACTTCTATGGCACTTCCTGTCCGGTCCTCCTCTCAAAAATCCCTCCTTTTCTATTAATAGCCTCGGCAGACATTCCCTTTTTTTTTGCCATTAAGTGACTGGGTGCCATGGCTCCTAGCGCCTCGTATGGCGCCGAGTCACTCAAAGAAAGGTAACAGCAGACCGCCTCTTGGCGCTACATGGCACCCTGGCCGTTATATGTCGCCCAGCCTTTTGCACTAAACCCTTGACATTGCGACCAAAGACCAACGCCAAGGCGCTGAGTCTCGCTATCTACCGCCATGGCGAAGCTTCCGAGCGCCGCAACACTGGAACTTGGTCCACCGTTACGCCTAGAATCAGCGACGACTAGTCCCGTGAACTCCGCCATGGCGAAGGTTTTCTCTAGCGCCGTAGAGTGACAAGGGCTTCATATGGCGCTTGGGTCACATCCATTAATCAGTGCTTGGCGCTACGACGCCCAGCACATTCTATGGCGCCCAGTATTCTCCTGTACTTGTGTTTTAGGGGCAATTCCATCAATGTTCCACCCATTTGTCTAAAGCCTCTTCCCCTATGCTTTCCACTTGCTTTCCTGTACAAGAACGCCTAGGTTAAGTCAAATTTCCCTAAAATAGATGAAATTTACATGTATATATCTAGGGTGCAAAGCACCCAATCCATGCGCCCTTAGGAGCTCTGGGGGCTACATCGGGTGGTGATGCTCCTCCAGTCCCGACATCTGAGCCTTCTACACAGGATCCTAAATCGTTTGGTTGAGACCCTAAGCCGATCAAACCCTCAACTTCTGTCGTACCCAATCTAACTGGTTCCATGGTCCTGGTGGTTGTCCCGGTTAGTACATCGACCTCCCTTTCTCAACCATTGCAATCGGTCGTGATAGGTACTCTATTGCAGCATTGGCTAGAAGGCATCGTTCCTCTTTTATGCTCCAGAGGCTTGGAACGATCTTTCTTTGAGCGCTAATGCTGAATTTCTTGTCCGTATGTTGGGTGCGGCCAGTTGTGATGTCTCCAGTTTGGTGGAGTTATTGCAGAAGTTTTCTCCATTGTCTGTCCTTTGTGTGACTTGGAGACATCCCCTCAGACGACGATTAGTAAGGGGCGTATGGTTGTAGAAGAGGCTAAAGCTCAAGAAAAACTTGGTACTTGTTTGGGCGAAAGGAAGTCTACATCAGACGATACCATGTATAAGTCCCGAGTCCTTCGAGAGTTCTGACAACTGTTGAAAGACCTTGAAGCCCGTGTACATCGTCTCAAATCTTAAGTTGAGCAAGCTCGAGAGGCAAATAAAATAGCGGAAGACAAGGTTCAGCAGGCTTAAGAAGGATATTGAGATGGTCCATGTGTTGTCCACTCTTTCAGAAGCAGTAGAAAAGACTTTAGCGTCACTCTGGAATTCCTTCCATGATTTTAAGAGACAAATTTCAAAAATATGATGTATCGTGATGTAAGGATTTTCAGCAACTGTAATGGACACGTTTCTTTTGCACCAAGATCATGAGACACTTTAGGCTTTCATTGATGATGCCACCCTTGAAGTAAATATTCCTCAATCGATCGGGGGTGTTTACCTTTTTTTCGGTTCGAGTAATTTTGCACTTTTTGTGGGTAAAACTTCTTAAGGAACTTTTAGTTGATAGTGGGGAGTTGCCTTCCGTCTTGCGCAATTAACTTGTAAGCGTCATTTGTATAGACGTTTTGAACAACAAATGAACCTTCCCACCTAGGTGCAAATTTTCATCCCTCTCTGCCGGTGTCTAGGATTGGCCTTCGTACAGCTAGTACAAGATTACCTTTCCGGAACGAACGAAGATTTACTTTTTTGTTAAAGGCTCTGTTTAGAGAAGCCTGGTAGCATTCGAGTCACTTTTGAGCTTCGAGTCCCTTTCCGTCAAGGGACTAGAGCTCTTGTAAGCGCAACCAAATGTTCTCTTCTTCGGTAAGTCCTTCTCGAAGGGCTACCCATAAAGATGGGATTTGGATTTCGAGGGGGAGCACGGCTTTGACATCCTAGACAAAGGAATATGGCATATATTCAATGGGTGTTCAGAATATGATCCTATGCCCTAAGAGCCTCTCCCAGGCATCGTACCAGTCTTTCTTATTGCCCATTACTGTATTTTTTAGGATTTTGCACAACGTCTTGTTGAAAGCTTTAGCAATCCAATTGTCCTCGGGTTGTAGGCTGTGGATTTTTTGGGGTGACCAGGCCAACGATGTCCATTCCCCAAGCTTTGAATGGCCAAGAAGCCATTGTCAGGTGCAATGGGGCTGGGGGTTGATAAATATAATTAGCATGGAGTGCGTGCTAATTCCATGGTGTCACTGAGCATTGAGGGCCTATAGTAACCTCATTGGTTAACCTAGAGGTGGAACTTAGGGCCAGCTTGGTGAACCCCGCAAATCTGACCATTTGCTTCTGCTAAGATCCTTTGCCCTTCTTCTTAGAGGCACAACGAAGGAGAATGTCATCATAGGACTAACGGTACAGTATGTTAGTGAAGAGGCAAAATTTGGGTGCCGATCTTCAGAAATATGCCTGAGCTTTCAACTCTTCAAGTAATTTCTTGTGTTCTAGATAATCAAGGAATTGCTTACGCCAATTCTCTTCCTCGATTGCATAGACTAAAACTAGATTTGTTTCTTCTTCATTCGATTTCTCTTATGGAAATGACACCACTCATCTTTCGCATTCAGGTATTTGCTTGGGTCTTGTGTTGAATTGTGTTAAGCTCATGGCGCTTCCTACCAGCGCGTCTGCCTGGCTGTTGTATGCTCGAGGGACATGCCCTAGAGTTACATTAGGAATTTTCTCCAGCAATCTTTGAGTTTCTTTATGATACGTAATGAGCTCCTGTTTCCTAACTTTGAACTCTCTCATTAATTGTCTGATTACTAAGGCCAAGTCACCGAAGACTTCTAATTAAGGCCCATTTCGACAGCCATTCCCCATCCAATGATTGTCGCCTAGTATTCAACCTCATTTTTTTTGCAATAATGAGATAAGATGAAGAAGTACGACATCAAGTCATCTTTTGGGGATAAGAAAAGAATGCCAACTCCAATGCCATTCTTCCATGTCACACCATAAAAATACATTCTCCAGAGAGGTAATACATCGATGTAAAAAATTTCTTCATTAGGTAACTTTCTTCTTACCTCCCATTCTACCTAGATGGGTTGATTGACTAAGAAGTTTGCTAGTGTTTGCCCTTTTATAGCCTTCTGAGAGATAAAATTAATTTCAAACACCAACAATAACGGAGCCCATTTTTCCTATCATTTAGAGAGCATAGGGCTGGACATGATGTATTTAAGAGGGTCCGCCCGAGAGATCAAGTTTGTAGGGGGCGCCAGAAAATAGTGTCTTAGCTTTTGGACAGCGAAGATAAAAATCAGATTTTTTTTTTTTTAATTGGCGAGTAATATAGTTCTGCCCCAACCATCATGCGAGTTAGATAGTACAACTCAGGCTATTTCTCCTGGTCATTAGTATGGGCGAGGAGGGCACCCAAGGAATTTTTTTAAGCCACAATGTAAAGGATTAGCGATTTTCCTGGAAGTTGAGCTATTAGTACTGGGGCCCCATTAAATAACCCTTGATGGTTTGGAACGCTCGTCGATAGGACCCATCCCATTTGAAAGGGTGTGTTCTTTTTCAACAGTCGGCTGAACAGTTGGCTACTCCTAGCCATATTTGAGGTGAACCATCAGATGTAAGCCAGATGCCTCTAAAGGCTTTTTAACTCTGACAAATTCCTTTGTTCAGGCATTTGTGGGATGACATCGATCTTTGTTTAGTCAATTTTGATACCCCTGTGATGGACTTTGAATCTGAGAAACTTACCAGATGAAACGCAGAAGGCGCATTTGAAAGGGTTCATTTTCAGTAGATAATGTGTTGGGTGTCTAGCAAGTGCACTAGGTCAGCAAGTAATATAGACTTTGAGAATCCAGATATCGATCCCACGGAGACCTTGATGAGAACTTAGTTTAAGCAAAGATTTTTCTACTGATTGAGGAAAAGAATTTTTGGTTGTGAGAACTGGAAAAACAAAACAGAATTAAACTACTGGAAACCTTATAGAGATGAGGTGTTGGGGAAGAATGTCAATCCCTCCTAGTTGTTAACATGCAAAACTCTGATTTTATAGCTCAAGCACCTTTACTTTGACTTAGCTTTTGAAAACCCGGTTACCCATATATAGGAAATAACTTTCACTTATTCTTTGAACTCCTTCTCAATCGGAACATTCAAATCCTAAGTGCATAAATATAAAAGTTTGAAAATTAACTCCCTCTTATTCAGAACAAGAGTTATAGAAGTCACAACACTTTTCAACTAGTCTCCTTCATAACCAGAACAATCTAGTTTGAAAAACAAGTTGGTTTAGAAAACAAGAATCAAATTACAAACCCAACTCTCTACTAAAATTTAACTTCTCTATTCGAACCTCATTAAATTCCAGAATTGAATTCATATCAGAAATAAGAAATGAACTCAGATTCTAAAACAAAGCAACATACTATATTGCTATAAAGTTCAGAATTCAAACATAAAACAGCTAGGAGTTCATGACTTCCCCAACAAAGAGAGACTACTCCATGTTAATAGAATAAACACACAGTAAAAAGGATTCAATTACAGCCATAAACATAAAATAAACTAAGTACTGAAAGCCCCTTGAAGGACTGCCTTTAGCTTCTCTTGCACCTTGACTGAAATCTCCACCCTCTCTCTCTAAAGTGCCAAGAGGTCGTGTATGACTCCCTCTGGACTTTCTCTCCTCTCTAAACTAACTACCAAAACATGAAAGTAAACTAAAAACTGTATTTACAAATCAGAAAATTGGATCTAGAACTGGCTTTACACTCCCAAACTGGATTCTAAACTCTAAACTCTAAACTCCCAAACTGGCTTTTAAAGATGTATATTCTCATGCAAGTGAGAAGTCTCAATTCAACTCCATAGGCCAACCCTCAGTCCACTCTCCACTAACCTGGAGGAATTCTCAATTCTGATCAATAGGTCTTTATGGGTTGTAATGAGGCAGGGGTAATGGGTATGATGAAGATTTTTTGTTATTTCTTTTGAGTTTTATTCTCCTCCTCATATCCATTTTCCATTTTCCTGAACATGAATTGGATTTGTGACATTTCTCCAAGCTCTTCCACCCCAAACTTATTCTTTTGCATTGATCCCTCATTTTTTCCTTTTCTCTTTTTTTCCTTTCCCATGTATCTTTTTCTTTGGGTTTTGTCCAGAGTCTAGCTTATCTCGTTGGTTAACTCAGAGTCCCTAAGCTTGCTGAGGCCCGAGACCCGGTGCACACACGAGGTGGCCTTTCCCTTAACTAACCCACAACCTTTTCTTTCTTTTTCTTTGGCTTTGTTTAGAGTCCAGCTTACCTTGCCGGTTGACTCAGAGTCCCTAAGCTTGTTGAGGCCCAAGACCCGGTGCACACACAAGGTGGCCTTTCTCCTAACTCACCCAGACATTTTCTTTTTCTCTCTCTTGCTCCTTCCCTTCTTCTTTTTCTCAGAAAAATTTTCTATACCCTTCATCCATCCCTCCTTATAACTTTGAAATTTTGATCCATGCTCATTCAAATAGAACACTTCAATAATTTGGAGAATCATGGGTCAGTAAGAAACAAGTTTATTTATCACTAAGGCTGGTTCATGTAGCATGAGATATGGAAACAAAACAGGGATCTTTTCGGCCCAAAAGGTTTGACAAAAGGTGATGTAACTTGTGCATTAAAATGGGTGGCTTTGAAAAAGGCTCTAACGATTTTTAAACAGGTGCCTAAATTACCTCATAATTTTGAAAACCTTTCTCTATTTCACCTCAAATTTTCCCCAGGTTGGTTGAAATCAACTTGCTCACTTGTACTTTGTATCCAAAAACTATTTTTAAAGAAAATTCTCATCCATTCAAGACTAAGCATCTGAACTAAAATATTTTCCAGAGAATGAATCATGCTATTCATATGATCAAGAATTTTCACTGGTATTTTTCAAAATATCTATTGGAATTTCTGGTGAATTTTTGAAAAAAAATAGAGTTTTTGAATCCATTGAGCATGCATGAAGAAATCACGAAGAGTATCCCACCCCGAACTTAAAACCCTGCTTTGTCCTCAAAGCAGCAATAAACATAGGAGTAAAAGAGATACTTCCCTGACATTTTGGCTTGTTGAGGTTGGATGGCACTCCCTTGTTGTTCTTGAATTCTGCTTTCATGGGTTAGTACCAAACACTTGCATAATTTTAAGCAATGAAACAGGAAAATTGACTTGTTGTGTCTCATTAGGCCTAAAATTATTCTTCAGAAGAATACCTGTAGTGGATTCAGTGTTCCTAACCTCAGTAACAGTCGTAGATCATCAAGGCAGTGGCGCGACCGAGCCAGAATTTGGCGCGTACGCGCCGAGTAATTCAACCATTCTTCTGAACCTGAATGAATTTTTCAATCCTTCCCTCTTGCACAAGTTAGTATCAGTTGGTGTAGAGTCATTTTTCACACATTTTCATTGAAAGAATTATTAAAAGCATGCTTTGAGACAAATATGGAGAGTAAAAATCATAATTTCATTAATATGAATGGAGATTGAGTACATATTAATGAAATTTCAGTAAAGAACACTCTCAAACAGAAGCACATACAAAAGCAAGCTCACACATGAATTTCAACAAGGAAAAGTTTAAAAAATATAGCTAAAAATTTCTAATCTTCTTTTTCCCTTTCATCTTCTTCTTCCATTTTCTAGTTTTGAGTTTTTAGTTTATAGATTTTTTTTTTTTTTTTGTGTTTTTTTTTTTTTTTGAAAACTGTAAATTTTTAATCTAACCCTATTCCTATCCTAGGTCTATGCAAAGAAATCAACATCTCATTCAAATTTAAACAAGTCCTAAAATTTTTGAAAAGAACTATCCTAACCTACTCGAAAAAAAATTCCAGCAAATTCAAAAACGCCCACTCCTATTTTTACACTACCTACTGATCCATGTGATCTGATCCTCCAGGAACAAAAGGAAACTGGAACCATCCATGCTTGAGGGTGTTTTTGAGTTTGGAATGTGTCGCATGGTGATTCAAACTTTTGAGTAAAGAGTTGGTCACTCTTTCTCTTTTCTGGTTGGCTTTTAACTTGTTTTGCTCATTTATTTTTAGCCAACTTTTCTTTGTATTACCCAAACCCAATAAAATTTTAAGATTTTCTTTTATGGGTGGTTTATAAGGCTGGATAATGAAGAAATCTATATCTAATGAGAGGAAAGAATGTTCATTATCCTTGGTGTCCTCTATCCTAACTTCTCTATGCTATTCATGGGGTTTCTCTTCTTGTTCTACCCCATCCCCTTCTTTCTCTTTTTCATCTTCTTCTTTTTCCACCATGATCTTCTCATCTTCTCCCTCTTTAAGTTTCTGAAACTCACAACAACTCTCAGCTCTCTCCGCTGTATCTTCCTCTATGTGTTCTGCAGTAACACATAAATTAAGACAAGAAGTGCTAGCTGTGTACATCCATTCATGTTCATCATCATCAGATAGCTCATGAAAACATGTTTCAACATTCATACTTTTGATCAATTCATGTTTTTGCTGATTTTCAAGATTATCTGACTCAGTTCTCATGGATGGAAGAAAAATATGAATCCATGGCTTAGAAACATTAGTACCTTCTAACCTAGGTTGTTCCTCAGGTGGATCTAATCTTGTCTCCATTTGGGCACCATAATCATCCACTAAAGTTGCCAACCTAGAAAAGTCTTCTTGATGTCGAGGGGGGGATGAATTATGATAACAATGATCATGATACGTACCTGCTTGGCATTCATGGTTGGGATGTCCTCCTCCACATATGTCACAAATCTGAGCAACCAATTTTGACAATTGTTTGGTTAGTGACTCGACTTGAGCTTGCAATGCTAATACATGATCACTATTATGTATGCCAACGACTCTCCCTCTTGCACTTCTCTCCAACCTAGACAAGTCTTCTTGAGGCTGAAGGGGAGAGGAATGATGATAATAATCATGACACACAGGAGGATTCTCATACTTTAACATGGACGATTGCCTATGTGGCCAATTGTCCTGCCAATCATTCTCAAAATATTGATTTTCATATTGCCTAGAGAAATAATCATCATGCTCTCTTCTATTGGAATCATTAGGTTCTTAATCAAAAGAACATGATATATCAGAATCATACCTCCATGGATCATAGTTATAAGATGCATATGGTTGGGGAAATTCCAAATATGAGTTAGGATATGGACTTATCTCATTCTGCACATAATTCCACTTCTCATCTGAGCGCTCTTTCCAGTTCTAGATCGGGTTCAACTAGTGGCTCACCACTAATTCTGGTTTTCATCCATGAATCTGGTTCAACCTGAAAAGATAGAATAAATATTTTAATCTCAATCAACAAATCAAAATTCACTTAAACTTAATCTCAATTCAATGGTCCCCGGCAACGGTGCCAAAAATTTGTTGGGTGTCTAGCAAGTGCACTAGGTCAGCAAGTAATATAGACTTTGAGAGTCCAGATATCGATCCCATAGAGACCTTGATGAGAACTTAGTTTAAGCAAAGATTTTTCTACTGATTGAAGAAAAGAATTTTTGGTTTTGGGAAATGGAAAAACAAAACAGAATTAAACTACTGGAAACCTTATAGAGATGAGGTGTTGGGGAAGAATGCCAATCCCTCCTAGTTTTTAACATGCAAAACTATGATTTTATAGCTCAAGCACCTTTACTTTAACTTAGCTTTTGAAAACCTGGTTACCCATATACAGGAAATAACTTTCACTTATTCTTTGAACTCCTTCTCAACCGGAACATTCAAATCCTAAGAGCATAAATATAAAAGCTTGAAGATTAACTCTCTCTTATTCAGAACAATCTAGTTTGAAAAATAAGTTGTTTTAGAAAACAGGAATTAAATTACTAACCCAACTCTCTACTGAAATTTAACTTCTCTATTCGAACCGCATTAAATTCCAGAATTGAATTCAGATCAGAAATAAGCGATGAACTCAGATTCTAAAATAAAAGCAAGGTACTATATTGCTATAAACTTCAGAATTCAAACATAAAACAGCAAGGAGTTCATGACTTCCCCAACAAAGAGAGACTACTCCATGTTAATAGAATAAACACACAGTAAAAAGGATTCAATTACATCCATAAACATAAAATAAACTAAGTACTGAAACCCCCTTGAAGGACTGCCTTTAGCTTCTCTTGCACCTTGACTGAACTCCCCACCTTCTCTCTCAGAAGTGCCAAGAGGTCGTGTAAGACTCCCTCTGGACTTTCTCATATCTCTAAACTAACTACCAAAACATGAAAGTAAACTTAAAACTGTATATACAACTCAAAAAATTGGATCTAGAACTGGCTATACACTCCCAAACTGGATTCTAAACTCTAAACTTGAACCCTTATATATACTTGTCCTGCTGCCCAGGCCATGTAAATTGGTCTCTGTTCAGGGGTATGAATTATGCTTTCCCAACCTCCGAATTGGCTGACACAACATATGAACCTTCCTTCTGTGGTACTTGCCTTGCCCACAAAATTTGAGTTCAATCTGAGTTGGGAAACTCGAGATATGATGTGAAGAAGTTGCTTGATTCTACTGCCAATTCCAGCATTGGGTCCACCACTTGAAAGATCTGAAACTTGAGAACCCCTACTTTGAGTTGCCTGAATTTTTGTGATATGGTCCTTAATATCCTCAGGAATCTTCTGTCCCAATTTAGCTTCGAGCACGGGAACTCCAGATATGTTCTTCATAAATTTCGGATTCAACTTCTTCTTCTTGCAGCAGTTTCCTTCTTTGTGTAGAACTTCTCCTTTTTTGATCATTCAATGCACCTAGACTCGAGCAATATTCCATAAAATCTTCGTGGATACCTTCCTTAGACAATTAGGACTTCTTCTCCCAAGTTTGGGCTTGATTGGTAGACTGAATCCCGAGATTTCCGCAAATCACGTTTATGAGTCAGCGGCGCGTCGCGCCACATTTTCTTCTGATTTTGGCACGATCGAGCCACTGGAGCAGAGATCTTTCTAAGTCTTGATACGACCTTTGAGCTCGAACTGAATTAGGAGACTTCTTGGCGCGGTCGCGCCATATTTTGCTGCTGAAGTGGCACGGTCGCGCCTCTCCTTAGAATCTTTACCGACTTCCTGAAATAGCATTTTGAAATCTTTGTAAGGCAGATGTTCCGTGCGCCAGCGCCACTGGTAGCGCCATCTTCCTGGCGCGGAAGCGCCTTCTGGGGGCGCGGTCGCGCGGTTTCACATTCCCGAATTTTCCTCTTTGAAGCCTTGCTAGTCGTTGGGAATTTCTGCCATTTATTTGAATTTTCGCACATTTTCTCGGCGCGGTCGCGTCATTCTCTTTTTGGCTTAATTTTGCTCCTTTTTCCTTCATTTTCCTTCAGAATCCATATTTTCTTCTTTTATCGGGTACCTGAGACACAAAACATGTATTTGAGTTATATATGTCACTTTCATGCTCATAATCAACTCAAATTAGGAATTTAAGGTCAATAATTCATGCATAAATAAGTGTCTTTTAGACACTTATCATAATGCACCAGACGCTTGATGACCGCCCTAAAATCTCACAGATGATCTTCCTTTTGGTTGTGACGATGAGGTCTTCGACTTAACATTCTACAAATTTATGTAGGAAGTTGTCGAAGATCTTTTGCTTTGCCCTCTGATATGTTGCTCTTGCATTTTTTAGGCCAAATGCATACTTTATAGCAGAAAATACCTTTTGGCATGCAGAAGGCTTAAGTTCTTCATCTTTCAGATCCATCCTGATTTGGCTGTAGTCGGAGGATCTGTCCATGAACGAAAGCTCTTCGTGCCCCGTTGTCGCATCCACCCTGAGTTCGGTGATGGGCAGCAGTAAATCATCTTTGGGTCAGACTTTGTTCAGATCCATGAAGTCGATGCTGACCCTGATCTGGCTGTTCTTTTTCTTGATTGGGACAATGTTTGTGATCCAGTTGGGATATTTGACTTCTCTAATAAAGTTTGCCTTTATGAGCTTATCGACTTCCTTTTCAATTTCTTGGACAAGCACTAGCAGGAACCGTCTCTGGGTTTGCTTCACAGGTTTAATTCCTGTATTGATTGCGAGTTTGTGGATAGAAATTGTTGGGTCAAGCCCAGACATCTCTATAAACGACCAAGCAAAAACATCTTTGAATTCACGTAATAAAGAAATATCCTCTTTTTCTTCCTTTAAAGATAGTAAAATGCTTAGAAAAGTGGGACTTGGGTCCTCTTTTGTGCGCAGGTTTACTTTCTTTAATTCATCGATGGTTGCCTGTCCGCCCTCCTCAAAGGCAGCGGGCGCTTCTTAAAGATCCTCTTCAGAAGTCTAAGTGTTTCCTTCATCTACCAAAATATGGTTGACGATGGCTACATCTTCTTCAACGCTCTCCTTCTTCGATGAAATGAAGATTACGACGGGCGCATTAATCACCAAGGGAGTCGTCATGCTTAACTCTTGTGTTGTCTTAACCCTTTTTGTTGAATTTCCACCCATCTTCCCCAATCTTTGGCTCCCAGGAATTTGTTCAGCCAAGGATTCTTCAGTCGCACTGAGCCATAGGAAGACGTTATTTTGACGCTCGAAAGTGTGCACTGTCTATTTTTCCAATCTCTGAAAGACACCATGTTTCTTTTTCGTCAGTTCAGCTTCACCAAGCTAGGTGAAAATATTCGGTTGAACATTTTCCTTTTGCCCTTTTTCTCGCCAGACTTTAATAACTTTAGGCTTAGACGCGTTACCCAGTCTCTGGAATACGTCAAGTTGTTTGGTCTATTCCTGACCTAGTCAGACGAAGCCTAAGACTTGTGGCCCTGGTCCTCCGATTCGATCAAACGTAGACAATCGAGTTTCTCCAAAGATTGTTTTCTCAGTGGCCTTTCTTTTCATCGTTACTTGATTGACATTGGTTTTTCCTAAGATCATGACAGGTTCAGGTTCCTGGTAACC
Source organism: Aristolochia fimbriata (assembly GCA_019845555.1). Classification (NCBI taxonomy): domain Eukaryota; kingdom Viridiplantae; phylum Streptophyta; class Magnoliopsida; order Piperales; family Aristolochiaceae; genus Aristolochia; species Aristolochia fimbriata. Next base: position 23,803,139 of record CM034078.1, read on the forward strand.
AACTTCATGACGATTGGGAGGCATTGGACGCCCTTGAGATTGCAGCTTCTTTTGGGTTGGTGATAAGTTTTATAACGCGATTATCACTTTCCCATGTAACTATTCAAGAGTAAATTAGGATCCCGCTTTTGCCATCAGCTGGTAAGCATTAGGATCAAACCCTTGACGTGTTCGAGTAGTTGGTATTTTTGGTGGACAGTGGGCTTCTTTTTCTTTCCCTCGGTCATTGAGTTTTGGCAGAGGTATTGTATTAATTCCATTTAAAGTTTTCAGATCGGAAGCTTCCTCTTTCCCTTGACTACAGATGGTGAAGGGAGATTCTCCTTTCTTCCTGCGAGATTGAGGAATGTATCTGAGTTTTGGTTCTTTTGCATCTCTCTACGCCTCTTCTTTTACTAGTACTTGTGGTGTCTTTCCATTCACGTTGATATGCTCATTCTGCCCGACCGTTTTACTCATTGATGGGGTTGATTTAGGCTCCACCTATGAGTAAACTTTAGCGTCCACGAATGAAGTTTCTGCCTTAGTGAACGGACATATGTCAGCGAATAATATTTTTTCTTCTCCATCTCGGTAATATTTGAAACATTGATGGAGGGATAAAGGAACAACTTTTTTGTAGTGTAGCCATGGTCCTCCTAGAAGCAGATAATAAGACGTACGTGTGTCAATTACGTGGAATGTGTCATGAGAAATCATTTTGTCGATTTGGAGTTCTAGTGGAACAATGTCAATTGGACGTTGTCCCTCCTGATTGAAACATTGAATCATCAAGGAGCTAGCGAGGTGGTTGTTGGCTACCATACCAATGTTCTTCATTGTTCTGATTGGCAGAATATTTACTACCGATCCGCTCTCAATGAGTATGTAATTCATCCATCGGTCTTTCATGGATCCAGAAATGAATAGAAGTCGGTTTTACGATTTCTCACCAAGTTGCAAGTCCGTTTCTTTGAAAAAAATGGTAGTTGAATACACCTCCTTGATTGGTGATGGGCTCGAAGATCGTACTTAGGTGATTGCTTGACCTTAGGCTCGTCAAGCCTCTGCATTTTTAGCTGCTCGACTTCGGCTTTCATATCTTCTGAGGCAGATAGAAACTTGATGATTGCATTTCTAGACCTGATGGGTAGATCTAGATCGTCTTGTAGGGCGTTAGTAATTAACACATCTTGTAAGCACGTGTGGATATAGTCGACATATCCCATCGGTGCCTTGCCCTTGTCTTTTTACTCAACCGTCTGGGGCGACCAAGTAGCTACCAATGCTGGAGTTGGAGCCAAAAAGGCCACAGGAAAAGAGGTCTGCCAATGTAATTGGCTTTGGATTTTTCTAATAGATTTCTTCTCCGAGAGTTTTGGTACGTGCGGCCTTGCGGCTGTGCCTCTTTTTCTCCTTCATTGAGACTTTCTTATTTTTTTGTTCTTCTTTCTATTCTGGATGCCCCTTGATGAAGATCTTGACAGGGATTTCTTTAAGTGGCTTTTTCATGTCGGTGACCACTATCCACCCTTCTTCATCCCCTGCAGCTAGCGGCGGCCTGAGCCCTGTGGCGCGCGGAATGAAGCCTTTTTGTGCATCCGCAGATTCATTCTAGCTCATGGGCTTGGATCCGATTGGACGAAGATGGTGTTGGAAGCCGCAACATTGTCGTTGGTTTTCAGGATGATGCGACCTTGCGTCACCAGTTCCAATATTTTGTCTTTTAAGACAAAATATTTTTCGATGTGATGGTCTACCAAGCGATGGTACTTTCTGTAATTGGGATCTGAACTTTTCCCAACATCTTGTGACCTTTTGGCCTCAGGAAGTTGTAACATATTTTACTCCAGGAGTTGTTTGAGCATACCTGGAACGTCGGAGCCCTGGAAAGGGTAGGTCTTGGTTTGCCTATCCTTCAAACTAAACTTTTGGTGAGGTATGCTGCCATTATTTCTACTATTGTTCGGCTTCCAGCCGTTACCAATATTTTGACTTTGGCCTGCGGTGACATTCTGCAGCTCAACAATGTTGGTGGCGAGAGCATCTTTAGCAGGAGCTTCGTATTCCTTCTTTGCAACCTTTGCCTTTTTGTGAGTTTTGGAGATAGGAGTCTTGCCTTCTCCTTTCTCCTGAATTAGGATCTCTATATTATGAGCCTTTGTTGCTAGCTCTACCAAATCCCATGGTTTCTACATTGCAAGAACTACACCTGCGACATTTTCATGGTGCGAATACACATGTTGATAGTCATCTTAGTGGGAAAGGAGGTGTTCTCCTTGTAATTTAGACTCAAGTTCCTCCAGCGATTGATGTACTCAATCACCTTTTCGCCTTGGTGTTGCTTTGGATTTATTAGCTCCACCAAGATTATCATGTGCATCGTACTGTAGAAGCAACTGAGGAACTTGCCTTCAAATTGTTCCTAGCCATCGATTGATTCAGCCAGGAGTTCAATGAACCAATCGAAAGCATTTTCCTTGAGGGACTGCCTGAAGTGCTTCATGAGGAGATCATCATCGGTTCCTGCATTATTGCAGGTCTCAATGAAATCTGTGATGTGCTACTTTTGGTTACTGTCACTGCTGAATTGCTAGAACTTAGGCAGGTGATAGGAGGTTGGCATTTGGAGTTCCTAGATCTATCGGGTGTAAGGCTGGTGTAGGCCTGAGAACGAACTCCCTCCGTCTGTACCTTTTGCTCCATGGCGTTGGAGATTATTTCTTGTAGGGTGTGAACTACAGCACCCCACGCTCCACAAGTTGTGGTTCCCAGACCACCGGTTGGACTTCTGGTGCCGAGGATGGGCGGATAATAGGTGAAGGGGGGACAAAGATCGGGTTAGCAGTTGTTCTCAGAACGACTTGATTATCGTTATTCGCTTTGTGGGAGGGAGCTCCAAGGCAATCTGCAATTTGCTCGAACTTCTGCAAAAATGTGGTGATTTGAAGATCTCTTTGCAATTCTCTTTCTCTGAACTGCTCATCTCTCTCCTTCAAGTCAACTTGGATTTCTGCCAACTGCTCCTCGACAGTTCTGGCTTGTGTCATCATGGCTGCAACCCTGATGACAGGTGAGGTGGGGGGAGAGGAAGTTTGAGCATGAGATGTAGTGATTTTCCCAGGTGATGCCCTAGGGAATGCCTCCAGTCGAACAGGCGAAGGGGTGATGTGCCTCCCTTCGAAGTGAGAGATCAGTGCAGTGACCCGACTTGAAGTTTGAGATCCCCTCACTGAACTAGTGGTCGGGCATATCGTCGGGCTCCACGGTGGTGGAGAAGCCAGAACGGCAGAATAGCTCCTCGCGGGATGAACCCTTGTTGGAGAAGCCACCGGACGGATCGGTACTTGTCATGCCTGAGAAATACACTTAACTTATCCAGCACACTGTGCTGGTAGAGACCTAGCAATGGATTTGGTAGTTGGACTAGACCGAATGATCACTGGAGCTTGTGGAGGGCAGATCGCCCTAGCTTGGCCTGTGGTGGCAGCTGTGGGAGTGTGGGGTCGACGAGGGAAGGCGACCAAGGGATCAACCATACTAGGTGTCGGTGAAGAACTGGAGCCTATAACGGGGGTCTTAGTAACGGGTTTGTTGTTGTTATTGGAGCTTGTTGTTTGGTGTCTAGCAAGTGCACTAGGTTAGCAAGTAATATAGACTAGAGAGTCCAGATATCGATCCCACAGAGACCTTGATAAGAACTCAGTTTAAGCAAAGATTTCTCTACTGATTGAGGAAAAGAATTTTTTAGTTTTTCAAAATTATAAAAGAAAACAGAATTAAACTACTAGAAAACCTTATAGAGATGAGATGTTGGGGAAAAGTGTCAATCCCTCCTAGTTGCTAACTGATGGGTCAAAATTGACTCTAGTAAGAGTACTAGATCCTTCAAATAATATAGAACATGTGAATCCAGATATCGTCCCAAGAGACCAATTTTGGATGAAAAAAGTTTAGAAATCTTTGTTAAGGTTTGAGAAATAGATGATGAGGATTTGTAAAAGAATCTAAAAATTTACAAAAAGGAATAACTTGAATGAGATCAAGAGAAAACACATTAGGAAATCTAGTCTCTTAGCAAATTGTAATACAAACCAAGAATTAAGAAAACCAAAATGGATTTGGCAAGCTTATAATTGTGTCAACCTTATTTCAGGAAATGACCCTTCAAAATGATTCAAAAACACTTTTTCAGAAAGTTATCAAACCAATTTGAATATGTTCAAGCTAAGCAAAAGTCCTTTTTTCTCAAAAAAAGACTTCAGCCATAAATTGTATTTTTGCCTCCTATTCGGAAAAAACCTTCTTCCTTCCTTCAGTTTCTGAAATGCTTTGCTTCTCTTCTCCTTGATGTCCTATTGCATGGAATTATGCTCCTTTATATAGGTTTTGAGTCCAGCTTTGCTTCTATTCAAATCCATAAATTTCTCTTCTTCCTCCAAAATTGGATCTATTAGTTTTCTTTCCAAAAATCTTTCAAAACCCAATCAAATCTCCTTAAGTTGCCTTGGTCATAGCTGAAAGTGTTTTATTGACTTCCCTTGAAATTTAAATAAGAAAAATTCGGCTTTTTATTGAGCCAATATGCCAAATCTCCTTTTATGTTGAAAACCTGCATAAAAAGTTAATAAAGATTAGCTTTGAACTAACAAACATGAATTTAATATAAATAGATGTAAAACTTACCTAACATGACTAATTGTTAATGCCAAGACATCACGAGTTGACTATAGTTGACTATTCTTTGGACAAAATAAAGCATTGGAGACTACGACGTGAAGTATATACAATATATACATGAGGGGAATAATTGGAGACCAAGACATGAGGTGTATATAGTATACACATGTGCATGTAAAGAGACTGATTGAGAATGACACGTTTTGGTAGTCAAATCAATCAGAAGAAGAGATTGCCATCTGTTTGGATAAGGTGATCTGTTTATAGAAGGTCAAATTGAAAATATTAAGAAGTGGGTCACAAAAGGAAGAAAGGCTGAGAAGATTATGGAAGTCTGATTAAATTAAGGGAGACTGAATATATATGGAGAAGAGGATTATGAGGGGAAGGAAGACTGAGAAAATCATGGACAGTCAATTAAGCCATGACTAGAAGACATGCCATAAATGGATACGTACGAGTATGGATAGGCATGAAGGGCTGAACACAAAACAGAACTTCTGAGAGATCTATTCCGAGTATTCAAGAGAAGTTTGTGTATTCTAAGCGTATTGGTTCTTCATCAATAAGCTTTCTGAGAAGCAGTCGAAGAGATGAAGACGGAGTTCCACCCGCAGTTAGAACACCCTTGCTGAAGTCTGTGCTGGAGACAGACTGAGCCTTCCACGCTGGAGAGCTCGAACTGAAGGGGAGCCTCAGAGGGATAGTAACGTGACCACTTACACTGAGCTCGAACTGAAGGGGAGCCTCAAGTGTTTAAGGCAATCCACGATTCTGGTGAGAAGGTGAACCAAAAATGTATTGTCTTTGTGAAAGACTTGTAACTAGTTATCACTAGTGGATTGTTACTATCGCGGGCAAGAATGCCCCGCAGATTAGGAACAGTTGTTCCGAACTGCGATTCTGAACTGCGATAACAACTTGCTTGTGTTTGCGTTGGTTTTTGTTTCTCGAGGTGTTTGACGCAAAGTTTCATACAGAGTTCTAACACTCGTTAATTTATACTAACCAACATCTTCAGAACGCTTTTTCAATTGGTATCAGAGCAGGCACCTGACAGATTACGTGGTGAGATTCAAAAGTTCTGGTGAGAAAGGCAAACACAATCAAAGATGGAGGTTCTTCAACTCGTCCACATCTTCTGGAAGGAACAAATTACCCATACTGGAAGGCCAAAATTACTGCTTTTATCATAAGTATAGACGAAGACGCTTGGCTCACTGTACTTGAAAGATGGTCCCATCCCACTGTTGTTCTTGAAGGAAAGACGTTGGATAAGCCACAAAAGAATTGGACAGACGTAGAAAAGAAAAGCAGCAATCTGAATTCGAAAGCGCTCAATGCCATATTCTGTGGTGTTAGCCTGGAGGAATTCAGCAGGATGTCAGCTATTACATCTGCAAAAGAGGAATGGGAATCACTCAAGATCCATTATGAAGGAACTATTTCGGTAAGAATCGCTAAACTCCAACAACTTATGACAAAGTTCGAATTGATTAAAATGAAAGAAGATGAAACCATCTTGGAGTATGATGGGAAAATCAGAAGATTGGCAAATGAAGCAAGATTACTTGGAGATCCCTTTCCAGAAAACAGACTGGTAAGGAAGGTTTTGAGGTCTTTAAATACAAAGTTCTCTATGAAAGACATTGTTATTGCTGAAGCTAACAATATTGATAAAATGACTTTGAACGAAGTGATTGGTTCATTGTGTACCTTTGAGACAGAGATGGAAGCTAAGGAGAATACATCTCCAATGGATGACCAGAATATTGCATTCACTGGTGAAACCAGAAAACCAGGTCAGTCATCAAATGAATTACTGGAAGAAAGAATTGCTAATCTTAGTAGAGGTTTCAATAAGTTGTACAGGAAATTCTCTAAAAGTGGAAATCCTTCCAAGTATGGTGAAAAGAAAGCTGAAAAGTTCACTACAGAATAAAAGAGGATACAGTGTCATGGGTGTGATGGTTATGGTCATATTCAAGCCGAGTGCCCCACAATACAGAAGAAAAATAAGGCTCATAATGTGACCTGGAGTGATTCAGAAGAAAATTATATTGTGTTCTTTGCTGGAGTTCAAGAGGGTGTTCCACCACCTGAGATACCCGAAGATGACTTCACTCTTCTGAAAGGTATAAAAGACAAACTGAATCATCTTTCTAATATGAATCGAGCGCTAATTGTTAAACTTAATGAGTCAGAAGCTTCTCAAAAGTTTCTTCAGTTAGATGTGATAAAAAGAGAAGAATCTTTAAAGCTGCAAGAAAAGCAGATTGAAGAATTGCAGAAGGAGCTATTCTCGACTAAACAAATTTGAAGAAGTTGGAGAAAGGAAAGGGCAAGTTGGATGAGATTTTAAACAGTGGCCAGACTAGTAATGACAGGAGTGGACTTGGCTATACCGGAAGCACTTCCAAACGGCAAATAGTGTTTGTTAAAGAAGGATCCTCCAAACGGCAAACAATGGTTGTTAAAGAAGGATCCTCCAAACGGCAAATAGGGGTTGTTAAAGAAGGACCTCAAATGAACAGAACTCATAAAAAGTTCAAAAGGAGTGGATACTATTACTGCCAGGATCTGAGACATATACAGTCACAGTGTTACAAATTGTTCAGAGATCTGAAGTATAGCAACAAAAGGTTTCGGAGGAATCATCTGAAACATAAGTTCACTTGGGTTCGAAAGAAGGTATCATGTAATCATGTTTTAAAAATAGTTACTAACTCTGTGTGGTATTTTGACAATGGATGTTCGAGACATATGACTGGCAATCAGTTCTGCTGAGCAACATAAGCTACACTGAATCTGGGCAGGTTACTTTTGGTGATGGAGGTAAAGGTACAATCACTGGAAAAGGCACTTTAAATATTGATGGACTGCCTAGATTACATAATGTATTACTTGTTTAGGGACTGAAAGCAAATCTGATTAGTATTAGCCAATTGTGTGATGAGAATCTACAAGTTCACTTTACTAGTGAAAAGTGTTTAGTGGCTGATCATGAAAGTGATTTGGTGATGGAAGGAGTTCGAACAGGTGATAACTATTACAAGTTAACTAAAAAATTACAATGTTATACTGCTTCTTTTGATAGTGCAGATATCTGGCATCGAAAATTGGGACATGTACGTTTCAGACACATTCAGAAGCTGATCAAACATGCAACAGTGAAGGGACTTCCAGAGATAAAAAATATTCGAGATAAGCTTTGTGGTGACTGTCAACGTGGCAAGCAACATAAGACAAAACACAAGAGTACCACTCAAATCAATACAACCAGACCTTTGGAACTTCTCCATGTTGACTTAATGGGACCAGTTCGTACTCCAAGTCACAAAGGGAAGAGGTATATCTTTGTTTGTATGGATGATTTCTCACGATTTGTTTGGGTGGATTTCCTTAGGGAAAAATCAGATACTTTTGAGTCTTTTCAAAGACTTTGTTCAAAAGTAATGGTGGAGAAAGGAACAGCAATTCAGAAGATAATAAGGGTCAGAAGTGATCATGGGAAAGAGTTCGAAAACAAAGATTTTGCTGACTACTGTGACAAGGAACGCATTCATCATGAGTTTTCTGCTCCAAAAATACCACAACAGAATGGAGTGGTAGAAAGGAAAAATAGAACCTTGCAAGAGATGGCTCGAGTTATGCTGCTTTCGAAAGGACTTCCTGAAAAGCTCTGGGCTGAAGCCATAAACACTGCTTGTTATATAACAAACAGAGTCTTCTTTCGTCCTTTCACTCACCAGACTCCATATGAGTTGTACAAAGAAAAAAAACCTACGGTAAGTCATTTCCATAACTTTGGAAGTAAATGTTACATTCTGTGTGACAGAGAAGTGCTTGGTAAGTTTGCTGCTCGAAGTGATGAGGGTATTTTTTTGGGATATTCCACAAATAGTAGAGCTTATCGAGTATACAATAAAAGAACTCGAGTTATTATGGAATCCATTAATGTAACAGTGTTTGATGATGATAGTCAGTCTCAGAGAACAGATGAGGATTTAGTGACTCCGTGGTCCCAGACACAGAATGAAAACATACCAGAAGTCAAAAACGTTTCAAAAGGAGTTCCAGAACCGCATAATGATGATCCTTTTGTTAAATCTTCTGAGACAAATGTTGACACACCAATACAGGACCAATCTGGTGTTACCAAAGGACCTCCTTCTAGAATCCAGAAGAATCATCCAACAACAGCAATTATTGGTGAACTCCATGAAGGTGTGAAAACAAGAGGGATCGACATTAATTATCGTGATATGGTTCGTTTTGTGTGCTATACTTTATGACAGGAACCAAAGAAGGTTCAAGAAGCTCTCAACGATGAATATTGGGTTCTGGCAATGCAGGAAGAACTCCACCAATTTGAACGAAACAAGGTTTGGAGGTTAGTACCATGTCCTGTTCATAGCAATATTATTGGTACTAAATGGATCTTCAAAAATAAAACAAATGCAGCTGGAACGATTATCAGAAACAAAGCCAGATTGGTTGCCCAAGGATATACTCAAGTAGAAGGTGTAGATTTTGAAGAAACCTTCGCACCAGTAGCTCGATTAGAAGCTATAAGATTGATGATCTTTGTCGCTTGCAAATTAAAGATAAAACTCTATCAGATGGACATCAAAAGTGACTTTCTGAATGGATACATTTTAGAAGAAGTATTTGTGGAGCAACCCAAGGGGTTTATAGATCGCCACAACCCTGACCATGTCTACAAACTTTCCAAGGCACTGTACGGATTAAAGCAAGCACCACGTGCGTGGTATGATCGTTTGACCTCTTTTCTCATTGGTCAGGGATATCGTCGAGGTAATGTGGATCAAACTTTGTTTATCAAAAGAATTGATGGGGATATGTTGATGACACAGATTTATGTAGATGATATGATTTTTGGTGCAACAAACAGAACATTGCTCACTGAATTTGTTCAGGCTATGAAACAGGAGTTTGAGATGAGCATGGTTGGAGAATTGTCAATTTTTCTTGGGTTTCAAATCAACCAACATGATCATGGTATCTTCCTGAGTCAAGAGAAATATGCAATAGAGATGGTCCAAATTTTTGAAATGGAACACACTAAGCCAAAAGCCACTCCAATGGGTACAAATGAAAAACTACATAGAGATTCTGAAGGAGTTGGAGCAGATCAGCATCTATACAGAAGTATTATTGGGAGCCTCTTATACCTTACAGCAAGTCGTCCTGATCTATGCTTCAGTGTTGGGGTGTGTGCAAGAAGTCAGGCAAATCCGAAAGAGTCACACCTCCAGGCAGTAAAAAAAATATTGAGGTATGTACATGGGACTACAAAACTTGGTATATTCTACTCAAATTCTTCAACTGTAGCACTTGCACGATATAGTGACGCTGATTGGGCTGGGAATTCTGATGATAAAAAAAGTACCACTGGTGGTTGTTTCTATCTTGGAATAAATCTTGTGGCATGGTACAGTACAAAGCAGAACTCAATATCCCTATCTACTGCTGAAGCTGAATACATTGCAGCTGGGAGTTGTTGTACTCAATTACTATGGATGAAGCAAATGTTGGCAGATTATGGTTTTGAGCAAGATATTTTCACAGTGTTTTGTGATAACACGAGTGCAATAGACATCTGTAAAAACCCAGTACAACATTCGCGCACAAAGCATATTGATATTCGGTACCACTTTATCAGAGAGCTGGTGACAAAAAAATAATCAATCTGGAGTACATATCCACAGCAAATCAGTTGGCCGATATTTTCACCAAGAATCTTGACCGAACAAGGTTTGAGTTCCTCCGAGGAGCTCTTGGGATGTGTTAGTTGTAAATCTCAAACACAAGGGGATAATGAGAAAAAAAAAAAAAAAAAAAAAAAAAAAATGGGGGAAGTTTATATGTCATAGTTTGTTTCAGTTTTGCTAGGTGTTCAAGAGGGAGCTACTATTGGCGAAAGTTCACCTTGATGAGACCTCTATGGCTGAACAACCTACGGTTGTTGGGCATCACACTGAATCAGCACTTGTTGATCTGATGGACTCCTCACCATCCTCGTCGGGAAATAAGACGGGAGCAGCGATGATTGTTGAAAGAGTCGTCTCCTTTTTCTTCACGAAACCTTCCACACCGGAAGTAGTTGAAGCAGCATTCGAAGATCAGCCAAAAGAAGCAGCTTCCGCTCGTGCATCCTCGTCTCTGCCTCTGCTCTTTGTTCGTGATGATTCTCAGACAGAAGAAGTTTCGCCCATTCCTATCAAAGCATCATCACAGGTTGCCACAAGTAGTTCTCTCACTGTTGAGGAATCCTCAGCCACATCTTCTTCATCTATGCGAGACTCATTTACCATGAAAGATGCATTGCAATACATTGTCCAGAAGTCATCCCAACAGTCTCATATATTGCCTGAAGAGGGGTTGAAAATCACTGGGCCCGAAGAAAATGATAGCTCTAGTGCTCACACGCCAGTATCATCTTCTTCTGGCTCTGAAGAGGTATGGCTTCGGGGTCATACTCATGAGTTTTCACCTGCAATTTTGGCTATGTTTGTTGGTGTCCCTTCCGTAGATAAGATACCTGTTGATGCTAGTCTAGCTGAAACAATTTCTGAACTTACTGGAGGATATAAGTAACAGTGTGCTAGCATGATGTTTCCAAGCTCCATAAATACTATTCTGGTTTCTCAAAAGGAGTTCGAATTGCCTCCTGGTCCACTGTGTTTTAAGTCTGTTCATCTGACAATCAGTACTCGGAAGGCTTCCATACAGGTTGGTCAATGTGAAGAAGACACAGACACTCTGGATATTACTCTGCCGCCCTTTTCTGAAGCATATTACATGCGACAACAACAGTATTATCAGAAACGCATGCATGTCCTTGATACTGAAATACCGATGCTCCAGAAGTTTCTTGCCATTCATCAGCCTGAACGTCGTCAACTCCAAGCTCTTGTTGCTGATGAGCTAGAGCCCTCTGCCGAGTCTGATGATGATGCCTCAGATGATACAGCTAAATAGGATGGTTGGGTTGGTTCCTCTTTGACTTCCCTTGTCAAAATAGGGGGAGAAAATATGTTGATGATCTTTTTGATGTTTTTTTTATTATGATCTTTTGTGATGTGTTGTTCTTGTGGTTTGGTTACATGATTGCCTCCAAAAAGAGTTTCTGAACAGAAATGCAAAAGTCCATGCTTCAAGGGTGCTTCAAGAGTTTTTTGTCAAAGAAAGTCAAAGGGGGAGATTGTTAATGCCAAGACATCACGAGTTGACTATAGTTGACTATTCTTTGGACAAAATACAGCATTGGAGACTACGACGTGAAGTATATACAATATATACATGAGGAGAATAATTGGAGACCAAAACGTGAGGTGTATATAGTATACACATGTGCATGTAAAGAGACTGATTGAGGATGACACGTTTTGGTAGTCAAATCAATCAGAAGAAGAGATTGCCATCTGTTTGGATAAGGTGATTTGTTTATAGAAGGTCAAATTGAAAATATTAAGAAACGGGTCACAAAAGGAAGAAAGGCTGAGAAGATTATGGAAGTCTGATTAAATTAAGGCAGACTGAATATATATGGAGAAGAGGGTTATGAGAGGAAGGAAGACTGAGAAAATCATGGACAGTCAATTAAACCATGATTAGAAGACATGCCATAAATGTATACGTACGAGTATGAATAGGCATGAAGGGCTGAACACAAAACAGAACTTCTGAGAGATCTATTCCGAGTATTCAAGAGAAGTTCGTGTATTTTGAGCGTATTGGCTCTTCATCAATAAGCTTTCTGTGAAGCGGTCGAAGAGATGAAGACGGACTTTCACCTGCATTTAGAACACCCTTGCTGAAGTCTGTGCTGGAGACAAACTAAGCCTTCCACGCTGGAGAGCTCGAACTGAGGGGGAGCCTCAGTGGGATAGTAACGTGACCACTTACACTGAGTGGGTCAGGTGTAGAAGGTAATCCACGATTCTGTTGAGAAGGTGAACCAAAACTGTATTGTCTTTGTGAATGACTTGTAACCAGTTATCACTAGTGGATTGTTACTGTCCCTGGCATGAATGCCCCGCAGATTAGGAACAGTTGTTCTGAACTACGATAACAACTTGCTTGTGTTTGCGTTGGTTTTTGTTTCTCGAGGTGTTTGACGCTAAGTTCCATACGGAGTTCTAACACTAGTTAATTTATACTAACCAACATCATCAGAACGCTTTTTCACTAATTATAACACATAATAGTCCTAAATTCATATGTAATATTAAACCCTATCAACTACCCCAAACTTAGAGTTTTGCTCGTCCTCGAACAAACAACAAAGATTACTACAACGACTTAGAAATTTAACTCAGGTATGAAGGAATAGAAAAAATTCAGTGAGCTATATTCCAACACATCAATAAAGAATAAATAAATCCAAAAACCTTTGTCACCCCATTGTCAAGCCACCAAGAATAGCACAACCAGACTACCTCTTGCCAACAAGCCCCATACCAGTGCATTCAGCAATCTAATCTTAAAGTCCATATGCCACCACCTCGATCCACTCTACACTATCATGAAGTAAATCAAAAATTTTGATCAATAGGTATTCCAGGCTTTAATGGGGCATGTGAAATGGTGTAGGTTAAATTATGAAAGGATTTTCCTTGGCTAATTCTCCTCCTCATATCCTAGTTATCTTTCCTTGAGCCATGAATTTTCATTTGAAACTTTGTGAGTACTTCTCCATGCCACCAAACTTCTTACTCACTTTTTTTTTCTAGCTAAGTAGAGAATTCAGCTTATCTTGCCTTTTGACACGAGTCCCTATGCTTACTGAGGCACGAGCCCCGGTTACTCAGCAAGATGGCCTTCATCGAACTCAGCTTATTTTCCATTATTTTTTTCCTTTTTTTTTTTTCTTTCCATCTTGTTCTCCTCACAAAATCAGCATGCTCAATTCAGATATCAATTCAATAATTTGGAGTAGGTCAGTAAGAAACAAGGCATTCCAAAGTAAGGCCAGGGTTTCATGAATTTCATAGGATAAGAACAAAGGTGGGGTTCTTGTAGGCCCAAAGGGGTTTCTAAAGGAGATGCATCTTGTGCATTAATATAGGTGGCTTTCAAAGGCTCAATCTCATTTAGAAACAAGTGCCTAAATCACTTCAAAAGTTTTTGAAAACCCTTCTCAGATTCGCCTCAAGCTTCACTTGGTATGGTTCTGGATTAAAAGGTAAACATGCTGAAATGCACTCAACTTGACAAACCGCAAACCAAAGGGAGTATTTCTCATGGTCTTCAAAGTACCTGAACTAGGGGTTTATAAGGCTTAAGATGAAATCTCCTCTTATAAATCAGTATTTTCAGATAGCCACTGAATCTCCAAATCCCTTGTACTGAATCAAAAACCAAGCATTGCATATTTAATCAATTAACCATGAAATTATCATGGATACAAGTATTTATGCCAAGAGTCAAATCCCACCCGAGACATGAAGAAACACATTGTCCTCAATGGAACATAATTTAAAGATAGGAAAAGAAAAACTCCCTGATTCACTTGTATTCCACCGTCGAATATGATGAACTTGAAAGCTGGTGTGCATGACACTAAAACACTTGGTTAAGGAGCATAGTGACTTGTAATTTATTGAGTACTTCAGAACATTTGTAAAAATAACCATTTGCCAAGAACAACATTGATGGGAGAAAGGAATGAAATTAAATGATTGCATGAATAAAAAGATCATGGAGAAATAAAGAGCATATAAGAAAGCAAATGCCATGTTCTATAAAAACTAAAAACAGGAAACAACTTTATTTTGAAATTTATTATGGACCCACATCCTAAGCTACATCTTTCCTCAATCAACAAACCTGATACTGCTTGTTTCAGGGTTAAATCTCCCCTCTTGATATGGCTTAAGTCGATGTCCATTGACTTTGAACTTTTCTCCACTACTCAAGTGTTGGATTTCAAAAGTGCCAAACTCTATTTTTGAAACTATCTCATATGGACCTTGCCACCTTGATTTGAGTTTTCCAAGAAATAACCTTAGGCGACTATTGTAGAGGAGCACTTTTTGTCCAGGTTTAAAATTTTTCAAAGTAATGTTTCGATCATGCCATTCTTTGGTTTTCTTCTTGTAGAGGGTGGCATTTTGATAAGCCCACTGCCTAAACTCCTCAAGTTCATTTACCTGCAACATACGAGTCTTGCCAGCATTTGTTATATCAAAATTTAAAAATTTAGTAGCCCAATATGCTTGATGCTCAAGTTCTACCGGTAAGTGACAAGCTTTGCCAAAAACCAACCTAAATGGTGACATTCCAATAGGTGTTTTAAATGCAGTCCTATATGCCCATAAAGCATCTTCCAACTTTATTGCCCAATCTTTTCTAGAAGTACCAAAAGTTTTTTCTAGAATTATTTTCAACTCTCTATTAGAGACTTCCACTTGGCCACTTGTTTGTGCATGATAAGGAGTAGCTATCTTGTGCCTTACCCCATATTTCTTCAACAAAGTTGTGAATTGATGGTTGCAAAAGTGTTTCCCACCATCACGTATAATAGCTCTAGGAGTCCCATACCTTGTAAAGATATTTTTTCTTAGGAATTGAAGGACAACTTTGGCATCATTTGTTCTTGTGGGAATAGCCTCTACCCATTTAGACACATAGTCTACGGCTACTAATATGTATTCATTCCCATATGAAGAAGGGAATGGACCCATGAAGTCAATACCCCAGATGTCAAAAATTTCACAAACTATATTAGTTAGGGGCATCTCATCTCTCTTGGAGATGTTACCAACACATTGACATTTATCGCAAGTGGAGACATAGTGCCTCACATCTTGAAATAAGGTAGGCCAGAAAAAACCTGATTAAAGGACCTTGGATGCTGTCCTATTTGCACTGAAGTGTCCCCTTGCCTCTCTATCATGGCAATGACTCAAGATGGCAGCGAATTCAGAATTCGGCACACATCTTCTTATCACTTGGTCAGGACAGAGTTTCTAGAGGAAAAGACCTTCCCAGAAGTAGTATTTGGCATCAACAAGGAACTTCTTCTTTTGATTGTAAGATGTTGGGTGTCTAGCAAGTGCACTAGGTCAGCAAGTAATATAGACTTTGTGAGTCCAGATATCTATCCCACGGAGACCTTGATGAGAATTCAGTTTAAGTAAAGATTTTTCTATTGATTGAGGGAAAAGAAGTTTTTGGTTTTGGTTTTAAAAACTGAAAAGAAAACAGAATTAAACTTCTGGAAAAACTAATAGAGATGAGATGTTGGGGAAGAATATCAATCCCTCCTAGTGGCTAACATGCAAACTTCTGATTTTATAGCTCAAATACCCTACCTTGACTTAGCTTTTGAAAACCTGGTTTTCCATATACACGAAATAACTTTCACTTATTCTTTGAACTCCTTCTCAACCGGAAAATTCAAATCCTAAGTGCATAAATATAAAATCTTGAAGATTTACTCTCTCTTATTCAGAACAAGAGTTATAAAAGTCACATCACTTTTCAACTAGTCGCCTTCAAAACCGGAACAATCTAGTTTAAAAGCGAGTTATTTTAGAAAATAAAGAATCATATAACTAACCCAAATCTTTACTGAAATTTAACTTCTCAATCCGTACCTCATTAAACTTCATATATCAATCTAAATTAGCAATAAGCAATGAATACCGATTCTAAACCAAAAGCAGAGTACGTTATTGCTATAGGGTTAAGAACTTAAACAGGTAACAACTAGGAGTTCATGACTTCCCCAACAAAGAGAGACTACTCCATGATAATAGAATAAACACACAGTAATAAGGATTCAATTACAGCCATAGACATAAAATAAACTAAGTTCAGAAACCCCCTTGAAGGACTGCCTTTGGCTTCTCTTGCACCTTGACTGAAATCTCCACCTTGTCTCTCTAAAGTGCCAAGAGGTCGTGTAAGACTCCCTCTGGACTTTTCTCTTCTTTCTAACCTAACTACAAAACAAGAAAAAAAAACTAATAACTGGATTTAAACTACAAAAACTCCCTCCTTGTGCTTTGCCTCAAACCTCCTTTTATAGCTGAAGCTCTGTCCAGAACTTGTAATTTTAGCCTCTGTCCAGGGGTATGAATTGTGACTTACCAACCTCATAATTTGCTAAACTTACATCAGAACCTTCCTTACATAGTCCTTGACTTGTGTACGAAATTTGAAGTCATTCTGAGTTGGGAAACTTGAGATATCACCTTGAGAAGTTGAACTGCTTCTGCTGCCAATTACAACACTGGGTCCACCACTTTGAAATTATAAAACTCCACAAAACCGAGTTGGATTGGCTGATTTTCCATGTCATGATTCTCAATCCTCTCAGGAAGCTGTGGTCCAAATTTGGATCCAATTGGAAGTTGGGATCTCCAGATATGGCCTCTTCAATCTCGGACTTGTACTTTCCTTTTATGGCAGCAGTTTTCTTCTTTGTCTTGGACTTCTCTTCTTGACCATTCAATGCACTTAGACTCTGGAAATATATCATAAAATCTTCATGGATACCTTCCATAACCAATTAGGACTTCTTCTTCCAAGTCTGGGCTTGATTGGTAGTCAGAATCCCGAGATTTGCGCAAGTCACGAAACTGAGTCAACGGCGCGGTCGCGCCACTGGAGCAGAAATTTTGTCTAAGTCTGGAGCACGGCCTTCGGGTCCAATATGAGGAAAGATTCTTCATGGCGCGGTCGCGCCACTTTATGCTGTATAACTGGCACGGTCGCGGTCGCACCACTCCTTAGACTCTTTGCCGACTTCCCGAAATTAAACTTGAACTCCATGTATGGAAACAGTGCAGCACGGCAGCGCCACTGGAGGCGCCATCTTCCTGGCGCGGTTAGCGACGTATGAGGGCACGGTCGCGCCATTTCACATTCACGAAGTGTCCTCTTTTCAGCTCTACTAGCCGTTGGAAATTTTCAGGATTTCTTTGAATTTTTTAACATATTCCCAGGGCGGCCGCACCAGAATCGGCGCGGTCACGCCATTCTCTTATTTGCTTGATTTTGCTCCTTTTTCCTTCATTTTTCCTCAGAATTTAGATTTTCTTCTTTTACAAGGTACCTGAGACACAAAACATGTATTTGAGTTATATTTGTCACTTTCATGCTCATAATCAAATCAAATTAGGAATTGATGCTCATTAAATCATGCATAAATAAGTGTCTTTTGGACACTTATCATAAGACAAGTCTTTAGGGATCCATCTGCCTGCAAGAAAGTTAGCTACGTCAGCAAACCAAGGAAGTGGGGAGGTACAACAATCAATAACACAAATGTTTTCTTCAGGATAGAGGTCAAAAATTTCTCTTTGTGCAATGGATTGATGTTCTAGTCTTGACAAGTGGTCCGCCACTAGATTTTCAGCTCCCTTTTTATCTCTAATCTCTATGTCAAATTCCTGAAGTAGTAGAACCCATCGAATGAGCCTTGGCTTGGAGTCTTTTTTTGCAAAAAGATGCCTCAAGGCTGCACGATCAGTGAAGACTATGACTTTTGATCCTATCAAGTATGATCTGAACTTTTTAAACGCAAAGACGACGGCCAACAATTCCATCTCTGTAGTAGTGTAATTTAGTTGTGGTCCAGTGAGAGTGTGGCTTGCGTAGTAGATGACTAAAGGTTTTATCTCTCCTCTGCCCAAGGACTGCCCCCACCGCATAGTCGCTTGAATCACACATTATTTCAAAAGGGGAATTCCAATCTAGTCCCACTACCACCGGTGCAGTCGCTAGCTTGTCCTTTAAAAGATGCATACATGCATAATCCAAATTAAATTTAGTATCCTTCATCAGTAAATTAGACAATGGTTTCGTGATGGTGGAAAAATTCTTTATGAAACGTCGATAAAACCCTGCATGTCCCAAGAAGCTACGGATTGAAGTTGGTGGTGGTAATTTCTCAATGACCTCCACTTTAGCTCTGTCAACTTCTAATCCATGTTCAGAAATTTTATGACCGAGAACTATTCCTTCTCTTACCATAAAATGGCATTTCTCCAAATTCAGCACAAGATTTGTGTCTTCACATCTTTGTAAGACTAAAGAAAGATTTTTCAAACACTTTTCAAATGTTAGTCGATAAAGAGTAAAGTCATCCATGAAAATTTTCATAAACGTTTCTATCATATCATGGAATATTGACATCATGCATCGCTGAAACATAGCCGGTGCATTACATAAACCAAAAGGCATTCGTCTACATGCAAAGGTGCCATAGGGGCAGGTGAAAGTAGTTTTTTCTTGGTCTTCTGGGGCAATTGGAATTTAAAAATATCCTGAATAACCATCAAGAAAACAATAAAACTTATTTCCTGCCAGTCTTTCTAACATTTGGTCCATGAATGGTGAAAAAACGTTCTGATGATATTGGTTAGAATAAATTAACGAGTGTTAGAACTCCATGTGAAACTCTACGTCAAACACCTCGAGAAACAAAAATCGACGCAAACACAAGCAAGTTGTTATCGCAGTTCGGAACAATTGTTCCTTATCTACGAGGCATTCTTGCCCGGGATAGTAACAATCCACTAGTGATAACTGGTTACAAGTCTTTCACAAAGACAATACAGTTTTGGTTCACCTTCTCAACAGAATCGTGGATTACCTTCTACACCTGACCCACTCAGTGTAAGTGGTTACGTTACTATCCCACTGAGGCTCCCCCTCAGTTCGAGCTCTCCAACGTGGAAGGCTCAGTCTGTCTCCTGCACAGACTTCGACAATGGTGTTCCAACTGCGGGTGGAACTCCGTCTTCATCTTCTTCGACTGCTTCTCAGAAAGCTAATTGATGAAGAACAACTACGTACAGAACACACGAACTTCTCTTGAATATGCGGAATAACTCTCTCAGAAGTTGTGTCGAATATTAAGGCCTTCATGCCCATATGTACTCGTACGTATCCATTTATGGTAACTCTTCTAATCATGGCTTAATTGACAGTCCTTGATTTCCTCAGTCTTCCTTCCTCTCGTGACAGTCTTCTCCATATATATCCAGTCTCCCTTGATTAATCAGATTGATATGATCTTCTCAATCTTATTTCCTTTTTGTGACCCTCTTCTATATATCTTCAATCACACCTTATGTAAACAGATTGCCATGATCTTCTCTTCCTTCCTTTCGTGACCTACTTCTCTATATATCTTCAATCTCATCTTTATTAAACAGATTGCAATTTCTTCAAGTGTCAACGCAATCATTCTATTTAGACCACTCTTGATTTGTGTACATACCATATATATCTCTCGCCTTGATCTCCTTGATCTTCCATAACTGATTTTGTCACAAGATAGTCAATTCGTAATGTCTGGCACTAACAAATTGCAAGAGGAAATGGTCTTTGCTAGTTGCTGAATTGAGTTTTCTATAATCGATGCATACTCTCCAACTAGTAATTGTTCTAGTGGGGAGTAACTCATTGTTTTCATTCTCAATTACCGTAGCTCCTCCCTTTTTAGGCACTACTTGTACAAGACTTACCCAAGAGCTATCTGAAATTGGATAGATAATACCTTTGTCAAGTAGCTTAATCACCTCCTTCTTCACTGCCTCTTGCATTGCTGGATTCAATCTTCTTTGGGGTTGTACAATTGGTTTGAAAGTATCTTCCATGAGTATCTTATGCATGCACATTGTTGGGCTGATACCTTTGAGATCTGAGATTGACCACCCGATTGCCTTCTTGTGTTGCTTGAGGACTTTCACAAGCATGTCTTCTTCACAATCTGTTAAAGAAGAGGAAATAATAACAGGGTTAGAGTCTTTCTCAAGAAAAATATATTTTAAGGAATCGGGAAGAGGCTTGAGTTCTAGTTTAGGTGTTTCATTTGAAGTCCTATCTTCCTTCAACTCAAGCTCTTTCACCATGTTTAATTTAGAGTTGTTCCCTAGTTCCTCTGTTTCTTCTATATAGAAAGGTTCTTCATTTTGACTGTAACCTTCCAAGCCATTCTCCATTATGACTTCATGCTGATGGATACCTTCACATTCATCAATAATGTCAATTGAATAACACATATCGTCAACAGCAAGAAGAGGTTTTTTCATAGCTTGGTAGATGTCAAAAAATAATTCTTCATCATTCATTCTAAGTATCAATTTTCCATTCTTGACATCAATCAAAGCTCCAGCAGTGGCCAGAAATGGCCTGCCCAAAATTAGAGGCACTTCCCAATCAATTTCCATATCTAAAACTACAAAATCACAAGGGAAAATAAAGTCCCCAATCTTGATTAAGACGTCCTCTATTATTCCTCTAGATCTTTTGGTAGACCTAATTGTAGGAGCATGTTTGTAGCTTTAAGCTCCCCCAAGGTCAATTGCCTGCAAATAGATAAAGGCATTAAATTTATGCTAGCACCTAAAACACATAAAGCCTTATCTACTTTAAAAGCACCAAATTCACAAGGTATAGTAAAGCTCCCTGGATCTTTTAATTTAGTTGGTAGCTCATTTCTCAGAATGGCGTTGCAATTTTCTGTTAGCCTTACTGTTACTTGCTCCTCTAGCTTCCTCTTACCCGAGAGGATATCCTTAAGAAACTTTGCATATTGAGGCATCTGCATTAAAGCCTCTACAAATGGAATGTTAATTTGAATTTTCTTAAAGATTTCTAAGAATTTAAAAAATTTTGCATCTAATTTGTCTTTACAAATTCTATCGGGGTAAGGGAGAGTATTTACATCTAGATTGGTATTTGAACTATAAGAAGTAGATGTACCTTTGTCTCTTCCCTTCTCTGGTTTACTTACCTGTGCCTCGACTTTCTCATCTTCAGCCCTTTCATAATCTGAAATTTCACTTTTCTTGCCTGCCTCCTCCTTTGGATTTTGATCTTCAACTACCTTGGCACTTCTCAAGCTTATTGCTTTGACACGTTCCCTTGGATTTTTCTCTGAAGTACTGGGCAAAGTACCATTTGTCCTTCCAGAAATTGCATTAGCCAATTGGCCGATTTGTGCCTCTAGGTTCTTCATAGAAGCCTCATGATTGTTTAATCTTGCTTCAGTAGTGGTGATGAATTTTTTCATCAGCTCTTCCATGCTAGGGTTTTTATCGTGAGGTTGGGGCTGGGTTTGGAATCCAGGTGGCTGCCTCACTTGGTTGTTGTTGCTCCAAGAAAAATTTGGATGCTTTCTCCACCCAGGGTTGTATGTATTGCTGAATGGATCATTTGGCCTGCAAAAATTTGAAACATAGTTAGCTTGATTATGCATAGTATTTACAGCAAACATATTTCCATTTTGGCATTCCTAATTTGGGTGCCCTTCTCCACAAAAGTCACACAAAGAAGCAACCATTGTTGGTTTATGAATTTGCAAGCTCTCCATTCTTCTTTGTAATGCCTCCACTTGAGATTGTAAGGCTGTTACTTGGTCTACATTGTGGATACCTGCTGCCTTTCTCACCGTTGTTCTTTCTACAGGATATAAATACATGTTTACTGTCATTTCCTCTATTAGATCATATGCTTCCTTTGGTGTTTTTCTATTCATGGTGCCACCAACTGCTGCATCCATTATGCTTCTTGCTTGTTTAGTAACTCCATTTTAGAATGTTTGTACTTGTATCCATAAGGGAAATTGGTGGTGAGGGCATTTTTTTAGCATCTCCTTGAACCTCTCCCAAGCCTCATATAAAGTTTCAGTATCTCCCTGCATAAAAGAAGAGATTTCGTTACGCATTTTAGCCGTTTTAGCCGGAGGAAAATACTTACCCAAAAATTTCTTTTGCATTTCTTCCGAAGATTGGATAGAACCAGATGGTAATGAGGTCAGCCAGCTCTTTGCTCTATCCTTTAAAGTAAAAAGAAAAAGTTTCAACCATATGGCTTCATCCAGTACTCCATCATACTTGAAGGTAGCACACAATTCCAGAAAGTTAGATAAGTGTTGGTGAGGGTATTCATGACTCAAGCCGCCAAATTGGTAGTTGTTTTGTATCATAAGGACAATTTGGGGCTTAATCTCAAAATTATGAGCTTGAATTGGAGGTCTTACAATAGAGGGTGCTGCTCCATTTGGATTTGGCATGACATAATCTTGCATTGTGCGCGCTCGAATAAGATTATTAGCACCAATTTCATTATATTTTCTAACCGTACCTGAGGTGTTGCCCCTTGGATTGATTTCAATATTTTCTCCAGCCGTACCTCAGTTGTTTCCCCTAGGATTGAGCTCATCATGTTCAGATGTCATTTCAGAATTATTGTTCGATCTCCTCCTTTGCTGAAGTATTCGTTCAGGCTCCGGATCAAACTCGATTAAAACTCCCTTTCGAGCTTTGGTCATACACTAAACAAAACTTTTGAAAAAAAACAAAAGACACAAAAAAAAACAAAGTTACTTTACTTACTAAAGTCTCAAATCAGTAGAAAGATTTCCAAATAAATTTTTATGTAAAAATTTGGTCCTCGGCAACGGCGCCAAAAACTTGATAGGTCAAAATTGACACTAGCAAGTGTACTAGATCCTTCAAATAATATAGAACATGTGAGCCCAGATATCGTCCCAAGAGACCAATTTTGGATGAAAAAAGTTTAGAAATCTTTGTTAAGGTTTGCGAAACAGATGATGAGGATTTTTTAAAGATTCTAAAAATTTACAAAAAGGAATAACTTGAATGAGATCAAGAGAAAAGACATTTGGAAATCTAGTCTCTGAGCAAATTGTAATACAAATCAAGAATTTAGAAAACCAAAATGGATTTGGCAAGCTTATAATTGTGTCAACCTTATTTCAGGAAATGACCCTTCGAAATGATTTAAGAACACGTTTTCAGAAAGTTATCAAATCAATTTGAAGATGTTCAAGCTAAACAAAAGCCCTTCTTTCTCAGAAAAAGACTTCAGCCATAAATTGTATTTTTGCCTCCTATTCGAAAAAGCTCTCATTTGATTAACCATTCAGAAGAAAGGTAAATTTGGCAAGAGTTAATATCATCACACTTCTTAACTTCTCTATTCGAATATCACTAAGAAGAGTAAGCCAATTGCATGAACTTATCTTTCAATCTAAACAGAATCCCAATTAATTGCAAAACTTGAATTGTACATCAAAGTGAGTTAAGAGAAATAGATTCTAAATGACAAACTTTGCTTGATGCTTCAACATAGAGAACAATAATGAAAGAATGAAAAGAAGATGATCTTGAACAGAGAAAATCAAAATTAAAATAGAAAACAAGAACAAATCTGGTTTTCTTGAACTCCAAAGGTCGATCCTCTAGGAAACAACTTCTTCCTTCCTTCAGTTTCTGAAATGCTTTTCTTCTCTTCTCCTTGATGTCCTATTGCGTGGAATTATGCTCCTTTATATAGGTTTTGAGTCCAGATTTGCTTCTATTCAGATCCATAAATTTCTCTTCTTCCTCCAAAATTGGATCTATTAGTTTTCTTCCCAAAAATCTCTCAAAACCCAATCAAATCTCCTCCTAAGTTGCCTTGGTCATAGTTGAAAGTGTCTTATTGTCTTCCCTTGAAATTTAAATTAGAAAAATTCGGATATTTATTGAGCCAATATGCCAAATGTCCTTTAATGTTGAAAACCGGCATAAAAAGTTAATAAAGATTAGCTTTGAACTAACAAACATGAATTTATTATAAATAGATGTAAAACTAACCTAACATGACTAATTATAACACATAATAGTCCTAAACTCATAAGTAATATTATACCCTATCACTAAAATGCAAAGTTCTGATTTTGTAGCTCAAATACCCTTACCTTGACTTAGCTTTTGAAAACGTGGTTACCCATTTACAAGAAATAAATTTCACCTATTCCTTGAACTCCATCACAATTCTGAAACATTCAAATCCTAGGTGCATAAATATAAAAGCTTAAAGATTAACTCTCTCTTATTCAGAACAGGAGTTATAGAAGTCACATCACTTTTCAACTAGTCTCCATCACAATCCGGAACGATCTAGTTAGAAAAACAAGTTGTTTTAGAAAATAGGAATCAAATAACTAACTCAACTCTCTACTGACATTTAACTTCTCTATTCGAACCTCATTAAATTCCAGAATTGAATTCAGATCAGAAATAAGAAATGAACTCAGTTTCTAAAACAAAAGCCAGGTATTTTATTGCTATAATTTCATAATTTAAACATGTCACAACTAGGAGTTCATGACTTCCCCAACAAAGAGACACTACTCCATAATAATAGCATAAACACACAGAGGATTCAATTACAGCCATAGACATAAAATAAACCAAGTACAGAAAACCCCCATTGAGGAACTGCCCTTAGCTTCAACTCCTCCTTGACTGAAATCTCTTCCTTCTCTCCAAAGTACCAAGAGGTCGTGTAAGACTTCCTCTGGACTTTCACTCCTCTCCAAACTAACTACAAACAATGAAAAACTAAACTACAACCTATACTAAGAACTGGAACTCGGAACTGGATGAAAACTCGATCTAAAACTCCTCTCCTTGCTCTCTGCCTCAGACCTCTATTTATAGCTGGGCTTTTGTCCAGAACTTGTAATTTTGTCTCTGTCCATGGGTTGAAATCTTGCTTTCCTGACCTCCGAATTTCTTTAAATTACTCACGAACCTTCTTTACGTAGTCCTTGACTTGTGTACGAAATTTTAAGTCATTTTGAGTTGGAAAACTTGAGATATCACATTGAGAAGTTGAACTGCTTCTACTGCCAATTCCTGCACTTGGTCCACCACTTTAAAAGTATAAAACTCTGAGAACCCGACTTGGATTGACCTGAATTTCCGTGATATGATCCTCAATCTCCTCATGAAGCTTCAATCCAATTTTGGGTTCAATTGGGAATAGGGAACTCCAGCTTTGTTTCTCTTAAAACTCGGATTTTCTCTTCTTTTCTGGCAGCAGTTTCCTTCTTTGTGTCGAACTTCTCTTCTTGGTCATTCAATGCACCTTGACTCAAGCCAATTTCCTTAAAATCTTCGTGGATACCTTCCTTAGGCAATTAGGACTTCTTCTCCCAAGCTTGGGCTTGATTGGTGGTCAGAATCCCGAGATTTTTGTAATTCATGTAGCTGAGCCAGTGACGCGGTCGCGCCACATTTTCTTCTGATTTTGGCGCGGGCGCGCCACTGGAGCAGATTTCATCTTAAGTCTGGAAAACGGCTTTCGGGTCCTCCTGAGGAAGGACACTTCATGGCGCGGCAGCGTCAAATGTAGTTGTAGAAGTGGCGCGGCAGCGCCACTCCTTAGTCTTTTCTTTGGTCCCAGAACGACAACTCCTCTTCTATATTTGGCATCTCTTTGGCGCGTCCATGTGGTCACAGAGTGAGGTAGCACCAGTTTCTTGGCATGGTAGCGCCCTTAGAAGGTGCGGTCGCGCCATTCCACATTCCCGAATTGTCTTCTTTGAAGCTTTACTAGCTGTTGGAAATTTCATTCATTAATTTGAATTTTTTACCATTTTTCTGGTGCGGTCGCGCCCGAGTCGGCGCAGTCGTGTCGTTCCCTTTTTTGGCACTTTTTGCTCTTTTCTGCTTCAATTTCTCTCTGAATCCAGATTTTCTTCCTCTACCAGGTACCTAAGACACGATACATCAATTTGAGTCATATATGTCACTTTCATGCTAATAACTAACTCAAAATGGGCTTTTATAATCTTTAATCCATGCATAAATAAGTGTCTTTTAGACACTTATCACTTGTCATTTGAATTGGTAGTTGATTGAAGAATGAAGAAGGAGATGAGAGGTAAAATCGGTCCCACCGGGTATGCAAAGTTTGTAAATGTGAAATATGTTGAGCACGAAGAAATCGTGACCGAGAAGAAAATAATCACGAAATAAAGATGATTTGAAGGATTTTTGAGAGAATTCGTGGATTTCGATTCTATTTTTCCTCTGATTCTATCTTTGTAATAAATACAATCAAACACGCAGACTAAATTTGTCTTTGTTTATGTCCCTTGCCGTTACAACTACACAGAAGATTCAATTCTATCATGCTTAGGCAAAAACATGGTCTCCTTTTGGCCCGATTTTGCAGCTTTCTGCTGGCAAATTTCCCGTAATGGGCTTAGACCAAGGTTGGCTGACGTAGCACTTTGACTCGACTTATGATGTGTCTCAACCATCCAGGCCAGCATACATGCGGACGTGTCGTTTATACCTTTATGGATTAAATCTGGTCTATTGATTTGATGAAGCTTGATGAACGCCTAATCTTGCCTTGCTTACCAGAGTCAGAGTTTGACACTTCGACCCGAGTCTTATGGCTGAGCTGGACCTTACATTTACCTTATGTGATAAAATGTATGTTTACACTTGTGTTCCAGATAATCAAGGACTTGATGAGGCTGTCCTCTTCCACGATTGCATAGACTAAAACCAAATTTATTTTTTCTTTGTCTAATTTCTCTTTTGGGAGTGGCACCACGTACCTTTCACACACAAGAATTTGCCTTGGCATGGTATGGAATTGCGGTAGGCTAGCAACAATTCCTTCCGGGGCATCTGCTTGACTATTGTTTGCTCGAGGGACATGCCCCAGTGTCACATCAGGGATTTTCTCCAATAGTCTTTCAGCCTCTCAGTGATAAGGAACGAGCTCTTGTTTCCTAACATCTAAATCTCCCATCAGTTGTCTAATCACCAAGACGGAGTCACAAAAAATTTCCAATTGAGTAAGGCTCATTTTGATGGTCATGGCCAATCCAATAATAATATCTTGGTATTCAGCCTCGTTGTTTGTGCAACAATGGGACAAGACGTAGGAATATGGTAATAAGTCATCCTTAGGAGACAGAAAAGAACATCAGCTCTTATGCCATTTTTCCACTCTGCTCTATCGAATTACTTTCTCTAAGGAGGTATTTCAATGTAGAAAGTTTCTTCGTCAGGTAACTTTTCGCTTACCTCTCATTCTGATAGAATGGGATGATCGGCCAAGAAGTTTGCTAGTTCTTGCCTTTTTATGGCCTTCTGAGAGGCAAAATTGATTTTAAACTCCGAAAGTAACAAAGCCTATTTTTCCAATCATCAAGAGAGCATGGGTCAGGACATGATGTATTTTAAAGGATTTGCCCGACAGACCAAGTTAGTGGGGTGTGCCAACAGGTAGTGTCATAATTTATGGATGACAAAAAATAAGCTCTGCCCCGACCATAATGCAACTTAGATAGTACAACACGCGTTCCTTCCCCTGGTCATCAGTCTGGGTGGAGGGCACTTAAAGAATTTTCTTAAGCCGTAATGTAAAGGATGAACGATTTTCCCATAACTGGAGCCATTAGTACAGGTGGTCATATTAAATATGCCTCGATCCATTGGAACGCTCGTCAGCAAGACTCATCCCACTTGAAGGGCATGTCCTTCTTCATCAGTCGGATGAACAGTTGGCATCTCCCAACCAAATTTTAAATGAACCATCAGATGTAAGCTAGAGGCTCCTGATGGCTTCTTAGCTCAAACAAATTCCTTGGTTCGGGTATATGGTGGATGGCGTCAATCTTTGTTTGGTCGATGTGTCACTCTACGAATCCGAGAAACATACCAGAAGAAACTCCAAAGATGCATTTTAGTGGGTTTATTTTCTGTTGATGACGCCGCAGATGCTCAAAGATTGTCATCAGGTATCGTAGATGGTCCTCCCTTAATTTGGTTTTGACAACGAGGTCATCGATGTAGCATTCTACAAATTTATGTAGGAAGTCATTGGAGATCTTTTGCATCACTCTTTAGTTTGTCGCTCCTGCATTTTTCAGGCCAAATGACATCACTTTGTAGCAAAAGATACCTTTTGGTGTGCGGAAGACTTAAGTTCTTTGTTCTTCGGATCCATCCTAATTTGGTTGTTGCCAAAGGATCCGTCCATGAAAGACAAGGCCTCGTGCCCCATGGTGGTGTCCACCATGAGTTTGGTGATCAGCAAAGGGAAGTCGTCCTTCGGGCAGGCTTTGTTCAGATCACCAAAGTCAACGTGCACCTGAATCTAGCCGTTCTTATTCTTGACTGGGACGATATTGGCAATCCAATTGGGATATTTGACTTCTTGGATGAAGTTAGCCTTTATGAGCTTGTAGACTTCTTTTTCGATTTTTGGGACAAGCTTTGGCCTGAACCGTCTCTGAGTTTTTCTCCAAGTTTAATTCCTCTGTTGACTGCGAGTTTGTGGACTGCAATTGTTAGGTCAAGCCCAGTAATCTTTGCAAACAACCAAGAGAAAACATTTTTGTAATCACGAAGTAAAGAAATGTACTCTTTTTCTTCTTTTATAGATAGTGAAACATTTAGAAAGGTAGGCCCGGATCATCATCTATGCCCAAATTTATTTTTTCAATTCATTGACGGTTGCCTGACCGACCTCTTCGAAAATGGCAGGTGCATTTTCAAGTTCTTCCTTAGAAGTCTGTACATCTCTTTCTTCGACTGAAATGTGATTGACAGTTGCAAATTCCTCCTTAGCCATTTCCTCTTTAGGAGAGAATGATCACCCTAGGAGTATTGATCACTAAGGGAGTCGTCATGTTTAACTTTAGTGTTGTCTTAGCTCTTTTTGTCAAATTTCCACCTATCTTCCCCAATCTTTGGCTCACAGGAATTCGTTCGGCCGGTGATGCTGCAGTCGTACCGACTCGTTGGAAAACATTCTTTTGATGCTCGGAAGTTTGCACAATCTGTTTTCCCAATCTTTGGTAAACACCAGATTTCTCTTTCATCGGTTCTGCATCACCAAGCCGGGTGAAAATATTTGCTGAACATTTTCCTTTTGCCCATTTTCTCGCCACACTTTCATAACATTGGGCTCAAGCGCCTTACCCAATCTTTGGAAAACGTTAGGTTGTCTCGTCTCTTCTTAACCTAGCCTGATGAAAGCTGAGACTTATGGCTCTGGATTACCAATTCAGTTGAATGCTGACAATCGAGCCTCTCGAGCAGCTTTCTAAATGATCTTTCTTTTCATTGTGACCTGATTGACACTGGCTTTGCCGAGATCACAACAAGCTCGGGTTCTTTCCTTTGTCTATCTATTCAACCATTTGGGGCAAGCAAGTGGCTACCAACACCGGAGTTGGCGCCTGAAAGTCCATTGGGATGAAATTTTTCCAAAGTAAAAGGCTTTGGATTTTTCTGATATATTCTTTTTTTGGAGTTTTGGTAGGCACGACTTTGCGTTTGTGTTTTTTCTCTTCCTTCTTCTTTGAGTCTCTCCTATTTTTTTGTTCTTCTTTCTTTTATGGATGCCCCTTGATAAAGATCTTGACAAGGACTTCCCTAAGTGGTTTTTTCTTAAGGGTGACCACTATCCACCCTTCTTCATCCCCTGTGGCGAGCGAAGGCTTGAGCCCTTTGGCGTGTGGAATGAATACTTTTTTATGTGTCCTCGGATTAATCTATGGACCAGAATCCGATCGGACGAAGATGGCGTTGGAAGCCACAACATTGTCATCGGTTTCTAGAATGATGTAACCCTACATCGCCAGTTCCAGTATTCAGTCTTTTAAGATGGAATATTTTTTGGTGGGATGACCCACCAATCGATAGTACTTGCAGCAGTTGGGATCTGAACTTTTTCCAACATCTTCCTACCTTTTGGCCTCAGGGAGCTGCAACATGCTTTTCTCCAGGAGCTGCTCGAGCATACCTAGAACGTCAAATTTTGGGAAAGGGTAGATCTTGGCTTGCCTATCCTTCAGACTCAACTTCTGGCGAGGTACTCTGCCATCAGTCGTTACCAGTATTCTGACTTTGGCCCACAATAATTTTTTGTGGTTGAACAATACTGCTAGCGAGGGCGTCTTTGGTTGCTTCTTTTGTAGGAACTTTCTACTTCTTTTCGAACTTCACCTTTTTTTCAATCTCGAAGAGAGGAGCATTGCCTTCCCCTTTTCCAATATAAGGATTTGCATATTATGGGCCTCCATAGCTAATTCTTGAAAATCCTAAGGTTTCTGGCTACTCAAGAAGTACACTAACGACCAATTCATGTTGCGGATAAACATATCGATGGTCATCTTGGTAGAAAAGGAAGTGCTCTCCCTGTAGTTGAGGCTTAAGTTATTCCAGTGATTGATATACTCAATCACTTTTTTGCCTTGGTGTTGCTTTAAATTTGTGAGCTCCACTAGCGTTACTGTGCGCTTCATGCTGTAGAAGCGATTGAGGAACTCGCTTTCAAGGCGTTCCCAGCTGTCGATAGACTTGGTGAGGAGTTCAATGAACCAGACAAAAGCATTCCCTTTCAAGGATCGCCCAAACTGCTTCACAAGGAGATCACCATTGATTCCTGTGTTATTGCAGGTCTCGATGAAATGGGCTACGTGGTCTTTTATGTTCCCCTCACCACTGAATTGTTGAAATTTGGGCGGATGATAGGAGGCTGCAATTTGGAGAGTGATAAGAATCTAAAAGACACTGTCTATGCATGAATTAATGATTAGAAATCCAAATTTTGAGTTAATTATCAGCATGAAAATGACGAATATAACTCAAATTCATGTTTTGTGTCTCAGGTACCTGGTTGAAGAAGAAAACCTGAATTTGGAGAGAAACTGAAGGAAAAATGAACAAAATGAGATAAAAAGGGTATGGCGCGACCGTGTCGATTCTGGCGCCACCGCACTGGGAAAATAATTGATAATTCAAATTAATGGAGGAAAATACCCAATTGTTAGGAAGGCTTCAAAGACGACTATTTGGGAAAGTGAAACAGCGCGATCGTGCCCCCTGCTGGCGCTACTGTGCCAAGAAGATGGCGCTACCTATGGCGCTGGCGCGCTGAATAGTTGCCTTACACTGAAGTCGGAGTTGCCACTTTGGAACGTCAGAGAAGATTGTAAGGATTGGCGCTACCGTGCCACTTCTCAGCAGAAATTGGCGCTGTTGTGCGATGAGGTTTCCTGAAGCTGCATGGATACGGTTGCCATTCCCGAACCTAGAAAGGATTCTGCTGAACTGGCGCGACCGCGCCACTGACTCAGCTACGCAAAATTGCGGAAATCTCGGGATTCTGACAACAAATCACAGTCAAACTTGGAAGAAAGACTCATAAGTACATTAGGAATACATCAACAATGACTCTAGGAGAAATTTATGGAAATCCTAAGAAGTTTTAATGCTCAAAGTGATGAAAATTCAAAGCTGACTAGGAGATTGCTAAAGAAGGAAACTGCAGTCTGAGTTTGAAGAAGACATATATGGAAATTTTGACTCCCATTTGACTTCAAATTTGGAACTCGGACTCATGATGGCATTAAGAATCACATAACGAAAAATCAGATCAATCCAAAATGGCTTTCTGGAGTTTCAATCTTCAAAGTGGTGGACCCAGTGCTAAAATTGGCAACAGAACCAATCCAACTTCTCAGCAGCATATCTCAAGTTTCCCAACTCGGAATTACTTCAAATTTTGAACACAAGTCAAGGACTATGTAAGGAAGGTTATTATGTAATTTCATTAAATTCTGAGTACAGGAAAGCATGATTTCAACCCCTGGATAGAGACTAAATTACAAGGCCTAGACAGAAGTCCAACTATAAATAGAGGTCCAAAGATGAGCAAAGCATCAAGTGGTGAATCCAGTTTGAATCCAGTTCAGGATCTAGTTCTCGATCGAGTTTTTAGTTTAGTTTTTTTAGTTAGTTTGGAGAGGAAAGGAAGTCCAAAGGGAGTCTTGCATGACCTCTTGGCACTTTGGAGAGAAGATGTGGAGATTTCAGCCAAGGCACAAGTGAAGCTAAAGGCAGTCCGTCAAGGGGGTTTCTGTACTTGGTTTATTTTTTATTTCCATGGCTGTAATTGAATCCTTTTTGGGTGTTTATACTGCTAGCATGGAGTAGTCCCTCTGTTGGGGAAGTCATGAACTCCTAGTTGTGATATGTTTAAGTTTTGAAGTTTATAGCAAAATAGGATCTTGCCTTTGTTTTAGAATCTGAATTCATTGCTTATTTCTAATCTAAATTGATTCCTGAAGTTTAACGAGGTTCGAATAGAGAAATTAAGATTCAATAGAGATTTGGATTATTAGTTTGATCCTTTGTTTTCTAAAATAACTCATTTTTTTAACTAGACCGTTCCGAATTGTGATGGAGACTAGTGGAAGCGATATGACTTTTTATTACTTTTGTTCTGAATAAGAGAGAGTTAATCTTTAAGCTTTTATATTTATACACTTAGGATTTGAATATTTCGAATTGTGATGGAGTTCAAAGAATAGGTGAAAGTTATTTCTTGTATATGGGTAACCAGGTTTTCAAAAGCTATGTCAAGGTAAAGGTACTTGAGCTATAAAACAAGAACTTTGCATGCTAATAACTAGAGGGATTGACACTTTTCCCCAACGTCTCATCTTCATAATGTTTAGTCCTCTAATTCATTAGTTTTAAATTCCATTTTCTTTTTTAGTTTTCAAAAACCAAAATTGTTCACCTCAATCATCATAAGACACTTTGCTTAGACTAGGTTCTCAACAAGGTCTCTGTGGGATCGATATCTGGACTCTTGAGTCTATATTACTTGTTGACCTAGTGCACTTGCTAGACACCCAACAAGTTTTTGGCGCCGTTGCCGGGGACCATTGAATTGAGAGTAAGTTTAGGTAAATTTTAATTTGTTGATTGAGATTAATTTGTTTATTATTCTATCTTTTCAGGATGAACTGGATTTCTGCATGAAAATCAGAATTAGTGGTGAGCCACTAGATGAACCCGATCCGGAACTGGAAAGAGCACTCAGATGAGAGGTGAAATGATATGCAAAATGAGATAAGTCCATGTCCTAACTCATATTGGGAAATTCCCCAACCATATACATCTTCTAATTATGATCCATGGAGGTGTTATTCTGATCTGTCATGTTCTTTTGTTGATAATGAACCTAATGATTCCTATAGAAGAGAGCATGATGATTATTTCTCTAGATAAAATGTAAATCCTTGTTTTAAGAATGATTTGCAGATTAAATGGCCACATGAGTAATTGTCCATGTTCAGGTATGAGCACCCTCCTATGTTTAGTGATTCTTTTTATCATCATTCATCTCCCCCTCAGCCTCAAGAAGACTTGTCTATGTTGGCCACTCTAGAGGATGACTATTCTCCCAATGTAGATACAAAGTTATATCCACCTGAGGAACAACCTAGTTTAGAAGGTATTGATGTTTCTGAGCCATGGTTAGATATTTTTCATCCATCCATTAGAGCTGAGTCATATAATCTAGTAAATCAGCTAAAGTATGAGTTAATTCATGGAAGAAACACTAAAACATGTTTTCTTGAGCTATCTGATGATGATGAACCTGAATGGATGTATACAGCTAGCACTTCTTGTTTTAATTTATGTGTTACTACAAAACACATAGAGGAAGATACAACAGAGAGAGTTGAGATTTGTTGTGATTTTCATAAACTTAAAGTGGGAGTAGATGAAAAGATCATGGAGAAAAAAGAAGAAGATGTAAAAGAGAAAGAAGGGGATGGGGTTGAAAAAGAAGAAAACCCCCATGAACAGCATGAAGAAGCTAGGATAGAGGACAAAAAGGTTGATGAACATTCCTTCCTCTCCATCGATATGGATTTCTTCATTATCCAACCCTATAAACCACCCATAAAAGATGAACTTAGAATTTTATTGGGTCTGGGTAGTGTGAAGAAAAGTTGGCTAAGAATGAATAAGCAAAACAAGTTCAAAGCCAACCAAAAAAGGGAAAGAGTGACCAACTCTTTGCCCTAAGAATATAATCACCATGCACACACTCCAAAGCCAAACATATGCTTAGGCATGAATGGTTCCAGTTTCCATTCGATCCTGGTGGATCAGATCACCTGGACCAGTAGTGTAGGAATAGGAGTAGGAGTTGTTGAATTGGCTTGAATTTTTTAGGACTTTGTGTGAGTAAGTTGGAATAGTGTTTTTTCAAAAAAATTTAGAACTTGTTTAAATTTGAATGAGATTTTGATTTCTTTTTAGTGTAGAATAGACCTAGGATAGAAAGAGAGTTTGATTAAAATTTTATAGCTTCCGAAAAAAAAAAAAATACAAAAAAATTAAAAAAAAAAAAACTAAAAACTGGAAAGTGGCGCGACCGCACCAGTTTGCAAAACCCAAAACTTATGTTCTGAACCGGCGCGACATGTGGGGGAGAAGCACCGGTTTGACTCATACGGGGCGAGATTTAGAAGGCTTAAAACCTATTTCGGGGGTTTTTCAACCCCAACCAGCGAGAAAACCCTAGAGTCCCATCTTCGAACTCTCCAAATCAATTTCTAACTGAGAGAAATCTCGCCGAAAAACATGCCAAAAACACCTCAGAATTTGGCGTATTAGGCATCTTTTGAGTCATTTTTCGAAAAGTCTAGAATCAACCTCCGAAAACCAAAGGTATAAGGGAATAGAGGACACTTTCTAGATTAGTTTGGTCTAAGTTTGGGGTATTTTCATCAAGGAACAAGGGAGAACAAAGTTCTCAAAGTTGGGGGTTTATTTTCAATTTCTGCAAAATTTTGGGCAGAAAAAAAGTATTTTTCTTACCACTTTTTAGGGCGTACATAGAAATACCCTGCCATAAATATGAAAAAGTTATTTTATTTTATGAAAATACATACTTAGAGCTTTCCAAGGCTCTACTTTGCAGCTCCAGCAGATCTCTGACCAGAGAGAATCAAGCCCCTCCAAACGGCCAAAAAGCAACTTTTGCACAGAAATTTACTTGTAATGGCAACACAGAAAACCTGCCAAAGGTCAAAAGCAAAAATGGCAAAAATGTGGGATAAAGAGAGGTTTGTAACAGCTGAGGGACATAAGAGATTCAATGATACTTTGTCGAAATGCAACCTGCACATGGAAAAGGGATTCATTATGGATGAAGTCATAAAGGAAAAATATGGAGTCACGATAGAAGAGAGGGGATGGACCCAATGGGTGGAAGCCCCTACACAAGCTAGCATCCCACTAGTTCAAGAGCTCTATGCCAACCTACCAGATTCCAAAAATTGGCATTTCTTTGTAAGAGTGAAGTGGATTCAGCTTTTCCCCCATTATGTCAATAATAACTTGCATACCCCTGATGTCCCCACCCTTCAACTTGAAACATTAAGGGAAGAGGTTAGTGCTATGGAGATTGCAGAAAGACTATGCCCCAAGGGAGCAAAGTGGGAGACCAGAAAAGGTACACTACTGCATTTTCAGAGACAGGACATGCATGTGGATGCTAAGGTGTGGTCTATGTTCTTATTTACAAAACTGACTCCTACCTCCCACCTTACTGAAATTACACCAGAGAGAGCTTATTTCATCCAAGACTTATTTGAAGGCATTCCCATCAATGTGGGGAACATAATTCATATCCAAATCATGGCTATGGCATACCACAAAAGAGGAAGACTCCCCTTTCCCTCTCTCATCACTACCATTTGTTTGGCCAATGGGATTGCACTAAGCCCGACAGAACCATTGGAGAAAGTTCCCAGAAGCATCTCAGCCAACTCAGTGAAGCAAATCATGAGGGAACACCCACCAAACAAATCAGTAGCAAGTGCTAGCAAATCCAAGGAGATGGACATGGCTGCCCTCCATGAGAGGATGAGTGGGTTAGAAAAAAAAATGGGAAAGCTGACCACTTATAACAAGAAGAACTGGAAGTTGTGGGCCAAGAATGAAGGCATCCCAGAAGATCGACTGCCTACTGAAGATACCTCTGAAGAAGAAGGAGAGGATTCGGAGGAAGAAGAAGTTGATGAAGAAGAAGAAGAGTAAAAATTTTTAGCTATTGTTATATCTTTTAAACTTGTTCTTTTGGAAATTTGTGTGTGAGCTTGTTTTGTGTGTGCTTATGTCTGAGAGTATTCTTTAATGCAATTTCATTAATATGTACTCAATCTCCATTCATATTAATGAAATTTTGATTTTTAATCTCTCAATATTTATTTCAAAGCATGATCTTAATAATTCTTCCAATAAAAATGTGTAAAAAATTACTCTACATCTACCACTCACTGATATTAACTTGTCCAAGTTGGAAAGATTAAAAAATTCATTCAGGATCTCAAGAATTCAAGAAATTACTTGGCGCGACCGCCCCACTGTCTTGATGAGGTACAACCATTACAGAGGTGAGGAAACATTAAATCCACTACAGGTATTCTTCTGAAGATCACTTTTACACCTGAGAGACACTTCAACTCCTTTTTCATTTTCAAGTGCTTACAACCATGTAAGTGTTTGGCACTAACCCATGAAAGCAAAATTCAAGAGCACCAAGGGAGTTTCATCCAACCTCAACAACACCCACACTGTCAGGGGAGTATTTCTTTTCATTCCTATGTTTATTGCTGCTTTGAGGACAAAGCATGTTTTTAAGTTTGGGGTGGGATACTCTTCATGAATTTTTCATGTATTCTCAATGGATTTAAAAACTCTGTTTTGGAAAAATTCACTAGAATAATCTAATAGAGAAGTTGAAAAATTCCAGTGAAAAACCCTGATCAGATGGATAGCATGATTCACTCTCTGGAAAAATATTTTAGTTCAAATGCTTAGTCTTAACTGGACGAGAATTTTTCTTTAAAACAGTTTTGAAAACAAAGTACAAGTGAGCAAGTTGATTTCAATCACTAGAACCAACCTGAGGAAAACTTGAGGCGAAATAGAGAAAGGTTTTCAAAATTCTGAGGTGATTTAGGCACCTGTTTAAAAATCGTTTGAGCCTTGTTCAAAGCCATCCACTGTAATGCACAAGGTGCATCACCTTTTGTCAAACTTTTTGGGCCAAAAGATCCCTGTTCTTTTTTAATGTCCCATGCTACATGAACCAGCCTTAGTGATCAATAAACTTGTTCTTGTTTCTTACTGACCCATAATTTTTTAAATTATTGAAGTGTTCTGTTTGAATGAGCATGGATAAAGATTTTCAAGTTATAAGGAGTGATGGATGGAGGGTATAGAAATTTTTCTGGGAAAAAGGGAAGAAGGAGCAAGAGAGAGAAAAAGAAAATTCTTAGCTACGTTAGGAGAAAGGCCACCATGTGTGTGGACCGGGTCTCGGGGCTCAGCTATCTTAGGGACTCTGAGTCAACTGGCAAGGTAAGCTAGCTTTTGAACAAAGAAAAAAGAAAAAAATAAGAGGAAAAAGAGAAAAAGAAAATCTTTGGCTAAGTTGGGAGAAAGGCCACCTCGTGTGTGCACCGGGAGTCGGGCCTCAGCAAGCTTAGAGTCTTTGAGTCAACCGGCGAGGTAAGCTAGACTCTGGACAAAACCAAAAGAAAAAAAAAAGTATACATGGGGAAAAAAAACAAAGGGAATGGAATGAGGAATCAATTCAAAAGAATAAGTTTGGGGTGAAGGAGCTTGGAGGAAGAGCCACAAGATCAGATTCATGCTCAGAAAAATGGAATATGGATATGAGGAGGAGAATAAAACCCAAAAGAAATACCTCAAGAATTTTTATCATACCCATTAGTCATGCCTCACTACGACCAATAAAAGACCTATTGATCAGAATTGAGAACTCCTTCAAGTTAGTGGAGAGTGGACTGAGGGATGGCTTATGGAGCTGAACTGAGACTTTTAACTTGTATGGGAATGTGCATCTTCAAAAAATTTGTAAAAAATTCAAAATCTGTTTTGACTAAGCAAGAAAACCATCATAAGGAAAGGAGTGAATCATCTATCTTGAAAATTTTAAAAGGGAGGACCAGTGAATTTTTCTTAGATCTATCTGGTTTATTTCTTTCAGAGTTTGCTCGAGGACGAGCAAATATTTAAGTTTGGGGTTGTGATAAGTGTCTTAAAGACACTGTCTATGAATGAATTAATGATTAGAAATCCAAATTTTGAGTTGATTATCAGCATGAAAATGACGAATATAACTCAAATTCATGGTTTGTGTCTCAGGTACCTGGTTGAAGAAGAAAACCTGAATTCAGAGAGAAACTGAAGGAAATATGAGCAAAATGAGCCAAAAAGGGTATGGCGTGACCGTGCCAATTCTGGCGCCACCGCGCCGGGAAAATAGTCAAAAATTCAAATTAATGGAAGAAAATACCCAACGACTAGGAAGGCTTCAAGGAAGACTATTCAAGAAAGTGAAACAGCGTGATCGCGCCCGCTGATGGCGCTACCACGCCAAAAATATGCCACTACCTATCACGCTGGGGCCCTGTATAGTTGCCTTACTCAGAAGTCAGAGTTGCCACTTTGGAACGTCGAAGAAGATTCTAAGGACTGGCGCTACTACGCCACTTCTCAGCAGAAATTGGCGATGTCGTGCCATGAGGTTTCCTGAAGCTGCATGTATACGGTTGCCATTCCCGAACTTAGAAAGGATTATGCTCAAGTGGTGCGACAGCCCCAAAATCAGAAGAATAAATGGCGCGACCGTGCCACTAACTCAGCAATGCAAAACTGCGGAAATCTTGGGATTCTGACAACAAATCACGGCCAAACTTATAAGAAAGAGTCATAAGTACATCAGGAATACATCCATGATGACTCTATGAGAAATTTACGGAAATCCTAAGAAGTTTTAATGCTCAAAGCTGATTAGGAGTTTGCTAAAGAAGGAAACTATAGTCCCAGTTTGAAGAATACATATATGGAGATTCCAACTCCCAATTGACTTCAAATTTGGAACACAGACTCCTGATGGGATTCAGAATCACATAGCCAAAAATCATATCATTCCAAGATGGCTTTCTGGAGTTTCAATCTTCAAAGTAGTGGACCCAGTGCTGAAATTGGCAATACAACCAATCCAACTTCTCAACAGCATATCTCAAGTTTCCTAACTCAGAATTACTTCAAATTTTTTACACAAGTCAAGGACTATGTAAGGAAGCTTTGTGTTTAATTTCATGAAATTATTAGGACAGTAAAGTATGATTTCAACCCCTGGACAGAGACCAAATTACAAGGCCTGGACAGAAGTCAAGTTATAAATAGAGGTCCAAAGATGAGCAAAGCATCAAGTGGTGAATCCAGTTTGAATCCAGTTCGGGATCCAGTTCTAGATTGAGTTTTTAGTTTAGTTTCTCATTGTTTTAGTTAGTTTGGAGAAGAGAGGAAGTCCAGAGGGAGTCTTGCATGACATCTTGGCACTTTGTAGAAAAGAGGTGGAGATTTCAGCCAAGGCACAAGTGAAGCTAAAGGCAGTCCTTCAAGGGGGTTTCTTTACTTAGTTTATTTTTTATTTCCATGGCTGTAATTGAATCCTTTTTGGGTGTTTATACTGCTAGCATGGAGTAGTCTCTCTGTTGGGGAAGTCATGAACTCCTAGTTGTGATATGTTTAACTTTTGAAGTTTATAGCAAAATAGTATCTTGCCTTTGTTTTAGAATCTGAATTCATTGCTTATTTCTATTCTGAATTGATTCCTGAAGTATAACGAGGTTCGAATAGAGAAGTTAAGATTCAGTAGAGATTTGGATTAGTAGTTTGATCCTTTGTGTTCTAAAACAACTCATTTTTTAACTAGATCGTTCTGGATTGTGATGTAGACTAGTGGAAGCGATGTGACTTTTTATAACTCTTGTTCTGAATAAGAGAGACTTAATCTTTAATATTTTATATTTATGCACTTAGGATTTGAATGTTTCGGATTG
Organism: Aristolochia fimbriata; assembly: GCA_019845555.1. Classification (NCBI taxonomy): domain Eukaryota; kingdom Viridiplantae; phylum Streptophyta; class Magnoliopsida; order Piperales; family Aristolochiaceae; genus Aristolochia; species Aristolochia fimbriata. The sequence goes on from CM034078.1 coordinate 23,843,364, forward strand.
TGATGGAGTTCAAAGAATAGGTGAAAGTTATTTCCTGTATATGGGTAACCAGGTTTTCAAAAGCTAAGTCAAGGTAAAGGTACTTGACTTTAAAATCAGAACTTTGCATGCTAATAACTAGGATGGATTGACACTTTTTCCCAATGTATCATTTCCATAAGGTTTAGTCCTCTAATTCATTAGTTTTAAATTTTGGTTTCTTTTTCATTTTTTAAAAACCCAAAATTGTTCACCTCAATCATCATAAAAATCTTTGCTTAGACTAGGTTCTCATCTAGGTCTCTGTGGGATCGAATCTAGACTCTTGAGTCTATATTACTTGCTGACCTAGTGCACTTGCTAGGCACCAAACAGAGAGCCTGGTTCCATCTGGTGTAAGGCCTAGTGTAGGCCACAGAACGAACTCCATCTATTTGTACCTTTTGCTCCATGGCGTTGGAGATCATTTCTTGTAGGGCATCGTAGGACAACGCCATAGGTTCCTGGAGCTGTGGTTCCCGGGCCACCGGTTGGAATACAGGTGCGGGGATGGACGGATAACAGGCAAAGAGGAGGGGAGAGATCGGGTTAGTGGTTGAATTGGGACCGGCCTAATTGTCGTTATTCCCTAGTTGGGAAGGAGCTCCCAGGTGATCTGCAATTTGTTTGAACTTCTGTAAAATCGTGGTGATTGAAGGTCATTTTGCTATTCTTTCTCTAAACTGCTCATCTCTCTCCTTCATGGCAGCTTGGATTTCTGCCACTTGTTCCTCAACAGTCCTTCCTTATGTCATCATGGCAAAACCCCTGATGATAAAAGAGGTAGGGGAACGGGAAATTAGAGCAAGGGATGGAGTTATTTTGTCTGGGTGATGCCCCGGGCGATGCTACCAATCGCACAGGTGAAGGGGTGCTTTGCCTCCCTTCGAAGTGAGTGATTAATGCGGGGACCAGGCTTGCAGTTTGAGAAGATCCCTTGCTGAACTAGTGACGTTGCTCACCATTGGGCCCGTTGGCAGTGGTGAGGCCAGAACGGCGGAATAGCTCCTCGGTAGAAGAACCCTTGTTGGAGAAGCCACCGGACTGATCGGTACCTGACCCGTCGGAGAAATTTGTCAAACTTGTCCAGCATGCTGTGCTGGCAGAGACCTAGTAATGGATCTCGGAGTTGGCCAAGACCAAATGATCATTGGGGCCTGTGGTGGGTGGATCGCCCTGACTTGGCTTGTGGTGACAACTACTGGAGTGCGGCGACAACGTGGGAAGGTGACCAAGGGGTTAGTCATCCTGGGTGTTGGAGAGGAGCTAGACCTGGCAGCGGGAGCCTTAGCAACGGCCTTGTTGTTGTTGCTGTTGGAGCTGAAGCTTCCCATTTGAATTGGTAGTAGATTGAAGAATGAAGAAGGAGCTGAGAGGTAAAATCTGTCCCTCTAGGTGTGCCAAATTTGTAAACGTCAAATCCATCGAGTGTGAAGAAGTCTCAACAAAGAAGACAACCATCACAAAATAAAGAGATTTGAGAGAATATGAAAGGATTTGTAGATCCCAATTCTATTCTTCTTTTAATTTTAACTTCGTAATGAATACAGTCGAATATACAGAGAACTAAGTCTTGCTCGAACTGAAAGTTAATGCAATAGATTTGGTAATCCGCCTAAGCTTGACAAAATTGACTCTTCTGTATGGTTGTAACGGCACAAAAAAGTAGCTGCAGATTTTGCCTGCTTACTGCTACTTTGGAGTTTGATTTTATATGATTTTGGTGGAAATGAGTCTTGGGAGTTTTGTGTACTCTTCTGAGTTTGATTTTTTCTTTGGATTGATTGATTGATTGATTTATGGATCCCTGATTTCTTGATCGATTTCCCTTTTATAGTTGTTTGTAATGTCTTGTAACATCATTCTCTTCATCCTATTTTTACTCCTTTTTCTCAGCTGTAACGGACTTCTCGAAAAATTACCATAACTGATTTGTACCAAGACAAGACATTGTTATTTGGTCCACTTGTCATCTTTGTCAGCATCCAATCAGCGTTTGGCGTGTCTTTTGAGTGCTTACATGTGGCGGATGTTGTGTAAATCTCCCAAATTGAATCTGATCTATCGATCCTATATAGCTTGATGAACGCTCAGATTTGTCTCTTGATCAGAGTCAAAGGTTGACTCTTTGACCCATAGAGCTGATCTGGATTGTACTTTTTTGTCTTATGTGGGGACCTGACAAAACTGACGTCTACAAAAATAAAATCAAAATTTGCCAAATTTGCAATGAATGTGTGGGTGCGGCTTCTAGGATTTCTTTGATTCAATCTCCAAATAGACACAAGTGACCAATGTACGCCTCTTTATGAACTAATGAAATATTTGGATTTAGCGTAAGTTTGATGGGAGATTTGATGTCCCAATTGGCTTTGATGGCAATCGGTTGTAAAATAATGGCAAAGGATGCTTGTTGCTATTTCACTTACTTGAAGTGGCGATTAAGAATTCCTTTGGAAGTTTTTAAGTACCTTTTTTTTTTGTCCCCTAGCTTAAAGAGCATAATGTTTTTATAAGCTTCCTAGTTCTCAACTGTCCAGACCGATTCTGCAGCTGACGTTATAACTCCGTCGTGATATGGGGAACTACCTTGGATCATGGCAAATACCCCTAGATTAGTGCACGTGGCATCCCCGTAAACTGATGATGTGTCCCTAAGTGTCCAAATCAACATCCCTATAGGTTCGATCTTGGTCTCATCTGTTCATTCAATCTGTCTCGATCGATGACTTGATTTTGTTTGTTGACCATGGTCAAAGTTTGACTTATTGACCCAGGTCCTACAAAGGTTGGCTATGTTTAACCAAACCCGTTGAATGTGGGGTTGTGACAAAATCCTTGTCTACTAATGCCTCCTTCAAAATTTACGCATTTTGAGTGTATAACTTGATTTGTACACTCTTTAATGTGCATATTTTGAAGTATTTTCTTTTTTATTTTTATTTTTTGGGCCCACATGCAGGTGCGACTAGGCCTACCCTAAGATATTTGATTTGGTGGGTTGACTGAACAAGGTCGGATCACACTAGTTTTTTCAAGCTTTTTATGGGCTGGGTTAGTGGGCGTTCTTGAATCAGTCATGTGAGTCAAAAACTTGATGAGTCAAAATTGACACTATCATGTGTACTAGATCTTTCAAATAATATAGAACATGTGAGTCCAGATTTCGTCCTAAGAGACCAGAATGGATGAATAAAAAAATTTAGCAATCTTTGTTAAGGTTTGAGAAACAAATGATGATGATTTGTAAAAGAATCTAAAAATTTACAATAAGGAGTAACTTGGATGGGATTAAGAGAAAAGACATCAGGAAATCTAGTCTCTTATCAACTTGTAATATAATCAAGAATTTAGAAAACCAAAATGGATTTGGCAAGCTTCTATTTTGTCTACCTTATTTCAGGAAATGACATTTCAAACTGATTCAAGAACACTTTTTCAGAAAGTTATCAAATCAATTTGAAAGTGCTCAAGCTAAAACAAAAGTCCTTTCTCAGAAAAAGAATCCAGCCATAAATAGTATTTTTGCCTCCTATTCGAAAAAGCTTTCTAATTTTGTCAACCTTATTTTAGGAAATGACCTTTCAAACTGATTCAAGAACACTTTTTCATAAAGTTATCAAATCAATTTGAAAGTGCTCAAGCTAAAACAAAAGTCCTTCTTTCTCAGAAAAAGACTTTAGCCATAAATCGTATTTTTGCCTCCTATTCAAAAAAGCTCATATTCGATTAACCATTCAGAAGAAAGGTAAATTTTGCAAGAGTTAATATCACTCTTCTTAAATTCTCTATTCGAATATCACTGAAAAGAATAAGCCAATTGCATGAACTTATCTTTCAATCTCAATAAAATCCAAATTAATTAAAAACCTTGATTTGTACATCAGAGTGAGTTAAGAGAAATATATTCCAAATGACAAACTTTGTTTCATGCTTCAAAACAGAGAACTATACTGCAAGAATGAAAAAAAGATGATCTTGAATAGAGAAAATTAAAATTAAAATAAAAAACAATAACAAATCTGGTTTTCTTGAACTTCAAGTGTCGATCCTCTAGGAAACAACTTCTTTATTCCTTCATATTCTGAAATGATTTGCTTCTCTTCTCCTTGATGCCTTATTGTATATAGGTTTTGAGTCCAGCTTTGCTTCTATTCATATCCATAAAATTCTCTTATTCCTCTAAAATTGGATCTATTAGTTTTCTTCTCAAAAATTTCTCAAAACCCAATGAAATGTCCTCCTAAGTTTCCTTGGTCACAGCTGAAAGTGTCTTACTGACTTCCTTTCAAATTTAAATAATAAAAATTCGGATTTTTATTGAGCCATAATGCCAAATATCCTTTTATGTTGAAATCCTTCATAAAAAGTTAATAAAAATTAGCTTTGAATTAAGAAATATGAATTTCATATAAATAGATGTAAAACTAGACTAACATGACTAATTATAATACATAATAATCCTAAACTAACTAGTAATATTATACCCTATCATGGCCCAATTGAGCTGATTGAGTGATGTCTTCAGTTGTTTGACTCAGCGAGTCGTGACTCCTTTTCACCGTCATTGTTGGTTGGTACGATAGGATCAAGACAAAATTCTAATTTCCCTCCGTACGTTATCGTCATTAAAAATTCAATTAAAGATAAGGGGGAAACTACCTTTGTTGATCCTTATTCGAAATTCAATCAAAGTAAACCTAATAAATAAGGTTCACTCTTTACCATTCTTTTTCCTGTTTGCTTCGCTCGACTACAAAATTTATTGACGTTTGTGTCTTCCTTCCTTTCCTCAGAATCAGGTATTTTTTTCTTTGATTTCTCATACTTATGCTTGCCGACTCTTGTTTTAAGAGGGAGGGAAGAGGTGGTCTGCTTAGTAAAGACCTTCAGTTCAATAAGCGGCCCAGTTCTACGACAAGATCTGGTTTGGCTCGTCGTTACTGGTGGTTTCTTCTTTCTGGCAGCCGTTTCTTCCCTTCTTGAACACCATTGCCAGAACTGTTGTATTAAGTAATTAAATTAAGTCAAGGGAGTTTTTCAAAATTAGTTTTTGCTGGAGGATTTTGAAACAAGGAGACGCTTCTTTTCAAGCAAACTGACTTACTAGTTTTTTACTAGTTTTTCCAAATAGCCATGACTTTTCAAAGAGTCATGAGACTCCAAAGAGTCTCTTTAATCACCTATAAATAGGTGATTAATTCCAAAACTTCATTCATTCATAAAATCAATTCTTCTCATCTAGAAAACTCTGTTTTCTCTACACTCCCAAATTCCTAGCTCTCTTAATTACAGTACGTTGAAAGAGGAAGGGTGTTTAAACGTATTTGCTATATGTTAAACACATTACTCTGTTGTATCCTGGGAGGAAACTTGCTTGTAAACCATAAACTTCTATTGGAAGTGGGGGCAATTATTCCTTAAGGAAAGCTGTTTTTGCGCCTCGAAGTTCGATTATTCTAACTCTATTTTTTTTAAGCAGTACAGTGTTACAGGTATACAAGGTACAATGTTAAAGCTAGTCAGTGTACAGTGGTACAACAAGTTGCAGATTTTAGAATTCATATTCAAATCCGTGAGGAAGTCTTCCAACAAAGGAAATTATCATCAAATTTTTTAACAATCTTAAGGAATAATTATTCTCTAACATGGCTTCTTCATAATCAAATGTGGCATCACTCAAGATCATTAATCAAGACCTTGCGAAGTTGGACCGATTCGATGGCACAAACTATAAAAGATGGGCTGATAAAATGATGTTTCTCCTCACAGCATTGAAGATTTCGTACATCTTGGATCCAAAACTTGAAGAACTTCCAAAACCTACAAAAAATGAAGACGATAAATTAAAGGAAGGACGAAAGCAAAGAGAAGAAGATGCTTTATTATGTAGAGGTCACATCTTACAAGTCATCTCTGATCGTCTTTTTTATCGTTACTCTCAAATGGAATCAGCAAAGGAAATATGGAAGGCCTTAGAATTCAAATACAAGGTAGAGGAACAAGGTACAAGCAAATATCTAATTTCCAAATACCTTGAGTTGAAAATGGTAGATGATAAGGCCATTCTAGACCAATGCCATGAGATGGAAACCATTGTTAATCAAATGAGTGTTTTAGATATTAAGCTTCCTGAAACCTTTCAAGTAGGAACCATCATTGCTAAATTACCTCCTTCATGGAAAAATTATCAAAAAAAACTCATCAACAAGATTGAAAATTTCACCCTCGAGCAATTACAAAGAAACCTTAGAATAGAAGAGGAGTTTAGAGTTAGAGGCAAAAATGAAGAACCAAGGAGAAGTCAAAGAGCAAGAAAAGAAAAATCTCTAGGCCTTGATTTTATCTCCACTCAATCTATAATTTTTCTTATAGAAGGAGACAAAGATAAAGTATTGAATAAGACACCTATAAAATTGAATGAAGATAATGTTCCTAAGACCTATAGCGAGGCTATGACATCTAGAGATTCAGCTTTTTGGAAAGAAGCAATTAATGATGAAATGAATTCTATCTTGTCAAATAACACTTGGGTTTTAACGAATTTGCCACAAGGTTCTATTCCTATAGGTTGTAAATGGGTATTTAGGAAGAAATACAATTCAGATGGAACTTTATAAACCTTTAAAGCTAGACTGGTAGAAAAAGGATTTAAACAAAAAGAAGGGATAGATTACTTTGATACATATGCACCTGTGGCTAGAATCTCTTCTATTATAATTCTTTTTGCTTTAGCTTCCATATATTATTTGTATATTCATCAAATGGATGTTAAGACTTCAAATTTCAATGGTGATCTTGATGAGGAAATATATATGGAGCAACCAGAAGGATTTATTCTTCCAGGTAATGAAGGTAAAGTTTGTAAGTTAGTGAAATCACTTTATGGTTTAAAGCAAGCACCCAAAAAATGACATAAAAAGTTTGATGCTATTATTTTATCTTATGGATTTAAACATAATAGTGCTGATAAATGCATTTATATAAAGTTTGTACATAAATATAATGTGATTTTGTGCTTGTATGTTGATGATATATTATCATAAGCAACAATATTGTGGGGGTTATTGAAACTAAGAAGTAGCTCACTACTATGTTCAAGATGAAAGACTTAGGTGAAGTGTATACTATCTAAGGCAATAAAGTGAGAAAACTAAATGAATGTTATGCTTTAAATCAATCACATTATATAAAGAAGATCATTGATAAATACTCTTACTTGAAATTTAAGGATTATAGCTCTCCTCATGATACTAGTATGAAATTGAGTATGAATTCTGGTAGAGCAATAACACAACTTGAGTATGCTAGTGTTATTGGAAGTTTGATGTATGCTATGTATTGCATAAGACTTGATATTGCATATGTTGTATGTAAATTGAGTAGATACACTAGTAATCCTGGAGCTATTCATTAGAAAGCAATTGGAAGAATCCTTGGGTATTTGAAATCAACTATTGCCTATGAATTGAAATACAATGAATATCCTAATGTGTTCGAAGGATATTGTGATGCTAGTTGGATGAGTAGTGATGATCACATGTCTACTAGTGGCTGGATTTTCACTTTAGGTGGAAGTGCTATTTCATAGGCTTCTAAGAAGAAAACTAGCATTTCATACTCAACTATGGAATCAGAATTTATTGCTTTGGCTGCTGCTGGTCAAGAAGGGGAATGGATTAGAAATTTGTTATTGGATATAAAATTCTTGCCTAATCTCATGCCTCCTATATCTATTCATTGTGATAGTGAAGCGACATTGTCCAGAGCATACAATAATATTTATAATGGTAAGTCTAGACACATTATTCTAAGACATCAATATGTGAAAAAATTGATACGAGGAGGTATCATTACTATTACTTATGTAAGGTCAAGTAAGAACTTGGCGGATCCTCTTTCCGAAGGGCTTTCTAGAGAAGAGGTAAGTGAAACATCTATTGAGATGGGATTAAAACCCTTTTTAAGTCAACAGTGATGGTAACCCGAACGAATGCTAGTAGAACACTAGTCCTAGGTTTAATGGGTAAGAACAAGTTACTGTGAGTGACTGAGCATTGGAACTTGAAAGCCATTCTAATACTGCCCGTTACATTAATGAGGGTTGAGTTTTAACTCTTAATGAGGTTCGTATGGTGTTGTTGTAACGGGAACACTAGAGGAACCTCACCTATGTGAACATAGAAGTGGTGCCGCTTCTCATGGAAGTTGAGGGTTTACATCCGCGATTGTTCATGAAACCAGGGAGCACATGGCCATAAAAGTGCTAACAAGTTTCCTCATTAAAAGTATGATGATGTTATGTGTATGGTATTACCGGATTATGTCTAAGAGTACCTAGTTTAATGCTATATGCAACTAGTGACTTTCATAACTCCTTGTAGTGCTTACACTAAGAGAAGGCTTAATTCGAAAGACACCTTCTTTTATGCATAACAAAATCAGTATGATAGAGAGCTAGAAATGCTTAATTTAATTACTTAGGTGGGGTATTGTTGTATTAAGTAATTAAATTAAGTCAAGGGAGTTTTTCAAAATCAGTTTTTACTTGAGGATTTTGAAACAAGGAGATGCTTCTTTTCAAGGAAACTGACTTACTGGTTTTTTACTGGTTTTTCCAAATAGCCATGACTTTTCAAAGAGTCATGAGACTCCAAAGAGTATCTTTAATCACCTATAAATAGGTGATTAACTCCAGAACTTCATTCATTCATAAAAATAATTCTTCTCATCTAGAAAACTCTATTTTCTCTACTCTCCCAAATTCCTTGCCCTCTTAATTACAGTACTTTGAAAGAGGAAAGGTGTTTAAACATATTTGTTATATGTTAAACACATTACTCTATTGTATGGAGGAAACTTGCTTGTAACCCATTAGCAAACTTCTATTGGAAGTGGGGACAATTATTCCTTAAGGAAAGCTATTTTCGCGCCTCAGAATTCGATTATTCTAACTCTATTTTTTTTATGCAGTACAGTGTTACAGGTATACAAAGTACAATGTTAAAGCTAGTCAGAGGAAATTATCATCAAATTTCTCAACAAGAACTTCCTTTTCAAGGGCCTCTGTAGGTGCGGCGGGTTTGGCTTCCTGCTTCACTACTTTTTCCTCTGGCTTGGTCTTCCTCTTCTTTCACATACAACTTTTGTTTCCTTATTCACCGCAGCTAATTCTCTCTCTTCACACTTCTGATTTTTATTTTTTATTTTTTCATTCCCATTCCGCAGGTTTGTCGCCTGACCATTGTCGGAGCATCGTCGTAGATCGCCACGGGAAGAGGGGGGCGTAGGATGGTCAGCCGCCGCCCAATCATCTTCTTCATCTTCGGTGGTGCCCGGACGGGATCGAGGGTGGGTTTCCACAGTGGCATAGCCGCCCCCCTCTGTCTTGTTCGGCTCTGCAGCGTTGTCTAGCGCAGATCGGAGGAGTCCCAACGAAGAGCTATTCCCTCTCCTTCTTTTTTTTTCTTCATTCCCTTTTTGTTTTTCTTATCTCTGCTTGCAATCGGTCGGGATTTTGGCGAATTTCTGGCCTGAATCGCTGCCCCTGGAGGGATGAACAGGCGGCCAAGAGGGGTGGCCATGCTTAGCTGCCCCCTGTCGCTGCTTCGGCTCCGACCTAGAGTACTAGGCCAGCGTCCCGATCCCTTGTGTCAGAACCTCAGGGCTTTCAGTGGCGGGTGTTTTTGGGCCGGGATCTGCTGCGAACAAGGGTTGTTCGTATGGGTATGCACAGCCAATAGAAATAGGTGGTAAGCACCACTAAAATAAAAGCGCCGCTAAATATCTCTGCTTTCATTGCTGATTTAAAAAAATTAATGTGTTCGTACACCTAGGTCGTGTGCAGGCGGGCTTTTATTGGCTGTGTGTACCCATACGCACAGCCCTTGTTCACAGAAGATCCCGGCCCGGTGTTTTTCGGCTCCGTTATATCTCGAAGACCGCTAGATTTGGGGGCACGCTTTGTTGTCTCTTTCAAGGTAGTTGGTCGTCGTCAGAGAGCCACCCGTAGGCTCTGGATTTCGTCGCGACCAACATTCTAGTTCTATTTCGCTTCTCTTTTTTTTTTTTTTTCTTTCCTCCTCGCGGAATCTGGCCTAGCTTTCAAATTACGAAGGGTCGCCGGTGGTTGGCGAAGGTTCGCTGAGGGCCAACGGAGTCAGCCGCTCCAGCTAAAGCCGGCGGCGACGACAGGAACGACGCTAGAAAAATGTTCCAGCATCGTTCACCGCGTCCTTTTGCGGCGAACCGATGGCATTGACCGTCGCCAGACGGCGACGGGACTGCCCATCAAGCAGTCGCTGCGGCAGGAACCCTTCTTGCCGCGGCCGTGGCCGGAGAACGCAGGACGCAGATTTTTTTGCGTCCTGCGCGTCGTCTGGAGGTCGTCCCCGACCTCCAGACAGTCCGGTTCGGGTATTAAGACCCGGACCGCTCGGTTCGGCCGGGTAAACCCGACCCGCGGGTCAACGAGCTGATTCGACTCGGACGAGTCGACTCGGTTGGAGTCACAATTGGGTTAGAAGACTCGGTCCATAGCGTGGCCCGAACCAACACGCGACCCAAACCGAACCAGTTTGTAATTGAAATCCATTGGTTCAACCGGTTCGGGGGTCAAATTTTGTCCGTTTAGGACAAACTTTATATCTAAATTTTCATAATTTGATGCTTTATTGTTTTATGATGATTTTATTGCATGTTGAGTTAGTAGTAACGTTAATTTAATGTTAAAGTGATAAAATAATATTATTTTATTAAAGTATAGCCACAACAACCTTAATTTTATAATATTATTTTATTAAAAATCACATATAGGACATTAAATAATATTCATTAAACATTAGTATCATGTCTAGTGATCTAATTTAGTTAATTTTAATCCTAGAGTAGCCACAACATCTATGATTAAACATTATATGTCTAGATCACATAAAGTTATAGACTTTAATTGTACAATTATTAAATGCCTTTTCATAACTTACCCACAGGAATTATGAAATTGAATTTGATAATTTTACAATAGGTTAGAATTTTTTTTCACAAATTCTTTTATGAATCTAATAGAATTAAAATTTCGCCCACAAGCAATTTTTATGTCATAGATTCATGTCATGATTTTCATTGGTTAATCATAAATAAAGATATTTGCCTCAATATATAGTTAAGCATGTTAATTATTTTTTGGATTTGCAACTATTTCATCTCTGAGTATGTCCGACTCCCGGATTGAGATTCCCCTTTTATCCAATGAGAACTTCAAAATATGGAAGGAGAGAATTTTACTCCACCTAGGGTGTTTGGACATAGATTATGCCACTAGGAAGGATGAACCTAGAATAACCAACACCAGTACACCAGAAGAGAAGAAGCTCTACGACCTATGGGACCAACTGACTCAGTGCCTTGTTCATTAAGACAAAGCTTCCAGAGGATGTACGAAGTTCTGTTGAAGCACTCCTTAAAGCCATTGAAAAATAATTTCAACCTTCCAAGAAGTCTTTGGCCAGCACCCTGATAATGAAGTTCACATCCATGAAGCTCACCGGTGTTCAAGGCGTTAGGGAACACATAAACAAATTAAGGGACTTAGCGGCTCGCCTAAAGGCATTAGAATGTGACATGTCCGAATCTTTTCTAGTGCATTACATTTTAACGACTCTCCCACACCAATATGCACCATTTAAGATTTCCCACAACAAACATAAAGACATATGGTCAACTGATGATTTCCTGACCCTGTGTGCTCAAGAGGAAGCAAGGTTGCTTTTAGAGGTAGGAGAGACGACATTTATAGCCACTCACAAAAAGAATTCGCCTCAAGACAATCAAAATGGGAAAAATAAGCTCAATCCCCATGCTACAATAAAGAAACAGTCAAAATGTTTTTTCTGTAAAAGGAAAGGACATATGAAGAAGGATTGTACTAAGCATAAGTTATGGCTTGAGAAGAAAGGTACATTCTATTCCTTTGTCTGTTATGAAACTAATATGGTTGAAACAAATTATAACACATGGTAGATTGATTCTGGCTCAACAATCCATGTTTGTAACTCCATGCAGGGTTTAAGAAACCTAAGAAAACCAGTGGGCAATGAACAATTCATTTATTCGGGCAGTCAAATAAAGTCACATGTAGAGGCAATTGGAACCTGCGACTTGAAGCTGGAGAGCGGTTTTGTTTTAACTTTGGAGAAGATTTTCTACATTCGCAGTTTTATAAGAAATTTAATTTCTGTATCTAAACTTGTACCTCTGGGATTTAGATTCACATTTCAAAACACTAAGTTCAGTTTATTATATAAGTCTGAGCATGTAGGTAGCGGTGTTTTATGTGATGACCTTTACTCTCTAAATCTAGAAAACGATACCGCTCATGAAGTTGTGACTATTCATTCTGGTCTCAAACGTTGTGTTATAAATGAGGCTTCATCCACCTTGTGGCATAGGAGATTAGGACACATCTCCATTGATCGAATCAAGAGATTAGTGAAGGACGAAATTCTCCAAACCTTAGACTTCATTGATTTCAAAACTTGTATTGACTGCATTAAAGGCAAGCAAACTAACAAGTTCAAGAAAGGTGCCACTCGGAGTTCAACCATGTTAGAGATCATCCATTCTGATATCTATTGCCCGGATATGGATACTTAAGGTCAGAAATATTTTATCACCTTCATTGATGACTATTCAAGATACATATACCTCTACATGCTTCATACAAAGAATGAGGCACTAGACGCCTTTAAGGTCTTCAAGGCTGAAGTAGAGAAACAATGCGGGAAGCAAATCAAGATAGTCAGAATAGATAGAGGTGGGGAATACTATGGTAAATACAGGGAGTCTGGACAAGCACAAGGTCCATTCGCGAGGTTTCTGCAAGACAACGGTATAGTTCCCCAATACACCATGCCAGGTTCACCAGACCAAAATGGTGTTGCGAAAAGAAGAAATCGAACATTATTGGAGATGGTGCGAAGTATGCTTAGTACCTCTAAGCTACCTAAAGCCTTATGGATAGATGTTTTTAAGACAGTTGTGTATATATTAAACAGAGTTCCAACCAAGGTTGTTCCCAAGACACCATTTGAACTATTCAAGGGCTGGAAACCGATTTTGCAACATATACGCGTATGGGGATGCCCGTCTGAGGTAAGAGTTTACAACCCACAAGAAAAGAAGCTGGATCTTAGGACCATTAGTGGTTATTTCATTGGATATCCAGAAAGTTCCAAAGGATACAGATTCTATTGTCCAACTCACAGCACTAGAATTGTGGAATCGCGGAATGCAAAATTTCTTGAATTAGACTCAATCAGTGGGAGTATTCAATTTCAGGACACATTTTCTGAAAGAGATCAACCTTCCACATCAAGTGAGAGAATGGTTGTCATTCATCGACTTCTTCCAGAAGAACCGAGTATGGCACAACCGATCAATGAAATTCCACAAATTGAGGCTGAACCCGTTCTACTAGATCAAACTGTTCAAGAAGATCAGGTAACTTCTGAACAGCTAGTTGAACAACAAATTCCTCAGGAAGAAGTTGTTCCAACATTACGGTGATCTACAAGAACGAAAAGACCTGCAATCTCTAGTGACTATCAAATGTATCAACAAGACTCTGACCATGACCAAGGAGCCGACAATGACCACAAGCCATCAATAGCAAAGACTCTGAGTTATGGTATAATGCCATGAAGGAAGAAATGGATTCTATGAGTAGCAACAAAGTGTGGGATCTTGTTAAATTACCCACAGGTTTTAAACCCATAGGTTGCAAATGGGCCTTCAAAACCAAAAGAGATTTATCGGGTAATATCGAAAGATATAAAGCTCGCCTTGTTGCGAAAGGATTCACTCAACGAGAAGGAATCGATTACACAGACACTTACAGTCCTGTATCAAAGAAAGATTCCTTGCATATTATTTTGACATTAGTAGCTCATTTTGACTTAGAATTGCATCAGATGGATATGAAGACAGCGTTTCTCAATGGTGAACTAGAGGAGGAGGTTTATATGAAACAACCTGAAGGATTCCCCTCTACTCTAGGTGAGCAATTGGTATGCAAATTATAGAAGTCCATATACGGTTTAAAACAAGCATCCCGCCAATGGTATCTTAAATTTTATGATGTTATTTCTTCCTTCGGATTTGTTGAAAGCGTTATGGATCAATGTATATACCAGAAGGTCAGTGGGAGTAAAATTTGTTTTCTGTTTCATATGTGGACGACATTTTACTTGCAACCAATGATAAGGGGATTTTATAGCAGGTGAAACAATTTCTTTTTGCACATTTTGATTTGAAAGATATGGGTGATGCATCTTATGTTATTGGCATAAAGACCCATCGAGATAGACATCAAGGTGTTTTAGGTCTATCTCAAGAAACCTATATCAACAAAATATTAGAAAGATTTCGAATGCAAGATTGTACACCTACTGTAGCTCCTATTGTGAAGGGTGACATGTTCAGTATGAACCAGTGCCCAAAGAACAATTTAGAGAAGGAGCAGATGAAAAATATTCCATACGCTTCTATTGTTGGAAGCTTGATGTACGCTCAGGTATGTACCAGACTAGACATCGCATTTGTAGCTGAAATGTTGGGGAGATACCAGAGTAATCCAGGACTTGATCACTGGAGAGCTGCAAAGAAAGTATTGAGATACCTTCAAGGAACGAAAAATTACATGCTTACGTACACACGATCAGATAGTTTAGAGGTGGTTGGCTACTCCGATTTAGACTTTGCTGGTTGTGTTGATTCTCACAAATCAACATCAGGGTACATTTTTATATTTGCTTGTGGAGCTATCTCATGGAGGAGTGCTAAACAAACAATTATAGCCACTTCTACTATGGAGGCTAAGTTCGTCTCGTGTTTTGAGACTACTTCACAGGCAGTGTGGTTAAAGAGTTTCATTGTTGGGCTTAGGCTGGTGGATTCAATATCTAGGCCATTGCAGGTATATTGCGACAACTTAGCAGGTGTGTTAATGGCTAAGAATAATAAAAGTGGGAGTCGAACTAAACACATCGACATAAAGTACTTGGCCATTAGAGAACGTGTTCAAGATCAGAAACTGATCATCGAACATATTAACACAGAACTGATGTTAGCTGATCCTCTGACAAAGGGCATGCCACCTCACAAATTCAAGGATCATGTTGTCAATATGGGATTGCATCCCATATAGTCATTTAAAGGTATGATTGTTATTTAGAAACTCTATTTTCTTGATTTTTTCTATTATGTGTGCACAACAGTTACAATTGAAAAAATCATTAAAGATGGGACAAAGAATAAATATAAGATTTATTCATACAGTTATCAAAAATTGATTTAACTCTTGAACATGTGATACATGGAAGATATTATTACTATTGTACATAAGGGATATATCGCCATGATTCATGTTTCTTATTTTAAATCATATTACCTGGTCATACGGATCAAGTGGGAGATTGTGAGAATGGTCATACGATGATCCGTATGACCAGTTACACATAAGTGGGTAAGCGGTTAGATCCTGAAAATCAGGATCTAACCGCTCACCTTGTCTCTCCCACACAGTTTATTAAAACCAGAGAGCAGAGTCCCCAGGCAACACTGAACGTGATTTCTGTAAGACTCAGTAAGTTTATTGTTGTTTCTGCTCTAACACAGAAAAGAAAATTGGTGGACGATTCAGACAGGAAAGAGATCGTCAACGGGAACATGGCTAGAGGTAAGCCTAAACTTCATTCTGATTTCAATTCATGTTTTATGAAATCATAGACTTACAGCAGACCCTTCGGTTGGCCTCTTTCCTCATTTTTGTTTTTTTTCTTCATTTTCTTCCTTCATTTCCCTTATTTTCGTGTTGTTGTTTTTTTTCATCTGCCTTCGTCATTTGAGGGCAGATAGTCACCGCCGCTTCTGGGGCTCTCGGTGGCAGAGTGGGGCCGCAGAGCTCCCTGGTGTCGGTCTCTCCTTCACCTCTTGTCAGTCGAAGGAGGGGAGAGAGAGGGGTCGGGCCAAGACCCTGGGCACGGGTCAAACTGCCTCTCCCTAGCCAAATCTACCCATCTAGATGGAACAGGATTGAACTCATCGGAATAACATTTAATTTCACTTCCTTAAACTTAACTTGGGTTGCAGACCTCGCTAATAGTTGTGAACTCGGCCCTCGGGCCTAAACTCGCATAAACATTTTCAAATTCAACAGGATTTAACAGACATAAACTTATTCAAACCCATTGGGCTTTAACAGGCATAGAACTCGTCACCTATCGGGCTTTAACAGACATAGACCTCGTCACCTATCGGGCGTTAACAAGCTTGGACCTCGTTACCCATCAAGCCTTAATAGGCATAAACTTTGTCAAACCCATCAGGCCTTAACAGGCATGGACCTCGTCACCCATTGGTCCTTAATAGACATAAACTTCTCCAAGCTCATCGGGCCTTAACAGGTTTGGTCCTCGTCACCCATCGGGCCTTAATAGGCATTGACTTTACCAAACCCATTGGGCCTTAACAGGCATGGACCTGACCCATCGGGCCTTAACAGGCATGGACTTCACCCATCGGGCCTTAACAGGCATAGACCTCACTCATTGGGCCTTAACAGGCATGGACCTCACCCATCGGGCCTTAACGGGCATGGACCTCACCCATCGGGCCTTAACAAGCTTGGACCTCACCCATCGGAACTTAACAGGCATGAACCTCACCCATCGGGCCTTAACAAGCATGGACCTCACCCATCAGGCCTTAACAGGCATGGACCACACCCATCGGGCCTTAACATGCATGGTGATATGAGCCGTCATAGTTGTAGCCACAGTGGTGCGCACTAATAGGCATTGACTTTACCAAACCCATTGGGCCTTAACAGGCATGGACCTGACCCATCGGGCATTAACAGGCATGGACTTCACCCATCGGGCCTTAACAGGCATAGACCTCATTCATCGGGCCTTAACAGGCATGGACCTCACTCACCGGGCCTTAACGGGCATGGACCTCACCCATCGGGCCTTAACAAGCATGGACCTCACCCATCGGGCCTTAACAGGCATGAACCTCACCCATCGGGCCTTAACAGGCATGGACCTCACCCATCGGGCCTTAACAGGCATGGACCTCACCCATTGGGCCTTAACAGGCATGGTGATATGACCCGTCATAGTCGTAGCCACAACGGCGCGCACAAGAGCAACACGATGGCGTGCACAGCATGACCAGCGTGAGCGCGCGTGCACAGCATGACCAGCGTGAGCGCGCGTGCAGGCATACAAGGCATAAGGCCTTGGAAGCATGCGGCCTAGCCCGCACATGGGGTTGAAGAACTTACAGCCTCTTTTTGGATAAATGGGCTTTTAGCCCACATACACGGTATGAGGGGCAACACGGACTTTGCACCACTTGAGGGGCATTATGGACTTTTGTCCCTATTTGAATTCAAAAAGGACTTTTGAATTCAAATCCATTTGAGTTGTTCAAAATAAGGAGGAAGACTAGGAGAACACTTGGTGATCCTTAGTTTTGGGGTTTTTGCTTTTGGCATGGATGCCACTTGTACATTAGCTAGACTAGCACCTTAGCTAGACTAGCACCTTAGCCTATAAAAGGCATGTATTCTAGCTCATAGAGACCAACTTGTACTTGGAAATTCGTATGGAATAGAAGAGTTTTTCCCCTACCCCTCTCCTTATTTCCATTTGGTGTCTTTTGGAACTTAGAAGGTGCCCTTGGAGCCATAGATCTTGGAAGAGTTGGCTGACTAACTTATGAAGGAGTGTTCAAGCTAGGCCACGCGGCGTTGGAGGACTAGCTGAGATTTAGCCCAATTCTGGTGTCGTGACAACATATCAGAGCCATTACAATTCAATGGCAACATCTGAAACCGAAGTAGCTCCAATGAAAGGTAAGGTGAAAGTCTCCAAAACTGAATCTCGTTTTATTTCAATTGAGGATAGATTGGAGGTGGAAGAACTATATTCCAGTGTGGATGAACAAGTTCGTGAGGTCGTGGGATCCGGGAGTGTGAATCATGAGACGATTCAAAACCTGGAGGAGGACGTCCAAAGTGCCATGGCGATGCTGCGCTCTGACATCAACGAGATTGTGTCATGTGTGCGAAAAGACATGGAGGACCTACGATCCGATATGAGCACCAAATTTGCTGTCCTTGAGAGAGCAATTGCGAATGGAGGAGCAATTGCGAATGGAGGAGCAAATGCCGAAGGGAGATACAAGGTACCTGAACCAGAACATTACAAAGGAGATCGAGACCCAAAGATAATTGATAATTTTCTTTGGCAAGTTGAAGAATATATTACTGCTTCTAGACTCAAAGATGAAGCGGTGAAGATTAGTACAGCTGCAATGTACTTGAAAGCTGATACTATCTTATGGTGGAGAAGTTGGCTCAACAACGATGAAATGGTGAAAACATGGGAGGAATTCAAGACTGAGTTGAAGAAGTACTTCTTTCCAGAAGACGTAAATTTCCAAGCTAGAATGGAATTGAGGGCGTTAAAGCAGAAAGGTACGATCCGAGACTATGTTAAGTCATTTAATTCACTCATGTTGTCAATTCCCAACATGTCCGAAGAAGACCGCTTGTTCTCTTTCTTGGCGGGACTTCGACCATGGGCTGCTCAGGAATTGAGAAGGAAATCAGTAAAGACACGAGCAGAGGCAGTGGCAATGGCAGAGAAACTCTCTGAATTTGAGAGAAAACATGAGGACAGCACATCAAAATCTGAGAAACAAGACAAGGATCCTAAGGCAAACGGCAAGACAAAGTCTAATGGAGATAGCCGAGGAGGGAGTTCAAAAAATGACAATCGAAACTCCAAACCGGAAGAGAAGAAGAAGGGAGGTGTTGATAAAGGTAAGTCCTTCAAACGCAAAGTTAGATGTTTCATTTGTGATGGAGAACATTATGCGAAAGACTGCCCCAAAAAGAAACTCTTGAATTCCCTAAAGGGGGAAGGAGAGACCAGCCAGGGCAATGGACAACAACGCATGGGTTCTTTGGCATTACTCAATGTTGTTCAAACATCGGGCCGAAAAATCACTTCTCAACCGGTAAGACATAAACAAGACTTGTTGTTTCTTGACCTTCTTCTCAATGAGATTAAGGTGAAGGCTTTGGTAGACACGGGGGCTACCCATAACTTCATTTTAGAAGAAGAAGCCAAACGCCTAAGGCTGAGATGGGAGAAAGATGGGAGTCAGATGAAAGCCGTCAATTCAGCCGCAGAAGATGTGTGTGGCATAGCTAGGAGTGTTCGCGCTACTCTTGGCAATGGTTAGGTGTCTTAGACTTCACCGTAGTACTTATGGATGATTTCAATGTAATTCTTGGGATGGACTCCTTGAATACTTGTAAGGCATGTATTATGCCATATTTGGGGATGGTTGGAATCTTAGATGATTGTGGACCTTGTACATTGACCAAAAATTTCACTCAAGATGTAAAAGGGAAGAACTCAATGCTAACAGCCCTTCAGCTTAAGCGTGGTCATAATCAAAGGGATTCTACTTATCTTGCAGCTCTACTCGAGGAAAAGCCAGATGGACTTGTTGTTCCCGAAGAGATTACAAAAGCCTTGGAGGAGTACAAGGATGTGATGCAGAAGGAGCTACCACCCCATCTACCACCTCGATGAGAAGTCGATCACAAGATCGAGCTTGAGCCGAGAACGAGACCACCAGCCAAAGCACCTTACCGCATGGCTCCAAAAGAGTTAGAGGAGCTAAGAAGGCAGCTGAGAGAGTTGCTTGATGCGGGCTACATTCAGCCATCTAAGGCACCGTACGGCGCACCGGTGCTATTCCAGACAAAGGAAGACGGATCTCTGCGACTATGCATAGATTATCGAGCTCTTAACAAGGTAACCATCAAGAACAAATACCTTATTCCTCTTATTGCGGATTTGTTCGACCAACTCAAAGATGCTCGCGTCTTCACCAAACTGGATTTGAGGTCGGGCTACTATCAAGTTCGAATTGTCGAAGGAGACAAATCCAAGACCACTTGTTGGACAAGGTATGGGTCTTATGAGTTTTTAGTCATGCCTTTTGGCTTGACAAATGCGCCAACCACATTTTGTACTCTTATGAACAATGTTTTCAGTCCATTCTTGGACAAATTTGTAGTCGTCTACCTAGAAGACATTGTGGTATATAGTAACACTATGTAGGAACACTTACAACATCTTCGGAAAGTGTTCGAGGTGCTGCAAAGTAACTCCCTCTTTGTGAAGAAAGAGAAATGCTCATTCGGACTTGAAGAAGTGTCCTTTCTTGGACATTGGATCGGAGGCGGACGAATTTGGATGGATAAAGCAAAAGTGCAAGTCATTTCCAACTGGACCATCCCAACAAAAGTCGGGGACTTGAGAAGTTTTCTTGGTCTTGTTACCTACTATCGCAGGTTCGTAAAAGGATTCTCAGCCAAAGCATCTCCTTTGACGGACCTCTTCAAGAAGAAGCAAGCATGGTGCTGGACAGACAAGTGCCAAGAAGCCTTCAACGAGTTGAAGGAAGCGGTCATAGCCGAAGCAGTCCTACAACTTACCGATTTCAGAAAGCCCTTTGAGGTAGACACAGATGCCTATAATTTTGCAATTGGTGCTGTTTTGGAGCAAGAAGACCACCCCATAGCTTTCAAGAGCAGAAAGCTGAATGAGACGGAGCAAAGATACACCGTTCAGGAGAGGGAAATGTCGGCAGTAGTCCATTGTCTTCACACTTGGCGGCACTACTTGTTAGGGTCCAAGTTCGTAGTCAAGACAGACAATGTTGCATCAAGCTACTTTCTAACTCAAAAGAAGCTCAGCCCGAAGCAAGCTCGTTTTCAAGACTTTCTGACAGAGTTTGACTTCGAGTTGGAGTACAAACCGAGTGCAATAACGTTGCTGATGCTTTAAGTTGCAAAGCAGAGCTGGCAGCTTTGCGGCTGGGTTCCTTTGCTGAAATTTCACAGGTGGAAGAGTCAATTGCACAACGAATCCGGATAGGGCTATGTAATGATGCCACAGCACAATGATTGATGGAATCGGCAGCACTCGGTGAAACAAGGCGCTTTTGGGTGAGCGACGGACTGCTATACACAAAAGGGAGGTGTCTATATGTGCCGCTACACAATGGCTTGCGCAAAGAGTTGTTGCGTGAGTGCCATGACACATTATGGGCTGGACATCCAGGCCAACGACGGACGAAGGCGTTGCTGACAACACACTACTATTGGCCTGGCCTTGAGAACGATGTGGAGGAGTACGTGTGCACTTGTTTGGTGTGCCAACAAGATAAACCTAAGAGGAGAAGACCTGCTGGTCTGCTTGATCCTCTTCCCATCCCAAAGCGTCTGTGGGAGTTCGTGAACATGGACTTCATTTCTGGTTTAAGGCGAACCGAGGGCTTGGGCTCCATCATGGTGGTGGTGGATCGCTTCTCAAAATATGTGACGTTTGTACCTATTTCAAACGATTGCACGGCGGAGGAGGCAGCTAAGGCATTCATGTCCAATGTGCAAAAGCTGTGGGGCTTGCCAACCACCATCATAAGCGATAGAGATCCACGGTTTACGGGTAAGTTCTGGACTGAACTTTTTAAGCTGCTTGGAACTACTCTCAACTTTTCCACCAGCTTTCACCCGCAAATGGATGGCCAAATGGAACGCATTAATGCATTATTGGAGGAGTACTTGAGGCATTTTGTTGCTGCCAACCAAAAGAACTGGCCAGAACTTCTTGATGTGGCACAGTTCTCGTACAACACGCAAAAGAGTGAATCCCGGGGCATAGCCCCTTTGAGATTGCAACCGGCTAGCAGCCGACAGTACCAGCATGCATGATCCCGGAGAAATCACAAAAAATTCCAGCAGCACATCGATTTGTGAAGCAATGGAAGGAGAGAACTGAACTCGCCCGCACTTATTTAGTGAAAGCCAGCAAACGCATGAAGAAGTATGCAGATTTGAAGCAGCGAGACGTTGAGTACAAGATGGGAGACCTTGTTCTTGTGAAGATAAGGACGAAGTAATTCAAGTCAATGACGTCTAAGAAGAAAGGCTTAATCAAGAGGTATGAAGGACCATTTCCCATAATTAAGAAAATTGGGAAACTTGCTTACAAGGTACAACTACCCCAGAGTTTACGCATGCACAACGTTTTTCATGTAAGCAACCTTAAGCCTTTCTTTTCTAATCCAAACCCTCAAAGAATTGTAATGCCACGAGCACCCCTTGATGTATCCAACACTCTCAAGAAGAAAGTGGACAATGTAATAACCCACAGGGACGTTCGCAGAAGAGGTAAGCCATGCACCACTGAGTACTTGGTGAAAAGGAAGGGCGAACCGGAAAGCGAGGCTACTTGGCAAGAGGAAGCACAACTATCGCAGTTTGAGGAAGAAGTCGCAGCAAATCGAGGGGGCTTGCAGACGAGGACGTCTGCCTTATGGCGGCGGGAGCATGATACGAGCCGTCATAGTTGTAGCCACAGCGGGGCACACAAGAGCAACACGATGGCGTGCATGGCATGACCAACATTGGCTCTCGTGCAGGCATACAAGGCATAAGGCCTTGGAAGCGTGCGGCCCAGCCCGCACATGGGGTTGAAGAACTTGCAGCCCCTTTATGGAGAAATGGGCTTTTGGCCCACACACATGGCATGAGGAGCTACACAGAGTTTGCACCACTTGAGGGGTATTATGGACTTTTGTCCCTATTTGAATTCAAAAAGGACTTTTGAATTCAAATCCATTTGAGTTGTTCAAAATAAGGAGGAAGACTAGGAGAATACTTGGTGATCCTTAGTTTTGGGGTTTTTGCTTGTAGCATGGATGCCACTTGTACATTAGCTAGACTGGCACCTTAGCCTATAAAAGGCATGTATCCTAGCTCATAGAGATCAACTTGTACTTGGAAATTCGAATGGAATAGAAGAGTTTTTCCCCTACCCCTCTCCTTACTTCCATTAGGTGTCTTTTGGAGCTTAGAAGGTGCCCTTGGAGCCATAGATGTTGGAAGAGTTGGCTGACTAGCTTACGAAGGAGTGTTCAAGCTAGGCCACGCGGCGTTGGAGGACTAGCTGAGATTTAGCCCAATTCTGGCGTCGTGACACATGGACCTCACCCATCAGGCCTTAACAGGCATGGACCTCACCCATCGGGCCTTAACAGGCATGGACCTCACCATCGGGCCTTAACAGGCATGGACCTCACCCATTGGGCCTTAACAGGCATGGACCTCACCCATCGGGCCTTAACATGCATGGACTTCATCAAATTTGAAACCATCCAAAACCTTCCGAACGCCTTGTCACACGAACTTTATCCGGCCACCAAATTTGGAACAATGTCGTAACTCAGGACTTAGTCTTAACAAGCATGAACCGAACTTGAGCCTTAGCCCAAAGACCATTTTGACCCAAAGTTGGCTATCTTGAAAACAAGAATAAACCCAAGATTAGACTAGACTCGACTCCTGAGAGATTTAGTCGGACTGGCTTGAACCCCATAAACCAACTTGATCCCGACTCCAAAAGAGGCTAGGCCCAATAGACTCTTGATTTGATGAACAATTGCATGAACAAACTAGGAATAAAGTTGAATTAAACCTGGATAAATTGAACTAAATCTTAAACAAAAATCAAGGTTTAAATGAATAATTAGGCTCAAACGCAAAACTCCATGAAGCTGGGCTCAAACGCAAAACTCCATGAAGCCAGGCTCAAACTTAAAACTCCGAGAAGCCTTCTAAAACCTTGTAGACTTAGGGGGAGATTTAAGGGATGAGACCAAACCTTGTAAATTTAGGGGACGAGGTTCGGACTAAGGACCAATGAACTTACTTATACCCAGGACCAACCGCATAGACCTTCAGGACTAATGAACTTAGGCCAATAAACTAGACTTAGATCCAGGACTGAACCTAGCTCAAGGAACTAGGGTCTAGAGCTTAGGCCTTAGATCTATAAAAACTTAGACCTAAATTCAAATGACTCCACTTTTTCACCAATTAAACGTTGGAATTTGATCTGACGACCTTTTTTTTTCTATTTGTTTTGTAGATGGCTGATTTTTCCACTATTGTTGTGACTTTACCATTATGTGGGTTATGTCTCTTTGATCATATTGTGACTGTTGGTGGCGAACTGCTTTCCACTCTGCCTCTTTATAAAGAGGGTGAGGCATGTCGACTTACTGTCCAAGCGGGGAATCCATTTTTGGCAGTCACGCTGTGAAACGTCTTGCGCCTGTGAACCTTGTCAACTGGAGAATGCATTTTCTTCATTCCTAGCTCTGATTACACTTGTGAGGCCATAATAGCTAGGAAAGACGCGTTTGCACTTCAGAGTGCTTTGCATGCAGCCCGTTAGACTCCTCTACCATGGACTTTTGTAGATCGCCTTTTAGATAGAGAGGTTACACGAAAACCTCATCTATCGGACATGGATTTGGATGCACCATTGTCGTTTCTTTTTTAGTGGACCACACTAATTCTCGGTCGACGAAGTCGTACACTTCATAATGCATTTTTTTTTTTTTTTTGGCACTGCCATCCCTGACTCTCCGTGGTGCAGGTGTCTATTACAGACTTTAGGCCTCCATCTTTCGTTACCATTGAGGCTTGTCCATCATCCGAGCTTTCATTGAGATGTGGTGTTTAGAAACCAATACATTGACTACATGGTAGGGGGAGCTATCCATCACCTTGTTGGACAAGGATCAAATTTTATGCCTGCCTATCTCTTGGCATTTTTATGACGAGGTCTATCCAACAGTGGCTGACTTGACGGATATACGCAGCTCAATTTTACCCTATAGCTGTTATTTTTTATTTGTGGTGTACCATCACCTTTGCCAATATAAATTGAAACCCCCCATTGCTCCTTTGTCTACGGACTCATGGGTTTCCTTTTGGTTTCGTACTCATGAAGGCGTAGTTTCTATTGATGACCCTTGGGTCGCTCGGCATGAAGCTTATGGGAAGGATTAAGCTGCCTCCTAGGAATGAACAACTACGAAGGATTTTTTAGCTATCTTGGCATTCTGCCAGGAAAGGAGGATGAAGTCCATTTAATGGCGCTCCTCTACTTGTGGTTGTGCCGATTTGTATTCCACTCGGGCAATGGTGACGATATGTGGCCTATTGTTTTTAAGGCAGCAAGCTATATGGCTACTGGGGTGCAATTTGCCTTATTTGGTCCAGCCTTAGCCACTTTATAACATAGTCGGGGACAAATCTCCGCCAGTGATACTTCTGCACTTGTTCAATGGCCATACTTGTATACATGGCTGGTCATCTGTTTTCAAACTCATAGAGAGGATACCACTGGGATCCGTCGTCTTGGCATGATAACTTAATCCATCTTTTCGACTCGCCTTTGACGAGAAGCAGACTCGTGAACTATTTTAGCGTCGTCCTGTGCTAGTTTGGAATCACTACCCTCTTGGCTCAGGCTCTGCCTTGGTTGATGAACTCTCACCACAGACCACCAAGTTAGCTTATGAGGTCTCCTCAGCATTCGCTCATGTTATTTGATGGTTCGACGTTGCACTCGTTTCTTTATTGAACCGTACAATCCCGACAGGTTCGTGCGGCAATTTGGATATTGCTAAGACTTACCTGGAGATTTGAGGGCAAAGGCGGAGGTGGATAAAATAGAGGTATCCTCTTCGTCTAAGTTGTTGGCATTGTGGGAGGCCAGCATTGTTCGCCCATATAGTAGGCTTGATTTGCCTTTTTTATAGGAGCTTACACGTGATCCTGGGACTACATTCACCTTTAGTTCTTGATAGAAAAAACATATGCTCCCACGATTTGAGGTATATTAAACTGCTTTCTATGCTCTGTTCTATTTATTTTGATCTCATTTTTTATGGCTTTATTGTTTCCGTGAGATTGGATGGATCTCGCCCCTCCTTCCTCCAAGTCGGTTGGCCCTCCTATTGCAGTGGATAATGAGGAGGATGACAATGATAGAGATCCTAGTCATCCACGCTAGCCATCGAAGGGTAAGAGGCCAAAGTTAGAGACGACCCAGTAAGTGGCGAAGAAAGTTGCTTCTTTTTATTTACTCCTAGTTTCAAATGTTCTTTCTTGTGCATAAAAGTTGCAATCAAAGAAGAAAGTACCACCAATGCCTTTGAGTGGTGTGTCTTCTGCCAAGAAATCACATACACAACCTTGGGAGACCGTTCCCCTTCCGGTTTCGGACACGATTCCCATTCTAGAGACTATCCCTTATGTGCAGACTTCTCCTTTAATCTTGGAAGTTGGACCTCCTCTAGAGACTGCCTTTGAGGCAATACAGATTTCATCTTTGCCAGAGGCCGATCCTCCTGATTTGGGTTTGACATAGACTCCCATTCTGGAGACAGTGATTTCTCTTGAGACTACCTGTGATACGATATAGATGTTTTCCACTCTGGAAGCTGCTCCTGTGATGGCACCTACGCCGAAGGCTACCTCAGGGTTTCAAGAGGCACCACGAGATATAAATTTTACCATGCTCCTCTAGAGGCATCTCAGGAGTTTGCCCCTATCGGGATGATGGCTGTTTTAGTAGAGGCTTCCGTGCTTTTAATGGTAGTTGAGGTCTCATCAGCAGTTGTGGCGGAGACCCCCCTGTCATCGCTCCACCTACGGTTGCCATTGCGAAGACAAAATTGGTATTCTATCAATAGTAGTGTCCAAGTATTTTTCTTTAGCTTCTTATAATATACTTTCTTTCAACAGTCCATTCCCGATGTCACTGTGACACCGTCAGAGACTCGGCCATTTGTCGCAGAGGCCCCTTCGGTGAAAGTCACTCTTCCTCTTCCTTCTTTGATAGCAGTCACACCTCCTTCAGTTGTGATGTCGTCCATGGGGAAAGACCTGGATTCGATAAGAGGTTTGAAGGCTCCTTTTTACATTACGTGGTTTCTGAGATGCTCATCCTCTTTATGCATAAGCCCCCCATCTACATCACAAATCATCAGTCTCTAGCATCAGAAGAACTTGCAAAGACTCCATCGCTGCCCGCAGTCCTACGCTTGTAGCTTTCTCAGTACATGTTACTGTTGCCCCAGTCGTGGTTCCATCGCATCAGCTTTTATCCAATTTTGTGGATACTATGCTACAATTTTTTAAGAATAAGACTGCCCCACGCATGCTGTCATCGGAGGCTGTATGCCATCTTTCTCTGGTCGTCGATGTGGAGTTTGTCGTCAGCAAAATTGCAGGAGGCTAACCATGAACTAAGCCAGCTCGGTAAAAGCTCGGCTCAAATTATTTCAAACTTGAATCAAACTTGAGCCTTAAGGCTTTTTTAATTAAATGAGTCAAGCTTGAGCTTTAGGTAGTTCGACTTGAAGCTCGATGAGCCAGCTCATTTGTATTTTTGAGTTATATATTTTTAAAATTGTGTGTAATATTTTAGCTTTTTAAAGAAATGGGAGCCTCAAGTTATTTCAGCAATTTTATTTAGAATTGTCTTTTAAATTTCTATCAATGATTCTATTAAGCAAAATTAATAATTAACTATAGAATTCAGAAGTTTTATGAATTTTTGTTTTAGCATAATTGGGTACGTAATCAGCTTATAATCACTAATTTATATCTATTATTGTAGATAAATTTAACTAGAATAATTAAAAAAACCGAATTGGCAGACCCGATGGGCATGGGCTGGAGCTTGAGCTGGGCTTTTATGGCCTAGAGCTCAAGCTTGGCTTTTATGGCCTGGAGCTCGAGCTGGGCTTTTATGGCCTGGAGCTCGAGCTGGGCTTTTATGGCCTGGAGCTCGAGCTGGGCTTTTATGGCCTGGAGCTCGAGCTGGTCTTTTATGGCCGGGAGCTCGAGCTGGGCTTTTATGGACTGGAGCTCGAGCTGGGCTTTTATGGCCTGGCGCTCGAGCTGGGCTTTTATGGCCTGGAGCTCGAGCTAGGCTTTTATGGCCTGGAGCTCGACCTGGGCTCGACCTGGGCATGGGCGGGAGCTCGACTTGGGCTTGAGCTCGGGCTCAAGCTCGGGCTCAGTTAGGGGATTGAACCCGCTTGAATCAAGCTCGAGCTCGTTCGAGTTGCTCAAGGTCGAACTTGAGCCCAGCCATGGGCTCGAGCCCGAGCTCGAGCTCATGTGTTATGAGCTTAGCGGAGCTCGAGCCATCATAGGTTCGGCTCGGCTCGGTTCATTGCTATCCCTAGTTGCGGGGAAGATTAGCCTAGCCTCGAAAGAGGTTGTGGAGAGCAATGCTCGGGAGGCCTTGGATGCGCTATCTTCCAAGATGGATCATGCTGAGATGACTTTAGATGAGGTAACCGAAGACCTGGAAGGGGATAAGCTTGAATGGGATGACGCACTTGAGCACCTAAGGCTGGCTGAAGAGCAAGCCCAATCTGTTGAAGCTACGGTAGTATATCTTGAAACCCAAGTGGAGCAAATTCGAGAGAGTGTGGGCACGACGAAGGAGGTTGTCCACAAAACTACACAGAAGATGGAGGAGGTCCTTGCCTTACCTACTCTCAGCGCAGCTGAGGAAGAGACCCTTCTGGCATTCAGGGATACCTTAGTAGGTTCACAGCAGCAGTTATCATAGAGATTGATAGATGTCTGATTTTGACTTCCATAATGTAGATCATTTTCATTCTAGATTTCCAATTCAAAGTGTATTGTTTTTGCTTTGTGAATAGTTTATATTCTTATCAAATTGAATACAACATTGTTGACTCTGTTGACTCTGTTGACTCTATTGACTTGACAACAATTTTTTTTTCTTTTGCCGAATACCAAACTCTAGCTCTCCTATAGAGCTCAACAATTTGCACTTCTCTTTAACCCGATTTTGCTATGTCTCATGCAACCAGCATCCAACATCAATCTAACCACCCCTTGCTATGGTCGACACACTAGCAGCATCAATTCAGAGAGAGATAGGCCGCTCACTTTATAACCTTCTCATTCTTTTAAACTATTTTGTGAACCTTCTCACTTTTTTAAGGCTCGGCTGTTTTTTCAGAGCCTTCTCATTTTTTTAAGGTTCGGCTATTTTTTTAGAGCCTTCTCACCTTTTTAAGGCTCGGGCTTCTATTATTATTATTTTTTGTGAACTGTGAACCTTGTTACTTTTTTAAGGTTCAAATTTTTTATAGCCTTCTCACTTTTTTAAGGTTCGGATGTTTTTCTGAGCCTTCTCACTTTTTTAAGGCTCGGGCTTTTATTTTTTCTTTCTTTGTGAACCATGAAACTTCTCACTTTTTTAAGGTTCGAATGTTTTTCTGAGCCTTCTCACTTTTTTATGGTCCGGGGTTTTATTTTTATTTTTATTTTTTATTTTATTTTTTCAGCTTACCTCTCATCGGTAGAACTTTTTGAGAAATTTCCCGTTGATGATGGGAGTTTTCTTTCGTCTTGAGTAACCAATTTGTAGGCGTCATTAATGTAAACCACTTGGACAATGAACGGTCCTTCCCACTTAGGTGCAAATTTTCCTCTATCTTTACTCGTTACCATAATCGGCCTTCGCACTTCAAGAACTAAGTTACCCTTCTAAAAAGAATGCAGGTTCACTTTTTTTTTAAGGCTCTCTTTTGTCGCACTTGGCAACACTCAATCTTTGTTGTGCTTCGATTCACCGCTCTTCCAAAGCCTCAAGTTCTTGTAGGCAGAGTCAAACATTCTCATCATCTATCAGTCCTTCCCAAAGGGCCACGTGAAAGGATGGAATTTGGATTTCTAAGGGTAGTACAACTTGAACGCCGTAAACCAGTGAATAAGGCGTCGATTCTGTGGGAGTTCGAAAGGTGATCCGATACGCCCAAAGAGCTTTTCAAGGCACTCGTGCCAATCGTGCATGCCTTCATATACATTCTTCTTCAAGATCTTGCACAGAGTTTTATTAAAGGCCTCTGCCAACGCGTTCATTGCTAGATTGTAGGTCGTAGACGTCTTTTACTTAATGACAAACTTCTCATAGAAATTATCCATGGCCCTATTACGAAAAGGAGTGTCATTGTCTGTCACAACATACTTGGGGACTCCATATTGACAAATTATTTGCATCCGAATAAAATCGACGACTATGGCTGCTTTGATTTCTCTGTAAGCTGCAGCTTCTGCCCATTTGGAGAAGTAATCTATCACCACCAAAATGTACTGGTGATTGGCTGATGATTTCATTTCCCACACCTCAAAAAGCCAGGAGGCCACCATGGGATGTAGTGGAGCCGGAGGATGATGAATGTAATCGCCATGGAATTGGCATGCCTTGCAGGAGTGTGCTAGTTCTACAACATCTCAGAGCATTCCTGACCAATAGTACCCCAACTGCTTGATTTGGAGATAGAGTTTTGGACCTGCTTGAATATTCCACCATGTGCTTCAGCTAGAATTGTGTGTCCTTCTTTAGAAACACAGCGAAGGAGATACCATCGTAGGATCGCCAGTAAAGCGTACTATTGAAGAGACAAAACTTAGGCGTTGTTCTACGAACGTACACCCGAGCTTTTGGTTCTTCTGGTAATTTCTTGTGCTCTAGATAATCTAGGAATTCTTGTCACCAATCTTCACCTTCGATTACATAAACCGAGACTTGATTGACATCTTCCTCTTTTTTCTCTCCTTCGAGAAGCGAGGCTATCCACAGTTCGCATATCAGAACCTAGGTCGACCTTTCCTCAAACTAGGTGAGACTCCAGTAACCTATCTGATTACCAGAGCCGAATCTTCGAAGACTTCTTGCTGCGTGACACCCATTTCTATAGACATTCCCAAACCTATGATGATGGCTTGGTATTCCGCCATATTGTGTGTAGAACAGTGGGTCAACACGAAAGAATATGAGAGTAGATTGTCTTTTAGAGACAGGAAAAGAACTCTTGCTCCTGCTCTATCTTTTCTGGCTGTGCCGTCAAAGTACATTTTCCAAGAAGTATTTCAATGAAGAAAATTTCTTCATCTAGTAGTTCTCTTGAAATTTCCCACTGTGCCGGATTTGGGTGATCAGCTAGGAAATTGGCCAATGCTTGCCCCTGCATCGCCTTCTGAGAGATGAAATTTATTTTGAACTCCAATAGTAGCAATGTCCACTTAGTCAGACGTCCGGAGAGCATTGGCCGAGACATGATATATTTTAGCGGATCCACCCGAGACACCAGGTTGGTGGAGTGCGCAAGCAAATAGTGACGCAATTTCTTGACCGCAAACATCAATTCTAGGCATACCTTTTCAATCGGCGTATAATTCAATTCAGCTCCTACCATAGTGGGACTCAGGTAATACAAAGATGTTTCTTTCCCCTGGTCGTCAGTTTGAGCAAGTAGAGCGCCCAGAGAATTCTCTTGTGCCGCAATATAGAGGATCAATAGTCTACCCAGAATTGGGGCTGCCAACACTGGCAGACGCATCAGGTAAGCTTTAATGCCTTTGAATGCTCGATTACAAGACTCATCCTACGCGAATGACGTATTTTTCTCCAGTATGGGGCTGAAAGGTTGACATCTCCCGATGAGATTCGAAATGAACCTTCGGATGTAGGCGAGTTATCCCTAAAGACTTCTCAATTCAAAAATATTTTTGGGCTCTGGCATTTGCTAAATAGCATCGATCTTAGTTTGATAAATTTCTTTGCCCCTGTGTCAAACAATAAATCCCAAGAATTTTCTGGATGATACACCAAAAACACATTTCAAAGGATTCATATTCAGTTGGTGGCGTCGGAGACGTTCGAAAACAGCTCGTAAGTCCTATAGGTGGGTTTCTCATTCCTTCGTCTTGACTACCAAGTCATCAACATAATACTCCACAAACTTGTGTAGAAAGTCATCAAAGATGGTCTGCATTGCCTATTGATAAGTGGTGCCAACATTTTTCTAACCGAACGACATAACTTTGTAGTAGAAATGCCCTAAGGAGTATGGAAGGCAGTGAGTTCTTTGTCCTTCAGGTCCATCCTGATTTGATTGTAGCCGGAGGATCCATCCATGAAAGACAAGGCCTCGTGCCCCATGGTGGCGTGGTTAATAGAGGTGAAATCTTCCTCGCCTGTAGCAGAACTAATGAAGATGATAGCAGGCGCATTGATCACTAGAGGGGCATCTAAATTTGCTAGTTGGGCTGACTTCTTCTTCTTTGTTGTGCGTGTACCGGATTTCCCCAATCTTTCACTCACAGGAAGTCTCTCGACAAGTGACATTGTATTGCCGTCGAGCCTCTGGAAAACATTTCTATGAGATTCAAACTCTTCAAATTTGTCACCCAATCTTTGGAAAACACCTGGTTTTGTTTTTGCTGGCTCCTCGAGTTTATTCCTGAGTCATATGAAGATGTCTGCCTGAACGTTTTCCTTTTGCTCTCTTTTATTCCATACATTGGTTACTATTACTTTTGGCTCAACACTCAACCTCTGGAATATGTCGGATTGACTTGTTTCTTTCTAGCTTAGCCGGTTGAATGCCGAGATGCGTGGTTTTGGCATGCCAATTCAATCGAAGGCGGATCTCTGAGGTTCTTTGTGGCACTTTCCTTTTCGTAGTGATCTTATGGACATTGGCCTTTCCTAAAATTACGATCAGTTCCACTTCCTCAACGATCAGTTCCACTTCCTCATATCCGACGTTGTTATGGTTGCTGGGAATCAAATACCCTTGTGCTAGGAGCTTCTCTTGCGTAGGTGTCAACTTTGGCACGATTACTACAGCCTTCCCATGCAATTGCTCCAGGTTGAGGTTAGAACCGAATTTAGCCATCAATTGGTAGGCATTCACGATCAGTTCCACTTCCTCATATCCGACGTCGTTATGGTTGTTGGGAATCAAATACCCTTGTGCTAGGAGCTTCTCTTGCGTAGGTGTCAACTTTGGGACGATTACTACAGCCTTCCCATGCAATTGCTCCAGGTTGAGGTTAGAACCGAATTTAGCCATCAATTGGTAGGCATTCAGATCAAATCCCTCCTGTGTGTGCACCACTAGTAACCAATCCATTGCCTCTTTGACGATGCCCCGATCTTCATGCTTGGGAAGGGGAATTGTGACTTTTTCCTTCAAGGCCTTCATGCTGGTGTCCTAATCACAGATAGCTTTATCGCATGAAATAAAGGAGTATTCCCCTTCCTTCATGCGGGATTGAGGAATGTACCTCAGTATTGGCATCTCCTCGGCGTGTTTCATTTCTTCTATGGTTGATTGTGACCTCTTCTCACAGGCAACATGTTTTGTTTCATCAGGTTGTTTTTTCAACGAGACAGATGTCGATGAATCTTTGGATTGTAAGTAGGACTTAGCATTTGCAAAGGACGCCTCTTCTATAAATGGGCTTTCGTCAGTAAAAACTGTTACTTCTTCTCCATCTTTGCAGTACTTGAAGCATTAATGACGAGTTGAAGGAACAATGCCATTGTTGTGCAGCCATGGCCTTCCCAGTATTAAGTTGTATGAGGTCCTTGCATCAATTACGTGGAACAGGGTACTGGAAATTGTGTCGTATATGTGTAGCTCTAGTCGAATTATTTCCAAAGCTCTCTAACCCTCTTGATTGAATTCTTGAATCATCAGGGAACTGGCCAAGAGATCGTTAGCGATTAAGCCAATGTGCTTCATCATTTTGATGGGAAGAATATTTGTCTCCAATTCGCTGTTAATGAGTATACAATTTACCCATTGATCCTTAATGTGGCCAAACATGAACAAGGGCCGATTATGCGACTTATCTCCCAATAACATTTTTCTGCCTTGAAAGTGACGTGAGGAGTACAAGAAGTAGCATTTATGTCCTTGTTCTTCGAAGAATCAAATAAACATTTCTCTGTCACAATACTGGAAGATATCCCGATTCTAGGTTTGTCATTTCTCCGCATTCCAAGTCATTTAATTTTAGCTTTCATGTCCTCTGCTTATGAAAGGATCTTTACGAGAGCATTTCTGGACCTGATAGGTAGGTCTAGATCATCTCGTAAAGCATTAGTAAGTGAGACATCTTAAAGACATGTATGAATGTCAATCAGAAAATGCTATCAGAGCCTTTTCTCCTTCTGCACAACCTGCTCAGCTGTCTGGGGTGAGCAGGTAGCCACTAATGTCGGTGTGGGCATCATGAAATCAGTAGAAAAAGAATTTGCCAATTCATAACAAAAAAGCCTCATCATTGTTGGTCTAGGCAGGTGCTGCCTTGTGCCTGTGCCTTTCACCTCCTTTATCAGTTCTTCCCTCTTTTTTGAATGCCCCTTTAGAAAAATCTTAACTGGAGCTTCCTTGAGTATTTTTTTATGGCAACTATCCACCCTTCCTCATCTTCTGCGGCTTGCGGAGGCCGGAGCTCTATCGCAAGGGAAAAAAGCTTTCTTTTATCTTTGATTTGCTTTACTTTTTGGGCTAGAGTCCATATGGACAAAAATGGTGTTCGAAACCGCAATATTGTCATCAACTTCAAGGATGGTGCGACCTTGTGTCGCACGGTCGAGAATCTTGTTTTTTAGGACGGAGCACTTCTCGATGGGATGCCCCACCAAGTGATGATACTTACAGTAATTGGGATCATTGGTTTTCTCAACATTTGCTGGCCATTTAGCTTTTGGGAGCTTCAACATATTTGTATCCAAGAGTTGCCCGAGCATTCCCGGAACGTCTGAGTTCGGGAAAGGATAAGTATTGGCTTGCCTTTCCTTGAGACTAAACTTTTGATAAGTGCCTCGTGCTTCTTTCCAGCCACCATTTTGCTTCTTGCTGTCGTTTTGATTTGGCTTCGCGGTGATCTTTGTTGGTGTCACTATGTTGGTGACAAGGGAGTTTTTAGACGTCTCTTTTGAAGGAGGCTTGAAATTCTTTTTTGCTGCCTTGTAATCCTTCTTTTTGTTGGGCACGGTGACCGGAGCCTTACCCTCTCCTTTCTCCTCGATGAGGAGTTCCATATCATGGGCCTCCATAGCCAACTCTTGGAGATTTTTAGGCTTAAGGCTATGAAGAAAATACACCATACCCTAGTTCATGCCCCTGATGCACATGTCGATGGTGGTTTTGGTGGACAAGGTAGTGGTTTCTTTACAATTGAAGCTGAGATTTCCCCACCGATTGATGTAATCGATGACTTTCCTGTTTTCTCGTTGGTGAGTTCGACCAAAGGTACTATTCGTTTAGTGTTGTAAAAGTGACTAAGGAACTCATGTTCCACCTGCTCCCAACTGTCGATTGATTCTGCTGGAAGCTCGATGAACCAATCAAAGGTGTTCCCTTTGAGGGATTGGCCAAACTATTTTACCAGGAGATCCCCACCAGTCCCTACATTGTTGCAGGTTTCAATAAAGTGGGCAACATGTTGTTTGGGATTGTCGTCGCTGATAAACTGTTGGAACTTGGGGCAGATGATAGGAGGTTGACAATGAAAGCGCTTGGATCCACCGCGAATAAGGCCCGGTGTAGGCTTGAGAACAAACTCCGTCTGCCTGCACTTTTTGCTCTACTGCATTGAAGATCATCTCATTCAAACCATCCATTGTTAATGCAGCGGGTTCTTTAAACTATAATTCTCTAACAATTGGACAAACCTCCAAAGATGGCCAAACTTCAGGCGAAGGATTGATCGTGATTGGGTTGGCCAATGTACTTGAGCTTGCCTGGTTGGGGTCGGTTCTTTGCTGGGAGGGAATTTCCAAGCGAGCCGCGATCAACTCAAATTTCTGTAGCATGGCGGCAATCTGAGTGTCTCTTTCTTTTAGCAGCTCATCCCTTTCTTTCATGCCATCCTGCATCTCTGCCACTTGTTCCATTATTTTTTTCTCTTGTGTCATCATGACGGCGACGTTGATGAAAGGAAAAACTGAGGAAGGAGATATTTGAGCGGGTAATGGAGAGATTTGAGTGGGTGATGGAGATATTTCACTGGGTTATGCAGCCAATCGAACCAGAGAAGAGATGACACGACGCCCCTCAAAGTGGCTAGTCAACGCGAGGATCTGATTTATCGTCCAGGAAGGAGATTCCCTTGTGGGACTTACAACTGAGCTCATTGGTGGTGAAGAGGTCAGGAACGCATAGTAGCTCCTCGAGGGGTGGACTCCTGTTGGGGAGACCACCAGGCTGGCTTGGCACGTAGGGGAGTTTTGAAGTGGCGATTTAGAATTCCTCTGGGATTTTTTATATACCTTTTTTTTCGTCCCCTAGCTCAAAGAGCATAATATTTTTAAAAGCTTCCTAGTTCTCAATTGTCCAGACCGATTCTGTAGCTGACCATATAACTCCACCGCGAGATGGGGGAACTACCTTGGACCAGGGCAAATGTCCCTAGACTAGTCCACGTGGCATCCTTGTAGGCTAGGGATGTGTCAGTCGAACAATCTTGATCTCGTTGATTCAATCTGTCTCGATCGACGACTTGATTTTGTCTGTTGACCAGGGTCAATGTTTGACTTGTTGACCCAGGTCCTACAGAGGTTGGCAATGTCTGACCTGGCCCATAGAATGTGAGGCTCTAACAAAATCTCTGTCTACAGTATTTTTAAGTTATGTGATTTTTAAATAATATCAAATATTAATTTATTATTGTTTATAAAAATATATTATAAAAATCAATAGAAAATAAATTAAGATAAAAAAATTAAAATATTTTCATTTTCTTATTTTCTTCAGTTAAAAAAGTGATGGCTTTTATTTCATTTAGGTTCAAACTTGAGCTAAGATAAATTACCTAATAATTTCTAGCTCTTGCTAGAATTTGTGTGTAAAGTTAAGGTCAAACTTGAGCTCAACTCGAGCTCAAAATAAATTTATCAAGCAAACCTTAAATATTCCACAGCTAAGCTCAGCTCGTTTTCACCCCTATTAAGTGAAATATGTATGGACAGATGCTAAAATGAGTTATTCGGTATACAAGGTCCTTGTGTGCAGTTCTATTGTCTTGACGATTAGTGTACCTTATAGTACATACAGAG
The DNA here is from genome assembly GCA_019845555.1 of Aristolochia fimbriata. Lineage (NCBI taxonomy): Eukaryota > Viridiplantae > Streptophyta > Magnoliopsida > Piperales > Aristolochiaceae > Aristolochia > Aristolochia fimbriata. The sequence continues at coordinate 23,880,296 of CM034078.1, forward strand.
GTGTAAGTGACACAAGATAAGGGGAGCAAAACCCGTAAGATCTAGACAGTGCCTTCATAAAACAAAGACAAAGGGGGAGATTGTTAAAGCAAAGACGTTTTATCTATTTTTGATAAACACAAAAGAGTCAGTAATTACACTAGGAGGTACACCAACAAGAGTAGGACCATCCAGTGTAATGATGACACCTAGATCTAACAAACCTAGAGAGGGAAGTTATCATGATCGAGAGGATATTTAGAAGCAAAAATTAAGAACTGGCAATGTTTGGAGAATTCCAAAATTAGGAAAGATGTAGAATCTAAAAAACTGCAAAGAATTGGAGAAGCTGAATACGACTTGGTTATCTTTGACCATGCTAAAATTAGGAGACCATAAAGATATGCGAAGGAGCTTCCAATCTCAAACAGAATTCCTTAAGGAAACAAACTCGATAAAGAAAAAGAAAACTTTCTAATAAGAAAAGACTTTAAAACAACAATAAGGTGTTTCCTAGCAAGACATAATTACATATTGTATCAAAATAAGAAATTGGATGCAACTATCAAATCAGATAAGAAGACAACTATCAAATTCCAATAAGAAGGCAACTAGCCTAATCTAGTTGGGACTCCCAAACGCTAGCAACATTCCCAGAAGAATCAGATTTGCAATGATTTGAAAAGATTTTAAGAAGACAACTTTTCAAATACAAGATTGACACAAAAACGTATCAAGTCAAAGAGGAGAGACCAATAAAGCAACAAAACGTCTAAAAATAGAAGTGCAGAATCTCTAGGATTGATTGTGGTTGCTGCCCTATAAATAGGGATCCATAATTCTCAAGGAGTACATGCTGAAATTAAGGAAAAAGTATTACAGAGCGTGAGGTTGAGGGGGAGCTTGCTGAGGAGATGTGCTAAAATCTATTCTTATGTGAGCAACCTTATTGAGTTTATCAAGAAGTCTTCCAGCTTATGTTCAAGAAACCATTGATTATCATAATGTCATTTGAGAAGACTACGTGGAAAAAATCCCTTGCCTGAAGGGAACACACTGAGGGGGAGGCTCAGTGTGAGGGGTGTCGAAGAACTTCTGTTGGTGTATTGCAATAGAAAGTTTAAAGAAAGTTTGTATAGTTCGAATCCTAATGAGGAGGAGAACTTTGATCGAAGATATAACATGTAACTTACTATAAATTTTCTTTAGTGGATTCTTCACCAAGGTCTGAATGCCCTACAGATTAGGAACGGTTGGTTCCTAACTGCGATAACATGTCTTTATGTTATTGTGTTTCTATGGCATAACTTATAGCGTAACTCGAAGTGTAGTTACACCAATCATCGCGTGTAATTACACATAATCGTACATTGACGTAGGTCACACATTAATTTCAAGTGGTATCAGAGCAGACACCGAATTAGTTTGGTGAGATCCAGTGTGTTCCTCTGGTGTACATACAATGATGGACCAGTCAAGAAAAGGAGATTCATATACCATACCACCCTTATTGGATTGCACAAATTACCCACATTAGAAGATAAAGATGAAAAATTATATAAAGGCTCTAGATATGAGAGACTAGTGTGTTGTACTCTATGGATGGAGACACCCTATAGAGGAGGTTGATGAAAAACGATTTTAAAGCAGAAATTTTTGTGAACTAATGCTGAAAAGAATTATCTAGAGAAAACTCTATGGCCCTTGAAGCAATCCTTGGTGGAGTTAATGCCGCATAGTTCAGAAGATTTCCAAAATGTGAAGCCGCTAAAGATGCCTGGAGGATACTTGAAGCTGACTTAGAAGGTGACTGCAATAGTAACCCTTTAACATCTGTAACAAATCTTCTCCTAGAAACTAGTGTATTACAATCTAGTGTAACAACACCTGCAGAAACGCTGAAAGATTCACTAAACAAAGATGAAGATAGTGAAGCTGATGGGGATTCAAATAGTGTTGTTCTAGAAGAAGAAGGGTGTAACTTCATTGCTTTTACTGCAAGCATTAGAAAAAGTTATAGTCCAAATGTCAGTGTAAATACACTTGTGGTTACACTTAAGCCAATCTATGAAGACGGCAGTGAGTCTTAAGATGATTTAGGAGATGACACAGTTGAAGATATTATCAAGCAATGGGGAGAAGTATGTGAAATTACTAAAGTGTTGAAGAAGCAAATAACTTCTCTTGAGAAAGAGAATGCCGAGCTAAAGCAAGAGTTAGAAGAAAATAATAGCAAAGTGCAATGCATAGAAGAGGAGCTGAAAAAATCACAAGAGATTCTTGTAAAGTTTGATAAAGGAAAACAACAACTTGATGACACATTGGCGCAAAGGAGTGGTGATACGCATGGTTTGGGGTGTGGTGAAGGAAGTGCTACACTAAAAGCAACTTACTCCCAGAATTTGCAAAGAAGAGTCAGAAAAGCTTTGACATCTACATGTTACTATTGTGGCACATTTGGGCATATTCAACCTTACTACTACAAACTGCTAAGGGATTGGAGATGAAGTGGATCTCAAAAAATCACAAAGCCTAGTTCTAAATTTATTTGGGTGGAGAAACAAGTTGGTTTGTTTGTTGCTCATACAACTCTTGAAGTTATTACTAATGTTGTATAGTACTTCGATAGTGGATGCTTGCAGCATATGATAGGAAGCGTTAAGGTTTAGAAAAACATACAACAAGAAGATAGAGGCCAACTTTCGGAGATAGTGCAAAAGGGGTTGTAATTGGAAGAGGAACTTTGAATGTGGAAGGATTACCCAGTTTGAAGAATATCCTTTTGGTGAAAGGACTTAAAGAAAACCTGATAAGCATCAGTCAATTATGTGATGAGAACTTACATGTTAAGTTCACCAAGGAAGGTTGTAGAGTGACAAACAATAGAAACCAGTATCTAATGGAGGGGATTAGAATTGGTTACAACTGTTATCAATTACTGAAGCAACAATAGTGTAATTACAAGAGACTGGTGCATCCAAGTAATCGGAGCATGCAGAAGGAAAACAATTCTAGAGTTGTTGAAGGACTGACAAAGCTGAATAGTAAGATGGATGTTTTGCATGATAGATGCATGAAAGGGAAAGAACACAAAACTTCATATTCAGAGGCACAACACATTCCAACATCTCTCCCTTCAGAATTGCTATTTATGGATCTAATGGGTCTTGTGCAAGCAGGGAGTGCTGAAAAGAGGTATGTACTTGTTTTTTTTTAAATTTATTCTCATTGTATTTGGGGAAAATTTGTAAGAAAGAAATCAAAATTCCTTGAGTCATTTAAACAAGTGCATGTGCGACATATGATTGAAAAGAGAGAAGTGATGGGAAAAGTTACTAAGATAAGGAGTGATTATAGAAAGGAGAAAAATACACCTACTGGTGTAAACACTTCTGTTGTTACAAATGATTTTACACAAGAAGTTACACTAGTCGGTCCAAAAAGTACAAAAGTAGTAGAAAAGGCATGTTCTTCCAGGTTTTAGAAAATTTATCTCACTGATGTTATTATCGGGAATATCAATGAAAGAATAAAAACAAAATAACAACCAAACTACAGAGAGATGGTGCAATTTGTCTGCTATACATCATCTTTAGAACTAAATAAAGTAGCAAAAACATTGAGAGATCAGTTCTGGAATAAGATCATGCAGGAAGAGCTTGAACAACTTGATATAAATAGAGTGTGGGCATTGGTATCAAGATCAAGGAAGTTGTACTCAACTAATGTGGATGGAAGTTGCTTTGAGTTCTGAAAGGATCTCTAGGCTTACTTTGCCTGAAGGAATGAGCTTGTTAGTTCACTTCACAATGTAAGTACAAGAGAAAGGGAAAGAAAAAGAGAAAAGAAAAAATAAAATAAAAAAACAAGAGGGAAGACAAGAGTATACGACTACACCAGATGAAGAAGGTTTGGATTACCACATTCTAGAGAAAGATTCAATCTTTGACAATGACAAAAACACACTCCAAGAAATACTTCCAAAAATTGCATGAAAAAAGGGGGTTGCAAGACTAGCATAACTGAAGGTGTAAGTACACCAAAAGTTCATCAAAGTTCCTATTTAGAAGAAGACAATGGAGCATTCTTATGTGTAGCAGAAAGCAAAGTACTGTTGCAGCCTATGCAGTTGGATGACAAGCTTTGAAAGCAAGAGTGATGCAACTTAGTCCTCAACTTGTTCTTTTTGAGCATGAATAAGAGTGATGAGTAGATAGCATATGGGGTCCCTCGTGTTGTACTCTGAAGGTATGTTCTCATTCAAGGATGTGTTGATTATTACACAAAATTTCAAGTTTAGTGTGTCCAATCCAAAAAAAAAAAATCTTGCATGTACTGGTTAGAAGTGTTGGTCTCCACTGCATGTTAGTGTCACTTGAAAAGTTCTAGTCAAACATATAGCCTAATCTCCATGGGTTTACATGAGTTACTTCTATCAATGAGGGTATGATATAGCTGAGTCAAGGGTCACAAAAATTGTGCCTTTATGTCAAAAGAGTTGTTGGGAAGAGGAGTTTTGTGGTAGTTTGCATACATGGGTCGTATGGTGGCTTGCATACATGAGTCGTATGGTGTCTTGCATACATGAGTCTTGCAGTGATTTACATTCATGGGAATGTCATTTATCAACCTAAGTCTTTGGATGTACAACATAGTGTACACGCAAAGCTTTCTGAGAAGAACCAAGTTGAAGCATGTTTATTTTCTTAAGGATTTCATTGTGGGTAGAATTCTCAAGGAGGAAAGGTCATATCACTGATGGAAAAGCATAAATTTATTAGTTGTGTAACCAAACATAGTTCTATTCCAACAGTACACAAACTTAATGCCATATGAAGATGTCTCAAACAACACTTACAGTTTTCAGTTGCTGCTCTTCCATCAAAGTACTCAACAAATTTCAAGTGAAGTATAGAAGTGGATGATTCCAAATACTATGCTACTTTATCAAATTGGCAATGCCAAGTAAACCTTGAGTGAAGTATCAACAAGCAAGTGATGAAGGAATAGAGAGTCCTCAAATTCCAGGTCAGTCATTATCTTCTTTTTCAATTCATGTTCTTATAAGGTCTTAAAGGAACATTCAAGATTATAACACTGCCTTGGTGGAGAAGGGTGTGTTTAAGCAAAAAGATACTAAGGTATCTAGAGGGGAAGCCATTATTGGTAGAAAAGATAGTGATGAGGAACAAGGTGAGAATGAAAGTAAATGTATTCAGGTTTCAATGACGGTGAACAATCTGGTGTACATACACTAATTGGAGTTGGTCAGTAATCCGATTTGTATGAGCAAAAAGCTTAAATTGAAGTGGAGAAGTAAACAAGACAGACATTATTGACTTTGATGGATTGAGGAGTTGATTCCTAGGCGGAGAGTTTAGTTGCTGACTTTGGCCCTTATTTGACCAAAAAGGGGAGAAAAATGTTAATTGGGGAGTCCGTGTAATTGCGAATGTACCTAGCAGTGTAAGGTACACCACGATAGTATATTCATGTACTGGTCTTTGATGTTGCATGATTGAACAAAAGCAAGTAATAAGTGTTGATAGAATTCTAATATGTGGAAGTGACAATACAACAAGTGGTGTACAACATTGTTCACTATAACAGAATATGTATAGTGAAGGTTTTGTCAAAAAAGAACCAAAGGGGAGAATGTTAACATAGAGTTAAGTTGGCAATTTCGACAATCTGGAGACATGTAGAATTTTAATAATAAACAAGAGAGATTAGATGACTAGTGAGAGATGAAAGCAGGTAGAACGTGTCTTGATCCTGATACTACTTGTGAGGATAAGGTCATATGTGTTGGGTGTCTAGCAAGTGCACTAGGTCAGAAAGTAATATAGACTTCTAGAGTCCAGATATCGATCCCACAGAGACCTTGATGAGAACTCAGTTTAAGCAAAGATTTTTCTATTGATTGAGGAAAAAGAAATTTTTGGTTTTGGTTTTGAAAACTGAAAAAAAAACAGAATTAAACTACTGGAAAAACTAATAGAGATGAGATGTTGGGGAAGAGTGTCAATCCCTCCTAGCAGTTAACATGCAAAGTTATGATTTTATAGCTCAAATACCCTTACCATGACTTAGCTTTTGAAACCTGGTTACCCATATACAGGAAATAACTTTCACTTATTCTTTGAACTCCTTCTCAATCGGAACATTCAAATCCTAAGTGTATAAATATAAAAGCTTAAATATTAACTCTCTCTTATTCAGAACAAGAGTTTAATAAGTCACATCGCCTTCCACTAGTCTCCTTCGAAATCGGAACAATCTAGTTTAAAAACGAGTTGTTTTAGAAAACAAGGAATCATATAACAAACCCAAATCTTTACTGAAATTTAACTTCTCAATCCGTACCTCATTAAATTCCAGAATTGAATTAAGATCAGAAATAAGCAATTAACTCGGATTCTAAAACAAAGGCAGATTACTTTATTGCTGTAAAATTCAGAATTCAAACATAATACAAACTAGGAGTTCATGACTTCCCCCAACAAAGAGAGACTACTCCATAATAATAGAATAAAAACACAGTAAAAAGGATTCAATTACAGCCATGGAAATAAGAAGAAAATAAGTACAGAAAATCCCCTTTTGAGGAACTGCCCCTTAGCTTCAACTCCTCCTTGACTGAAATCTCTTCCTTCTCTCTCTCTCTCAACTCCAAACTAACTAAAAACAATAAATACCTAAACTACTGTATTTACAACTCGAAACTAGATGAAAACTGGATCTAAAACTCGATGCCTTGCTCTTTGCCTTGGATCTCCTTATATACTTGTTCTGCTGCCCATGCCATGTAAATTGCTCTCTGTCCAGGGGTATGAAGTACCACTTTCCGAACTCATAATTGGCTAAAATTATGTAAGGACATTCCTTTTGAAGTCCTTTCCATGCTCACGAAGTTTGAATAAATTCTGAGTTGGGAAACTCGAGATATGAGGGAAGGAAGTGGCCTGATTTATGCTGCCAACTTCTGCACGGGTCCACCACTTTGAAGATGTGAAACTCGAGAATCCTGGCTTGGATTGGCCCGACTTTTCGTGACAAGATCCTCTGTAGTACAAGGAAACTTCGTTCCAAGTTTGCCTTCAATTGGAATTGTGAAACTCCTTCTATGATCTTCCCAAAATTCGGATTTATCTCCATCTATTGGCAGCAGATTCCTGTTTTGAATTAACTTCTTCTCTTGGACCATTCAATGCATCTGGACTCAAGTAAATTACCTTAAACTCTTTGTGGGCACCTTCCTTAGATGTCTGAGACTCCTTCTCCCAAGTTTGAAATCGATTTGATTGCAGGTTCCCGAGATTTTTGTATTTTCAGCTACAGAGTCATCGGCGCGGTCGCGTCGAATTTTGGCGCGGACGCGCCACAGAACTTCGAAATCCGTCTAAGTTAGGAGACCGCTTGGTGCAGTCGCGCTGAAATGTGCTACGATATGGCGCGGTCGTGCCAGTCCTTAGGGATTTTACTTGGTCCCCGAATGGCAACTTCTCTTTCTGCTTTTAGCTCCCTTTGGCGCGGTAGCGCCCTCCAGTGGCCCGGTGGCTCTTCCTGTGGCGCGGTCGCACCCATTCACATTCCCCACTCTTTGTCTTTCATGACCGTTAGGTCGTTGGGCATTTTTGCACATTAATTTGAATTTTTGAGGATTTTTTTGGCGCGGTCGCGCCGTTCTTCTTTTTGGCCTCTTTTGCTCATTTTTCCTCCGTTTTAGCTCCAAATCCCATTTTTCTTCTTCTAACGGGTAACTGAGACATAAAACATGTATTTTAGTTATATTTGTCAATTTTAAGCTCATAATCAACTCAAATTAGGAATTTATGATCAATAATTCATGCCTAAATAAGTGTCTTTTGGACACTTATCACAACCCCAAACTTAAACCTTTGCTTGTCCTCAAGCATACTCTGAACTAAACACCAGATAGATATGTACAGACAAAGAAAAATCCAGTGACCATCCCTTTTGAAGTTTTTAAAATAGATGCTTCACTCCCTTCCTAGTGATGGTTCTTCTTGCTTTGTCAAAACAGATTTTGAATTTTCTTCAAATTTTTCAAAGATGAACATGCCCATACAAGTGAGAAGTCTCAATTCAACTCCATATGCTAACCATCAGTCCACTCTCCACTAACCTGAAGGAATTCTCAATTCTGATCAATAGGTCTTTATGGGTTGTAATGAGGCATGGGTAATGGGTATGATGAAGATTTTTGGTTTTCTTTTGGGTTTTATTCTCCTCCTCATATCCATTTTCCATTTTCCTGAGCATGCATTGGATTTGTGACTTTTCCTCCAAGCTCTTCCACCCCAAACTTATATTTTTGCATTGATCCCTCATTTTTTCCTTTTCCCTCTTTTTTTCCTTCTTTTTCCCATGTATCTTTTTTTCTTTGGGTTTTGTTCAGAGTCTAGCTTACCTTGCCGGTTGACTCAGAGACCCTAAGCTTGCTGAGGCCCGAGTCCCAGTGCACACACAAGGTGGCCTTTCTCCTACTCAGCCCAGAATTTTTTTCTTTCTTTTCTCTCTTGCTTCTTCCCCTTTACATGGAAATATTTCTATACCCTTCATCCATCCCTCCTTATAACTTCAACATCTTTATCCATGCTCATTCAAACAGAGCACTTCAATAATTTGGAGAATCATGGGTAAGGAAGAAACAAGTTTATTTATCACTAAGGTTGGTTCATGTAGCATGGGACATTGAAACAAAACAGGGATCTTTTCGGCTCAAAGGGTTTGACAAAAGGTGATGCAACTTGTGCATTGAAATGGGTGGCTTTGAAAAAGGCTCAAACGATTTTTAAACAGGTGCCTAAATCACCTCAGAAATTTGAAAACCTTTTTCTGTTTCGCCTCAAGTTTTCCTCAGGTTGGTTCTAGTGGTTGAAATCAACTTGCTCACATGTACTTTGTTTTCAAAAACTGTTTTTTAACACAAAATTCTCATCCATTCAAGACTAAGCATCTGAACTAATATATTTTTCCAGAAAGTGAATCATGCTATTCAAATGATCAGGCGCGTTCACTAGTATTTTTCAAAGTCTCTATTGGAATTTTTTGGTGATTTTTTGAAAAACAAACAGAGTTTTCAGATCCATGCATGAAAAGTATCCCACCCCAAAACTTAAAATTTTTCAAATCCCCTTAAAATTGCATGAAGAGTATCCCACCCCAAACTTAAAACATGCTTTGTCCTCAAAGCAGCAGTAAACATAGGAGTGATAGAGATACTTCCCTGAACTTCTGGGTGGAGTGAGGTTAGATGGATCTTCCCTTAGTGGCTTTTGCATTCTGCTCTCATGGGTTAGTGATAAAAATTTGCATGATTTTCAGCAATTGAAAATGAAAATTGTCTAAAAGTGTCTCTCAGGAATAAAATGTATCTTAACAAGAATACCTGCAGTGGAGGTTCTTTTGTCGCACCTCTGTAGTGGCTATTTTTTATGAAGGAAGTGGCGGGGCCGCGCCAGAATTTGGCACAGCCGCGCCGATTAATTCCTGGAAATCTTCAGATTCTGAATGCAATTTTCAATATTTCCACTTTGGACAGGTTTGTATCAGTGATAGGCAGATGCAAAGTCATTTTTTTCACATTTTCATTGGAGGAATTATGAAAAGCATGCTTTGAGACAGATTTGAGAGAAAAAGCATAATTTCATTAATATGAATGGAGATTGAGTACATATTAATGAAATTACATTAAATCATACTCTTAGATAAAAGCACACACAAAGCAAGCTCATACAAAATTTTGCAGAAAGAAAAAGTATAAAAGAACTAGCAAAAGCTCAAAGTTCCTATTCTTTTTCTTCTTCATCTTCTTCCTTTTTCCAGTTTTGAGTTTTAAAATTTTTTGTGTTTTTCTGTTTTTTTTTTTGAAAGCTGTAAATTTTTAATGTAACCCTGTTCCTATCCTAGGTCTATGCAAAGAAATCAAAATCTCATTCAAATTTAAACAAGTCCAAATTTTTTTTTTTTTTTTTTTTTTTTACAAAAAACTTTCCTAACCTACTAAAAAAAAAATTTCAGCAAATTCAAAAACTCCTACTCCTATTATTTACACTACCTACTGATCCATGTGATCTGATCCACCAGGATCAAATGGAAACTGGAACCATCCATGCTTGAGGGTGTTTTTGACCTTGGAATGAGGTGTATGGTGATTCAAACTTTCGAGTAAAGAGCTGGTCACTCTTTCTCTTTTCTGGTTGGCTTTTAACTTGTTTTGCTCATTTATTTTTTTGCCAACTTTTTTTCATACTACCCAGACCCAATAAAATTTTAATTTCAACTTTTATGGGTGGTTTATAGGGCTTGATAATGAAGAAATCAATGTCTAAGGAGAGGAAAGAATGTTCATTATCCTTGGTGTCCTCTATCCTAACTTCTTTATGCTCTTCAAGGGGTTTCTCTTCTTGTTCTACCCCATCCCCTTCTTTCTGTTTTTCTTCTTCTTCTTTTTCCTCGATGATCTTCTCATCTTCTCCCTCCTGAAATTCCTGAAACTCACAACAACTCTCAGCTCTCTCCGTTGTATCTTCTTCTATGTGTTCTGCAGTAACACATAAATTAAAACAAGAAGTGCTACCTGTATTCATCCATTCAGGTTCATCATCATCAGATAGCTCATGAAAACATAGTTCAGCATTCATACTATTGATCAATTCATGCTTTGGCTGACTTTCTAGATTAAAACAAGAAGAGCTAGCTGTATACATCCATTCAGAAATAGCTTGGTTCATACCTGATATGACAGTGGCCATCTGTCCTATTCGTAGTCCCAAATTTCTGATGGCAGCTTCTTGAATGTCAAGCCTAGCTTCAGTTTGAGCATCTTGTTTTTCTTGATTTTCTAGAAACTTTGAAAACATATCCTCAAGTCTGGCTCTTTGTGAATTATCAATGGTTTCTAAACTAGGTTGTTCATCAGGTGGATTTAACATAGTATCTTTTTTAGCAGAATAGTTATGCACTAGAGTGGTCAGCCTAGACTAGTCTTCTTGAGGTTGAGGGGAATATGTATGATGATATGAAGAGTCACTAAACATAGGAGGGTGATCATACCTGAACCTGGACAATTGCCCATGTGGCAAATTGTCCTGCCAATCATTCTCAAAATATGGATTTACATTTTTCTTAGAGAAATAATTATCATGCTCTGCATCATTCGAACTATTAGGTTCATTATCCACAAAAGAACATGATATATTAGAATCATACCTCCATGAATCATGATTAGAAGATGCATATGGTTGGGAAAATTCTGAATATGAGTTAGGATATGGACTTATCTCATTCTGCGCATCTTTCCACCTCTCATATGAGTGCTCTTTCCAGCTCCAGATTGCGTTCATCTAGTGGCTCACCACTAATTCTGACTTTCATGCATGAATCTGGTTCAACCTGAAAAGAAAAAATAAAAAAATTTTAATCTCAATCAACAAATCAAAATTTACTTAAACTTACTCTCAATTCAATGGTCCCCGGTAATGGCGCCAAAAGATTGTTGGGTGTCTAGCAAGTGCACTAGGTCAGCAAGTAATATAGACTTCTAGAGTCCAGATATCGATCCCACAGAGACCTTGATGAGAACTCAGTTTAAGCAAAGATTTTTCTATTGATTGAGGGAAAAGAAATTTTTGGTTTTGGTTTTGAAAACTGAAAAGAAAACAGAATTAAACTACTGGAAAAACTAATAGAGATGAGATGTTGGGGAAGAGTGTCAATCCCTCCTAGCTGTTAACATGCAAAGTTCTGATTTTATAGCTCAAATACCCTTACCTTGACTAAGCTTTTGAAACCTGGTTACCCATATACAGGAAATAACTTTCACTTATTCTTTGAACTCCTTCTCAACCGGAACATTCAAATCCTAAGTGCATAAATATAAAAGCTTAAAGATTAACTCTCTCTTATTCAGAACAAGAGTTTAATAAGTCACATCGCCTTCTACTAGTCTCCGTCGAAACTGGAACAATCTAGTTTAAAAACGAGTTGTTTTAGAAAACAAGGAATCATATAACTAACCCAAATATTTACTGAAATTTAACTTCTCAATCCGTACCTCATTAAATTCCAGAATTGAATTAAGATCAGAAATAAGCAATGAACTCAGATTCTAAAACAAAGGCAGATTACTTTATTGCTGTAAAATTTAGAATTCAAACATAATACAAACTAGGAGTTCATGACTTCCCCAACGAAGAGAGACTACTCCATAATAATAGAATAAACACACATTAAAAAGGATTCAATTACAGCCATGGAAATAAGAAGAAAACAAGTACAGAAAACCCCCTTTTGAGGAACTGCCCCTTAGCTTCAACTCCTCCTTGACTGAAATCTCTTCCTTCTCTCTCTCTCTCAACTCCAAACTAACTAAAAACAATAAATACCTAAAATACTGTATTTACAACTCGAAACTGGATGAAAACTGGATCTAAAACTGGATCTAAAACTCGATGCCTTGCTCTTTTCCTTGGATCTCCTTATATACTTGTTCTGCTGCCCATGCCATGTAAATTGCTCTCTGTCCAGGGGTATGAAGTACCATTTTTCGAACTCAGAATTGGGTAAAATTACGTAAGGACATTCCTTTTGAAGTCCTTTCCATGCTCACAAAGTTTGAATAAATTCTGAGTTGGGAAACTCGAGATATGAGGGAAGGAAGTGGCCTGATTTATGCTGCCAACTTCTGCACGGGTCCACCACTTTGAAGATGTGAAACTCGAGAATCCTGGCTTGGATTGGCCCGAATTTTCGTGACAAGATCCTCTGTAGTACAAGGAAACTTCGTTCCAAGTTTGCCTTCAATTGGAATTGTGAAACTCCTTCTATGATCTTCCCAAAATTCGGATTTATCTCCTTCCATTGGCAGCAGATTCCTGTTTTGAATTAACTTCTTCTCTTGGACCATTCAATGCATCTGGACTCAAGTAAATTACCTTAAACTCTTCGTGGGCACCTTCCTTAGACGTCTGAGACTCCTTCTCCCAAGTTTGGAATCGATTTGATTGCAGGTTCCCGAGATTTTCGTATTTTCAGCTACTGAGTCATCGGCGCGGTCGCTCTGAATTTTGGCGCGGTCGCGCCGAATTTTGGCGCGGACGTGCCACAGAACTTGAAATCCGTCTAAGTTAGGAGACCGCTTGGCGCGGTCGCGCCGAAATGTGCTGCGATATGGCACGGTCGCGCCAGTCCTTAGGGATTTTACTTGGTCCCCGAATGGCAACTTCTCTTTACGCTTTTTTGCTCCCTTTGGCGGTGGTAAGCGCCCTCCAGATCAACCGGTGGCGCTTCCCTGTGGCGCCGGTCATCGCCCATTCACATTCCCCACTCTTTTTCTTTCATGACCGTTAGGTCGTTGGGCATTTTTGCACATTAATTTGAATTTCTGAGGATTTTTTTTTTGTCGATCGGCGCCCGAGAATCGGCTATCGGCGCCGTTCTTCTTTTTGGCCTCTTTTGCTCATTTTTCCTCCGTTTTAGCTCCAAATCCCATTTTTCTTCTTCTTACGGGTACCTGAGACATAAAACTTGAATTTTAGTTATATTTGTCACTTTTAAGCTCATAGTCAACTCAAATTAGGAATTTATGATCAATAATTCATGCCTAAACAAGTGTCTTTTGGACACTTATCAATATGGTATCTAGTGTTGTTGAATACTCCGGTATGAGGATGTGATCTATTTTGATCCTATATAAAGAGAGACACTGGAATGAGATGAGATTTATCAAATATAAAAGGTCCTTGTGTGCAGTTCTATTGTCTTGAAGATTAGTGTACCTTATAGTGTATACAATGCTGTAAGTTACAAAAGATAGGGGTGCAAAACCCACATGAGACAATGCCTTTGTAAAAAAGAGACAAAGGGGGATATAGTTAAAGCAAAGACACCACCTAGATCTAAGAAACCTAGAGAGGGAACTTATCATGATCGAGACGACATTTTGAAGCAAAAATTAAGCACTAGATATGTCTGTGCAATACAAAAATTAGGAAAGATTTAGAAGCTGGAAACTGCGAAGAATTGGTGAAGCTAAATAAGGCTTGGTTATCTTTGATCGTGCTAAAATTAGGAGACCACAAAGATATGCGAAGGAGTTTCCAATCTCAAGCAGAAGTATTTAAGGAAACAAAATTGGCAAACAAAAAGGAAGCTTCCTAATAAGACAAGACTCCAAATCAGCAATAAGGAGTTTCATAGCAAGACACAATTACATACCGTATCAAAACAAGAAATTGGATAAGAAGGCAAATATCAAATCCAATAAGAAGGTCACTATCAAATCAGATAAGAAGGCAACTATCAAATCAAATAATAAACCAACTATCCTAATCTAGTTGGGACTCCAAAAAGCCAACAACATTCCCAAAATAACCACATTTGCAAAGATTTGAAAAGATTTCTAGAAGACAGCTTTTTAAATACAAGACTAACACGAAGATGTATCAAGTAAGAGGAGAGAGCAATAAAGCAACAAAACATCTAAAAATATAAGTGCATGATCTCTAGGATTGATTGTGGTTGATTCCCTATAAATAGGAATTTTTTTTAATAATAAAAAAAATATCACTTTTGTCAACTACCAGAACATATTTGCGCAAAGGCCAAATTCAAGTTTGACTGGCTTTGACCAGTCTGGTCAAACCACACGTCGGCGACACATAGGCCCCAGTGTGTTGCCAAAAATTTTTTCTTTACAAAAGAGATTTGGCGGCATTTCGAAGCCGCCTAACACAAATAATTTCGTAGGCGCCATCACAATGTCGCTTGTACAGTCGGTATCGACATGCCGCCTATTAAGTGAAGGCGGCATCGTGATGCCGCCAATCTAAGGATTCGTTTATATCTCTCTTTCCCTCTTTCTCTTCCTTGTTATCTCCTTTCTTCTCAAACCCAATCCCGAGACCTTCGACTGAATTGACGATTTTCTACATCGATTTGCCTTCATTTTTGCCAAATCGACGCAGTAGACCTACGATAGAAGACCGGATCGTCCTTGGTTCAGCCATTTTTCTGCGAACTTGCCATTTTTCCCATTGAATCGTCCTCGGTTCGTCACATAGGTAAGTCATTTTCTCGTTTTGCGTAGGTTAGGGTTTCAATAGTTAACGTTTTATGTATTTATCTGCAAATACCTTCAATTGCATGTTATTACATGTCATTCATCTTCGATTTAAGCTCTTTGGGTTGATTTAGGGTTAGTTGCGTGGATTTATGTTTAATTTTGGGCTGGTTGCATGGATTTAGGTTCAAATTAGGGCTGGTTGCATGAATTCATGTACAATTTATGTTGATTTAGGTCTGGTTGTGTGGATTTAAGTTCAAATTACGGCTGCTTGCGTGAACTTAGGTTTGAATTAGGGCTAGTTGCGTTGATTTAGGTTTGAATTAGGGTTTGTTGCGTGAATCCATGTGCATATGTTGATTTAGGTCTAGTTGTGTGGATTTAGGTTCGACTTAGGGCTAGTCGTGTCTCATGTTCGATTTAGGAGAATTTGCACTTTACTTTATTCATGAATTTGCCCTATCTATTGATTAATTTTAGTGGAAGATGGCTGTTGTGCCTACTTATTGTCATTTTGACAATGAATTTGTGTTTGAGCACGGTAATGTGGTCGGTTATAGCGGGGGGACAACTAGACTTATGCTCCTAGAGCCGCTGTGTTCATTGAACACGTTATGCACTATGATGTATAATGTTACTGGATGGAACCCACGCATAGACCATATTTCAAGATGGACGCATTTTTCGTGCAATGGTCAGTTATTCTACATTCCCATAGTCGATGATATGTCCTTGAAGAGTGGATTAGGCATGGTGAAGCATGGTTTGTGGACAATGTTGTTTTTATTTTTGTAGTAAGACACCCACCCCTACGAGATGTACATTCCCGTACTCGATGAGGGAGCTCCCGTTGAAGTCGGCGATGGAGCTTTTGAGGGAGCTCCGGCTGAACTGGATGAGAGAGGTGGTGGAGCTATCGTAGAATACATCCCCAAAGAAATGTGAGAACAATTACATTAGCCTTGTTAGAAGTTTTTTTTTTAATATTTATAACGTTGCAATAGTTGATAAAATTATGATTGAATTCAAGGAATCAAGAGAGGACCCCAATGATATTTCTAGTGGAGAGGATTCTTGGCCGGAGCCTGTTCCTGATGAAAATATTGAAGAAGAAGTTGAAAACCCTCTACCTAACATTGGAGTCCCACCCTTAGAAGATGAACATGATGTGCCTTATTCCGATACATGGATTGGAGAGATGGCATGGATGCAAGGTATATGAACACAATGATCCCAGACGTAAATGAAGACAATGTACCGCCACCTATCGGTGTTGACGTCGATCAGAGGTTTATGAGCAAGGATGCATTACAGATGTACTTGAAGGACTATTGCATTAGAAGACATGTCTAGTTTAGGGTGTTGAAATTTGGACCTGCCCTTCATTCAGTTCGCTGCATGGGTGATCAGTGTCCATGGTTTGTCGATGCGTCATTTAGTAAGAAGAGTCGGGTGTGAAAGATTAGACGATGCAATGATGAACATATATGTTTGAACAGTGAGCTGTGTATGGACAATAGGTTGTGCACGTCTAGGGTTGTTCGCAACCTAATTATGCCTAATGTGAGGACTAATTTCACGCTCTCACTCGATGAGATCATTCAGCTTGTTAAGGACAGGTATCATCTTCAGGTCAACTATGCTATGGCATGGAGAGCAAGGAACAAGGCATTGGTTGTTGTATTTGGTGGTTGGAAGGAGTCCTACAACCTATTACCTCAGTTTCTAAAGGCAATTAAAGACATAAACCCGGGTAGTAAATATAAGCTCTTAACTATGGCTGATGTAGTGAGAGCTAGAAGGGTTGTGCATTTTGACAGGGTGTTTTAGGCATTTGGTCTGGCTATTCATGGTTTTCAGTGTTGTAGACCTTTTATCCGTATAGATGGGACTCATTTATATAGGAAATATAAGGGTTTCCTGTTGATAACAACGTCATTCGATGGAGATAGCATGTTGTTTCCCCTTGCCTTTGCTATTGTCGAGAAAGAGACTATTGATACATGGAGTTAGTTTGTAACTTGTTTGGCACGGTGGGTTGTTAGAGGGAGGACTCTGATTTGCATTATGTCCGATTGTCACCTTGGCATCATCAGAGCAGTTGTTTCTAAAGGCAATTAAAGACATAAACCCGGGTAGTAAATATAAGCTCTTAACTATGGATGATGTAGTGAGAGCTAGAAGGGTTCTGCATTTTGACAGGGTGTTTTAGGCGTTTGGTCTGGCTATTCATGGTTTTCAGTGTTGTAGACCTTTTATCCGTATAGATGGGACTCATTTATATGGGAAATATAAGGGTTGTCTGTTGATAACAACGTCATTCGATGGAGATAACAGGTTGTTTCCCCTTGCCTTTGCTATTGTCGAGAAAGAGACTATTGATACATGGAGTTAGTTTGTAACTTGTTTGGCACGGTGGGTTGTTAGAGGGAGGACTCTGATTTGCATTATGTCCGATTGTCACCTTGGCATCATCAGAGTGGTTGCCTATGTCTTTCAACATCCGCATAGACACATGTTTTGTATATGACATATCATTGCCAATTTGAAGAAGCGCTACAGTGTGTAGGACTTGGATAAGTTTGTATGGGCGTGTGTGAGTGCATAGACAGTGGAGGAGTATGATGTTGTAATGCAAAACCTCGAGGAAGTATGTCCTGGATCAAAAGCAGAGTTGACTGAGAGATTGAGCCCTAAGCAGTGGGCCCTTGCCCATGATGGGAACTTATCATGGGAGAAGCTTACGACGAATTCATCTGTGAGTGTGAATTCCCTCTTGAAGCGGGCACGGAGCTTACATGTACAAGCCCTAGAGTCAACGATATTTTATCGGATGAATGCAAGGTTTGTGAATAGGCGAGATAGGGCTTGTCAGGTCACCACACGTCTTTGTTCATCAGTAGACGCTCATTTATGGACTTGTGTGGATGTTGCTAGACATTTGCAAGTAGTTGCCTATGGTAATAGGATATTTCAGTTGGGTGAGCATAAAGCTAGTATTCCACGTAAGGAGTGTACTTGTCGCTTCTTCTAGATACATCAGATCCCGTGCATCCATGCACTCGCAGTGTGTGGTGTAATTTATTATGACTTCCACCAGCTGACCTCTGAGTACTATTATGCACATACGAATCTACAGGTGTACGAACGAGTATTTTACGTGCCACGAAGGAGTACTTAGGTGCAAGAAGGTCCAGAGATATTATCGCCACCTGAGGCGAGGGGGAGAGGTAGGCCAGTTTCCACCCGTATTCGAAATTCTATGGATTGAAGAGATGTAAATGGAAGATATTACTGTAGAAAATATAAATAACCCAGTCATAACACAAGTTCTTCTAAGACCCCGTCTGTGGACAGTTCAGAGAGCTCTCAAGCGGGGTCTAGTCATTGGTTAGTGATAAGTATCTAAATGACATTATTTTTAGACCTTAATTGGAATTAGAAATAATATTTTGGAGTCAATAATCATCATAATATCATGAAATATGTCTCCAATTTATGTTTTCTCTCTCAGGAGTCCAACGCAACAAGAATTATTGAAATCGGAGGTAAAATGAGGAAAATATGAAGACTTTAGTGCAAAAAGGTACAAGGTTGAAGGGACCGGCGCGACCGCACCAGTTAGAGGACAAAATCTGGCGCTACCGCGCCACCTGAATGGCGCGACCGCACCAAGATGGTGCCACAAGGCCTATGGAGTTTCCAAACATGACTAGGACTCTTTCCACTCGAGTACTTAGAAGAAGTTCTGCCCGAGTGGCGCGACCGCGCCAAAATAAGACACATTTACGACGCGTCCGACCCAGTGACTCAGCAATGCAAAATCGCAAAAAACTGGGGATTCTGACAAGTAATCAAGGTCAAACGTGGGAGGTAGAGTCATAAGTGTATAAGGAAGGTGTCCACGAAGTCTCTTGAGGAAACTGATGGAAATCCTAAGAGGTTTGAATCTTCAAAGAGGTGAAGTTCTATTCCTGATTAGGAGACAGTTACAAAAGGAAATTACAGTCCGAGATTGAAGAGGCCATATCTGGAGATTCTGACTTCCAATTGAACCCAAAATTGGACCAAAGACTCCTGAGAGGATTGAGAATCATTTCACAAAAAATCAGGTCAATCCAAGTCGTGATTCTAGAGTTTTATATTTTCAAAGTGGTGGACCTAGTGCTGAAATTGGCAGCAGAATCAACCAAACTTCTGAGCATCATATCTCAAGTTTCCTAATCCATATTGAACTAAATTTTGTACACAAGTAAAGGACCATGGAAGGAAGGTTCGTGTGTAATTTCATCCAATTCTGAGGTCGGGACAGTACATTTTATACCCCTGGACAGAGGCCAAATTTCACGGCCTAGACAGAACTTCAACTATAAATAGGGGTCCGAGGAAGAGTGTAAGGCATCCTGTTTTTAGTTCAATTTCCAGCTTTATTCTTTAGTTTAGAGAGAGGAGAAGGTCCATAGGGAGTCTTACACGACCTCTGGGTGCTTTGAGGAAGAAATGTGGAGATTTCGACCAAGGAGCAAGGGTGACCAAGAGTAGTCCTCTTCAGGGAGTTTCTGTGTTTAGTTTTCTTTATTCTTTTATGGCTGTTATTCAAACCATGATTTCTGTTTTTATTTCCAGTATGGAGTAGTCGTCTGTAGTTGGGAGTCCACGACTCCCTAGGCATGTAATGATATTGATACATTATAGTTTATTTGGTTTCAATTTAGTGCATGAATGAGTACTCCTAAGTTGTTTATTCTTGATTCATACTTGTTGTCATGCGATGTACTGGCTATAAGGTGAATCTAGACTTAAGGTAAGATATGTTGATAGGATATACAATATATTTTTGAGTTCATACACTAGCTAGATCAACTGATCCTAGGGTTAATCCTCGACCTTAAAGTAATATCGTGCTGGATTGGATTGATCTACCTATGACACAAGACCTGATTCCCGACCATAGGTAGGGTCAATGAGCTTCATGTTTATGCTATCAAGTAGAGTCGATTATGCCGGCTAGTTTACTCTAGGAGTTAGAAAAGGTGATGCCGGTGCGGATTGTAGCCATGGTTTTATAAGCTCGTCAGAAATTGATTTCCAAAACTTAGCTTGTATTCAATCTCATAATTGCCTAGGGAGGAAATTGGATTCCCAATGTCTCTTCCATACTGATTTTATCAAAAGCCCTATCTTCATCTCTGTAGGATTAGGTAGATTAGTTTAATTTCTATTTTTGTGACTCCTTTCCAATTGATTTCTCAAACTTTGGTTTTTAAACTAGAAAAGCAATTATATATTAGCTTGGTCCATGTGGGACGATATTCGGACTTAACCTAAGTCTATATTACATTGATTAGACCTCTTGCTAGTGATTAGCTGGGATCGCATCAAGTTTTTGACGCCGTTGCCGAGGACCAATGTTTTAATAGTAATTGCTTGTGTTTAAAACTAGAGCTTTGAGTGTACATTCTGTTTTTTTTTTACTTTCCTTTTATTTTTATTTATTTATTTATTTATATATTTTTGGTGGACTGATGTGTTGTGTGCATGGATTTTGGTTTGCATAAGTCCACTTATGGAAGGAGACCCCTTGAGGAGTATAATGATTTTTCTTACCCAAATCAAGCATGAAATTCTTTTCAGCACTCTAAAAATTTTCATGTGCCATGTGATTCTTATGAACAACCATGTAGTTCTTTTGACAAATCATACAATTCTCCCACCCACCATGATGATATGCTTAGCATGCAAACTCAACTTGATTTACTTCAAATACAAGTTGATATCATGCAACTACAAAGGAATTCTGTGAATTATTTGTGTGATGTGTGTGGAGGTAACCATGCTACTAATGTATGCAATGTAAATTCAGGACCTAATTTTTCGAATTATGAGTCTACTTCCTGCAGGTTAGACCCTTATGGTATTTCATACAACCAAGGAGGGGAGGACTTACCAAACTGGTTAGACCCATATGACATTTCATACAACCAAGGAAAGGAGGAGCTACCAAAGTGGTTAGACCCATATGGCAGTTCATACAACCAAGAAAAGGAGGAGCCAATAATCAACAGGGCTGAATTTAAGGAAAATAGGAAATTGATGCGAGCTATGTATGCAGAATTGCAGTCAATGAAGACAATGCATACAGAGTTTTAGTCAATGGAGGAATCGCTTACACCTCTGACCTCTCAAGAGAATCAACTTAATAGACTCGAAAGAGAACCAAAAAGAGCAAGAACAGTTCATACCCTTTATGAGTGAAGAAATTCTAGAAAAGCCTCAAACAAAAGAAACCTTGGAAAGTAAAGAGAGCGTGTGTCCATATGAGTTGAAGATAATGCCCAATTTTAAGTAAATAATAGAGTCATACACCTTAGAGGATGAGGAAGAACCAATTGAAGAGATAGTAGCTGAGGTGGAGGAAATATTCATCTCATTTCTTATCTTCCAAGTAATTAAGCAAAAACTACAAGCATTAGAGGCTGAAGAATACAGCATGGCAGAAATAGATGAGGTCAAGGAAGAAAAACCCATGGCTGAGATAGCTGCGAATGTAGAAGAGGTAGAAGAAAAATCCCATCAAGGAGAAAAATCATTAGAGGCTGAGAAAGAAACCATGGCAGAAGTACTAGATGAAAGGGAGAAAGAAGAAACCATAGGTCCTATCATAGAACCTTCCCATGAAAAGCCATTAGAGAATTGGGTAGAGAAAGAAGATGAGATAGGGCTCTTGATGCGATCCTAGCTAATCACTACCAAGAGGACTAATCAATGTAATATAGACTTTATGCAAGTCCGAATATCAACCCGCAAGGACCAAGCC
This sequence comes from Aristolochia fimbriata, assembly GCA_019845555.1. Taxonomy (NCBI): domain Eukaryota; kingdom Viridiplantae; phylum Streptophyta; class Magnoliopsida; order Piperales; family Aristolochiaceae; genus Aristolochia; species Aristolochia fimbriata. The sequence continues at coordinate 23,902,183 of CM034078.1, forward strand.
AGCAGTTAATTGCTTTCTGAATGAAAATCTAAAGTTTGAGAATTCTAATTTGAGAGACAAAAAGTTAAAGTAAACAGTAATTGAAAACTGTTAAGAAAAAACCTTTGAGGAATTTCAATGATAAAAGAAGATGTTGGGAATCCAATTCCCTCCCTAGACACTTCTGAGATTGAATAAAGTTATGTTTTGGAAATCAATTTCTAACGAGCTTATAAAACCATGGCTACAATCCGCATCGGCATCACCTATTTCTATCTCCTAGAGCAAACTAGTCGGCATAATCTACTCTACTTGATAGCATAAACATGAAGCTCTTATGTCATAGACAAATCAACTAATCCAACAGGGTATTACTTTAAGGTTGAGGATTAACCCAAGGATCAATTAATCTGCCTAGTGTATGAATTCAAAAAGACTTGTACAATCCTATCAGCATATCTTACCTTAAGTCTAGCGTCACCTTATAACCAGTACATAGCAGACAGCAAGTATGAATCAAGAATTATACACTTTGGAAAACTCATTCATGTACCAAATTGAAAACCAAATAGATTATAAAGTAGCAATCTCATTACATGCCCAGGGAGTCATGGACTCCCAACTAAAAATGACTACTCCATACTGGAATTAAAAACACACAACAAGATTTTAAGAACAGCCACGAAAGAAAAATAACTAAGTACAGAAACTCCCTTTGGAAGGCTGCTCTTGGTTACTCTTGCTCCTTAGGCTGAAATCTCCACCTTTCTCCCACAAAGTGGCCAGAGGTTGTGTAAGACTCCCTCTAGACCTTCTCCTCTCTCTAAACTAACTACAAAGATGGAAATTAAACTAAGAACTGAATGATAAAAAATGGATGATCAGTGCTCTGCCTCGGACCCCTATTTATACTTGTCTTCCTGCCTAGGCCTAGTAAATTGGTCTCTGTCCAGGGGTATAAATTATGCTTTCTCGACCTCAGAATTGGCTAAAATTACATACGAGCCTTCCTTCTATGGTCCTTGCCTTGCTCACGAAATTTGAGTTCAATCTGAGTTGGGAAACCCGATATATGATGTGAAGAAGTTGCATGATTCTGCTGCCAATTCCAGCACTGGGTCTACCACTTTGGAAGTATAGAACTTGAGAAACCCGACTTGGACTTGCCTGAATTTTCGTGATATGATCCTTATTATCCTCAGGAATCTTCAGTCCAAATTTGGCTTCAATTGGAACACAGAAACTCCAGATATGTTCTTCATAAATTTTGGACTCAACTTCTTCTCTTCGCAGCAGTTTCCTTCTTTGAATTGATCTTCACTTCTTAGTCATTCAAAGAACTTAAAACTCGAATATAATTCCTTAAAATCTTCGTAGATACCTTCCTTAGACACTTAGGACTCCATTTCCCAAGTTTAGGCTTGATTGGATGTCAGGATCCTGAGATTTTCATGACTTCGTGTTGCTGAGTCATCAGCGCGGTCGCGCCGAAAATAAGCCTGAATCTGGCGCGGTCGCGCCACTGGAGCAGAGATCTGTCTAAGTTTGGAAACGGCCTTCGAACCCGAGCCAAGTTAGGAGACTTCTTGGCGCAGTCGCGCCATCTTTTTCTGTAGAAGTGGTGCTGCAGCGCCACTCCTTAGACTTTTCTTTGCTTTCCAGAACGGCAACTTCTCTTTCCTTCTTCAGCAGCTCCTTGGCGCATCTATGCTGTCTCTGAGTGAGGTAGCGCCAACTCCTTGGCGCGGTAGCGTCCTCAGATGGCGCAGTCGTGCCATTTCACATTCCCCAACCATTGGATTTCATGTCCGTTGAGTCGTTGGGCTTTTTGTCCAATATTTTGAATTTTTGAATATTTTGCCGGCGCGGTGGCACCGATTCTGGGGCGGGCGCGCCATCCTTCTCTTTGGCTTCTTTTGCTCATTTTTCCTTCGTTTTTGCTCCAAATCTAGTTTTTCTTCTTCCACTGGGTACCTGAGGCACAGAACATGAAATTGAGTCAAATGTGTTGTTTTTATACTCAAAATTGATTTGGAATTAGACTTTTCACTCAATTATCATGCTTAAAGATAGTGTCTTTTAGACACTTATCAGCTCTCCTATGACTTAAGACTTTTTCATTATCCCACCTTATACATCTAGCCCAAAAATACAACTGAAATTTTTATTGGGGTTGGAGAAGAGGATGAATGAGTGGCTGATATGTGTAAAGATATATTTCCTAGAAGCCACAAAGTCGAAAGAAAGGGTTTTTAGCTCAACACCACAATTTGGTTGTTTTAGTATAAAGCATTGCAAAGGAAGAAAGGTCATGATGAGTGGATTGGAAAAGAAGTTTCCTTTTGACCCAGGTGGAATGAAGCTACTGGTCTGGCTGAGGACCATAAACTTTGCGCTTCATGGGAGGCAACCCATGGTAGGTAAGTTAGTTTAGTTTTTCAATTCAATTGTTCTTTTGCTTTGAATAATCACTTTTTGTGAAACTTAGATCTTAGGTCTAGTTTTGTTTTACTCATGTTAGGTTAGTATTTTAAATTTGTTTGGTTTGAATAAACCCCAAAAAGGAAAAAGAAAAATAAAAATAAAAATAAAAATCTAAGGCACCTGTTCGAGAAAAATCTGGAATTTGAAAGCTAAGTGGAGTTGTATGAAGCCATTTTTATAGCTATACTTGATGTATTTCTAGATGTGTTTTTCAAGGTCTAAATGCAGATATCAGAAGAAGGAAGTCGGGACTATCATTCCCAACCATTTACAGCAGCTTCTTTCAAAAGAAAAGCCATCAGAACACTCAAGTAAACCCCGTGCAGAAAAGCAGTGCAGCAGCAACTCTATTCGAGATGGCAATTTTGGAGCCAAATTCTGAAAAATTCGAAAGTGGAAAGCACCAAGGAAAGGTAAGTAGTTATAGAGGGCACTTAGAGGATAAAATAGGGCCTGGTTTGAGGAATTTTCATTAAGTATAAAGGAAGTTATGACTACAGCAACTTGGGTAGTTAAAACTGTTTTCCGGCAAATTTTTGGGTTGGACACATTACCATCATTATGTCTTTGAGCCGATTTCTAAAATTTTTTGTAATGATTCTTGAAAAATTGTTTTAATGTAATTAAAGTTCATACTTAGTACTTTCCAGGAAGCCTTTTTTCAGCTCTAGATGATAAATGGTTAGGGAGATACAGTGCTTGCAAAATACCCCCAACTCACTTTTTGCCCAGAATTTCATAATTGCTGCCAAGTTTTCAAATTTGTCTATCATTCAATTCCCTTGATGAAAATACATGAAACCTGTTTTATTGTGCACCTCTGAACCTTAAAAATATGTTCCAAGTGAAATTTTTAAATTTTGCATTCAGAATTTTAATTTATGAAGGAAAAGAGTGGCGCTCCCACGCCAAATTCTAGCGCGCCTGCGCCACATGTTTGATTAATTCCCGAGGCTATGCAACTCAGAATCATTCCATTCAAATTCTGACATGTTTCTCTTTATGAGTTATAGGAGTTGGTAAAATTTCATAAATTTCTGAATTTGTTTGCATAAATTTTGTGCTATGAATGGTTCTAGCCACTTTTGGTCAAGCATGAAGGCAGCTCAAGTTCAAATTCCTCATGGTGCCTCAACAAATATGGAAGTTCAAGCAGCCAACATTCTCAGGGAAGTTTCTTACCCTCAATCTCATTTGATTGAATTGAGCTTAATGCAAAATTTTAAGTTTGGGGTGGGAGACTCGAATTTTGAAGTCTAGTTGGTTTTCATTGTTTAGTTAGGCTTAATTTGTTAGTCTTTGTTTTTGTTTTGAGTCAATACCAAAAGAATGGTTCTAAATCTGAAAAAAAATTTGAAAAATTTTGTGGAAACTCTTATTAGTGGATTGAGAAGATAGGTCTCATTCATTCTCTTGAGAAATATATTTGTTTGAATGTTTGGTTTTGGCATAAGAAAAGTTGTCTTGGAAAGTGGTTTGATTAGTTGAATGCATTCAGCATGTTTATTTTGTACAATAGAACCAACCTAAAGGAAGATCGAGGCAAAACGAAGATAGGTTTTTCAAAATTATGAAATGATCTAGGCACTTGTTTTGAACCGTTTGAGCCTTTTTGAGCCACCCACTTTAATGCACAAGATGCATCACCTTTTATCAAACATTTTGAGCCGACAAGATCCGTGCTTTGTTTTTAATTCCCACATTACATGAACCGACCTTTGTGACGAATAAACTTGTTCTTACTGACCAATATTTCTTCAAATTATTGAAGTGTTCTATTTGAATGAGCATAGACAAAAATCTGAAGTTATAGAGAAATAAGGAGGGCTGAAGGATTGGTACAGAACTTTCTTTGAAAAAGAGAAGAAAGAAGGAGCAAGATGAATGACAAAGTTGTTGGAATATCTGAGAGGAAAAGTGAAAAAAAAATAAATAAATAAACAAACAATAAAGGGAGTTTTTCCTTGAGAGATGAGGTAGTGATTGGGATTAAAGAGAAGGTACAAATATCTTTGTTTTATTTGATTGCTTTGAGGACAAAGCAAATTTTTAAGTTTGGGGTGGTGTGCTACAATCAGAGTTGGTTCATGCTCAGGAATATGGGACATGGATATGAGGAGGAGGACTGACCTCTAAATATTTTATCCTTAATTTTCTCCTTACCCATTACCCATGCCCAATTACAACCTAAGAAGACCTTTTGATCATAATTTTGAAATTCTTGCATGTTAGTGGAGATTACACTGATGGTTGGCTTATGCTGTTCAATTTGAACTGCTCACATTCATGGGAAAGTGGTATGTATGGTTGAAGATAGCTTGATCATGCCTTGACTAAACAGGATAACCAAGAATAGGAGAGGTTTGAATGAGTAAATCTTTGATTGATGCTTTGAAAGGGTAACCCCATTAAGTTTTCTTAAACTTTGAGGATTGGTCATAACTCTGGTTCTTTTTTTTTACTTTTAGTTTAGCTCAAGGATGAGCAAAATGTTTAAGTTTGGGGTTGTGATAAGTGTCTAAATGACACAATTTTTAGGAGTTAATAGGAATTGGAAATTATATTTTGGAGTCAATAATCATCATAATATCATTAAATATGTCTCAGATTCATTTTTTCTCTCTCAGGAGTCCAACACAACAAGAATTATTGAAATCAGAGCTAAAATGAGGAAAATATGAAGACTTTAGTGCAAAAAGGTATAAGGTTAGAGGGACCGGCGCGACCGCACCAGTTGGAGGACAAAATTTGGCGCAACCGCGCCACCTGAATGGCGCGACCGCACCAAGATGGCGCCACAAGGCCTATGCAGTTTCCAAACATGACCAGGACTCTTTCCATTCGAGTACTTAGAAGAAGTTCTGCCCAAGTGGTGCGACCGCGCCAAAATAAGACACATTTACCGCACGTTCGCGCAATAACTCAGCAATGCAAAATCGCCAAAAACACGGGATTCTGACAAGTAATCAAGATCAAACGTGGGAGGCAGAGTCATAAATGTATAAGGAAGGTGTCCACAAAGTCTCTTGAGGAAACTGATGGAAATCCAAAGAGGTTTGAATCTTCAAAGAGGTGAAGTTTTATTCTTGATTAGAGGACAGCTATAAAAGGATATTACAGTCCGAGATTGAAGAGGCCATATCAGGAGATTCCAACTTCCAATTGAACCCAAATTTGGACCAAAGACTCTTGAGCGGATTTAGAATCATGTCAGGAAAAATCAGGTCATCCCTAATCGTGATTTTAGAGTTTTATATTTTCAAAGTGGTGGACAGTGCTGAAATTGGCAGCAGAATCAACCAAACGTCTGAGCATCATATCTCAAGTTGCCTAACTCATATTGAACACAAATTTTGTACACAAGGCAAGGACCATGGAAAGAAGGTTTGTGTGTAATTTCATCCAATTCTGAGGTCGGGATGGTACATTTTATACCCCCAAACAGAGACCAAATTACATGGCCTGGACAGAACTTCAACTATGAATAGGGGTTCGAGGAAGAGTGTAAGGCATCCAGCTTTTAGTTCAATTTCCAGCTTTATTCTTTAGTTTAGAGAGAGGAGAAGGTCCAGAGGGAGTCTAACATGACCTCTGGGTGCTTTGAGGAAGAAAGGTGGAGATTTTGACCAAGGAGCAAGGGTGACCAAGAGTAGTCCTCTTGAGGGAGTTTCTGTGTTTAGTTGTCTTTATTCTTTTATGGTTGTTATTCAAACCATGATTGTTTTTATTTCCATTATGGAGTAGTCGTCTGTAGTTGGGAGTCCATGACTCCCTAGGCATGTAATGATATTGATACATTATAGTTTATTTGGTTTCAATTTAGTGCATGAATGAGTATTCCTAAGTTGTTTATTCTTGATTCATACTTGCTGTCCTGCGATGTACTAGCTATAAGGTGAAGCTAGACTTAAGATAAGATATGTTGATAGGATATACAATATATTTTTGAGTTCATACACTAGGTAGATCAACTGATCCTAGGGTTAATCCTCGACCTTAAAGTAATACCCTGCTGGATTGGATTGATCTACCTATGACACAAGACCTGATTCCCGACCATAGGTAGGGTCAATGAGCTTCATGTTTATGCTATCAAGTAGAGTCGATTATGCTGGCTAGTTTACTTTAGGAGATAGAAAAGGTGATGCCGATGCGGATTGTAGCCATGGTTTTATATGCTCGTCAGAAATTGATTTCCAAAACTTAACTTCTATTCAATCTCATAATTGCCTAGGGAGGAAATTGGATTCCCAACGTCTCTTCCATACTAATTTTATCAAAAGCCCTCTCTTCATCTCTGTAGGATTAGGTAGATATTGTGACTTCTTCCCAACTGATTTCTCAAACTTTGGTTTTTAAACTAGAAAAGCAATTATCTATTAGCTTGGTCCTTGTAGGACGATATTCAGACTTAACCTAAGTCTATATTACATTGATTAGTCCTCTTGCTTGTGATTAGCTGGGATCGCATCAATTAGTGTATACTTTTAGTTTTTATATGACGTATATTTACATGTTTTCTGTTGGTTAGTGTGACTAATGCATTTTATTGTTAATGTAGGTCGTGATGGTAGACGCGACCTTCTTGTACGATCAATTTTTCTACAAGAGCGAGGTCATCTAGGTGGGAGAGGTTAGTGTGTAATGGTAGATAGCGAATATATTTTATTGATAAACATGCTCTAACATAGATATTAATCATTTTCAGGACCCGGGATGCCAGGAGTGCACGGGGCATTTCCCAACATTGCGTCACTAGCCGGTGGACGTGCCTTGATGTCGTACATCGAGGTCGCATGTTTTGGTGCTTTAGTCAGAGTTCAGTAGTTGAGACTGGACAAACCACTCATTACCTCATTGGTAGATAGATAGAGGAGCGAAACGAACACCTTCCATCTAGCAAACGGTGAGATGATTATTACTTTGGAGGATGTGGGGTCCTCTTGGGACTGCGCATCGACGGCTTTGCAATGACTGGCTTGACTCAGGGAGACTGGCTGGAGTTGGCCAGGGCACTTTTGAGCGTCGAGCTTCCACCGGGATGTCTTCAGGGGGGGCGTCTATCACTAACAAGGATCTAGGAGAGGTTTGCGTTTTGTCCCGATGATGTGCCCGATGAGGTGATACAACGGGACGCTCGAGCATACCTCCTCCATCTCATGGGCTCGATGATCTTCTCGAATGGTAGGGCCTGAGGGGTTCACGTGGCGTACTTGACACTATTTGAGGACTTCTAGACTGCCAGGAGGTACAGGAAGTTTTTTTACAATTAATTAAGAAAAATAAAAATTGACACAAATGTCATTGTTCCAAAATTATTTTCCAAAATGTCATTTTCAACATTTGGCCAAGGTTGACCACCTTGGTCAAAGGCCACGTAGGCGACACGCTGGCATGCAGGCGACAGCGTGTCACCTAATTTTTTTTTAAATAAACATTCGGTAGGCTGCATTTTAATGCCGCCTACAGAAAAAAAAAATACGAGGCGGCATTTCAAAGTCGCCTACGGCAAAACCCGAGGCAACTTTGAAATGCCGCCTTCCATAACGGAACCAGAATGAGGCGGCTTCGAAATGCCGCCACACACGGAAAACACGAGGTGGCTTTTCGATGCCGCCTCACCCAACACTTAGTGAAATATTGAGGATTTCTTCAGAACTATTTAAACGCGCGTGAGGCGGCATCGTGATGCCGCGATGCCGCCTAACTTAAGTGTAGGCGGCATCGCGATGCCGCCTCTTCTACTTTTTTAACGCCCGACCCTCTTTTCTTTCTCTTCTTCCTTCATTCTCTCAAATCGCAAAGCGGAAAAATCCTTCCCTCCCTCTTCCTTTCTTCCCTATTTTCGTCGAATCGAAGCAACAAGTCAGTGATTGGAGGTTGACGACCGCAAATCGTGCGTTTCTCCCGCGAATCTTCGTCCTTTAGCTTTAAAAGTAAGTGATTTTATCATTTATCGTGGGTTAGAGTTTGTTAGGTCGTCGATTTGATGATTATGCATGATTTGATGCATGTTTGTGGTTGAAATCGTTTCTATTGTAGTGTATTACACATGATTAGGCTACAAATTTCATGTTTGTTGGTTGATTTAGGGTTAAATTTCATTTATTGCGTGGATTTGGGGTTTCTTATGTTAATTTAGGGTTTTGATGTTAATTTAGGGGTTTTAAAACAAATTTAGGGTTTTGCTGTTAAATTAGGGGTTTTGAAGCTAATTTAGGGTTTTTAATGTTAATTTTGATTTTATGCTATGTTAGGGTTTTTCATACTAATATTGGATTTTTTATGTTAATTTAAGGATTTTGTGCTTATTTAGGGTTTTTTAGGCTAATTTGTGATTTTTTATGGTAATGTTGATTTTATGTTAAGTTATGGTTTTATTGCGCTAATTAAGGATTTTTAATGTTAATTCAGTCATTGTTTATGCTAATTGGGATGTTAGGCTAATTTAGGATTTTATATGCTAATTTAGTATATGAGTATGCATAAAGTGTGATAAAGATAAATTTGACAAACAAATTGAAAGTCAACAAACTGTTTTCTAGAGGCGTTGTAGTTTATAGAGGCGTTATGGTTTTTACATGAAATTATATGAATGAGTATGAGAAAATATATAGATTATTGTCTATAAGAGAATGTTGTAGGACATAAGGGATTAGGCAATCTTGGAATAAGTACCTTACGCGAAGAAGTGGTTTTGCATGAATAATTTTAATTCCAAGTTGTGTGCTTTATGAGATGAGTTGTAATTACCAAGTGTTGAGATGATTGGAAATCTTAAATGTCTGTTGCTTAATTTCAGTTGAAGATGGCAGTCGTGCCTACGTATTGTTATTTTGGTGGTGAATTTATTTTTTAGCACGGTAATGTGGTCGGCTATAGCAGGGGGACAACCAGACTTATATTTCTAGAGCTGACGTGTTCGTTTAACACGTTGTGCACTATGATGTATAATGTTCTTGGATAGAACCCCCGCACGTTCCTGATCGAGTGATGTTACAGTTCGGGTTGGAGCGGGTAATTATTGCAACACCCAAGTTCAATTTCTGTTTATTGTAGGTTTTAGTGTTTAATTTAATAACTTTGAGCAGGGGACTCCACCGGAGGATGTCGAGCATGTTACTCGCATCTCTCGAAAAGGCCGAGCTGGGGAGGATTGGGCACTATACCACCGTTATTACGTCGCTCGGTGGGAGGCGCGGGAGAAGTCTGTTGTTACGGGCAGCCAGGCACACACCCCCAGACATGCTCCCAGTGACTATATGATGTGGTATTTAGGGGCTACTCGACGATCCATATCACCTCCACCGACTGAGCCAGCCATGGTATACTATCCTAGAGGTTATACCGAGGAGGCATTGGTACGTAATTAACTTTGTGAAATGACTATTTCTTTATTAAAATTTTTTAACTTACGTTTTTCTTTCGCAGTTGGGTTGTGTGCGGAACGTGGTTGAGCGTGTGAACCGTACAGAGGCCTTGGACCCATCGTCAGTAAGTCCATCAGAGATAGAGATTAGACTCTACTGTCAGTCGGTCTTGCACAGTCTTCCACTCTTGGAAGGAGCGATCGTCGATTGAGATGTGTCACATGTTGGTGAGTCTTCTCACGTGGTCGAGCCAACCAGAGATAGAACACCACGGGGGCATCGTGCAAGGCGTCGGCCTATAGCTGAGACGATGATATGTGTCGAGGATTCTAACAAGGTTTCAGCCGTACCGGAGCCTACGGTGCCCAATCTTCTACCTGAGCAGACACCCGACCCGGAGCCCGACCAGCCCCTTGAGCAGCCCCCGGAGCCTGAGCCCAGCTGCCACCCTCCCATTCGGAGGATTTATACAAGAAGGCAGAAAAAGGCAATTGGTGCACCAGAGCCCAGTTCAGCCTTATGATTGTTTTTGTAAAATTATGTTTGTTATTTTTTATTATTTTTTATGTATTCATATTTGTATATTTACATATATTTTATATAGTTTTTCATTTACTTTTCATGATAGATGTGTATGTTACTAATTCACATTTATGTAGTGATCAATTATTTTAAAATATGAATGTTAGTAGGTAATTATAGGTTGAAAAACTAACTAAAGCAAAAACAAAAAAAAATAGAAAAATATTTACAAAAGGCGGCATTTAAATGCCGCCTTCAGTAACAAAATTGAAGGCGGCTTTTCTATGTGCCTTCTTTACTGATTTATCGTTCTGAAGAAATCCCCAATATTTCGCTAAGTGTTGGGTGAGGCGGCATCGAAAAGCCGCCTCGCGTTTTTCGCGTGTGGCGGCATTTCAAAGCTGCCTCAACCTGTTTCTGTTTACGAAGGCGGCATTTCGAAGCCGCCTCGAGTTTTGTCGTAGGCGGCTTCAAAATGCCGCCTCGTGTCTTTTTTTTTTGTAGGCGGCATTTCAATGCCGACTACAGAATGTTTTTTTAAAAAAAAATTGGCGACACGCTAGCGACTACAAGCCAACGTGTCGCCTACGTGACCTTTGACCAAGGTGGTCAACCTTGGTCAAAGGTTGAAAATGACATTTTGGAAATTAATTTTGGAACAATGACATTTGTGTCAATTTTTATTTTTTTTAATTATTTGTAAAAAACTTCGAGGTACAGCTAGGGGGGCGACGCTTGCCTTCCTCTATCGAGAACTCACGAAGCCGTGTCACATTGGAGTGGTCAACATTGCTGGATGTCTCACACTTCTATAGGTAAAATTCCAATTTAAAATAAATGTTCACGTTAAGTGAATTAGACATTGACTCTAATAACACTTTGTTATAGTTGTGGGCGTGGGAACGTCTGCATATTGGACAACCGACACTCTTAGAGGAACGGGCACTGCAGGATGACCCTCTAAGTTCCAGGTATGTCTCAATACAATTTAATACTTTCTTACAAGTAAAAGAAACTTTTCATATGTAACTTCTCCTATTACTTTAGGTGGAACGTTCGACGGACGAATGCCGCCAACCCTTGTGGCAACCTAGTCCTCTACAGGACAGAGTTTAACCACCAGTGGAGCTATCAGGTAACTTATCTTACATTTGTACAATTTTGATAATTCAGATACTAAATTTTAAACCACTAATAACTATTATATTCTTTTCTAGGTGAACTGGCAGTCATATACAGATTTCTTGCATCTTCTACCTATTATTTGCGTTGAAGGCAGACATGTTTGGTTGTCTAGGACACTAGTGATATGCTTCAAAATCGTCGAGATGCACGTTCCAGACCGTGTTATATTACAGTTTGTATTGGAGCAAGTGATTTTTGTGACACACAAGTTCAATTACAGCTATTGTAGTTCAAACTATAATTCTATAATTTTGAGCAGGAGACTCCCCCGAGGATGTCGAGCGTGTTACTCGCATATCATGGAAAGGGCAAGTCGGGGAGGATTGGGCAGCAAACATTGGGACTACAGCACTAGGTGGCAGGCGCGAGAAGATACTATTGTTACTGGCACACATGCACACACCACTAGACATGCTCCTAGTGAGTACATGGCGTGGTATCTGTTAGTCACTTGACGATTCATATCACCTCCACCGACAGAGCCAGCCATGGTATACCATGCTAGAGGTTATACCGAGGAGGCATTGATACATATTTAATTCTATGACATAATTACTCTTGTAAATGCCAATATGCTAGTTTAGGTTTTTTGTTTTGCAGTTGGGCTGCGTGAGGAACATGATTGAGTGCGTGTAGCATGGGGAGGGTGTGGACCCATCGCTGGTTGTTCCATACATGATGGAGATTTGAAACTACTGCCAGTCGATCTTACACAGTCTTCCTCTCTTGGACAGGACAATTGTCGAAGGAGACTTGTCACATGGTGGTGAGCCTTCTCATGTAGTCCAACCGACCAGAGATATAGCACAACATGAGCGTCGTGGAAGGTGCGCCCTACATTTGAGACGACTCTGCATGTTGAGGTTCTTGTCGTACTAGAGCCTGCGAATCCAGAGCTTCATCCTGTGCAGACACCTGAGCCTCAGCCCGAGCTGCCACCTGTGCCACAGCCCGAGCTGCCACCTGTGCCATAGCCCGAGCTGCCACTTGAGCCTCAGCCCGAGCTGCCACCTGAGCCTCAGCCCGAGCTACCACCTGAGCCTCATCCCGAGATGCCACTTGAGCCTCATCCCGAGCTGCCACTTGAGCCTCAGCCCGATCTGCCACCTGAGCCTCAGCCCGAGCTGCCACCTGAACCTCAGCCTGAGCTGGCACCTGAGCCTCAGCTCGAGCTGCCACCTGAGCCTCATCTCGATCGTCAGCCTCCTATCAGTAGGATTTACACTAGAAGGCAGAAGAAAGCAATTGGTGCACCTGAGCCTAGTTCTGCCTTGTGATTCTACGTTGTATATGCTTTTTGTAACTTGTCTTTTGTATTGATTATTTAAATAGTAATTTGTATATTGATCATTCAGACTTTTGTGTATTGATTATTCAGACGTTGTTATTTTATTGTGTGAATTTAGTACATAATTTAATTGCAATTGCATACTGTTTTATTATATATTGTTGTTATAAGTTGAAAAACAGGTTGAAAAGCATGTCAACAAGAAAAAACCAAGTGAAAAAGAGAAAAAATTACAAAGAAGGCGACATTATAAAGTCGCCTGCAATTTTAACATAAGAGGCGGTTTAAAAATGCTGCCTTACATGAATGACTTAATGGCAGCTTCAAGAAACCGCCTTCAATGGCTTCAAGATGCCACCTTAAGCCTATAAATTTAGCTCAAGAGTTTAGTTCGTCTGGCGGCATTTGGATACCGCCAGTGCTCCTCCACTTAATAGGCGGCATCTCGATCCTGCCTATACAGGTGACATTGCGATGCCGCCATTTCTTTGAGTAGTGAATCTCAGAAGTTTTAACTTTACTTTGGCGGCATTTCAAAACTGCCTGCAAAATTATGTGTTAGGCGGCTTCAAAATGCCGCCAACTCTCTTTTGTAAAAAAAAACATTTTGGCGACATTGGCGCCAGCGTGTCACCAACGTGTGCTTTGACCAGACTTTGAATTTGGCATTTGCGCAAATATGTTTTGGTCGTTGGCAAAAGTGGTATTTTTTATTTTTTTATTATTAAAAAAAACCTCTATAAATAGGGATCCAGAATTCTCAAGGAGTACACGCTGAAATTAAGGAGAAAGTATTATAGAGCATGAGGTTTAGGGAGAGCTTGCTAAGGAGATGTGTTGAAGTCTATTCTCATGTGAGCAAGCTTATTGAGCTTATCATCAAGACGTCTTCCGACTTATGTTCAAGAAGCCATTGATTATCACAATGTCGTTCTCATCCTGAGAAGATTACGTAGAGAAGATTCTTTGTCTAAAGGGAACACACTGAGGGAGAGCCTCAGTGTGAGGGTGTCGAAGAACTTCTGTTGGTGTATTGCAACAGGAAGTTTAAAAAAAGTTTGTATTGTTCAAATCCTATCGAGGAGGAGAACTTTGAAAGGAGATGTAACGTGTAAATTACTGTAAACTTTCTTTAGTGGATTCTTTACCCTAGGCTGAATGTCCTGCAAATTATGAACGGTTGGTTTCGAACTGCAATAATAAGTCTTTCTGCTATTGTGTTTATATGGCGAACGACAGATAATCATTAACAAAGCCTCAACCAAACGTAAGAGTAGGCAATTAATAAGTCACCGATGATTTGAAGGTTGAAAATGCATCGTTAAAAGTTGTGAGAGTGGCTAGAGCTTGGATTCTCCACCCATGGATTTTTATTTATTTATTTATTTTATGTATTACATTTGGTGGATAGTTCTCTAAATACTTTGCAATGATAAGGCTTGTAGCATTCCTTGTATTTGTAATTTTGAGAGCTAAAATAAAACCCAGTAATGCCAAAAATTGATAAGCTAAAAATTATTTTATACAATGTGTGAAACGTCGTCTAGAAAATTTTTTAAATATTTTATCATTATTTTTGTTTGGATTACTTTTTATTTTTTTATGTTTTCTATCTATTTATCTTCAATTATGAAACTTGTAAGAAATTAAGAGACAGTTCTATGGACTTTATATTTTTAATTTCATTTTATACTGTTTGATTACCAGTTAATTTTTCCATAAATATTTCATAATATTTAAATGTACTTTTCACTATATCATTATTTTGTAACCACAATTTGGGAATAATTAATTACCAAATTTTTGCATCAATCTAATTTTTATTTTTACTTCTATTTTATCTTCAATTGTTTCTCGATAGTACCTGAATAGAATACAAATTTACACTTTGCATTGTTAATTGAAAAAGTGTTCTGATGATATCGGTTAGTATAAATTACCGAGTGTTAAAACTCCGCTTGGAACTCTACATTAAACACCTCGAGAAATAAAGAACAATGCAAACACAAGCAAGTTGTTATCGCAGTTCGGAACAACTGTTCCTAATCTGCGGGGGCATTCTTGCCCGGGATAGTAACAATCCACTAGTGATAATCGATTACAAGTCTTTCATAAAGACAATACGGTTTTGATTCACCTTCTCAACGAGAATCGTGGATTACCTTCAACACCCCACCCACTTAGTGTAAGTGGTCACGTTACTTATCCCACCGAGGCTCCCCTCAATTTGAGCTCCCAGCGTGGAAGGCTCAGTCTGTCTCCAGCACAGACTTCAACAAGGGTGTTCCAACAGCGGGTGGAACTCCGTCTTCATCTCTTTGACCGCTTCTCAGAAAGCTAATTGATGAAGAACAAATACGCTCCAGAACACACGAACTTCTCTTGAATACTCGGAATAACTCACTTAGAAGTTGTGTTTTGTGTATAAGCCTTCATGCCTATTTATACTCGTACGTATTCTCTTTTATGGCATATCCTCTAATCATGACTTAAATGACAGTCCATGATTTTCCCAATCTTCCTCCCTCTTCTCCATATCTTCAGTCTCACCTTATTTAAACCGATTGCCATGATCTTCTTATTCTTCCTTCCTTTAGTGACCCTCTTCTATATATATCTTCAATCTCACCTTATTTAAACAGATTGCAATCTCTTCAAGTATCAACGCAATCATTATATTTAGACCACTCCCGATATGTGTACATACCATATATATCTCACGCCTTAATCTCTTTGATCTTTCATAACTAATTTTGTCACAAGATAGTCAACTCGTAATGTCTGGCACTAACATTAATAATACTGAACTTAGGGTCAAAATATTAATTTATTTAATTTATTTTTTAAACTATATTTTAAAGAAAAACCCAGTATTTTTCTCTACTCTCTCAACCCTAATCACATAATTCATAGGAAGAAAAATCAATAATTAGAGAAGTAGGAGATATTATTTGGGGGTTATTTGGGTTTCTGTTCACCCTTTCCGGCTTTAACAGATTCCTTCACCTGCCTCTGGCCCAACCCAGGGTCCTCGGACCTCGCCAAG
Organism: Aristolochia fimbriata; assembly: GCA_019845555.1. Taxonomy (NCBI): domain Eukaryota; kingdom Viridiplantae; phylum Streptophyta; class Magnoliopsida; order Piperales; family Aristolochiaceae; genus Aristolochia; species Aristolochia fimbriata. Next base: position 23,918,057 of record CM034078.1, read on the forward strand.
TATCGTCTGCGTCTCAGGCTTAAAAAACTTTCTTAAGCGTTGCAAGGCAAAGTCGAAGATAATCGATAAGCTCCACTCATCGTCTCCTTTCGGCCGACCTACCCTAGCCCTAATCCCTAGACGTAATCGTCGTTGTCGTCGTCGTCCTCCTCCTCCTCCTCCTCCTCCTCCTCCTCCTCCCCTTTACCGGTGAAATCAGCAAGGTATGGCGTCCGATGAAGCAGTTTCTCACAAAAAGCACCACAGATCGCCTATCAATGAGTCGGAGGAGGGTCCGAAACGTCGAAAACACCATCACCATCGTCATCACGGTCATCGTCATCGAAGCAAGCACGAGCACGAGAAGCGAGAGGAGAAAAACTGCAGCGCGGCGGCGAAGCACCAAGTTGATGACGACAAAGAGGAAGGGGAGATTCTCGAAGAAGAGGAAGAGCTTAATAACGTGGACTTGATGAGGAAAACGGGGTCTGATGCTGAATCTGGAGAAATTGAGCCGGACGAGAGGTACAGGTTGAAGGATGATAGAGATGTAAGTATCGTTCTCTTATGTGTTTTAGTTTCTTAGGTGGATTTCGTCCTATTGGCGTTTGCGACGGTGAACTTTTAACTGGTTGCTACTTCTCGTATGATTATCTCTCGTGATTTTTAGTTTGACTATGCTTTTTATGGGATCGACAGCAAATGAAATTGTATATTCGTAACAAGTGGTTACATGCTTTAATTGTTAGATGAATTGTTTGGCAAAAAATTAATGAAGAATGGCTATATTATCTTGTCAGCGAATGGTTTCTTAAAGATCAGATGTGGAAATTTTAGCAACTGATGTGACGCTGCCTAATCACAATGCCAATATTTTTGCAGGTACTGCAGGCCATGCAAGCTGAAGTGGAAAATAACCCGAACAAGAAGAGAAATGAAAAGATGAGGAACGACAGCATGAAATCAAGTTCTGTTGGAAACGTCAATACTGATTTAAGAGGTGGAGACATATATTTTTCTGAGGAGAAGGTGGGAAATGTTGAACAGTTGTATTCGGATTTTGAGCTGTCTCATTGTAATGGAGACAGTGTTAATGGCCCCCATGGTCATAGAGTAGATAAAAAGGGCGAGAATGACATTAGATCTAAATCCCCAAAAAGAAGTGTTAAAACGGAAAGCTCAAGAGATTCTAAAAAATCCGTAAGGGTGAGGTCAAGGTCAAGGTCAAGGTCAATATCACCCACTAACAGACCGAGTTCAGATTCATCTAAACGCAGGAAAAGAGATAAGGAGTGCAACTCTGAGAAGTATGATCGTGGGAGACATTTGGAATCAAGTCATAAGAGGTCTCTTTCACCTCCCCAAATTGCAGAAGACAGGTACTGTGCTAAGGAATTGTCAGCTTCTAGCAATGACCGCCGTCATGGGGATGTTTCTAGAAGATATAGTTCCAGGTCCCATGATCATTTAATGGAAATATTCTCTCCTTATAGGGATGATAGGTCAACTGTTTATCCTCATGAGAATGATACTGATAGAAATAAATCACCTGAATTGAGAGTTAAATCTAGGGCTGCTTCCGGCCATGAACTGTTTGAAGGTTATGCAAGGGAGGACCATTACAACAGAGAAAGGGCCAAGGATGAGGAGATTGCTAGGGGAAAGCGTAGGGAAAGGGAGCGTAGCAGTAGTTACAGTCGTCATAGTGGTAGAGAAGACAGGCATAGTGGTCGGGATATACAAAAGGAGAGAGATCACACCAGGAATAGAGACAGGTTGAAAGAGGTTCACAAGGAAAGAGAGCGGAGTATTAGTCATAGCCATCATGGTTTGCGAGAAAAGGAGAGGGAGGAGTTTAGGAGAGAGAAGGAAATGGAGAAGGAACGAGAATGTGACAGATTTAGGGAGAGGGAGAGGAATGGTGAAAGGGCCAGAGATAGAGAGAGAGATAGAGATAGAGGTAGAGGGAGGAGTAGGGATAGGGACGTGGACAGGGTTAGGGATAGAGATAGAGACAGAGAGAGAGACAGACGTCGTAGAGATGATGGTCCTGAAAGTAGTCATCGCAATCAAGATTACAGGAATAGGATAAGTTCAAAAGAGTTAAAGGAGTCCAACAATTTGGAAAAGGACAAGGACTATACAAGGTTTGCCTTTCATAGTTTGTGTTAATTTGGAGAAATTTTTTTTGTCTTTCTCCTATAAAGTCTTTTTTCCTCTCCGTCAGAGTTGAAGATGAACAAGAAGATTATGAAGAGAGAATCACATTGAAGCTTGCAGAACAGGAAGAAGAAGATGTCGAAAAAATTAAAGAAGAAAGTAGGAAAAGGCGACAAGCCATTCTAGAGAAGTACAAACAGCAGCAGGATCTGTTGCAAAGTCCAGCTAATCCTATATCAAGTGATGCTGCGGAAGGTAACTCGTGCAGTGTTCAGCTTCAGTTAAATTTCTCATGTATCTTCTACCTATATTTATTGCATTTTTCTGTATCTTGCATGTTTTCAGCTGTTGCAGAATTTGCAGCTTCAGATGTCTTTTTGTTCTAAAAGTTAGTTTGTTTAATTGCAGGAGAAAATGTCTCTACTAGTGCCCCTAAGACATGCACTCAGTCATCCCCTGCAGAAACTGGTTCCAATCTTGTAACTCGGGCAGGTGATCAGGTCTTGAACAACAAGCAAGATTCTGCAGATGATATCGCTGACACTTTATTTTCTGTTGGAAAATCACCTATTCAAAATGGAACATCAGCTCTTGGAGAAGCTAGCTTGGCAGGTGGACTTGGTGGGGGTACTCCTAAGGTATGTAAACCTGTCATATTTCCTGAAAGATCAAGAATAAAGTATTTAATGAATATATTTACATGGCGACTTCACTTTTTACTTCAAATCCTAAATCACTGGAAGTTTTTGTAAGAATGTTGTTCATGTATCAGGGTTAGTTTCTGGAGAGTTCTTTACTTTGAGAATAACCAATGAGATGCATTTTGACTTCAATAAACTGATTGTTAGATCCTCCTTGTTGTGTTTTTAATATTTAGCCAATGATTGGTCTTTTGATAATTTTTCTGTAGGTGAGTCCCAGTTTATGGATATCTAATTTTGAGCCTTTTCTACCTTCTTACGTATGCATTTTCCACTTGTGCAGAGCGAGAGGTCTGCAGATATGTTCTGTGATGACATATTTGGAGAATCACCTGCCGGTGTTCGCAAAACGGTCTGTTTATTTTTTTTCTCTATCTTCTGATTCCTCTTGGTGAACTACTTTTAAGTGACAATTCAAATATTCAATTTTGTTTAGATAATGGTAGACTTTGTGGTGGTACATTGTTCATTTCCCTGCAAACTATTGTGTTCAATTTTCTTATGTTACCTTGCAAATGTCCTACTCTTTACAGGGCAAAGGAAACGGCTTACAACTTGACAGGGGTGGCCTTCATGATAATTGGGATGATGCAGAAGGCTACTACAGTAAGTCATCTGTTCATCACTTGATCCCTTCTTCTCTTGTGTTTGATTTGATTAGGAGTCATACATTTGTTGCCTGATTATTGCAGATTGTTTACCTGTGAAGTTATGTTTGATCTGAATAACATATTACTGTGAGTTTGTAGTTAAACATGTATACCTTGCAGGTTACCGATTTGGTGAAATACTGGATGGTCGATATGAAGTTATTGCAGCACATGGAAAAGGTGTGTTTTCCACTGTTGTTCGTGCTAAGGATCTTAAGGCTGGAAAAGCTGATCCTGTGGAGGTGGCCATAAAGATTATAAGGAGTAATGACACCATGTAAGATTTTGTATTCTTTATTCTTGGTTCTACCACATCCTTGCATTTTCCTTTATATTTGCATTGTTGCTAATCTGGGTGTTTCTTGATGAAGGTACAAAGCAGGTTTAGAGGAGCTGATCATTTTGAAGAAGTTGGCTGGTGCAGATCCTGACGATAAACGACACTGTGTTAGGTTTCTTTCAAGTTTCAAGTATCGGAACCATCTTTGTTTAGTTTTTGAATCTCTTCATATGAATCTTCGTGAGGTTCTAAAGAAATTTGGTCGTAATATTGGCCTTAAACTGACTGCTGTGAGGGCATATGCAAAGCAGCTTTTTATTGCGTTGAAGCATCTTAGAAATTGTGGCGTTCTTCATTGTGATATCAAGCCTGATAATATGTTGGTACGCATTGTTTATTATCTAGTTCTGCTTTCTGAGCTTCCAGGGTTACTTTATCTGAGTTCAATGGACTGCACTGTTCTTGTAGGTCAATGAAGCCAAGAATGTCCTCAAGCTATGTGATTTTGGCAATGCTATGTTTGCTGGGAAGAATGAAATCACACCATACCTAGTTAGCCGTTTTTACCGTGCTCCTGAAATAAGTAAGCATGCCTGTAAATGTTTTCTGCTCTTAAAGTTCCTGTCAAGAATGCACTGTCCTTCTTGAAATGGTTAATGTGATGCTTTTGTAGTTTTCTGATGAGTTCGACTTAACAACTTATAGTTGAGGTTGTTTGACTGCAGTTCTTGGTTTGCCATATGATCATCCACTGGATATATGGTCAGTTGGTTGCTGTTTGTATGAACTTTATTCAGGGAAAGTCCTTTTTCCTGGTCCATCAAATAATGACATGCTGCGACTACACATGGAGTTGAAAGGCCCTTTTCCAAAGAAGATGCTCCGGAAGGTGGGGCATTGAACTTTTGGTTCTGCAAGTTTCTCTAATTTGGTAAAATAAAATTTCTTTTTCATTGATTTTTATGTTTAACATAGAATGTGTCTTTGTGCTGTTTTTAGCCTGGTTTGAGGTTTACATTGTTGTATGTGGTTTGCGAATGTATGAAAAGTACATGTAATTTGCAGTGATTCTTGATCAGTTAAATATCTAGTTTTTTTTTTTGCTTTTATTTGCACCTACTTATGTTTGTGATGCCTTATGTATTCTTTTTGTTTTTTTTTTTGTTTTGTCTTATTCTGTGAACAGGGAGCATTTACTGAGCAGCATTTTGATCAAGATTTAAATTTTCATGCTACAGAGGAGGATCCTGTCACCAAGAAGGTAAATACTTGTAATCTGTTCTGATATATTTTATGTACTTTTGAGGTTTATTTGCTCCTAGCGTGCTTTTCTGGGATGTCCAGTTGTTTTATTTGATAATTATGTCAATGGTTTCTAATGGATGTTGGCTTGAATTTATTTTGTTTGGCAGACTATCAAGAGGCTGCTTGTCAATATTAAACCAAAAGACGTTAGCTCACTAATTATGAGCTCTCCTGGGGAGGACCCCAAGATGCTTGCAAATTTTAAAGATCTTCTTGAAAGAATATTTGTTTTGGATCCGGAGAAGAGAATGACGGTGTCTCAGGCTTTGTCTCATCCTTTCATCACGGGCAAGTGAATAAAGATGCTGAATTTCTCCAGAAATGCCGATGTGCATTTCTGCTTAATGACCTAGATTTATATTGAGCTGTTCTAATTTTTGGGAATTTATCTGTCTATATCTGCTGCGTTGGGCGGGACCTGAGGATGAAGCACAAAAGAGGAGGTGGTGGTGTGGGAAGATCATCTTACTTGGCGATTCTAATCAGTGGAATTTTTTCTGTTTAGATTGTAAGACAACTCGCCAAAGGCGTTTTCATCTTTTGTAAATCTTCTCTTGATGGTGGATTTTTGTCAAGAATATATAACCTCTTCATTTAAGTTCTTAAAGTTGTTTGAACTCCAACAAACAGCAGGTTTAGCCTGCACTATTGCCAATTGTATTGACCTTTAAAATTTTCTTCACTGTATGCCTTACTGTGAAATCTCATTGGCTTTGATATTTTTTACTCTTGTGATGTGTGTCATTCTTACATATTATTTTATGTTATCTACTTTCATACTTTTGAGTGCTTGGATCCTGGAGATTCTAATTCTGCCTTTGATTCAGGGTTTCTGCTTGTGCACATGAAGCAACCAATTCACTGCTTTATATGCTAGAAGGGAGTCGAAAGAAGGTACCCTGGATTGTTATATAGGAAGCTTGCTGTCTTAGAAACCTTAGAACAGCTTGAAATTTGCACCCTAACTGGTCTTGAACTATATATTACACAGTTCATTTAAAAGTGTTTATGTCACCAATTTTTTGAAATGGTCTGTTTTGTTAAATGTCTTAATCCTTTCGTCCATTGCTTCTTTGGGATGTAGATTAAGTTTAATCATTTGCAAGTTTTCTTACTAATTAAGTGAAGCTCATATAGAGCTTCAATTATTTATTGACTTTTTAATCATAGAAAATTGAACCACTTTTGCTTGAAGTTACATTTTTAGTTTATCTTTTTGTAACTATTTCCCATCTGATCCATGCTTATATGGTTCTTGAGGCTTTTTCGTAATGGAGATGGTTGGGAGTGGGCGTCCTATTCAAAGTTGTATAGGTGAGTCATCTCTCTCCTCTCCTGTCAATTTTATTTTTACATTGTTTTAGTTGTTGTAATTTGTCATTTTTAGTTCCAAGTGCTTTGTTTATTTAGACTATGAATTACTGATTTTTTTTCTTCTCATGCTTTTTGTGTTTATGTTTTTGTTTTAAAATAGGAATCCAAGGATAATACTTTTGAAGTATTTCTGTAAGTGCTCCCTCATTGACCAATTACTTAATTTTTATACGACATGCCTCTCTTTTATGAGTCATTGCTTTTCACACAACTCTGATAACTAATAGCAGTCATGATTGTCTTTTATTCCTTCTCCTCTTTGGCTGCACAAATGAATTTTTGCATTTGTTTTAATTTGTCACTACTGTTTTTGAATGATGGCGACCTCCTGACTGTAGAGAGGTCTATGCTTAATAATTTGATATTTATGGTTGAGAAGATCATATATTTTAAAACAAGATGCACGTCTATATGGTTTCACAAGGTTGTTTTTTAAATGCTAGTGGCTATTTGGAATTCTATCCTGTTTTATTCTGCTAAAATGCAGGCTGAAGTGAATTATGTAATTAATTAAAATGAGTTATTTTGTCATGGCTGTGTCTTTTAGATTTTGTAATCTTTTCTTTTGCCTGTTGGGATTGTACTCTTTAATTAGGTGGCCAATTTACTTTGTGAGACATCGGGATTGCTGATGAGCTTGTTTGTTTAGGGCATCAACTTGTTAGTCTTGTAATACTGTAATTTGTTTTGCTGTTCCCTGCTTTTTTGGCCTTTTTTCAATTAAATTGTTTCAAAAATGTTTGTTTTGTGATAGAAAGTCAAACTCGAGATGTCTCAGTGGGCCTTTCCAATCTCTGCTCTTTATGGAAAGTAAGCAAAAGATCGGGCAAAGCACTATGGTGGTTTAACCAATAATGAAAAGTGAGGCCAAAGCACACAAAATTTTCCTCAAAAAAAAAAGTGAGGCCAAAGCCTACTGGCAATAAACATTTCATCTTTAAGAAGTTGATTTATTATTTCTCTCCAATACAATCAAGCATGGGTTGTGCACACTTCACTAGCGGAATACAACTTCCATGCATAGCATGTTTATGGCCATAGTTATTGTGTCTAATTACGTGGGAATTCGAAAGAATTTCTTTTCACATATTCAAATATGTCATTAACCTTTTTTATATTCAGGAGATGATAATCTTGGAATCTCCCTCAATCATGTTCAGTGCTGATAAATTATACTGTGCAATGAGAGGTCCTCTTTTGCTGTCTATACACTTACTGCAGCTGTGGAATCAGACTCTCCAGGAGGACCAACTAGGTCTACAAGAGTTCTGTCCTCATGGTTGTGTCACGACAACACCTAAGCCTGGAGGTGCACAGGGTTGCCTCCAGAGCCATTGAACTGGTAACAGCCCATAAGTCTCCTCCATTTTTTCTTTCTCCTGCAGTTAGATGTTCAACATACACACTAAGGACTTGCACTTATTTGTCCCAACATACTCTTTGAAACTGTTTCAAGTGTGATTCCCCATAATCTTGTCATTTTCAAAGAAGAGGATTAGTACCACTAGTGAGACAAAGAAGCAATTGATCTTCTGTGTCCTTGCAGGCCAACTGAACATGCACTTTTCAGGTCAGTTGGATGTCACCTTTATAGCCGGTCTTGTTTAAGATTCTTCCCTTGAGGTTTTACCAAATAAAACCTTTAACCCTAAGTGCCAATGTGTTTCATCCTTTCAAAGAAAAAGGTTAAACTATTACATCTATGTTCAGGCTGAAGAAGATAGTACTGTGATGTTGTCACTAGACATGCAAATTTAAGTTCCTTTAGCTAATTGAAGATACAATGTCAATGCCATAAGAGAAGAACAAGTTGTTTAATCTCATGAACGTCCTGCTTCAACAAAGAAAAAGGCCTTTTCAAATTTGTACAAGATCATGCCCATTTTCAAAAAGAAATTATACTGGGCCCGTTTTCAAAAAAGAAATTATACTAACCCATTTACATTTATTTGTTGACATAACATACAAAAATTGTACAATTTACAAAAACAATTTTATGTTAAAATATTTTTTTTATATATAGTGTCAGCAAATGTGTATGACCCACATGTTGTTATGTCAGAACTTAGGAGTCGTAATAAAGCATAAAATATCCTGTCAGAGCATTTTAGTTGAGATTTTTTACTAGACAAAATTACTGCATTAGAGGTATGTCATGATGCATGGCTACTTCATTCGTGACATTTGTTATGCTTTCTGTATTTAACAAAATAAAAGTGATGTAAAATGGTGAGATTTTTTTTTTTTTTGGAAGTAATTTCTTATCTCGGTACACATGTGGGAGGCTAAATGTATGCATTTATCTCTACTGTCTTCCTAACATTATTTTCCGTTAGAAAAAAGGTGTTGGATCTTCTTTGGGAGGTATATGATGGTGCGCTATGAATTGCTCTGCCAACTTTTTGAACTCTCTTCGTATTACTTTTATTTTATTTTGGAAGTGGTGGAGATTTAAGTGCTATGAGTCAAACATGCAACTCTGGCAGAAAACACCAACGTCTAGGTATATTTCAATGTAATTTAAGAAGAGCAGAAATATAAGGAAAACAATGATACTGGTTTGCATCTGTTTTTGTCTTAGTGCTGAATCATGTTCTCTTACTGCAATTTGTGGGGAAAGATACTGTAGAATAAAAGGTGTAATTAAAGTGTATGAAAGAAAATAAAAAGGAAATGAGTTACACTTGAATAATTGCTTGTATAAACCTTTTCTTAGCCTTTCGTTATGGTTTAGTTGGCAGAGTAGGCCTTTTAGATTTCATCTTATCATTGATTTTTGGACAACGGAAGGAGGCTGGGCCGAAGACCGGCCAACCTTAGCTGAACCCTTTTTTTTTAAGTTAAAAAAGTTATTTTATTCTGTATGCAACCCTGCCGTTCAAGTTATTTTGTGGAGGTATTCTAGGATTTATTAATTTTAGTAAGGTTTTGCTCACGTGTTTTCCCAGAGTCTTATCAGGTGCTTCAAATTTTTTTCATGTATTCCTTTTATGGGCAAATAAATTTTTTGAAAGGTCTGGAGATGGTTCCTTTAAAATGTGCCCTTTTGTAATTGCTTTTCCTTCACTGCTATAGGATTTGTAGCAGAAATATTTTAGTTATTGATGTGGAGGTATTCTAGGATATTTAAACTTATCTTGAGGGAGAGCTAAAATATTTTTAGTTAATGAAAAACATAGGCCAGATAAATGAGGGATTGTTGGGGTCACTGATATTAGTGTTGTTTTGGAGATGGAGAATGTTCCGTTAGGTATACGATTTGGTAGGTTTGGTAGGTTCGGTAGGTTTGGTGATCTTTGATGGTGGTTTCTTGTTTCTTTAACTGATACGATTGAAGGAGATTTTTTTTTTGGGGAATTTGACTTGAAATTAGTCTTTGGTGTCATTGATGGATTTAGTTGCTCAAGTGTACTGGTGGACTGCAATATTTTCTCGGACGTGTTCTGGAGGAACTGGTTTGCGTTTCGTTGCAACAGTTTCCATTCGAGTCTGTAATTAGAATTGACTTAGTTCCATCGGTGATGACTTTACTAGCTGTTGATATACGGCCTGGCTAAATGGTTGTACGGTGAATGACTCAAAATCTGCATGATGAGATTTCTTTTAATATGAATTAGTTATGCATGGAAGCATATACTGAATTAGTTATGCATGGTCCATGACCAAGATTAAACTGGAACTTGTATGTTCATGACGAAATGTGTCCTACAATTGCCTTTCGCACCTAGAATATATTGAAAGTTTAAAAACCGAAATATAGTGAAAATTGGTTTACGTATGCTGCTAATCTTGTTTTAACCAATTAAGTTATAAGTATAACCGATTTTGCCCTAAATAATGGACAAAACTCTTAAATCCAAATTAGATATAAGTTGGTCAAAAGAGATCAATATGTGACACTTTATTTCGGGTGAGTTTTGTTCAAAACTCGTCTGAGTAATATAGAAGATATTTGGTGCAAATCATTTAGAGCCAAACATTGAGTAGATCTAATGCCTAGTGTACTGATTACCCAAAGTGTAGGCCTGCCATTACTGAGAGTCACTAAATAGGATTAATGTTCGGACTGCCCAAAGAGGTAAGTACCGTATCTGGAATTTGATTGTTTGGGATTCGGGAGTGAACCTTCACCTGTAATATCCACGTTTTAGAGTAACGAAAATCCACACATAAGTAGAATTCTTCCGAGTTTGTTAGTGGGAAAGAGCGTATTGTGGGATACATACAAGACCACAATCTGTGGGGTTTCTCATTGATCTTTGTTTCAATCTTTCTTCGTTCGGCTTAGCTTCGAACTTCCATGAGACCTCACAATAAGGATAACCAACGATCTTAATTTTCTCAACACCTATTTCTGAATATCCAAATTTATGGCTCTCAGGTGATTCTTTCTCTACATAATTGCCCTTTAAATTATGATGAAACATGTTTTGGACAGTTGGATGAATAAGCTGTTTAGGACAAGGAATGATCATACCTCTCCCAAAGAACTAATTTGGACTTTTTTTTATTATTATTATTATTTTTTTTTTTTCTGTATATGATCAGAACAGCTGCTGAACTTGCATGGGGTTTTGTTAACAACTCTTTAGGGCTTGTCAACATTTTATTTCCATTTTATTGGAAAAAAGTTTCGAAGTGATATCAATATTTTTTTATACAGTTACATTCATACAGTTCACTACCGTTTTTACATCCCGAAGAGGAAGAGCTCCACTCTACATAAAATGGTTGGTCACTACCATCATGAATTCAAGAACTAACCTTTACTAGTGTGAAATGTGAATTGGGAGAGAGTGAGAGAGAGAAGGGGAAAGAACGATGAATCAGATGGAGACGCTGTTGGGAACCCCTCTGCAAGTCACCCCGGGCTCCGAACTCGGCATGAGCAGCTCGTAGGGCAGCACCCCGGCGCCGCACCTGTTCCTGAGCGTCGGGTCCCCGTTCCTTCTCTCTATCTCATCCTCGATCCCCCTCACCTCCGCCGCGAACTCCCGGAACGCCTCGACCACCCGGCCGTCCCCTGACCAGGCCGACGGCTGGCTCCTCTCCCCCAAGTACTCCTCGTCCGGCGAGTGCGTCGACAGCGTGTCCACGACGGCCATGAACTTGGTGGCCTGCAACAGACTCGGGAGCGCCGAGAGGAAGTACCTCTGCGGGTCCCGCAGGAAGTTGAGGTACTCCGGGTCGTTCTGGTCGGGTATGAGACGCCGCATCAGCGGGGGCCGATTGGGGACGTAGCCCCCGTAGGGGTACTGCCCGAAGTTGAGCGCGGCGTGCTGGGCGGAGGCTAGCCAGATGAGGGTGGTGAGGACGGAGACGAGGTGATCGGGTTCCGACATCGGGGGCCACCAAGGGGCGTCGCTCTTGTCCGCGTGCCCGATTTCGATCGATTCCCGGTACCACGACTGGAGCTCGCCGTCGATTTGGACGGAACGGGCGTCCGGGTAGTAGAGATGGACATAGGTCCCGACCCAGTTCCGGAGCGCCGACCAGATGAGGAGGCCGTCCGATGCGTAGGGGTAGTCCTCGATCAGGAGCTTCAACCCGTGGGGTTGCGAAGGGTCCGGGACGGCCATTCCTCGCCGGATTAGGTCCGCGGGGAGGCCTTCCATGTCGAACCGCCAGTTTTTCTGGTAAGCCTCGGCGCTCATTTCCATACAGTACTGCCCGGGGGTGAAACAGTGCTCGATGACGCCGCCGCCGTTGATGAGGCTCTGTCGCGCCAGGGCGTTGATCTCGAGGGTGTAGCGCATGTGGGGGTCGAGGAGCTTGAAGACCGGGTGCATCGCGCTCAGGCGGCGGTGCGCGGCGAGGATGAAGGGCTCGACGCAGGCGTGGGTGCGAAGCCAGTGGTTCACCAGCTGGTGCACGCCGGCGTCGTTCGCGGACACGTGGGCCTTGGCCATCTTCCACGTCCAGAAGGTGGTCGCGTCCGTCGGAGGGGTCAGGACCCGCGAGACCCCCTTCGCCGGGGTCGCGTGGGGGGGGAGGCTCAGCTCGATCGCGATCGGTTTCAGGGTCCCCTGGGCCGTCAGCAAAAACACAGCCCGGGTCGCGTACGCCTTTCGTCCGTCCTGGGCGTTGATCCGATCGATGAACGGGAGGTACGCGTCGTGGTGATCCAAGATGTACAGCTTCTTCTCCTCCAATGCCTGCAACAGTTGATCACACCCAGATGAAATCAGTAAAATATTATTATTCAGTAAAAAAATTCGCAAAATGTCGCGATTTTAATTTCTTCGAATACAAACCTCTTGTACTGTCATCCCTTCGAGTTGAGGCTTGATGTGTTCCTCCGTGATGGCAGATTCCGGAGGACCATAAATAGCCGGATCGAGGCTGCTTACAGGCGGGAACGACTGAGATACAGAACAGAACGAAAAACAGACAGGGATTTCAGACTTTTCAATCGGATCGATCCGACAAAATAAGCTGAATATGAATGAAAAGGGGAAAAAAAAAAAAGACTTACCTGGAGTCTCTGGATGCTGACGGGATTTATTCCGGCCAATGTTTGTCTAGCGAATTCGTCGTCGCGAAGCCACGCGTATTTGTCCCCTGCACATCATCGCCAGATTAGCGTTTCTGAATCAACTGTGAAATTGTTCGAAGCGAGTTTTTCAGGGGACGACTACTACTAGAGATGAAATGAAATCTTACTGGAGACGATCTTGGGAGTGTCGTATCTGAGGAGGCTTTCGCTGGATTCCTGGATCCTGGTCACCAGCTTGGGCAACGGGAGCTTCTTCTCGTGGAAACCCAGCTTGAGCAAGAGCCCTTCTTTGTACAGGCAGTCGATATCAGAGAAGCATTTGAAGTTGTGATTCTCGGCCGAGATGGAAGCCATGAGAGACGGTATCAGATTGTGAAGCACGGCTTTCAACCTCCCCATCGAGAACGTCGTCTGCTTCGATTCCTCGAACGCTTCGTCCCTCGGGACGTAAAGCGGGTGCGGCTTCTCCACTCTGCTCTCCGCCGTATTGTCTGTAACACACAGAGAGAAAGAGGCCAACTTTGGTTACTGCAATTTCCCCATCAAAATCCCCAAGTTTAGTGAAAAAACCCATTAAAGATTGACGCCGATGGTGAAGACAAAACTCACCGGTGGCGGTGGGAGGACGCCCTGTTCTGCATCGTCTCGGGTAAGGGATATCCTTCCCCCCAAGAGTAGGCCTGGTAAATTCAATTCCTTTGTCGGGGTTGCCCAAATCGTTGTAGTAATCGTAGTCGTAGATTCTATCTGAGCGCTTCCTCGTCTCAGAGCCGTCACCCCTCAGATCTTTCAACTCTTTCTCCCGCAGCTCCTTCAATCCTGCCGGCGTCTCCGACGGCAGAAACGGCTGCAACACCACCAGAAATGAAAAAAAAAAAACAATTAGTTTGATCGATCTTCACATTTTTCACTGAATCCCATGTCTCTGTACCCGGCGGGAATCGGCATTGAAAAACGAAGGTTCTTTAATCGGGATGGGGATGGGGATGGGGATGCGAGAGAGAGTGTGTGAATTTACCTTATTGGTAAAGAAAACCCTCTTGCCCGGAAGGTCTTTGCTGGACTGAACCCAGGAATTGCAAGTGAAATGAACAGGGCCGCAAGCGAATCCCTCGACGACTACGCTTTCCAGGAAGAATTCCTTCTGGTGCTTGTTGGTCACCAAGATCGCTCCAGGCTCTCCGAAGCTCGAATCGACCACGAATTCGGCCGTGTAACCTACTCGTTCGGCCCGAATGTTTGCGTTCTCCAGCCAGCCCCTGAGTGCGGCTGCTTTGCTCTTCTTTGGTTTATTTGTTCCTGAAAAGCGAAAGCAAACAGATTCAGAAAAAGAAATGGATATTCGTTTCAATCTGAAGGGGAAGAAACAGTAACCAAATGCAGAGAATGAAACGGATGAAGGAAGATTCTGTTTTATATATATATATACTACTGATACATCCGGCAAGGTCAAAATTCAGAACAGAGACACAGAAGACGAATTCTTTAATTTCTCAAGGGACAACAAAGAAGTCGAGAAGCATCGAGAAAGAGAAGAGGAAACAGCAGAAATTAAAACCCATGGCATGGCGGAAGACTAGGGTCACGGCGAACAAATTTTGCATAAATTGTCTAATTTTATGCAACCAAAAGGCCTGAAGCATTACGGAAAAAGAACATTTCTGAAAGGAGAAGGAACTTACTGGGGTCAATTTCAGTGCTAACAAGCTGCAACACGACGTTCCTCCCAATTTTGTCGGTCAGAGCATCCAAGTGCTTCACCAGAGTCTCTTTAATATCTTCCTTGATCTTCTTCCTCACCGTCACCACGGCCCCGACCTTGAATCTCACAGGCTTTTCCGTCACGGGTTTCACAAGCTTTTCGCTCAGTGCCACCATCGGAGTAGTAATAGACGCCTTTCTCAACGAAACCCGGGTCCGATCGTTTCCAATCGCTGGCGAAACACAGAGCTTCCTCCGTCGATAATGGGAACAAAGCATACCACCGCCGGAAGACGGAACGAAACTGGATTTCTCAAGCAGAGCACGACCCATAGTCTGTTCGACTCGAAGCATGACGACGATTTCGATTTCGATTTCTCCTCCCAAAACAAAAAACAAAGATCCCTGCCTGAAATTGGGACTCGCAGCGGCCGGAAATGAAAAATAAACCAAAAAAAAAAAAACAAAAAACTTTGATCGGCACCGGAGACGACGAGTGGGTATCGCCGCTTATTCTTTCTCTCTGCGGACTTGGGTTTGAAATGGGAGAGGAGACGATCGAAACTGGGGACGATGGAGGAATGATCAACGCGTATTTATATGATCCGAAGGGGGTTGAGCAGAGGAATGAGAGTGGAGAGAGAGGGAGAGGAAGCAGAGTGGATGGTCCACCGGCCTCACGTTTTTCTCTATTGTTGTGGGCGTGTTGTGACATTGTTTAGTGTGAAGGGCGTGAGTCAAATCTGGCTGAAGCTGCAGCCTTCCGAGTAGGAGCCCGGCCGTACAAATTAGTCAAATGTTGTTTATAACTAATATCATGTTGTTTGCTTATGGGGCGCCACATCACACGGATTTGTCAGTGCGGGGCTTACGTGGCTCCCCATGATTCTCTTTGGCCACGCTGCATTTTGGCCAGGAGATCCGGGCTCCAAATATTTGGGGTAAAAAATTAAATACATAAAATTTAAGGTGAGACAAAAATTTTAAAGGTGACACATATTGAAAAATAAGTTAAAATAAAAATTTAAGAAATATAAATCAAATAGTAATGTATGATGGCTAACACTTTTATGTTTGAGCCAGATAAGCATCATCCAAGGATTCCACCTAAATAGAAAGTGCTAGATGGAAAAATATGTGTGACAGTTTAGAAGCCTTAAATACTTCCCAATTGTCAGTTCTCTAACTTTATATGTTATATTCTCTATTTGTTAGAAATTTGGTTATTGAAGGTACATACAAGAAAAATGTACAAGTTAGTAAGGCCACTTTTCACCTTCCACAAAAATGGAATGTTTAAGACAATGCAAAGCAATGAGAATCAAAAGTAAACAAACCACGAATGTGGCTACTTTTTTGGTTGACAATAGTATAGTATCATCATCGATTCAAAATTTTCATTATAGTACCAAAACAAGAAGTATATAATTTCATGTTCAAAATCTGTCTTGAACTTTTGATATAATTTAAAAATTGATGATAGGGATTTCATCATCCATCCACGCCCATGCCCACATTATTAACTTTGTTGTGCACAATACTAAAATGGGCATATTCTAATTAATGTTGTCTTAAAGTGATAATACTTAATTAATTAATTATATATATACTAGTGATTGAAAATTTGGCATGGATGTACAAATAAATGTCGATGTGTCGGCTGCCAAGAAAAGGGACACACCACTTGAAGGAGCCTTTGATTTTATTTTATTTTTTTTATTATTATTATTTTTTTTTTTTGTGGTGGAGTGGTAACTAGGCACTAACGTCTCACCGAAAAATATGTTGCAGGGTTGGGTCCACTGGAGTTTCCAAAGTGAAAATGATGACCGTCGGTGATGTGTGAGTCTGTGGGAAGTTGGATTTGAGACTATAAAAAAGTCCTCTTTGGACCCACCCGACACATTAACATTTTTTTTTTTTTTTGTTAATTTGCTTATTATTATAAAAAAGTCAAAGACTAATACATCAATATAATTAATTAAAGAAGTTTTAGTTAACTTAAAATGGGTAATGGTGTAATAAAATGATATACGGGAGAGTTGAGAGCAAATGTGGTCGGTAGTCAGCAGTCACTCCGGCTCTCCGACTCTCCGACCCTCCGACTCGCCGACTCTCCGACCAGCGAAATGATAAGAACGAGGGGAACGTTTTGGTCGTACGCCGCCGCCGCCGGTCACTTCTCCTCTGTATTTCCGTCGTCGTCAAACCTAATTTCCTGCCGACTGCCGCACACGGAACCGAGAAACCCAACAAGTTTCGTTACTAATTACCCAAGTCAAAGTCCTCCTCGCGCGCTTACACTCCCATGACTGCTTACCCTTCCATGACTGCACCAGCTGCAGCAGCTGACTAATCCACCCCAGCTGTACCAAACCCTTGGACCAATTTACCGTTCCAGTCCAATGTTGAACCTTAATCACTAATCGGTTTAACGTGAGATCATCATCTCCACGGAAAAACGGCAACGATTTTGACGACGGGAGAGGAATGAAGGAAATTAAGATGGGTCGCGGGTGGGTCGCTCTCTCTCTATCACCTACTCTTCTTTCTCCTCCGACCCCCAAGTTTCAAAAACTAGACTTTTCCACCTCAATTCTGGGTCAACCTCAACACTTTGATTAGTCTGAACCGTGATTCATCCACGACTCTCCTTCCATTTCCAAATTTACATGGTAAAGTACATTTTCGCATTTTCCACTTGTCACTTGTCATTTGTCACGCCACATTCCCTTTTGCCTCCCTCTCTCTCGTGTTTGGTGTTGTTGTTGTTGTTGACAACTATAGAATATAAATAGTATTGTAATTCTAACTTGATCAAAACGTGATATTTTAACTCCGTGATCCAGACCCGCACTAAAATCGGTACCAACATTGGCATGACCTAAATAAATACTGATCGGATATCCTCCGCTGCTACTTCTGGTTCAATTTCCTAAACAAGGAAGAAAATTAATTGGAAGTGACTGTAATCTTTCATCCATTTCCATTTCTATTTCTATTTTCCATTTCCATTTCCATTTCCATTTCCATTTCCATTTCCATTTCCATTTCTATTTCAATTTCCATTTCATTTCTTTTTCCATTTCCATTTCCATTTCCATTTCCATCTCCATTTCTATTTCCATTTCCATTTCCATTTCCATTTCCATTTCCACTCCCATTTCCAATTCCATTTCCATTTCCATTTCCATTTCCATTTCCACTCCCATTTCCATTTCCATTTCCATTTCCATTTTTATTTCCATTTCCATCCAAAAAATGAGAGGAAAAAGAAGGTGACCAGGATGCATTTCAAACGAGAGTAATGTGAAGTTTCTCGTCAATGACTAATTCTAAGGGTACGTCTGTGCTTCTTGTTCGTTTTTTAATAAGTGGTTTTGGTTTGTGTGTATCTTCCTTTAAACTGTAAAGAGTTTGGTGTCATGTCGAGAGAAGTACAATGGGGTGTCTCCATATAAATGCCTCTCTTCAACATTTGAGTATCTACCACTCCATGTGAGGTGCAAATGTGTGGGGTCCCCGTCCCACATGAGTACCACTATCTAGCTCTACCACAAGCGTTAATTTCAATGGCCGCATAGTGTATGTGTGTTTGTAGACACATATATCCACGTCAACCCCTGAAATTTGGCTAAGAGTGTCAAACTTTAATTCCTATTAGAAGTGTCACATCATCAAAGCACCACATCATCAAAATGTCACGTTATAAAAATGCCACATCAGAAGATCCTGGTTTGCGTTGGTTAAGACGATCCCCTACAAAACCAGTAGAAGAATCGGTTGGTTATGCCATGTCCGCCTACTCCGGTCTAACTTTGTTGCGACAATCTAGCTTAAAATTAGCTACAGAATCAGTTCATCAAGAAATTGTCATGACAGAGAAAGCGACAGAGTGAAAACAGGATCAAAGAAGATGACATCCCTCAACAACAGGACCTAGCACGCCTGCTAATCCAATCTCTGTTCCCCCTTCGCCTATCATCCATCCATCCTCGATGACCTAGGAACAACAACTTGAAGAACATGGGGCGCTGTCTTACGATACCCTACAAAAAATGATCTCCAATGCCGTGGATAAAAAATGTAGGCGAAAGAAGCCCAGTCTCAAGCCTATACCAGTCCATATTCCCGACAGATTCAGGCACTCCATATGTCAGCCTCTTACCACCCGTCTAAGTTCCAGCAATTCAACGGCGATGGCAACCCAAAGTAGCACGCCACCCATTTCATCGAGACCTGTAATAATGCAAGAACTGACAGCGACTTCCTCGTGAAGCAATTCGGGCAATCCCTCAAGGGAAATGCGTTCGATTGGTTCATCAAACTCCCAACAGAATCAATCGACACCTGGGAACAATTGGCAAGCGAGTTCCTCAGTCGCTTCTATAGAACGAAGCGCATGGTAACCTTGGTAGAGCTAACAAATCTAAAGCAACGCCAATGTGAAGAAGTGATTGAATACATCAATCGCTAGAGGAACCTGAAACTCAATTGCAAGGAGAGCACTTCCTTGTCCACCAAGATGACCATCGACATGTGCATCCGTGGCATGAATTGATCGCCGATGTACTTCTTGCAAAGCCAGAAAACAAGGGATTTCCAAGAGTTAGCTATCGAAGCTCATAACATGGAGATCCTGATTCAGGAGAAAAGAGAAGGCAATGCTTCCCTCTCCGAAACTAACAAAAAGGCAAAATTTGCGAAGGAGAACAAAGATCCTACCAAAGACGCCCTCGCCACCAAGATCATTGAACCGCATAAAATCACTGCGGACCAAAATCAAAATACTGGTAACGGCTAAAAGCCGAATAACAGTAGAAACAACAGCAGCATACCCCTTCAAAAATTCACTCTGAAGGATAGACAAGCCAAATCCTATCCTCTCCTATACTCAGATGTCCCAGGTATGCTCGAACAGCTTCTAGAGAAAAATATGTTGCAACTTCCCAAAGTCAAAAGACCAAAAGACGTTGAAAAAAGTTCAAAGCCCAACTATTGCAAGTACCATCAATTGGTTGGTCATCCCACCGAAAAGTGCTTTGTCTCAAAAGACATAATACTGGAGTTAGCGAGGTTGCATCATCTTGGAAACTGACGACAACGTCGCGACTTTCAACACAATATTCCTCCAATCAGACCCTAGCCCAAAAGCTAAAGCAAATTCAAGGATGTACAGAAAAGTCTTCTTCCTGCTCACCACAGGGCTCAGGTCACCGCTCGCCACGGAAGATGAAGAAGGGTGGATAGTGGTCAGCCTCAAGAAAATGTTGCTTAAAGAAATTCCTGTCAAAAACTTTGTCAAGGGGTATACAGCAAAGAAAGAAATCCCAAAAAGGAAGAGCAGAAAGGAACGTAGTCGTAAGGTTGCGCCTATCAAAGCTCCCGACGAAGAAATCTATCAAAAGAGGCCGAAGCCAATTACCCTAGCCGATTTATTTCCAGCTGAATTCTGAGCTCCAACTCCAACATTGGTAGCTACTTGCTCACCTCGGACGGTTGAGCAAAAAGACAAGGGAAAAGGACCGATGGGATCCACTGGGGACATCCATACGTGCTAACAAGACATGTCAATCACCAATGCATTACAAGACATTCTAGACTTATTCATTAGGTCTAGAAAAACACTCATAAAGTTCGTCACGGTAAAAGAAGATATGAAAACCGAAGTCGAGCAGTTAATGATGCAGAGATATGATGAGCCCAAAGTTGAATTATCTCCCAACATAATGAAAGAAGAGCAACTGGCGAGTCCATCTCAAATTAAGAAGGCACACTCGACTTCTATCTCCTTTAAAGAAGCGGACATGCTGCTCGGTGAGAGATCGCACAACCGACCTCTCTTCGTGTTCAGATGCATTAAGGACCTTTGATAAATCGCATACTCCTCAACAGGGGGTCAACGGTAAACATCTTACCGATTAGGACAGTAAAAGATGCCGGGTTGGTGGCCAACGATCTTCTCGCCAGTTCTTTGATGATCCAAGTCTTCAATCAGGAGGGACAACGAGTGCTCGACACGATCAAGTTGGAGCTACAATTGGTGACATGACTTTTCATGCTCTATTTAATTGACGCACGCACGTCTTACAATGTGTTGCTCGGGAGGCTATGACTACATAGCAACGGAGTTGTACCCTTGACTCTCCATCAGTGCTTTAAATACCACCAGGATGGAGAGGAAAAGACAGTATTCGCCAATGAATGGCCGTTTACAGAGTCGGAGACTTCATTTGCAAATGCCAAATTTTATGCCGAAGAGGTGCCAAAATCCACTCCATCATTGAGCAAAATAACTTCTCCTCCCAGAGTGGCCGAACGGCCTGACCCAATACAAATAGAAAAGTTCCAAGGATGCAAAGGATATTCAATGACTTTCTACATAAATTCGTGGAATGTTACGTCGATGACCAGTCGTCAAAACCAAGGCAAGAGAAGATCATCTAAAGGACTTAAGAGCGGTCTTTGAACGCCTGCGACGACACCAACTGAAGATGAATCCGCTAAAATGTGCCTTCGGGGTTTCGTTTGGTTAATTCCTCAGATTCATAGTCCGACATAGGGGCATCGTGATCGACCAAACTAAGATTGATGCTATCCAAAAAATGCCTAAACCAAGGAATTTGTCAGAATTAAAAAGCCTTTAGGGGCACCTGGCTTACATCTGACGGTCCATTTCAAATATGGCTGAGAGATGTCAACCGTTCAGCTGACTAATGAAGAAGGACACACCCTTTTAATGGGATGAGTCCTGACGACAAGCATTCTGAAGCATCAAGGATTACTTAATGTGGCCACTATTACTGACAGCTCCAGTTCCTGGAAAACCACTCCTCTTTTGCATTGCTGCTCAAGAAAAGTCTTTGGGTGCCCTCCTTACCCAAACTGATGATCAAGGGAAGGAAGCTGGTGTTCTTTTTTATAGTCGATCACCCCATCCCAGCAGAATGGGAGGTAAGCGAAAAGTTACATGATGAAGACATCTTCTACATCAAAATACTACCTCCTTGGAGAATGTATTTTGATGGCATGACACGTAAGAATGGTGTAGGAGCTGGTGTTTTTTTTTTTATCTCTAAAAGATGACTTGATGTCATACTCCTTTGTCTTATCCCAGCATTGTACAAACAACGAGGCTGAATACCAAGCGATAATCCTTGGATTGGGAATGACCGTTGAAATGGGCCTTACTCAATTGGAAAACTTCGGTGACTCGGCCTTAGTGATCAGACAATTAATAGGAGATTTCAAGGTTAGGAAAGAAGAGCTCATCCCATATCATAAAGAAGCTCAAAGGTGGCTGGTGAAAATTTTGAACGTGACTCTAGCACACGTACCTCGAATGTACAACATCCAGGCAGACGCACTGGCAAGAATTGCAGCGAACTTAGTGGAATTTGACACAAGACCCGAACTAATCCCTGTGAGGGAAAGATGAGTGGTTCCTCTCCCAAAAGAGCAATTGTATGTATAAGAAATAAACCTAGTCTCAGTTTACGCAATCGAGGAAGAGGACCCAAAGACTTAAAAAACTCGAGCTTATGTTCAAAGATCTGCACCCAAAATTTTCCTCTTTAGTATCATGTTGTACCGTCGTGTCTCCAAAAAATAAAGACAGATAATCTTAGCCGAAGCTTACGGTGGAATTTGTGGGGCACACCAAGTAGGTCTTAAGTTGCACCTACAAGTCAAACAATTAGGCTACTACTGGCCTACAATGCTGAAAGATGTCATGGAATTTGCGCGTCATTGCAAGGTATGTCAACTCCATGCCAATTACATTCATCAACCCCCAACCCCATTACATCCCATAGTAGCTTTTTGGCCTTTTGAGGCACGGAGAATGGACATTATCGATCAAATCACTCCGAAGTCATCTACAAATCACCAATACATTTTGGCGGCAACAGATTACTTCTCCAAATGGGCAGAAGCAGCAGCATACAAAGAAGTCAAAGCTGCCACTGTGATTGATTTCATTCAGACACAAATTATACACCGATATAGCATCCAAGATATATCATGATCGACAATGGCATCCCTTTTCGCAACAAAGCAATGGACAACTTTTGTAAACGTTTGGTATTCAACAAAAGATGTCTATAGCTTACAACCCGGCCACAAATGGCTTGATAGAGGCTTTCAACTAGACTCTGTGCAAAATTCTAAAGAAAACAGTGGCCGGGAATAAAAAGGATTGACACGAACGCCTTAGAAAAGCTCTTTGGGCATACAGAGTTACATTCCAGACACCTACAGAATCGACACCCTATTCACAGGTCTATGGAGTCAAAGTTGTACTACCCATTGAGATTCAAATTCCTTCCTTTTGAGTCGTTCTCCAGGAAGGACTCACTGAAGATGAAAATATCAGACTTCGCTTACAGGAATTGGAATCTCTCGATGAAAAGCGTATTGAAGCATAACAAAGGCTCGAATGCTACCAGGCTCGTCTAACTTGAGATTTCAACAAAAAAGTAAAGCTTCGATCTTTTCAGAAAAGCGACCTCATTTTAGTTGTACGAAGACTGATCATGGTTACTGGTAGAGATGGGGGAAATTTGCTCCTAAATGGGAATGGCCATTCATCGTTCAAGAAGTCTACACAAATGACACGTACAAGTTAGTCACGCAAGATGGAAGGCGACTACCCACTATTAATGGGAAGTTTCTCAAGAAATTCTACCCATGAAAAGGAAGTTCTTGTCAACTTATGCTGGAAAACATCAAGAATTTATCCAAGTCGCGAACGATGCTATCAAGCTGAGACGAAGAAAGTCAAATACACTAGGAACGGCTACTCGTTGCAGAAAACTAAAGATGAAAAAAGTTGACAGAAAGGGTCAAAGTATGGATTTCTGATCATCAAAAAAATAAATTATGCATATTTATGTCCTTTGGATTAAATATGATTGAAAAAAAAATCAAACATTTGGCAAATTATTCTAGAACTATGCAAGAGAACGATATAGAAAAAGGAGTTCTTCTTCCTCGGCCTCGGACATGGTAGGCATCGTCCGCACAACTTCCAACTCTCCCTCGGCCGAGGAAGAACTAGCAACAAAGAGATGAGACTCACAGTGAATCGGTCTAGCATACAATGGGCCCACCTCTCGGTGAAATGGCGAGTAGTCCCAGGATCCACGTCCTGAGCCCGTCGCCGGGGCAAAAAGACAGTACTGCAATATGGTTGAGTCATACTACGTCCCACAACTCCAAAAACTTGTCCAAACTAAAAGCTGACTCTTTACATTCCTTAGGCATTCCAGGCAAATCCTTGCAACATCCAAACTGCCGAGCAAACTGATATGGGCTGCAAAGCTCGACAATAAGAGTTGAGCAACGGGGAAGGGTCAAGTAGCAGGAGCGTAAACCGAACATGGTCTAATAATCCCGCCAATTTACTAGTTTGGCGAGTAGGCATTTCAGTGAAAAATTGGCACCGAAATTATGGAGGCATCAAGCCGGAACATCCGACGACCAAAATAAACCCCTGACTTCCCTCTCAGAAAATGAACTCTTCAAAGAAGGATTACCAAAGCAGAGCAGCTCAAGGATCCAACCGATGCGTTCATCAAATCCATGTGTGTTAAACATGGCAGCCAGCCAGGCATATAAATAGGGCCATTGAGGGCAGGTCTTACCCTCTCACATCAGAGGGTGCCCCTGGCTCAAACTGTCAGACCCGCACCGGGGCCACCTCGACCCATGTGCACTCTATCTCAAGTGCAGATGACAACCGTCGTGCCAAGGGTTTCTACTTCAATTGCGATGAACATTTTCACACCGGGCTATCGGTGTAAACGCTTCCAGTTGTATTTGATGGGGGAAGCGACCGAGATGCTTGCTCACTACACCCTTATTGAGGACATGTAAAACACAGTAGACATATCAGCAGCCTCCGCGCCCTTTCTAATTCGCATGCGGCCCCCAAAAGCATGAGGCTGACAAGTACTCTACATTCACCCTCCCTTACTGCGCTCCTTAATTCCGGAAGTGCACACAATTTCGTGTGTGCCAAAATGGCATTTGAGTATCTTGTGACGTACAAATGTGCAGGGCCCCCGTCCCACATGAGTACGACTACCTAGCTGTACCACAAGCGTTAATTTCAATGGCCGCATAGCGTTTGTGTGTGTGACGTGCGAGGCATCCCATGTGATCTCCAAACTGCAACTTGACCAAAATAAACCATCAGACGTGATAATCTATAATAACACTTTTTTTTTTTTTTTTTTAATAACGTCTTTTTCTTAGAAAAAGGGGCTTTTCGCCTCCAAAGAGCTTCCTATATATGCCAAACGGAGCCATACAAAAAATTCTCCTTCTTAGTTCTTCTCTTAAGCTTCCTATATTTTTTTGCGCCACTACTTCTTTCTCAGAAGAGTTTCCGAGGATTGTACCAACCATTTTTCAGAGAGGAAACCAACCCCAACTTTAGAGCAGTAAAGTACTCTCAATCTAATAACAGGGCCTAAGGTTACTTTACATGAGCCTTCAGTATTACAGAATCGTGCGATCCACCGGCAACAATCACAACCTCGTTGGGTTTTTGGTAGTGCAAAGACATGCTCAGCTGCTGGAGTTCTTCATGGTTCATACAGTAGTGTTCTGGGAGATTACCTCGCCGAATCTGAGGAAGAGGTTGGCATCAGAGGTGCTGCTCAAGGTGGCACAAGCCATGGCATTTGGGTTCTTCAGATTGGTGTAATCGTGGACATAGCTGGTGACGGATGGCAGAGGCTGAGGCTGGGCCTGCTTACTGGGTGGCTCCTCCGGTGGCACCAGACTTTCCAGCACCCGAGACACTTCATGCATGGTCGGGCGATCCGTAGGCTGCTTCTTAGTGCACAGAAGCGCTAGCTGAAACACCTTTTTCACCACACCAAGATCTTTACAGGTGCTGGAAATCTCTGGATCCGCCGTCTCCATCACCGCATTGCTCGCAGTTTTTGACAGTATCTGCAGGTTTCATTCTTGTTGACCGATCCAAAAGCACAAAAATTTACCCAATATTGAATGATGGGTGTGAATATTCTTACCAGGTCGAGCAAATTGCAGTCATTGTCCACTGCCTTTCTTCCGGTGAGTAACTCAAGCAAAACAATCCCAAAACTGTATACGTCTGATTTTTCGTTGAGACGAGAGGTCCGAGCATACTCGGGATCGATGTAGCCGATGGTGCCCATGATGTAGGTGGACGTGTGCGTCTTGGACAAACACAGGCTCTTTGCTATGCCAAAGTCTGTCAGATGAGCCTCAAAGTCCTTGTCTAAAAGAATGTTTGATGATTTCACATCACGATGGATTATGCGGGGGCTGCAATCATGGTGCAAATAAGCCAACCCGTGAGCAGATCCAAGAGCAATTCGCAGGCGGGTATCCCAATCAAGCTTTCTCTTCTTTGACTGGCCTGGTCATGCCAAAATTAAGAGTAGTGGATTATTAATTCAAGGAAATTAGCATATTCATCAATGATTTGAAAAAAGGGGGGTTTTAGAATGAAGGGTGCTTGCCATGGAGGAGATCCCACAAGCTGCCATTCTCCATATAGTCATAAAACAGAAGATTCCCTGCAGGAGACAGGGAGTATCCTTGAAGGCTAACCAGATTTCTGTGTTTGATGCTGCCAACTGTCTCGAGCTCCGTCTCAAATTCCTTCAAGCTCTGAGGATAATGAGAATAAAGCCTTTTGATTGCAACGGGTCGACAGTTCTTGAGCACACACTTGTACACGGTGCTTGAAGCACCATAACCAATAATGTACTTCTCACTGAGATTTTCAGTCATCCGCATTATATCTTCATAAAGATGAAGGGCCATGTTCATGTGAAGGATGACTAGTTTCGGTGAAATGTTACTGACTGAAAAAAACCAGAACAGAAACTCAGAATCAACAAATGAAATAAACTGGGCACAATCTGTTCTTTCGGAATGCTTGAGTTTGGACCTTTTACCTGGCTTGTTTGGAGATCCCTCTGAAAAATGAATTGGAGTATGTGGTCGACAGGCTGCAACCAAGATCATGAGAACAATAGCAACTGAACCAAACGTAATTGCCAAAATGGCTGGTTTGGACATTGAACCTGCATAGTTACAAACACTGAAATTGGTATTTGTTGCAGAATTATAAACAGTAATTATTTTTATTCCATCTCGTGGTAGCAAACCAAATTTTTAACACGAAGGTGCTATGGACCTTTTGGCGGCTGTTGATGCGCATGACAGGGGGAAATGAGCCAATCACCGCAAAGCCCGGGATTCCCTAAGAAACTGCTCATAGAAAAGTTGAATGCTTAGTGAGTATATTCATGACATGTCAAAAAGATGAAAGAGCATGCCTTCTAAAGGGTTTAATCAGAAGTGGCTGCCAGACTTAGCCCCCTCCGCTCACCTATCCTGAGAAAACCTGGAGAAATTATTCCCACTGGGGATGTAACCATCCAGGTTGTTATATGATACATTCCTGTCAGAATGAGTGAACTGAATAATCAGGAAAAGTGTCATGATCTCTCTTTGAAAACCAAAAGGAGAGTAGGCTGGCATGCACTTACAAAACAGCAAGGCTCAAACAATTGATTAAGGAGAGTATATTTCCAGACAAATTATTATGTTCCAGTCTCCTGCCCAAGCATTATATCCAAAAGTTTAGTACAGTCCACGAGCATAAATCTGTGCTACAAAGAAATACATTCCTGATGGACACTTTTGTGCAAGTAGGGAATCTAGTCGGGCACCTAAAAAAATAATTGATGGCTTAATCTCAATTAAGGCAAAACATACAGTGAGAAGAGATTCTGAAGCTGACCAAGCTCCTCGGAAAGTGGACCAGAGAGGTGATTATTAGACAAGTCTCTACACAAACCAAGACGCTATCAGAAATCTATTGCTCTTTATCAAATGAATATGACTGGAAAATGGGACTAAATCTTAGGTTTTGATGATCAAATCCTTACATTTCCATAATACTCCTCAAGTTTCCAAACTCTGCTGGGATGTAACCCTCCAGATGATTGTGGCTCAAATTTCTGTAAAATCACAAAATAAAAAGATTTCAAGAATCTGCAATTGCAGGTAACACACCAGCTAACCAGTCATTTAGAAACTCACAGCTTCAACAGGTGTTCCAAATCACCAACTGATGCAGGAATGGAACCACTAATTTCATTATTGGAAAGGTCCCTGAAATTAAAAATATCTCATTAACACCATACAAGTTCTTAGGAGAAAAAGAAGGGTAAACTTACAAGGTATCTAAATTGCCAATTCGGGACAGCTCGATAGGGATGGGACCCCTTAGATTGTTTGATGAAAGGTTCCTGCATAATGAAGCAGTAACACTAAATCAATGCCGTGGAACTATTATTGAGAAAAACCTGGTGAAATCTCCATCCGAATGCTCAATAAAATAACCATGAAAAATGTTCAGGGGCAACATTATTTGCAGCTAACATATAGATTCAAAACACAGGCATGCTATCACTGCACCCTGGACTTACAAATATGTCATACTTTCAAGCTTTTCAAATGCCCGGGGTATAGTACCATTTAAATTGTTTCCATTGACGTTCCTGTAGATGAAAAATTCATTCATCAGAAACCTCCCCAGTAGGGTTGAACCCAAGATACAAACACATCAATTGAAATGCTTACAGGTTATTCAAATTTACACAGGAGCTGAGCTTTTCTGGAATCGGCCCCACAAGCCTGTTGTTGGCAAGATTTCTGTCGAATTGATTTTCCAGTCAATTACGATATAGTAAAATAAAAAGCATACCTACAGCAAAGGCTTAAATATTACATTGACGAAATAAAACAATTTGAAATATATTTAACAAATACATACAGGTCAAATAACTCCATAAGTCTGCCAAGTTCAGATGGAATATGACCAGTCAGGTGATTATCACTCAGTTCCCTGCAAATACAGTTAATCACTGAGCCTCTTTTTACTATAATAGTAGCAGCAACAGTCGTGCAGGACACTTTGCCACATGACCTTAGGGAGACTTGAGCCCAATACCTCCCACCACAAACCCCCCACTTGCCATTGAGCTAATGCATATGCCACCACTTTATTATTTCATAGCAAGAAAATTAACACAGGTAATATTAAGGCAGAGTAGAAGACCCTTACAAATAATGAAGCTTCGTCATATTACCAAGTTCTGGTGGTATGGATCCCGAGAGCTTGTTATCTTGCAAATACCTAAAATTGCCACCAAAACGCATATTGGTATAGTATTTAAACAAGAAAAGAATGGGTTCGTTTTTTATTAACAATGACCAGTGCAAACACATGAAGTGTGGTAGAAATAGGGTGCAAATAGCTACATGTCCACGTAAACAATCAAGTTGATCACAAAGTCAAATGAGAAAAGTAAATAAAAGTGGCATGTGAACCAATGAGTTTTAACCTATCACTTACAGTTTCTCTGTGTAAGATAGGTTGCCTAAAATGGGAGGGATGGGTCCACTTAGTTGATTGCAGCTCAGATCACTGAATTCAGCATTAGACAATGTAAAACACAAAATCACAAGTAAAATGCTAATTGCAGTACAAGATTGAAATAAGGAATGAAATCAGTGTATTCCCATCAAGTGAATGTAATCAGTTAAATCCATGATATGAACCTTAAATGATTGAACATGTATTCTGCCTCCCATTGAGTTAAACAAAGTAAACTTTAAAATCCTAAAAGATAGACAGTTAACAGAACTTACAGCACAGCAAGTGCCTGCATTAAACCAATCACCGGTGGAATTGACCCAGACAACTGATTACCTTGCAGAGATCTGAACATGAAATAAGGGCATCATTTCTTACACAAGAAAATTCCTTCAAAACTACAATATGAAGGCTACAAAATGACATCAACTTTTTGCAAAACAAGATAAATAACATACAGTGTAGCTACTTGAAGAAATCCAATGTTAAATGGAATCTCCCCAGTGAGATGATTATAGGACAAGTCCCTAAAAAATTAGAGCACGTGAATTAAATTAAATCATGACCATAAGCGCATGCTGATTGGAAGATTAATCTACTGTTGATGGTATATTTATACATACAAGACCTGGAAAGCAGTGCAATTGCCAATATTTTTAGGA
The DNA here is from genome assembly GCA_019845555.1 of Aristolochia fimbriata. Taxonomy (NCBI): domain Eukaryota; kingdom Viridiplantae; phylum Streptophyta; class Magnoliopsida; order Piperales; family Aristolochiaceae; genus Aristolochia; species Aristolochia fimbriata. The sequence continues at coordinate 23,947,814 of CM034078.1, forward strand.
ATGCTCCCACTTAAGCTGTTATTTCTTACATCACTGCAACATAAGTGGAGACCAAATAAGCACAGTTCATTAACAATGTAAGCAGATAACAGGGAAAAGAAGCAGAGCACTCACAAGTACCATAACCCTGTCAACTGGCACATATCAGGTGAGAGATTTCCCACCAAATTGTTCCCCCTCAGACCACTGAAAAAGTCAGATACTCATAAGGAACTGACAAGCCAGAATAAGCAAATATGAAAAGATTGGAAGAATAACCCAAAGATGTGATGTTGACGTGCTCACAGATACTGAAGAACTTCATTCCAATAAATGAGCCTCGGTATATCCCCCATCAGTTTATTCTGAGCCAGGTCTCTGGTGAAAGAAGAGATAAGTGTAAAACTGACAATTCTTTCTTTAGGGGAAAGTGAGCTCATACCAAGGCCTATCTTTTAAGTAACCAATATAAATATAATGAAATAAGAAAAAAAGGACTTACAGAATTTTCAAGTTTGGAATTTGAGAGAGGGTTGACGGGATGGGTCCAGTCAACTGGTTATTTTTTAATATCCTAAGGGACAAGCCAATAACGATTACCAAAAAGTTAAAATCAAAAGAAAAAAGAAAAAGAAAAATGAATCTGCAAACAAAACAAATGCATCCTTGCAAACTTACAATGCTTCAAGTTGCTTCAAGTTTGATATTGAAAAGGGTATATCGCCATAAAGATCATTGGAGGACAAGTCACTATTACCAACAACAGTAGCAAAGTCAATAATTTAGCTTTTGAAGGAAATGTATAACAGAGATCCTGTACAAGCTTGAACGTTTAATATATAAGCCAGCCGCCAATAGGAATGACAAAACATAAAACTCATACTTACAGGCTTTTCAACAAAGAACATGAGCCTATCTCATCTGGAATCTGTCCAGACAGATGATTTCCCGTTAAATCACTGCATTAGGACAGAAGTATTAAATACAATTTTCTTACCAAAACCCGACAGAGATCCTAAGAGATGAACATAATCCCCGAAATAAATAAATTTCATAAACTTCAAAGACACGGTAAGGAATGTACATGGAACGCAAGCCTTTCAGGTTTCCAATTGCAGGGGAAATTTCTCCGCCGATATTTAAGCCTGATAAGTTTCTGAAATCCGCAAAACAGAAGGCCGTGCAAAACCATCAGTATTGTTACGTAAAACGATCATCCATCAAGTGGAAAAGGAACTAAAATTGGCTTCAGAAGAATAAAAAATCCTCTTACAGCGCAACAACATCAAACGTGACATTATCACAGAGAACCCCCCTCCACGAACAGTACTCAGAGAAGTCCGCACTAGCCCAATCGTACAACACGTTGTCAACATCCCGAAAGGATTTTTTGATCGCCGAGAGCGTCTCTCCTGAACAGAACCGGAAAACACATGATCGTCGCCTTCTAATAAACCGATTTTTATCCTCTTACGCGCAAGATATAGCGGCTATAGTACTCCCAAAGAGCGATCGTTTAGGACGCACGACGTAAAAGAAAAGAGAATGTTTATTTTTCCTAAAATTTCTAGTGCTCAGTTCGGAATGTCAGGCACCAAGTCCAGTAAATAAACTTGAGCCGTGAATGAAGAGAAGTAGAAGTTTCAAGGGGAGAAGAGGAACGCTGTTCCACTACGAATGCACACTTAGACAAAGAAAAAACAAGCGCGAACAGGGAAAAGGTAAAGAACAGAAGCAGAGAAACAATGGGAAACGACACAAACGAATCTATGACCCCAAAATCAACACTCGAGTCCAGCAATGAACAGGAAAAAATGACTGAAGAAGCTAAATACTACAGAAGGGAAAGAAAAAAAAAAAGCACGCCTCCGTACACTTACCGTCGTTGGAATATACTAAATCAAACACAAATGCTACGTTGAAGACTAGAAAAAACAGCAATGCAATCGATGTCTTCAACTCCACTTGTTTCCGCAGAGGATGCATTTCTCTGTGTCTTCCACGAGGAGTAGGAAACGCGTTCGAACGAGCAGCAGCCTCCTAAATTGGTGTTAGAGAAGAACGAGATCTAGTTCCCCCATCCACTACCACAAGATTTCCAACCCACAAGCCAGCTGAACCGCGTGAGTTACAAAACCTTGGGCAGCTCACCTCTCAGTCCCTCACTCAACATTACGGCGAAGAAGAACATGTACAACATCGTTCATTTTCTTCCACTGAAACAGTGATAGAAAAGCATCAGCAACAAACATCCAAGCAAACCCAAGCGAGAAATCTCCGAGCAAACCCAAGCGAGAAATCTCCGAGCAAACCCAAGCGAGAAATCTCCGAGCAAACCCAAGTGAGAATCTCCGAGTAAACCCAAGTGAGAAATCTCCGAGTAAACCCAAGTGATAAATCTCCGAGTAAACCCAAGTGACAAATCTCCAAGCAAGCCGAAGTTTTCGAAATCTCCAAGCAAACCGAAGTTTTCGAAATCTCCAAGCGAACCCAGTTTTCGTAAGAAAATGCAAATGCCTCAGAAAGAGAGAGCCGGAGTTTGGCTCCAAAAATGGCCTCCCCCCACCGACACAGAGACAGAGACAGGGAGCAAAAACGAGAGCGCCCTGCACTTGAGCCAGCTCTGTCCTAGAACGGTGTGTGGAAGGGCGTCGTGGTTTTTTTCATTTTTTTTTTTTCTTTTGACGAAATCACGACACCCTTGCCTGTTCCATCACATCCTTCTGTGCATCGTCTGATAACAGGGGAAGTGTACTACCGTCTCTTTCCTCCTGCAATCTTTTCATCTCTATCCTCTCCCCTTTCACTCTCTCTCTCCTGTAATGAGCGAGAAAGAGAAAACCGGAGCAGTTGCTGCAGGTTGCAGCGCCAGGACAGCTGCAGAGGGTTTTTAACTTTACCCCGAAAATAATTCTCTCCAGCATCTGCCATTAGCCTCTCTTTTACTTCCTTCCTCTCTCCTCTCTCCTCTCTCTCCTCTCTCTCCTCTCTATCCTCTCTCTCTCTCTCTCCTCTCTCTATATCTCTCTCTCTCTCCTATCTCTCCTATGTCTCCTCTCTCTCCTCTCTCTCCTCTTAATATCTCCTAAATCTAATAAATATATATATATATAATATATATAATAATATCTATTATATATATAAATATATATCTCTCCTATGTATTGTGTTAATATATATATAATATATATTATATTAGTAAATATATATGTATAATATATTGAATATTATTATTAAATATTGTAATATTGTGTATATATTATATGTAATATATTATTAATAATATTATGAAATATTATATATATAGTATTAAATATATATTATTATTAATAATAATATTATTATATGTAGTATTATTGATAGTATTATTGATAGTATTATTATTAGTATTATTGATATTAATGAAGTATTATTAGTATTATTGTATTAGTATTGATAGTATTATTGTGGTAGTATTATTAGTATTATTATTATTATTATTAGTATTAAAATATTAATAGTATTAATGAAAAAAGTATTATTATTATTATTGATATTATTGATGATATTATTAATAAAAATATTATTAATGAAAAGTAATATTATTATTATTATTAGTATTATTATTATTAAATATTATTAATGGCCGTATTGTGAAATGTATTAGTAATATTAATGATATTATTATTAATATTATTGAATAGTAATGTAAATATTATTAGTAATATTATTAATATTATTATTATTAATATTATTATTAGTAAAATATTAGTAGTATTATTGTTAGTAATATTATTGGTAGTAATGTATATGAATATAAATAATTATTAAAAATATGTGTAATAAATATATGTAATAAATATGTATAATATATATATAATATGTGTATGTAAAATATGTAAATATTAGTAAATATGTAATATGTGTATGTATATTAATAAATGTGTATTATATGTAATATATGTAATATATTATAGTAATATAATATAATATATGTATAGTATATAATATATAATATATATAATATCTATATAATATATCTCTCTCCTAAAAAATGTAATCTATCTATATCTCTCTCCTCTATCTCTCTCTCTCTCTATATAATCTCTCTCTAAATCTCTCTCCTCTCTAATATATGTAAATATCTCTCTCCTCTCTCTCCTCTCTCTCCTCTCTCTCCTCTCTCTCCTCTCTCTCCTCTCTCTCCTCTCTCTCCTCTCTCTCTCTCTCTCCTCTCTCTCCTCTCTCTCCTCTCTCGCCCCGGATCTGCTGCGAACAAGCCTTGTTCGCAGCGGTACGAACAGCCACTGGCAACTCTTCGCAGCACGCTCCGGGGCTTCACTCGTGCGGGGCTTAAGTGAACAGCCCCTGCCGACCCAGTCAATTAAATAAACTTAGGCCTGAAAATTTTATACTCCCGGTCCCAAATCAAAATCCTAACTTCCCCCCCCTTCTCCTCCCGAGCGCGGGAGTTGAACCTTGCAGAGGGGAAACCATCTCACCCGCCGAAAAAGCTATCTCACCCGCCGGAAAAGCCAGCCCTCAGGGGAAGCGTTTGTGGAAAAGATTCTCTCAGTGATGCAGGGCGACGGCAGCAGTCAGGTTAGATTTTAACTAACTGTATTTCAATAATAAATTGAGTATATATGGCTTCATTTTGTCTTTCCACTGCTGCATGAATGTGTTGGTTCCTTTTCCAGGCCATTGTCAACCTTCTAAGTGCAGTTTAACAATTAAATGTTTGAACAATTTTATTTTACCATGAAATTTGTTATATGTATTTTTTTTGAATTTTTTTTTTTTTAAAATAACCTTTTAGGGGCAATCACAAACATTGTTCTGCTGCAAGCAATCTCATTTTATTATTGATATACTTGTGTTAAAATCATAGTTGTAACTAATTGGAAACGTCGTTATATGACTTCAGTAGTACCCCACCTCTTCTACTTCATCTCTTATTTTCTTCCTAATTAATTTGTTTATGTTTTCAATTTCTAATTAATTATTTTTTGTTATATGTTGTAGAATGTGGACTCCATTGAAATTGAACCCCAAAGTCCAACTAAAGGGGCTGAAGAACGTGAGCTATATTTGGGAATGGAGTTTGAAACAGTGGATGAAGTTATCGAGTTTTATAATACATATGCAAGGAGAAAAGGCTTTAGTGTTCGAAAGAACTCACTACTTAGAAAGAATGGTGTGCCAAGATTTAGAAGTCTTGTGTGTGCAAAGGAGGGCTTCCGTATAAAAGATAAACGACGAGAGAGAACGTCCAAGATCCACGTCTGAGAGACAAGAATGGGATGTGAAGCTTGCATGCAAATCGGTCTCAAAGTAATGGAAAATATAAAGTTGTGAAGTTTGTAGCAACGCACAAGCACAAAAGCGATCCCACTCCTACAAAATGTCATTTCTTACGTTCTCAAAGGACACCGACCGAAGTACAAGCGGCACAAATTGAATTAGCAAGTTCATCCGGCATTACACCCAAGCAAGCATACGAACTACAAAGTAGACAGGCAGGAGGTCGAGAGGTTTTGGGATATTTAGGCATGGACCACAAGAATTACCTAAGGCATAAACGTCAAGAGAGAATGAAATATGGTGTGGCTGGTGCAATTTTAGAATATTTAAAAAAAAAATTAAGTGAAAATCCAGCTTGCTACTACTCTTTTCAATTAGATATTGATGAACAAATCATAAATATTTTTTGGGCTGCTGCTAGGAGTATCATTGATAACAGTTATTTTGGAGATGAGGTGAGCTTTGATACTACATATAGAACAAATGAATACGGCAGGCCATTTGCTCCTTTTGTTAGAGTTAATCATCACAACCAAACTATAGTCTTTGGTGCCGCATTGCTATATGAAGAGAGAGCAGATTCTTTTATTTGGTTGTTTGAAACATTTCTTGCGGCAATGTCAGGAAAGAAGTCCAAGTCCATATTCACAAATCAATGTCAAGCAATGGCAAAAGCAATTGCCACAGTACTCCCAGAAAGCCACCATAGACTTTGTACATGGCATATATTTCAGAACGCCACCAAACATCTTGGAAGTGTATTTTATCGATTTCCACAATTCAAACTGGATTTTAGTAGATGTATTTATGAGTTTGAAATTGAGATTGACTTCTTAGCAGCATGGGAGAAGATGCTTGACGAGTACAATCTCAGAGGTAATAGTTGGTTGGCGAACTTATTTAAGGAAAAGTACAAATGGGTTATGGTATATGGGAGACATACTTTTTGTGCTAGCCTAAAGAGCACACAAAGGAGTGAAAGTTTTAATTTTTTTATGAGAAAATATTTGAACTCAAGACTTGATCCTATGCGTTTTTTTGCGCAGTTTGAGAGATTGGTAGAAGACCGTCGCCATGAAGAATTACAAGCTGATTTTAAGTCAATTAATAGTACTCTGACTCTGTTTGTTCCATGTCCTATTTTGAAGCAAGCGTCAGCTCATTACACAATGGATATATTCTTTTTATTCCAAGAAGAATGAAAGATGTCTCATGCAATCGAGATCCACCATGTCACGGATGAAGGAGATCAGAGTGAATTTAAGGCTATTGATCACATAAAAAAAGGTGAGAAGACCATCTATTTAAACAATGTGAATCAACAAGTACGGTGTACATGTTGTAAGTTTGAATTTTCTGGGATTCAATGTAGCCATATTTTGAGATTGTTGGTCATAAAAGGGTATTTTTCCAATGAATCCAATGTATTTGTTGAAAAGATGGTCAAAGGAAGCAAAGTCAGGTGATGTTGTGGACAACCATGGGTTTGTCATATAGGAAAACCTGCACATTTCAACTACACAGAGATATATGGACTTGTGTCACACTTTCATCAAGATTGCATCATGTGCTGCAGGACACGAGACAACATATCTAATTGCAAGAGATATGCAAGGGCAAACAATGAAAAAAGTTGAGGATGCATTTAAACAACTTGGTTTGGCTACATCCTCTGTGCCTAAGTCCAGTGTTCAGCAAATTCAATTTGGTGAGAAGATGTCACATGGAGCCAGTGTAGGAGGATTTGCAAGGAAAGGGAAAAAACAACGGGGTGGTAGTAGTTTGTCAAGAATAAAAGCACCTATTGAAAAATGGAGTTCTAAGAAGTCACAACAGAACAAGACCAGCGTGAACCTGAGTGACTATGATAGACCCAGAGCACAAAAAGTCTTGTTTGATACTCCGACAACGTCTACCTTCATTTCTTCATCTCAACCAACGACAAAAGAGAGCAAAAGAGAGCAAAAGAATATAGATCAGAATAGATCAGAAGAGAGCAAAAGAGAGCTCCAGTCAGTTTTTGTGCAGAAATATAGCAACAGAATTTTTTTTGGGAAATACCACAATGTAATTTTTCGGGAAATACCACAATGTAATTTTTTGGGAAATACCACAATGTAATTTTTTGGGAAATACCACAATGTAATTTTTTGGGAAATACCACAATGTAATTTTTTTGGCAAATACCACAATGTAATTTTCTTGTTCACCCTTGCACAAATTATTCAATCTAATTGAAAGTGCAATTTTTGTATAGATACTTGTTTTCTGATATGAGTTGATATTAGAAGTTTGTGTTGTGCATAAGTAATTGTTGCGAAGTTATATATGATTAGGTATTGCAGCAAGCAAAAACAGAAATACATCCCAAAGAAGATCTTAAAGCTACCCTATATAGCGACGCTTTTGTAAATAGCACTGCTAAAGAAGCAGTGCTATATTACATAGCTCTGCTAGATAAGCAGCACTTTATTTCAAAGCGTCGCTATTGAGCGTTGCTTCAATGTAAAGCGATGCTTTTTTCGTTGCCAGTTGTCTTTAATGGTCTGTTCTCTTGCTTTTCTTAAACCTGCGTGAACCTGTTTGATCATCAATTACACCTCTAATCCAACTGAACCTGTGCATGTAGCGCTAAAGTCTACTATTGTAAGAAAGCACACATTAGAAATAACAAGTTAATTTACAAGTTAATTTACAAGTGTCACAACTCAATACACAATACAACATTACATACACAACAAAATTACAAAAATACAAGTGGACATAATTCTGCCACATACAATACAAAACCTGTTTCAATTATACATGGTACTATCACAGACAAAATTATCAAGCCCGACCGAGTAATAAAATACATGATACTATCACAAACAAAATGGCGGTGTTGGTTACATCCAGTGTGTTATCCAGTAATGTTCCAACCATCAGAGCCACCGCCGGAGATGAAGAGAAGATGCCTCTTCCTCTAGATTTAACTTTGCAGCTTCAAGTCGTTCTAACATGAGCACGAGGTGCTTTCTTATTTGAAATCCTGTAAGAAGGACAGCAGTCAACCATGAGTTTCTATATGTATCTCCATGATTGGATAGCAAAAGTGGTAAAAGGAGAAAATGTGACAACTTGATGATTCTTAAGGCAGTAATCATATATGAAGTCAAATGACAAAGTAAACAATAGAACCTAACAGAAGTGCAAGAGAGAGAAGCACTTCTGTTATATGATGACAGGGTGCTGGACTTTCAATGGCACGGTACTAAGATAATGGACATAAACAAAAGAACCTAACAGTAACCCGTAATAAATTAGAAGGTCACACTTTTAGATCCTCAGGTACAGGATATATGTCTCAATCCGAAAAAACCCCTGCTCGTACAGCTAAACCAAAATTAGTCAAAATTTTTATGAAGTTCCGTATATCCATGGGTGTAAATAACCGCAAAAAGGGAAACATCATTACTTGAAAGAGGGCTGAGCTTCTCCTGTTCGACAATGGAGACCGGAGGCCGTCGTTAAGTGAAGCGCTATCGTCATTTTTGAACAGGTAAGAGCAGCCGCAGAAGAACGTCAAGTCGAGTGCAGCAGCAGCAGCAGCTTGTTGTCCACTCTCACTGCCCCAGGCCAGGCAGTCTGCAACAACAAACACCATTTTAAGTTTATAGAGAAGCATCCCAGTAAAGAGTTCTGGCTTTTTTAGAGGAAGGATCACAAGCTCAATCAAGGCTTGCTCCACAGCTTCCAAGCCTCTAAGGTAGCCACAATTCAGTTTTTTTAAACACTATTACATCCTGCAAGGTAGCCACAATTCAGTTAGGTAAGAAGAAAACAAGATCCTGTTTTAAAAAAATGAAAGGAAGGAATTCAATAGTGTTTACTTACATAGACCTACCTTTGCTACCAGTGTTTACTTACCTTGACAAGAACACTCCGGATAGGCATGATATAGGTAGAGGGTACCTATACTTTTCATAGAACTACCTCTAATTAACATTCAGCTCAGAAGGGGAAGAAAACAATGTTTACTTATAGCAGGAGAAAAATACCTCCCACAGCTAAGTGCAAATGAAACAATGAAATCTAGGTTCTCCAACAGCAAGGAGCCTAACAACCCCAATTAACATAGCAGCACCTGTCTATATACAGCTAAAATCTACATTAAGTAAGAAGCCACAAATTACAACTAACAAGTTAATTTACTAGTTAAACAGGGTCAATTTACTGGGACTAACATTAGCTGGTTATATAAACATCAAAATTACAAAAACACGTGGACCTAGTTCTGCCACATACAATACAAAACATTTCTGAATTACACAATGCTACATATGCATAACAGTGATGATTATCATTTACGCCTATTATATGTAACAATGAATGGGGTGCGAGCGGCTTGGACTGGGTTTTTAGTCGCGTTTTATACTTGACCGCGAGGCTCGGGACCCATTTCAGAAATAGGATCCTCAAATTGCCTGGTTGTTGTCTTCACCTCGCCCATAACCCTCTCTCGGTGACAACTAAAACTCCAAATATAGCAAAGAAAATACTTTAAAAAGAGGTGGATACAATCAAGAAATATTATAAACTTTAAGATAAATACTTACTTGCTCTCTGAGTTGTTGATTTTCTCTCTCTTTTTAATAACTACAATAAAATAAATTTAATAAATTAAAATAAATTTTCAAATAACACATATCATCTTAAACATAAATATAGTACTTATCATAAAAGCACCTGTTCTTGTAGATCTTTGCACATTTATTTCAATGCAACTAATTCACTGGAATTACTGTTATAGTTCACTCTGGTGAGTGGTGATGTGCAGCCCCCGTTAGTTCCATAAAATCACCAAAATGAGATGTTTCTTCACCAAGGGTATTAGTTTCTCCAAATCTTGGATTTGAAGCTTACATTCTTGGGGCTGAACAACCTTACATTCTGGGGTTGAAGCTTCTCTAACTGGGGTTGATGCTCTTACCTCTGGAGTTGACCCTTCTTCCAAAGGTGATATATATGAAGCTTCTTCATTGGAAACAGGTTCCAAACACGACAAGCTCTGTATAAAAACAAAGTGTTATATAAATGATTTCATATAGCATCAAGATAAAACCAAATATTGAAATACTAAATTACTTGGAATAGCCCATTGACGTTGAAAAGGGACTTGTATGTTCCTTCATGTTTGTAGTTTCTTGTCCCCCACTTTAAGACACGGGGAAAAGCTTCTTTATCGACCGGTTTAAGCGAAGGGTCATAAACAAAGGCTGGCACATTCCCATCGCGTATGCTCGTAAAACCACACCTATTGTAAGAAACACGTGTTAAGATATAGCTTATTAAAAAAAAAAAAATAAGAGTGAAGGACTCACCGTGAGAGCCATGTTGCACCGGATAGATAGCATAGCGTTTCTCTTTTTTTGAAGCTCTTTTTGCAAATGACTTACTAAAAATTTATACACTGCATTGCCCCATGCATACTCACCCAACTTTTCAAGATCATCCACATACTTATATAATCCTATCTTGGGATCTCATACTTTCATAACCCGGAAATAGGACAATATTAAAAAGTGCAGCGAGTAAAGAGTCGACGGTGTTCTCAATGTCGATCTGCTTTGTTCTGTGATATACTCTTCAACAATTGAGTCAATAATGATCTCTTTAAGGGTTTTCCTTTGAGGAAACTATCTAGAAAAGTTGATCGACCTCTACTTTGCAAATCAATTGGCAGGCCATGTAGTCTCAATCCTAAAATCATAGTCACTTCTTGTCTTCAAACTTCAAGTGACTACCTCCAATGTCGAATGAAACACTCTCAATGTTAAACCTACTTAACAACTCATTAAGTAAGTTGACCTCTATTTTGTGATTTGGTATCTGCAAGAAATGACCAAACGGTGTTTTTTCAAAAAGACGTTTGACATCTTCAGATAAATTTAATGAAGCCAATAACTCTTGAAAACCGCTCGGGCTGCATCTTGAACTTATCTTATGTATTTTTGCCTACAGAAGATGATGATTCTAATTAATACATATTTGAAGACATTAAAAGTGAAGCAGCATAATATCAAAATATATAGAGATGCCAGGAGCTGGAAGAAAATCCCTCGGGCTGCAACTCGAACATATGTTATGTATTTTTTGCACAACATAAGCACTACCTCATAAGATCATTCAACGAGCAATAATTAAATCATGTTATTCCAGTTCACTGACTACATTAACAACACAGTCTATTTTAAAAGAAAAACAGAAAAATAAATACAATTTTAAGAAGCCAAAAACTTTTACAATAAGCCAACTTACTATATTTTCTTAAAATATGTACCTTTTATCAATATATATAACAAAAGGTAGGAGGGGGCAACCCAAACATTTCTTGGAGCAACAACAACATCCAAGCACATCAAGCCCCACGGGTTCCAACACATCAAAAGAGTGCACAAGGTTTTGAAAAAAAAAATAAATAATACTTTAACCTGATTGTTGTCGTGCATACTGCATCTCTCAGAATTGTGTTTTTTCGTGCGAGAGAATCTTTTCATAAGCGATTCCCCTGAGGGCTGGCTTTTCCGGCGGGTGAGATTGCTTTTCTGGCAGGTGAGAGATGGCTTCCCCTCAGCAAGGTTCAGCTCCTGTGCTCGGGAGGAGAAGGGAGGGGGGAGGGGAGTTAGGATTTTGATTTGGGACCAGGAGTATAAAGTTTCCCGGTCCCGATTCAGCTCGGGGTCATATTAATAATCTGACCCGTCCTAAGTTTATTTAATTGACTGGGTCGGCAGGGGGCTGTTCACTTAAGCCCCCATACGGTGAAAACCCGGGCGTGCTGCGAAGAGCTGCCATTGGCTGTTGATACCGCTATTGAACAAGGCTTGTTACCTTGATCCATCCGATGCCAATGTCTCCTCTCTCTCCTCTCTCTCTCTCCCCTCTCCCCCTCTCCCCTCTCCCCCTCTCCCCCACTCTCTCTCTCTCCCTCTCTCCCTCTCTCCCTCTCCCTCCTCTCCCCTCCCCTCTCCTCCCCCCTCTCAAAAATCCCCTAGTAAAAAAAAAATATATAAAATAATGAAAATAAAAATGTATGTAAAAAATAAATAATATTAAAAATATTAAAATGTAAAATAAATTATAAAATAATAATATTAAATGTAAAATAATATTAAATGTAAAATAATGAAAAATGGTAATAATGTAAAAAATGTAAAATAATAGTAAATAATGTAATGAAAAAAAATTAGCATGTATTAAAAAAATTAAAAAAAATGCGGTAATAGTAAAAAAAATATTAAATAAAAATAGCCGCGTAATAATAATAGTATTAAAATGTGGTAAAATCAATAAATTAAAATATTAAAAAAATAGTAAATTAATAAATAGTTATAAATATTAATAAAAAAAATAAGGGAAAAAAATTAATAAAAAAAAAATGAAATATTATTAATGTGGTAAAATGGCGATAATTAAAATAAATTAAAATATTAGAAAATAATGTGGAAATAATGAAATGTGTATTAAAAATTTATAAATGTCAAAATGTTATTAAAATAAAAAGTTATTAATGTGTGTAATGTGTGTGTGTGTAATGTGTATGTAATAATATTAAAATGTATTATGTGTGTAATAATTAATGTGTGTAATATTTGTGTGTGTGTAATGTGTGTGTGTGTATTAATAATATATTTTAATATTAATATGTGTGTGTGTGTAATGTGTATTAATGTGTGTGTGTGTGTGTATTAATGTGTGTAATTAATTATTAATGTGTGTGTGTGTGTGTGTGTAATAATAATAATGTGTAATATAATGTAATGTATGTGTTATTAATATTATTGTATTAATATGTGTTGTTAATGTGTGTAATGTGTTAATAATGTTAATGTGTGTGTATTAATATGTAATATTAATGTGTGTTATTATTATTATGTAATGTAATAATATGTAATAATGTGTAATATTAATATTAATAGTATTATTAATATTAATGTATGTTAATAATAATGTATTATTAATGTGTAATGTGTGTATGTGTGTGTGTTATTAATGTGTAATGTAATATTAATGTATTGTTGTGTGTATGTATTAATGTGTGTGTGTGTATTATGTAATGTGTGTGTATTAATAATTATTATTATTAATTATATGTAATGTATTAATGTTATTGTGTGTTAATAATATGTATTAATATTAATGTATAATAATGTGTAATATTATTAATATTATTAATATTAATAATTGTTAATATTATGTGTATTAATATTATGTATTAATGTGTGTATGTGTGTGTGTGTGTGTTATGTGTGTATTATTATTATTATTAATGTAATGTGTGTGTGTGTGTGTGTGTGTGTAATGTGTGTGTGTGTATTAATATGTGTAATATAATTATTATTAATAATATTATTAATAATAATTGTATAATAATGTGTATTAATAATATGTATGTATTATTAATATTAATGTAATGTTAATGTGTAATATTAATAATTAATTAATATTGTGTATTATTATAATGTATTAATGTTATTATTAATAATATTTATTATTAATGTGTATTAATGTAATAATATGTAATAAATGTTATTGTGTGTGTAATATGTAATGTGTGTGTGTGTAATATGTGTGTAATGTGTTATTAATATTGTAATGTGTATTAATAATAATAATTATTATTAATAATAATGTGTGTAATATGTATGTGTATTAATAATGTGTGTGTGTGTGTGTGTGTGTGTATAATATGTGTGTATGTGTGTGTGTGTAATATTATGTGTAATTATTAATGTGTGTATTAATATTAATGTATGTGTATGTGTGTGTGTGTAATTATTATTAATATTATTGTGTATTAATTATGTAATGTGTGTGTGTGTGTGTGTGTAATATTAATAATGTGTATTAATATTAATGTGTGTGTAATAATGTATTAATGTATTATTAATGTAATATTATTATGTGTAATAATAATGTGTGTATAATATTATTATTATTATGTGTGTATTATGTATGTGTGTATTAATAATAATGTGTAATGTAATGTGTATTATTAATATTATTATTAATAAATGTGTATTGTAATATTATTATTATTAATATTAATGTGTGTAATGTGTGTAATAATAAATATTATGTAATGTATGTGTAATGTGTGTATGTGTGTGTAATATTATTATTAATATTATTAATAATATTAATATTAATAATGTGTGTGTGTGTGTGTAATGTAATATTATTATTAATGTAATAATGTAATATGTGTAATGTGTTAATAATTATTATTATTATAATAAATGTGTGTATGTGTGTATTATTATTAATAATGTGTTGTGTGTTAATATTATGTAATAATAATAATATTAATGTTAATGTGTGTGTATGTATGTAATAATAATATTATTATGTGTTAATGTGTTATTAATAATAATAATTATTAATATTAATATTATGTGTGTGTGTGTGTATTATTAATATTATTAATAATATGTGTGTGTGTGTGTGTGTGTGTGTGTGTGTTAATGTGTGTGTTAATATGTGTTATGTATTATTATTATTATTAATGTGTGTGTGTGTGTATTAATGTTATGTATTAATATTATGTATTAATGTGTAATGTGTGTAATGTGTGTATTATTATGTTAATATTATGTAATGTATGTATTAATATTAATAATATAATTAATGTGTTATTATGTATTATTATTATTAATATGTGTGTGTGTGTGTAATGTGTGTGTGTGTGTATTATTGTGTATGTGTGTTATTATGTATGTAAATGTAATGTGTGTGTGTGTATTATTATTATGTGTATGTGTGTATGTGTAATATGTATTAATTATTATTAATATGTATGTGTGTATGTGTGTGTAATATTAATATGTAATGTGTGTGTGTGTAATAATGTGTGTAATGTGTGTATTTAAAAATGTATGTGTAATAATGTTATTAATATTATTAATGTATATTGTGTGTGTGTGTGTGTATTATTATTATGTGTGAAAAAATGTGTGTAATAATGTGTAATGTGTAATGTGTGTGTATATAATAGTATGTAATAATGTGTGTATTAATGTGTAATGTTAATGTATGTATGTGTGTGTGTGTATGTGTGTGTGTAATATTATTATGTGTGTGTGTGTATGTATGTGTGTATATCTATCTCTCCTGTCTGTCTCCTCTGTATCTCCTCCCTCATCTCTGCATGCGACGCTGCACATTTGTTGCCAATTGCAATCCTTTTCAGGTTTGACAACAACCTGCGTCAGAACGACGAGAGAGAGACAAAAGGAGAGAGAATATTTTTCCTGTTCCCCATTTTACCCCTTTTTTATTTACTAAATATCCATCTTGCCACTGCTTTCCAATCATCTGGGACTGGCTGAAGCTCGTCGATCAAGACAAGGCTTTCTATTATACATCACAAATCTTTGTTAAAAATCCTTGTTAGGAAGACAATGTGACGAAATATCTTTTTTCTTTTTCTTTTCAGGGACGAGTTTTCTCCGTTTTGAGATGCCGAGGTTCTCTTATACTACTCTGGTTCTTGACTCTTGAGGCCCCAAACTGGGTAAAAAGATTTTTGGGAAAATTTATTGACTTGCTTTCAACTGATACCAAATTGACGAAAGTTGGACCAAAATACCAAGATCCTTCATCTTTAGGACATAAATACCCCTACTCGGCTTGACCAATTTATCAAATGGAACACATGTATAAAGAGTTTTATATTCCAATTAGTAATTGGATGATTTTTTCTGATTATCCAATTATTAAATATTAGTTGGACCTGAATACCTGACATTTTGTATACCTTTTATCCAATTTTCTGATTAATGAATATATTTTCGGTAATTTTTTACGATATCATAATATACTTTCACAATTTTTTTAAAAAATATGCAATATTCTTTTAATGATTTTTATTCCAGTTTTGAGTATTATTGTTTTAAATTTATTATACAAAAAAGTTAATATATTTATCTATATATTTTTATAACTGTACATGTTTTTTGTACTACTCATATATATTTATTATCATTTCTCTTGGATAAACAATATATGGAATAATTTCTTGTTTATACCTTTTTTATATCCCATTTTACTCTACTGAATATTAATTAGAGAAGATTATAAAAAAATTTATTTTTTGTTATAAACAAGTTTATATTGCAATATTCTTGGTTATACCACCTATTTTTAAAACCAAACCTGTCACTCCAACCCGATTGAACCATAATTGGAGACGAGTTTGGTTCTTATTTATTCGGGTTGGTTCATTATAACTAGCACTATTTTTTGTCTTTTTTATATATAAATATTAAATATTGTAGCGACGAAAATCCTCCTGTTTGCGAAGCAACGTGATTGATTGATTAATTTAACAAATTTACAGGAAAATTTACAAGCTGGTTGTGAATTGGGAAATTTTGCGTGTGTTTTCCTATGCTTCCTCTGATTCGATCTCCGTTATGGGGGAAAGTCACTGCTTCCTGGCGATTCAATGGCGAGTCGAGCTTCCGAGTGAGTGTACATGAACAGTCGATGGGTGTAGTCGACTTGATGGAGAATTTGGTACTCCGTGTGTTTTAGCTTGTTGACATCATCGGCGGTTGTACAAACCGCTTCGATAAACGAGCAGACTCCGATGAAGCTTCAAGTGGTTGAGTGAACTTCTGGTTTTAGAAGATTTTTGTGTCTGAACAGAGAGAATTTTTTTTGCCCCTTCCATTTTTTTTGTGACTGGGGGAGTAAGACTTCTTGGTGATCCTCGGCGAATCACGAGCCTTTGAGAAAGTGTACATGAGTTGCTACAGATTTAGTCAGTCGGACGGAGAATTTGGTACCCTATGTATTTGGCTTATTGTCGTTTCTAAAGTCATACAAAGCTCCTCGACAGGTCGAGTGCAACCTAAAGGATCTTCAGTTGGTGCCTTCTCTGGACTAAAATTTTCTCCAGCTCTTGGGCGTTTGGCCTCTGGCTATTTGTAGCTAGAGAGTTGAGATTGATCCTAGGACTGAGGATCGGGATCCTCTTTTTGCTTCTCCTCAGGAGGGGGAGTGAGGACTCAGTGGTTTCCTCTTTTTCCTCCATCGATCCTCATGAGGAGTCGAAGGAGGACTTACTAATTTTGTCCTTCTGGTTGGCGATCGACCAGGACTTAGTCGATGATCATGTTGAGGTGGTACTGAGGCGATGCTGAAGTGGTGTTGACGACGACGAAATGACGACACATTGGCAGTGACGACGATGACAACGTGGTTGATGATGTGACATAGCGATGGCCTAGCGATGGGCTGCTGGATGCTGACTTGATGACTCGATGGACAGGCTGTTGGCGTGACTGCGATGTACAAATAGATGGACTTGCAAGTGGATCCGTGTTTGGGCTTACTGTAGATGGGTCGTACAGATTTTGGCTTCTACAGTTCCCCCTTCGAGAATTACTCGTTCGGAGAACAAGTAGGTCTCGAACACACACGAATGCAAAATTTCTTTTTTATTTGGACCCTCTTACTCTTTTAGGGCTGTTTATTTTCTGGTGTATATATCTCTGTCCTCTTGCTTTTTAAGGACAATGTATATTTTATGTACACTCGTATATATATATATATATTCATTCTTTTTTTGGCTCTCTTGCTGATTTAGGGTTGTTTGATTTTTTTGATTTTTTTGACTTTTTTTTTGTATATACATGCACATATATGGGTATATGTACATCTATATGGAGAGGATAGTGTACATGAATGGTGAATTTGTCTTGCTCAAGTCAGGATTGAGTTGTGGCGACTTAATGAGAGGCGCGGTGGTCAATCCGGCTATGTTCGAGCAACGACGAACTGGAGTATGCGAGGCTGCGACCCGAATTGTCTGGGGTCGCGATAGGCTGAGACGCCGTAGACTAGAGTGATCGTGAGTTGGGATGTTGGAGATGGTGAACTGGAGTGCTTCACAAACTTGGAGTAATTCGACGAACTTGGAGTGGGGTGTAAATGGAATAACCCTAATTGGCTTTCACCGAGACTCCTAATTCACAAACTTGGAGTAATTGAATAACCCTAATTGGCTTTCAACGAGACTCCTTCTTTGACTCTCCTTCGCTCTCCTCTACTCCTCTCTTCTTTTCTCTTTTCTTCTCTCAATGAGACAGTTTGGTGTTTCGGTGTTGAATCCCGGCTCGGTCGCCTGCGGATTGGACCTGCTTGCCGGTCGAATTGTGACAGACTGGTGCTTTGGAGTTGAGTCTGGCTCGATCGCCCAACTGCGAGATGCTTGGCGGATTTGAGTCCGACTCAGTGGTTGGACTACACTAGCCTTGGCGTCTTTCCGTAGCTCACCGGTGCGACGGAGTCAAATGCATAGTGGGCAATTTTTTTTTTTCAGTCGGCGCAGAGTGCCGATGTCCTTTCCATAGCTCACCAGTGCGGCGGTGGTACAAAAGATTCGGACGGGTGATTTCAAACCGATCCTATCTTTGCCGGCGCAGAGTGTCAGTGCCCTTTCTGTAACTCACCGGTGGGGCGGTGGTGTGACAGAGTCGGACGGGTATTTCGGACGGATCCTTTCTTTGTTGGCGCGGAGTGCTGGTGTCCTTTCCATAGCTCACCGGTGTGGTGTGGTGCAACGAAGTCAGACGTGTGATTGGGAAAATTCTTCATCTGTAGGCGCAGATTGTCGGTGTCTTTTCCGTTGCTCGTCAGTGCAGCGATGGCGCGACGGAGTCAGACTAGTGTTTGCGGACGGGTCTTTCCTTTGTCGGCAAGGAGTGCCGGTGTCTTTTCTGTAGCTCGCTGGTGTGGTGATGGTGCGATGGAGTTGGACGTACTGTCTTCTTCCATATCCAAGACTATAAAATCAGCTGGGAAGATTAACTTAACAACCTTCACCAAGATGTCTTCCACAACTCCTCGAAGATAAGTCAAGGAGCGGTCGACTAATTGGGAGTGTCACCGTAGTGGGTTTCACTTCTCCCAATCCCAAAGTGTTGTAAATGGACAAAGACGTCAAATTGACACTTGCGCCTAAGTCACATAAGGCCTTACCCACAAAGTGGTTTCTAATGGTGCATGGAATGACAAAACTTCCAAGGTCCTTCAACTTTGGGGGCAGCTTCCTTTGTATGATGGTGTTGCACTCTTCCGAGAGGGCTACTGTTTCAAACTCATCGAGCAGTCTCTTCTTGGATGGTTATCCTTAAAAAAATTGGCATATGTGGGCATTTGGTCAATTGTTTCGGCAAATGGAATATTGATGTGAAGCTTCTTGACGGCTTCCACAAACCTCTCAAATTGCTTGTCTAACTTGTGATTTTTGAGACGCTTGGGAAATGGAGGGGGTGAGTAGACTTTCTTTTTACTCCCTTCAACCGGCACATGTGAATCTTCTTGCACTTCCTGTTCATCCGACATGTAGGATCTAGTTTGCACATGAGGGTTATCCGACAAAGAGGGCCCTTCTTGCACTTCTTCCACTATAGGCTGATTTCTATCATCTTCTTGCCTTCTCACCCTTTCCTTCAATTCTTTCCCACTCCTCAAGGCTATTGCCTTACATTCTTTCTTACCTTCTCTTCTAGGATTATCCACCATATCACTCGGTAATGAACCTTGGGGTCTAGTCCCAATTTCCTTGGCTAGTTGTCCAAGTTGATTTTCAATGTTTTGAATGGACGCATCATGACTTTGCACTAATTGAACTAGAACCTCTTCCGTATTACTCTTCTTCTTCATTGGAGCTTGGGGCTTCGCACATGGTACAAATCCTGGTGGGTTTTGGGGTCTTGGTGACGAAGGACCACCTTGCTCAGCTCTCCATCCAAAATTTGGGTGGTTTCTCCAACCTGGGTTGCAGGTGTTTGAGTAGGGGTTATTGTGGGTGGGTCGACTGCTGGCGTAATTCGCGGTCTCAACAGTAGAAGGACACACCTCACTATTATGCCCCACTCCTCCACAAGTCTAACGTTGCATGAATGGGCTCTACATTGCATGAATGGGCTCTGCACTGCATTCACACTCAAGGTTTAAACCTTCTTCCTCAATGCTGCCAATTGCGCGATAATCGTAGTAGACACGTCCACTTCATATAATCCAGCTAGCTTCTTATCCCCCACACGCTCAAACTGCCACTAGTAATCGTTGTTAGCCATCTCCTCTAACAACTCATAAGCATTATCGGTTGTCTTGCCCATCAAAGCTCCTCCGGCTGCTGCATCCATGATTGTACGAGTTTGATAATGCAACTCATTCTAAAATGTTTGAACTTGTAGCCACTTGGGAATCCCATGGTGTGGGCACTTCCTCATAAGCTTTTTGTACCTTTCCAAAGCCTCATACAATGTCTTGGATTCCATCTGAGTAAAGGAGGTAACGTCATTTCTCAACTTGTTTGTCTTTGAAGTAGGAAAGAACTTGGCCAAAAATTTATGGGCGAGCTCGTTCCACGTAGTGATAGACCCTGATGCTAGTGAATTTAGAAAATGTTTTGCCTTGTCTCGTAGAGAAAATGGAAATAATCTTAACCGAATAGCGTCATCCAACACATCCCTTTGCTTGAAAGTGTCACAGATCTCCAAGAAACTCGTGATGTGTGCACTCGCGTCATCACTAGGCAACCCCCCAAACTAAACTGAAGACTGGATCATTTGAATGACTCCTCGCTGGATCTCAAAGTTGTTAGCCCCCACTGTCGTCTTCTAATAGAGGATTGGAGTCCACCTACTTGTGGAATAGAAAAATCTCACACAGACTTATTCTCATCTTCATCTTCCATATTTCTTAGTGGTTGGGCTACCATCGGCGGAGCTCTAGGTGCTTGAGCACCTTGTTGCTGGCTTGTCTGTTGCATTCTTCTGTTTGCTATGAAAGCCCTTTCAATTTCTGGATTGTATGGGACTATGTTCAGTCTACGCACTTAGTTCATGCACCAACACAGAAAATGGTTAGATTATTCAAACAAAAACTAACTACTATAACTAAATCTAACATCTCAAGAAATCAATCTAACTAAACTAACTACACTAACTACTCTAAGTTAAATTGATATGGATATCAATCTAATTCGTTCTCTGGCAACGACGCCAAAAACTTGGTTGCAAAAATGTGATTTCCACACAAGTATACGTGTCGAACAAGTAATACAGTGGGTCTGTTAAGTCTGAGATGTCGAACAACAGGGAACAAGAGAAAGACTATCTATATCTACTCTAACTAATGTAATTAGTCGGATGAAATGGGTGATTTATAAACTACGCACTGTTGCAAAATTGACAAATTGGTACTAACTTATGGCTGGGGGATGGAATACGATCAATACAAATATACGGGGGTGTACTTACGGGTTACCTACGTTGATTTTATAGTCATGATTTTATGCCATTAATGAGCTTCCATGTGAGGACCGGGAAATTGTACGTGGGGGCCTCTCCCGAGTTCACCATAACTGTGTTCATCCACTTAATTCTGAAATCTTTCGATGGGAGTAAAGTGGATGAACCCTCTACATGTAGCCCAATGAGTCACGTGTAGCGAATGTGTTATCCCTAACAACACTCGTAAATCCTCCAAACTAACCCCTTAGTTGGAGGAACACACATTGTAAAATGCCTAGTATAATCGCTACTACCCTCCCAGGATCATCTCGATTGCCTAAATAAGATAAAATGCTTAGCCAAATACTTAATGAGCATGTAGCATACATTATACACAAACACATCCACTAACTAATGAAACTTAAAGCATGACATATAAAAGAACTCAGTACCCCAAAGTAGACCCCAGTAGGGGTTCTAGCCTACATTATATATCATATTACACAAATCTCTACTCGAAAGTAGCAAGAAATACATCTCACTAAAAGTCTAAATAGAAAATCTGTGATAAGAAGAAAAGATGATACAAATAAGAGCAAACTCAGTGTCTTTTGAAGCTCCTATGCAAAGTTCTTCCTCCCAGATTGACTCCATGTGGCTTGGGCTTCAAAATCCCCAAGTTTCCTCTTCTTTAGGCTCTAGCACAAACTCCTAGGCCTCCCATCATATCTTCCTTGAAAGAACCCCACTTCTATTTATAGGATGAGGACAGAAGCATTTCTTTTTTGCCTTTAAGTGACTGGGTGAATTGCACCCAATCAGGCTCCTTCACGGCAGTGCTCTTCTTGTTCGAATCGTTGACCGAAACAATGCTTTCCCCTTTTTGGTTGATAAGGATCTCCATGTTGTGTGCTTATGTCGCCAAGTCTTGGAAATCCTTCTGCTTCTGGCCCTTGAGGAAGTAGAGGAGACCTTAGTTCATGCCTCGAATGCACATGTCGATCTCTATTTTGATGTTTAGAGATGTGCTCTCCTTGCAATTCAGGCTAAGATTGCGCCATTGATTGATGTAATCGACGACCTTTTTGCCGACATTGTTGTTGTTGGAGCCCGCCATTGGTTTAGATTTGGGTTTTTTTTTGTGTTAACGGAGAAGGAGATAAGAGGTAAGAGAGGTCCCACAGGGCGTGCCAAATCTGTAGAGACAAAAATTCTCCAGTCCACAAAGCAGCGTGACCGATTGATTAATTCGACAAGTTTACAGAGAAATTTTCAAGTTGGGCGTGAACTGGGAAATTTTGTTGATGCGTTCTCCTATGCTTCCTCTGATTCGATCTCTGTTGTCGGTGGATATCACTGCTTCCTGACAATTCGATGATGAGTCGAGCTTTCGAGTGAGTGTACACGAACGGTCGACGGGTGTAGTCGGCTGGACGGAGAATTTGGTACTCTGTGTGTTTCAGCTTGTTGACGTTTTTTATGGTTGTGAAGAGTTGCTTTGGTAAACTGGCGAACTCCGATGAACCTTCAGTTGGTTGAGTGAACTTATGGTTTAAGAAGATTTCTCCGTCTGAACTGAGAGAATTTCTTCAACCTGTTCCTTTTTTTTTTTCTTTTTTTTGGCATTTTGGGAGTATGGCTTCCTGGCAATCCTCGACGAATCAAGAGCCTTTGAGAAAGTGTACATGAGTTGCGACGCATTTAGTTGGTCGGACAGAGAATTTGGTACCCCGTGTATTCGACTTGTTGACATTTTCGAAGTCGTGCAAAGCTCCTAGACAGGTCGAGTTCAACCAGAAGGATCTTTAGTTGATGCCTTCTTTGGACTGAAATTTTCTCCACCTCTTGGGCATTTGGCCTCTAGCTATTTGTAGCTAGAGTGTTGAGGTTGATCCTTGGAATGAGGATTGAGATCCTCTTTTTACTGCTTTCTAGGAGAGAAGTGGGGACTCTGTGGTTTCCTCTTTTTCGATGGTGGACTTGCTAATTTTTTCTTTTTGGTTGGGCGATTGACTAGGACTTAGTCAGTGGCTGCTCTGAGGTGGTTTTGAGATGATGTTGAGGTGGTATTGAGGCGGTGCTGACGACGGTGAAATGACGACTTGTTGGCGGTGACAACGGTGATGACATGGCTGATGATGTGATGGAGCGATGGATCCAGCGATGGGCTGCTGGATGGTGACTTGATGACTCGATGGACAGGCTTCTGGCGGGCCTGTGACATACGGACGGATGGACTTGTGAGTGGATCCACTTTTACGCTTACCATAGATGGGCCGTACAAATTTTGACATTTACAAATATACATAAAATATAGAGTATAATATTCAATAATTGAACCATCGGTCCAACCTGGTCAACTGAATTCGACCAAAACAGATGGTCGTTCAGTTTTTAAAATATAGGTTACACCAACGTGAAGTACTACTTTCATTCATGATCTTAAGAAGGATTACATTTATTTTGAATAAACCATAAGAAATAAATCTTGTTTCCTTCAAAATATCTTCCTTTATGATCATATTTTTCTTTTATACTCAAACACCAACAGGAGCCCTCATTCACTCATTTGGTTTATGTTGCTCATGCGCTTGTATTAACCCTCTAATCAGTTGGTTTGCTATTGTGGAATGTTAGTTGGAAATTTATAATTGGAAAAATGGCAAAGTTGCAAAACTTGAGGTGGGAATTTTTTGCAAACAGTGCATAAAAATAGGATGTTTTGGCTTAGAAAAGGGTAATATTTTCCTTTACAGGTTTTCAAAAATGGGAGATAAGTTCTTATTTGCTTGTCTTATCAAAGCAGTTATCCAAAGTCTTATTGCCTCCATGAACATTGAGTCTCTCAATTTGAAGCAAAACAAATTAGAACCATGTAAAAAAATGTGAGAACAAAATCAACTTTAAATGGATGTATTTATACCTTATGCCTTAAGTGTGATGTCATTGAATATTTTGTGTTTTTTATTATTTTTACACTAATAAATTAATAATAATGGTGAATATTAATTTATGTTTCTAGAAATGGAAAATACATAATGGACTCTCGAAGAAAAATGCAATATCTATAATGGGAAATAAGAAATGATAGAAAAAATATGTTAACATATATTTTTGTTGATTTATATAGATTTTTCAGTAAATTGGACAAAATTTCAATTATTAAAAAGTAATAAAAATCTTATGATAAATTGTTGGGAGCTAAGCTAAGAAAATTGATCAAAGTGATAGAGACAAGTTAATTTATCTTTGCAATCAATGCAAAAGAGTTAAAAGATCCTACTGAACTACTAATTAGGAACATTGTTTTGTTGTTAAGTTGTTCTACTTAATTTGCAACAATTATTGAAAAAGTCAAAGACCATTCACATGGGAACTTGAGCAGTGGTCCCAATTTGGGAGGTATGTGGGAGGTCTTGGGTTTGGAACATCACGGGCCCATGGCTCCTATTCGCCATTTAAAAAAAAAATATCATTGTGGGATGGGCCTTATTGGTCCACTTGTCCTCACTTGATGTCATATGTGCATCCCATATTGGTTGTGTCGACAATGTAGCATTGACATGCTGTCCTTGTAGGGTTTCGTTTATCGCCCAAATGGCACTGATGTGTACCTGAAATGGTGTTGATGTGACAGCCTCTTGAATTTGATGGGCATATTTGATCCATTTAAATCCTATCCATTGATTTTAACTATTGACAGTTCAATTTAACCTCTCCAATTGGTCAAACTATGACTTTAACCCAAATTTTATCGGAGTCTAATTTGATTGAGGTAAAAATTAGAATAACAAATTATAATTTAAACCAAATTTTAGTGTCTACAATACCAAATTATTATTTATTTAAAAAATTATGGTTATTTTATCCTGTGTTTTCAAAACCGAAATCGGCCAGTCTGACCCAGTTGAACTAGAATCGGAGGTCAATCCAGTTCTTATTGAAGTCGCCTGGTTCACTGTAATGAACACTATTTTTGTCTTTTTTCTTATAAGCATATTAAATATATATGTTTCATCGAAAATTCGCCAGTCCGTGAAGAGGCGCGACCGAGTGATTTAATTCGATTTAAGATAGAGAATTTGTGTTACAGTGTGTTGAAAATCAGAAAATGTGAGTACAATCTTCAATAAGTCCTCTGATTCGCTCGTCAATTCGGCTTCTGTCAAGACTTGTTGAGTGTACTTTTCTATGATCAATGCAGTGCAACTTTTGTTTCTGCACTTGAGGCATTGTGGCGAGCCGAAACTGCTTGTTGCCTCGGCAACGTGGAGGTGCATGCCTTTGTGAGTCCTGAATTCGACCCTGGCGTTATGTCCGTCTTTCGGGAGTCTTGGCTCAAAATGGTGGATCATCTTTTCGAGGTACTAACATTTACTCTTTCTTCTTTATTTCTACTTCCCTTTGCGTTTTTTGATATTTTTTTAGTTTACCGGTGTGTCTATGCCGAGGACGGCCATTCCGTTGTCCTCGTTGGACTTGCTATGTGCATGAAGTGATGACGACATGGGGGACCGAGGCCAAAAGAGTTCATGGCAAAATTGCAAGCCCCCGACATCTCCCAAGGCGAAACAAAGCAAGGGTGAAGCAAGACGGGCGCCAAGGCCAAGAGTCGCGAAAGACAAGTTGTCGGCTCCAGAACGGGCGGCACCGAAGAAAGGTATTGTGATCAAGGAACCTTCTCTGGTTGAAGGAGATTCTCGGTCATTCGTGCTCTCTCTATCAACTGCCGATGCTTCTCAAGATAAGGGGGAGAAGTTGGCTCAATCGACGGCTCCAACGAATAAGGCTGCAGCAAAGCGGAAGCCGACAGCTCCAAAGTTGGGACCTTTTATTTTCACTCCTCCCCCATTCAAGAAGTGTTTCCGAACCGATCTAGACAGGCCCCTCTCCAACCTGGTTCCTCTCACTGCACTTAAGCTTTTGGTTAATTCAGCTTGTCAGTATCTTTTGTTGGGGCCATCCGGAGGAGAGGATAAGAAGCCGACAACCCTTGATCAGCATGCTGCCCAACCGAATGTGCAGACGACTGCAGAGCCGGTGGCTGTTCATGAGCTAGTGGACCAACTTGAAGTGCAAGTGATCAGGAGTCAACAATGATCTTTGACTTGCAACATGATGGGCTCGCGATGGTTGTGGATCAGCCGAAGGATCAGTCCGACCCACATCAAGAGGAGCTATTCGATCTTGCCGGGTTGGAAATTCCTCAGCAATTGGAGTTGGTCAAAGATAGTCGAGTGTCGCCGGCTAACCTTGCAGCCATGGATCTCGATGAGGGAGGCACCCTTGTGCCGGCCCCAGCTACTCACGCAGATGGAGTTATTGAGACTGGCTCGGAGCTGAATGTCGAAGATGTGTTGTCTCGGACCGAGGAGGAGGTACTACCTACTATTGTCGCTGATGAGGCTGTAACTGGCGGAGCTGAGTGTCCAACGATGGCTGCTGGCGTCGGTAGTGAGTCACCTTGGCCTGCAGACGAACCGTCGTAAACGGTCAAGGTTGGAGAAATTGTGGCAGATGCTGAAGTTGAGGTCGCCAGTGAAGTTCTGCAAACTGTTTCTGATCCATCCCCTCTTGTCATTGCAAATTTGAAGAGGAAAGTCCATCTGGCGAAGGCATTCATTCATCCTAGCAGTGGAGAGCCGTCTTTAGCCGCTAGGGAAGGGATTTTGGGATAAGCTCATCGGCCTGTCAGTGAGAACTCATCCACTTCACGACTTTCGTCGGTAAGCATATATGCCTTTTCCTTTTTTTTTTCTTTCTTTCCCCTCTTCTGAGTTTTTTTTTTTGTTTTTTCGTTCTCTGGGTGTCGGCCTTTCGACCTTCGGTGAGATTGAAATTGTTAATGCAGCAAGCTGCTATGGGGCTATGGACGAGATTCATCGAGTCAGACTTACTACCGGTGGACAACATGTGTTCGTCGAAGCTCGTGGCTGATACTCATGTGATTCTCGATCACTTCAAAGGAGTGGGAATTAACACCTCGCTTTTGGAGTAGTGAGTCGAAGATTTCGCATCAGTGGTGGATTGATTTCACCGGTTACGCGACTCACTAGCGGAGAAGCTCAGCCTGGCTGAATGTTCTGCTGCGGAACCCGGACTCGACCGCTCTGTTCAGTGCGTGAACCACCAACGCGATGTTTTGAGGGTGGACTTTGATAAGCACCGGGCTGAGCGCAATGCTGCCGAGGCCGAATAGAAAGCCCTTTACGAACGTCTAGTGCTTGTATCCGCTCAGCTTGATTCCATAGATGTCAAGAAAGGGCTTGATGCAGGCGAGGAGGAAGTCGCGGCTCTCCTTAGAAAGCTTGCATATGTTCGATCGCGTCCAATTCTCAAAGAGGCAGAGACGAGGGAGCTATTAGAAATTCGTGTTGAAGTGGTTCAGCTAAAGAAACGAGTGGCCGATTTTGAACTTCCGTGGCTCTGATTATGTTTTTCTTGCATTTTTTTTAACAACTTGTCGACTCGTTTGTTTTTGTTGAAATTAGAGACAAATCTTCCTTTATTCATCCTTCCTTTTTTTTCTTCTTCTTTCGACACTTTTTTTTTCCGATGCCCCTTCACGCATAAAAGCGTTTAAGAAACTAGCCATTCGTTATTGGC
Organism: Aristolochia fimbriata; assembly: GCA_019845555.1. Classification (NCBI taxonomy): domain Eukaryota; kingdom Viridiplantae; phylum Streptophyta; class Magnoliopsida; order Piperales; family Aristolochiaceae; genus Aristolochia; species Aristolochia fimbriata. The sequence goes on from CM034078.1 coordinate 23,975,974, forward strand.
AATCCCGAACCGTTCGACGTCACGAGCTTGTACTTGCCATTAGCATAGGCTTCTTGAATCACATAAGGGCCTTCCCACTTCGGCGCAAACTTGCCCCCGGTTTTACTCGTAAAGAGCATTGGCCATCATACTGCAAGTACCAGATCGTCTTTTTGGAATGACCTGAGCTGAACTTTCTTATTGAAGGCCCGGATCACCCGAGATTGGTAGCATTCAAGCCGTTGTTGTGCTTCGAGTCGTTGCTTGTCAAGTGATTCTTACTCTGCAACTCGCAATTGGGTGCACTCTTCTGATGTGAGTCCTAATCCGATGGTGAACATGGAGTCGATTGGGTCGGCATTCAAAACGACGTTCTGTACACCCATAGGGCTTCACCGAGCTTTTCGTCCTAGCTCCGTTTGTAATTGCTGATCATTTTCTTTAGGATCTTACACAGTGTCTTGTTTAATGCTTCTTCAAGGCCGTTGGATGTGGGGTTGTAGGCTAATGATGTCTACTGCTGTATGCGAAATTTTTCGTAGAAGCGGTCTATGACTTTGTTTCTGAATGGCATACCATTATCCATCACTATATATCGAGGGACTCTATTTCGGTAGATGATCTGAGTTAGAATGAAGTCGGCGACGGTGGTAGCCTTGACTTGGCTGGTGTATGTAGTCGGCATGGAGTTGGCATGGTTTGCAAGCTCGAGCCATTTCAGTGGCATCTCGAAACATCGACAGCTAGTAGTAGCCCAACCGTTTGACTTGTAAGTGGAGCTTTGGGCCGGCCTGGTGTGCACCGCAAATTCCCCCGTGCATTTCTTTTAAAGCTTGCTGTCCCTCCTCTTTGGATAGATATCAGAGAAGGAACCTTCGTACGATCTCCGGTACAGTATGTCTTTGACGAAAACATACCTTGGAGCTATCCGATGAATGTGACCTCGCTCTCTCAGGTCGGCCAGGAGCATGCCATATCAGAGAAAGTTCGAGATAGGCTCTCGCCAATCTCTAACTTCGTCCTCGTTGGCCGAGATGGGGAACAATTCCTCCTTCTCTTCTGTTTGTTCTTCTTCTGCTTCTTCGTCAGCTGGTGGAGGGACCACCCACCTCTCGCATATTAGAAGTCGGTTCGGCCGCTCATCGAATTGCACTAGAATGGCGGCGATTCCAGACAATGCATCAGCTGGCCCATTTTTGGATCGTAGGACGTAATTGAGTGACATTTCCGAAATTTCGGCTAGAAGATCACCGATATATCTCCAGAACGGCATGAGATCGAGTTAATTTACTTCAAACTCTCCCGTGAGTTGTTTGATTACGAGAGGCGAGTCGCCATAGATTTCTAGTTGTGGCAACTTCATCTCGACCTCCATGTCAAGGCCGAAGAGGATGGCTTCATACTCCGCCTCATTGTTCGAACAATTCTGGGTGAGGACGAATGAATATGGGAGAAGGTCTTTTTTAGGAGAAATGAAGAGAACTCCCGCGCTGGCTCCGTTTCTTCGTGCGGCACCGTCGAAGTACATCTTCCAAGGTGGAAGCACCTCAACCAGGAAAATCTCTTCGTCTGGAAATTCTTCTGTCAATTCCCACTTGGACGAAACTGGATGGTCGGCCAAAAATTCACCAACTCTTGGCCTTTGATCACACACTGCGGCACAAAATTGATCTCGAACAAGAAGGGAGTGCCCACTTGGCCAATCGACTGAAGAGTATCGGCTACGACATGATATATTTGAGCGGGTCACCGTGAGAAATCAAATTCGTCGAGTGCGCCAAGAGGTAGTGCTAGAGCTTTTGAACCACGAAGACGAGCGCCAAGCAAGTCTTCTCGATGGGTGTGTAGTTGATTTCAGCGCCCACCAGCGTCCGACTCAAATAATAGGCCGAAATAATAGAGCTCCTGCTGATTTCTCTTGCTCTGTGATATAGACCAGCAGCGGTCTGTCGACAATTGGAGCGATGAGCATCGACGGCTTGGTGAGGTACACCTTTATGTTGTTAAAGGCATTCCAGCAAGAGTCGTCCCACTCGAATGGTATGTCCTTCTTCATGAGGCAACTAAATAGTTGGCATCTTTCAGCTATGTTTGAGATAAAACGCCGAATGTAAGCTAGGTGTCACGCGGTTGGATCTTAGTACTTAGTACAAGTACTTAGAACCGAACCTTGTGCCGGCCTAGCCCTTAACCCACAAAGGGATAGTAAGCCTACCCGACTCTCCTCAAGGATCGCGACTATCGCCTCACAACTCTCTCACTTGACTAAGGCCCTCTCAAGGACACTTAGGCCAAGGGGAAACTTCAAAGAGGAAGGAAGAGAAAGAACTAAAAACTTGAAAGGGGAAACTTCTCTCTATAGCTTGTATTCCAAATGAATCAAGGAAAGGATGATTTACAATGGGCTGGCCAATGCCCTATTTATATCACAAGGCCAAGATACAAAAAACCCCTCTACTCAATGTGGGATTAAGGGGAGAGGCATTCTAGAAACTTCCTCTCCCAAAACCCTAGAAATCAAAGGCTGAGATTGCTTTATTGCCATCGCTCATCTCAGCCGTCCATTTCCTTCTAGAACTTCTTGTGTCCAAGTAAGCCCTACTTTGCCTTGTCACTTATGATGTGGTCCCACTTGTCCACATAAGCTACCAAGGTGGATTGCCCCTACAACTGTGTGGGTGCTCTCCTGGCGGAGATTGGTGCCCCCTCAAGCAGTGCGCTCTCATACCGATGTGGTTTCTTCTGCAGGCCATGGCGCCGGCAAGTGCCCTACGTCCCCAGGCAAGTCAGGTGTCGGTTGGTCTTTATACCCAAGGCCAAGGGCTTTTATGCCTCATACAGGTCAAGGGTTTTTTATACTGGCATACAAGGCCTTTATGACCACATACTATCCTTTTTATGCCCATACCAAGGGTCTTAATCTTCACGGTCATGCATCGGTTGTGGTTGCGTTGTCAAGTGCAACCCCTTGAGAACTTTGCTGAGTCGGCTTGTGCAAGGCTTCTCCACAGATCATTCTCCCACCGCCATAATGCAGCCGTCTCCCTACTGCGTGTCGCTAATATAGGCTTGTACCTCCTTCTCGAATTGCCAGAGCTCGGAGTCTGCTTGCCAAGTTGCTTCATTCTCCGGTAAGCCATGCCACTTGACTAAGTACTCCGTGCTTCTTGGCTTGCCCCGTTGCCTCACTTCGCGATCAGCAATGATATATTCTACTTTTGTATCAAAAGTAGCAGAAATGTCTAAGGGTGCCCTCGCAGGGGTAATACGAGAAGGGTCCGGGTCGGTATAGAAAGGTTTGAGGTTGCTTACATGAAATACATTGTGAATTTTCACTCTTTTTGGCAATTGCACTTTGTAAGCTAACTTTCCAATTCGTGCCACAATTGGAAATGGTCCCTCATACCTTTTTATCAGCCCCTTGTTCTTCGTCCTTATGTGACGAAATTGCTCTGGCCGCATCTTTACGAGTACAAGGTCTCCCACCTTGAACTCTAAGTCCCGCCGCTTCATGTCACCATGCTTTTTCATCCTCTTCACGACTTTGTGCAAATACCCCTTTGCCAACTCCGTGCGTTCCTTCCATTGTTTGATAAAGAGATGGGCTGCAACACACTTCCCACTTCGATCAGGAATGATGAGGGGCTTGGGTGTTTGACGACCAATCGCTAGCTCGAATGGACTATGTCCAGTTGCTTCACTCTTCTGCAAGTTATATGAAAATTACGCCACGTCCAAAAGTTCTGGTCAATTCTTCTGATTGGCACTTACAAAGTGCCGCAAATACTCTTCAAGAAGAGCATTTATGCGCTCCGTTTGCCCATCGGTTTGAGGATGAAAACTCGTAGAGTAGTTGAGAGTGGTGCCAAGTAATTTAAACAGTTCAGTCCAGAACTTACCAGTGAACTTCGGATCACGATCACTGATAATGGTGGAAGGCACCCCCCAATACTTCACAATGTTGGACATGAATGCTTTTGCAGCTTCCTCGGCGGTGCAATCAGCGGATACGGCTACAAAGGTCCCATACTTGGAAAAATGGTCCACCACAACCATGATGGCACCGAGTCCTTCCGTCTGTCGGAGGTTTGAGATGAAGTCCATTGAAACAGACTCCCAAGGTCTTGATGGAATAGGCAAAGGATCAAGGAGACCCCCTGGCTTGCGTCTTTCCACCTTGTCTTGTTGGCACACAAGACATGTACGAGCGTATTCCTCCACGTCTTCTTCGAGGCCCGGCCAATAGAAGTGACGAGTCACCAGAGCTATAGTCCGTCTTTGCCCCGGATGTCCCGCCCACAAGGTATCATGACATTCTCGAAGAATGTCCTTCCTCATACCATCATGCTTTGGCACATACAAGCGGCTAACCAGAATTTCCTTGTCCCTCCGATCATTGCCGACTCCAAGAGGTTGCGTGCTTGTACATCAACACGTATCCCACTACGAATCCTTTCAACAAGAGAAGGACTCACCTGCGAAGTGGCAGCCACAACTCTCTTTTGCATTGCGGCAAGAACATCCTTCCGACTCAACGAATCAGCCACTGAATTTGTCTTGCCGGTTTTGTATTTGAGCTCCATGTCGAATTCGGCTAGAAAATCTTGCCATCTGGCTTGCTTAGGACTCAATTTCTTTTGGGTTAGAAAATAACTTGAAGCAACATTGTCGGTTTTAACGACAAACCTGGATCTGAGAAGGTAGTGTCGCCAGGTTCGCAAGCAATGCACTATGGCGGTCATCTCCCGCTCTTGAACGGTGTACCTTTGCTCCGTCTCATTCAATTTTCTGCTTTCGAATGCAATGGGGTGCCCTTCTTGCTCTAAGACTCCTCCAATTGCAAAATTTGAGGCATCGGTGTGTACCTCAAACGGTTTGGTGAAATCCGGCAATCGCAAGAGAGGTTCCTTGACAACTTCTTGTTTCAAGGCTTCGAAGGCAGATTGGCACTTGTTCGTCCAGTCCCACTTTTGCTTCTTCTTCAAAAGATCCGTCAAGGGAGTTGCCATAGCTGAATATCCCCGGATGAATCTTCTGTAGTAGTTCACCAAGCCGAGAAAACTTCTCAAGTCCCCGACTTTTGTTGGCACGGTCCAATCGGAGATGGCGCGGACCTTCTTCTCGTCCATCCATATCTTTCCGCCACCAATCCAGTGTCCTAAGAAAGACATTCCTCTAGCCCAAAGGAACATTTTTCCCTCTTCACATAGAGAGAGTTCTTCCGCAGCACCTTGAACACTTCTGTCAGATGACTTACATGTTCCTGCATATTTTTGCTATATACAACAATGTCGTCTAAATAGACGACCACCAATTTGTCTAGGAAAGGGGAAAAGACTTGGTTCATTAGAGTACAAAAAGTTGCTGGTGCATTTGTCAAGCCAAATGGCATGACTAAGAATTCGAATGACCCGTACCTCGTAATGCAAGTAGTCTTTTGCTCGTCCCCTTCAGCAATCCGAACTTGGTAATAGCCAGAACGTAAATCCAGCTTGGAAAACACCCTTGCATCCTTCAACTGGTCAAAGAGATCAGCAATCAATGGAATAGGGTATTTGTTCTTGACTGTTACCTTTTTCAATGCTCGATAGTCAATGCACAACCGCATTGACCCGTCCTTCTTCTTTTGGAACAACACCGGTGCTCCATAAGGTGCTTTGGAGGGCTGAATGAATCCAGCTTCTAGCAACTCTTTTAGTTGCCTTTTGAGTTCTTCCAACTCTTTTGGAGCCATTCGATATGTTGCCTTGGCTTGTGGCCTTGCTCCTGGCTCAAGTTCAATAGCATGATCCACACCTCTCTGTGGGGGTAGTTTTGGTGGCAACTCCTTTGGCATGACATCCTTGAACTCGTCCAATACTCCAACAACATCTTTTGGAATAGGAACGACCCCTCCTTTGTCATCAAGAAGAGCTGCAACATAAGTAAGGTCCCCTTGCTTAAGACCATGCTTAAGCTGTAGGGCGGTTAGCATTGCCTCCTTGTCTTTTACATCTTTGGACTGTGATTCGGAAAGAGTACAAGACCCACCCTCATCAAGGATTCCTACTAACCCCAGATATGGCATCACGAATGCCTTACAATTGTTCATAAAGTCCATCCCCAAAATGACGTTAAAATCGTCCATTGGTACAATTGTAAAGTCAAGATTTCCTACCCAATTGCCCAAGGTAACACAAACAGCTTTGGCCACACCAATTACCGCTTTTGCTGCTGAATTTACAGCCTTCATGCGACTATTGTCCGACTCCCACTTCAGGTTGAGTCGTCTAGCCTCCTCGCCCGAAATGAAATTATGAGTCGCACCCGTGTCCACCATAGCTTTAGCCTTGCTACCATGAAGAGTTAAATCAAGAAAAAAATAACTCTCGTTTTGGTCTTACCGATTGAGTAGTGATCTTTCCTCCCGTTGCTTGAATTATGTTAAGCAATGCCACCGAACCCATTCGTAGTTCTCCATCATCGTGGCTGGTCTCTCCTTCCCCCGTGAGGGAATTCAAGAGCTTCTTCTTTGGGCAGTCCCTAGCATAATGTTCTTCTCCACAAATGAAACATCTTACCTTCTTGGACTTACCATTGTCATGTCCGTTTCTCTTCTTCTCCCAGTTCTTAGGGCCCTTCTCTTCCGATGTAGAAGTCTTACCCTTCCCGAACTTTCTCTTCTCATATGGTTTCTGGTCCTTGGCACCAGATTTGTTACTCTTGGGGGCAGCATCTCCGTTCTTCTCGAACTCCGTCAACCTTTCAGCGGTCGAGATGGCTGTAGCCAAAGTCTAAACTTCCTCCTTCGTAACTCATTTTGGGCCCAAGGACGCAATCCATCAAGGAAAGCAAATAACCTGTCCTCATCTGTCATCTTAGGAATCGAGAGCATAAGGGAAGAAAAAGATCTAACATACTCACGAATCGTCCCCATTTGCTTGAGGGCTCGAAGCTCTTTCCTAGCTTGGAAGTCCACATCCTCCGGAAAGAACTGATTCTTAAGTTCTTTCTTAAAATTCTCCCATGTCTCGACCCTACTTGTGCCGGCCTTCGGGTCATCTACTCTCCTTCTCCACCATAAGTTTGCATCATCGTCAAGATACGTAGAGGCTACTTTGAGTTTTTGCCTCTCTGACTCCACTCCTGATGCGTCCAAGAAATTTTCCAATTGCCATAGAAAGTTATCTATGACTTTCGGATTCCGAACACCCGTAAAAGGTTTTGGCTCTCGTACCTTCACCTTCTTAGACTCAACTCCGGCGCTTGACCCTCCGTTTCCCAAAGCGCGGTCGAGTACACTAACATGTGATCGCATTTCCTCCATCATCTCCCTCATTCCGCTTAGCTTTTCGTCCATCTCCGAACGAAACATCTCAAACGTGCTGAAAATATCATCTCTCATATTTTTAGCAAAATTAGGATCGAATTCTCTTACCTCTGAATCCTCAAGACCATTCTCGCATAGAGCCGATTCCAACTTGTCTAGCCTCTCCTCAAGGGACAAGAATCGTTGTTCACTCTTTGAAAACTTTTCTTTACCCTTTGACTGCCTTTGTTGAACTTCGATCTCAGCCTCGGAAGTCACCATAGCTCTGATACCAATTTGTCACGCGGTTGGATCTTAGTATTTAGTACAAGTACTTAGAACCAAACCTTGTGCCGGCCTAGCCCTTAACTCGCAAAGGGATAGTAAGCCTACCCGACTCTCCTCAAGGATCGCGACTATCGCCTCACAACTCTCTCACTTGACTAAGGCCCTCTCAAGGACACTTAGGCCAAGGGGAAACTTCAAAGAGGAAGGAAGAGAAAGAACTAAGAACTTGAAAGGGGAAACTTCTCTCTATAGCTTGTATTCCAAATGAATCAAGGAAAGGATGATTTACAATGGGCTGGCCAATGCCCTATTTATATCACAAGGCCAAGATACAAAAAACCCCTCTACTCAATGTGGGATTAAGGGGAGAGGCATTCTAGAAACTTCCTCTCCCAAAACCCTAGAAATCAAAGGTTGAGATTGCTTTATTGCCATCGCTCATCTCAGCCGTCCATTTCCTTCTAGAACTTCTTATGTCCAAGTAAGCCCTACTTTGCCTTGTCACTTATGATGTGGTCCCGCTTGTCCACATAAGCTACCAAGGGGATTGTTCCATTAACTGGTGGTGCAGGTGTTCCTCAACAGTAGGGGTGCCCTTTCAGTAAAAAAGCCCATACTGATAGAGTTTCAGAGGGCCATACCTTCACAGGTTTATGTCCCAGGTGGGGGAAGCTCATGTGGGTTGGTCTTTATACCACAATACACATGGGTTTATGCCCATACTATGGGTCTTTTTGAGGCTTCATACAATATGTCTTTTATACCATACACACATGGGGTCTTTATACCATACCATATGTCTTTATACCATTATAATCATGTCTTTTATACTCATAATACTGCTTGGTCTTTATACCATTACCATAATATTATCTCCATTACTATGGTCTTTTTTTATATTACTATTGTTGTTTTTTACCATTTATACCAATAATACTCATATCTTTTTCACCACATATTACCATTTTTTATAACATTATTAATTCATTTTTTTTATACTCATTATTACCATACATTATAGCTCATTTACCATATGGTTTTAATCATATTACTTTTAGGTTCATACCATTACATATGGGTTTTTATACCACATTATTACCATGTTTTTATACCATCATACATATGTCTTTTATACCATACCATGGCTTTATACCTTTATGCGCTTATACCTTTTATACCAGGAGTCTTTTTTGAGCCCAGGGCCTTGTGGCCTTTATACCCCCAGCCCTCAGGGGTCTTACGGTCATGCGTGGTTGTGTGCGGTTGCGTTGTCAAGTGCAACCCCTTGAGAACTTTGCGCGAGTCGGCTTGTGCAAGGCTTCTCCCGCGTATCACTAGGGGTCCTTGAAAGCTCTTGAGTTCGGATATGTTTCTGGGCTCTGGCATCTTCTTAATTGCGTTGATTTTTGACTGATTGATCTCGATTCCTTGGTGATGCACAACGAACCCAAGAAATTTGTCGGAAGTGACACAAAACGCGCATTTCAGCGGATTCATTTTAAGTTGGAATCGTCAAAGTCGCTTGAACACTGCTCTGAGATCAAGGAGGTGATCGAACCGTTCGTTTGACTTCACCACCAGGTCGTCGATGTAGCACTTGACGCATTTATACAGAAAGTCGTCGAAAATATGCTGCATTGCCCTCTGGTACGTTGTGCCGGCGTTCTTAAATACGAAAGGCATTACTTTGTAGCAGAAGGTGCCTTTGGGAGTGCGAAAAGCGGTCAACTCTTAGTCCTTCGGATCCATACGAATCTGGTTGTAGCCGAACGACCCGTCCACGAAGGAGAGTGCCGCATGACCCATTGTCGTGTTCACCATGAGTTCAGTGATCCGCACGGGGAAATCATCTTTCGGGCAGGCCTTGTTCAGGTCACAAAAGTCAACGCAGTCCCGAATTTGGCCGTTCTTCTTCTTGACCGACATGATATTGGCGATCCAGGAAGGATAGTTTACTTCTCGTATAAAATTGTCTGCGATCAATTTATCGACTTCTTTCTCGATCTCCAGAATAAGCTCTGGCCGGAATCATCGTTGCGACTTTTTCACTGGCCGAACAGAGGGGTGGACTACTAGCTTGTGCATGGCAACTTTTGGGTCGAGGCCTGGCATTTTTGTGTAGTTCCAAGAAAAAATGTTGCGGTATTCGCGAAGTAGAGACATATACTCTGCTTCCTCTTCCGCTGATAATGAGGCGCTAAGGAATGTAGGCCTTGGATCCTTCTATGTGCCCAGGTCGACCTTCTTTAATTCATCGACTGTAGACTGGTCGCCATCTTTGAACGTGGCTGGGGCGTCTTTCAAGATGAATTCAATGTCTTCTTGACTGTCGTCGGAGACGAAAATGTGATTCACCGCGATTGAGTCATATGCACGAGCTCTTGCAATAGCCGCCTTCAAGGTGTAGATGACTACCGCAGTCGGAGTAGCTTCCTTCTTTGTTGGAGTTCAGCCGATCGAGACTTGGAGGATGTCGGCCGATGTTCTCCTAGTGATGTACTCTGGTTTCTGTGCTCCAGTGATCTGGATTGGTTGTCCTTCTGGTAGTCAGGGCATTGGCGACCTTGAGTGATATGACGACCCTCCTTCCTCAGTCTTTCTTGTTCTAGAGTGAGGACCGGCAGAGCAACGGGTGGCTTCTCGTGCAACTGGTCTTTCGTAAAATTGCCCCTGGTTCTGGCCATCAACCGGTATGGATTTGGATCGAAGCCTTCGACCAAACGGGTGGATCGCAGGTACTCGAGGATCAAGAATTGTTTCACGATACTTCAATCTTCGAGCTTCGGTAATGGCAATGTGACCCCTTCTTTAAGCGGAGTCGGTTTGGCTTTGTGACAGATGACAAGGGGAGCTTCTCCCTTCTTCCTTTTCGATCGCAGAATGTATTGTAGGATAGGTACAATGTGCTGCGTCGGCGCCAGCGCTGTTGTGGCCGATTGATGGTTGTGAGCTGGCTGACTGTCGTGCATCTGCTGTTTGGGAGGCACGAATTTCAACACCAGGTTCAATTTCAGAGGAACCATAATTCTAGCATTCGGTGCCTGACTTGGCGAAGTGGATGCTATGACGGTCGGTCTGGTCGTCAGATAGAATTTGGCGTCAGCAAATGAAGCTTCAGCCTCAGTGAACGGACTTTCATCGGCGTACATCGTCTTCTGTTCTCCATCCTTCCAGTACTTGAAGTACTGATGAAGGGTCGATGGCACGACCCTGTTGGTGTGTGATGCGATCCCAGCTAATCACTAGCAAGAGGACTAATCAATGTAATATAGACTTATGCAAGTCCGAATATCGTCCCACAAGAACCAAGCTAATAGATAATTGTTTTTCTAGTTTAAAAACTAAAGTTTGAGAAATCGATTGGAAAGGAGTTATGAAAACAGAAAATAAACTAATCTACCTAATCCTATAGAGATCAAGAGAGGGCTTTTGATAAAATCAGTATGGTAAAAGGCATTGGGAATCCAATTCCCTCCTAGGCAATTATGAGATTGAATAGAAGTTGAGCTTTGGAAATCAATTTCTGACGAGCTTATAAAACCATGGCTACAATCCGCATCGGCATCACCTGTTTCTATCTCCTAGAGTAAACCTAGGTAGCATGATTGACTCTACTTGATAGCATAAACATGAAACTCATTGTGTCATAGGCAGATCAACTAATCCAACAGGGTGTTACTTTAAGGTCGAGGATTAACCCAAGGATTAGTGATCTACCTAGTGCATAAACTGATAAAGATTTGTAAAATCCTATCACTATGTCTTACCTTAAGCCTAGCGTAACCTTATAACCAGTACATAGCCAGACAATAAGTATGAATCAAGAATTAACAACATGGAATACTCATTCATGCACCAAATTGAAAACCATATAGTTTATGAAGTACCAATCTCATTACATGCCTAGGGAGTCATGGACTCCCAATATAAAAGACTACTCCATACTGGAAATTAAAGAAAAAAACAAGGTCTTGAATACAACCATGAAGAAGAAAAGAAAAGATAAACTAAGTACAAACTTCCCTTGAGAAGGATCTACTTGTTGAACATGACTTCCAATGGCTGCTCCTCCTCCTTGCCTCAAAAGCTTCAATAGGACGTCTCCTTAGCCTCTCAAGACTCTCTCTAAACTAAACTTAAACTTAAACTGAATGTAAAATACAAAAACTTGAACTTAAACTGAATCTGGATGGAAAACTCGATGTCTCGAGCTCTGCCTCAGACCCTTTTTTATACTTGAAACTCTGTCCAGGACTTGTAATTTCTGCTTCTGTCCAGGGGTGTGAATTATGACTTCCCGACCTCAGAATTGAATGAAATTACATCAGAAGCTTCCTTATGTGGTTCTTTCCTTTCTCACGAAGTTTGAATCCATTCTGAGTTGGGAAACTCAAGATATGAGGGAAGGATGTTGCCTGATTTCTGCTGCCAATTTCTGCTTTAGGTCCACCAATTTGGAGATGTGCAACTCGAGAAGCCTGGCTTTGATTGGCCTGATTTTTCGTGACAAGATCCTCTGTAGTACCAGGAATATTCTTTCCAAGTTTGGATTCAATTGGAATTGTAAAACTCCCTCCATGATCTTCACAAAATTCGGATTTATCTCCTTTCTTTAGCAGCCGATTCCTGTTTTGAGTTAACTTCTTCTCTTGGACCATTCAATGCACCTGGACTTAAGTACATTGCCTTAAACTCTTCGTGGGAACCTTCCTTAGACGTTTGAGACTCCTTCTCCCAAGTTTGGAATTGATTTGATGTCAGGTTCCCGAGATTTTTGGAACTTAGTGAGGCAGAGAAATCGGCGCGGTCGCGCCAAAATAAGCCTTAAAATAGCGCGGTCGCGCCACTGGAGCAGAGTACTTGATTTGGAAAGAGTTCTGGTCGAGTTTGGCAGCTTTCTCGATCCAAAATGGCGCGGTAGCGCCATTTTCTGGCCCGGTCGCGCCATTTTCTAGCGCGGGCGCGCCAGAAGTTGCCTTCAAATTGGTGCGGTCGCGCCGGTCTCTGCAACATTGTACCTTTATGCACTAAAATCCTCATATCTTCTTCATTTTAGCTCCGATTTCGATGATTCTTGTTGAGTTGGACTCCTGAGAGAGAAAACATGAATCTGAGATATATTTCATGATTTTATGATGAATATTGACTCCAACATGTAATTTCTAGTCCCAATTGAGGCCTAAAAATAATGTCTTTTAGACACTTATCACAACCCCAAATTTAAACCTTTGCTCGTCTTCGAGCAAAACTAAAAGAAAAAATAAAAATAATCAGGGTTATGACCAATTATGAAAGTTTAAAAAAAATTAGTGGGGTTACCCTTTCAAAGCATCAATCAAAGATTACTCATTCAAACCTCTCCTATTGTTGGTTATCCTGCTTAGTCAAGGCACAATCAAGCTATCTTCCATCCTACATACCACTTTCCCATGCATTTGAGCAGTTTAAATTGAATAACATAAGCCAACCATCAGTTTAATCTCCACTAACATGAAGGAATTTCAAAATTATGATCAAAAGGTCTTCTATAGGTTGTAATGGGGCATGGTAATGGGTAAGGAAAAAAAATCAAGGATAAAAATTTTAGGGTCAGTCCTCCTTCTCATATCAATGTTCCATTTTTCTTAGCATGAACGTTCTCTGATTGTAGCACACCACCCCAAACTTAAAAATTTTCTTTGTCCTCAAAGCAATCAAATAAAACAAAGATATGATATTTTCACCTTCTCCTTAATCCCACTCTCTATCTCATCTCTCAAGGAAAAGCTCTCTGTTTTTTTTTTTTTTTTTTTTTTTCACATTTTTTTTTTCATTGGCTTTGTTTGGAGTCTAGCTTACCTTGCCAGTTGACTAAGAGTCCCTAAGCTTGCTGAGGCCCGAGACCCGGTGCACACACAAAGGTGGCCTTTCCCCTAACACATCAATATATATATATATATATATATATATATATATATATATATATATATATATATATATATATATATATATTTTTTTTTTTTTTTTCACTTTTCCTCTAAGATATTCCTGAACCCTTTTCATTCATCTTGCTTATTCTTTCTTCTCTCTTTCAAAGGAAATACTGTACCAATTCTTCAGCCCTCCTTATTTCTCCATAACTTCAGATTTTTGTTCATGCTCATTCAAACAGAACACTTCAATAATTTGGAGAAATATAGGTCAGTAAGAAACAAGTTTATTCATCACAAAGGCTGGTTCATGTAATGTGGGAATTGAAAACAAAGCAGGGATCTTGTCGGCTCAAAATGTTTGACAAAAGGTGATGCATCTTGTGCATTAAAGTGGGTGGCTCAAAAAGGCTCAAACGGTTCAAAACAAGTGCCTAGATCATTTCATAATTTTAAAAAACCTCTCTTCGTTTCGCCTTGATCTTCCTTCAGGTTGGTTCTATTGTACAAAATAAACATGGTCAATGCATTCAACCAATCAATCCACTTTCCAAGACAACTTTTCTCATGCAAAAACTAAACATTCAAACAAGTATATTTCTCAAGAGAATGAATGAGACCTATCTTCTCAATCCACAAATCAGAGTTCCCACAAAATTTTTCAAAAATCTTTTCAGATTTAGAAACACTCTTCTGGTCTTGACTCAAAATAAAAAAACAAAAAACTAACAAATCAAATCTAACTAAACAATGAAAACCAACTAGACTTTAAAATCCGACTTTCCCACCCAAAACTTAAAAATTTGTATCATGCTCAATAAAATGAGATAAAGGGTAAGAAACTTCCCTACGAATGTTGGTTGCTTGAGTTTCCAAATTTCTTGAGGCACCATGTGGAATTCGAACTTGAGCTGCCTTCATTCTTGACCAAAAGTGGTTAGAACCATTCAAAGCACAAAATTATTGCAAACGAATTCAGAAATTTATGAAATTCTACCAAGGCCTATAACTCATAAATATAAACATGTCAGAATTGGAAAGGAATGATTCTGAGTTACGGATCCTCGGAAATTGATCAAACATGTGGCGCAGCCGCGCCAAAATTTGACGCGGAAGCGCCACTCTTTTCCTTCGTAGATTGAAATTCTGAATGCCAAATTTTAAAATTCCACTTGGAGAATGTTGTTAAGGTTTAGAGGTGCACAATAAAATAGGTTTCATGCATTTTCATCGAGGAAATTGAAAGATAGACAGATTTGAAAACTTGGCCGCAAAGTTTAAATTCTGGGCAGAAAGTGAGTTGGAGGCATTTTGCAAGCACGGTATCTCCCTAACCACTTATCATCTAGGGCTGAAAATGGGTTTCCTGGAAAGTACTAAGTATGAACTTTTAATCACCTTAAAACAGTTTTCCTAAGATCATTACAGACAATTTTAGAAATCAGCTCAAAGATAGCAAGATGGTAATGTTTCCAACCCAGAAATTTTTCTAGAAAACAGTTTTAACCGCCCAAGTTGCAGCTGTCATAACTTCCTTTCTAGTCAATGAAAATGCCTGAAATTAGGCCCTATTTTATCTACTAAGTGCCCTCTTGAACTACTTACCTTTCCTTGGTGGGTTCCACTTCCAGATTTTTCAGAATTCGGCTCCAAACTTGGCTGCTCGAATAGAGTTGCTGCTGCACTGCTTTTCTGCACAGAGTTTACCTGAGTGTTCTGATGGCTTTTCTTTTGAAGGAAGCTGCTGTGAATGGTTGGGAATGATAGTCCCAACTTCCTTCTTCTGTTCTCTGCATTTAGACTTTGAAAAACACATCTAAAAGTACATCAAGTAGAGCTGTAAAAATGGCTTCATGCAACTCCAAATTCCAAATTTTTCATGGACAGGAGCCTCAGACAAAAACTTTTTTTTTTTTTTTTTTTTTTTGGTGTTTATTCAAACCAAAAAAAACAAAAAAAAACTAACCTAACATGATTAAAACAAAACTAGACCTAAGATCTAAGATTCACACAAGGTGATTATTCAAGCCAAAGTACAATTGAATTGAAAAACTAAACTAACTTACCTGCCATGGGTTGCCTCCCATGAAGCGCTAAGTTTATGGTCCTCAGCCAGACCAGTACCTTCATTCCTCCAGGATCAAAAGGAAAGTTCGATTCAAATCCATTCATCATGACTTTTCTTCCCTTGCAATGCTTTATGCTAAAGCAACCAAATTTTGATGTTGAGTTAAAAATCCTTTCTTGTGACCTTGTGGCTTCTAAGAAGTAAATCTTCACACATATCAGCCACTTATTCATCCTCTTGTCCAGCCCCAATAAAATTTTTAGTTGTATTTTTGGGCTAGGTATATAAGGTGGGATGATGAAAAAATCTAAATCAAAGGAGAGCCCTATCTCTTCTTTTTTCTCTACCCAATTCTCTAATGGCTTTTCAGGGGAAGCTTCTATGATAGGACCTATGGTTTCTTCTTCCTCCCCTTCATCTAATTCACCTTCTATGGTTTCTTTTTCAGCCTCTAATGAGTTTTCTTCTTGCTGGGTTTTTTCTTCTACTTCTTCTACTTTTGCAGCTCTCTCAGCCATGGGTTTTTCTTCTTTGACCTCATCCACTTCTGCCATGCTTTCTTCTTCAGCCACTAATGCTTGTAGTTCTCTCTCAATTAGTTGGAAGATCAGTAATGGGATGAATGTTTCCTCTATCTCAGTTATTATCTCTTCAATTGGTACTTCCTCATCCTCTAAATCATAGGGGCACACACACTCTTCCAAGGTTTCTTTTGGTTGAGGGTTTTCTAGAATTTTTTCACTCCTAAAGGGTATGGACTGATCTACCTCTTCAATTGGTTCTTGCTCATCCTCTAATTCTTGTAGATCTTGCTCTTCTGGATTTTCTTCAAGATAATCCATCCACCTTACTAGGTCCTCCCATTCTTGATAGGTATAAACTATAACCGGTTGCTTTATTGACTGGACTTCGGTCTGCAGTGTCTCCATTGACTGGAGTTTTGCATACATTGCTCGGAGCAGTTTACTATCATCCTCCCAGTGTGGCTCCTCTTGGTTGTACGAATTGCCATATGGGTCTAACCTGCAGGAATTAGACTCATAATTAGAAAAATAAGATCTTGAATTTATATGGCATACATTAGTAGCATGGTTACCTCCACACACATCACAAAAATAATTCACAGAATTTCTTTATAGTTGCATGATATCATCTTGCCTTTGAAGTAAATCAAATTGAGTTTGCAGGCTAAGCATATCATCATGATGGGTGGGATAATTATAAGAGTGGTCAAAAGAACTATATGGTTGTTGATAAGAATCACATGGCATATGAAAATTTCTAGAATGCTGAAAAGAATTCCATTCTTGATTTGGGTAAGAAAAATCAGTATACTCCTCAAGGTGTCTCCTTCCATAAGTGGACTTATGCAAACCAAAATCCATGCACACAACACATCAGTCCACCAAAAATAAAAATTAAAAGAAAAAAGAAAACAGAATATACACTCAAAGCTCTAGTTATAAACACTAGCAATTACTATTAAAACATTGGTCCCCGGCAACGGCGCCAAAAACTTGATGCGATCCCAGCTAATCACTAGCAAGAGGACTAATCAATGTAATATAGACTTATGCAAGTCCGAATATCGTCCCACAAGAACCAAGCTAATAGATAATTGTTTTTCTAGTTTAAAAACTAAAGTTTGAGAAATCGATTGGAAAGGAGTTATGAAAACAGAAAATAAACTAATCTACCTAATCCTATAGAGATCAAGAGAGGGCTTTTGATAAAATCAGTATAGAAAAAGGCATTGGGAATCCAATTCCCTCCTAGGCAATTATGAGATTGAATAGAAGTTGAGCTTTGGAAATCAATTTCTGACGAGCTTATAAAACAATGGCTACAATCCGCATCGGCATCACCTATTTCTATCTCCTAGAGTAAACCTAGCTAGCATGATTGACTCTACTTGATAGCATAAACATGAAGCTCATTGTGTCATAGGCAAATCAACTAATCCAACAGGGTGTTACTTTAAGGTCGAGGATTAACCCAAGGATTAGCGATCTACCTAGTGCATAAACTCATAAAGATTTGTAAAATCCTATCACCATGTCTTACCTTAAGCGTAGCGTCACCTTATAACCAGTACATAGCCAGACAATAAGTATGAATCAAGAATTAACAACATGGAAAACTCATTCATGCACCAAATTGAAAACCATATAGTTTATGAAGTACCAATCTCATTACATGCCTAGGGAGTCATGGACTCCCAATATAAAAGACTACTTCATACTGGAAATTAAAGAATAAAACAAGGTCTTGATTACAACCATGAAGAAGAAAAGAAAAGATAAACTAAGTACAAACTTCCCTTGAGAATGATCTACTTGTTGAACATGACTTCCAATGGCTGCTCCTCCTTGCCTCAAAAGCTTCAATAGGACGTCTCCTTAGCCTCTCAAGACTCTCTCTAAACTAAACTTAAACTTAAACTGAATGTAAAATATAAAAACTCGAACTTAAACTGAATTTGGATGGAAAACTCGATGTCTCGAGCTTTGCCTCGGACCCCTTTTTATACTTGAAACTCTGTCCAGGACTTGTAATTTTAGCTTCTGTCCGAGGGTGTGAATTATGACTTCCCGACCTCAGAATTGAATGACATTACATCAGAAGCTTCCTTATGTGGTTCTTTCCTTTATCAAGAAGTTCGAATCCATTCTGAGTTGGGAAACTCGAGATATGAGGGAAGTAAATTGCCTGATTTCAGCTGCCAATTTCTGCTTTGGGTCCACCAATTTGGAGATGTGCAACTCGAGAAGCCTGGCTTTGATTGGCCTGATTTTTCGTGACAAGATCCTCTGTAGTACCAGGAATATTCTTTCCAAGTTTGGATTCAATTGGAATTGTAAAACTCCCTCCATGATCTTCACAAAATTCGGATT
Organism: Aristolochia fimbriata; assembly: GCA_019845555.1. Lineage (NCBI taxonomy): Eukaryota > Viridiplantae > Streptophyta > Magnoliopsida > Piperales > Aristolochiaceae > Aristolochia > Aristolochia fimbriata. The sequence goes on from CM034078.1 coordinate 23,994,400, forward strand.
TATCTCCTTTCTTTAGCAGCAGATTCCTGTTTTGAGTTAACTTCTTCTCTTGGACCATTCAATGCACCTGGACTTAAGTACATTGCCTTAAACTCTTCGTGGGAACCTTCCTTAGACGTTTGAGACTCCTTCTCCCAAGTTTGGAATTGATTTGATGTCAGGTTCCCGAGATTTTTGGAACTTAGTGAGGCCCGAAAATCGGCGGTCGGCCAAAAATAAGCCTTTAAAATAGCGGTCACCAATGCTTGGAGCAGAGTACTTGATTTGGAAAGAGTTCTGGTCGAGTTTGGCAGCTTTCTCGATCCAAAATGGCGCGGTAGCGCCATTTTCTGGCCCGGTCGCGCCATTTTCTAGCGCGGGCGCGCCAGAAGTTGCCTTCAAACTGGTGCGGTCGCGCCGGTCTCTGCAACATTGTACCTTTATGCACTAAAATCCTCATATCTTCTTCATTTTAGCTCCGATTTCGATGATTCTTATTGCGTTGGACTCCTTAGAGAGAAAAGATGAATCTGAGATATATTTCATGATTTTATGATGAATATTGACTCCAACATGTAATTTCTAATCCCAATTGAGGCCTAAAAATAGTGTCTTTTAGACACTTATCAGTGTGGAGCCATGGTTAACCCAATAGCAGATTATAAGATGTTCTGCAGTCGATAACTTGGAATAGAGTCTCGGCCACCATGTCGCCGATGTGCAGTTAGAGGTAGATCATGTCGAGCATCCTCTAGGCTTCTTGATTGAAGCCTTGGATGAGGAGAGAACTTGTGGAGAGATCGATGAGGGAGAGGTCGACATTCTTCATTGTGCGAATTGGCAGAATGTTGTCCGTAGATCTGCAGTCGATTTGAATGCAGTTGACTCTGTGGTCTCTGATGTAGCCAGAAACGCACAATGACCGGTTGCGGTTCTTTGTCCTCAGCTGCGCGTCTTCTTCTCGAAAGGTGATGAACGGTAGACAAGAGACGGCGAGCACTTCTTTCGACTTCGACAACCGTTGAGAGGAAGATGCATCTTCTTCTTCCTTTCGATATGGCGGTGTTAGCCCGACCTTCGGCATGTCATGCTTCCTCATAAAAATTTCAAGAGTGCTGAAAAGAATTCCATGCTTGATTTGGGTAAAAAAAATCATTATACTCCTCAAGGTGTCTCCTTCCATAAGTGGACTTATGCAAACAAAAATCCATGCACACAACACATCAGTCTACAAAAATAAAAAAATAAAAAAAAACAAAAAAAATAAAATAAAATTTACTCTCAAAGCTCTAGTTTTAAACACTAGCAATTACTATTAAAACATTGGTCCCCAGCAACGGCGCCAAAAACTTGATGCGATCCCAGCTAATTACTAGCAAGAAGACTAATCAATGTAATATAGACTTATTATGTAAGTCCGAATATCGTCCCACAAGGACCAAGCTAATAGATAATTGATTTTCTAGTTTAAAAACCAAAGTTTGAGAAATCAGTTGGAAAGGAGTTATAAAAACAGAGAGTAAACTAATCTACCTAATCCTATAGAGATCAAGAGAGGGATTTTGATAAAATCAGTATGGAAAAAGGCATTGGGAATCCAATTCCCTCCCTAGGCAATTATGAGATTGAATAAAAGTTAATTTTTGGAAATCGATTTTTGACGAGCTTATAAAACCATGGCTACAATCCGCATCGGCATCACCTGTTTCTATCTCCTAGAGTAAACCTAGCTAGCATGATCGACTCTACTTGATAGCATAAACATGAAACTCATTATGTCATAGACAGATCAACTAATCCAATAGGGTATTACTTTAAGGTCGAGGATTAACCCAAGGATTAGTGATCTACCTAGTGCATAAACTCATAAAGATTTGTAAAATCCTATCACCATGTCTTACGTTAAGCCTAGCGTCACCTTATAACCAGTACATAGCTAGACAGTAAGTATGAATCAAGAATTAACAATATGGAAAACTCATTCATGCACCAAATTGAAAACCAAATAGATTATAAAGTATCAATCTCATTACATGCCTAGGGAGTCATGGACTCCCAATATAAAAGACTACTCCATGCTGAAAATTAAAGAACAAAACAAGGTCTTGAATACAACCATGAAGAAGAAAAGAAAAGACAAACTAAGTACAAACTTCCCTTGAGAAGGATCTACTTGTTGAACGTGGCTTCCAATCGCTGCTTCTCCTCCTTGCCTCAAAAGCTTCAATAGGACGTTTCCTCTGCCTCTCAAGACTTTCTCTAAACTAATATATAAAACAGAAACTTGAACTGAAAACTAAATGCTAGAACTGGATGTAAAAACTGGATGTCTAACTCTCTGCCTCGAACCTCTATTTATAGTTGAAGTTCTGTCCAGGCCTTGTAAATTGGTCTCTGTCTAGGGGTATGAATTGTGACTTTACGACCTCAAAATTAGATGAAATTACATATGAACCTTCCTTCTGTAGTCCTTTCCTTGGTCACGAAATTTGAATCAATTCTGAGGTGGGAAACTCGAGATATGATGTGGAGACGTTTGATGGTTTCTGTTGCCAATTTCTGCATTGGGTCCACCACTTTGGAGATGTAAAACTTGAGAAGCCTGGCTTGGATTGGCCTGAATTTTCGTGACATGATTCGTAGTATCATCAGGAATCTTCCTTTCATGCTCTTCATAAAATTCGGATTTATCTTCTTCTTTTGGCAGCAGTTTCCTATTTTGAATTGAATTCCTTCTCTTTGATCATTCAATGCACCTAGAGTCGAGCACATTACCTTAAGATCTTCGTGGATACCTTCCTTAGACACTTAGGACTCCTTCTCCCAAGTTTGAACTCGATTGGATGTCAGGATCCCGAGATTTTTGCGACTTATCATTGTTGAGTCATTGGCGCGGTCGTGCCAAAAATAAGCTTTAAAATGGCGCGGTCGCGCCACTGGAGCAGAGTACTTGAATGGAAAGAGTTCTGGTCATGTTTGGCAGCCTTCTGGGTCCATTTTGGTGCGGTCCCGCTGTTTTTTGGCGCGGTCGCGCCCTTTCTAGCGCGGGCGCGCTAGATTTTGTCTTCAAACTGGTGCGGTCGCGTCGGTCATTGCAACATTGTACCTTTATGAACTAAAATCCTCATATCTTCTTCATTTTAGCTCCGATTTCAATGATTCTTATTGCGTTGGACTCCTGAGAGAGAAAAGATTAATGTGAGACATATTTCATGATTTTATGATAAATAATGCCTTAAAAATATAATTTCCAATTCCAATTTAGGCCTAAAAATAGTGTCATTTAGACACTTATCAATTGGCTTTTTCCTCTAGGTGACCAGAATCCACCCCTCTGCATCTGTTGTAGCAGCTTGTCGGGTTGCCAACTTTGGTACGACCTTAACCGGTGGTTGATTGTGGTTGTGTGATTGATTGGATGAACCGGATTTTGGAAGGTATTCCTTCCTAACAACCTGAGGTTCGTTAGGTCGAGCTCGATGGCTGGACTCGGCCTGGACAAAGATAACATGCGATGATGTCATGTTTTTGGCTCATTCGATTTTGATGCAGCCTTGAGCCGCGAGCTCCATGATCCTGTCCTTCAGGATGAAACATTTCTCGGTCGAGTGTCTGACCAAACGGTGGTATTTGCGAAATTGGGTTTCTTGCACTTCATCAGGTCGCTGGGTCTTTTAACTTCCAGCAATTTGAGCAAGTGGTTGTCAAGCAACTGCTCAAGCATGAGAGGAACACCGGCGTTGCCGAATGGGTAGGTTTTGGCTTGCCTTTCCTCCAATGATGGCCTCCGATAGATGCCTCCGGCGGGTGGCCATGGAGCATAGTTTGTGTTGTCTTTGCTTCCGACCTTGATTGGTTCGAGATCGTTTGTCGCGAAGGAGGTTTTCGTCTTCTCCTTCATGTCTTTGGGCGCGATCACGACGTCCTTTCGTTTCTTGCGTGGATCTGCTGACGATGAAACTTCTTCCCCTCGCTCCTCAATGAGGTTCTCCATGTTGTAGGCCTCCGTCGCGAGTTCCTAGAAGTCCGTTGGTCTCCTACTCTGAATATAGTGCAGAAGCTCCCACTGCATCCATCGAGCACACATTTTGATTTATGTTTCGAGGGATAGGTTAGAGCTTTCTTTACAGTTGAGGCTCAGATTCCTCCACTGATTGATATAGTCGACGACCTTCTTGCCCTTTTTCTGCTTCAGATTGGCAATTTTGACTAAGGTGACGTTGCGCCGAGTACTGTAGAATTGGCTAGGAATTCTCACTCCAGTCGCTCCAAGCTGTCGATTGATTCTTGGGTAGTTCGATGTACCAGTCGAAGGCATTCCCCTTCAGTGATTGGCCAAACTGCTTGACCAACAAATCGCTTTCTGTACCAGTGTTGTTGCACATCTCCATAAAATGGGCGACATGCTGTTTGGGGTGCCCGTCGCCATTGAACTGCTGGAACTTTGGGGGATGGTAACCGAGCGACATCGGAATGTTCTAGATCTTCTACGTGTATGGCCTCCGGTAAGCCATAGACTTACTGTCGCCTGAACTGTTTCGTACAACACGTTTGATAAGTTCAGTGACTACGTCCGGTGTGAGAGCAGGAGGCTTTGCTTCGGTTCGCACCCTTCGAATGGTCATCGGCACAACTGGCTGCAGCTCGTCGTTGGAAGCAGGGTCCTCTGGCAGCGGTTCGGCCGAACCACCGGTGGTTGGCCCGTTCTAGTCGACTTCCTGAGAAATGTCGCCGGTGCTATTGGTGGCCGCGCCCATCTCATGTCGCTCCATAATTCTTGCGATATGGAGATCGCGGGTTGCGAGTTATGCACAACTGTTCTCTCGGTTCTTTAAGTGCAGCTAGCATTTAGGCAAGATGCTCTTCTATTGTTTTGGCTGATGTCGTCATTGCGCCCATTTTGATGGTTTGTGTCGACGAAGTTCCTGCCGCGAACCGCAATGGTGAATTATTGGCCGGCGACCGCATTGGGGAGACAGTCGTCGGTGTTTTTGGGTGTGGGGAGGTCGCTGTGGGTGATCGGACAGGAGAGCCGACCGCTGATGGTTGGGAATGGAAGAGTGCTTTGATGGGCAACTGGCTTGTGGAAGCAGCCACCGGTGTTATTCGGCAAGGCAGAATGGGCGACCGAGCCCTGGGGGATGTCGCCGGTGTCAGTTGATGAGGAGAGCGAATGGGTGGTGAACCGGCTGCTGCGGTGAGTGCAGCTAGCAAGTCGTGAAATATAATGACAAGTGGCGACCTATCTTCGGCCGTCGCTCTCGGCATGACTGAAGGTGACGATGAATTTGTCCTTGCCACGGAGGAGGAAGCTGTGCCCCACGCTGTTCGTAGTGTTGTATCATGGCGGGGACAATGGAACTTCTTTTGGATGGTGATGACTGGGCCAGACTGACCGTCGGGCTGCGGGGAGAAGGAGAGGCAGTGACGGCCAAGTATGTTGGCTTGGTCGTCGCTGGAATTAGCCTGGCTGGGGCCGCGACTGATTTGGTGGAGGTCGTGGTAGCCTACGGTAGGAAGACGACACTCGGATGGCGTGCGTCTCGCATGAAAGGATCATGTCCGGTGTACAATCTTTTGGCCAAGGCTCTTGTCATTGGGCGAGTGGCTGGTGGTGGAGAGGTCAGAGCGCGAATGTTAGCCGGAGAAGTGGTCATTGGTTCACGAGCTCCTGTTACTACGGTCGAGGTTGCACCCGCGGCAGGGTTCAGATAGGTAGAGGTCAAACTAGCAATTTTCTTGCCTTTGTTGTTGTTGTTGTTGTTGTTGTTGGCGTTGTTGGCGTTGCTGGCCATGGCTGAGAGATATTTTTTTTTTTTTTTGAAGTTTTTGACGGAGAAGGAGATGAAAGGTAGGAAATATTCCACCGGGCATGCCAAATTTGTTTCACCGAAAATCCGTCGGTCCATAAAGAGGCGCCCGAGTGATTTAATTTGATTTAAGACAAAGAATTTGTGTTATAGTGTACTGAAAATAAAAAAATGCGAGTACAATCTCCTATTCTTCCTCTGATTTGATATCCGTGTGAATTGATAAAGTTTTGGCTTCTAGTGAGTTGACGTCGAAATTCGAGTTTCCGAGCGAGTGTGCACGAACAAGGATGGTTACGTCGGCCGAACGGAAGTATTTGTGTTCCGCGTGTATTGACTTGTTGACGTTGCTAGTGAACGTGTAGAACTGCTCCGGTTTGAACTGGTAAACTTCGACGAACTGCAAGTTGCTTGAACTTCTGCGGCTCGAGAGAGCTTCTGTGCGTGAGATTACTTCTCGACAAAAGATTTTTAAACCCCTTCGATAGAGCGCTTCTGGCTATTTGTAGCCGGCTCTGTCAATTTGTGGGGGTCGATCCTTGGAATGGGGATCATGATCCCCTTTCTGCTGCTTCTATTGAGATGAGAGGAGGACTTGGGGCGTTCTTCCTTTTCCTCCACTGAATCAGGATCAATGGCAGACTTTGCGTTTCTGGTTTCTGCTGACTTGGTTGGTTGAATGCTAAAGTGGCCTGCAGTGTGACTGGCAACTAAGTGGCAATGACATGACAAATTGTTGCTGACAGTGATGACGACAGTACCGATGACGTGGTGAGACGAATGGACTCAGTGATGGGCTATGAGTGATGACTCCGGAAACTGGTGGAGCAGGTCCATTACAAGCTTGCGACGATTGATCGATGGGCTGGTGAGCGTTTGGGCTCGCCGTATTTGGGCCAGCCTTATTTTAATGTCTACAATTAATACATAAAATATGATTTATAATATTCAACAGACCAACCCGGTCTAATCGGGTTCAACCAAAATCGGACTTAGTTTCGGCTTCTGACGAGAACGTCAAAGTTTGAGTTCTGGGGACGAGTGTGCACGATCTGGTGTGGCTTTAGTCGGTCGGACGGAAGTATTTGTGTTCTGTGTGTTTCGACTTGTGACGTTGCCGGCGAACGTGTAGAGCTGCTCCGGTTAAACTGTTGGACGACGAACTACGAGTGCTGAACTTCTCTGGTTTTAGTGCTTCCGCGAGTGTATTTTCTTCTCGGCAAGAAGGCTATCGATCTTCAAAATTTCCAACCCCCGGGACAGGGAACTTCTTGCTTTTTGTAGCCAGTCTGTGTAGTTGTTGAGGAATTTTGCTTGGGAAAGGGGATCACGATCCCCTTTATGCTGCTGTAGTTGAGATGGGAGGAGGACCAGGAGCTCCTCTGTTGAGATCCCTTGAATGAGGATCGTACCCCTCTTTCTAGGTTTTTATCTCCACGTTTGAGGTAGATGACTGTATGCTGACTCATGCTGACGTGTCAATGACTCACCGAGTCGTTGCTGACTAGACGATGACTCATTGAGTCGATGATAGATGTAAGATGACTCATTGTGTCGATAATACGACGAGATGGGTGGCTCTGGCGATAGGCTGTGTCGGATGACCTTGAGAATCGTCGAGGCCTGTCCACGAACCTTGTTTGCTGGATTAGTGGACTCCTGGACTTGTTGAATTTGGGCTATGCACATTTTGGTGCATACAGATTGCCCCCTTCGAGACTTTTTCGTTTTGGAGAAAACGATCAAGTTTCGAACGTGAAGATGAATGAACACAACACACACACACATTTTTTTTTTTTTTTTTTTTTTTTGTTGATCCTCTTACTCTTTTAGGACCGTTTATCTTTTGTGTACGTATGCTCTTCTGTCCTCTTGCTTTTTTAGGACAGTGTATATTTTCTGTACACTTTGTAAAATTTTTTTTCTTTTTTTTCTTGTTTTTTGTGCTCTCTTGCTGTTTTAGAGCTATTTGTTTTTTTGTTTTTTTTTTGTATACGCATACAGGTGGAGTATGTACGGTATAGAGCGATGATGAATACTTGAGCAGAGATGTCGCCCAGGTTCGAGCAACAACGGCGAATTTGGGTTGCGTTGCTGGCTACGGTCTGCTTTGAGTGTTGTCGAAAGTTATTTCGAAACCTCAGAGAAGGCCGACGCAATAGATTTTGCAAACTTCTGCAAACCTCGGTGACTTTGGCTATCGCGCCAGGGAAGAAGTGTCACTCGACGACTCTGTGTGTGTCGCACTGGTGAGAGGTGCAGTTTCAGTAGCTTTGCTTCAGCGTTGGAGAAGAGAGAGGCTATGCGGTGAACTCCAAATCGCATGGCGCTGACTCATCTAGTGAGATTCTGCTTCGCCAGAATTGATTCTACACTGGAGGAGGGGAGACTGCATGGTGCTGACTCATCTTGGGCGACCGCCTCGGACACAGCATTAATTCTCAGCAGAGAAAAACGGGAAACGCAGGGGGAAAAGGGGAGGCAGCCGGCCGTGGGCCTCGCCCCATGTGGCCGACTCATCCACACCTCCGGCTTCAGCAGAAGTTGCTCCAAATAAGTGGGGGAAAGAGGAGGCAAAGGCCGTGGGCCCCGCTTTGTGTGGCGCCGACTCATCCGCAACCCTCCGGGCTTCGGCTGAGTTGCTCCAAATAAGAGGGGAAAAAGAGGAGGCAGTGACGGGGCCCCCTGCCTGTGGTGGCCGACTCAAGAAATGAGCCCTCGCCGGCAGAATCGCCCCAAATAAGAAGAAGAAGGAAGGAGGCAGCCAGGCCCCCCCCCAGCGTGGCGTTGACTCAGGAGCGGGCTTCGGCTTCGACAGAATGGAATCTGCGCTGGGGAAGCGAGGAGGCAGTGCCGTGGGCCCCGCCCTCTGTGGCGCTGACTCATCCGTGACCTCTGGCTTCGGCAGAGTTGCTCCAACGCAGGGAAAAGAGGGGGCAGCACCGTGGGCCCGCCCAGAGTGGTGCTAACTCAGCAGCGAGCTTCGGCGTCGGCAGAATGGAATCTGCACTGGGGAAGGGAGGAGGCGGTGCCATGGGCCCCGGCTTAGCGGGCACCCGACTCAAGATGCGAGCCCCTGCTGGCAGAACCGCCCTCCAGCGCAGGAAGAAGGATGGAGGCAGCGCCGTGGGCCCCGCCTTGTGTGGTGCTGACTCACCGACGACTCCCTGCTTCGGCAAAACTGATTTTTTGCGCAGGAGGGAAGGAGGCAGCGCCGTGGGCCCTGCCCAGCATGGCGTTGACTCAGCAGCGAGCTCCGGCTTCGACAGAATGGAATCTGCACTGGGGAAGGGAGGAGGCAGTGTCGTGGGCCCCGCCCTGTGTGGCGCTGACTCATCCGCGACCTTTGGCTTCGACAGAGTTGCTCCAACGCAGGGGAAAAGAGGAGGCAGTGTCGTGGGCCCCGCCCACCGTGGCGCTGACTCAGCAGTGAGATTCTGCCTCGGTAGAGTTGCTCCATCACAGAAGAAGATAAGAGGCATTGTGGTGGGACCCACCCTAACAGGGTTGGCGCTGACCTAGGGTTTTCCCAGGTCGTGCCTCCTTAGTCATGGAGTGTGGGTCCCGCCCTAATTGGGTTGGCGTTGACTTAGGGTTTTCCCGAGGTCCTGCCTCCTCAATTAAGGGACGTGGGCCCCGCCCTAATTCTCTTCCCTGTTAACTTTTGTCAATTAATTCCCATAACAGGGGAACTCATTGACTTCCCTTAATTTCTCTTGTGAACCTGCTCTAAAATATCCTCTTTTCTTCTTGACTGTCTGCGACCTACCCCTTTTTGTCAGTCCATGATTTGACATTGTCTGTGGTTTGACGTTTTCTGTCAGCCTACTCTGTCTGCGACTCTGCTCTTGGAGACAGTCTTTCGACTGATTGTTCTTATCTGCGATTTTGGGAGGCTGCACGTTGGTCTTCTGCTATCTTCTCTGAGCCCCCCGGCTTGTGTCAGAGTCCTCTGCGAATCCAATTCAAAGGTACTGTAAAGAAAAATTTCTCTCTTTTTTTTTTCCTGGCAGCCTCAGATTGAGTTCGAGTCAGCCAGAATTCCCACTTTCTTTTTTTTCTTCTCTCCTCCTTTTCCTTCTTCTTTTTCTCTCCTCTCATTTTCGACTCCTCTCATTTTCGACTCCTTTCATTTTTGACTCCTCTCATTTTCGACTCCTCTCATTTTCGACTCCTCTCATTTTCGACTCCTCCCTCAGTCTCTCATTCTCTGTCACTTCTTTTTTTTATTTTATTTTTATTTTTTTTCCTCGAATTGTTCTCTCTCTTTTTTTTTTTTTGAAATTTCTTTTCTCTCTTTCTCGCACTTTAAGTGTTTGTCAATTTTTCTGTTGTGACAAACTGACAGTTTTTTGTGCCAAACGTAGTGAGTTTGTGTGGCGCCTGGCTCTCTCGCCAGGTGCTGCAATTCATTCAGGTCGCACCGGGCTCTGTCGTCGGGTGCTAAAATTTTTGTGGGCTGATCCGGATTGGTCGCCAGGAGACAGTCTGTTTGCGCTAGCACCCTGTTTTGGACGCCGGGTGCAATTAGCAGTCTGGTCCCAGTCGACCAAAGTTGATTGCTAATGCAAGTTGTTCTGAGGTCGCAGCCGACAAGGGTTGCCGGGTGCGAGTTGAGTTGAGCCACTTTCTTTTTTTTTATTTTGTACGACTGCTTCTTTTTGTCGTAGCTCTTTTTTTCTTTGGTGACGGCTTCTTTTTGTCACATCCTTTTTTTTATTTTGTACGACTGCTTTTTTTTGTCGCTGCTTTTTCTTTTGTTTTTTTTTTTGTTGTCCAGAGACCAGTTACGTACCTGGTTATGTTGGCTGCGTCCGGGTTGGTTGCCGGTTGCAGGAATTTGCTACGCGGCACACGGTTCAATCACCGGGTGTTGCAGTTTTTGTTTTAAACTTGGCCGGCTCGGTCGGCTGGGAGGTTAGTCTTCTGTTTTGGCCACCGAGTGCCGAGGCTTTAGTTCGGCTGAGCTCGGCTGGGTCGCCAGGAGGCTGACTTCTGTTTTGGTCACCGAGTGCCGAGGTTTTGGTTCGGCTGAGCTCGGCTGGGTCGCCAGGAGGCTAACTTCCTGCATTAACGCACCCGGCTCTATCGCTGGGTGCGAACTGCTGCGAGCTGCTGAGTGGTCGGCTCTGGTTTGGTCGTCAACCACTCCTTTTCTTTTGCGACTGCTTCTTTTTGTCGCTGCATTTTTTTTGTTCTTTTGCGACAGCTCATTTTTGTCGCAGCTTTTTTTTTTTTTGCGACGACTTCTTTTTTGTCGCAGCCTTTTTTTTCTCCTCTTTTTTTTTTTTTTGAGAAGATGGGTTGTGTACCTTGTTCCGTAAGCTCGCGTCGACTTCGGTCGCCGGCCGCGAGAGTTTGTAGTACAGCACCGACTTCGGTCGTCCGGTAGAGTCTCTGCATTTTTTTTTCTTCGTCCGTTTTGTTGTTGGGCGCAAACTTTGAATTGTGCTTGGCTCGGTTGCCGGGCACTTGCTTGTTGTTTCGTAGCATTCGTTTCCTGTCCAACTCGGTCGTCCGGCAGTGGGCTCGAATGTACGGCTTCTGGCTTTGTCACCAGATGTTGAATCCTCCGTTTGGCTGTGTCCGAATTGTTTGCCGGGCACTGGGGAATTCGAACTTGTTCGCCTCCGGTTTGGTGGCCACGAGGCTGCATGCTTCGGTCGCGCCAGGCTTGGTTGCTGTGCGCGAGACTTTGAGACTGTTCTCAGTTTGGGTTGCCGAGAACAATGGTTGTTGTTTTGGTCGCACCCGGCTTGGTCGCCGGGTGCTGCGATTAACTCCAGCCAGTTTTGTAGTTGGCTGCGAGTTTGGAGATAGATTCCGTCCAGCTTGATCGCCGGGTGAAATAACTCCATTTTGATCGTGCACAGCTCGGTCGCCGGGCGCGAGATTTGCTTCTCATTTGGTTGGTCGAAGAGGATTGGTATACCTCTTCGGTTTGCCCACTCTCTTTTTTTTTGTTTTTTGACCAGCGACTGGTCCTTTTTTTGTCGCCCCTCTATTTCTCTGCTTGCGACTTCGATTTTTTTTTTTTTGTCGCAAGTTTCTTTCTCCTTTTTTTTTTGTGCGACTTTGCTTTTGGCCGCAGGAGATGTATTCCTTTTTTTTTTTTGAATTGAGGGAGAGGTGGATTGACGTACCTGTTTTGCTTTGTCGCAGATGTCTACTGTCTCAGCTTCAGTTTCCCTCCTTGGTCTGACCTTCTCGGATGTCTCTGTTCTGTCCGACGGTGTTGCGCGACGCTGCCTGCGGGTTAGAGATTCGAACGGGCAACAAAAGTCGATGTTGTTACCTCATGGGGAATCTGTTTTTGGAGGTCAATCCGTATCTGCACCTACGCCCGAGAGTATGCATGATCTTTGGAGTCGTCCAGTAATCCGAGTTCACCCGAATTGGTCGAGGATACCGACGTTTTCCTTGAGAAGTTGATGGAGGTGGGTATTGACACCTCTTCTTTGAAGCAGTGGGTTGAAGAGTTTGCATCCGGGGCGTCTCAACTTCAGCATTTGCGCTGTTCGTTGGAGGGGAAGCTCAGTTTAGAAGAACGCCGAGTTGCAGAGGCTGAGCTTACTCAGGCTGAACAACACGTGGCCATCAGTCGTGACCAAATAGCTGCTGATGTCGACCAAAATCAGATGGCTCATAAGGCTGCCGAAGAGGAACAGAAGCGACTGCGCGAGCAGCTTGTTCTGGTTTCAGCTCGCCTTGACTCTTTGGAGGCACAAATTGCAACTGGCAAGGGACAGCTTGATGAGAAAGACGAAGAGGTTGTCACTATTCGTCGACGCTTGGCTGAGGTTCGAGCTCGGCCTACCTTCACCGAATAGGAAGAACAAGAACTAGCTGACGCCCAAGCTGAAGTTATCCGACTGAGGGGACGACTTGCCGATTTTGAGCTTCCGCGACTATGATGTCATTTCACTCTGTCTTTTCCTTTGCATTTTTTTTTCGTTGCCTCATTTTTTTTTTGTGAGCCTTCTTCTCTTTCTTCTTTTTTTGTAGCCTCGCCTTTTGTTGCGAAGCTTGAAAGAAAAAACATTTTTTTTGTGCCTCACACTTTTGTTGCGAGACCTGCACTGTTCCCATTACAAAATTTTTTTTTTTGCAATGAGAAGTCCGTACTCGTTTTTTTTTTCCGAGGTTCTCTTCTTCCTCTCTTTTTTTTCTTTTCTGCCTTCTTCATGGGTAAAACCGTTTGAGGAATTTACCATTTGTTATCGGCAGCTCCGACCCGTTTGCAGTGACGAGCTTGTATGCGCCATTCGTATAGGCTTCTTGCACGACGTAGGGTCCTTCCCATTTTGGCGCAAATTTGCCCCCGGTTTTGCTGGTGAAGAGCATCGGCCGTTTTGCTGCGAGCACGAGATCACCCTTCTGGAATGACCTGAGTCGTACCTTTTTGTTGAAGGCTCTGGTCATGCGGGATTGATAGCACTCGAGACGTTGTTGCGCCTCGAGTCGTTGTTCATCGAGAGACTCCAGTTCTGCGAGTCTCAGTTTGGCACATTCCTCCGTTGTTAACCCTTCTCTTACTGCAATTCGCAGGGAAGGTAGTTGTACTTCGAGGGGAAGCACTGCTTCAGCGCCGTAGACCAGTGAGAATGGGGTTGATTGGGTTGGTGTCCGAACCGACGTTGTGTATGCCCATAACGCTTCGGGCAATTTCTCGTCCCAACTCTTTTTGTTGGTGCCGATGGTCTTCTTTAGGATTTTCCAGAGTGTTTTGTTGAAAGCTTCTACAAGTCCGTTGGCTGCCGGATTGTAACCCGTAGAGGTCCACTGTTGTATGCAGAATTTCTCACAGAAGCGGTCCATGACTCTGTTTCTGAATGGCGTGCCGTTGTCTGTCATTATGTATCGAGGGACTCCATATCGATAGATGATTTGAGTTCGAATGAAGTCGACGACGGTGACAGCTTTCACTTCTCGGTAAGCAGCAACTTCTGCCCATTTCGAGAAGTAGTGGGTGGCAGCCAAGATGTACTGCCGGTCGGAGTCGGATTTGGGACTGATGGGGCCAATGATGTCCATCCCCCAAGCTTCGAACGGCCAAGATGCGACTGTTGGGTGTATTGGTTCCGGTGCCTAATGTATGTAGTCGGTGTGGATTTGGCACAGTTTGCAAGTTCGAGCCATTTCGATGGCATCTCTGAGCATAGTCGGCCAATAGTAACCCAGTCGTTTGACTTGCAAGTGAAGCTTTGGGCCGGCTTGATGTTCGCCGCAGATTCCACTGTGTATCTCTTTCAACACTTGTGACCCTTCTTTGGACAAGCAGCGAAGGAGAAGACCTTCATATGACCGTCGGTAAAGTACGTCATTGATGAAGACATACCTCGGAGCTGCTCGGCGGATTTGGACTCGCTCTCGTAAATCGACCGGTAGTGTGCCACGACGAAGGAAGTTGATGATAGGTTCGCGCCAATCCTCGGTTTGATTTTGGCTGGCCGAGATGGGAAGAGATTCTTCTATCTTTTCTGTTTGCTCTTCTTCTGTTTCTTCTTCAACTAGTGGAGGGATTACCCATCGCTCGCAAATGGGAATCTGGCTTGGTCGTTGGTCGAATTGTGCCAGACTGGCTGCGATGCCGGCTAATGCGTTGGCTGGCCCATTCGTGGAGCGAGGGACATGGTGAAGTGAAGCTTCTGGGATTTGGGCCAGAAGTTCACCGGCATGCCTCCAGAGTGGTTCGAGTTCAAGTTTCTTTACTTCGAACTCTCCGGTAAGCTGCTTGATGACCAGAGCCGAGTCGCCGTGGATGTGTAACTGCGGCAGCTGCATTTCGACTGCTATGCCTAGTTCGAGTAATAGAGCTTGGTATTCTGCTTCATTATTCGAGCAAATCTGGGTGAGCACGAATGAGTATGGTAGCAAATCTTTCTTGGGTGAGACGAACAAGACTCCGGCGCCAGCTCCATTTCTTTGTGCGGCGCCGTCAAAATACATCTCCCAAGGTGGAAGCACTTCGACCAGGAATATTTCTTCGTCTGGGAATTCTTCTGTTAACTCCCATTCGGCCGGCACCGGGTGGTCGGCCAAGAAGTTTGCCAATGCTTGGCCTTTGATTGCTCTTTGCGGAACGAAGTTGATCTCGAATTCTGATAGGAGCAGAGCCCACTTAGCCAGTCGACCAGATAGAATTGGTCGCGACATAATGTATTTCAGCGGATCAGCTCGCGAGATGAGATTCGTCGAATGTGCCAGATGGTAGTGCCGAAGCTTTTGAACTGCGAAGATGAGAGCCAGACAGGTCTACTCGATTGGGGAGTAGTTGAGCTCGGCGCCCACCAATGATCGGCTTAGGTAGTAGAGAGAACGCTCGTTGTTGTCCTCGTCACATTGAGCTAGAAGAGCTCCCACTGATTTCTTTTGTGCTGCTATGTACAGTAGCAGTGGTTTGTCGACGATCGGAGCTACGAGCACTGGCGGCTTGGTGAGATACGCCTTTATGTTGTTAAAGGTATTCCGGCAAGAGTCATCACACTCGAACGGTGTGCCCTTCTTTAGCAGACGGCTGAAAGGCTGGCATCTCCCGGCAAGGTTCGAGATGAAACGCCGAATGTACGCCAGGTGACCTTGGAAGCTTTTAAGCTCGGAGACGTTTCTAGGCTCTGGCATCTTTTGAATAGCGTCGATTTTTGGCTGGTCGATTTCGATCCCTCCGTGATGGACGATGAATCCCAGGAACTTGCCTGAGGTGACGCCGAATGCACACTTCAACGAATTCATTTTGAGTTGAAACCGTCGAAGCCTCTCGAATACAGCTCTAAGGTCGAGGAGATGATCTGACCTTTGTTTCGTTTTCACCACCAGGTCATCGACGTAGCATTCGACTCGTTTATGGAGGAAGTCGTCGAAGATGTTATGCATTGCTCTTTGGTAGGTCGCACCAACATTCTTGAGTCCGAATGGCATCACTTTGTAACAGAAGATGCTCTTTGGTGTGCGGAATGCCGTGAGTTCCTCATCTTTTGGGTCAATCCGAATTTGATTGTAGCCGGAGGACCCGTCCATGAAAGATAGGGCTTCGTGACCTGTCGTCGAATCGACCATGAGCTCAGTAATTGGCAAGGGGAAGACGTCCTTCGGGCATGCCTTATTCAGGTCGCGAAAGTCGACGCAGACCCAAATTTGGCCAGTCTTCTTCTTGACAGGGACGATGTTTGCAATCCAGGACGGGTACTTCACCTCTCTAATGAAGTTTGCCACGATTAAGTTGTCGACCTCCTTTTCGATTTCTGGCACCAATTCTGGTCGGAACTGTCGTTGCGACTGCTTGACTGTCGAATAGAGGGATGAACCGCCAATTTATGGACTGCCACTCGTGGGTCGAGACTTGGCATCTCCATGTAGTTCCAGGCGAAGATGTCTCGGTATTCATGGAGTAACGCCATATATTCAGCTTCTTCTTCAGCCGTCAGCGATGCACTGAGGAATGTCGGCCTCGGGTCCTCTGTGGTACCCAAATCGACTTTCTTTAATTCATCGACGGTCGACTGGCCTCCTTCTTCGAATTCAGCCAGAGCCTCCTTCAAGACGAATTCCTCATCTTCTTGTTCCTCATCGATGATGGAAATGTGATTCACTGTGGCTGAGTCGTAGGCGCAAGCTCGTGCAGTGGCTGCCTTCAACGTATAGATGACGACTGGACCACCATCGTTCTTTGGCCGGCTTCGATTGATGGCGGCTTTGGTGTAAATAATTACCGGCTTTGAAGTATTTTGATTCTCAGTTGGGATTTGGCCAACGGAGACTTGGTGCACATTTGCCGATGACTTTCTGGTTATCTTGACCGGCTTTGCTTGGGCTATACAGATTTTGATTGGTTTTGGCCTCTCATAGCCGAGGCCCAGGCGACCTTGACTGATGCGATGCCCTTCATTCTTCAATTTCTCCTGCTCTGGAGTGAAGACGGGTAAGGTCACAGGAGGTTTTGCATTAATCTCGTCTTTTGTAAGATTGCCCCCTGCTCTGGCCATCAACTGGTAGGCGTTCGGGTCGAAGCCTTCATTTGAGCGTGTAGCCGGCAATTGTTGTTGGTTTGGCAACTGCTTCACGATACTTCATTCCTCTAATTTTGGCAGAGGAAGCGTGACTTTTTCTGGCAAAGGGGTCGGCTGGACTTTGTTGCAGGCGACCAGGGGAGCTTCTCCTTTCTTCCTTTGCGACTGTGGAATGTATCGCAAGATAGGTATTTTGCACTGATTTGGTGTAGGCGCGACTGTGGCCGGTTTACGGCCATGTGCCGATGGGCTGTTGTGCGCCGGCTGCTTTGGAGATACGACCTGCGTCGTGGTCTGTTTAGGAGATACGACCTGCGTCAGAGTCTGTTTAGGAGATGCAACTTGCGTCGGAGTCTATGGTTTTGTGGGCTACGACGACTGTTTGAGTGTTGCATCCTGCGCTGGTTGTTTGGATGATGCAGCCTGCGTTGGAGTGCTCTTGGCGTTTGCTGCCTGGTTCGACTCTGGTGACAATTTAACTGTCAGCCTTGTCGTCAGATAGAATTTAGCATCTGCGAACGATGCCTCTGCTTCTGTGAATGGGCTTTCGTCGGCATACACCGTCTTCTGCTCGCCGTTTTCCCAATACTTGAAGCATTGGTGAAGTGTGGATGGCACGACTCCGTTTGAATGAAGCCATGGTCGACCCAGGAGTAGATTGTCAGACGCCCTGGTGTCGATGACTTGAAGAGAAGTGTCGGCTACCATGTCCCCGATGTGCAGCTTGAGGTTCATCATGCCGAGTGTTCTCTGGCCCTCCTGGTTGAAACCTTGAATGAGGAGAGAACTTGGAGAGAGGTCGCCAGTAGAGAGACCAATATTCTTCATCGTGCGAATAGGCAGAATGTTGACTACAGATCCACAGTCGATGAGGATACGGTTGATTTTGTGGTCTCTGATGTAGCCGGAGACGAACAACGGTCTGTTGTGACTCTTCGTCCCCAATTGTGCGTCTTCCTCTCTGAATGTAATGCACGGTGGGCATGTGACGTCCAGTGCTTCTTCTGACTTCGCGAGATTCGCTTTGGTGTAAGCGTCTTCCTCCTCTTTCCGAAAAGGAGGAGTTAACCCGACCTTTGGCAGATCGTGTTTTCTCATCAGCAGCGTCTCGAGTTCAGCTTTGAGTTCCTCTGGTTTGGCGAGGATCCGGATTAGGGCTTGTCTTGACCTGATGTCCAACTCGAGATCGTCCTCTGTCTTATTGAGGTGTGAGATTTGTTTGAGCGACGTTTCGAGGTCGTCGCATTCGACAACTGGTCTTTTGCCCTTCTCTTTTGTTGTTGTTTGCTCGGGAGGAGCTGTTGAGCAGGTCACCACCATTGCAGGCGGCGAGAGGAACTCCTTCGGGAAGAACTCCGCCAATGTGACAGGTCTTCTTTTCTTCTTGCTAGCCCCCTGGACGTCGATCTTGGGAGTCTTCTTTTGGTGCTTCGTGGCTTTGTTATTTGGCCGCTTCACCTTCGTTCTGGTATTCGCCGATGCCGGTTCTAGTTCTCGAACAGGCTTCTTTCTCCGGGTGACCAGGATCCACCCCTCTACGTCGGCTGCAGCTGTTTCTCGGGGTGCCAATTTTGGTGCGACCTTAGCCGGTGGTCGTTTGTTGTTATGAGGTCGGCTGGAGGAACCGGGCGTTGGTCGGTACTCCTTCGTGGCCTGCTTCTTGTTTGGCCGAGTTATCTGGTTCGACTGGGCTCGGATGGAGATGGCATATGAGGAGGCTGTGTTTTTAGCTCCTTCGATTTCGATACGGCCTTGCGCCGCCAGCTCCATGATACGGTTAAAGACGAAGCATTTCTCCATCGAGTGCCCAACTAGTCGATGGTCTTTGCAAAAATTTGGATCTTTGCCTTTGGATTGGTCGCCAGGTCTTTTGATTTCTGGCAGCCTCAGTACTTATTTGTCAAGCAGCTGATCGAGCATGATGGGAATGTCGGCGTCGGCAAAGGGATATGTCTTTGCCTGTCGCTCTTCCAGTGTCAGCTTCTTGAAGCCTCCCGTCAATTGTCGTGGGAGGTAGGTCGGCTTGACCTTACTTCCGACCTTGATCGGTTCGACAGTATTTGTCGTGAAAGAGGATTTTGATTTCTCTTTCGTTTCTTTGGGCGTGGTCGCAGCAGGTGCCTTCCCCTTTTTGCGAGGGTCGGCGGAAGAGGATCCTTCTTCTCCTCGTTCTTCTATCAAGTTTTCCATATTGTGAGCTTCTGTTGCGAGCTCCTGGAAGTCTTTCGGCCTGCGGCTCTGTAAGTAGCAGAGGAGATTCCATCGCATTCCCCGTGAGCACATTTCTATTTCAGCTTCGAGAGATAGATTCGAGCTTTCTTTGCAATTGAGGCTCAGGTTCCTCCATCGGTTGATGTAGTCGACCACTTTTTCGCCTTTCTTATGTTTTAGATTGGCGATCTCGACTAGTGTTACAGTGCGCTGAGTGCCGTAGAAACGACTGAGGAATTCGCTCTCCAGTTGCTCCTAGCTGTCAATCGACTCTTGGGGTAGCTCGATGTACCAATCGAAGGCATTTCCCTTCAGTGACCGGCCGAACTGCTTGACTAACAAGTCACCGTCTATGCCGGCATTATTACACGTTTCAATGAAATGAGCGACATGCTGCTTTGGGTGTCCATCGTCGTTAAATTGTTGAAACTTAGGAGGGTGATAGCCGATCGACATTGGGATGTTCTAGATCCTCTGTGTGTACGGTCTCTTGTAGGTGACTGATTTGTGGTCGCCGACGCTGTTTCGTACTGCACGGTTGATGAGCTCTGTAATGGAATCAAGGGTAAGAGCAGACGGATCCACTTCGGGTCGGCCTCTGCGGATGGCCACTGGAGTGACGCGCGGCAGCTCGTCGTCGGAGGAAGAGTCTTCTCGCGGTAGCTCGGCTGAGGCGCTAGTGGTCGGCTGATTTCGGTCGACTTCTTGAGAGACGCCACCGGTGTTATTGGTGGCTGTGCCCATTTCAAGCCGTTCAAACATCTTCGCGATTTGATCATTGCCAGCTGCTAGTTGAGCATCGCGGGCTGCGAGTTGCACATCTTTTATGCGCAGCTGTTCGCTTTGCTCCTTTATCGCGACCTGCATTTCGGCAAGCTGTTCTTCAATAGTCTTGGCCGAGGTTGTCATTGCGGCCATCTTGACGGTTTGCGTCGGAGTATCTGTTCTTGACGCAACTTGGAGATATGAAGCCGTCGTCGGTGACTTCATAGGAGAGGTGGTTGCTGTGGGAGACCGGTCAGCAGGACCAGTCGCAGGTTGATTGCGGGATGTGACTCTGGAAGGTGACTGGCTTGCGGCGGCAGCCACTGGTGAGAGTCGTCGAGATGGAATGGGCAATGTGGCAGCAGGGGAGATCGCTGATGTTTGTCGGCGAGGTGAGCGGAGGGGTGGTGGACCAGCTGCTGCATTGAGAGCGGCTAGGAGGTCGTGTGAGACCAACATAACTGGCGAGTTGTCTGCCGATGATGTTCTCTGTACGGAGGAAGCTGACACAGAGTGTGTTCTCGTGGCAGAGAGAGAGGAGATGTCTCCGCTTTGCTCGTATCGCTGTACCAAAGTGGGAACGATGGAACTTCTTCGTGGTGGCGGCGACTGCGTCGGGCTGGCAGTCGGGCTGCGAGGAGGAGGAGAGGTGGCGATGACCAAATATGTTGGCTTGGCCATCGCCGGCATCAGTTTGGCCGTGGTTGGTTTGACTGAGGCCGCGGTAGCCTGAGGCACGAACACGGAAGTTGGGGGACGTGCGTCGCGCATAAATGGAGCTTGTCCGGTGAACAAACTTCTGGCCAAAGCCCTTGTAAGTGGGCGTGTGGTAGGTGGAGGAGATGTCGGAGCGCGGAGGTTAGCCGGAGATGCGGCTGTCGATCCTCGAGCTCCGGTGGTCAAGCTTGCAGTCACAGTAGGACGTGGCTGAGCAGAGCTCGAGGAGGCAGTTTGCTTGCCCCTGTTGTTGGTGTTGTTGTTGTTGTTGCCGTTGTTGGCGTTGCTGGCCATGGCTGTGGTTGGAGATTTTTTTTTGGTTGGACGGAGAAAGAGATGAGAGGTAGGAAAGGTCCCACCGGGTATGCCAAATCTGTTTCACCGAAAATCCGCCGGTCCGCGAAGAGGCGCGACCAAGAGAATATTTCAATTACTTTAGAATAAATATCAAGGAATGCGAGTTGACTCTCCTAGGCTTCCTTTGATTCGATCTCCGTGTGAATTGTCGAAGTTTCGGCTTCCGGCGAGAACGTCGAAGTTTGAGTTCTGGGGACGAGTGTGCACGATCTGGTGTGGCTTTAGTCGGTCGGACGGAAGTATTTGTGTTCCGTGTGTTTCGACTTGTGACGTTGCCGGCGAACGTGTAGAGCTGCTCTCGTTGAACTGTTGGACGATAAACTACGAGTGCTGAACTTCTCTGGTTTTAGTGCTTTCGCGAGTGTATTTTCTTCTCGGCAAGAAGGCTATCGATCTTCAAAATTTCCAACCCCTGGGACAGGGAACTTCTGGCCTTTTGTAGCCAGTCTGTGTAGTTGTTGACGAATTTTGCCTGGGCAAGGGGATCGCGATCCTTTTTCTGCAGCTGTAGTTGAGATGGGAGGAGGACTAGGAGCTCCTCTGTTGAGATCCCTTGAATGAGGATCATACCCTTTTTTCTAGGTTTTTATCTCCACGTTTGAGGTAGATGAATGTATGCTGACTCATGCTGACGTGTCGATGACTCACCGAGTCGTTGCTGACTAGACGATGACTCATTGAGTCGATGATGGATGTAAAATGACTCACTGTGTCGATAATGCGACGAGATGGGTGGCTCTGGCGTTGGGCTGTGTCGGATGACCTTGAGAGTCGTCGAGGCCTATCCACGAACGTTGTTTGCTGGATTAGTGGACTCCTGGACTTGTTGAATTTGGGTCATGCACATTTTGGTGCATACAATGTTGGTTGGATATCAGATTCGATTTTAAAAACTTTGATTTTATCAGAATTTGGTGAAATTTTATTATGATGGAGTCACCCCTACTGAACCGGGGTCGGCCTGACCCAAGCTGGGGGCGACCCCTGAGTAGACTCGAACCGACTCGATTTTTTAGGGTGCGGTGCCTGCTTGGATTCCGAGTCCCAAGTTCCACAACAACCATGGTGAAGGGTGGGAGAAAATATATCTCAACTTTATTCGGTGATTATATTTTATTCTCACAACCTCACTTCATTAACTCCATATTATAATAAAGTCAAGAAATTTTAAATTCAAAATTCAAACTAATCATCTCATGGGCTCAGACTTTCACCAAGAATCATCGTCTTATAAAGTTTATTGAAGGAAAAGGGAAACTATATCTGAAAAAAAGAAAAATATTAATAATAATAAAAAAATAAAATCCAAAATCCGAGCCCCACTAAGACATTGGAGGGAATGATTTCAAAAATTCGAATGGTAAGAAAAGCCAGAAACGTAAAGCAGAAGACAGAAGAAAGAAAAAATAAAGAAAGCTAAAAACACATCCCTACAACGGCCAATTTCGGAGGCCTCTATAAAAACGAAGAACAAAGTCGAAACAGCATCATCGTCTCCGCAGTGCGATTTCAGGGCATTGATTTCCATGGCTTCCTCCAAACTCAGAAGCTCTTCCGGCTTCCCCAACCTTCTTCTCGCCTCTCTAAACTTCCTCCTCTTCCTTCTCTCCTCTGCCTCGCTCGTCCCCATTTTTCTTCTCAGAATCCCGCCCACCGCTTTCGGATGGGCTCTGTTCACGACCTCCGCCCTCTCCCTGCTCTCCTCCTTGGTGGGTTTCTACTCCCAGCTCACCCACTGCTGTTTCGTCACCCACGCGATTCTCCTCGCGGGGTCTCTCATCGGGCAAGGCCTCGGCTTCCTCGTGCTCTTCTGGCGAGAAGGCGAGAGCCTCCGAGCGGTGGACTCGTACAGGAGCTCCGAACAGGCCAGGCTCCTGATCAAGACCCAGTGCGGGGGGCTTCTCTCCATGTTCCTGCTTCAGTTGGTGGTCTTGGTGTTGGTATGCGTGGTACGGAGCTGCTGGGTGAAGGAGTACGAGGAGTTGGAGTGGGAGAAAGCGGAGAGCGCCAGGAAGAGGAGCCGGAGGATGGCCAGAGTTCAGGAGGAATCCATGGCGAACGCAGCCAAAATTTCGGAGGTGAGAGCCAAGGAGCTGGATGAGAAGATGAAGAGCAAGTACGGGCAATGGGTGAAAACCGAATTTGAAGGATGAATCCTGAATCCTTTTCTTCTGCGGTTTCTCTGTGTTTTCTTCTTGGTCACTACTCCGTGGCCTCCGAACAGGGCTTGTTGCTTTTCTCCTTTGTTTTTCTTCTTGGTCACTGTGATTGTACTAGTGAACTTAACTTCTTGTTGCTGGAATTCTAAGGACGGATTATTTTCTCTTATCAATCTCTCCTCCATATGCTTGTTTCATTACATATGAAATTTGCTCAGTAAAACTTAACGAAAAAAATTGTGGTTTCTCTGGGATTTTCAATCATTAATTTTTCGGTATGGTGAAATCTTCCGTGCGGGCGCCCGCACGGTGAGGCGCCCGCTTTTTTAACGGGAAACGTCGGCAGACGTTTCCCATAAAAAGAAATAAATAATAATTCCAATAATACCCTTACAACAAAAAAGAAAAATATTTAATTACATTTATATCCCCAGATTGAAAAAAACCCCTTGGTAATAAACTATAATTTTTATTTCTCAATTTAGAAACACATATAAAATTTTTTAAAAATTTATTAAAATGAAAAAAAAAAAAAAACTAAAAGTTAAAAAAAAAAAAATTATATAAAATTTCGAGTAATTAGAAAAAATACAAATATTAAATACCCTAAGAAATCATTAAAGTTTAAAACCGAGAAATTTTTGAAATTTATTAAAATAAAAAAAGTTAGAATTTTAATTAACATCCATTATACAATTCTAATTATTCATTCAACTATATTTCATATTTTTAAGGCTATTACAAAAAAAAAATTAAAAGTTTGGGACAATTGAAAAAAAAATGATGAAACGTTTTTTAAATATAAAAGAGTATAAATATTTATAAAACTTAATATTAACTTAACACATTAACAATAAAAAATAAATATAGGGGCTAACTACCAGTTCGCAACTGGGAGTAAGGGGTAGGGGTGGCAACGGAGCAAGGCGGAGAGGGTTTTTGGAAACAAATCCCCGGTCGATGAAAATTCGGGGAAACCCGTCCCAGTGAAAACCCACCTCGTGGGGTTGGTTTGTAAACCCGTCCCTGCCCTAACGGGCAAAAACCTGCCCCAACCACGTGAAAACTTCGCCCGCCCACAGTGTACTTTCGACCCGACCATTATATTTAAATATTTTTTAATAAAACTTTTGAAAATATAAAAAAAATCAAAAATAAAATTATAAATAAACAAACATATAAAAAATTAATTTAAATATTTTATCAAAAAAAAAATTCATTAATATATTTTTATTTTATATTTACCTTTTAATATTTTATATTTTTAATAAATATAAAACGGGTCGGGTCGGGTTTTTGGGGTGAAACCCGTCCCCGTCCCAAACCCTTGACGGGTTTCGCTCCAAAATACCAAACCCGCGCCGCTGGGAAAATACACAAACCAGAACTCGCTTCAAGCGGGTCGGGTCAGTGCAGGTTCCCAGTTAACGGGAACCCGTTCCCATCCCTAGTAAGGGGCTAACCCCGAAATAGCGTTTCGGAGTTAGGGGCTAGCCCCGAAATCGCGTTTCGGAGTTAGGGGCTAACCCCGAAATCGGGTTTCGGAGTTAGGGGCTAACCCCGAAATCGCGTTTCGGAGTTAGGGGCTAACCCCGAAATCGCGTTTCGGAGTTAGGGGCTAACCCCGAAATCGCGTTCCGGAGTTAGGGGCTAACCCCGAAATCGCGTTTCGGAGTTAGGGGCTAACCCCGAAATCGCGTTTCGGAGTTAGGGGCTAACCCCGAAATCGCGTTTCGGATTTAGGGGCTAACCCCGAAATCGCGTTTCGATTTTAGGGGCTAACCCCGAAATCGCATTTGATTTTAGGGCTAACCCCAAAATCGCGTTCTGGAGTTAGGGCTAACCCCAAATCGCGTTTGAGCCGAGTTAGGGGCTAACCCCAAATCGCGTTCGAGTTAGGGGCTAACCCCAAATCGCGTTCCGGATTTAGGGGCAAAAACCCAAATCGCGTTTGATTTAGGGGCTAACCCCAAAATCGCGTTCGGTTTTTAGGCTAACCCCAAATCGCGTTTGGTTTTAGGGGCTAACCCCAAATCGCTTTTGAGTTTAGGGCTAACCCCAAATCGCCGGAAGTTAGGGGCTAACCCCAAAATCGCTGCGTTTGAGTTAGGGGCTAACCCCAAATCGCGTTTGAGTTAGGGGCTAACCCCAAATTGCGTTTGAGTTAGGGGCTAACCCCAAATCGCGTTTCGGAGTTAGGGGCTAACCCCGAAATCGCGATTTGGAGTTAGGGGCTAACCCCGAAATCGCGTTTCGGAGTTAGGGGCTAACCCCGAAATCGCGTTTCGGAGTTAGGGGCTAACCCCAAAATCGCGTTTCGGTTTTAGGGGCTAACCCCGAAATCGCATTTCGGATTTAGGGGCTAACCCCAAAATCGCGTTACGGAGTTAGGGGCTAACCCCAAAATCGTTTTTGAAGTTAGGGGGCTAACCCCAAAATCGCGTTTGGAGTTAGGGGCTAACCCAAATCGCGTTTGAATGTTAGGGCTAACCCCAAATCGCGTTTGGAGTTAGGGGCTAACCCCAAAATCGCGTTTGGAGTTAGGGGCTAACCCCCAAATCGCGTTTGAGTTAGGGGCTAACCCCAAAATCGCGTTCGGTTTAGGGGCTAACCCCAAATCGCATTTTCGGTTTTAGGGGCTAACCCCAAAATCGCGTTTGGTTTAGGGCTAACCCCAAAATCGCGTTTCGGAGTTAGGGGCTAACCCCGAAATCGCGTTTCGGAGTTAGGGGCTAACCCCGAAATCGCGTTTGAGAGTTAGGGGCTAACCCCGAAATCGCGTTTCGGATTTAGGGGCAAACCCCGAAATCGCGTTTCGAATTTAGGGGCTAACCCCAAAATCGCGTTTCGGTTTTAGGGGCTAACCCCGAAATCGCGTTTCGGTTTTAGGGGCTAACCCCGAAATCGCTTTTCGGATTTAGGGGCTAACCCCAAAATCGCGTTTCGGAGTTAGGGGCTAACCCCGAAATCGCGTTTCGGAGTTAGGGGCTAACCCCGAAATCGCGTTTCGGATTAACGGGCTAACCTCGAAATCGCGTTTCGGTTTTAGGGGCTAACCCCGAAATCGCATTTCGGATTTAGGGGCTAACCCCAAAATCGCGTTATGGAGTTAGGGGCTAACCCCGAAATCGCGTTTCGGAGTTAGGGGCTAACCCCGAAATCGTGTTTCAGAGTTAGGGGCTAACCCCGAAATCGTGTTTCGGATTTAGGGGATAACCCCGAAATCGCGTTACGGATTTAGGGGCTAACCCCAAAATTGCGTTTCGGTTTTAGGGGCTAACCCCGAAATCGCGTTTCGGTTTTAGGGGCTAACCCCGTAATCGCGTTTCGGATTTAGGGGCTAACCCCGAAATCGCGTTTCGGAGTTAGGGGCTAACCCCGAAATCGCGTTTCAGAGTTAGGGGCTAACCCCGAAATCGCGTTTCAGAGTTAGGGGCTAACCCCAAAATCGCGTTTCGGAGTTAGGGGCTAACCCCGAAATCGCGTTTCGGAGTTAGGGGCTAACCCCGAAATCACTTTTCGGTGTTAGGGGCTAACCCCGAAATCGGTTTTCGGTGTTAGGGGCTAACCCCGAAATCGCGTTTCGGAGTTAGGGGCTAACCCCGAAATCGCGTTTCAGAGTTAGGGGCTAACCCCGAAATTGCGTTTCGGAGTTAGGGGCTAACCCCGAAATCGCGTTTCGGAGTTAGGGGCTAACCCCGAAATCGCGATTTGGAGTTAGGGGCTAACCCCGAAATCGCGTTTCGGAGTTAGGGGCTAACCCCGAAATCGCGTTTCGGAGTTAGGGGCTAACCCCAAAATCGCGTTTCGGAGTTAGGGGCTAACCTCGAAATCACAATTCGAAGTTAGGGGCTAACCCCGAAATCGCGTTTCGGAGTTAGGGGCTAACTCCGAATCGCTGTTTGGGGCTAACTCCGAATCGTGAATTCGCAGTTAGGGGCTAACTCAGAATCGCGAATTCGCAGTTAGGGGCTAACTCCGAATCGTGAATTCACAGTTAGGGGCTAACTCCAAATCACAAATTCGCTGTTAGGGGCTAACTCCAAATCACAAATTCGCTGTTAGGGGCTAACTCCGAATCGCAAAATCGCAGTTCGGGGCTAACTCCGAATTGCAAATTCGCAGTTAGGGGCTAACTCTGAATCGCGAATTCGAAGTTAGGGGCTAACTCCGAATCACGAATTCGCAGTTAGGGGCTAACTCCGAATCGCAAATTCGCTGTTAGGGGCTAACTCCGGATTGGGAAATCGCAGTTTGGGGCTAACTCCGAATTCGCGATTGGGAGTTAGAGGGTAACTCCGAACATGCTTTTGGGCGTTAGGGGCTAACTCCCAATTCGCAATTGGGAGTTAGGAGCTAACTACCCAATTAAATAGTGGGAGTTTGGGGCTGACTCCCGATTCGCGGGCTGGCGTTAAGGGCTGACTCCCGTTCTGGCTGGGCGTTAGGGGCTGATTCCCGATTCTGGCTGGGCGTTAGGGGCTGACTCCCGTTCTGCCGGGCGTTAGAGCTGACTCCCGGTTCTTGGCCAGGCGTTAGGGGCACACTCCCGATTCGCGGCGGGCATTAGGGGCTGGCTCCCGCGCGTCTTGGCGTTAGGGGCTGACTCCCGGTTCTTGAACGGGCGTTAGGGGCTGACTCCCGCCATGCGATCCGGGCGTTAGGGGCTGACTCCCAGTTGCGAACGGGGCATTACAGGCTAACTCCCTATTCGGATTTGAGGTCTTAATTTTCATTTTACTATCAAATGCACTTACCAATCGCAGCTATCTTTTTATTATCCCCTTGAATTCAAAGTTTGTTTATATAAAAAGATTAAAACGGCGGTTGCACAACCCGTAAGTTATATTTATCAAGAATCTAATACGAATCGATTCATATTGTGATGCATAGTGAAAGGTGTTATTGAATTAGTAGAGCTTCAATTTGTTGTGATCTTGAAAGCCACTTAAACAAAAGTATTCCTTTTCTCTGACTGAGCAATTATTATTTCATCTGTTGTACAAATTTATCTTACTTTTATATTAAGAATCAGATCATCAACCCCACCCCGTATGCCTTGTTTTAAATTATTGGTCGTATTGCAACACAAAGGAAATGTGATAGAATACTAACTGAATGAAGTTACATAAGTTGAAACTGGACGATCTCCTACTAATGGACAAAAAAAAAAAAAAAAAAAAAAAATTATTTACAAAGTATTAGTTTTGATTAAACGCATTGGTGCACTACAACTGTCAAGTTGCATAATAATTTTTGTTGTACATGTATTGTTGTTTATGGAACAACACATTTAAAGGAAATCATAACACACAACAACATCAGAACCACTCTGTACCCCGACAGCTCTCATCAGTGCCAAATTTTTATCTTCATTTCACGTGTGTGGCATGCAGACTTCATTGAGAGCTCCACAGCTGAGAAAAATGAAAAGAAATTAGTTAAAAATACATCCAACTCTAAATAATAAGATTTCAATAATTTGATTATGATATTGCATTTTTCCTTCTAGACTAATAACTGGTATACAATTAAACCACATTCAGGACAATGATAATATTTCTATTACTGAATTCACATAAAAAATTGAGAAAGGAAAGAAGAAATGGAGAAACACCCCATGGAGCAATAAGAGTCATGACTTCAAAAAATTAATTGCCGCAGTAATTCAAGAGCACATGAAATTGTATGGTCCAAAGCAAAGACCAAAGGTAAAGAATAATATTTTGTTTGATACATGTTTGATAAGAATGCCAACAGAAAAAATTTATGTTTGATAAGAATGGCAACAGAAAAAATTTCTGTTTGATAAGAATAGCAACCCAAAAAATTTCCATTTGATAAGAATGCCAACAGAAAAAATTTTTGTTTGATAAGAATGAAAAACAAAGGAAGAACTACTTCAAACAGCTTCAAATCACTCATTGCAATTACATATTTCCATGACTCAAAGTTATACAAACTAAGCCACTACTAGACTTTTACAGACCCAAGACTCTATCAGCAGCAGTTATGCAAAAACTCAGATATTAAAAAGATGAAAACCATATGAATTGATTATTAACATATTGAAGAGCTACAACAACCTATGGAAAGATTCAAGTAAAGAGATTCTTTAATTAGTCAACCAAGGTGAAAAACCATCAGGTTAAGTGCAGTTTTGTGAAACTAAAGAGTTGCAAATACCTGATATAGATGCTCACACTTGGAAGCCACATCAGATGATGGAAGTTTATCTAGTTAATAAAGAAAAAAAAAAATAAGATGAACATAGAAAGATCACAAAGTGACAAGGTGAAACAAATAAAACAGAACCAGAGCAGAGAACAGAGAACAAATAGCAAATTAAAACTGGCCTTTAAGAGCAAATTAAGGACTGCTATTCGTCCTTAATTTATGATCAAATGCAATGTACTTGCGGGAGGCCCACCAAATCTACGATCCAAAATTCGTCAAACACACGACAGCTTCAGGATTGGGCCACATGTATGAAAATCATGCTTCAACAATGCAAAAGACAAAGGGCCATATTGAGCATGTGTACTACTAACCTGCCTCAGAATAAAGTAGCTGAGACTGCAATGTGAGTCATGTTGGATACGAACCTAGTAAAAAAGATAAACAAAAGAAGATACAACAAGGATAAGAATTATTTGATAAAACACAATTATTCAAAACCATAAAAACTCAAAAGAAGACATGATTCAGGCTGCCAGCAAAAGGGGACTTCACACCATAACGGGCAATGAAACAAGGGAAGAACCCAAAGGAATTGGATTTATTAGAAAAACAAGAGAACCATCTGGTAGTGTTTGCCAAACAGAAACACGAGGGCGTACCACTAGCTCATTATTATAAACAAGGGTCTATGTGAGGTGTTTTACATCAAAATATTTTATGCTCCAATCTGCTTTCTAGCCTAGAGCTAATCTTAACTTGATTCCAACAACATGGAGAAGAGATTGATAGGGCAGAAGGCCAACAACTGATGGAAAGACGAATTCTTACATTTGACAACATAGATGAGAGGCCTAATAATAGCAAATTTTAATTAAAAAATAAAATAATGGAAGAAGAACTGGTTAGAGAGTTGACTCACTTGTTGAAGCAAGGACTGACTGCAGTTGAGCAAGCTTGAAAAGGAAGAAGGGTTCACAATAGCCTCTGCCCCCACCTTATGTGGATGAAATGTAATCCTATTTGGTCTTAAACTGGTAAAAAATGAGGAAGAACAAGAAGTAGCCAGTCATGAATGGAAGGATCGTAATATTTGGCCTGATGAAGAGAGCTGCCACCTATTTGGTGTATCTTCTTCGTTTGACGGAATAAATTGAAAGATGAAATTTTGATATGATTTGGTTGCCTGATTTACATAGATAATTAATGAACTAGAAGACTAAAACCAGCCACACAAATACCTAAAACTTCAAGTAAAAATCTCCTATGGAGAAACTTAATGAAATCTCCACCCAACCTGATTTTTTTACAAGTCAAATGTTACACTCAAACCTGACTTGCCGGTCCAAAATCAGATTTCCATGAAGTGAGTCAGTTCCCAATTCCGAGTCACACAACCATGGTTATACCTCATGCTTATTTAAAAATAAAAAATAAAAAATAGTTATACCTGTGCACGTAGTTCTGGTACTTTATGTTTACCTACAATTACATCCCCTATAAATCCAACTCTACCAAATAATATAAAGCAACTACCCACGGATAATTAGAATCAAAAGCGATTTTATAACCCATTAGTTCATGATGTTAACATTCTGTTCAAATTATCAATAAGAACAAGAACAGTTGTGATAATTGTTCCTCTGTCATCTGTAGAAAAGCAATGGTGTAGTATGCCAGTTCTGTGATATTATTTCCAATGAGCTGGATCAGTCAAATCCCAGTTCAATACCCTTTTTTGCCTTGATAAAACATTACAATTACGTAATCATTTTAACCATCAAATGCAAATTAAAGGAATAATGTTTACACACTCACATTAAAAGATGAAACAATGGTGTTACATGGAAACAAAGCAGGAATCAGTTTTGACACCAACT
The DNA here is from genome assembly GCA_019845555.1 of Aristolochia fimbriata. NCBI lineage: Eukaryota > Viridiplantae > Streptophyta > Magnoliopsida > Piperales > Aristolochiaceae > Aristolochia > Aristolochia fimbriata. The sequence continues at coordinate 24,025,461 of CM034078.1, forward strand.
TATCGTCCAGATCTCCAGATATCAGAGCCAAGCATCTTAAAGCTCCAGAGCAAGGATAATTTGTTAAAATTAAATCAGAAAATTATGTTATGTAATTCTGCATCCTGATGTAAAGGGGAAAATTTCAAATATTGAATTTGAAAATCCAAATGAAATCATTTATTTGTAGTTGCACCAGAGCAAGGATATACAAATAAATTTCCTTACAATTTAGAAATTCCAAGGACTCAAGCTCACCTCCATTTACATTGCTCTGATCACCAATCAAATTCAAGAGTAACAGTAGCAAGTCAGGCCAATCCTCTGGCCAATTATACTGGGCGATGGATGCCACAGCCATGCCAACAGCTGTACACATTTTCCTATGCGGGTCATCCAAAGCTATGAGCAGTTGCCAACGTATAATTGACTACAGTTGCAATTCAGTAGACATAATCAAGAGCGTATAAAGAAAATAACTGTAAAATGAATAAAGATATAAGATAATACTCACAAAAAGTGCACTACATCACCTATTAGACTTACATGTTTCATAAAATTATGTCAAATAGTGAATTTGAGGCAGTGTATTGTTTCATACGTAACAAGGGTCGGGACCTTTTGCCAGTGGTATGACATTAGCATTAATGAAAGTAAAACCTTAGTCCAAAAGAAACAACCCCTACTATATCTACATTGGAAAGTAAAGGAAAATAAGCGAGGAAAAATATAAAGAATCCAATAATTTTCAAATAATTTAAAAAAGAAAACAATGATAAAAGTGAAAAGTCATAACATTTTAACAAACCAAAATGCAACACCCTTGCCTAAAATCTCTTTCATTTTTTTATGTTAACAATTTTCTCTTCTGACTGTTAACAACATTTTCCGAAGCGGAAACAATTGGATGTACAAAAGTCTTTCCTTCTTCTGGCCAATGTTGTTTTACAAATTGCTTCAGTAAGACCGCAGCTAGGTAAAAAACATCAAGGCCAGACAAATTCACATGATTTACTAAATGATAGAAAGAGAGCATTGAGAAAGTAACATCCAAGATGTAAGGATATCTGACGCAGTCCAAATGGGTGCTCCTTGTTAACAGCCATTTCCTTGTGTCTTATGCTAATGCCTAGAAAGACACAAGGATATCTGACACTTGGATTGAAAAATCTATGCTAATGCATGTCAAAATTAATATATGAACTAAGAGTTAAACAAGAATAGATTGATTTAATAAGCCTTCACTCTCCCATTAATGGCCTTATTGACCAGCTCCACGTAGACAACAACATTTACTTGCTGCAGTACTCTCTCTTAGTGTGCAAAGTTTCAGTCCTGGTTGTATTCGAACAAGAACAGTGAAGCAATGGCTTGCATCAACCATATATGTGACAAAAAAAAAAACAACAACCACGATATGTTACAATTAATTTTATCACAAACAAGAGATCACCTAAGCATGGAGGAGGCCTAAGTACCTTGTCCTGCAAATTGTGATTACCCAAATCCCTTGGATTGTCTTCAAAATGAGCTTTCAATCTGGACAATAAATTTTAAAATCCGATTCAGATGATTTGGTCTACACCAACCAGCACAAGTATCATCCACTTCTAATCTCATAAACTTTCAACATCATCGATAACTTATATATCATACCAAGGGAGTTATAACAAAGAAAACAAGTGCAAGATTGCAGACAAAAATAGTACACTTCATTTACTGATAGATGGGCCCGAGTGCACATGAAATCAGTATTCATTACTTTGATAAATCTAAAACCACGAATGTCCTATACACAAATAATTCTGTTATCAGCAAGATCAATGAATCTGAAGTAACATCTTAATCAGTTTTTTCTCAGTCGGTCTTACATAATTGAAGTGATGACCGACTTAACACATTCAACATTCCACATATATATCTATAGAAGACACGGGTTCGGATATACACCTTGGTTTAGCAAACGTAATTACTTATGAACTGATTCTGGTACTGCAGGTTGTAAAAAATTAGACTGGTCTAATTAATTAATATGGCATGGCAAATGACAGAGAGTGAGAGTGCAAATGAGAGAGAGCAAATCATTACTAACATTGGGTTGAACCTAAAAGAAGAAACAGAGGTAACAAAACAGTTGCAACCAAATATAAAATCAAGTGGCTGATTATAAAATTCGGTTCATAGCAGGGTATTGTTGGCAGTCAATATCTAGTTGATAACAGAAAAACAGAATCCATGAGCTGTTGTGTAAATATCCTGTTTGTTGTGGTTGCTTGACTCTCAGCAAGCAATTGGTGAGCCTACATTAGATGATAAGTAATTGATGTGCTAGACAGGGAAGTGCACAACACAAGCTAGCTCAAGGAGATGGGACCAAAATTATCTTCTTAGCTTACACTCTTGATGATGACAAATCTTCTCAACCTAGAGACATGATAATCTAATAGGCATTTTATATGCATGTAAAAGGTGTCAAACACTGTCATCTCTGAACTAACTGCCTAAAATCTTCAAATTTATGCACTATGGTGTGAAACACACCAGCACTCTGTGACTGTGTCGTATCATCCTCTTATAAAACCATTTGTGTAGAGAAGAACTATCATCTTGTGCTCCTGTGTCTTCAATGAAAAGGTCAAAACACATTTTATATTTCATATAAGGGATTAAAAACTTTTGCGCATTATGTCCCCAGGAAGTTCTTAGGAAATTTAGCCTCTTTTTCTTGCCATCTCAGCGCATCCGTAGTTTGTTCTTCGAGAAATTTGCTCATTGTTGTCATCATTTACTCCAAATAAAACATTCAACAAAAAATAACGGAGAACAAACACAAGTGACATACATAACTGACATATATATCTTCTTTAAAATAGGCAAACGAGGTGAACATTATAGGAGATTTATCAAAACCAATAAGAATATAGCCATGTTACACAGCAATATATGGATCTTTATTGCTGCAACCCCTTCATTAACATTGCCCAGAATAATAAGCAGTGAGAGGAATGAGGATTGGCCCTTGGCCCGTCCTGCGTTTTCATTACCATCATATTCAATACAATGTAAGTTGCTTATAATGTGTAAAGCAAATCCCACATCATTTAGATTCCCTATCTTGGTCAAAATTCCACATACCTGAAATTTGTTTGTCCACATTTGATGTCATCGGAAATGGGACTACTGTGATCTGGTGCTATGACAAGAACAACAAGAAAAACGGAGTAGCGAATAAAAACGAAGCACCCAAACTACAGACGCGGGTGAGATGGCAAGAAAAAGCAGAAATAAGAATACTCGGAATCGAAATGACAATTTCTGTATTACTTACCGTCTAGACATTTTTTTTATACTAACTTTTTCTGTTGTCGTTTTGATTGTCAATCATTTTACACATGCTAAACTAAAAAAATATCACCACACTTTGGCAGGATTAAACAGACAAACATACTACAAGCACAAAAAATATGGATGATGAACACTTGTTGGTCAAAGTACCTCTTTGTGACGTTGGAAGCCGACGGATGTTCTTCCTCCACGAAGATCCACTGCATATATAATACCTTGTTAGTTGGCCCCAAAAATAATCTATTGAATAATCAATAAAGGAAATTATATTGATCTTTATACAAAAGAAGGGCAAAAATGTAAGAAGAGCTACCCAAATCTAATTATCTACGACTTGGAATAAAAACTTGTTTTTCTAATGTCCTGGGCATGTAAGTGGAAGTTGATGCAGCCTTCAAAAGACATGAACACAAGAAATATGATATAAAACGTATCTTGTAAGCTACAGAAATAGAAGCCACAAAGTTTAATACAACTGACCCAATTTTCCATGTTTAGTTGAATGCTATTGATGGAACTGTGCGAATTTGAGGTGAGCAGAACTTACGCATAGTGGCTCAGCCGCCTGTCCCATGCATAAATAACTCCGTTGAGACCGGATGCAAACAATCTGCAAAAAAATACAGGTATCCCTTAGTTCAAGTAAAAGAACATGAAAAACTTAAGTATGCCAGATAGAATTAACACCTCAAATGAAGGACTGCTTGTATTTTTATGATATTGTACCACTTAAAGCCCCTACTGAACAGCTAATGTTACTTTAAAAGTAAATTTAGAGGAAAAATTGTTTGAATTACAGTATCCTAAATATATCATGTTAGACAACGGAGCTTGTAAAATGACGGAATAAGTTGGACGCAAAGCTTAGGTCTAGTTTCAACAGTAATCCAAAAGCTCAATCTGCTTTTCTTTGTCAAAAATTATTAAAAATTATTTTCTCTCAAGTTTATACTCTAGAGAAGAACAAGTTGGCGTCCTTGCATTGTCATCAGTGGTAACAGCAACATCAGATATGCCATTGCAGACTTCCGACCCATGTGCAGTGCTAAGCTTCATTTTTAACACATGTATGACAAAATGTTGAGTAATGAGTAGGAGTAGAAGTTGTGGTAATGAAAGCTTCATATCATTAGTTCTTAGAAAAAGAACAATATTATCAATACAATAGCCAGAAAATAAATATCATAAAGACCTAACTCCCATCGAAAGAACACATTCAAGACATCTAGAACCATATTGGAATTGGTATGTAAACAAGAGTAACTATAACTGCATATACGTACTTAGACAAGCTGGGAGATCGACTAGAATTGGAGAAGAGTTCAAAGTATGACATCAATCAGAGGATTTATCATACAAACGAAAAGCCGTGAGCCTTAAAGAAACATAAAACCATTAATTCTACTTACAGCTGCAAGATGATAAACCTAGTTTACTTGATCCATCTTTGTTACGAGAAGATGACACATCAAAAGCTTTATCACTCTCGTCAACAGAATATTGATCAGAAATTGTTAAGTGATCAAACAATTCAACATCAAGGCGTTCAAGAGCACAATTCTCAATACCAATGGTTGTGTTTGATTCATTTGATTTGCTCCAATCTTCTTCAATTCCAGGTAATGAACGTGCCACTGCCTTTGGAGATGGTTTACTCACCATAGCCAGGTTCTCAGCATCAAGGACACCTATTCAAAAGCAACAAAAAATGGAATCTCTATTCAAAATTATTTGTATGATTGGCCTGTATTCCAAACCTCTTCTTGATATCTATAGATGCTCCGATAACCAATTTTTCAAAAACTAAACTAAAGTATACAAAATTAAATTATTACTTTCAGAAAAAATGTAGGTACCATCCTACTCTAGACTAGAGTGCCCTGCGTACTCCCAGGAGGCAAACACCTTAATGTCCACACAACCTAATTGGCAGCTACCTGCTATATGTCATCTCAATGAAACCCGAAACAGGCAGAAATCACACATGGAAAACCCTATAATTGAAACCTTGGATCATCAAGTGTTGAAAAGATATTCCTTTGCCAACTAGAGGCAAGTATATGGAGAACCAGATTTTAAGGAAGATAAAGAGTATTTAAATATTTCTGCGTGTCCACCTTCTCATTTAGCACACATACAAGATAAAAATTAGCAAATATTTTAAATTTTCCCTAACGAAAAAAACAAAGAAACTTGGGGAACAATGTTTCTGTTAGTTTATGGTTCATAAAATAAGCATTTAAGACACAAGAAGCACAACAAATCACAAAAGTAGCAATGATGTGCCAAATGGCAAAATAACTACAGTCGACACAGCATCGAATCAAAGCCCTAGAGATAATTCCTCGAGCATAAACCTTTGAATATAACAGGATGCATAGCAACACACAAATTTATTAACTCAAGAGCAAAGTTCGTAATACCTAAAGATTGAAACAGGAAAGAGGAATCCGAGACGCAATCGACGAGACAATCATCGACAAAAGAAACATCAGTAACAGAAAGCCTCCGATCAATGTCAGCATTCAGCTTATCATCATCCATCATGCAGATTCAAAATTTCAAACACAAGTCGAAATTAAACAAAAGCAGCGAAAGTGGCAAGCAGACTAGGACAACATTTTGTAATGAAAAATTTAATAATAGAAATATGGGGGTGGAGAAAGATGAGGGAGGAGGAAGAGGGCGGGAGGAGGAAGGCCTACGTCAAAGTCATTTTATTTATTTGTGAGGGCAAATTAGCTTGTCACTTTCATTTAATTTACAATCTTAAGTCTACGAAGACATTGGCTGAATCTGTATGCTACATTTCAAGAAATATATCTAGGTCTGTGGCAATGTTCTCTCTCTTCTCATTTTCTTTCTTTCATCTTTTCTCCCTCATTGTTTATTCTCCGTTTTGTTCTTCTTTTACACCTCTACAGCTATCTCTTTAACAAGAACCTGAACTTAACTATAATTTGTAAAGCAGACCATACAGGGACTTTCGATTCTGCCTATTGGGTTGACAGGCATTTGGACATATTAGGGGCCATCATGTATTTAAGAATGTTAGCTACGCACTAAGAACTCTTGATATTGGGTGCATGTTTTCCTCATTTGAATCCGATGGAAGGAGCCGAGGAAAAACAGCTTGGACAGGTAAATGTCCCAAGAACTTGGTGACTCCTGCAGTTTTAATGATAATCACGCAAAAAGACGGTGAACCATTCTCCTCACTATTATTAAATTCATCGAAAAAAAAATTTGCTAGTTAATGTTTCTAGTGTACCTTCATGACGAGTAGCAGGAAACACCAAAAATTGTATCTAAAAGGTGTTGAAGTTGTAAGAAGATTAACAAATCCAACCAAAAATACCTTAAATGAAGTTATTGTCTCCAACATGACTTGACAGCCTCATAGCTATCATTGGGAGATTATATATCTACTCCAAGACCATGATAATGAACATGTGTATAAGCAAGGATCTTAGCAAAGGTAGTGTCTGGGCATGGTTGAAGTAAACAGTGTATGATGAAAACAATTTTTTCAGTGACATAGAAATAGAATTCCAGTATATATGGCCAATGCATCATCTCATTAAAAGCAATGTAATGAAGCAGTAGAGAGGATTCACCCAGAATTCACGAATCTTGTTTGGTTCACGACAACAATAAAAAAGTTAAGAACCTAAGGAGACTGAGAAAATTGAGTCTGGAACACATTTACCACATTCATTACTTTTCTTTTGCCAAGCCTTCCAAACACTTGCTTTCCTGATTTAGCATCTCCTGTTCTTTCAATGATATTCTCATTGTTGTCCAAATTATCAAAAAGCGTTAATTGGAAACATTTATTGTTTAATTATTTTCTCAAAAGTAAATCCAAAGAAGTGCACAATTACATAGTCTTTTATGACAATGAGAGTCTGAGAAATGAGATTTCATTGATAAAGCTCCATAAAGGAGAACATTATCAAAAGAGAAGGGACGTAGATGCAAGAATAAATGAATTAAAGTCCAAAAATAGAATCAAATAAGGAAAGTATTGCAAACAACCACCTTCCTAGCCAAAGGGTCTGGAACATCCACTTTGCAATTCTTTGTGTAATGCCAACGAATATTTATGGAATGCAATGAGTACATTTTCATACAGAAAAAAAAATCATGGAAACTCTCTTTGGAGGCATTTTCATTTGCAACACACAACTAAGTACATCAAGGGATCTCCATAAGTATGAGAGGCACATAATTAACTGAATTAAATCTTAGACACTGGAGAATGTCTCTCAAGTCTGCCATTTTGAAAAACCACACAAACCAAAAGGAGCAAAAGATACAAGTTTTGAATCTCAACATTAACTAACATGAAATGACATGAAAGTTTACAAACAATGATTCATGCAATTACTTACCCTTTAGACATTTTTTTTTATACTAACTTTTTCTGTTGTCGTTTCCATTGTCAATCATTTTACACATGCTAAACTAAATAAATATCACAAGAATTTGGCAGCATTAAACAGATAAACATACTACAAGCACAAAGAATATGGATGATGAACACTTGCTGGTCAAAGTACCTCTTTGTGACGTTGGAAGGCAGCGGATTTTCTTCCTCCACGAAGATCCCCTGCATATATAATACCTTATTTGTTGGCCCCAAAAATAATCTATTGAATAATCAATAAAGGAAAAGGAAATTATATGGATCTTTATACAAAAGAAGGGCAAAAATATAAGAAGAGCAACCCAAATCTAATTATCCAGGACTTGGAATATAAATTTATTTTTCTATTATCCTGGGCATGTAAGCGGAAGTTGATGCAGCCTTCAGAAGACATGAACAAGAGAAATATGATATAAAACGTATCTTGTAAGCTACAGAAAGAGAAGCCACAAAGTTTAATACAACTGACCCAATTTTTCATGTTTAGTTGAATGCTATTGAGTGAACTGTGTGAATTTGAGGTGAGCTGAACATACAGATAGTACCTAAGCCGCCTGTCCCATGCATAAATAACTCCGTTGAGACCGGATGCAAACAATCTGCAGAAAAATACAGGTATCCCTTAGTTCAAGTAAAAGAACATGAAAACTTTAAGTATGCCAGATAGAATTAACACCTCAAATGAAGGACTGCTTGTATTTTTATGTTTTTGTACCACTTAAAGCACCTAATGAACAGCTAATGTTACTTTAAAAGTAAATTTAGAGGAAAAATTGTTTTAATTTCAGTATCCTAAATATATCATGTTAGACAACGGAGCTTGTAAAATGACAGAAAAAGTTGGACGCAAAGCGTAGGTCTAGTTTCAAGAGTCAGCCAAAAGCTCTATCCGCATTTCTTTATCAAAAATTATAAAAAAAATATTTTTTCTCAAGTTTTACTCCAAAGGAGAATAAGTTGGCATCCTTGCATTGTCATCAGTGGTAAGACCAACATCAGATATGCCGAAGGTAATATCATCTCTAGCTTATCCTTCATAGGAATAATAAGTGAGCCTAATAAGTGTAAAGGTGTAGTGCTATAACTCATTCTCTTTATCTTTCATAGGAATAAGAAAAACACATATACTCACTAGAGATAAGTACAATAATCTCAAATCTCGAGGGTAATATCATCTCTAGCTTATCCTCATCATCCAAACAATGTTCATTTTCATTTCGATTCACAAAAACATATAAAACTATCTTTTCTTCACTTTTAACTTCATGGATAAAGTGTTCTTTCCATGCTTTATGGACACTTCTTTATCTTGTTGAAAACTTGGAAGTGTCATCATGGGGCACCCCCAATACAAGTAGTAAGACAACATAAAATACATCTATGCTTTGCAAAATATTCAAGTAAAAAATTTGACATAGCATACAAGTGACACTTTTTCAAGTCTTAAAGTCCATTTACAACAGTAAACATGGCATAGCATACTCTTCTCCAGTTAACCAGTTAAAAATTAGAAGAAATTAATACTTATTGAGAAAATAACACTAATTTTATTAAAACAGAACAAGCAATTAGAAACTAGAAAAGAATTAAAATAGAAACATTGTAATAATTTTATTACTGCCACTAATTATTTCAAAAGAAAATACCATTACAACAATCGGACTAAAAGTTACCTTCCATCGAGGCCTCTATATGTCTACATAAATTCAAATACTAAGAAACTATAGAGAGTGTCGTTTTTCTTAATGTCGAATACAATCACTAAGGAATACATCTACAAAACAATTTAATATAGTTGCTCCAATAAATGGAATAAAAGAATTTCACCTGAACAGCTTGCTCAAAGCACATGAAATTCCAAGTTCTTGGATCTGCTTATGCCATAAGGGATAGATCTATTCACATCAATGAGGTGAAACAGTCGTAGACAAGAATCCATGTCAAATCTCCATGCATCATCATGTTGCTTAACTGCATCTTTGTCCACCAAAATTTCTAGTGCAGATTCACCCTTTGGTGACTTGCCATCTTTCCTTACCCAATTAATCGAATTTGGATGGGTCCAAATTGTGTGTGGCTTAATGGAGGGTCACCTGTGCACGTATATAACACAGAGGTCCTTACAACTAATTTATCAATAGAGACCTACAATAATCTGATTGAGCCTTTGTTTAAGTGATCACATTCAGGTCCCTAGTATGATGTCTTGAGTTCTAGGCTCGCCATGAAAATTAGGATGTGGGAAATAGCAGCTGAAAAGGGAAAAAACGAATATTACTAGTTGAAGAAGGCAACAACATGGAACTAGATGTGGAAGAAGGGAGAAATACAAAGAATTCAACTACATATTACCGTGAAAATTCTCAGATACACAAGAATTAGAGCCACATAGGCTAATTCCAGCACTCTAAAATGGGAAAATGCATAAGTACAACACCAAATAAATGCTAAGCAAGAGCAAGAGAGATGGATTGTTTTGATAATTTGCAGAAAAGACAAAAAAATGAAATTTAAACCAGGAAAAAAATCTCCCATCAGGAACATGGAATTTTTAGGGAAAGTAGAGAGAGAGAGAAAGTGTGTGTGTGTGCATTAGTACAACACCAAATAAATGTTAAAAAAGAGCAAGAGAGATGGATTGTTTTGATAATTTACAGAAAAGACAAAAAAAATGAAATTTAAACCAGGAAAAAAATCTCCCATCAGGAACATGGAATTTTAGGGAAAGTAAAGAGAGAGAGAGAGAGAGTGCATTAGTACAACACCAAATAAATTCTAAGCAAGAGCAAGAGACATGGATTGTTTTGATAATTTACAGAAAAACCAAAAAAATGAAATTTAAACCAGGAAAAAAATCTCCCATCAGGAACACAGAATTTTAGGGAAAGTAGAGAGAGAGAGAGGGAGAGAGAGAGAAGAGAGAGAGAGAGAGAAAAGAGAGAAAAGAGAGAGAGAGAAGAGAGAGAGAGAAAGTGAGAGAAAGAGAGAGATACATACCTCTTCCAACGGACTCCAGATTTCAATCCCAATGGAGAAATCCCAAATGGAATAAGAGCTGCCAATAGGAGAAAAGCCACATGGGGGAGACTTGCAGAGAGGCCGTAGTGAGGAGCCTCATTGCCTGAAAGAGAGGCAGCGAGAGCGCTTTGGTCGTTTAGGTTTATGCTTCATAATTTCGTGGTTGTGGGCGGATAGCTTCCTCGTTTCCCATTGGAAGACAATAAGGGCAAGAGGGTGACGGGCCGACGGGCGACGGGCGACGGGCGATCGGCAACCATCAAGCAGCAGCCATCAAGCGGCAAGTGACGAGTAAGGGTGGCAGTTTTACCCGCTTACCCGCTTACCCGCTTACCCGAATAGTAATCGGACGGATAAGGAATAAACTTATTGTATTTCGATTACCCGGTTACCCGATTAAAAAATTATCCGATTACCCGCCTCTTAATCGAAACGGATATGGGTAAGGCGTATTATTTACCCGATTACCCGTTTACCTGGATGGTAATTTGGTAAATATTTCAAACTTTATGCCCTTAGATACATTAACCTAATTTTTCTAACTACATCCAAACTTAATGTAATTGATGTTATTTTTATATAATATGTGTGGTGTACAATGAGTTATTTTTAGATAAATTTAAGAATTTGGATGTAGTTTTTATATGATTTTAATTTTAATGTTTTTTTATAAATTTATATAGGTAAGATATTAATAAAATATTATTATCCATTTATTTAACCGAAACGGGTAACGGAATCCTGGGTAGGGTAAACGAAACGGGTAACGAAATAACCCTTACCCATTTCGTTTATTACCCGTTTACACCCCTAGTGACGAGCAGGAACCGGGAAACCTAGCTTGATGGAGAAGAACGACGAGAGTCGAGAGGGCAGAAAAATGAAATAAAACGCTAAGTGAAATGTAAAAGGGTATTTTGGGTATCGAAAAATAACTTCTTAACCGACGTTTGTTATCCGCGTTTGCATCGTTAAAAAATGTGCAAACGCGGCCAAACGGTAGCCCGGTCCATAACTTAGAGATGGATAGTAATGAAAAAAATTTAAAATAGGGGTGCTGTGCACATGCTTTATATCAAAATTTTATCTAATCCTTAATAATCTTAGTTTTCTCAAAGATTAAGGTTGATTTTCTTGCTTTGAAAAGAGTTCTATTTGAATTTTTTTCTTTTCTAAAAGGTTGATTTTTCTAAAATATAAGGTTCCAGATTGGTAGCCCCCACACAAGAGTTACTCGGAGCAAACATATCCACGAGACTTGAAGCACCACAACTCCCAATGGATGCTTTAGATATTTAAGTTTATCCATTTCAAAGTCACTTGTAAATCTATTGGTAGGCCTCTAAACAGGTGGATACAGGTCAAAAGGGAAGTTGGCTAAAACCAAATAAGCGTCAGGTTTAAATTTCAACTTTCATTTAGGGGAGTAAACGGTATATAAATGAAATAGGGTTTTTTGTATTTCGTATGTATTTCGGTGAAAAACCTCTGGTCCGGAAAAGGGCGCAATCGATTGATGAATTCGACTGAAAGAACAGAGAAATTACATTTTGTGTTTGGGAATTGGAAAATTTTGCGGGTGTGATCTTATAGCTTTCCTCTGATTCGATCTCGGATATGGTTGGCGGTGAAGTCACTGTCTTCTGTAGTTTGAAGACGAACTTTGAGTCTTCGAGTGAGTGTGCACGAACGACGACGGGTGTAGTCGGCCGGACGGAAGTGTTTGTGTTCCGTGTATTCGGCGTATTGATGTCACCGATGAACGTGTAGAGCTTCTTCGGTTGATTGTGTATTCCAACGAACTTGAGAATTTTTTATCTTCGGGCACGAGAGAGTTTTTGAGTCGAGTGACTTTGACTGAAAAATCTCTGAACCTTTGTGTGTCCAACCCTTTTGGCGTTTAGTCTCTGACTATTTGTAGCCAGTGTTGGATTTGTTTGCTGGAGCTCGATCCTCAGAAAGGGGATCTTGATTGATTTTTTCTTGTCTTTGTTGGGGTGGGAGAGGACTGGGGAGCTCCTTGGTTTTCCTTTCTCAATCCATAAGACGAGGGAAGACTTTCCTTTTTCCTTCCTTGTAAATGATGGATCGACCAGACTTGATCGATTTGAAATTTTCTTCTGGCGTGGCTTGCCTTTTTAACCGGCTACCGAGTGGCTTGAGAAGCCTGGCGTGACTTTGATTTCGGCTGACTGCCAATTGATTTTAAAAATTGATGTGGCTGGACGTCGGACCTGCAAGTGGGCTGTCTTATTGAAGTTGATGGGCGTACTTGTTGAAAAGTCCACAGTGTACACGAAATAAGATTTTGGATGGTTTATTGGGTGGGTCGTTGTATGGACTTGTTGAATTTGGGCCGCGTAGAATCTTGACGCCTACAGATTGCCTCTTTCGAGTTTTACTCGTTAGGAGAACAAGTAAATTTCGAACATGAATTTACACACTTTTTTTTTTTTTTTTTTTTTTGGACCCTCTTACTCTTTTAGGGTCTTTTGATTTTTTCTATGTACGTATTTTCTGTCCTCTTACTCTTTTAGGACAATGTATATTTTTTGTACACTAATTTTTTTTTTGTTTCTTTTTTGTTTCTTTATTTTTCTCTTTTTAGCTTTCTTGCTCTTTTAGTGCTTGAATATTTTTTTCCATTTTTTGGCATATCCGGGTACGTATATGACGTATACATATACAATAATTGTACCTTTGCTCGAGATGCCATTGTCGTCGAGGTGAGGCCTTCGGAACAGAGGAGTTGCTGTCGATTTTGTCTGAATTCTGCAGTGCATCAATGCGTCTGAAACGAGTTGAAGTTGAATGAAAGATGGTGGGCCCCACCCAGGCACATTTGACTTCTTTGACTCAAATTTGGGAGAGACACCATGCCTTGGGTGTTATGGGCCCACACAACATCTTATATGTTCTAATGCATCACGTGGCTAAGGAATTTGAAGGAGAGAGAATTAAGGAGGGGGCATGGTGGGCCCCGCCCTAATTGGCATTGATCTCCCACGTAGCTGCATCTAGGTTTCCCATGCAAAATCCCAAATCGAATGGGATTCTACATGGGAGTTTAGATAGGCTTCAAGGGAAGGGGAAGGCTGACCGCCTCCTAAAATCCAGGAGACCTTTGGGTTTCTATAAAACCCTAATCTTTTCTGAAGTTTTTTACAATTAATTAAAAAAAATAAAAATTTACAGTTTTGACACTATTCCCAAATTATTTGCAAATATAACACTATTCACAGGTTGACCCAGTTGGTCCAAGTTTACCAACTCGGTCAACCTCCATGTAGGCGACACGCTGGACACAGCGTGTCGCCAAATTTTTTTTTTTAAAAGAAGAGCGTAGGCGGCATTGAAATGCCGCCTACAATGAAATGACGAGGCGGCTTTAAAATGCCACCTACAACATATGCAGGCGGCATCGAAATGCCGCCTCATCCGGTACTTAAACGAAAATTGTTAGAGAAAATTGATAGTTGGAAAAAGTTCTAAAGAGCGAAGGCGGCATAAGAATGCCGCCGTCCATTTTAGAGGCGGCATCGCGATGCCGCCTCTTTGTTCTCCTTGCGATTTAGTATTTCATGAGGAGGCGGCATCGCGATGCCGCCTAACTTAAATATAGGGCGGCATCGGGATGCCGCCTCTACGTCTTTTTATTCGCTCGACGGTATTCTATCTCTTCTTCCTTCTTTCTCCCAAATCGAACCCGCGAAAGAACGTTTTCCTCTCTCCTTTCGTCTCTATTTCTGCCGAATCGAAGCAGCAAATCAGAGATTGGAGGCTGTGCGACCACAGATCGTGTATTTCTCCCGTGGATCTTCGTGTTTTCGTTGGAAAAGTAAGTTTTTTTTTATTTTTCGTGAGTTAGAATGTGTTTCGGCGTCGTTTTGTGGATTTGATGCATGTTTTCAGTTGAAATTGATCCTATTGTAGTGTATTTACCATGAATTTGCTACGAATTGCATGTTTGTTAGTTGATTTAGGGTTAAATTGCATGTATTACGTGGATTTGGGGTTTTTTGTGTCTAGGGTTTAGGGTTTTTTAGGTTAATTTTAGGGTTTTATTGCTAATTTACGTTTTTTATGTTAATTTAGGCGTTTTGAGGCTTGTTGAGGGATCTTTATGTTAATTTTGATTTGATGCTATTTTAGGGGTTTTTATGGTAATTAATGGAGTTTATGCATATTTAGGGTTTTCCAGGGGTAATTTGGTAATTTGTTTGATAATGTTGATTTTTTGTTAAGTTATGATTTTATACACTAATGAAGCATTTTTAATCGTAATTCAGTCATATTTTATGCTAATCGAGTGTCTAGGTTAATCTAGAATTTTATACGCTAATTTAGTATATGAGGCATTGTAGTTTCTAGAGGCGTTATTTAGGGGTAATTTGGGAATTTGTATGGTAATGTCTGTTGTTTAATTTCAGTTGAGGAAGGCAGTCATACCTGCGTGTTGTTATTTTGGTGGTGACTTTGTTTTTGAGTACGGTAATATGGTCGGCTATAGCGGGGGGACAACCAGACTTATATATCTAGAGCCGACGTGTTCGTTTAATACGTTGTGCACTATGATGTATAATGTTCTTGGAGGGAACCCACGCACGGACCACATTTCGATATGGTTGAGTTTTACGTGCAATGGTCGGTTGATGTACACTCCCGTACTCGATGACGTGTCACTGGAGAGCGGATTAGGTCAGGTGAAGTATGGGTTCCAATCAATGCTGGAGCTGTTTGTGAAGCGGGATACTTACTCCTATGAGATGGATAGTGGAAGAAGTTTGGAAAATGTGGGTGGCACCGGCGAAGGGGCTGTTATGGTATACGGGGGGCAAGCTCTGGCCGAAGGGGATGAGATAGTTGAAAGACCCATTGCCGAGTTCATCCCTGCAGAAAGGTGAAAATTATCAATCTAGCCTAGTTTAAAGTTTTACTTAATTTCTGTTTTGCATTAGTTGTTGATGAAGTTACAATTGAATTCAGGGAACGAAGTGAGGAAGCAAATGATGATTCTAGTAGTGAGGGGTCGTGGCCGGAACCAGTTACAGAGGATGAAATTGAGGAAGAAGAAGATGTTGAATTACCCCTCCCTACCATGGGTGTCCCACCTCTAGAAGAGAATGACGAGCCGTATCCCGATCCGTGGATAGGATTGATGGACATGGATGTGACATATAGGAACACAATGGTCCCAGGCGTAGATGATGATAATGTACCCCCACCCATCGGTGTTGGAGTCGGTCAGAGGTTTATGACCAAGGACGCATTAGTGATGTACTTGAAGGACTACTGCATAAGTAGACATGTCCAGTTCAGGGTGCATAAATTGGGACCGACAGTTTATTATGTTCGTTGCACAGGTGATCAGTGTCCATGGCACGTATACGCGTCATACAATATGAAGTTGAACATGTGGAAAGTTAGACGATGCAATGATGAACACACGTGTTTGAACGTCGACCTGTGCATGGACAATCGATTGTGCGCCTCTAGCGTGATATGTAACCTGATTATGCCCAACGTGAGGACGAGTTTCACCCTGTCTCCGTATGAGATCATTCAGCTAGTCAAGGACAAGTATCATATTCAGGTGAGTTATAGTAGGGCATGGAGGGCAAGGAACAAAGCACTAGTTGCTGTATTTGGTGGATGGGATGAGTCATACAACTTATTACCTCCGTTTTTGAAGGCAATCAAAGACACAAACCGAGGTACTAAGTACAAGATGATAACCACGGATGATGGTGTGAGAGAAGGAAATTTTGTGCGGTTTGATAGGGTTTTTTGGGCGTTTGGACCAGCTATCCATGGATTTCAGTTTTATAGACCCTTCATTAGTGTAGATGGGACTCATCTGTACGGGAAGTACAAGGGTTGTCTTCTGATAGCTACGTCATTTGATAGGGATAATCGGTTATTTCCCCTGGCCTTCGCACTTGCGGAGACAAAGAACATCGATACGTGGACTTGGTTTATATCATGTTTGGCGCGTCAGGTGGTTAGGGGGAGGTCTCCGATGTGCATCATCTCTGACCGTCACAGTGGTATCATCAGAGCAGTAAGGGATGTCTTTACACGCCCCCATAGACACAGGTTCTGTATACGACACATCGTTGCCAATCTGAAGAAGTGGTACAGTGTCAAGGACTTGAATAAGATGGTATGGAGATGTGCGAGTGCAGAAACAGTGGCTCATTACGATCGTGAAATGCAAATACTTGAAGAAGCATGTCCTGGGGCCAAAGCAGAGTTGACTGAGGATATGAGCCCTGAGCAGTGGGCCCTTGCATACGATGGAAACATGTCATTTGGGAAGCTCACGCGGAATTCCTCTGAGAGCGTGAATTCTCTTTTGAAGCGGGCACGGAGCTTACCTGTTCAGCCCCTAGCATCGGCGATATTCTATCGGATGAATGCATGGTTTGTACACGGCGCGATAAGGCTGCTCGGACTACAACCCATCTCTGTCCCGGTGAGACGCACATTTACGGACTGTCATGGATGATGCCAGACATGTGCACGTTGTTACTTATGGCGATGGGATATTTCAGGCCGGCGAACACAAGGTTAACGTCATGCTTAGGGAGTGTACGTGTCGATCATTCCAGATATATCAGGTTCCGTGTGTCCATGCCATTGCAGTGCGCGGGGCAATATACTATGACTTCTATCAGTTGACATCGGAGTATTATTATGCATATACAATCGCTCGGGTGTATGAACGAGCGTTTGATGTGCCTACACGAAGAAGTACTTGGGTGCAGGAAGGTCCAGTGGTACTCCCACTAGGTCCGAAGAGGACTCCGGGCAGACCAATGTCCACGCGTATCCACAATTCTATGGATTGGAGAGATGACGACAGAGGACGATATTTGTGTAGCAATTGTAAGAAGCCCGGTCACAACAAACGGGCTTGTAAAGCCCCGTCTTCTGACAGCGCAGAGAGTTCCCGTTCGGGGTCTGGGCGTCGGTAATGTACTTTGTTAGTTTATGTAATATGTATAATGACACGAGCCCAGTTGATTAATTCATCTTAGTTAGCTAATGTTACTTTATTTTTCTTACAGGTCGTGATTGCAGATTCCCCTTTATTCTACGATTAGGACTCCCACAGGAGCAAGGGGATCTGGCATGGGGAGGTTAGTGCGGACTCTTGTACTTGTGATTATATTTGCTTTTAAACATAGGGTTTAAATATACACTAACAATACCCACTCATTTTCAGGACCCTGGATGCCTGGAGTGCACTGAGCATTTCCAGACTCTACGACATTGGCCCATGGACGAGCGGATGTTGCCGTATGTAGAGGCCGCGGGGTTTGGTGCACTACACAGAGTCCAGTGGTTGAGACTGGACAAGCCGCTGATTAGCGCACTAGTAGAGAGATGGAGGAGCGAGACGAACACCTTCCACCTTGCGAATGGTGAGATGACTATCACGTTAGAGGGCGTGGCTGTCTTATTGGGATTACGCGTTGACGGAGATGCTGTGACCGGGTCGACTCGGGGGGATTGGATGGAGTTGGCCAGACTACTTCTGGGGGTCGAGCTCCCACCTGGAAGTTTTCAAGGGGGTCGACTGTCACTTTCATGGCTTAGAGGCCAATTCTCATTCTGTCCCAACGACGCGACCGGGTTGGTGATTCAGCAGCACGCGCGTGCGTACCTCCTCCATCTTGTGGGCTCAACGATATTCTCGGATGGTAGTGCCCGAGGAGTTCACATGGCATACCTGACACTGTTCGAGGATTTCGAGGAGGCCGTGAGGTACAGCTAGGGAGCAACCACATTAGCCTTCCTCTACCGGGAACTCGCGAAGGCGTGTCGCACGGGAGTAGTTGGTATTGCTGGATGTCTCACCCTTATGCAGGTAACCTCTTCTTTCATAAAAATTGTTCATCTTGAAGGAATAGGACTTATCAGTATAGTATTTGTTTTATGCAGTTGTGGGCGTGGGAACGTCTACATACTGGACGTCCGACCCTCCTACAGGAACCGGAGCTACAGGGTGGCCCTTTAGGTTCCAAGTATGTACCTATACAATTTAATCGTTATTTACACTTCCAAAAAAAAAAAATCTTGGGAACTAACTTATATTGGTTGTTTAGGTGGAACGTCCGACGGACGAATGCCACCAATCCTGGTGGAAACCTGGTGCTATACAGGACAGAGTTGGACCACCAGCGGAGCTATCAGGTAAGTTACTTTACGAACAAATAGTAATGACAATTCATACCCCAACAAGTTTCCCTTAGTAATTATTGTATTTTTTCTTGGGTAAACTGGCAGCCGTACCAGGATTTCGTGCAGCGTCTACCTGCTATCTGCGTTGAAGGTAGACGTATCTGGTTGTCTAGGACACCTCTTATTTGCTTCGAGATCGTTGAGCCGCATGTTCCTGATCGAGTGATGTTACAGTTCGGGCTGGAGCAGGTAATTATTGCAAAGCATGGGTTCAATTTCTATTTATCTTTCAGTGTTTAATTTAATAACTTTGAGCAGGTGACTCCACCGGAGGATGTCGAGCATGTTACTCGCATCTCCCGGAAAGGCCGAAGCTGGGGAGGATTACGCTATACCACCGTGATTACATCGCCGGGGGGGGGCGGGCGGAGTATGTTATTACGGGCAGCCGGGCACACACCCCCATTATGTTCCCAAAGACTATATGAGGTGGTATTTGGGGGCTACTCGACGATACATAGCATCTCCACCGACCGAGCCAGCCATGGTATTTCATCCTAGAGGTTATACCGAGGGAGGCATTGGTAATGTTTCTTAACTTTGTGGAATGATAATTTCCTTAGTCATACATTTTTAACTTACTTTTTTTTTTTTCGCAGCTTGGGTTGTGTATGCGGACGTGGTTGAGCCGCGTCAACCATAGGGCAGCCTTATACCCATCATCCACAGACCCACATTGGCTGGAGATTGGACAAGATCTTGTCGGTCCGGTCCTGCACAGTCTTCCACTCTTGGAGGGAGCGATCGTCGGCGGAGACGAGTCACATGTTGGTGAGCCTTCTTACGTGAGCGAGCCAGCCAGAGAGAGCTCCACGGCAGCGTCGTGCAAGGCGTCGGCCTACAACTCAGACGACGACTCGTGTCGAGGACTATGACGAGGTTCCAGCCGTACCAGAGTCTACGGTGCTCCATCTTCCACGTGAGCAGACACCCGACACGGAGCCCAGCCCGCCCTTTGAGCAGCCTCTTGAGCAGCCTCTTGAGCTGCCCCAGGAGGAGCCCAGCCGCCACCCTCCTATTCGACGGATTTATACAAGAAGGCAGAAAATGGCAATTGGTGCACCAGAGCCCAGTTCTGCCTTATGATTGTTTCTGTAACTGATGATTTGTTGTTTTTCATTATTTTTTATGTATACACATTGGTATAGTTATATTTTATATTGTTTTCATTTTTTTGTCATGATAGATGTGTCTATCTAATTTATAGTTATGTGGTGTGAGCTGTTTTGCATTATGATTGTTAACAGAGGTTGATAAACAAACAAGACAAAAACAAAAAAAAAATTAACAAAAAATCAAAGTAAAGGCGGCATTTAAATGCTGCCTTTAGTTTTAAAGTGGAGGCGGCTTTTATATGCCGCCTTGATAGGCGGCATCGTGATGCCGCCTCCGCGTTCCACGATTCCTCTAGAGTTGATCAGCGGAGGCGGCATTTAAATGCCGCCTCTCTATTTTAATTGGCGGCATTTAGACACCGCCGCAGTCAGTAGTTCTCTTTCCCAACTTACAATTTTCGTTTAAGTGCCGGATGAGGCGGCATTTCGATGCCGCCTGCATATGTTGTAGGCGGCATTTTAAAGCCGCCTCGTCATTTCATTGTAGGCGGCATTTCAATGCCGCCTACGCTCTTCTTTTAAAAAAAAATTTTGGCGACACGCTGTGTCCAGCGTGTCGCCTACATTGAGGTTGACCGAGTTGGTCAACTTTGACCAACTGGGTCAACCTGTGAATAGTGTTATATTTGCGAATAGTGTCAAAACTATAAATTTTTATTTTTTTTAATTAATTGTAAAAAAACTTCATCTTTTCTCCCCCCTCTCTTTTCCTTTCCACGACGACCTGCAACCTCTTCTTCGACTCCGGTTTTCTTCCCCAGCGACAGTGCGATGACTTTCGTCATGCCCTCCTGCACGACTTCCGGTGCTCTCCGTCGCGAGCTTCCAGAATTCTCTTTCGTCGCAACCTCGGGTACTCTCCGTCGTCGCGACCTCCGGCACTCTTCGTCGTCGCGACCTCCGGCACTCTGCGTCGTCGCGACCTCCGGCACACTTCGTCGTCGCGACCTCCGGCACACTTCGTCGCTTTCTTCATCGCGAACTTTGTTCACGAGTCTGGTTACATGGTCCTTCTTTGGCGACCTCAATAACGATTTGATTCGCGACGTCGGTGCGACCTCGTCGTGCCTCCACGACAGCCTTCTTCTCCGGCTCCGGTGAGGCCACATCTATTGCGGTAACGGTAAGTCATTTCTTCTACTTAGTTTCATTTCCACTCCTTTGTTCTTTTTTTTTATTATCTCTATTGTCTGTGCGAAGAGCGACTCTTTGTCTCCCAGAAGCAGCATTGTCTCTGCGTGTGGCGAAGAGTGGGCAGCCCTGCGTGCATCGACTTCGGCTGCACGAGGTTGGTCCTCCGCGGTTTAATCCACGATTCCGGCGTGACTTGGTTACGCGATAGCGCGACGTCTGGTAAGACGTCCTGTTACTGCGACAGCGTGACGTCTGGTAAGACGTCCGGTTACTGCGACTCCTTTGCACTCATCGGCGCGGCTTCCTTCGCCAGCGACGGTGCGACGACTTCTGGTGGCCTCGGCTTTGCTTCCGGCGTCAATTTCTTCTTTCGTGCGACCACGCGAGTTTGTCCGCGGCCTCGGCATGAAATCATTGTACTTCGATTGTCATCCTCTCCGGCTTCGTCTTGCTGCGTTGTTCACAGCGCTTTGCGGCTTTTTGTGCAGCCTCTCCGGCTGCTCCGGTGTGACTTCACCGTGTGACGACGCTATTAAGAAATCAAACCCACTCCAGAATTTTCTGGAGTCGGCGTGAGGCTTCATGAAGAAGCTTTCTGGACTGCTGGAGAGACACCGATGGTGTCTAGAATCCTCTCCCCCCAAGGGGTTGAGAGGACTATAAATAGGGGAGTAACCCCCTTGTTTGAGCCAATAAGCAAACTTGGTAGAAACCATAGTCTCCCCTTCCCTTCCCATACGTGTTGAAACACGGTGTTTTGTTGAGAGTGAAAGAGTTGAATGAGTTTCTCTTCTTGTGAATTTGTGAGAGTTTTGCATATTTTCTCTTGTATTGTGAGAGTCAACTTTATTGTAAAAAATTCATTTGTCAATAGAGTGAAATTTTATCACTTGAGTGTCTCCATTACACACCCTAGGTCCACACACGCTTCCAACAAGTGGTATCAGAGCAGGTGGGTCCCACATTTTGATGCAATCAAATATGGAGGTTATGCCGATTCCAAAGCTGACAAAGGAGAATTACGGCAATTGGAGTATCTAGATGAAGACTTTTCTCGCTGCCCAAGATCTTTTGGAGATCGTGAGAGATGAATACGAACAGCCAGAGTCTGACGAAGAAGAAGCTGCCTTGACTGCTGCTGAAAGAGGTACGTTGAGGAACCTCCGTAAAAAAGACACAAAAGCATTATATTTTCTATTTCAAGGGGTAGATGAAAGTAAATTTGAGAAAATATCGGGCACAAAAACCTATAAACAAGCCTGGGAGATTTTACAAAGATCTTGCCAAGGTGTTGATAGAGTGAAGAAGTGCGCCTACAAACTCTTAGAACAGAGTTTGAGTTATTGAAGATGCGTGACACTGAAAGTGTCGGTGATTATGTCACAAGAGTAGAAACTCTTGTAAATGAAATGAAGAGAAATGCAGAAAAATTAGAGGAGGTTCGAGTGATAGAGAAAATCTTACGATCTCTCACTCCGAAGTTCGCCTTTATTGTAGCAACACTAGAAGAATTTAAAGATCTATCGAGTATGACAATAGATGAGCTGGTGGGCTCACTCCGGGCCCACGAACAAAGAATGAATGGCTTGTTGGATGGAGGAAAATTAAAGCTTGCCTTGCAAAATAAGTTGTCTCTCAATGAAGTGGCATCGTACATTCGAGAGACAACTCAAGGCAAAGGTGGATATCATAAGCGAGGAAAAGGACGGGGATCTCATCGTGGTGGAAGAGATCAAAGTAAGCAGTCAGAAACTGCTAATCAAGGTCAAAATTCAAGACGACATGGGAGAAGATGGAATTCGAGGAGAGGTGATAAGTCTCAAGTTCAGTGTTATAACTGTAAGAAGTATGGGCATTACAGCTATGAATGTCGTCAAAAGCCAGAAGGCAATAAAGAAGAAAGAAGTCACCTCTCAGTCCAAGAAGAATGTGGTGGTTCTTCTGTTCTCTTGACTTACAATGGAGATGAAGAAAAGAAGAAGAGCATTTGGTATATTGATACAGGAGCAAGTCACCACATGAGTGGAAATAAGGAATTATTTACAGAGCTAGATGAGAGTGTTCAAGGTGAAGTACGACTTGGAAATTCATCGACGCTACAGGTGAAAGGAAAAGGAAGAATTATGATTCAAACGAAGAAAGGAGATCACAGGTACATCTTTGATGTTCTCTATATTCCTGAAATACCAATTTAATTAGCGTCGGTCAACTCTTGGAGAAGGGCTATGACATCCATCTAAAGGATGGTAGGCTCTCTATAAGAAATAAAAATGGAGAACTAATTGCAAAAGTCGACATGGCGAAGAATCAACTTTTCACCTTGAACATAGAAGCAATTTCAATGAAGTGTTTAAAATCAATCCTGAAGGACAATTCATGGTTGTGGCACTTACGATTTGGGCATCTTGGTTTCACGGGCCTGAAATTATTATCGAAGGAAAAGATGGTGAAAGGCTTGCCAGAAATTGATCACCCTGATCAATTATGTGAAGGGTGAATGAAGGGAAAACAACATAGGTTGCCGTTTGAAGCCGGTCACTCCCGAAGGGCAAGGAGACCATTGGAGCTGGTGCACACTGATCTAGCTGGGCCTTTTGAAGTCACTTCACTTGGAGGCAATAGGTATACCTTTATTGATGATTTCAGTAGATATACTTGGGTTTATTTTCTTAAAGAAAAATCAGAAGCTTTAAATAAATTCAAGGAGTTTAAGGCCCTTGCTGAAAATCAAAGTAGAAAGTACATAAAAGTATTAAGATCTGATAGAGGAGGAGAGTATACCTCAAAAGCATTTGAGAAATTTTGTAAGGAGAATGGTATTCTACTCCAACTGACTGCCTCCTACACGCCACAACAAAACGGTGCTACTGAAAGGAACGCACAATTATGAATATGGCAAGGAGTATGATGAAGGGAAAGACCTTGCCTAAAGTCTATTGGGCTGAAGCCGTTGATTGTGCAGTTTATCTGCTTAACCGGTGTCCAACTAAAAGTATAAAGTTTAGGACACCCATTGAAGCTTGGAGTGGAAGCAAACCGGCTGTAGGCCACTTAAAGATATTTGGGTGCATTGCATATGCACACATACCCGAGCAAAGAAGAAAGAAGTTAGATGATCGAGGAGAGAAGTGTATCTTTGTCGGGTATGATTCTAAGACTAAGGCCTACAAACTTTACAATCCTGTTACCAAAAGGTTAATCATCTCCAGAGACGTTGAATTTGATGAGGAAGACTGCTGGAGATGGAGTGAAGAAGAGAAAAACAATAAAGAGTTGTTTTAAAATGATGATGACAACTCTGGAGAAGAAGAGGAGAGTAGTGGAGATCAAACTCCTCCAAATAGTCCTGCAGCAACAACAGGTGAAGGATCACCTAGGGGGAGCAGCTCGGCAGGGGGAGTCCCTATGAGGACACAGTTTGAGTGACATTTATAATGTCACTGAGGCAATTGAGCTAGAAGAAGATTATACTCTCTATTGTCTACTTGCAGAGAGTGACCCTATCACATTTGAAGAAGTTGCTCAAGATAAGAAGTGGAGAAATGCCATGGATGAAGAAATTGAGGCAATAAAGAAGAATGATACCTGGGAGTTGACTACCCTCTCTGCAGGACATAAAGCGATAGGAGTGAAGTGGGTCTATAAGACGAAAACCAATCAAGAAGGCAAAGTTGAGAAGCATAAGGCAAGATTGGTTGCGAAAGGGTATAAACAAAAATTTGGAGTTGACTATGAAGAAGTATTTGCACCCGCCGCAAGAATTGATACTATTAGACTTCTCATTACGCTGGCAGCGCAGAACAGATGGAAGATATATCAAATGGATGTGAAGTCGGCCTTCTTGAATGGTTATCTTGAAGAAGAAGTATATGTTGAACAACCACCGGGCTATGAGAAGAAAGGAGAGGAAGAAAATGTTTATCGCTTGAAAAAGGCACTATATGGATTGAAACAGGCCCCACGAGCTTGGAATATGAGGATTAACTCATATTTTCAAGAGCATGGCTTCAAGAAAAGTCCTTATGAGCATGCCCTATATACGAAGAAGAACGAGGATGGGGATATCATGATTGTTTGCCTGTACGTGGATGATATGATCTTCACCGGCAACAATCCAGGTATGTTCGAGGACTTTAAAAGCTCAATGACAAAAGAATTTGATATGACAGATCTGGGACAAATGGCATACTTCCTTGGAGTCGAGATAGTACAGGGAGATAAAAGAACTTTCATCTCACAAAAGAAGTATGCAAGTAGTATACTGTCAAGATTTAAGATGGATAATTGCAAACCAGTAGCCACGCCAGCTGAAGCAGGCATGAGGCTAAAGCAAGATTTAGAAGAAGAAACAGTCAATCCTACACTATTCAAGAGCCTGGTGGGAAGCTTGAGGTACTTAACCTTTACAAGGTCAGCAGATTTATGGAGCAGCCGAGACGAGACCACTTTGCAGCAGCAAAGAGAATTTTGCGTTACATCAAAGGCACACTTGGGTTCGGACTATTCTACTCTGCTTCTAAAGCGTCGAGACTTATTGGCTACACCGATAGCGATTATGGAGGAGACATTGATAGCAGAAAGAGCACGTCCGGGTACGTGTTCAATATCGGATCGGGTGCATTTTCATGGTCCTCAAAGAAGCAAGCGGTAGTTGCACTCTCGACATGTGAAGCCGAGTATGTTGCAGCAGCATCATGTACTTGTCAGGCCGTTTGGATAAGAAACATCATGAAAGAGCTCCACCACGACCAAGAAGGCCCGACACCGATATATGTCGATAATAAGTCGGCTATGTCATTGGCAAAGAATCCAGTTTCACACAGCAGGAGCAAACACATTGATACAAGGTATCACTTCATCAGGGAACAAGTAAAGGCCAAAGTAGTGGAGCTGGTTTACTGCAGGTCTGAAGACCAAGTGGCGGATATCTTTACAAAACCTTTGAAGACCGATGCATTTAAGAAGTTCAGAGATAGACTTGGTATGAGGAGTCGGTTTGAGGGGGAGTATTTAAGTAACCAAACCGACTCCAGAATTTTCTGGAGTCGGCGTGAGGCTTCATGAAGAAGCTGCAGTCCAGAAATTTCTGGACTGCTGGAGAGACACCGATGGTGTCTAGAATCCTCTCCCCCCAAGGGGTTGAGAGGACTATAAATAGGGGAGTAACCCCCTTGTTTGAGCCAAGAAGCAAAC
Source organism: Aristolochia fimbriata (assembly GCA_019845555.1). Classification (NCBI taxonomy): domain Eukaryota; kingdom Viridiplantae; phylum Streptophyta; class Magnoliopsida; order Piperales; family Aristolochiaceae; genus Aristolochia; species Aristolochia fimbriata. Next base: position 24,051,921 of record CM034078.1, read on the forward strand.
TTGGTAGAAACCATAGTCTCCCCTTCCCACACGTGTTGAAACACGGTGTTTTGTTGAGAGTGAAAGAGTTGAAATCTTTGTGAGTTTCTCTTCTTGTGAATTTGTGAGAGTTTTGCATATTTTCTCTTTCATTGTGAGAGTCAATTGCCTTGTAAAAAATTCCTTTGTCAATAGAGTGAAATTTTATCACTTGAGTGTCTCCATTACACACCCTAGGTCCACACACGCTTCCAACAGACGCGACCCGTTCGCGACCCCCAGCGGTAATTCTGTTGTGCGACCTTCGGCGTGACCTCTGCTGTGCGACCATCAGTTGTACGACCTATTCTTCGACTATGGCAACTGACGGCGCGACCTCTATTGCGCGACCATCTGTTGCGCGACCTCTTCTTCGACTCCGGCAACGTCGGTCGCAATTTTGTTCGCTACGTCTTTGTGCGTAGTGTCAGGCGCGGCTTCACTTATTTTTACGCAGTCCATCTCAGCATTATTTGATCGAATTGCTCGATTGATCTTCTTCATTAGACTCTCCAAGTCCAACTGGTAAAACAAACTCTTTTTTTTTGCACACACACACACATATTTTGATTTTTCTCAATTTTTTTTGACTTTTTTTTTTTTAGTTGGGGATACGTACGTGCGTGTTCTCGCAAATTGGACTTGACTGCCGATTGGCAGAAGTGAAGAATTTGCCTTTAACGGCGACCCTGGTTCAGTCGTTGAAGTGTGTTTGACTTAATTGTGAGACTTGCAACGAAAACGTTTTTCCTCTAATTGGTCCGGCATAATTCTGATTTTATAGCTCAAATATCCTTACCTTGACTTAGCTTTTGAAAACCTGGTTACCCATATACAAGAAATAACTTTCACCTAATCTCTGAACTCCATCACAATATGGAAATATTCAAATCCTAGGTGAATAAATATAAAAGCTTGAAGTTCAACTCTTATTCAGAACAAAAGTGTTTAACGAGTCAAATTGCTTTCCACTACTCTCCATCACAATCCGGAAACAACTAGTGAGAAAAACAAGTTGACTTTCACTCATTCTTTGAACTCCATCAGAATCCGGAAACATTCAAATCCTAAGTGCATAAATATCAACTCTCTCATTCAGAATAAGGGTTATAAAAAGTCACATCACTTTTCCACTAGTCTCCATCACAATCCGGAAACAACTAGTGAGAAAAGCGAGTTGTTTAAGAAAACAAAAAATCATATAACTAACCCAAATCTTTACTAAAATTTAACTTCTCAATCCGTACCTCATTAAACTTCAGATATCAATCTAAATTAGCAATAACCAATGAATATAGATTCTTAAAACAAAAGCAGAGTACTTTATTGCTATAGAATTCAAAACATAAACATAAACAACTAGGAGTTTATGACTTCCCCAACAAAGAGAGACTACTCCATAATAATAGAACAAACACACAGTAAAAAGGATTCAATTACAGTCATGGAAATAAGAAGAAAACAAGTACAGAAAACCCCCTTTTGAGGAACTGCCCCTTAGCTTCAACTCCTCCTTGGCTGAAATCTCTTCCTTCTCTCCAAAGTGCCAAGAGGTCGTGTAAGACTCTCTCTGGACTTTTCTCTTCTCTCTAACCTAACTAACAAATAAGAAAAACAAACTAAGAACTGGGTTTACACTACAAAAACTGGATCTAAAACTCGATGATAAACTCTAAACTCGGACCCCCTTTTATAGCTGAAGCTTTGCCCAGAACTTGTAAATTTAGCCTCTGTCCAGGGGTATGAATTGTGACTTCCCGACCTCAGAATTGGCTAAAATTACATCCGAACCTTCCTTCTGGAGTCCTTTCCTTGCTCAAGAAATTTCAATCCATTCTGAGTTGGGAAACTCGAGATATGAAGAGAAACATTTGCCTAGTTTTTGCGGCCAATTTATGCGCTGGGTCCACCACTTTGGAGATGTGAAACTCGAGAAGGCCGGCTTGGATTTGTCTGATTTTTCGTGAAATAATCCTCAGTAACACCAGTAATCTTCGTTCCAAGTTTGGCTTCAATTGGAATACGGGAACTCCAGATATAGCTCTCTTAAAACTCGGATTTTTTCTCCTTTTCTGGAAGCAGTTTCCTTCTCTGACTTGAATTTCTCTTTCTGCTCATTCAACGCACCTGGACTCGAGCAAACTTCCTTAAGATCATCGTGGATACCTTCCTTATACATTAAGGACTCCTCTCAAGTTTGATCTTGATTGGTTGTCAGGATCCCGAGAATTCCGAAGTTTTCGCATGCTGAGTCATCGGCGCGGTCGCGCTGATTTGTTCTTTGTTTTGGCGCGGTCGCGCCACTGGGGCAGAAGTTTTTTCTAAGTATGGAGCACGGCCTTTGGGTCCTAAATGAGGAAGCATTCTTCATGGCACGGTCGCGCCACTTTATGCTGTCGAACTGGTCGCGCCACTCCGTTGACTTTTTGCCGACTTCCCGAATTAGAACTTGGCATCTTTGTAAGGAAACAGTGCAGCGCGGCAGCTCCACTGGTAGCGCCATTGTGGGGCGCAGTCCGACCATTTCACATTCACGAACTGTCCTCCTTTTGAACATTTTACCGGCGCGGTCGCGCCATTCCCTTTTTTTGCTTGATTTTTCTTCTTTTTCCTTCATTTTTCCTGAGAATTTAGATTTTCTTCTTTTTCAGGGTATCTGAGACACAAAACATGTATTTGAGTTATATTTGTCACTTTCATGCTCATAATCAACTCAAATTAGGAATTTATGGTCAATAACTCATGCATAAATAAGTGTCTTTTGGACACTTATCACAACCCCAAACTTAAACCTTTGCTCGTCCTCGAGCAAAACTCTAAAAAAATACCTGATAGATCTGTAAAGACTAAGAAAAATTCAGTGATCCTCCCACTAAAGTTTCAAAATAGATGATTCAATTCTTTCATAATGATGGTTCATCTTGCTTAGTCATAACAGACTTTGAATTTTCTTCAAATTTTTTCAAAGATGTACATTCTCATACAAGTGATATGTCTCTATTCGACTCCATAGGCCAACCATCAGTCCACTCTCTACTAACCTGAAGGAATTCTCAATTCTGATCAATAGGTCTTGATGGGTTGTAATGAGGCAGGGGTAATGGGTATGATGAAGATTTTTGGTTATTTCTTTTTGGGTTTTTATTCTCCTCCTCATATCCGTTTTCCATTTTCCTGAGCATGAATTGGATTTGTGACTTTTCCTCCAAGCTCTTCCACCCCAAACTTATCCTTTTGCATTGATCTCTCATTTTTTTCTTTTCCTCTTTTTTTTTTTCTCTTTCCCATGTATCTTTTTCTTTGGGTTTTGTCCAGAGTCTAGCTTACCTCGTCGGTTGACTCAGAGTCCCTAAGCTTGCTAAGGCCCGAGACCCGGTGCACACACGAGGTGGCCTTTCCCTTAACTAACCCACAACCTTTTCTCTCTTTTTCCTTGGCTTTGTTTGGAGTCTAGCTTACCTTGCTGGTTGACTCAGAGACTCTATGATTGCTGAGGCCCGAGTCCCGGTGCACACACAAGGTGGCCTTTCTCCTACTCAGCCCAGAATTTTTTTTTTTTTTTCCTCTCTTGCTCCTTCTTCCCCTTTATAATGAAATATTTCTATACCCTTCATCCATCCCTCCTTATAACTTCAAAATCTTTATCCATGCTCATTCAAACAGAACATTTCAATAATTTGGAGAATCATGGGTAAGGAAGAAACAAGTTTATTTATCACTAAGGTTGGTTCATGTAGCATGGGACATTGAAACAAAACAGGGATTTTTTTGGCTCAAGAGGTTTGACAAAAGGTGATGCAACTTGTGCATTAAAATGGGTGGCTTTGAAAAATGCTCAAACGATTTTTAAGCAGGTGCCTAAATCACCTCAGAATATTGAAAACCTTTCTCTTTTTTGCCTCAAGTTTTCCTCAGGTTGGTTCTAGTGATTGAAATCGACTTGCTCACTTGTACTTTGTTTTTGAAAACTGTTTTTATAGAAAAATTCTCATCCATTCAAGACAAAGCATCTGAACTAATATATTTCTTCAGAAAGTGAATCATTCTATTCATATGATCAGGGGGTTTCACTGGTATTTTTTAAAGTCTTTATTGGATTTTTTGGTAAAAAAAAAAGTGCTTTCAGATCCATGCATGAAGAGTATCCCACCCCAAACTTAAAATTTTTCAAATCCCCTTAAAATTGCATGAAGAGTATCCCACCCCAAACTTAAAAACATGCTTTGTCCTCAAAGTAGCAGTAAACATAGGAGTGATAGAGATACTTCCCTGACTTTCTGGGTGGAGTGAGGTTGGATGGATCTCCCTTAGTGGCTTTTGCATTCTGCTCTCATGGGTTAGTGATAAAAATTAGCATGATTTTCAGCAATTGAAAATGAAAATTGACTAGAAGTGTCTCTCAGGCATAAAATGTATCTTAGGAAGAATACCTGCAGTGGAGGTTTTGTTGCCTAACCTCTGTAGTGGTCAAATCTCGTCAACCCAGTGGCGCGGCCGCCCCAGAATTTGTCGCAGTCGCGCCGAGTAATTCCTTGAAATTATCAGATTCTGAATGCAATTTTCAATATTTCCAGTTTGGACAATTAAATATTAGAGAGAGACATGTTTTGGAGTGATTTTCATATATTTCCATTGGAAGAATGAAGAAGTCCATGCTTTGGGACAAATCATTGAGAGTAAAAACATAATTTCATTAATATGAATGAAGATTGAGTACATATTAATGAATTTTCATTTAGCACACTCTCAGACTTAATCACACAAAAACAAGCTCACACACAAGATAAAAAAGAACAAGTCAAAAGATCTTAGCAAAAGCTAAAAAAAATCTATTCTTCTTCTTCATCATCTTCTTCCTGTTCACCTTCTTCTTCTTCAGAGGTATCTCCAGTGGGCAGCTGATCCTCTGGTATTCCCTCATGCTGGGCCCACAATGTCCACATCTTCTTGTTGTACGTGGCCAGTTTTTCCATCTTCTTTTCCAGGCCACTCATCCTCTCATGGAGAGCAGCCATGTCCGTCTCCTTGGATTTGCTAGAACTTGCTGCTAATCTGGTTGGTGGGTGGTCTCTCATAATTTGCTTCACTGAGCTAGCTGAAATACTTCTGGGAACTTTTTCCATTGGCTCTGTGGAGCTCAGTGCAATCCCATTTGCCAAACAGATGGTAGTGATGAGAGAAGGGAAGGGGAGTCTTCCTCTCTTGTGGTGTGCCATATCCATGATTTGCCTATGCATGATATCCCCCACATTGATGGGAATGCCTTCAAGTAAAGCATGGAGGAAATAGGCTCTTTCTGGTGTGATTTCAGTAAAGTGGGAGGTAGGGGTCAATTTTGTAAACAGAAACATTGACCATTCCTTAGCATCTACATGCATGTCCTGTCTCTGAAAATGTAACAATTTTCCTCTCCCAGTCTCCCACTTTGCTCCCCCTGGGCATAACCTCTCTGCAATCTCTGTTGCATTGACCTCTTCTCTTAAAGTATTCAGTTGTTGGGTGTGGGTATCAGGCATGTTCAAGTAATTGTTGATATCATGGGGATATAACTGGATCCATTTTCCTCTTACGAAGAATTGCCAAGTTCTTTGGTCTGGCAAATTGGCATAGAATTCTTGGACCAGTGTAAGGTTAGCTTGTGTAGGAGCTACTACCCATTGGGTCCACCCCCTTGCTTCTATCATGGCTCCATATCGTTCCTTTATGAGCTCATCCATAATAAAACCCCTTTCCATGTGGACATTGCATTTGGACAAAACATCATTGAATCTTTTGTGCCCATCTGCTGTGGCAAATCTCTCCTTGTCCCACATCTTTGGCACTTTGGCTCTTGACCTTTGGTAGAATTTTTCAGTTGCCATTACAAGTGAGTTTCTGTGAAAAAATTGCTTTCTTGCTCTTTTGAGGGGCTTGGTTCTCTCTAGTCTGAGGTCGGCTTGGTCTGCAAAGTGGGGCGTTGGAAAGCTCTAAGTGTGTACTTTCACACTCTGAAATCTCTTTTCCAAAACAGTTCCCAGGTAATTATGGTCGGCCCAAAAGGAGGCAAGAAAAACACTGTTTTTCTGCTTTGAAAATTGCTGAAACCGAAAATAAGTCCCCAACTTTGAGAACTTCGTTCTCCCTTGTTCCTAAATGGAAATACCCCAAACTTGGACCAATTTAAACTAGGAAGTTCTCTCTGTGTGATCGTACCTTTTTTTTGGGAGCTTGATTCTAGATTTTTCCAAAATTGACCCGAAAGATGCCTACCCCGAACTGTTTTTCTGCTTGCACAGTGTGCTTCACCGAATTTCGAGCTGTTTTCGGCGAGGTTTTCGGCGAGATTTCACTCTGGTGGACAGTGATTTGGAGAGGTTGTGGATGAGACTCTAGGTTTGTGCAGGTGTTTTGGGTTAAGAACCCTCAAAATGGGGTTTAACCCTTCTAAACTTCGCCCCGTATGATTCGAACCGGCGCGTCGACCCCACTGGCCGCGCCGGTTCAGAACAAAGAGTTCTAGGTTTCTTAATCTGGCGTGGTCGTGCCGATATTTGGCCCGGTCGCGCCAATTTCTTGTTTTTGAAGTTTTTATTTTTTTGTGGTTTTCTATTTTTGGAAAGCTATAAATTTCTAATCTAACACTCTCCTATCCTAGGTCTAGTAAAAATAGTGAAAACAATTCAAAATCTCCTACAAATTCAAACAAATCCTAAAATTTTTGAAAATAACCATATTCAAATCTACTTCACACAAAGTCTTAAAATTTTTCAAGAAAATTCAAATAAATCCTACTGCTATTGCTACACTACTGATACAAGTATTCTGATCCACCAGGATTGAATGGAAACTTGAACCATCCATGCATAAGGAAATTTTTGACTTTGAAATTTATTACATGGTGATAATGCCTTTCAAACAAGGAGTTGGTCGCTCTTTCCTTTTTTTGGTTGGCTTTAAACTTTTCTTGCCCATTTATTTGTAGCCAACTTTTCCTCACACTACCCAGACCTAATAAAATTTTAATTTCAACTTTTGTGGGTGGTTTATAAGGCTGGATAATGAAGAAATCTATGTCTAATGAGAGGAAAGAATGTTCATTATCCTTGGTGTCCTCTATCCTAACTTCTTTATGCTCTTCAAGGGGTTTCTCTTCTTTCTCTATCCCATCCCCTTCTTTTTCTTTTTCATCTTCTTCTTTTTCCTTCATGATCTTTTCATCCTCTCCCTCTTGAAGTTTCTGAAAATCACAATAACTCTCAGCTCTCTCCATTGTCCTCTATGTGTTCTGCAGTAACACATAAATTAAAACAAGAAGTGATAGCTGTATACATCCATTCAGAAATAACTTGGTTCATACCTGATATGACAGTGGCCATCTGTCCTATTTGTAGTTCCAGATTTCTAATGGCAGCTTCTTGATTCTTTAGGATTGCTGGTTGAGCGTCAAGCCAGGCTTCAATCTGAGCATCTCTTTTTTCTTGATTTTCTAAGAACTTTAAAAACATCTCCTCAAGTCTGGCTCTTTGTGAATTATCAATGGTTTCTAAACTAGGTTGTTCATCAGGTGGATTTAACATAGTATCTATTTGGGCAGAATAGTTATCCACTAGAGTGGTCAGCCTAGACTAGTCTTTTTGAGGCTGAGGGGGATATGCATGATGATATGAAGAGTTACTGAACATAGGAGGGTGATCATACTTGAACCTGGACAATTGCCCATGTGGCAAATTGTCCTGCCAATTATTCTCAAAATATGGATTTATATTTTGCTTAGGGAAATAATTGTCATGCTCTGCTTCATAGAAACCATTATGTTCATTATCAACAAAAGAACATGATATATTAGAATCATACCTCCATAATCATGATTAGAAGAAGCACTTTGTTGGGGAAATTCTGAATATGAGTTAGGATATGGACTTATCTCATTCTGCACGTCTTTCCACCTCTCATCTGAGTGCTCTTTCCAGTTCCAGATCGGGTTCATCTAGTGGCTCACCACTAATTCTGGTTTTTATGCATGATCTGGTTCAACCTGAAAAGATAGAATAAAAATTTTAATCTCAATCAACAAATCAAAATTTACTTAAACTTACTCTCAATTCAATGGTCCCCGGCAACGGTGCCAAAAACTTGTTGGGTGTCTAGCAAGTGCACTAGGTCAGCAAGTAATATAGACTACGAGAGTCCAGATATCGATCCCACAGAGACCATGATGAGAACTCAGTTTAAGCAAAGATTTTTCTACTGATTGAGGAACAAAATTTTTGGTTTTTGGTTTTGAGAACTGAAAAAGAAAACAGAATTAAACTAGTGGAAAAACTAATAGAGATGAGATGTTGGGTAAAAGTGTCAATCCCTTCTAGTTGTCAATAAGCAGAATTCTGATTTTATAGCTCAAGTATCCTTACCTTGACTTAGCTTTTGAAAACCTGGTTACCCATATACAGGAAATAACTTTTACCTAATCTCTGAACTCCATCACAATTAGGAAACATTCAGATCGTAGGTGCATAAATATAAAAGCTTGAAGATCAACTCTTATTCAGAACAAAAGTGTTTAACAAGTCAAATTGCTTTCCACTAGTCTCCATCACAATCCGGAAACAACTAGTGAGAAAAACAAGTTAACTTTCACTCATTCTTTGGACTCCATCACAATCCGAAAACATTCAAATCCTAAGTGCATAAATATCAACTCTCTCATTCAGAACAAGGGTTATAAAAAGTCACATCACTTTTCCACTAGTCTCCATCACAATCCGGAAACAACTAGTGAGAAAAGCGAGTTATTTTAGAAAACAAAGAATCATTTAACTAACACAAATCTTTACTAAAATTTAACTTCTCAATCCGTACCTCATTAAACTTCAGATATCAATCTAAATTAGCAATAACCAATGAATACAGATTCTTAAAACAAAAGTAGAGTACTTTATTGCAATAGAATTCAGAACTTAAACATAAACAACTCAAATTAGGAATTTATGGTCAATAACTCATGCATAAATAAGTGTCTTTCGGACACTTATCAGTCGGCAGGCTGTGATGGCCTTGATGTTTTCCAGACAGCTCCGGCTCAGTTGCTGGATTTTTTTTTTTTTTTAGTCTGTCTTGGTTGCCTGATAAGTGTCTGAAAGACTATCTTTAGGCATAAAAATTGAGTGAAAAATCTAATTCCGAATTAATTATGAGTATAAAAGCAACAAATATGACTTAATTTCATGTTTTGTACCTCAGGTACCCAGTGGAAGAAGAAAAACTGGATTTGGACCAAAAACAGAGGAAAAATGAGCAAAAGAAGCCAAAAAGGAGGATGGCGCGTCCGCACCATAATCGGCGCCACAGCGCCGGGAAAATATACAAAAATTCAAAATAAAGGAGAAAAATGCCCAACAACTTAACGAACAGGAAAGCCAACGGTTGGGGAATGAGAAATGGTGCGACCATGCCTTCGGAGGACGCTACTGTGCCAAGGAACTGGCGATACCTCACACAGAGGCAGCATGGACGCGCGAAAGAGCAGCTGAATACAGAAAGAGGAGTTGCCGTTCTGGGACTAATGAAAAGTCTAAGGAGTGGCGCTACCGCGCCACTACAACAGAAAAATATGGCGCTGCCGCGCCAAGAAGTCTCCTAAATTGGAACGGATTCGATGGCCGTTTCCAGACTTAGAAAGAACTCTGCTCCAGTGGCGCGACCGCGCCAGAATCAGGCACATTATTGGCGCAACCGCGCCGATGACTCAGCAACGCAAAGTCACAAAAATCTCGGGATCCTGACAACTAATCAAGCCCAAACTTGGGAAAAGAAGTCCTAAGTGCCTAAGGAAGGTATCCATGAAGATTCTAAGGAAATTTTCTCAAGTCCTAGGTGTTTTGAATGACCAAGAAGTGAAGTTCAATACAAAGAAGGAAACTGCTGCAAGAAGAGAAGATAAATCCAAGTTTTAAGAAGAGCATATCTGGAGTTCCTGATTCCAAATTGAACCCAAATTTGGACTGAATATTCCTGAGGATATTGAGGATCATATCACGAAAATTCAGGTCAATCCAATTGGGTTTTTAGAGTTTTATACTATCAAAGTGGTGGACCCAGTGCAGAAATTGGCTGCATAAGCAATCCAACTTCTCAACATCATATCTCGAGTTGCCTAATTCAGATTGAACTCAAACTTCGTACACATTGAAAGGACCGTGGAAGGAAGGTTCATGTGTAATTTCAACCAATTCTGAGGTCGGGAAGGCATACTTGATACCCCTGGACAGAGACCAAAATTACAAGGCCTAGGCAGCCGAACAACTATAAATAGAGGTCCGAGGAAGGGTGTAAAGCATTCAGTTTTCAGTTCAATTTCCAGCTTTATTCTTTAGTTTAGAGAGAGGATAACATCCAGAGGGAGTCTTACACGACCTCTGGGTACTTTGAGGAAGAAAGGTGGAGATTTCAGCCAAGGAGCAAAGGTGACCAGGAGTAGTCCTCCATAGGGAGTTTCTGTGCTTAGTTCTTTTTTCTTTCATGGCTATTATTAAAACCTTGCTTTGTGTTTATATTTCCAGTATGGAGTAGTCTTCTGTAGTTGGGAGTCCATGACTCCCTAGGCATGTAATGAGATTGATACATTATATTTTATTTGGTTTCAATTTGGTGCATGAATGAGTATTCCAAAGTTGTTTATTCTTGATTCATACTTGCTGTCCTGCGATGTACTGGCTATAAGGTGAAGCTAGACTTAAGGTAAGATATACAGATAGGATATACAAGAAATTTTTGAGTTCATACACTAGGTAGATCAACTGATCTTAGGGTTAATCCTCGACCTTAAAGTAATACCCTACTGGATTGGATTGATCTACCTATGACACAAGACCTGATTCCCGACCATAGGTAGGGTCAATGAGCTTCATGTTTACGCTATCAAGTAGAGTCGATTATGCCGGCTAGTTTACACTAGGAGATAGAAGGTGATGCCGATGCGGATTGTAGCCATGGTTTTATAAGCTCGTTAGAAATTGATTTCCAAAACTTAACTTCTATTCAATCTCAGAATTGCCTAGGGAGGGAATTGGATTCCCAACGCCTTCTCTCCTTATTGAAATCCCTCAAAAAGCTTTTTCTCAACTTGTTTCAAGTAGTTGTTTAGTTTTAATTTCTATTTTTGAAAAGTGTTTTATCCAAGATACTCAAACTTTGAATTGTTACTCAGAAATCAATTAACTATTGGCTTGCTCTTTGTGTGACTATATTCGGACTTACATAAGTCTATATTACATTGATTAGTCCTCTTGCTAGTGATTATCTAGGATCGCAGCATCACCAGATTTGATTCACGAAGTTCGACAGTGCGAATGGCTGCACTATGACTTTGACCTGTTCGCGTCCTTTGCGCGCTTTGCTTTTACGGCTGCTCGCCGTCGAGGTGATGTCGCTCCCAATTTTTTATGGAGTTTGGAATTTGGCCAAACTCGTGTGAGATTTCTGGCTCGATCGCCAAGTCTCTATCTCTCCGGCATGATTGCCAGAATGACGCGTTTGGTTAGTTTGATCTCCAGACTTGTGTTGGCGTCCTTCTCGCAGTTTGCCGTTGTGGATTTGACACCTCCATTTTGATGCACAAGTGCAGGGGTCGGTTCGGTTAAGTCACGGGCCTTAGACTGATGTTTTTTTTGCCATTTGTCTATTTTGTGCGGCTCTGTTATGTTTTTTGCCGCTTTGCCTTGATTTTTTTTTTTCACGACTTTGTTCTTTTTTCATCGCTTTTACTTGATTTTTTTTCGTGACATTGTTCTGTTTTTCGTCGCTTTCACTTTGATTTTTTTTTCCCGTGACTTTGTTATGCTTTTCGTTGCTTTTACTTTGATTTTTATTTTCGCGACTTTGTTATGTTTTTCGTCGTTTTCACTTTGATTTTTTTTAAAAGGTTTTGCATACCTGATTTCAATTTCTGGTCCACGTGCTTACTTGGTTGCAGATGGGTAGTCCAGTTTTCTCCTTCCTTTGATTGGAGGCGTCCGATGTTGTCGCTCCTCTCCAAGATGGCTCAGAGGGCAACCCATTTCGCAGTGGATCAAAGAGCATCCTCCGGATCCAGGATCCAAATGCGTCCCATCTCGAGATTTTGTGCACCAGCACAAAGTCAGTTTTAGGTGGCCAAGCTGATGTGCTTCCGGTTTCACAGAACTTGTCTGAGTTGTGGAGCCGATCGGTGGAGGTTGAAGACCAGCTCTGCCGAGTCCCTTCGCCCGATGGTCAACCAGCTTTGCCGTCTGATATCGTCGGAGGCCAATTTATGTTGAGTCCTCTCCATTCTTCTGTTGCCTTCACGGTTCCAAAGTTGTACTTGAATAACCCGATCCACGACCAGGAGTGCCTTATTTAGACGCATTTCGCCTCGTGTTTTTATCCCCTTCCCGCTTTATACTTCGACTGGGTGAGTCTTGTACTCGACCGTCGTCGAGAGAGGATGATGCAGATTGGGGTCTTCCATGCAGTTCGGGCGTTGGTATTTCATTACCGTTGTCCCGAAATAGTTCGCCATTGTTTCTTAGAGCTCTGGAGTCCCGGGACGAACACGTTGTTCACACGCCACAGAGAGTTCTCCATTTCGGTTTGGGACCTCCACAGTATTTACGGCCTTTCCATCTCGGGTGCTTTATACGACGGGGTGTGTTTTGTACGACTCGCGACTTCACCGAGGCGAGTGACATGCCTTTGCCCGAGGTTTTACAGTACCTCTTTCTCGCATACTACCGCCTTCGATGCCGACGCGGGGTTGGCATACCGCAGGTGTTTTTCAGCGAGTGGCTCAAGTTCTTGTATTGAGCCTAGGATGGAGTTCAGCCTACTCCTGAGCCTTGGCTGAATTGCAACAAGTGCTTAGGCACTATATCTCGCATGCGGACTGCGGCTGAGAGTCGCGTTTTTGAGGAGCTTGGCGTCCCAGTGGCTTTGGCAGATGACGTCCACTTAGCACCTTTGCTGGTGCTATGGACCTGCCAGTGGGTGATTCCTACTCCCAGCGGCTGTGTGCGGCCAGACGTGTTCAAGGTTGCAAGCTTCATGGCGATTGGCGTCCGGGTCGGTCTGGCTGGTCCTACATTGGCCTACCCCTACCGGCCGTCTGCCTTGGTCGTACATTTATCCATGGCTAGCCCATTACTTTGGCTCGCACGACATGGACTCGAGCGGGGGCAGCGTTCCTTTGATGGCTCTTTACAGGAACCCCGACTTGACGTGCTCCTTCTCTGTTCTGGAGGCCTAGGCTTTGTTTTTATGGGAGATGTCAAAGATTTGGTACTACGTCGAATCTCTTCAGCCTAGCGTGCTTTCCGACACTGGCGACCAGACGATCTCGTTGGAAGAGTACGAGTACTTCCTCAGTATTCGTACTTGTCACTTGACCTACCAGAGTTACCATTTCTTGGGTGTGGATCCTTACAACCATCATCGCTTCGACCAACAGTTCGGGTTTTGTCAGGACCTCCCCGGTATATTGGACACGAATTACCAAGAGGCGCTTTCTTTGGCCGAGCTATTGGAGTTCAAGAAGAACAACATTTCTCTTCCATGCGGCAGCGCAACGGTGCCTTCGTGGTACGACGTAGGGGTCGATCCCGGTGTGACTTCAGCATTCTCTGAGTCGTGGACTCAGAAAGTTATTCCATTTTTCTAGGTATGCAAAATTTATTTTGTTTGCTTTTCCTTTTTGTCTTTTTAAGGGAGTGAACAACTTGCTTTCTTCAGCGTGCGTGGTGGCGCTTGGCTCCAGATTCAGTCCCGATAGTGGGTAGTGTTCGTCCCCTTAGTGGCGACAAGGCCAACAGTGAGGAGCACCCACGGCATAAGCGCAGGCAGCCGGCAGCCAAGGGAAAGGGTAATGGTAAGTCGAGCACCGCGAATTTGTCATGACCTTCTTTGGGTGATGAGGTCACCACTACTATTTTATCTTTAGGGGCTCCTAAGGCTCCATCGTCGAAACCGAAGAAAGCACCTCTTAAGAAGGGTGCACCGAAGGCTTCTTCTTTTGCGGTCGTCGCTTCTATGAAACGAAAACCAGTTTCTCAGAAGAAGTCGTCAGCTGACCTTGAGGGTGACCCTACTTCGCTGCCCGTCTCAAAGCAGCCACAAGGTGGTCCACCGTCGCAATTGAGCTGTACCGCGATCGTCCCTTTCTCCAGGGTGACTCAGATTGACTATGCCGGTGGGGCGCCGCCATCGTTGCCTCTTCCTTCTTTGGCCGAGTTTGCCTCAGGGCACGACGGATGCTTCTCACAGCGAGTCCTTGCCTCTACAGTTGAGCGAGGTGTTAGAGGAACCCATTGACCTTTCGGGTTTGGATCTTCCGGAACGGCTAGATCTTGCTAACGAAGATAGATTGTCCTTGAATGACTTCCCGCGGATGGAGTTTAGGGAAGACTTAGTACCAGTTGCCCTGGTCACCGGGTATGCTCCTGTCGAGACGACCTTAGCTGTAGAGATCCTCGACGACTCGCCAGTTGTGAATCCTGCTCAGCCTACTTGTGTTGAGAAGGACTTCCCTGCTGACATGGGCGTTGGCGATCTTCCTCCTCCTCCTCCTCCTCCAGTTTGGTTTTCATCAGAGGTCGACTTTCAGCAAGTCGACTCGGATGTTCGCTGCAAGAGGCCGCTTATGGAGAGGCCAGTGCCTCCTATTCCTTACTTAGCTTCTGGCGCGGATGGTCTGAGCTCATGTCGTCGTTCAGAGGAGCCTTTCCAGACTCTTGTCAGCGTTCGAGCGGCTCCTTCGGATTTGTTGCAACCGGTTCAAGTATGCATTCCCTTTTCTCCTTTCTTGCTTCTCTCTTTTTTTTCTTTGCTAACAGTTGTGGCTTCGCAGAGGTTTGTTCCTCAGCCTTCCGAGAAGCTTCGGGCGCGACAGAGGCGCCATGCTTGGGAGATGTGGATGGAGTTTGTCTCTGACTTCTTGGCGGCTGACGATCCGGCACTCTGGCGATGGTTGGAGATGCCTGAGTTGCCATCGGCCAATTGCAGCAAGTTGGTGTCGATATGACCGACCTGGAGCAATTTATCAAGGGTGTCGTCTCCTAATCTGCTTGCCTTTACGAGTTGAGTCGTTAGATGCAGGGGATGCGTAGCGCTGAAGAGAAAACTGTTGCGGAGGCCGACCTAGTTCGGTCACTTAGCATAGCGAAGCGTCACCGACACCGTTAGAGAGCTGATAGTGACAAGGACAAGACTGATCGTAGCGCAACCATGTCCGAGGAGAAGTCTTTGCATGAGCAGCTGGCCTATCTCTCCTCCAAGATTCAGTGGTTGGAGGACCGAGTACGAACACTGAGGATCGTCTCGGTGCAAACTTGGAGGGGATCACCGACTAGGAGCAAAAGCTTGCGAAGATTCGTGCAAAGCTAGTCTTTCGTGAGGAGTCGAGGGGGAGTGGTTGGCAGCCCGCGCTGAGTTGTCCACGCTACAGAACTAGATTGCGACTTTCAAGATGTCGCTCGTCTGATTTAGCTTATTGTCTTTCACTTTCCTTTTAGAGCTACTTGTAGTTGAGCTCCATTTTGTTTGGACTTGATTTGTCCTTTGTAATTTTTTTTTTTGTTCAAACTTTTGACTCATTCAATTTATTGAGAGGCTGTTGCCACCATTATTTGCTTCATTTTTTTTTTGCTTGTCCACCTTTGATCGACTGAACACTTTGTGCTATCGGCCGAAGTTGCTTAGGCATAGAATCATTTAAGAAACTTGCCATTAATGATTGGAAACTTGGTACCATCCGCCTTTGTGATTTTGTAGGCACCGTTTGTGTATGCCTCTTGCACAACGTAGGGACCTTCCCACTTCGATATGTACTTGCCCCCAGTTTTGCTTGTAAAAAGCATGGGGCGATGTACAGTCAATACCAAGTCACCTTTTTGGAACGCCAGTAGCTTAACCTTTTTGTTGAAAGCCCGGGTCATTCGTGACTGGTAACACATGAGTCTTTGTCGAGCTTTGAGTCTCCGTTAGTCGTGCAATTCTATTTCTGCGAGCCGAAGTTGGGCGCATTCTTCTTTCAGAAGGCCTTTTGTTATGGCAACGCGGAGAGAAGGAAGCTAGATTTCAAGCGGTAATACTGCTTCGGCGCCGTACACCAATGAATAGGGAGTTGACTGTGTCGGCATTCTGAACGTAGTTCTGTACGCCCAGAGAGCTTCGCTGAGCTTCTCATCCCAGTTGTGATTGTGGCTGCCGACTATTGTCTTCAGGATTTTATAGAGTGTTTTGTTGAATGCCTCTGTGAGTCCGTTAGCCACCGGGTTGTAGGCTGAGGACATTTTTTTCTGTATACGGAACTTTTCACAGAACCGATCCATGACTCAGTTTAGTGTTAAGTGTCTCAAAGACACTATTTTTAAGGCTCAATTGATTTATAAATTATATTATGGAGTCAATATTTATCATAATATCATTAAATGTGTCTAAAGTTCATGTTTCCTCTCTCAGGAGTCCAACGCAACAAGAAATATTGAAATCGGAGTTAAAACAAAGAAAATATGAAGATTTTAGTGCAAAAGGTACAAAGTTGCAAGAACTAGCGCGACCGCACCAGTTGGAGGACAAAATCTGGCGCTACCGCGCCATCCAAATGGCGCTTCCACACCAAGATGGCACCACTGAGACTATGGAGTTTCCTAACATGACCGAGGCTTTGTCCATTCGAGTACTTAGAAGAAATTCTGCACAAGTGGCACAACCGCGCCAATATCAGATACATTTACGCCAGTGACGCAGCAATACAAAGTCGCAAAAAACTCAGGATTCTGACAACTAATCAAGTTCAAACGTGGGAGGTAGAGTCCTAAGTACATAAGGAAGGTGCCCACGAAGTCTCTAGAGGAAATTGATGGGAATCCAAAGAAGTTTGAATGCTCAAAGAGGTGAAGTTCAATGCAGGTTAGGAAACTGCTAAAGAAGGAAACTAAAATCCGATTTTCAAGAGGTCATATCTGGAGATTTCGACTCCCAATTGATTCAAAATTTGGAAAAACGACTCCTGAGAGTATTTATAATCATATCACGAAAAATCAGATAAATCCAAGTCGTCATTTTGGAGTTTTAAATTTTCAAAGTGGTGGACACAGTGCTGAAATTGGCAGCAGAACCAACCCAACTTCTCAACAGCATATCTCAAGTTTTCCAACTCAGAATTATTTCAAATTTCGTACACAAGTCAAGGACAATGTAAGGAAGGTTCTTGTGTAATTTCATGAAATTATGAGGTCAGGAATGCATGATTTTAACTCCTGGACAGAGACCAAATTACAAGGCCTGGACAGCAGAATACCTATAAATAGAGGTTCAAAAGATAAGTAAAGCATCCAGTTTGAATCAAGTTGTAAATACAGTTCTGTATAGAGTTTTTAATTTAGTTTCTCATTGTTTTAGTTAGTTTTAAGAGGAAAGAAAGTCCAGAGGGAGTCTTGCACGACCTCTTGACACTTGGGTGAAGCTAAAGGCAGTCCTTCAAGGGGGTTTCTGTACTTAGTCTATTTTGATTTCCATGACTGTAATTGAATCCTTTTTGTGTGTTTATACTGTTAGCATGGAGTAATCTCTCTGTTAGGGAAGTCATGAACTCCTAGTTGTGATATGTTTAAGTTTTGAAGTTATAGCAAAATAGTATCTTGCCTTGTTTTATAATCTGAGTTCATAGCTTATTTCTAATCTAAATTGATTTCTAAAGTTTAACAAGGTTCGAATAGAGAACTTAAAATTCAGTAGAGATTTGGATTAGTTGTTTGATTCTTTTTTTTTTAAAACAACTCATTTTTCTAACTAGATCGTTCCAGATTATGATGGAGACTAGTAGAAGCGAAGTGACTTTTTATAACTCTTGTTCTGAATAAGAGAGAGTTAATCTTTAAGATTTTATATTTATGCACTTAGGATTTGAATGTTCCGGATTGTGATGGAGTTCAAAGAATAGGTTATTTCCTGTATATGGGTCACCAGGTTTTCAAAAGCTAAGTCAAGGTAAATGTACTTGAACTATAAAATTAGAACTTTACATGTTAATAACTAGGAAGGATTGACACTTTTCCCCAACATCTCATCTCCATAAGGTTTATTCATCTAGTTCATTAGTTTTAAATTATGTTTTTCAGTTTTCAAAAACCCAAAAATTGTTTACCTCAATCATCATAAAAATCTTTGCTTAGACTAGGTTCTCATCAAGGTCTCTGTGGGATTGATATCTGGATTTTTGAGTCTATATTACTTGCTGACCTAGTGCACTTGCTAGACACCCAACATTTAGGAAAGGAGTTCCATTGTCTGTTACAATGTACTGAGGGACAGCATACTGATAAATGATTTGTGTCCAGATGAAGTCGACTACAGTGACAACTTTGACTTTCTCGAAATGTTGTAGCTTCAGCCCACTTGGAGAAGTAATCGGTTGCGGCAAGAATGTATTGCCAATTAGAGGTTGATTTGGGAGTGATTGGACCAATTATGTCTATTCCCCATGCTTCAAACGGCCAGGATGCGACCGTTGGGTGGAGTGGTTCCAGTAGCTGGTGGATGTAGTCAGCGTGAAGCTGACAGGCCTTGCAAGCTCGCTCTTGCTCAATGACGTCTCGCATGGATCACCAGTAGTACCCAAGCCCTTTAACTTCCATATGCAGCTTTGGACCAGCTTGATGTGCGCCACAGATTCCCGCATGGGTCTCCTTTAGCACTTGTCGTCCTTCTTCTTTGGACAGACAATAGAGGAGTAATCCTTCACACGACCTCCTATATAATACGTTGTTGACAAAGACGTACCTTGGAGCCATCAGACGGATGTGAACTCATTCCCTCAAATCTGTCAGGAGTGGGCCGTGTCGGAGAAAGTTTGAGATTGACTCACGCCAATCTATTGCTTCACTCTTGTGGATTGAGATGGGGAGGGATTCTTCCTCTTGTTCCATCTTTTTTTCCGCTTCCTCTTCGATGGGAAGAGGGACCAGAGGGACTACCCACCTTTTGCAGATGGGTACTTGACTTGGCCGATTGTCAAGTTGTGCCAGGCTAGCTGCGATTCCAGCTAGAGCATCAGCAGGTCCGTTCTTGGTGTGTGGTATGTAGTGGACCGAAGTTCGTGGGATTTTGGCCAAGAGGTTGCCAACGTGATCCCAGAATGGCACGAGTTCAACTTTCTTGACCTTAAATTTTCCCGTGATCTGTTTGATCACGAGTGTTGAGTCGTCGTAGACTTCGAGCTGGGGTATCTCCGATCGCCATGCCGAGGCCAAGGAGGAGTGCTTGATATTCTGCTACGTTGTTTGAGCAGTTTTGTGTAAGCACAAATGAGTATGGTAGAAGGTCGACTTTTGGCGAGACGAAGAGAACTCCTGCACCAGCTCCGTTTCTCATGGCGGCCCCGTCGAAGTACATTTTCCAAGGAGGAAGTGTTTCGATGAGGAAAATTTCTTCGTCGGGAAATTCCTCTGTCAACTCCCACTCTGCGGGTATTGGATGATCAACAAGGAAATTTTCCAGGGCCTGGCCTTTGATGGCCCTTTGCGGTACAAAATTTATTTCAAACTCAGAGAGGAGAAGTTCCCATTTTGCCAATCGGCCAGAGAGGATTGGCCGCAACATGATATACTTGAGCGGGTTGGTGCAGGAGATTAAGTTTGTCGAGTGCGCCAGAAGATATTGCCTCAGTTTCTGCACTACTAAGATTAGTGCTAGGCAAGTCTTCTCGATAGGCATGTAATTGTGTTCAGCGCCTACCAATGTCCGGCTCAAGTTGTACAATGACCGCTCTTTGTTGTTCTCGTCGTTTTGCGCCAACAGAACTCCCACCGGGTTCTCCTGTGCGGCGATATAGAGCAACAACAGTTTGCCTGCAATTAGAGCGACCAACACTGGAGGTTTTGTGAGATACGCCTTTATGTTGTTAAAAGAATTTCGACAGGCGTCGTCCCATTCAAAAGGCACATTCTTCTTCATTAACCGGATGAATGGTTGACATCGACCGACCAAGTTTGAGATGAAGCGCTGAATATAGGCCAAATGACCTTGGAAGCTTTTGAGCTACGAGATGTTTTTTGGCTCCAACATCTTTTGAATCGCATTGATATTGGTTTGATCGATCTCGATCCCTCGGTGGTGTACAACGAACCCGAGGAATTTTTCGGAGGTGACACCAAAGGCGCATTTCAGTGGATTCATCTTAAGTTGGAACCGCCAGAGTCGCTCGAACACAGCTCTAAGGTCGAGAAGATGGTCAGCTCGCTCTTTAGTTTTGACCACCAGATCGTCGACAAAACACTCGACACGCTTGTGAAGGAAGTCATCGAAGATGTGCTGCATCGCTCTCTGGTATGTTGCGCCAGCGTTTTTGAGGCCAAAAAGAATGACTTTGTAGCAGAATATGCCTTTGGGCGCTCGGAACGCCGCTATCTCCTCGTCCTTCGGGTCCATGAGGATTTGGTTGTATCCTGATGACCCGTCCATGAAGAAGAGTGCCTCGTGACCGGTTGTTGCGTCTACCATGAGTTCGGTGATCGGCAACGGGAAGTCATCTTTTGGGCAGGCCTTGTTCAGGTTGCAGAAATCGACATGAACCCAAATTTGGCCGTTCTTCTTTTTTACCAGCACGATGTTGGGGATCCAGGAAGGGTATTTGACTTCCCGAATGAAGTTGTCTGCAATAAGCTCGTTGACTTCTTTCTCGATCTCTGGAATGACCTCGGGTCGGAAGCGCCTCTGTGTTTGTTTGACCGGCTGGACTTAAGGGTGAATTGTGAGCTTACGCATGGCCACTTTGGGATCAAGGTCTGGCATCTCGGTACAATTCCAGGCGAACATATCGCGGTACTCCTGGAGAAGCGAGATGTATTCGGATTCCTCTTCCTCGGCTAATGAAGCACTGAGGAAGGTTGGCCTTGGATCTTCTTTGTGCCCAAGTTGACCTTCTTTAACTCATCCACTGTAGACTGTCCTCCCTTTTCGAATGCAGCTGGAGCATCCTTTAGGATGAACTCGTCGTCGCCTTGTTCGTCGTCGCCGGTGATTGAGATGTGGTTTACAGGCACAACTTCATCAGCGCTTTAGCCAGGGCGGCTTAGGTGTATATGACCACTGGAGCTCTGACTTTCTTTGGCGAGCTTTGATCGACGGTCACTTGATGGACATCAGCAGACCTCCCGATGATTCGGATGGGCTTTCCTTTTTGATAGCCGAGGCCGTGCCGTCTTGGTGGAAGGCGACCTCCCTCGCTCCTTAGCTTTTCTTGCACCGGAGTGAGAACCGGGATAGCTACGAGCGGCACCTCGTGCAGTTGCTGTTTTGTGAAATTGCCCCCTGCTTTAGCCAGTAACCGATAGGCGTTTGGATCGAAGCCCTCGGTCGTCTGGGTAGTTGGCAGTCGTTCTGGACTAGGGCATTTCTTGACAATGCTTCGCTCTTCTAGTTGAGGTAACGGCAAAGTAGCTCCACCTTTTAGATTTGGAGGCTGAACGTTACGACAAACAATGAGAGGGGATTCCCCTTTCTTTCGTTGTGATTGCGGCACGTATCTTAGCACCGGTGTGTTGTTCTTTGGCGACAGCAAAAAAAAAAGACCGTTCGCATGGAGCCACGGTCGACCCAGGAGAAAGTTGTACATTGTCCTAGAGTCAATGACTTAAAGGGGTGTATCCGCTACCATATCTCCGATTTGGAGTTCGAGATGGATCATCCCGAGTGTACGTTGGCCTTCCAAGCTGAATCCCTGGATGAGTAGCGAGCTTGCAGATAGGTCGCCGGCGGAAATGCCGACTTCCTTCATCGTCCGGATTGGCAGGATGTTGACTGCAGAACCGCAATCGATGAGGATGCGGTTGACTAAGCGATCCTTGATGTAGCCTGATACGTACAATGGCCGATTATGGGTCTTTGGCCACAGTTGAGCATCTTCTTCTCGGAAGGTGATGCATGGTGGGTAGGAGACTATGAGGGACTCATACTAAACGGCGGTGTCAGACCGACCTTCAGCAGGTCATTCTTCCTCATGAGCAGTTGTTCCAACTCGGCTTGGAGATTTTCTGGTTTGTCGAGGACCTTAATTAGAGCCTGCCGAGATTGAATGGGAAGGTCCAAATCGTTCTCGAGCTGGTTCAGGGGAGAAATTTGCTCTAACGACGTCTCGAGGTCGTTGCACTCGACCACTAGCAATTTTCCCTTATCTTCTTTGCTGGTTTGCCCGGTAGGGGTGCCGACGAGCAGGTGGCCACCATTGCTGGAGGTGGCGTGAGGAAGTCTTTGGGGAAGAACTCCGCCAATGTGACAGGTCTTCTCTTCCTTCTGTTTACCCCTTGGACATTTGTCCTTGGAGTTTTATTGCAGCGTTTCACGGCTCTTTTCTTCAACCGCTTCGCCTTGTTTGTGATTGTTTTTGACAGTTCGACCTCTTGGATTGGCTTCTTCCGTCGGGTGACCAGAATCCACCCCTCCGCATCTGCCTTAGCTGCTTCTCGGGGTGCCGGTGCTGAAGCCTTTTTCACCAGTGATTTGTTGTGGAGGCTAGACTTGGGACGATACTCCCTTTTCATGCCTCGAAGCTTGTTGGATCTGGATTTGGAGTCAGATCCGGACTTGACAGATATGGAGTTTACCGATGCGATGTTCTCCATTCCGTTGATTATAATGCGACCTTGCGTCGCAAGCTCCAGAATTTTGTCCATTAAGACAAAACACTTCTCAGTTCAATGGCCGAGTAAACGATGGTATTTACAGAAGTTTGACTCCTTTGATTTCATCAAGTCACCTAGTCTTTTCACCTCTGGTAAACGGAGCAGGTCTGCTCCGAGCAATTGCTCAAGCATGACTGGGACGTTGGCATCTGCGAAGGGAAAAGTCTTTGACTGTTTCTCCTTCAACTTTTGCCTCTGGAAGTTGGGCTCGGCGGGTGGCCGCGGGGCGTAATTCAACTTTTGTTTGCTCCCCACCTTGATTGGTGTGAAGCTTTCAGTTGCATAGGAGCCTTTTGCTTTTTCTTTCGGCTCCTTTGCGAAAGCTTTCCCTTCTTGTGGGGATTGGGAATTGGAGCGGCGTGGTCGCCTGCTTGTTCCATGACAACTTCCATGTCGTGAGCTTCGGTTGCGAGCTCTTGGAAGTCGGCCAATTTCTTCCCCCTGTAGAAGTAGAGAAGACCCCACGACATGCCGCGAACGCACATGTCGATCTCTGCTTCGAGAGATAAGTTGGAGCTCTCTTTGCAGTTGAGGCTGAGATTCTTCCACCGATTGATATAGTCGATGACTTTTTTGCCTTTCTTCTGTTGAAGATTGGCAATCTCGGCTAACGTTATGGTGCGCCGGGAGTTGTAGAACCGGCTGAGGAACTCGTTTTCAAATTGCTCTCAGCTGTCTATCGATTCCTGTTGTATCTTGATGTGCAAGTCGAAGGCGTTTCCCTTCAACGAATGGCCGAACTGCTTGACTAGAAGGTCACCGTCAGTACCACCGTTGTTACATGTTTCGATGAAGTGGGCAACGTGCTGCTTCAGATGCCCGTCGCCATTGAATTGTTCGAATTTAGGCGGATGGTACCCGAATGGCAGCCATTGAATTGTTGGAATTTGGGCGGATGGTACCCGAATGGCATCGGGAGATTTTGAATTCGCTGGGTGTAGGGTCTGCAGTGATCATGTCATTCACTGTGTCAAGTGTGAGGGAGGCCAGCTCCTCCTCGCCCCACGACGTTCGAATAGTCGTCGGGACCACCAGCTGCTCATTTTGAGCAGCCTCCTCTCAACAGGGCTCACCCGAAATGCTGGTTGTTGCCCTGTTTTGGTCGACTTCTTGCGAGATGTCGCTGGTGTTGGTCATGAAGGCTTCCAATCGCTCCATCATTTGCGCGATCTGGATGTCACGAGCCATGATTTGAGCATCCTTGGCGTGAATCCTCTCATCTTGTTCTTTTAGTGTAGATTGCTTTTTCGCAAGCTGCTCTTCGACCATTTTGGCCAAGGTTGCCATGGCGGCAACTTTGATGGTGGGAGTGGAAGGAGATGCTCCCGTCGCGAACCGGAGTGGCGACATTTTTACCGGCGACCCTGTTGGTGAGAAAGGGGCTAGTGTAGTTTGGTGCGGCGAGGCCGTAGTAGGTGATAAAATTGGAGAGTCGACCACTGGAGTGTTTTGGCAAATTGTCGCCTTGATAGGCGACCAGCTCGATGGAGTGACCGTCGGTGTACTCTGGCGAGAGTTAATTAGCGACCCAGGCAGAGGTTTGGCTATCGGCGTCGGTCGGCGAGGTGATTGAGTTGCGGCAATGAGCGCAGCCAGAAGTTCTTTGGAGATTGTCACCATGGGTGACTGGCCCTTAGTTGTTGTTCTGGGTGAAGCTAAAAGTGGTGTTTGGTCCCTCCTCACGGAGGAGGAAGGAGTTGCGTGCTGCTCGTAACGTTGGATCAGAGCAAGCACGAAGGGGACCCTTTGCGACGATGGCGACTGGGTCGGACTAGCCACCGGGCTGCGTGCTGGTGTAGTGGCAAAAGTCAAGTAGGTCGGCTTTGTTGCCGCTGGAATTAGCCTGACTAGAGCTGTTGCGACTGGTTTGGCAGGGGCCGCGGCAGCTTGAGGTTGGAACACCGCGCTCGGGCGGCGTGCGTCCTTCGTGAAGGGAGTCTGTCCTGCGGATAAGCTCTTGGCCAACGCCCTTGTCTAGAGCGTGTGGCTGGTGGTGGGGAAGTTGGAACGCGAACGTGGCTGTGGTGCTGGCCGTCGATCCGCGAACCCCTGTTGTTGAGGTCGAGATTGCGCCTTCGGCAGGGCCCGGGTAGGCAGAACTCAAACTGGCAATTGATTTGCCAGTGTTGTTGTTGTTGGTGCCGTTGTTGCCGTTGTTGTTGTGGCTGGCCGTTGGATAGGAAAATGGATTTTTTTTATTTTTATTTTTATTTTTTATTATTATTATTGGAGGAGGAGATGAGAGGTAGGAGAAGTCCCACCGAGCGTGCCAAATCTGTTTCGGCAAAAAACCTTTGGTCCACAGAAGGGCGCGACCGATTGATTAATTCGACTAAAAGAACAAAGAAATTATAATTTGTGTTTGGGAATTGGGAAATTTTGCGGGTGCGATCTCCAATATGGTTGGCGGTGAAGTCACTGTCTTCTGTAGTTCGACGACGAGCTTTGAGTCTCCGAGCGAGTGTGCACGAACGGCGACGGGTGTAGTTGGCCGGACGGAAGTGTTTGTGTTCCGTGTATTCGGCGTATTGACGTCACCTATAAACATGTAGAGCTTCTTCGGTAGACTGTGTGTATTCCGACAAACTTGAGAATTTGTGATCTTAGGGCTCGAGAGAGTTTCTGAGTCCAGTGACTTCGAGTGAAAAATCTCTGAACCACTGTGTGTCCAACCCTTTTGGCGTTCAGTCCCTGGCTATTTGTTGCCAGTGTTGGATTTGTTTGCTGGAGCTTGATCCTCATAAAGGGGATCTCGATTGATTTTTTCTTGTCACTGTTGGGGTGGGAGAGGACTAGGGAGCTCCCTAGTTTTCCTCTCTCGATCCGTAAGAGGAGGGAAGACTTTCCTTTTTCCTTCCCTGTAATTGAGGGATTGACCAGACTTGGTTGATCTGAAGTTTTCTTCTGGCGTGACTTGCCTTTTTAGCCGACTGTTGAGTGGCTTGAGAAGCCTGGCGTGGCTTTGATTTTGGCTAACTGCCATTTGATTTGAGAAATCGATTTGGCTGGACGTCGGACCCGCATGTGGGCTGTCTTATTGAAGTTGATGGGCAGACTTGTTGAAAAGTCCACACTGTACATGAAATAAGATTTCGAAAGATTTTGGATGGTTTATTGGGTCGGTTGGGCCGCGTCGAATTTTGACACCTACAATATACGATCCTATTAATATTTGGTAGACAGGTATAAATGGTATAAATGGTATAATAAAAAATTATTACATATACTGGTGATCCACTTATTATCTTAAGGTAGAAAAACTCATAAAACTATAAAATAATAAAATATATAGATAACTTTGCATGGAATCTTAATAATAATGATATCTTGAGGTAGAAAATCTTTAATTAGAAAAATATCACTTGATTTAATAAAATGAAATATTGTACATTATAATTTTGTCAAGGTTTGTAGAGAAATAAATTATTCACTTACCCAATTATTAATTAAAATAAAATAATTCATTTTATATACCTTCCATGCGAAAAAGAACAGAAGATCAGGTGGACTTGACATCCCTACTTTCATTCAAGACCTTTTTAATCAGAGACCTCTTTCGGTTAACTGTTCAAGAATTGAGAGTCTCTAACCTTCATTAGAGACCTTCCTAAATAATACGATAAGTTCAGGAAATGGCATTCTGATTTGGGAGATATGATTTCTGAATTGGAATATTTATTTAGATTTAAGTCATATTTGTTTACTAATTCTTGAGAAGTTCGTGGTGCAACTCTTCATAAAGTTCAAATTACTCAATCTGTAAATGAATGAAGCATTTTGTCTTTTATGTTTTCAGTAAAAATCCAACAAGCTTTTTGTTGACTTCTTTTCCTTTTTCTAAGAAGAAGGAACATGACATGTGATGAACGAGATGAAAAACCGATGATGCTTCTGATGATGACAGATGATGCATTTAATGATCCATTTAATACAACCCGATGATGATAATGAATGGACAAAATCCCATATATTTGATTGACATGATGCGCAACATGATGTGCCATTTAATAAAAAAAAAATGCGATGATGTACGTGATGATGCCGCATGTGGACGATATGATGATGATAAAATGCGATGATGTGTCATGATGAAAGATAAAATATAAAGTACCATGCGATGTAAAATATGATTCCATGATAATCCAAAATGATAAAATGCGATGATGATGTATAAATTCATGATAAAATTGACGTGATGCCCGTGATGATGCACCCGCGATGATAAAATCGTGATGATAAATGATGATAAAATCGCCATGATGATGCGCGATTTCAACCAAAATTTTGATGATAAAATGATGATGATTTCTGCTATGATGCAACGATGATAAAATTATGATGGGAACGATGATGAAAAGATGATGCAAAAACGATGATGTAAAATTCATATGATGATAAAATATGATGAACCAATGCAAAACGGATAAAACCGTGATGCAACGATGTAAAAAAAACCCATGCAAATAAAAATGATGTAAAACGATGATGCAAAACGATAAAAACGATGTAATTTTGATGTAAACGATAAAAACGATGCAAAATCGCATGTAAACGATGTAAATGCATGCAACGATAAACGATGTAAACGATAAAAAAAACGATAAAATTCGATGCAACGATGCACGTGATAAAACCGATAAAACGATGCAAAAAATGAAATGATAAAAATGCAATGATGAAAAGATGATGAAAAATGATGATAAAGATGATGATGCAAAATCTTTTGATAAACGCGATGATGATGTGATATGATGATGCCGATGATAATGACGATGTAAAAATGATGATGATGATGATGATGATGATGATGATTAAATGATGATGATGTAAAAAATGATACGATGATGACGGGATGATGATGTAAAAATGATGATGATGATGATGAAAAAATGACGATGATGACGATGAAAAATTTATTGACGATGATTTTTATGACGATGATGATTTATTTGATGAAAAATATTTATTTGACGAAAAAAAATGATGATGAAAATGAAAGATGATGACGAATGAAAATGAAAAAATGATGATGATGCAAAATGATGACGATGAAAAAATTTATTTATTTATTTGATGCAAAAACGATGATGATGCAAAAATGATGATTTGATGCAAAATATTTGATGATGCAAAATGATGATGATGCATTTTTTATTTATTTGATGATGACGAAAAAATGATGACGATGCAAAATGATGATGAAAATGTTTATTTATTTATGATATTTATTGATTGAAATTTATTGACGATGTTTATTTATTTACGATTTCATTTATTTTATTTGAAAAAAAATGACGATTTATTTTATGATTTGATTTTAAAATGATGACGATGCAAAAATGATGACGATGATGATTTACGATGACGATGATGATGAAAACGATGACGATTTACGATGATGATTTTATTAAATGACGATACATTTTTATTTATTTAGCATTTATTTATTTATTTTTTATTTTATGATTTATTTACTTATTTATTTGATGATTTTATTTATTTTGATTGACTAAAAATGATTATGACCAAAATTTATTTTATTTTGACAAAAATGATTTACGATGACATTTTATTTATTTATTTAAAAAACTATTTATTTAATGATGATTGATTTAATGCAATTATTTATGATTTTTTATTTGATGATGTTTAACGATGATGACGACGATAATTTATTTTTATTTTGATGATTTATTTAAAAATGATTATTTAAAAAATTGATGATGTATTTATGATGATGATTTGATTTTTCTATTTATGATGATTTCCGATGATGATGCAAATGATTTATTTTGAAAAGGGATGAGGATGAAAAAATTTATGAGGGGATGAAAAAAGGATGATGGGGATGATGATGAAAATGAGGCCAAAAGGGAGGATGAGATGAGGGATGAGAGGATGGGGGAGATGATGATGAGAGGAGGGGGGGTTAGGAGGGATATGGGGGGGGGGGCGAGGAATGAGGGGGAGAGGAGGGGGGGTGAGGATTGGGGGACCTGAAAACAATTAACCCTGCTTCCATTAACATGAATTGTCAAGCTCAGGATAGAAAAATTTACCATATCAGAGCGGTGCCAGGCCAGACCTCTCTGTCCACCTCTCCTATAAGAATATTCAAAGTGGCTCATCTGCCCATGCAACAAAACGGGTTGATCCAAGAAGTGTCTCTCGACAGTGGGATTGTACTAGCAACAAATCAGAAAACAGTCTGCAGCTTTAATCCTAACAAATTTTCCAAGGAAACTCACCAGAGTGTGGTGTAGAGTCCAATATCCCTTAGTAAAAGAAAGCGAAAAATTATATATTTTCCTAGTGGCAAAACCCCAAGAGAACATCATTAAATAGCTAGAAAGAGTACAGTTAACAATAGAGAATTGTGTAAGTGTTTCAGAAATGCTAAAATGGATTAGAAGAATTTCTGTACATTCTAATGGCAACTGCCTACATATTTCTAGTTACAAACATTTCTTATCCAATACAAGTAAGAATCAAAGTACAAGTGAAGCAAGTTTCAGGTATATGACACGTGAAAGCTACCTGCTACTTGGGATAAGGATCCAACCTTTGTTGTGTTCTTAAAATTTTATCCGTGTCCCGAAATCAATCCAAGCCAGCCAGGGATAAAACCCCACTTGCAGACATCACCCTAATTAAAAGAAATATTAAATAGATAGAGATAAGGCCTACTCCCAAAGTTTTGTTAGGCCTCATGTCATTCCGAGGTAACACTAGAAGAGCCCACGTAAGTCCGCAAACAAGAAAAGCTATGGTACAGTAAAGGCTAGAATCTTTTGGAATAACAAAATCTGCAGGACTTTGTGACCAGGCTCCAACCAACATCGAAATCCCTAACCCTGCAAGAGTATTAAACATAGGCCCAGCATAGCATCCTGACAACGCAATCTGAACACCATCGCCACCATTCATCGCCAACGCCACATTTGACATCAAATCACCCATTGAGTTGCCCCATGCCAACACAGTTAATGCAAGAATAGATGGGTTGATCCCAAGGATCACGCCAAATGCCACTAAGAGGGTAACAAGTTCATTGGCAATAATGTAAAACCAGATTATACTCATTAAAAACCCTCCAAAAACCCATGGGAACAAAAACCTCCGAGGAGGGTGATCAGGAGTTGTGAATATAAATGCAAGGATACCAAGGGTTGCACCTGTCAGTCCACCCAAAATATATACTGTAACCTTAAGATGGGAGCTTGGGTCGCCTGTATTCCACAAAAATGCCAACAGAACGGGTGCTAGAGAAGCACTGGCCACCGCATAGCTTTTAGACCACCTCTCCTCCTCAACTATTGGAATAGTAAGCCTCCGAGGAACAGTCAAGGGAATTTCCATAATAGAAAACAACTTGGAGTAAGAGAATGACGGATCATCAAATTCCCCATCATCATCCCAGCCCCATGGCCTCGGACTCTCTGTTGAACTATTCTTTAATGAGTGGTTAGAGTAAATGGCCACATGCGAAGCCCACATCCATTGTGGCAGAGCTGTCAAACGTGGCGTTTCTATATGATAATCTGAATCAAGCAATGAACTATAAACAGAATCATCTTCTTCAGCTCCTTGAGAAAAGATACTTCCTCGAACTGGAAGTAGAGGAGTCACAACATCTAACCTCAACTTCCGAGCATGTTTCCTCAAAAGTTCATTGGCAGCCACAGAAAAAGCATATACAATGTATATAGAAACAAATGCAATTGCACCCCAAACTCCCAGTCTTCCAACAATCAAAATCAGAAAGAGTGACAGAAGGGTTAAGAGAAAGAAACTGACATCTCTGATAAAGCATTTCCTATCAATCTGAACCATCTTATCTGCCACGCACAGGGAAACAGTACCCACAACGACACAAGTCACAAAGACAGCTCCACCCAGGACACTGTTGAGTCCAACTTCACCGGCACCCTTCCCTACAAAGGCTGCTATGCTAGAAAACACATCAGGAGCCCCATTTCCAAGTGGGAGAAGTGTAACCCCTGCAACAGTAGGAGGGAGCTTAAGGAGATTTGAAAGCTTCTCCAAGGAGCAACAGAAGTAATCTGCAGCAGTATTACCCAGCAGATAGAATAGAGCAGCCAACCAGATAGCTAAGACTGCATAACCCAGCACAGGAAAATTGTTGCAGCTGCAATAGAAAAATACTATGTATTGAAGAAAGCCACCAGAACCGCACTGTTGATGAGCTTTTACAAACTCACACTGACTAGAGTACCCTGCATGCTCAGCGATACCAATACACATGGAAGGGTTTTCAATTGTCAAATTATTCCGAACAATGGGATCAGTTATATTGACACCAACTTCAGCTATTCGTCGATGGATCACTGTGGCTCGATTATCCCGACCATGACTCCTGTTCACCAAATGCCACTCAGAAGGAAAAGTATAGGAATTTCGGTTGAGGCCCGAATTTGGGAGAACAGCATCCCGCTTATAGAAGAAGAAACAAACCACAAGAACTGACAAAGTATTAAGAACTGGACGATATTTTGAGCGCTTTGCATTAAAATAGCCGCTTACTCCCATTCTCAAACCTCAAAAATTCTCCAATTAACATAAGACGGAAGAATTGAAGAGGCCCACACCTTCCAGTTCTTCAAGGCATGAAATAACAAGGTTTTGGTTTTGTATTCACTGGTAATTTGAATAGAGCAGCAGATGAAAAAGCTTTCCCCAGTACGATGACGGGCGAAATTCACAAAACAAAGATGCAGATATATGAAATTCAAGCTTACAGAGTTCTGCCCGATAGGGTTTCTCCGCGAAATTAAAAGCAGTAGCCAACGAAAACTTCCCTGCTCATCGAATGAGAACGCAACCGTCCGTACGAAATCCAGAGCCCATAACCCGGTAATTACAGCTGCCAGACTCACCACCAAACATCACGAATTCGAGTCGGGAATTGATACCGATTGGGGGAAGGGGGGAAGGGGGCGACTTGTTGAGGCTCGAGGTATTATTGTACGGAACCGGAATGTAGAAAACGAAGCCCCGCAACTAGACCCCCGATTCGCCAAAGGTCGGGTCAAAGGTGTAAAATGTCATC
This sequence comes from Aristolochia fimbriata, assembly GCA_019845555.1. NCBI lineage: Eukaryota > Viridiplantae > Streptophyta > Magnoliopsida > Piperales > Aristolochiaceae > Aristolochia > Aristolochia fimbriata. The sequence continues at coordinate 24,083,679 of CM034078.1, forward strand.
GGAATTCGACTTTTAAATACAGCTAAGTTACCTGAGAAGCGAGTGAAGCCCAAGAGAGAGAGAGCGAAGGTTTCCGGGAAGAACGCGTGCATCGCGTCTTGGGTAGGGAAGTCCGGGCAAACGATGTTATGACTTAATATACGAGAGTTGAGAAAGTCTGGTTCTAAAGCTAGGATTGGCACCTCCAATTTGACCCATAGGATTATGGCCCCACCTTTTACGTAGACAGGGTCCCATGAATCTTGTACGTTGGTGGGACCGGATTGACTTTTGAAATTTTTAACTCGACCCGACCTGACCTGAGAAAGTCCATTTTTAGAGTCCAAATCTAGTCCATGGATCGTCGCGTTTGGAAAGGTAAACCCAAAGGCGGGTTGGGTGAGAATTTTGAAATGCAAACCCAAAGGCAGGTCGTATCGAGCTCAGGTGGAATTTGAGGAGGGTCTTTTAAATCTCGTTTTAAGTTTTCTACGGGTTTAAGTTTCAGGTTATACATAATGTGGGTTGGGTTCGGATTTTTAGAAACTTGACCCAAATTCGAGACATGCCCACCAGCCCACCACTATCGAAATCTGATGCCTGAATGTCGAGACAAACGGGGATAAGACCCGCTACAAATTGTATCTTCTCAGTTTATTATGAGTAACTGTCCCTGACACCATGGTAATACCATAGCTATACGATCTGGTTCGATCAAAAGCAACTTGGACGGGTCAACCTTCATTCTTGATTACTAGCTAATTGTTTTCTTGAAAATCCCTCAGTCCTTGAAACGACGTGAAGTGAATGATTAATTCGATAAAAATTACAAAATTTTTTTACAAAGTTGTTGTAGACACGAATTTTATTATACCCCCACCGGGGCAAGGGACCTTTTTTTTTTTAATTAATTAGAAAAAATAAAAAAATTGCTATTTTGACTCTATTCTAAAAAAAAAATTTGCCAAAATGGCACTATTTACACTTTGACCGAAGTTGGTCAAAGTTGACCATCTCACACACACACACACGTAAGGCGACACGCTTCGACCGCGGTGATGTCGCCAAAAATTTTTTTTATTAGAATCCCATAGGCGGCATTCAAATGCCGCCTACAATGAAAAACCGAGGCGGCTTTAAAATGCCGCCTACCTAAAAATAGATAAACATATCTATCATGATAAATAAATAAAAACTATATAAAATATAACTATACAAATGTTTATACATAAAAAATAATAAAAAACAACAAATCATCAGTTACAGAAACAATCATAAGGCAGAACTGGGCTCTGGTGCACCAATTGCCTTTTTCTACCTTCTTGTATAAATCCGTCGAATAGGAGGGTGGCGGCTGGGCTCCTCCTGGGGCTGCTCAATGGGCTGCTCAAGAGGCTGCTCAAGGGGCGGGCCGGGCTCCGTGTCGGGTGTCTGCTGAGGTGGAAGATCGAGCACCGTAGACTCCGATACGGCTGGAACCTCGTCAGAGTCCTCGACACGAGTTGTCATCTCAGCTGTAGGCCGACGCCTTGCACGACGTCGCCGCGGAGCTCTATCTCTGGCTGGCTCAACCACGTGAGAAGGCTCACCAGCATGTGACTCGTCTCCCCCGACGATCGCTCCCTCCAATAGTGGAAGGCTGTGCAGGACCGACTGACAGTAGTGTCCAATCTCCAACCAGTGTGGGTCTGTGGATGATGGGTATAAGGCTGCCCTATGGTTGACGCGCTCAACCACGTTCCTTACACAACCCAACTGCGAAATAAAAACGTAAGTTAAAAAAGTATGACTAAGGAAATTATCAATCCACAAAGTTAAGTACGTACCAATGCCTCCTCGGTATAACCTCTAGGATGGTATACCATGGCTGGCTCAGTCGGTGGAGGTGCTATGAATCGTCGAGTAGCCCCCAAATACCACCTCATATAGTCACTGGGAGCATGTCTGGGGGTGTGTGCCCGACTGCCCATAATAACATACTCCGCCCGCGCCTCCCACCGAGCGATGTAATCACGGTGGTATAGCGCCCAATCCTCCCCAGCTCGGCCTTTCCTAGAGATGCGAGTAACATGCTCGACATCCTCCAGTGGAGTCACCTGCTCAAAGTTATTAAATTAAACACTGAAAGATAAATAGAAATTGAACTTGGGCGTTGCAATAATTACCTGCTCTAGCCCGAACTGTAACATCACTCGATCAGGAACATGCAGCTCGACGATCTTGAAGCAAATAAGAGGTGTCCTAGACAACCAGATACGTCTAACTTCAACGCAGATAGCAGGTAGACGCTGCACGAAATCCTGGTACGGCTGCCAGTTTACCTAAGAAAAAATACAATAATTACTAACGGGAACTTGCTGGGGTATGAATTGTCATTAGTGTTTGTTCATAAAGTAACTTACCTGATAGCTTCGCTGGTGGTCCAACTCTGTCCTGTATAGCACCAGGTTTCCACCAGGGTTGGTGGCATTCGTCCGTCGGACGTTCCACCTAAAAAACCAATATAAGTTAGTTACCCAAGATTTTATGGAAGTGTAAATAACGATTAAACTGTATAGGTACATACCTGGAACCTAAAGGGCCACCCTGTAGCTCCGGTTCCTCTAGGAGTGTCGGACGTCCAGTATGTAGACGTTCCCACGCCCACAACTGCATAAACCAAAAACTATATAGATAAGTCATATTCCTTCAAGATGAACAATTTTTATGAGACGAAAGGAAGAGAGAAGGAGACCTCTTTCCGCGTGGTTCGATTTGGGAGAATGAAGGAAGGAGAGAAAGAAGACGGGCTGGGAGAATAAAAAAGAAGACGAGGCGGCATCGCGATGCCGCCTACGTTTAAGTTAGGCGGCATCGCGATGCCGCCTCCTTGACAAACTGCGAATCGCACTGCCGACACGAAATTTCGGTAAGTGTTAGATGAGGCGGCATGTAAATGCCGCCTCGAATTTTCGAAAGTGGCGGCATTTAGATGCCGCCTCACTAGTTTCCGTTCTATAGCCTAATATTCTCTAAGTCAAGTTTGAGGCGGCATGTAAATGTCGCCTCATTTTTTTAGGTAGGCGGCATTTTAAAGCCGCCTCGGTTTTTTATTGTAGGCGGCATTTGAATGCCGCCTGCGGGATTCTAATAAAAAAAAAATTTGGCGACACGCTGTGTCCAGCGTGTCGCCTTACGTGTGTTTGACCGAGATGGTCAACTTTGACCAACTCGGTCAAAGTGTAAATAGTGCCATTTTGGCAAATTTTTTTAGAACAGTGTCAAAATTACAATTTTTTATTTTTTTTTAATTAATTAAAAAAAAAGGTCCTGGCTAGGCAGGAAAAGAAAATCCACGTCAGCCCTGAATCTCAGGTCAAAGTGTCAAACTTTGATTCCAGTCAAAAGATCAAGATCAAATGTCTATAAAATCGACTCAAATTAATGGACTAGATCCAAGCCAAATTACAAAAGTGTCACGGTATCAAAAGTGCCACATCACCAAATTTTGGTTTGCCTCTGTTAAGACAACCTACTCAAAACCAGTAGAAGAATCGGTCAATTACACCATGTCAGACTACTTTGGTCCAACTCAGTTGTAACAATTTCGTTTAAAACTAACCGCAGAATCGGTCCACCAAGAAACTGCCATGACGGAGAAAGCAATATTGGAGTAAAAACAGGATTGGAGAAAATCACGCCTCGGCAACACATATAAATGGAAGAAAACGAAGCAACGGGGGAGGGTCTTGAAGGAGAAGAAAAACTCTTCGAGAACTTAGAAATCAAGTCCTTAGAGCATTCAACACACTTGAGCCTAAATCCCATTCAAAACCAAACCTCAGGAATACCAACACGCAGGCCAATTCTGCCGTTATTTATGTTCTTTGCCATTACAACTACACATAAGACTCAATTATGTCACGTTTAGGCAAAAACCCCCAAATTCGATCCTTTTAGCTCGAGAGAAAACTGTAATTCTCTTTGTATTTGATTGCATTTATTACGAAGATCGAATAAGAGGAAGAATAGAATCAGAAACCACAAATTTTCCAAATTCTTGAAATTATTTTGTGATCGTTACCTTCTTGGTCGGTTCTTCTTCACAATCAACAGATTTCACGTTTACAAATTTGGCACGCCCGATGGGACCGGTTTTATCTTTCATCTACTTCTTCGATTATCCAAATCAATTACCAATTCAAATGGCAAGCTCAGACAACAACAAGAACAACAACAAGGTCGCCGCCGAGGCTCCTACTGTCAGTCCCAACTCTTCACCCGAACCATGGATGGCTGACCCCATGGCAGCCTTTTCTCGCCGCGCACATACTCAAATAGCTCCACTTGCTGGCCAAGTCAGGGTGGTTCGCCCACCACAGGCTCCACTAATCATTCAATCTGGGCCCGTTACTCGATCCATCACCAGATCTCTCCCGGGATGTCAGGTCATCTAAACTTCACCAGTGCGTCAAGCTCCTATCAATCCAATGGCATTGCCCACCTGGGTGGATCCCTCAAGGAGCTATTCATCGGTCTTGACATCCCTGCCTCCATCAAGTCCGATCATGCCATCGACTTCAAGCCACGTTCCTTCACTGATCACTCACTTTGAGGGAAAGCGCCTGTGCGATCGGCAGGGTCACCCAATCAAGTCGTCGCATCTCCCGAGCAGTCGGGTCCTTCTCCTACCTCTCTTGCCATCAAGGTCGTAACCATGATGACCCAGGCCAGGACCGTGGAAGAACAGTTGGCAGAATTGGAAGCTACCATGAAGGAGAGAGATGAGCAATTCAGATAAAGAGAATTGGAAAGTGATCTCCAGATTACCACCCTTCTGTAAAAGTTCGAACAGATTGCAGATTGCTTGGGAGCTCCCTCCCAATCAAGGAATGATGACAATTAGGCCGGACCCAGCATGACCGCCAATCCAATTTTTGTTCCTCCTTCGCCTATCATTTTCCTTCCCTAGCGCCTAAAATCCAACCTGTGATCCGGGAACAACAACTTGAGGAACCTGGGGTGCTGTATTACAACACCCTACAAGAGATAATCTCCAACACTGTGGAGCAAAAAGTACATGCTGAGGGAGTTCGGTCTCAAGCCTATACTAGACCTTATTCCCTACGGATTTAGGTGCTCCAAATGTCAGCATCTTACCACATGCCTAAGTTCCAGCAATTCAAGGACGATGGCAACCCAAAGCAGCACGTCGCCAATTTTATCGAGACCTGTAATAACGCAGGAACTAACGACGACCTCCTCATGTAGCAATTCAGGCAATCCCTCAAGGGAAATGCGTTTGATTGGTTCATCGAACTCCCAACCGAATCAATCGACAACTAGGAACAATTGGAAAGTGAATCCCACAATCGCTTCTACAGTATGAAGCGCATGGTAACTGATTGCATGGATTTGTCTTATGTTTTATATACAAGATTACCCCAAATCGTGGAAATTTGGCCTAGTCTTACTTGTTTAATGTAGGGAACACGAAAAAAATGCAATAAGAAGAACAACGAAAGAAGTCTCATGCAAATCGGGTGAAAAATGGAGTTCTTAGCCCAATTTAAAGGAAGTGCAGGGTTTGAGCGCCATGGAAGGTGCATAGCGCCATATGGCACCCGGACTTTGCGCCTTGGCGAACGCCATGATGAAGAAGTGCGATTCCCAGCACTCTTGCACAGGATTTCTGCGCTATGGCGCACAGAGGTTGGGCGCCATGAAAGTCCTTGGCACCATATGGCATCCGAAACTTTATGTTAATTTTGCGTTGTTTAAGTGACCCGGTGCCATAGTGCTTCCTCGAGCGCCATAGTGCTTCCCCGAACGCCATATGGCGCCCGATCATGGGCATGCACGCTATAAATTCAGGATTTTGGAAAAAGCTCAAGGATTCGGAGTTGGGACTTAGGGAGTCGACCTAGGCTTGTCTAGGGTTCATGCCAGAGCTTCAAGGAAGGATTTTGGGCCCATTTCTAAAGGAGATTTCCATCCGGGACGAGGATTGAAGCTTCAAGAAGTGCAATACACTCCTAGTTTGCTCTTCTTTTCATTTTCTTCATTTGTGTGTACTTTGAGTATGACATTATGTTTGGATTTGAGATTGTGTTTATATTTTGATAAGATGTGTATTTAAACCCTCGTTTGGGGGTGTGATGTAGCGTACTCTTGCAATGTATGTGGTTATTTTAGTGTTTTGAGCATGATTTAATAGTGTGGTGTGCCTAATGTATACTTAATATTTGATTAATTGCCTAGCTAGCTATTAATTGATATTTAAGAACCCGATTCGATCCCGGGAGAGTAGATATGGGTAGACTTGCATTAGGCAACATGCGTTCCAACTAGTTAGGAGGTCTAGCTAGGGGATTCGTGTATGGAGTTAGGAATAACCTTTCGCCGTATGTGACCTATAGGCTACGTGTAGTGGGTTGTCTTTCTAGACCTTCAATCGGAAGATTACATGGTTGGAATAGAGGACACGGTTGTGGTGATCTCGGAAGAGACCCGTACGTACCAAATTCCTGGGTATACCAAGTGTTCGATGAAATGCTTGAATGCTAAAATAGGTTAGATACGGTGCACAGGGATGGAAATCACACCCCTACCTCTATTTTAAACAGACTCCTCTAGTTATCCCTTGTCAGGGTCCTAGTTAGTGTTCATATTTTATCATTTTCGTTAAATATCCTTTGGTGCAGTTAGATATAGTTATTAGGATGTTTGTTTAGTAATTAATCCACACAGTCCTCGTGGATTCGACATCCGAACTCTTGAGTCCACTTTATTACTTATGCGACACATGCACCTGCGTGCTAGAGTAACTTTCTTAAATTAGAAAGTTACTCATGTTTAGCATTCAATAGTAACCTTGGTAGAGCTAACAAATCTAAAGCAACGCCAAGGCAAAAAAGTGATTGAATACGTCAATCGCTGGAGGAACTTGAGCCTCAATTGACTGGAGAGGACTTCCTTGTCTACCAAGATGGCCATTGACATGTGCATCGGTGGCTTGAATTGGTCATTGGTGTACTTCTTGCGAAGCCAGAAACCACAGGATTTCCAAGAGCTAGCTATATAAGCTCAAATCATGGAGATCTTGATCTAGGAGAAAAGAGAAAGCAAGGCTCTCCACTACGAAGCTGACAAAAAGGTGAAGTTCGAGAAGTAGTACAAAGCTCCTATCAATGATGCGCTCGCCACCAACATCATCGAACCGCAGAAAATCACTGCAGGCCAAAATCAGAGTACTGGGAACGGCTAAAAGCCGAATACCAATCTCAACAATGATGGCACACCCCGTCAAAAGTTCACTCTAAATGATAGATATGCCAAAACCTATCCTTTTTTAGTCTTTGATGTTCCAGGTATGCTCGAACAGCTCCTCGAGAAAAGTATGTTGTAGCTTCTCGAGGCCAAAAGTCAAGAAGACATTGGGAAAATCTCAGATCCCAACTAATAAAAATACCATCGGTTGGTGGGTGATCCCACCGAAAAGTGTTTTGTCTTAAAAGACAGAATACAGGAGTCGGCGATGTAAGGTCGCATCATCCTGGAAACTAATGACAATGTTGTGGCTTCCAATACCATCTTCATCCAATAGGACCCCAGCCCAAGAGTTAGAACAAATCCAAGGACGTACAAAAAAGTCTTTATCCTGAGAGCCATAAGGCTTAGGACCCTACTCGCCACAAAAGATGAAGAAGGGTGGATTGTGGCCAACCGCAAGAAAAAACCACTTACAAAAACCCCTGTCAAAATCTCCGTCAAGGGGTATACAACAAAGAAAGAAGGACGAAAAAATAAAAAAGCCTCGAAGAAAAGATGAGGCAAAAGTTACAGACACAAAGTTGTGCCTGTCAAAGCTCCCAAGGAAGAAACCCATCAGACGAGGCCAAAGCTAATGACTCTAGCCGATTTCTTCCCAGCAGAATTCTTGATGCTAACTCTAGAGTTGGTGGCTACTTGCTCGCTAATTGCATGCATTTGTCTAATTTTTATATTCCCAAAATTGCCCTGAATCGGGGCAATTTGACTTACTCTCGCTTGTTTATTGCAGGGAACTTGGAGAAAATGCAAAAAGAAGAACAACGAAAGAAGTCCCAAGAAAATCGGGTGAAAAATGGAGTTTTTACCCCAATTCAAAGGAAGTGCAGGGTCTGGGCGCTATGGAAGGTGCCTGACACCGTATGGCGCTGAGACTCTATGCCTTAGCGCAAGCCATGGCGAAGAAGTGAGACTCCCAGCACCCCTGCACGGGATTTCTGCACTATGCCGCTCAGAGACTGGGGACTTTATGTTGATTTTGTGTTGTTTAAGTGACCCAGTGCCATTGCGGTTCCCCGAGCGCCATACAACGCCCTGCCATGCACCTACTCACTATAAATATGGGATTTGGGGAAAAACTGAAGGATTCCGATTTGGGACTTGAGGAGTCGACCTAGACTTGTTTAGGGTTCGGGCCAAAGCTTCAAGGGAGGATTTTGGGGCCATTTCTTGGGGAGATTTCCATCTAGGAGGAGGATTAAAGCTTCAAGAAGTGGTACACACTTCTAGTTTGTCTTTCATTCTCACTTTCTTTCATTTGTGTGTACTTTGAGTATGACATTATGTTTGGATTTGAGATTGTGTTTGTATTTTTTCATGATGTGTATTTAGATCCCCGCTTGGGGTGTGATGTAATTTATGCGACGTATTTGGTTCTTTTAATGTTGTGAGCATGATTCTATATTGTGGAATCCGATTCGATTTTGGGAGGGTAGATTTGGGTAGACTTACATTAGGCAATGTGCATTCCACCTAGTTATGACGTCTAGCTAGGGGATTTGTGTGGAGTTAGGAATAAGCCACCACCGTACGTGACCTATAGACTACGTGTAGTGGCTTCTCTTTCTAGACCTCCAATTGGAAGATTAGAGGGTCAGAATAGAGGACACAGGTGCAGTGATCTCGGAAGAGACCCGTACGTACCAAATTCCTGGGTGTACCAACAGTTCGATGAAATGCTTGAATGCTAAAATAGGTTAGATATGGAGCACGGGGATGTGAAATCACACCCTACATCTATTTTAAATAGATTCTTCTAGTTATCCGTTGTCCGGATCCGTGTATATTTTCTCACTTTCATTGATTATCTTTCGTGTGGTTAGATATAGCTATTAGGATGTATGTTTAGTACTTAGTCTATACATAGTCCATGTGTGTTCGACATCCGGACTCTTGAGTCCACTTTATTACTTGTGCAACACGTGCACTTGCGCACTAGAGTAATTTTCTTAAATTTGAAAGTTACCCACGTTTAGCGAGCAACCAATTTTTGGCGCCGTTGTCGGGGGACTATTAGTTAAAGTGATGCTAATACCATTCCTAGTAGTTGTACTCTAGCCTTGGTTAAGTTTTTTTTGTTTCTTTTATTTGTTGATTGTTTGTTAATTTTTGTGTTTTTAGTTTTTGTTTTATTTTAAAAAATAAAAAAAATGTGTATATACATTGAGATTTGCTGCCTTCTTATACTTGTGATTGTATAACTTATTGATGGATCATTATTTATGTCAATCTAAGTGCAATGAAGCTTGTGCGGATAGTGAATTTGTTTGCCTAGGTGAGCTCTGTGCAGCTCTCTACAATTTGGTTTTTCTAGCCCTAGAGAAAGACAATGGGGGTTTGCACAACCCTAAATAGCTATCTAGAGGTCCATATAGAGGAAGTCATTGTACTTTAAAAAGACCAATTTGGCTGCCCTCCATATGAGACCAATGATCCTAGATTGGGAAGAAGGCTTAAATTTTTCATGGGAGCACAAGCAAAAAATCTTGTCTATGTTTGACCAACATAAACAACCATATTCTCCCACTATATGCCCAACTGCTCAACCTCCACCCCTAAGGACCAAAGATGACTCATTTGATGATAGGAATTGTGAGATTTTTCAAAGACTTTTTGCAGATCAAGAAGCTTTTAGAGAAAAACAAGAAAAGGTGAGTTTCCTTTGTCAATAGGTAATTCCCCAACCTCCACCAATGGATGATGACTTTGATTATAGTTTTAAAAGGAGGTAGGAACACCTTTTGCAAGTAGTGATAGATGAAGGGAAAAGGTTAGATGAGCTATCAAAGAAGGTTAACTTCTTTTGTCAACATGTAATGAATTCGATTATGTATGGATAACAGGATAGATTCGTGCTTGGAGCATGGATCTGAGCAGCCCATGGGTACCTCTAGGATTGATAGCCACTTTGATAAGAAATTGGAAGAACAACAAAGGGGACTAGATAGATTCGTGCTTGGATCATGGATATGAGCAACCCATGGGTACCTCTAGGATTGATAGCCACTTTGATGAGAAATTGGAAGAACAACAAAGGGGATCCGACTTGGTTTGGGATAATGATTAGTGAATGAGTTAGAAGAGAAGCAAGAATATCTTGAGGATTCCTCTACAAAGACGTCCAGCTAAAGACGTAAAACTTAGCGCTACATGGGAGGCAACCCAAGAAAGTAAAAATGTAGGAATAAAATAAAACTAAATTTTGGAAAATAAGTGCTTTGAACTCAATTAGATTAGTTAGATATTTTGTAGATAGAGAGTGAAACATGTGGGTGGAGTTTTTGAAGAAAATCAAGTGGAAAATTGAAGAAAAAAGGTCTAGACAGTGTCTGGCGCCACAAACAGGACTGGGCGCCATATGGCGTCGGGTAGGATTCAATGAAAATTTTTTATATCCTTTGAATGTTGCCTCCTTTCTTTAGGGGCATCTATATGGTTTTGAAAGAGGGGGATTCACACAATGCCCTCACCTTTTAAAGCCCAAAAGAGACCATATGTAGTGAAGGAATCTACTTATGAGCTCATATTTGTTTCTAGATTATATCTTTTTGAACTTCACCAACATATGCATTTTGATTTGCCCATTTGTTTTTTTATTTGGTGTTCAATAAATTGTATTTTTATATTTTAGAAATAAGAGCATTGGATTCCTAGATACTTCTTCCATATGTTTGAACCTCACGTGTGCATGAGTTCATGTTCCTCACAGGTTTTCTGGGCACTCTTCATTGGAGCAGCATTGTACTTACAGGGAAATTTCTCAACTCCTTCCTTGTTATTTGCTATTATGATCTACATTGAGGACAATGTAGAATTTAAATTTGGGGGAGGGTACCATGATGCATGTATATTTATCCTACATTGTGTATGATTTGTGATGCCACCATGTTGTTTAACTCGATATTGAAAATTCAAAGCTCGGTTTTCACTTGCATAATATGAGTAGGAGACTGACTCATTTTCATGTCATTGCACCACTCACAATTGTTTTTCTTGAAGTCAACATGCCATGGTTTGGGAATGTTGAATAATTGGTTTATAAGCTTAAGAATTCCTTTAGAAGCTTGAGAACCAGTTTCAAAGGAAGCTTGAAACAAAAGATTGAAGATTGCAACTCAAAGAAATGAGTTGGCAATTTTTAATGAGTTTGGGCCTTTCTAGCCAACTCAGTATACTCCCTAGTCAACCAAGTTGGGCCATGATCTATTTCATTTGTTATCCATGATATAAACTCATCTTGATTGCATTATTATCCTCTTTTATGTCACCTATCCCTCTTGGTGCATGACTCAATCTGAAAAGAATTTTGGAGCCTATAGAAAAAATAATAATAATTAAAAATGAGGATAGTAATTGTGAAAGCCAAGGGAGCATTGACTGCTTTACTTAGTAATTGGGTCTTTTGCGACTCAGGAATCGTGAAGTTTTGCGTCAAACGATAAAGAAAAAAGAAGAAAAAGAAAAGAAAAAGAAAAGAAAAAGAAAAAGAAAAGAAAAAGAAAAAGAAAAGAAAAAGAGAAGGGGAATTGGTTTCACAATAGCTTGAACATAAGTTTGGGGGGATACTTGAAGGCTAGAACTTGCTTTGGAGGGTTGGGTTATGCATTGAAGAGGGATCTACTCTATGTACTCACTTGTGATCCTATCCATACCTTAAGCCCCATTACATCAAAAGTGAAAGTCCTAATGATCTTGAGTGCATCCCTTCATCATTCGTGGAAGGCAGAACGAGATATTAGAGTGTAGAGCACTAGTGACAATTCTTAAAGTTCATAAGTTAGTGGTTTGATGGTGAGAGACATGATAGTGGGGAATAGTGAGTGAAAAATAAGTTAGTCTCTTAAGAAAGACTACAAGTGATGGGCCGAGTAACATGACTTTTCATTTTTTGTGTTGAATTGCATGGTTTTTCATTATTAGCATGTAAGATAGATAATTTATAACCTGTGTAGAAAGTTGTTGCTCGAGGACGAGCAAGACTTTAAGTTTGGGGGTATTTGATTGCATGTATTTGTCTAATATTTTATATACCAAAAATTACCCCAAATTGGGGCAATTTGACTTAGTCTTGCTTATTTATTGCCGGGAAAACGAAGAAAACGTAAAAAGAAGAACAACGGAAGAAGTCCCAAGCAAATCAGTTGAAAAATAGAGTTTTTACCCCAATTCAAAGGAATTGCAGGGTCTGGGTGCCATGGAAGGTGCCTGACACCATATGGCACCAGGAGTTTGTGCCTTGGCGTACGCCATGGCGAAAAAAGTACGACTCTTAAGGCCCTTGCGCAGGATTTCTGTGCTATGGCGCACAGGGGATGGGCACTATGAAAGTCTCTGGCACCATATGGCGTCGGGGACATTATGTTGATTTTGCGCTGTTTAAGTGACCTGACACCATAGCGGTTCCCCGAGCGCCATACGGCGCCCGGTCATGGGCTTGCTCGGTATAAATATTAGATTTGGGAAAAAATTGAGGGATTCCGATTTGGGACTTGGGGAGTCCACCTAAGGGAGTCGACCTAGACTCGTCTCGGGTTCGTGCTAGATCTTCAAAGGAGGATTTTGGGGCCATTTCTTGGAGAGATTTCCATCTAAGAGGAGGATTGAAACTTCTAGAAGTTCTATACACTTCTAGTTTGTCATTCTTTCTCTTTTTGTTTCATTTGTGTGTACTTTGAGTATGACATTATGTTTGGATTTGAGATTGTTTGTATCTTGACATGATGTGTATTTAGACCCCGTTTGGGTGTGATGTAATGTACTTATGCGACGTATTTAGTTATTTTAGTGTTTTGAGCATGATTTTATATTGTGGTGTGTCTACTGCATGGTTAGTGTTCAGTTAATAGCTAGCTATTAGTTGATATTTAGGAACCCAATTCGATCCCGGGATTGTAGATTTGGGTAGACTTGCATTAGGCAACGTACATTCCACCTAGTTATGAGGTCCAACTAGGGGGTTCGTGTGTGAAGTTAGGAATAACCCACCACCGTACGTGATATATAGTCTACGTGTAATGGGTTCTCTTTTTAGACCTCCAGTCGAAGATTAGAGGGTCAGAATAGAGGACACGATTGCGGTGATCTCGGAAGAGATCCGTACGTACCAAATTCCTGAGTCTACCAAGTGTTCGATGAAATCTTTGAATGCTAAAGTAGGTTAGATATGGAGTACGAGGACGTGAAATCACACCCCTACATCTATTTTAAATAGATTCTTCTAGTTATCACTTGTCCGGATCCTTCATTGATTATCTTTAGTGTGGTTAGATATAGCTATTAGGATGTATATTTATTACTTAGTCTACACTGCCCCCGTGGGTTGAACATCTGGACTCTTGAGTCCACTTTATTACTTATGCGACATGTGCCCTCTCGTGCTAGAGTAATTTTCTTAAATTAGAAAGTTACTCACGTTTAGCGAGCAACACTCGCCTCAAACGGTTGAGGAAAAATATAAAGGCAAAGCACCGTTGGGATGCACTGGTAACATCTATATGTGCTTACAAGACATTTCCATCACCAACGCCGTACAAGATGATCTAGACTTACTCATCAGGTCTAGAGACACACTCATAAAAATCTTTGTGGTGAAAGAAGATTGGAAAGCCGAAGTCGGGCAATTAAGAATGTAGAGACATGACCAGCCTAAAGTCGGACTATCTCTCAACAAAATGAAGGAAGAGCAACCGGTGAGTCAATCGCGATTTAAGGAGGTACACTCAACTTCTATCTCCTTTAATTAAGCGGAAATGTTGCTCGGGGAAAGATCGCAAAACCGACCTCTATTTGTGTCCGGATCCATGAAAGACCACTCAATAAATCGCGTACTCCTCGACATGGGTCGGCTGTAAATATCCTTCCGATGAGGACAGTCAAAGACGTCGGATTGGTGGCCAATGATCTTCTTGCCATTTCTTGGATGATCAAAGGCTTTCATGAGGAGGGACATTGAGCTCTCGACACGAACAGGTTGGAGTTGTAAATCAGTGACATGACTTCTCATGCTCTATTCCATGTGATCAACGCACACATGTTTTACAATGTGCTACTTGGTGGGCCATGGTTGCATAGCAACGAAGTCGTACCCTTGACTCTCCATTAGTGCTTTAAGTACCATCAAGATGGAGAGAAAAAGACGGTATTCGCCGATGAATGTCCTTTCAAGGAGTTAGAGGCTTCATTTACAAACGCCAAATTTTACTCAGAGGAGGTGCCAAAACCTACTCCATCGTCGAGTAAAATAACTCCTCCTCCCAAAGCGGTCGAACAAGTTGAGCGGACCAATCTAAACAGAAAAAGTCTAGGGCATGCAGAGGAACCAATACTCAAGTATATTCCTCAATTGCGCAGGAAGAAAGGAGAATCTCCCTTTACCGTCTATGGCCTAGAGAATGAAGAATTGTCAGACAGATTGAAATCCCTAAAAGGGGCTGTCAAGATACATCTGCCAAAGCTCGACAACCGAGGCATCATCAAACAAGAAAACCATGGCCTGCCCGACCTTCTAAAGACGCGAATGCAGGGGTTTGATCCTAACGCATATCGAATGAAGGTGAAAGCAAGATCTCGGTTTTCTCTGGAACAATTTCCATGGAAAGCAGTTGTTGCCTTACAAAATTTGTCACCAACCCAGAAGAAACTGAAATCGCAAGGATACTCAATTCCTCCCAACCACCCTAGGCTTGGTTAATAGGAATAAGAACCTGTCGTGATCTCGGGTAGAGCTAGTGTCAATCAGGTTACAACAAAAAGAAAGGCCATTGAGAAAACTACCCAAGAAGAAACCCGAATGTCAGTTTTCGACCAAATCGGCTTTCCAGAGGCACCAGTCTCAGCCTTCGTCCGACTGGGTCAAGAAGAAAAAGGACAACCTGACATCTCCAAGTGATTAAGTAAGAGGCCTAAAACTACGAAAGATTGGCAAGAAAACAGGCAGAGAAAATGTTCAGATGAACATTTTCACCCGACCCAGTGACAATGAACCGACAAAGAAAAAACTTGGTGCCTTCCAAAGGTTGGGAAAGTAAACGGTGCAACCTAAGAAGAATGCCTTCCAAAGACTCGACAGCATCGCAGAACCACTAGCTACACTAGTTCTCGTAAGCCAAAGACTAGGAAAAGCCGGGGAAAGCTCAAAGAATAGAACAAAGATAACGCAGGAAATCAATATGGCGACCCGTTGGTAATCAATGCCCGCTGTAATCTTCATTTTATCTAAGAAGGATGATGCCAAAGAAGAAGAAGCAGCTACTGTCAACCATATTTTCGTTGACGAAGGAAACATTCTAACTTTTGAAGAGGAGCTTGAAGAAGCACCCGCTATCTGCGAGGAGGGCGGACAAGCGATAGTCGATGAATTGAAGAAAGTGTACTTGGGTACTGAAGAAGACCCAAGGACTACCTTCCTAAACGCTTCACTGTCTATAAAATAATAAAAAGAATATATTGCTTTACTCAGTGAATGTTAACACGTTTTCACTTGGTTTTATATTGAGATACCTGGGCGTGATCCAACAATTGCAGTCCATAAATTCACTGTCAAATTCGAAATCAAACCAGTGAAACAAACTCAAAGGCGGTTTCGTCCCGAACTCGTTCCAGAAATCGAAAAGGAAGTCGACAAGCTCATAATGACCAACTTCATCGAGAAGTCAAATACCCAAGCTATATCTCCAACATCGTTCCAATAAAGAAGAAAAATGGACAAGTTCGAGTTTGCGTCAACTTCAGAGATTTGAACAAAGCTTGCCCAAAAGATGATTTTTCGCTTCCTATAATTGAACTCATGGTGGACGCGACAATGGGGCACAAGGCCTTGTCATTCATGGACGGATCCTCCGACTACAATCAAATTCGGATGGACCCAAAGGATGAAGAAATGACAGCCTTTAGCACACTAAAAGGGATCTTATTCTATGAGGTAATGTCATTTGGCCAAAAGAATACAGGGGGAACATACCAAAAGGCGATGCAAAGGATATTCGATGACTTTCCACATAAATATTTGGAAGTCGTCAAAACCAAGGCAAGAGAAGATCATCTAAAAGACTTAAGAGTAGTCTTTGAACGCTTACGATGACACCAACTGAAGTTGAACCCACTAAAATACGCCTTTGGGGTTTCATCCGGTAAATTCCTCGTATTCATAGTTTGATAAAAGGGCATCAAAATTGACCAGACCAGAATCGATGCCATCCAAAAAATGCATGAACAGAAGACTCTGATAGAATTGAAAAGCCCTCAGGGGCACTTGGCTTACATCCGACGGTTTATTTCAAATCTGGCTGGGAGATGTCAACCGTTTAGCCAACTAATAAGAGAGATACACCCTTCGAAAGGGATGAGTCCTACCGACGAGCATTCTAAAGCATCAAGGATAATGTAATGTGGCCCCCAGTACTAATGGCTCCAGTTCCCAGAAAACCACTCCTCCTTGACATTGCGGCTCAAGAAAAGTCTTTGGGTTGCCTCCTTGCCCAAACTAATGATCTAGGGAAGGAACACACATTGTACTACCTAAGTAGCATGACGATCAGAGCATAACTTAACTACTCTCCGATCGAAAAGACGTACTTGGCTCTTATCTTTGTCGTCCAAAAGCTAAAGCATTATCTGTTGACGCACTCCACAAATTGGATCTCTCAAGCGGATCCCCTCAAATACATCATGTCTAGGCCTACGCTCTGTGGACGATTAGCAAAATGGGCTTTGTTGTTGTCAGAGTTCGAAATCAATTTCATCCCTCAAAAAGTTATAAAGGGACAAGCACTAGCAAATTTCCTAGCCGATCACCCCATCCCAGCAGAATGGGAGGTAAGTGAAAAATTACCTGATGAATAAATCTTCTACATCAAAATACTACCTCCTTGGAGAATGTATTTCGATGGTGCGACACGTAAGAATGATGCAAAGCTGGCGTTCTCTTTCAATATCCTTAAGATGACTTAATTTCGTACTCCTTCGTCTTATCCCAGTGTTGCAAAAACAACAAGGCTGAATACCATTGGGTTTGGAATGACCGTCAAAATGAGACTTACTCAATTGGAAATCTTCGGTGACTCGGCCTTAGTTATCAAACAACTAACAAGAGACTTCAAAGTCGGGAAAGAGGATCTCGCCCCATATCATAAAGAAGTTCAAAGGCTGCTAGAGAAAATTCCAAACGTGACTCTAGGACACGTACCTTGAGCGTACAACAGCCAAGAAGACGCACTGGTCTGAATTGCCGGAAGCATAGCGCTATTTGACACAAGGCCTGAACAAATCACTGTGTGCGAAAGATGGGTGGTGCCACCCCCAAAAGAGAAATTGGACGAAGAAGAAACAAATCTAGTTTCAGTCTATGCAATTGAGGAAGAGGACTATCGATTAAAAGCTCAGGCATACGTTGAGAGAGCTGCACCTAAATTTTGCCTCTTCAGTAACATACTCTACCGATGGACCTATGATGGCATTCTCCTTCGTTGTGTATCTAAAGAAAAAAGACAAGCAATCTTAGCCAAAGCTCATGGTAGGATTTGTGGGGCACACAACAGGCTCTAAGTTACACCTTTAGGTCAAATAGTGAAGCTACTAATGGCCAACAATGCTGAAAAATGTCATAGAATTAGCACGTCACTTCAAGGTATGTCAACTCTACGCCAATTATATTCATCAACCCCCAACCCCGTTACATCCCATAGTGGTCTCCTGGCCTTTTGAGGCATATGGAATGGACATAATAGGACCAATCATTCCAAAGTCTTCCGCATATCATCAATACATCTTGGCGGCAACAAATTATTTCTCCAAATAGGCAGAAGCAATAGGCTATAAAGAAGTTAAAGCTGCCACAATTATTGACTTCATCCGAACACAAATCATATACCCATATGGCATTTCGAGATACATAATGACTGAAATTGCACCCCTTTTCGCAACAAATTCATGGACAACTTCTGAGAGAAATTTGGTATCCAACAGAAGACATCCACAACATACAACGCTGCCGTGAATGGTCTGGTGGAGGCCTTCACCAAAATCTTGTGCAAAATCTTAAAGAAAATGGTAGCCAGAAACAAGAAAGACTAGTATGAAAGACTTGGAGAGACTCTCTAGGCGTACAAAATTACATTCCAAACTCCGACAGAGTTAACGCCTTCTTCGTTAGTTTATGGCGTTGAAGTTGTGCTACTACTTGTAATCTAAATTCCATCCCTAAAAGTTCCCCTTTGAGAAGGGCTCACTGAAGATGAAAATATCCGACTTCACTTACAGGATTTGGAATCTCTCTAAGAAAAACATCTTGGAGCACAACAGATGCTCGAATGCTACCAGGCTCATCTAACTCGAGCTTTCAATAAAAAGGTAAAGCTTTGATTTTTTCTGAAAGGCGACCTCGTTCTAGGCATACGTGGGCTGATCATGGCAATCAGCAGAGATGGGGGAAATTTTGGTAAAAAATGGTAAGGACCATTCGTCATTCAAGAAATCTACACAAATGGCGCTTACATGGTCGCACAGGAGGGAAGGCGACTACCTGCTATCAATGGGAAATTTCTTAAGAAATTTTACCCTTGAAAAATAAGTTCTCGTCAACTTGTCTTGTAAAACAAGAAGAATTCGTCTAAGTTGAGTACGATGCTGTCAAACCGAATTGCACTCATTGCAGAAAATTAAAGATGGAAGAGGTTGACAAAGAGAGGTGATAAGAGTGAATTTAATGTTTTATTATAGGTTTGATTTGCTAGTTTTTATATTCTATAAGAGTCTTATTTAAAGTGTTTTTGAGCTTGTAAGGTTAATTACAGGTTTGGAAGAAGAAATGAGCAAAAAAGATGAAAATTACAAACTTTGGGTAAAAATGAAGAAAATTCACTGGGAACAATATTAAAGTCTCGCCCCGACGAGATTGGTAGTTAAAACGGTTAACCAAGAGAAAGAAGAAAAAAGGAAATCTAAGCTGAAGAAATTCCTCCCAATGAACTCAAGGTGAATCTCATGGCGAATCTTAAGGCAAATCACAACAGAAAGTTGAAATTAAAAATTCTTCCAAACAAAGTACCGACGAATCTCAAGGTGAATCCAAATAGAAGAGACAAGTTGAACACTCGTCCCAACAAAAAACAGAGCATGTCACGAGGAGAGGATTTTAAATGTTATGGATTGATGAGAACCTAGTCTAAGCAAAGACCTTCTGATGATTGAGGAGAATAATTTTTTATTTTTAAAAATTGGAAAAGAAAATAGAATTAAAATATTGGATCAGATGACTAAACCTTATGGAGATGAGATGTTGGGGAAAAGTGTCAATCCCTCCTTGTCATTAGTATACAAAGTTCTGATTTTTATAACACAAGTACCTTTACCTTGACTTAGCTTTTGAAAACCTGGTTACCCATATACAGGAAATAACTTTCACCTATTCTTTGAACTCCATCATAATTCGGAACATTCAAATCCTAAGTGCATAAACATAAAAGCTTAAAGATTAACTCTCTCTTGTTCAGAACAAGAGTTATAAAAAGTCACATTGCTTTCACTAGTCTCCATCACAATCCAAAACGATCTAGTTAGAAAAATGAGTTATTTTAGAAAACGAAGAATCAAACTAATAGTCCAAACCTCTACTGAATTATAATTTCTCTATTCGAACCTTGGTAAACTCATAAAGCAATTCAGACTAGAAATAGGCAATGAACTTAGATTCTAAAACAAAGGCAAAGTACCATTTTGCTATAAACATCAAAACTTTAACATATTAAAACTAGGAGTTCATGACTTCCCCAATAGAGAGACTACTCCATGCTAACAATATAAACACACATAAAGGATTCATTTACAGCCATGAAAATCAAAATAGACTAAGTACAGAAACCCCCTTGAAGGACTGCCCTTAGCTTCAACTTGTGCCTCGACTGAAATCTCCACCTCTTCTTTCCAAAGTGCCAAGAGGTCATGCAAGACTCCCTCTGAACTTCCTCTCCTCTCCAAACTAAGTAAAAAAATGATAAAATCAACTAAAAACTTGATTCAAAACTGGATTTTTTTTCAGTTCTCCTCGGACCCCTATTTATAGGTGTTCTGCTATCCTGGCCTTGTAATTTGGTCTCTGTCCAGTGGTTGATATCATTCAGTCCCGACCTCCGAATTACATGAAATTACATATGAACCTTCCTTCCATGGTCCTTGAATTTTGTACTAAATTAGAGTTGAATCTGAATTAGGAAACTAGAGATATGATGCCGAGAATTTGGGTTGGTTCTGCTGCCAATTTCAGCACTAGTTCATCACTTTTGGAAAATTAAAACTCTAAAAGAACGACTTCAATTCACATGATTTTTTGTGATATGATTCTAAATCCTCTCCGGAGTCTTTGTTCCAAATTTGTAATCAATTGGGAGTCGGAATCTCCAGATATGACCTCTTCAAACTCGGATTATAATTTCCTTCTTTAGCAGTCTCCTAATCACCATTGGTCTTCACCTCTTGGAGCATTCAAACCTCTTAGGATTTCAATCAATTTCCTCTAGAATCTTTATGGACAACTTTCTTATGTATTTAGGACTCTCCATCCCACGTTTGAATTTGATTACTTGTCAGAATCCCAAGATTTTTGCGATTTTGCATTGCTGAGTCATTGGCTCGGTCGTGCCGTTAATGTATCAGCTTTTAGCACGGTCGCGCCGGTCGGGCAGAATCTCTTCTATGTACTCAAATGGAAACAGCCCCGGTCATATTTGGAAACTCCATAGGCTCAGTGGCGCCATCTTGGTGCGGAAGCGGAATTCGAATGGCGTGGTAGCGTCGGATTTTGTCCTTCAACTGGTGCGGTCGCACCGGTTCCTGCAACCTTGTACCTTTCTGCACTAAAATCTTCATATTTTCTTCATTTTAGCTCTGATTTCAATAATTCTTATTGCGTTGGAATCCTGAGAGAGACCAAATAAATTTGAGACATATTTCATGATATTGTGATGAATATTGACTCCAAAATATAATTTACAAGTCAAATTGAGCCTTAAAAATAGTGTCTTTCAGACAAGCTTTCATGGTTAATTACAGGTTTGGAAGAAGAAATGAGCAAAAAGGATGAAAATTGCAAACATTGGAAAAAATGAAGAAAATTATATGGGAACAATATAAAAGTCTCACCCCGACGAGATTGGTATTTAAAACGGTTAACAAGGCAAAAGAAGAAAATAGGAAATCTAAGCTGAAGAAATTCGTCCCGATGAACTCTAGGTGAATCTCAAGGCAAATCTTAAGGTGAATCATAACAGAAAGTTGAAATTAAACATTCGTCCAGACAAAATCCCGACGAATCTCAAGGTGAATCCAAACAGAAGAGACAAGTTGAACACTCGTGCTGACGAAAAACAGAGCATGTCATGAGGATAGGATTTTAAATGTTATGGATCACCCCAAACTCGCCCCAACGAGTCATTTTATGAAGGAAATTCATCGCGATGAGAGTTCGTCCCGACGAATTCTTATGGCGAGCTACTACAGAAAATTCCAAACATTGTAAACTCTCTTCCGAATTTATTTTTATGAAATGGGAATCTTTCCAATGGCTCAGGTGACAGTGCCAAGGACGAAGAAAGGTGTTTCTTGAATATTTGAGCAAGACATGGCATGGAGAAGAAGAATCCTACTAATGAAAGGAGAAAAGTATGGAATGTTTGAATTAAAGAGTCTCACTCTCTTCTTAATATCTACCATGCTTCCGAGTTGGGAGAAGACTCTTTGACCATAGGGGACGAAAGGAAACCAAAAAGAGAGTCAAAAGACATCTCTAAATAGGAAATCAAAGAAATTTTGGTAAGACAAGGACTCCTAACTCAAATGGGAGTTGATGCACTATAAATAGGGGAGCTCACACACATTGAAGGGTGGTCTTTGGAGAGCAGAACCACGTCCTAGAAAAGAAGAAATTCGTCCAAGGCAAAGAAGGAGATTCAAGGAGCTGAAATCAACTGATTTTGAAGAAAGAGGACCGCTGAACTAGTTGATCATCGTTTTCTCTATCCTTTCTATTATTTTATGGCTTCATCCTTAATTTCAATGTCTTTTGTTGTAATTAGCTTTAGCATGGAGTAGATTTCTTTGTTGGGGAAGTCATGAACTCCTGGTTTTAGTATGTTAAAGTTTTGAATTTTGTTGCAAAATAGAACTTTGTAATCTGAGTTCATTGCTTACTTCTATTTCAGATTTCTTTTGAGTCTAATGAGGTTCGAATAAAGAAGTTAGAATTCCTTAGACGTTTGGTCTATTAGTTTGACTCTTCATCTTCTAAAACAACTCACTTTTTACTAGATCGTTCTAGATTGTGATTGAGACTGGTAATGACAATGTGACTTTTTACAACTCTTGTTCTGAATAAGAGAGGTTTAATCTTTAAGCTTTTATATTTATGCACTTAGGATTTGAACATTCCAGATTGTGATGGAGTTCGATAAAAGTACTTGAGCTATAAAAATAGAACTTTGCACAATAATAACTAGGAGGGATTGACATTTTTCCCCAATGTTTAATCTTCATAAGGATTTAGTTAAGTTTTCCATAGCATTAGATAAATTCTGTTTTGTTTTAATTTTTCTCACAATCAACATATTTTTCCTCCTCAATCGTTAGAGAAATATTTGCTTGAACTAAATTCTCAACAAGGTCTCTGTGGGATCGATATCTGGACTCCTTAGTCTATATTACTTGCTGACGTAGTGCACTTGCTAGACACCCAACAAGTTTTTTGCGTTGTTGCTGGGGACCATTGATTTGAGAGTAAGTTTAAGTAAATTTTAATTTGGTGATTGAGTTTTAATTTTTTTATATATTATGTCTTTCTAGGTTCTTTCGGATCAGCACATGAAAACAAGATCTAGTGGAGACCCATTAGTGGAACCAGATCCAGAACTAGAATGATTTCTCCTTGCGAGAAGGAGAAGAGAGAATTAGGCAATGACAACACAAAATGATGTAGAAGGGGTTGAGAGGATGATGGAACACTATGTTACACCAAACCCAAACGCACAAAGATCAACAATTGTCAGACATGAGATCCCAAATAGATTCGAGATCAAGCCTCAAACCGCATCTAGGATTCAGAATAGCTATCAATTTAAAATTATGTGATACCTTTAGATTTGAAAATGTTACTAATGGGGCTATTTGGTTAAGGTTGTTTCCATTTATCCTAAGAGATAGAGCAAAAAGCTGGTTGTCCACATTACCACCAGATTCGATTCAGACATGGGATGAGTTGAGAAAGAAATTCCTTGGCAAGTACTTTCCACCTGCTAAAACTATCAAGTTACGTAATCCAATCTTAAATTTTATGCAGGAACATGATGAACAATTGTTTGAAGCATGAGATAGATACAAGGAGTTACTTAGGAAGTGCCCGAATCATGGAATCCCACTTTTGATGCAGATGAAATTTTTTTACAATGGAGTTATACTCTCAACATGAGGCCTGATTGATGCTGCAGCTGGTGGTACTATGAACAAAAAGACTCCTAATGAAGTCTATGACTTAATTGAGGAGATGGCATTAAATATGTACCAGTACCTAGTTGAAAGGGGTGCAGGAGAAAGAGTTGCTAGAATACATAAAGTTGATTCAGTGTTGGCACTACAAGCACAAGTCGAGTCATTGAGCAAACAATTGTCTAAGTTACAAAATCCTTCTATGGTTGTTCAGATTTGTGACATGTGTGGAGGGGGGCACCCGAACCATGGTGCCAAGCAGGTAATGTTTATGTTGTAAATTCTGTGGATCAAGCTAACTATGCTTCTAACTTTGGCAGGACCAATGATCATATAGCATCACCTACAATTCTGGTTGGAGGAATCATCCAAATTTCTCATGGTCCAATAACAATCAGAACCTCAACAATTAGAACTCATATGCACAAGCAAGACCACCTCCCAGATTTCAAAGACCAGCCCAAGATCAAGAGCAAAAGTCTAGCATTGAGGACATCTTCTCAAAATTCCTTGCAAATCAAGAAAAAAGATATGCTAGAATTGAGGCCAGATTTCAAACTCAAGAAGCTTCCCTCAAGAACCAAGAGGCTTCCATTAGAAATCTGGAAATTCAGATGGGACAATTGGCTAGTACTATATTAGGTAGGAATTAAGGTACTCTACCTAGTAATTCTTAAACTAACCCCAAAGAGTAGGTTAAAGTTATCACTTTGAGAAGTGGGAAAGTTTTGGAAGAACCAAAGCAACATCAAGTGGCGGAGGAAGAGGCACAATAGCAGCAAAGCGGGAAAGTAAAGGAAAAAGAGGTGGAAATAAAGGTAAGTGTGCAACCTAAATGGAAGGAAAAAGGTAAGTCATCTCATCTTCTCTCTAATGCTGATATCGATGTAAACATGCCTTACCTAGAGAGAGCTAAGAAGGATAAGTTGGAAGAATTTTTTTTGAATTTCATTGATATCTTTAAGAAACTAGAGATTAACATCCCTTTTATTGAAGTTTCAATGCAAATGACACAATATGCCAAGTTTCTTAAAGAAGTGCTTTCGGGTAAGAGAAAGATTGAAGAACAAGGTACAGTGATGCTAACTGAAAATTGTAGGGCAATATTGAAAAATTAGTTGCCTAATAAACTTAAGGATCCAGGAAGCTTTACTATACCCTGTGAATTTGGAAATTTTAAATTTGACAAGGCTTTATGTGATTTGGATACAAGTATAAATCTTATGCCTTTGTCTATTTACAGGTAGTTAAATTTGAGTGAGCTTAAGGAGCCCAAGGGATTGATTTAGGATGTTTTGGTTAGAATTAGGAAATTCATATACTCATATGATTTTGTGGTATTAGATATGGAAGTGGATTGGGAATTACCTTTAATTCTTGGAAGATCGTAATTAGCCACTGCAGCTGCCTTAATTGATGTCAAACAAGAAAAATTGACCCTTAGACCAAATGACGAAGAGATAGTGTTTGACATTAAACAAGCTATTAAGAAACCATCCAACCCTTTAGATGATACATGTTATTTCATTAATGTTTTTGATGAATGTGCAGAAAGTGTTCAAAAGGAAGTCATGATGAAAGATAGCTTGGAAAGGTATTTGGTTCAATCTTGCACCAAAGAGGATGAAGACACTCTCATGCAACAAGTAGTGGAGCAATTAGAAGCTGAAAATCAAAAGGAAGCGGCAGGAGCAAAGCGATTGAATAAGCTAGAGGAGTTGAGACAGTGGGCAAATGATAATGCTACTCTCTATAAGCTTAAAACAAAGAGGTGGCATGAAAGACATATCTAGATGAAACACTTTGTGGTAGGCCAAATATTTCTCCTTTACAATTCAAGATTGAAATTTTTCCCTAGAAAATTGAGATCTAGATGGCAGGGTCCCCATGAAGTAGTAAGGGTATCAAACTTTGAAGCATATGAGATTAGACACCCAAAGAATGGAGAGCAGTTCAAGGTAAATGAACATAGGTTGAAACTCTATCGGGAAAGGTTCCTATCATAAACCTTTGTTGTTCATTTTATAGGTTGAGCCCAGTGTGAAAGAGTAAGAGTAGGAGTTTTACATTTTTAGATAGTTTTAGGAAAATTTTAGTTTATGTTTGATTTAAAGGCAGATTATTGGAAACCATTCTAGGAAATATGATTTTTGTGTGTGGACATGTTTGTTACGAATTTGAAATGTGTGCATAAGGTTAGAAGTGGAGGAAATTGGCAAAAAAATTGAATTTGAGTTGTTGACAATTTTTGTCCCGGCAAAATTTTTCATTCGTTGCGGCAAATTTTATTGTAGAAAGGGGAACTGGGAATACAAACAAGTTTGCCCCGACAAAAAATTTTCATCGTGACGAATCAGTAGCAGTGGCAAATCCGTAATTGCAATGAAATTTTGGGAGCAAATTGGATGCACTCTGGCCATGAAGTTTACACCATATTATGTGCATAGAACTAACTTTCTCTTGGCAGCAAATCCGAAGAAAAAGGATGTGCAGAAATCAGAAAAATTACGATGCAAGAAGCTAAGAAAGTATGTTGAGCTTGTTGCGACAAAAATCTCTTTCGTCCGGACGAAACTTGGCGGAAAAAGATTTCTTACTCTTATTTTGAAACTACATAAAATTCTCACAGCTCATTTCTTATACACATCTGATTATGTCTGGACTAATTCTTGATGTTTGTACTAAATATTTGCAAAGTATGCCACTAATTCAAAAAAAAAAAAAAATCCAAAACAATTAGAAAATTTGAGTTCTTAATATTTGATGTTTGTACTGAAAATTTCAGCTCCTTGAATCTCACTGTCTTCTTAATATCTGAACATGTTTTTGAGTTGGGAGAAGACTCTCTGACTATAGGGGACGAAAGGAAACTAAAAATTGAGTAAAAAGACATCTCTAAATAGGAAATCAAAGAAATTTTGGTAAGAGAAGGTCTCCTAACTCAAAAGGGAGTTGATGCACTATAAATAGGGGAGCTCAGACACATTGAAGCGGGGTCTTTGGAGAGCACAACTATGTCCTAGAAGAGAAGAAATTCGTCCAAGGCTGAGAAGGAGATTCAAGGAGCTGAAATCAACAAATTTTAAAGAAAGAGGACCGTTGAACTGGCTGATCACCATTTTCTGTATCATTTCTATTATTTTATGGCTTCATCCTTGATTTCAGTGTCTTTTGTTGTAATTAACTTAAGCATGGGGTACTTTTGTTTGTTGGGGAAGTCATAAACTCTTAGTTTTAGTATGTTAATGTTTTGAATTTTGTAGCAAAATAGTACTTTGGTTTTGTTTTAGAATCTAAGTTCATTGCTTACTTCTATTTCGGATTTCTTTTGAGTCTAACGAGGTTCAAATAGAGAAGCTAGAATTCCTTAGATGTTTGGTCTATTAGTTGATTCTTCGTTTTCTAAAACAACTACTTTTTACTATCTCGTTCAGGATTTTGATGGAGACTGGTAAAAGCGATTTTGATGGAGACTGGTAAAGGCAATGTGACTTTTTACAAATCATGTTATGAATAAAAGAGGGTTAATTTTTAAGCTTTTATATTTATGCACTTAGGATTCGAACATTCTGAATTGTGATGGGGTTCGATGAATAGGTGAGAGTTATTTCCTATATATGGGTAACTGGGTTCTCAAAAGCTAAATCAAGATAAAAGTACTTCAGCTATAAAATCAGAACTTTGCATAATAATAACTAGGAGGGATAGATATTTTTCCCCAACATTTCAACTTCATAAGGATTCGGTTAAGTTTTTCATTGTTATAGTTAAATTCTGTTTTGTTTTAGTTTTTCTCACAATCAACATATTTTTCCTCCTCAATCATTAGGAAATCTTTGCTTGAACTAAATTCTCAACAAGGTATTTGTGGGATAGATATTTGGACTCCTTAGTTTATATTACTTGTTGATCTAGTGTATTTGCTAGACACTTAACAAGAGGTAAACGTATAGCTTTCTGATCATTGAAAGAAAAAAAAGGAGGGCTATTACACATATTTATGTCCTTTGGACTAAAGATGATAAAAAAAAAAAATTATAAATCTGGCAACTTCTTCTAGAATTCCGCAAGAGCATGATGCAGAGAAAGTAGCTCTTCCTCTTCGGCCTTCGACGGAGTAGGCATCGCCCACACAGCTTCTTGCATTTGCTCTGCCCGCATCAGGTCTTCTTCAGACACCTTCGTTGTTGTTTGATTGAGCTGAATATCATACTCAATCTGTCGGACACAAGCCTCCACCGCCACCAATCGCTATTTTGCATCGTTGATCACTATACTTGGGCTCGTGCTTCCTCCGTGCTCTTCTACTCTGGGATGGACAACTCCCGAGCAGATGTCTCCTTGTCCAAAGGGCAAGCAATATTAATAAATTGCTGCAACAATCGTGACAAATCGGAAGTGTCATGGCCGACCTTTAGTAGCATGCCTATTAAAAACTCTTCCTCTCCGACTAGTTCGGTGTCATGCCAAGCGTCAGGAGAATTCAGAAGGGTAACGACACTGTCTCGCCACAACTGCAATAAATGATCGACTAGAGTCAATCGCAAAGGTCGCATAATAGGCAGGACTGTGCTGATCGGGGCCACCATAGAAACAACAGTGTTGTTGGGGCCGGGCGTAGCAGAAGAAGGCCCAGCTATGGATGTTTTGCATCTGGGAGCTCTAAGCAGGGTAAGGTCCTGGCCAAGAGTATAGGGTAAGGTCCTGGACAAGAGTATAGGGTAAGGTCCTGGACAAGAGACTAGGGTAAGATCAGTACAAGAACTTCAACACCCAAAAATTAGTTGCAACACTTGGCTGCTCTTCCAGCTTAGGACCGTACGGGAGACAGAGTCCCCACAATGAGCCTTCTCCCAGAAGAAGGACCATGCATACAAATACATCATCATCAGCAAAAGAATCAAATAAAGAAAGTTAAGCCAAAATGAACTAAAGAAATTTACCGAGGTAGCAGAGGTACGGCTTAATGACCTCTTGCGACGCCGAAAATAAACATCATCCGCACTACTCCCACTTTCATCGTCACCGCCACGAAAATTAAGAGACGCTGGAGGCATTGGTGAACTCCTACAGCAAGAGAAAGCCAATCCCGCTGAAATCACCAAACAAAACCGTTAGAAGGTAAAATTACAAAACATGAAGAAAAATCAGAAAGAAATGAAACTCACAATGAATCGGCCAAGCATACAGCGGCCCCACCACTCGGAAAAATGGAGAGTAGTCCCAGGATCCACGTCTAGAGCCCATCGCCAAGGCAAAAAGACAGTACCGCACAGTTGAGTCACACTGCGGTCCCATACCTCCAAAAACTGGTCTAAATTTGAAGCCGACTCTCAATGCTCATTAGGTGTTCCATGCAAATCCTGGCAATACCTGAACTGCCAAGCAAACCGATGTGGGCAGCTTGACAATAAGTGTTGAGTATCGGCCCAGGGTCAAATAGTAGGAGTGTAAGCCGACCATGGTCTCATAATCCCGCCAGTTAACAGATTTGGCGAGCTTGTCGTTCAGCAAGGAATCGGCGCCAAAATTATGGAGAGACCAAGCCGAGAAAGCTGATGACCAAATTAAATCCCTGGCTTCCCTCTCTAAAAAGGAACGCCTCAAAGAAGGATTGACAAAGCAGAGCATCTCAGGGATTCGACCGATGCGTTCATCAGATCCATGGGTGTTAAACCTGGCGGCCAACAAGGCATATAAAAAAGGCCATTGAACCAAAGGGCATGCCTTACCCTCCGCGCCAGTCCGTCACCGATAGAGAGAAGCCAGTGCCGGTCTGGCCAAAGCAAAACAAACACCGATAGCCATATAACCGACTACCTTGAAGATGGAGGAGCGAATGCAACCGCCCCTCGAGAAAACTGACTGGCAAAGCCACAAGGAAATCAAGGCAGCCAGATAAACCTCATCCTCCTTCCCCAAAGAAATATGGAGGAACTGAGGTGGTCTTTCTCACGCCGCGACATACCGGCGCAAACTGGAGTGCTCTTCCCATACTTCGAACACCAGGTTGACTAGTAGTTATCGATGAGTCCTACATCCTCTTCCGGGTCAAACCAAAAACGAGCCCACCTCTCCAACGAGACGTACTCAGTAGGGGTAGAGAGGAGGCAAAAAGCGGGAAGCAAAATTTAACAACTATAAGGCAGTGCACGACCAGCCGGCTTTGAAAAATCAACCACGGTTGGGCCTGCCTCGTCAAAAATCTCTCTGATATTCAGAAGCCCACAAAGCCGCTTTAAATCCCAAAGGGAAATAGAAAATTTTCCCATCCTAGTGACAAGTGTGTTAGATAGGGGAGACCACAACTCCAAAAAGGCACGTATCACTGATAAATCACAGTGATACTCAAATAATCACCCCAAAATGGGGTTGGCAATACCCGTTCATTCTCTCCCTCATAAAGACTCCTCGGACATTATCAAAACAAAGAATGAAGCATTGATGGTACATCAAAACAAAGAATGAAGCATTGATGGTACAATAAGAGGACACTCCATCTCTACACCCTATCTGTCGAGCAAGATCTAGAACAGAAGAAAACGGAAAGAAGAATAGCCTAGTGAAGGCCGTATCTCTCCTCTTTTCATTCTTTACCAGAACTCCCTGAAAGGAAGATAGGCGAGAACAAAAAAAAAAAAAAAAAAATGGTGAGGAAGAAAATACCCAAAGGTTCCGAATACGAAAGAAAAATAAGTAGTCCTTCTCAAACGCAAGACAAGAAAAGTTTGCCAAGTCCACTTGGCACTGGAGCACTCGCAGAGAAGAAGAGAGATGAGGCGTAATATCTTCATAGACATGAGGAACTCGTGAGAAAGAAAAAAAAAAAAGAGAGGGTAAGAAAAAGAGACGTCAAGAAGCGAAATGGGAAACCCTAAAAGTTTTTTGAAAAGCGGCTAAGCCAAGACGAGATGATAAGAGTGAGAAAAGCAGCACAAAGCTTTTAGAGACAATCTCGAGCCAATCAAGAAGTGACGTCTAATAAATGAAGGGCTGGATAAAGCTGACAAAAAGAGATCCCATGATCCCACCAATGGATCATATAGAAGAATTTAAACGTCAGAAGTGAAGAAGCAGGGTACAACTAAGTAGCAGAGCCCAATGACACTAATCATTAAAAACTGCCAGCGCACGCAGTTGCATTATTTCACATTAACTCCCTAGGTAACTCAGCGGTCCATTCACAAGAGAAGCTAATAAGGTAAATTTGCCTCTCACACAAAATCCAAAATATGCACATTATGAGTAGAAGCTCAAATTTACATATTTCAGAGGGGCATCTGTATACGTATTTTATTATACCCCCACACATGGTGGGAAAAGAAATCCACATCAACCCTGAACCTCGGGTCAAACTGTCAAACTTTGATTCTATTCAGAAGACCAAGATCGAACGTCCATCAAACCGACTCAAATCAACAGACAAGATCCAAGCCAAAATACAAAAGTGTCACATTATCAAAAGTGCCACATCACCAAAAGTGCCATGTCACCAAAAGTGTCACGTCATCAAAAGTGCCACATCATCAAAAGTGTCACATCATAAAAAAGGGTACATCATCAAAGTGTCACGTCATCAATAGTACCACGTCACAAAATTCTTGTTTGCATCTGTTAAGACGACCTCGGTCGAAACCAATAGAAGAATCGGTCAGTTACACCATGTTAGACTCCTCCGGTCCAACTCAGTTGTGACAATTTCGCTTAAAACTAGCCACAAAACTGGTCCACCAAGAAACTGTCATGCCCGAGAAAACAACGAAGTAAAAACAGGATCAGAGCAAACGAAACACCTCGACAACACATACAAATGGAAAAAAATGAAGCAAGAGGGTAGGGTCTTGATGGAGAAGAAAAACTCTTCGAGAACTTAGAAATCAAGTTGGAACACTCAGCACACTCGAGCCTAAATCCCATTCCAAACCAAACCTCAGAAATAACAACACGTAGGCCAAATCTGACCTTATTTCTATTCATTTCCGTTACAGCTATAAAAAATACTCAATTCTATCACGCTTAGGTGAAAACCCCCAAATTCATTCCTTTTAGCTCGAGGGGACTCTGTAGTTCTCTTTGTATTTGATTGCATTTATTTCGAAGATCGAATCAGAGGAAGAATAGAATCAGAATCCATAAATTTTGCAAATTCTTCAAATTATTTAGTGATTGTTGACTTCTTGGTCGTGTCTTCTTTGGAATCAACATATTTCACGTTTACAATTGCAAATTGAGAAATTTTGAGAGTGCTTTGTCCTAGGTTACCTCTGATTCGATCTCCGTATGTGAGTGAAATTTCAGCTTCTAGGCAATCCAACGAGGAGTCAAAAATCCCAAGAGAGTGTACACAAACCATCATCGAATTGCCTCGGCTGGACGGTTGTTTTAGTACTCGATGTGATCAGCTTGTTGACGTTTTTGCGGTTGTGTAGAGTTCCTCGATGAACTAAATGCAATGTGACAAACTTTATGGTAGCTTCAGTTTACTGGCTCTAGAGAATTCTTCTGAACTTTAGAATTTTCTGCATCCATGGTTCATATGTTTTCTGCGTATTTGTCGTCAACATTCTGTCGATCCTCAGAAAGGGGATCAAACTCATTTTCCCGCTCCCCAGGAGGGGGAACTGCGACTTGAATTCCTTTATTACCTGCATCGATCCTCAGAAAGGGGGAACGATGGGAGAACTTTTTATTTCTGGCTCCCTTTAGTTGAGCTTCGACCAGGGCTTGGTCGATCTTGGTATCAAAGAGATGGCAGTAACGAGGCGATGACGATCGTGGAATGGCGATGAAGTAACAATGAAGATGATGATGATCTAGCGAGATGGTGGACCCAGTGATGAACCGATGATGGACCGGCGGATGGCAGCTTGATGGATAGATGGCAGACAGGCCGATGGTGGGCTTGTGATGGATGGACGATGGATCGATGGATGGGCTTGCTGTAGATTGACCATTTAATTTTTGCATCTACAGTTTTCCTCCTTGAGACTTTTTTGTTCAGAGAACAAGTAAGTCTGCATCGATCCTTAGAAGGGAGGAACGATGGGAGGACTTTCTATTTCTAGCTCCATTTAGTTGAGCCTCGACCAGGACTTGGTCAATCTTGGTGGCAATGAGATGGCAGTAACGAGGCGATGACGATGGTGGAATGGCAATGAAGTAGCGAAGATGATGACAATGACGTGGTGAGATGGCGGGCCTAGTGATGAACTGATGATTGACTGGGAGATGGAAACTTGATGGATAGATGGCGGATAGGCCGATGGTGGGTTTGTGATGGATGGACGGTGGACCGAAGGATGGGCTTGTTGTAGATGGGCCATTTAATTTTTGACATCTATAGTTTTCCCCCTTGAGACTTATTTGTTCGGAGAACAAATAAGCCTCGAACACACACACCCATTTCTTTTTCTTTCCTCTTAATATTTTTGGGCGGTTTATATTTTCAATATACGTATTTCTATCCTCTTGTTTTTTTTAGGACAATGTATTTTTTTGTACTTGTAAATTTTTTTTTCGTTTTCTATTTTTTTCATCATATTTTTTTGCCCTCTTGCTTTTTTCAGGGTGTTAGATTTTTTATTTTTTTTATATACGTGTATGTATATGAGTAGACATATATGTACGCAAGTCGTATGGGTGTAACTGTAAGGTGAATCGATTTGCCCGAGTCCGATTCGAATTGCAGCGAATTAGAATGAAGCGCAATGGATGATTTGGGTTGTGTCCGAGCGATGGCGAACTGAAGTGTCCGAGCGATGGCGAACTGAAGTGTCCGAGTTGCAGCTAATTGGAGCGTCAGAGTTGCGGCGGATTGGAGCAGAATTGTGATGAACTGAAGGCGCAGCAAACTGCGGTGAGGCGCAGCAGTAAACTGGATTGTGTGGGGCATGCGGTGAACTAGAGTGAAGCGCGACGACTGCTTCTAGATTGATCTGGTGTGTCTGAGTCAAGCTTGTCCTCCGAGTTTGAATTCAATTTGGACTTTGACCCAGAGTTGTCTTCCAATGAAACTCTGCATGGCAACCTCCCATCTGCGAATTCTCGATCGAGAAGAGATTCCAATTTCATCTCCTCAGATCTAGGAGTCAACGCAGGGATTAAATACTCTACTTGGATTTCCTCTTTCTTCTCTCGTGTTCGACATGATCTTCTGACTGCTTCAAATTCTGGTCCCAGTCACTCTCCGTGCGTGAACTCCCGTCTGCATGCGACTATTATTGCACTGTACTGCAATCTCTAGGTCCCTCAAACTTCATCTTTCTTCCTCTCTTCCTGCTTCGGCTTCATCTTTCATCGGCTCAGTTGATCGAACCTTCGCTTTAGAAGTACTAACTTACTAGAACCACATCGAATCGCGATTCCAAGTACTGTATCATTTTCTTCTTCTACCCGGAGCTCTCAGGTCAAGTCAGGATTAGGGCCGATTCAAGATCGCAGGGAGTTTATTCCCACTCTCTTTTATTCTTCTTTCCTTCCCCCTCTTTCTTCATATTTCCCTCCCTCTCTCTCTGTCTCTGTCTCTCTGTCTCTGTCTCTCTGTCTCTGTCTCTCTGTCTCTGTCTCTCTGTCTCTGTCTCTCTCTCTCTCTCTCTCTCTCTTTCTCTCTCTCTCTTTTCTTTTTTCTCTCCACTTATCATTTTTTCATTTTATCTCTCTCATGTCATTTTCTCACTTCATTTTTTTCCGTTTTTCTCTCTTTTTTTTTTCATTCGCTGGTGTGGCCGGTGGTACGACAAAATTGGGCATGTTGGTCGAGTTCCTCCTGTCGCACTAAGTCTGTTGGTCAAATTGCGACAAGTCGGCATGTTTCTTTTATTTTCTAAGCTCGTCTCGGTGGCCGGGTTGTGGAAACCAGTGCCCTCTCCGTTGCTTGCCAGAGTGGCCATGATGTGGCAGAGTCAGACACTTGCCTTTGTGAACTCCCCGATCGATTTTAATTGTCAGCCCAATTGTGAAGGATAGGTGTCCCTTCTGTAGCTCGCCTATGCAGGCGGTGATGCGACGGAGTTGGGAGCCTTGAATTTGTAATCTTTTCGGTCAAATTCGTCCTGTCCGCCAAATTGGGAAAAGTCGATCCTTTTTGTAGCTCGCCTGTGCAGGTGATAAGTGTCGAAAAGACACTTCTTTCTGCTTGATTTAATGAGCATAAACTCTTATTTTGAGTTAATTATTATCATGAAAAAGAATTATATAACTCAAATTCATGTTTTGTGTCTCATGTACCCGGTAAAAGAAAAATATCTGGATTCTGAGGGAAAATGAAGGAAAAAGGAGCAAAAAGAGCCAAAAAGGGGAACGGCGCGATCGCGCCGGGAAAATGTGCAAAAATTAAAATAAATCCAAGAAATTTCCAACGGCTACGAAAGACTCAAAGAAGACAATTCGGGAAAGTGAAATGGGGTGGTAGCGCCCTCGAGGATGGCGCTACCAGTGGCGCTGGCGCGCCAGACAGTCCATACAAGGAGTCCAAAGCGTTATTTCGACAAGTCGGCAACGAGTCTAAGGAGTGGCGCGACCGCGCCAAAACAAAGAACAATTCGGCGCGACCGCGCCGATTACACAACAAATATAAATTACAAAAATCTCGGGGTCCTGACAACTAATCAAAGCCCAAACTTGGGAGAAGGAGTCCTAAATGACTAAGGAAGGTATCCACGAAGGTTTTAAGGAAATTTTCTAGAGTCTAGGTGCATTGAATGGTCAAGAAGAGAAGTCAGAGACAAAGAAGGAAACTGCTGCCATAAAAGGAAACTACAAGTCCGAGATTGAAGATGCCATATCTGGAGATTCCGACTTCCAATTGGATAAAAATTTGGACCACAGTTTCCTGAGGGGATTGAGAATCATGACACAGAAAATCAGGCCAATCCAAGTCAGGTTTGTGGAGTTTTATATTTTCAAAGTGGTGGGCCCAGTGCAGAAGTTGGCAGCAGGAACTATCAAACTTCTTTACATTATATCTGGAGTTTCCAAACTCAGAATGGATTCAAATATAGTGAGCAAGGAAAGGACCCCAGAAGGAAGGTTCGGATGTAATTTCAGCTAATTCTGAGGTCGGGAAGTCACAATTCATACCCCTGGACTGAGGCTAAAATTACAAGTTCTGGGCCGAACTTCAGCTATAAAAGGAGGTCCAAGGCAGAGAACAGATATCCAGTTTTTGATCCAGTTTTTCATTGAATTTTGAGTTCCAGCTCTTAGAATAGTTTGTATTTTAGGTTTTTATTGTTTTGTAGTTAGTTTATAGAGAAGAGAAAGTCCAGAGGAAGTCTTGCACGACCTCTTGGTACTTTAGAGAGAGAAGGAAGAGATTTCAGCTAAGGGAGGAGTTGAAGCTAAGGGCAGTCCTTAAGGGGGTTTTCTGTACTTATTTTTTTCTTATTTTTATGGCTGTAATTGAATCATTTTTGTGTGCTTAGTATATTATCATGGAGTAGTCTCTCTTTGTTGGGGAAGTCATGAACTCCTAGTTGTTTATGTTTAAGTTCTGAATTCTATAGCAATAAAGTACTCTGCTTTTGTTTTAGTATCTGTATTCATTGCTTATTGCTAATTTAGATTGATATCTTAAGTTTAATGAGGTACGGATTGAGAAGTTAAATCTCAGTAAAGATTTTGGTTAGTTATATGATTCCTTGTTTTCTAAAACAACTTGTTTTTCTAACAAGATTGTTTCGGTTGAGAAGGAGACTAGTTGAAAAGTGATGTGACTTCTATAAATCTTGTTCTGAATAAGAGAGAGTAAATCTTCAAGCTTTTATATTTATTCACTTAGGATTTGAATGTTCCGGTTGAGAAGGAGTTCAAAGAATAAGTGAAAGTTATTTCCTGTATATGGGTAACCAGGTTTTCAAAAGCTAAGTCAAGGTAAGGGTATTCGAGCTATAAAATTAGAACTTTGCATGTTAGCAACTAGGAGGGATTGACATTCTTCCCCCACATCTCATCTCTATCAGTTTTTCCTGTAGTTTAATTCTATTTTCTTTTCAGTTTTTAAAACCAAAACAAATTCTTCACCTCAATCAATAGAAAGAACTTTGCTTAAACTGAGTTCTCATCAAGGTCTTTGTGGGATCGATATCTGGACTCTCGAGTCTATATTACTTGCAGACCTAGTGCATTTGCTAGACACCCAACAACAGGCGATGGTGCGATAGAGTTGGACATTTTGATTTTGTGGATCGTCTTTTGTTGAATTCATTTTTTTTGCCAAGCCGTGGAGAGTCGGTGTCCTTTCTGTGGCTCGCAAGTGCAGGCGGTGGGGTGGCGGAGTCGGACATGTTGTTTGTTGCGAACTCCTCTTTTCGTCGAATCCAGTTTTTTTGCCAAATTGTGAAGAGTTCACCTGTTGACTCATAAAGAATCGGTATCCTCTTTTTAGCTCACCGGTGTGGCAGTGGTGTGACGGCGTCGGACATGTATGACTCTTGCGAACTCCCCCTTTTGTCGATTTCGACTCGGTCGCTGAACTATGGAGAGTTAGTCTATAGGATTTTGCCCTCTCGCTTTTTTTTTATTTGTTCTTTATTCAGCCCCCTCTCTCAATTCATTTTTTTTGTTTTTACTTCACTTCCTCCCTCGACTATTCTCTTGAATCTTTTTTTTTTGTAAGAAAGAAAATTGTGTACATGTTTCGACTTGGCTGACGGTCTCGACACTTTGCTATAGATGGCTCACACAACCTTCTCTTTCTTGGGACTGGAGGCCTGTGATACTTCAGTCGACATGGACGGGATCCCTCAACATTTCTTGTGGATTCAAGACCCGAATTCGCCACGAAGTTGTTCCTTCTTATGTTCTAGCGGAGAATCGGCATTGGGCGGTTGTGCCATTACTCCGATTTCGCCGAGTGAGCACATCCTGTGGAACCAACCAGTGGTGGCCGACGATAGGTTATGTTGCCTCCTGGGCATTGGCGAACCATTAACTCCACTGTGAAAGGTGGAGTCCTATTGAGTACGTTGCACGACCCAGCAGAATTCACTATTTCGAGCTTGCCAATCAACAATCCTTTCCATGACAAGTGGGATCTCTCTTCCTACCCGGCTCTTCACTTGATGCCCTTCTTCTTCGAGTGGGCGTGTCTCCTTGTTAGGTGCTGCCAGGAGAGGATGGTTCAGGCCGGTCTTTTTGACATAGTTCGGGCATCGATGTTCGAGTATTTCTTCGACGACACTGTTAGGCGCGCTTTTCTGGAGCTTTGGTGCCCGACAACTAACACTATCTTCATGCAACAAGGAGGGTTCTCGATCTCTCTCTAGGACCTGTACTGTAAATGTGGGCTCCCAGTCTCTGGTGCGTTCTATGACGAAGTGACCCTATCGGTTCGAAACTTCACTGAAGTCAGGGAGTTGCCATTACCCTAGAGTTTGCACTATCTATTCCTCACTTATCACCGTCTTCGATGCTGGCGCAAGTCTGCAAGTGTGCCACAGTTGCTCTTCCGAGAGTGGATAACTTTCTTTGTGATGCGATCCAAGCTAATCACTAGCAAGAGGACTAATCAATGTAATATAGACTTAGGTTAAGTCCGAATATCATCCCACAAGGACCAAGTCAGCAGTTAATTGCTTTCTGAATAAAAATTTAAAGTTTGAGAATCCTGATTTGAAGTACTTAACAAAGCAGAAATTTAACTAAATAACTACTGGAATCAAGTTGAGAGAGAACTTTTGAGGAAATTCAGTAAGGAGAAAAGACGTTGGGAATCCAATTCCCTCCCTAGGCAATTCTGAGATTGAATAGAAGTTGAGTTTGGAATTCAATTTTTGACGAGCTTAGGAAACCAAGGTTACTTCCGCATCGGCATCACCTTCTATCTCCTAGAGTAAACCATCCGGCATAATCAACTCTACTTGATAGCATAAATATAAAGTTCAGCGACCCTGCTTATGGTCGGGAATCAGGTCTTATGTCATAGGTAAATCAATCAAATAAAAAAGGGTATTACTTTAAGGTCGAGGATTAATGATGCGATCCCAGCTAATCACTAGCAAGAGGACTAATCAAAGTAATATAGACTTATGCAAGTCCAAATATCGTCCCACAAGGACCAAGCTAATAGATAATTGTTCTTCCTCCACCTCAGCTACTATCTCTGTAATTAGTTCTTCCTCATCCTCTAAATCATAATCCTTTGGTTGAGGCTTTTCTAGGATCTCTGCATTCATAAAGGGTAAGGACTGTTCTACCTCTTCAATTAGTTCTTCCTCATCCTCTAATTATTGTAGATCTTGCTCTTCTGGATTCTCATCAAGAAAATCTAACCACCTTACTAGGTCCTCCCATTCTTGAGTGGTATGAACTGTGACCGGTTGCTTATTTGACTGAATATCTGCATGCATTGTTTCCATTGACTGAATATCTGCATGCATTGTTTCCATTGACTGAATTTCTGCATATATTGTTCGCAGCAACTTCCTGTCTTCCTCCCATTCATCTGTGGTGGTTATTGGCTCCTCCTTTTCTTGGTTGTATGAAATGCCATAAGGGTCTAACCTGCAAGAATTAGACTCATAGTTAGAAAAATCAGATCTTGAAATTAAATTGCATACATTCGTAGCATGGTTACCTCCACACACATCACAAAAATAATTCAAAGAATTCCTTTGTAATTCCAATATATCACCTTGCAATTTGAGTAAATCAAGTTGAGTTTGCATGCTAGGCGTAAAATCATGGTCGGTGGGGGAATTATAAGAGTGGTCAAAAGGACTACATGGCTGTTCATAAGAATCACATGGCATATGAAAATTTCTAGAATTCTGAAAAGATTTCCATGCTTGATTTGGGTAAGAAAAATCAGTATACTCCTCAAGGTGTCTCCTTCCATATGTGGACTCATGCATACCAAAATCCATGCACACAACACATCAGTCCACCAAAAATAAAAATATAAAAATAAACAGAAAAAAGAAAACAGAATATACACTCAAAGCTCTAGTTTTAAACACTAGCAATTACTATTAAAACATTGGTCCCCGGCAACAACGCCAAAAACTTGATGTGATCCCAGCTAATCACTGCAAGAAGAATAATCAAAGTAATATTGACTTATGCAAGTCTGAATATCGTCCCACAAGGACCAAGCTAATAGATAATTGTTTTTCTATTTTAAAGACTAAAGTTTGAGAAATCGATTGGGAAGGAGTTATAAAAATAGAAAATAAACTAATCTTCCTAACCCTATAGAGATTAAGAGAGGGATTTTGATAAAATCAGTATGAAAAAAAGCATTGGGAATCCAATTCCCTCCTTAGGCAATTCTGAGATTGAATAGAATGAGTTTTGGAAATCAATTTCTGACGAGCTTATAAAACCATGGCTACAATCCGCATCGGCATCACCTGTTTCTATCTCCTAGAGTAAACCTATCTAGCATGATCGACTCTACTTGATAGCATAAACATGAAGCTCATTGTGTCATAGGCAGATCAACTAATCCAACAGGGTATTACTTTAAGGTCGAGGATTAACCCAAGGATTAGTGATCTACCTAGTGCATAAACTCATAAAGAATTGCAAAATCCTATCACCATGTCTTACCTTAAGCCTAACGTCAGCTTATAACCATGACATAGCCAAACAGTAAGTATGAATCAAGAATTAATAACATGGAAAACTCATTCATGCACCAAATTGAAAACCAAAATAGGTTATAAAGTATCTATCTCATTACATGCCTAGGGAGTCATGGACTCCCAATATAAAAGACTACTCCATGCTGAACAGTAAAGAACAAAACAAGGTCTTGAATTCAACCATGAAGAAGAAAAGAAAAGATAAACTATGTACAAACTTCCCTTGAGAAGGATCTACTTGTTAAACATGACTTCCAATGGCTGCTTCTCCTCCTTGCCTCAAAAGCTTCAATAGGACGTCTCCTCTGCCTCTCAAGACTCTCTCTAAACTAAACTTAAATTTAAAGTGAATTTAAAATACAAAAACACGAACTGAAACTGAATCTAAAAACTGGATCTAAACCTGAATGACTTGAGCTCTGCCTCGGACCCCTATTTATACTTGAAATTCTGTCCAGACTTTGTAATTTCAGCCACTGTTTAGGAGTGTGAATTGTCATGTCCTGACCTCAGAATTGGATGAAATTACATCAGGACCTTGCCTCTGCAGTCCTTTCCTTGCTCACGAAGTTTGGATCCATTCTGAGTTGGTAAACTCGAGATATGAGGAGAGGAAGTTGCCTGATTTCTGTTGCCAACTTCTGCATTGGGTCCACCACTTTGGAGAAGTGAAACTCGAGAAGCCTGGCTTGGATTGGCCTGAATTTTCGTGACCAGATCCTTTGTAGAACTAGGAATCTTCGTTCCATGTTTGGCTTCAATTGGAATTCTGAAACTCCCTGTATGCTCTTCACAATATTCGGATTTATCTCCTTCCTTTAGCAACAAATTCCTGTTTTAAATTAACTTCTTCTCTTTGACCATTCAATGCACCTGGACTTAAGTATATTACCTTAAACTCTTCGTGGAAACCTTCCTTAGACGTTTGAGACTCCTTCTCCCAAGTTTGGATTCGATTTGATTGCTGGTTCCCGAGATTTTCGCAACTTAGAGTGGCCGAGTAATTGGCGTGGTCGCGCCATAATATGCTTAAAAATGGCGCGGTAGCGCCACTGGAGCAAAGTACTTGAATGGAAAGAGTTCTGGTCGTGTTCGGCAACTTTTTGGGTCCATTTTGGCGCGGTCGCGCCAGTTTCTGGCGCGGGCGCGCCAGATTTTGCCTTTTAACTAGTGCGGTCGCGCCGGTCTCTGCAACATTGTACCTTTATGCGCTAAAATCCTCATATCTTCTTCATTTTAGCTCCGATTTAGATGATTCTTGTTGCGTTGGACTCCTGAGAGAGAAATGATGAATCTGAGACATATTTAATAATTTTATGATGAATATTTACTCCAACATGTAATTTCTAATCCCAATTGAGGCCTAAAAATAGTGTCTTTTAGACACTTATAACAACCCCAAACTTAAACCTTTGCTCGTCCTCGAGCCAAACTAAAAGAAAAAAATAAACCGAACCAGAATTATGACAAATCCTCAAAGTTTAAGAAAAATCAGTGAGGTTTCCCTTGCAAAGCATCAATCAAAGATTACTCATTCCAACCTCTCCTATTGTTGGTTATCCTGTTTAGTCAAGGCATGATCAAGCTATCTTCCACCATACATACCACTTTCCCATGCATGTGAGCAGTTTAAATTGAACAACATAAGCCAACCATCAGTCTAATCTCCACTAACATGAAAGAATTTCAAACTTATGATCAAAAGGTCTTCTATAGGTTGTAATGGGGCATGGGTACTGGGTAAGAAAAAAAAATCAAGGATAAAACTTTTAGGGTCAGTCCTCCTTCTCATATCCATGTTCTATTTTCCTGAGCATAAACCTTCTCTGATTGTAGCACACCACCCCAAACTTAAAAATTTTCTTTGTCCTCAAAGCAACCAAATAAAACAAAGATATGATATTTTCACCTTCTCCTCTATCCCACTCTCTATCTCATCTCTCAAGGAAAAAGCTCTTTTTTTTCACTTTTTTTTTTCCATTGGCTTTGTTTGGAGTCTAGCTTACCTTTCCAGTTGACTCAGAGTCCCTAAGCTTGCTGAGGCCCGAGACCCGGTGCACACACAAGGTGACTTTTCCCCTAACACAACAAATTTTTTCTCTTTTTTTTTTTTTTTTACTTTTCCTCTCAGATATTCAAGCACCTTTTTCTTTCATCTTGCTCCTTCTTCTTCTCCTTTTCAAATAATTTCTATTACCTTCACTCATCCCTCCTTATTTCTCCATAACTTCAGATTTTAGTCCATGCTCATTCAAACAGAACACTTCAATAATTTGGAGAAATATAGGTCAGTAAGAAACAAGTTTATTCATCACAAAGGCTGGTTCATGTAATGTGGGAATTGAAAACAAAGCAGGGATCTTGTCGGCTCAAAATGTTTGACAAAAGGTGATGCATCGTGTGCATTAAAGTGGGTGGCTCAAAAAGGCTCAAACGGTTCAAAACAAGTGCCTAGATCATTTCATAATTTTGAAAAACCTATCTTCGTTTCGCCTCGA
Source organism: Aristolochia fimbriata (assembly GCA_019845555.1). Classification (NCBI taxonomy): domain Eukaryota; kingdom Viridiplantae; phylum Streptophyta; class Magnoliopsida; order Piperales; family Aristolochiaceae; genus Aristolochia; species Aristolochia fimbriata. The sequence goes on from CM034078.1 coordinate 24,126,514, forward strand.
TCTTCCTTCAGGTTGGTTCTATTGTAAAAAATAAACATGCTCAATGCATAGAACCAGACAAACCACTTTCCAAGACAACTTTTCTCATGCCAAAAACCAAACATTCAAACAAATATATTTCTTAAGAGAATGAATGAGACCTATCTTCTCAATCCACAAATCAGAGTTTCCACAGAAATTTTTCAAAAACCTTTTCAGATTTAGAAACACTCTTCTGGTCATGACTCAAAAAAAAAAAAAAAAACCAATCAAATCTAACTAAACAATGAAAACCAACTAGACTTTGAAATTCGAGTTTCCCACCCCAAACTTAATAATTTGCATCATGCTCAATTTAATCAAATGAGATAGAGGGTAAGAAACTTCCCTGAGAATGTTGGTTGTTTAACCTTCCAGATTTCTTGAGGCACCATGTGGAATTCGAACTTGAGCTGCCTTCATTCTTGACCCAAAAGTGGTTAGAGTCATTCAAAGAACAAAATTATTGCAAACGAATTCATAAATTTATGAAATTCAACCAAGGCCTATAACTCATAAATATAAACATGTCAGAATTGGAATGGAATAATTCTGAGTTACGAATCCTCGGAAATTGATCAAACATGTGGCACGGCCACGTCAAAATTTGGCGCGGGAGCGCCATCCTTTTCCTTCATAAATTGAAATTCTGAATGCAAAATTTAAAAATTCCACTTGGAACATGTTTTTAAGGTTCAGAGGTGCACAATAAAATAGGTTTGATGAATTTTCAACAAGGGAAGTGAAAGATATACAGATGGCAGTAAATCTGAAATTCTGGGCAGAAAGTGAGTTGGAGGTATTTTGCAAGCATTGTGTCTCCCTAACCACTTATCATCTAGAGCTGAAAAAGGGTTTCATGGAAAGTACTAAGTATGAAATTTAATCACTTTAAAACAGTTTTCCAAGAATCATTACAAAAAATTTTAGAAATCAGCTCAAAGACAGAAAGATGGTAATGTTTCCAGCCCAATTTTTTTTTTTTTCCAGAAATCAGTTTTAACTACCCAAGTTGCAGCAGTCATAACTTCCTTTCTACTCAATGAAAATTCCTCAAATCCAGCCCTATTTTATCTACTAAGTGCCCTCTTGAACCACTTACCTTTCCTTGGTGGGTTCCACTTCCAGATTTTTCAAAATTTGGCTCCAAAATTGGCTGCTCGAATAGAGTTGCTGCTGCACTGCTTCTCTGCACTGAGTTTACCCGAGTGTTCTGATGGCTTTTCTTTTGAAAGAAGCTGTTGTTAATGGTTCGGAATGATAGTCCCAACTTCCTTCTTCTGATATCTGCATTTAGACTTTGAAAAACACATCTAGAAATACATCAAGTATAGCTAAGATAATGGCTTCATGCAACTCCACTTAGCTTTCAAATTCCAGATTTCTCAACGACAGGTGCCTTAGACAAAAAATTTTTTTTTTTTTGGTGTTTATTCAAACCAAACAAAATAAAAAAGTCTAACCTATCATGATTAAAATAAAACTAGTCCTAAGATCTAGGATTCACATAAGGTGATTATTCAAACCAAAGTACAATTGTATTGAAAAACTAAACTAACTTACCTGCCATGGGTTGCCTCCCATGAAGCGCTAAGTTTATGGTCCTCAGCCAGACCAGTAGCTTTATTCCACCAGGATCAAAAGGAAAGTTTGATTCGAATCCATTCATCATGACTTTTCTTCCTTTGCAGTGCTTTATGGTGGACCAACCAAATTTTGATAATGAGCTGAACATTCTTTCTTTTGATCTTGTAGCTTCTAAGAAGTAGATTTGCACACATATCAGCCACTCATTCATCCTCTTATCCAGCCCCAATAAAATTTTTAGTTGTATTTTTGGGCTAGGTGTATAAGGTGGGATGATAAAAAAGTCTAAATCAAAGGAAAGCCCTATCTCTTCTTTTTTCTCTACCCAATTGTCCAATGGCATTTCAGGGGAAGGTTCTATGATATGACCTAGGGTTTCCTCCCCTTTATCTAATTCTTCAGCTATGGTTTCTTTTTCAGCCTCTAATGATTTTTCTTCTTGCTGGGTTTTCTCTTCTACCTCTTCTACATTCACAGCTATCTCAGCCATTGTTTTTTCTTCATTGACCTCATCTACTTCTGCCATGCTTTCTACTTCAGCCACTAATGCTTGTAGTTTTCTCTCAATTAGTTGGAAGATCAGTAATGGGATGAATTTTTCCACCACCTCAGCTACTATCTCTGCAATTAGTTCTTCCTCATCCTCTAAATCATAATCCTTTGGTTGAGGCTTTTCTAGGATCTCTCCATTCATAAATGGTATGGACTGTTCTACCTCTTCAATTAGTTCTTCCTCATCCTCTAATTCTTGTAGATCTTGCTCTTCTGGATTCTCATCAAGAAAATCTAACCACCTTACTAGGTCCTCCCATTCTTGAGTGGTATGAACTGTGACCGGTTGCTTATTTGACTGAATATCTGCATGCATTGTTTCCATTGACTGAATTTCTACATATATTGTTCGCAACAACTTCCTGTCTTCCTCCCATTCATCTATGGTGGTTATTGGCTCCTCCTTTTCTTGGTTGTATGAAATGCCATAAGGGTCTAACCTGCAAGAATTAGACTCATAGTTAGAAAAATCAGATCTTGAAATTAAATTGCATACATTCGTAGCATGGTTACCTCCACACACATCACAAAAATAATTCAAAGAATTCCTTTGTAATTCCAATATATCACCTTGCAATTTGAGTAAATCAAGTTGAGTTTGCATGTTAGGCGTAAAATCATGGTGGGTGGGGGAATTATAAGAGTGGTCAAAAGGACTACATGGCTGTTCATAAGAATCACATGGCATATGAAAATTTCTAGAAGGCTGAAAATATTTCCATTCTTGATTTGGGTAAGAAAAATCAGTATACTCCTCAAGGTGTCTCTTTCCATATGAGGACTCATGCATACCAAAATCCATGCACACAACACATCAGTCCACCAAAAATAAAAATATAAAAATAAACAGAAAAAAGAAAACAGAATATACACTCAATGCTCTAGTTTTAAACAGTAGCAATTACTATTAAAACATTGGTCCCCGGCAACGACACCAAAAACTTGATGCGATCCCAGCTAATCACTAGCAAGAGGACTAATCAAAGTAATATAGACTTATGCAAGTCCGAATATCGTCCCACAAGGACCAAGCTAATAGATAATTATTTTTCTAGTTTAAAGACAAAAGTTTGATAAATCGATTGGGAAGGAGTTATAAAAACAGAAAATAAACTAATCTTCCTAATCCTATAGAGATCAAGAGAGGGATTTTGATAAAATCAGTATGAAAAAAAGCACTGGGAATCCAATTCCCTCCTTAGGCAATTCTGAGATTGAATAGAATGAGTTTTGGAAATCAATTTCTGACGAGCTTATAAAACCATGGCTACAATCCACATCGGCATCACCTGTTTCTATCTCCTAGAGTAAACCTTTCTAGTATGATCGACTCTACTTGATAGCATAAACATGAAGCTCATTGTGTCATAGGTAGATCAACTAATCCAACAGGGTATTACTTTAAGGTCGAGGATTAACCCAAGGATTAGTGATCTACCTAGTGCATAAACTCATAAAGAATTGCAAAATCCTATCACCATGTCTTTCCTTAAGCCTAGTGTCACCTTATAACCAGTACATAGCCAGACAGTAAGTATGAACCAAGAATTAATAACATGGAAAACTCATTCATGCACCAAATTGAAAACCAAAATAGGTTATAAAGTATCAATCTCATTACATGCCTAGGGAGTCATGGACTCCCAATATAAAAGACTACTCCATGCTGAAAAATAAAGAACAAAACAAGGTCTTGAATTCAACCATGAAGAAGAAAAGAAAAGATAAACTATGTACAAACTTCCCTTGAGAAGGATCTACTTGTTGAACATGACTTCCAAAGGCTGCTTCTCCTCCTTGCCTCAAAAGCTTCAATAGGACGTCTCCTCTGCATCTCAAGACTCTCTCTAAACTAAACTTAAATTTAAACTGAATGTAAAATACAAAAACTCGAACTGAAACTGAATCTAAAAACTGGATCTAAAACTGAATGACTTGAGCTCTGCCTCGGACCCCTATTTATACTTGAAATTCTGTCCAGACTTTGTAATTTCAGCCACTGTTTAGTGGCGTGAATTGTGACTTCCTGACCTCAGAATTGGATGAAATTACATCAGGACCTTCCTTCTGCCGTCCTTTCCTTGATCACGAAGTTTGGATCCATTCTGAGTTGGGAAACTCGAGATATGAGGAGAGGAAGTTGCCTGATTTCTGCTGCCAACTTCTGCATTGGGTCCACCACTTTGGAGATGTGAAACTCGAGAAGCCTGGCTTGGTGTGACGGAGTCAGTACTTGCAAGGGAGGATCTTGCAAGAATGAGGAGGCAGACGGGTCTCACGGAGTCTGGGAGGTGGACGCACAACCTAGAGAGACCATTTGTACATGACCGGGGTGGGTTATGTATTTTAGTACAAGGGAGCTTGTACTACCTTTACAGGGTAATGTAAGGGATACATGCGGGTCAAAGCATGTGCATGTGTAAGGGAGCTTATGCATGAGGGGCACTAGCGAGAATGGGTGTCCCGACCACAGGTTAAAAGTGTCAAATAGTGTGAACCGCAACACTTGTGCACATGGGGTTACACACCAACAAGGCAGCCGCCGACCAAAGGCCATGAAGCTTGCCGACCCAGGCATAACAGCAATATCTTGGTATGAGGCCGGAGCCAGCGATGATGGGGCAACGGCGCACAGCAATATGCTGGTATGATCTGGCGCCATAGCGATGGGGCCCTAACGGCTGCACCGCAATATGCTGGCGCTGGGGCCATAACCAACCTGGGGGCGAATCTTGAACCTGGCAAGGGGATACGCCTTGTGCATATGCAACAACAGAAGTCTGCGGGGGCTGGAGCAGCCTTAAGACGGAGCCGACCGGCACGCCATGGGGAGGAAGGGAGAATAGTATGTGGGCGTAAAAGCATCAATAAGAACCCACACAGGGCGCGGGTAGGCGCTAGCGGGGTAAAATGCGGGCGCCGGGGCGCGAAAGCGCCCAGCAGCGCAGGCCGCATGGGGCACGCGCGGGCAGCAACCCCGCGCCCCCGCACATACATGCGCCCAGCAGATACAGTGCACCTGGTCATGGCGGCTGGAACTTGAAGTGAAGAGACACCAAATATGAACGAGGTTCAGGTTTCAGGGGCTGGGGGATGTATTGGGATGGGATACATGTATGTGTAAATTACACTTAGGGGTAGTGTAATTAAGGGGTTTTAATCCAGGGTTCGGGTATAAATAGAGAGGCAATTCTCTCATCTTGTAAGTTAGTCTTCCCAACGTGAATCCAAGAAAGGTTTCCCCTTATCCTTCTTTCTCTATCTCTCTCTCTCTCTCTCGGTACTTCTCTTCCTTGGCGAATACCGGGCAAGCAAATGTGGAGATCTTGGGCGGAGTTTGGCTTACTGCAAGCGACGGACTGACTTGTAGGCCAGCGACGGTGCTGAACCTTTGGCTACAGTCCTAAAGGAGTAAGGCCGGCGTTTCATTGGTATCAGAGCGATCCCACATTGTGCTACGAGGAGGGAGAAGAATTGTAAAAGGTTAGAGAACCATGTCAGGTAAGGAACCAACCTTTTCTATTGAAGAACTAACCCAGGGCTTTGAGGCTTGGAAGGCTGAGATCTATGGAGAATTTCGGTCTGATCCCCCTCCATGGGCGATCGAGTTGGAGGCTAAGGTGTATGATGCGGTGGCTACAACGCGTACAAAGGTGGATGAGTGCATGGAGGCGCTAGAAGCCATACGCTCCAGAGTAGCCAACATCGTAAACTTGCTGGCTGCAAGTCCCGTCATGAAGGACTTCTCTTTACCAAGAGGGGAACAAAGGAGGGACGCTGGTGTTAGTGAGGAGTTCACTACAACAGAGGTTGTAAACACCCAGCCAAAGGAGTCTCAACAAACCAAGCCAATACGGGTCAAGGTGCCAGAACCAAAGGTGTATGATGGCGTCCGGGATGCAAAGGTAATTGATAATTTCCTTTGGCAGGTAGAGCAACACTTGATGTCTTCTTGCGTTCGAGAAGAAGCAAGGAAGGTGAGTGCTGCTACACTTTATCTCGCGGGAGACGCACTTCTATGGTGGAGAAGGCATACGCTGGAGGAGGGGACTGGCGCCCCTTCAATTCAGACCTGGAAGGAGTTCAAGGCTGAATTGAGGAAACGGTTCTATCCTGCCAATGTGGAGCATGAGGCTCGTAAGAAGTTACGTTCGCTCAAGCAAGGTGGGAGGATCCGTGAGTACATCTCCCAATTCACTTCTTTAATGCTGTGTATATCTGATATGTCCGATGCGGATAGGCTTTTCTCCTTTCTTGATGGTCTTAAGCCATGGGCGGAGCAAGAGGTTAGGAGAAGGGATGTCAAGACCCTTGCCGGAGCTCTGTCTGTTGCTGAAAAACTCCCAGAATTTGATAAGAGGCCAGAGGGCCAACATTCAAGTTCAGAAGACAAAGAGGGGTCAAAAGGGAAGAAGATCAAAGAGGACTCAGGAGGGGAAAGCAGGGTCAATACGCAGCAGAAGGGTAAGAAGTGGGGAGATAGGGACAGGAAGGGGAAAGGTCCCAAGAGGACCTGTTTCATCTGTGATGGAGATCACCTGATGAGAGACTGTCCCAAGAGACATGCTTTGAATGCTATTCTCAAGGAAGGGTCGGCTGGACAGATTGCTTCAATGAGGAGGTATGAGGTCGCAGAGACTCAGGAGACCCATTCAGGTATGACTCTGAACACTGCAGGTTACAGTGGAACTTCGTGCGTGGAGAACGCTACGAGGGGTGCAATGGAGCCCGACAGGCCCCGCGCCAACATCACGCCAACAGCGAGCGCGCTGGGCGCGCTGGGGCAAACAAAGCCGCCAAGACGGCGCCGCAGCGCCCGCAACGCTGCCGCTGGGGAGGTCTGCCCATGCGGCAGGCCCAGACGCCAGAGACGGACGTCACGGCAGCGCTGGCCAAGACGGGCGCAACGCTGGAGCCGCCGTTGAACTTCAAGCGCCGCGGGCGGCGTCCACGGCAGCGCAGGAGGCGCACGGCCGCAACGCGGGAGCGCTTTGGAATTTATGGCGCACGGGCACCAAGGCAGCGCAGGGGGCGCATGGCCTCACTGCGGGAGCGCGTTGAAACCGAGGGCGCGTTGGCGTCAAACCAACGCGGGCGCGCCCGATCACAGCAGCAGTGTTGCGATCACTGGCGTGGTGCGACCGCGCCACTTGGGCGCAGAGGCGCCAATCCGAGGCTCACAAGGTATGTATCCTGGAGGGCAGACTTGCTACTTGGGGGCCATGAGAGGCTCCACAGTGGACATCAACGAGACAGGGGGTCGCGTACAAACCAAATTCATAGCACATGGAAGCAATCAGCAAGAGACTGATTCCTCCTTATCAAGGCCATTTCTTAACGCAGTTTCACAACCAGACAACCCACTTACACAGAGGATTCGAGAGGCTATGCAGCATGATCCGGACGTGCTCAAGCTCACCAAGGCGGTTTCATTAGGTGAGACTAAACGCTTTTGGGTAGAAAAAGATCTCTTGTGTACAAAGGGAGGTCGGGTGTATGTTCCAAGGCATGGAGGGTTGCGCAAAGATATCATGAAGGAGTGCCATGATACCTTATGGGCTGGACATCCAGGTCAGAAGCGCACCATTGCCCTGGTAAGTGAAAAGTTCTATTGGCCTGGTCTAGCTATGGATGTGGAGGCTTATGTACGAACGTGTCTTGTTTGTCAACAAGACAAGGCTGAAAGAAGGCGACCAGGAGGTTTGCTTCAACCCTTACCTATTGCTGAAAGACCATGGGATTCAGTCTCTATGGACTTCATACTCGGCATCAAGGAGAGTGGGGGGCTGAGTGCAATATATGTAGTAGTGGATAGATTTTCCAAATATGCTACTTTCGTCGCTCTTTCAAAGAAATGTACTGCGTCTGAGGTCGCTAAGGTTTTCTTTTCAAACGTTGTAAAGTACTGGGGAGTACCCTCTAGTATCATATCTGATAGAGACTCTAAATTCACAAGCAGGTTTTGGAGAGAGCTTTTTGATTTGTTGGGAACCTCTCTCAACATGTCTTCCAGCTTTCATCCACAAACCGATGGACAAACGGAGAGGGTTAATCAGATTCTAGAGGACTATTTGAGACACTTTGTTTCAGCCAACCAGAAGGATTGGCCGAACTTGCTGGACATTGCTCAATTTAGTTTCAACCTCCAGAAAAGCGAAGCCACGGGACACAGTCCATTTGAGGTCGTGCTAGGGAGGCAACCTTCTCTTCCTATCGAGGTGCTGCCAATACAGTCCAAGAAGAATGCTCCTGCCCACTTCATGCTGAAGAGGTGGAAAGAGACACAGGACCTTGCAAGGGTGTACTTGCATAAAGCAGCAAGGAGGATGAAGAAAGCAGCCGACCAACATCGAAGGCCAGTCGTGTTTGAAGTTGGGGATCAAGTCATGCTCAGGATACGGCCCGAGCAATTCTCAATGCTCAAGGCGAGGAAGCAGGGGCTAATTCGTCGGTACGAAGGACCATTTCGAGTATTGAAGAAGGTGGGAGAACTTGCGTACAAGTTGCAACTGCCGGCAGCTTGGAAAGTACACAACGTTTTCCATGTAAGCCAACTGAAACCATACCACATTGATCCAGACCCGAACCGGGCATCTTCATCACGGGGAACCATCCTGACGTTCAATCAACCACCTGGTCCAGAATTGGACTACATAATTACACATCGGAGTGTAGTTGCGTATAAAGGTAAAGGTACAACGAGACAGTACCTTGTGAAATGGAGGAACGAACCGGAGGAGGATGCAACATGGTGTGATCTACCAGAGTTGTACAGATGGCTTCCAGAGGTGGTGGACTATGACCGGAAGTTGACGAGGGCGTCAACATGATCGGTGTGGGAGAATGTGACGGAGTCAGTACTTGCAAGGGAGGATCTTGCAAGAATGAGGAGGCAAACGGGTCTCACGGAGTCTGGGAGGTGGACGCACAACCTAGAGAGACCATTTGTACATGACCGGGGTGGGTTATGTATTTTAGTACAAGGGAGCTTGTACTACCTTTACAGGGTAATGTAAGGGATACATGCGGGTCAAAGCATGTGCATGTGTAAGGGAGCTTATGCATGAGGGGCACTAGCGAGAATGGGTGTCCTGACACAGGTTAAAAGTGTCAAATAGTGTGAACTGCAGCACACTGTGCACATGGGGTTGCACACCAGCAAGGCAGCGCGGCCAAAGGCCATGGCCATGCCACCAGGCATAGCAGCAACCATCTTGGTGGAGGCCGCCAAGAAATGCATGGGGCTTAACGGCGCAAGCAGCCATCTTGGGCGCCGCAGGCCAAGCGCATGATGGGGGCTTAACCTGGCAACCATCTTGGTATGCGGGCTGGAGCCCCATGGCAATATGGGGCGGCGACATCTTGAACCTGGAGGGAGCCAGCGCCGCATGGGCAACAGCAGAAGTCGGCGCTGAGCCGCCACAAAGACGGAGCCCGGCGGCACGACGCCGCAGGCACAGGAGAGCCAGCGCCGCTGGCGTAAAAACATCATCCAAGAACCCCACAGGGGTGGGTAGCTTAATGAGGGTAAAATCACGGGCGCCGGGCCGAAAAGCAGCAGCAAGCAGGGGTCGCATGGGGCACGCTGCTGGCAGCAACCCCCAGCGCCCCGCCCCATGCGCCCAGCAGAGATCTGATTACCTGGTCATGGCGGCTGGAACTTGAAGTGAAGAGACACCAAATATGAACGAGGTTCAGGTTTCAGGGGCTGGGGGATGTATTGGGATGGGATACATGTATGTGTAAATTACACTTAGGGGTAGTGTAATTAAGGGGTTTTAATCCAGGGTTCGGGTATAAATAGAGAGGCAATTCTCTCATCTTGTAAGTTAGTCTTCCCAACGTGAATCCAAGAAAGGTTTCCCCTTATCCTTCTTTCTCTATCTCTCTCTCTCTCTCTCGGTACTTCTCTTCCTTGGCGAATACCGGGCAAGCAAATGTGGAGATCTTGGGCGGAGTTTGGCTTACTGCAAGCGACGGACTGACTTGTAGGCCAGCGACGGTGCTGAACCTTTGGCTACAGTCCTAAAGGAGTAAGGCCGGCGTTTCACTTGGATTGGCCTGAATTTTAGTGACCAGATCCTCTGTAGCACCAGGAATCTTCGTTCCAAGTTTGGCTTCAATTGGAATTCTGAAACTCCCTGTATGCTCTTCACAATTTTCGGATTTATCTACTTCCTTAGCAGCAGAGTCCTGTTTTAAATTAACTTCTTCTCTTTGACCATTCAATGCACCTGGACTTAAGTATATTACCTTAAAATCTTCGTGGAAACGTTCCTTAGACGTTTGAGACTCCTTCTCCAATGTTTGGATTCGATTTAATTGCAGGTTCCCGAGATTTTTACAACTTAGAGTGGCCGAGTAATTGGCGCGGTCGCGCCATAATAAGCTTAAAAATGGCGCGGTAGCGCCACTGGAGCAAAGTACTTGAATGGAAAGAGTTCTGGTCGTGTTTGGCAACTTTCTGGGTCCATTTTGGTGCGGTCGCGCCAGATTCTGGCTCGGGCACGCCAGATTTTGCCTTTTAACTGGTGCGGTCGCGCCGGTCTCTGCAACATTGTACCTTTATGCACTAAAATCCTCATATCTTCTTCAATTTATCTCCGATTTCGATGATTCTTGTTGCGTTGGACTACTGAGAGAGAAACTATGAATCTTTGACATATTTAATAATTTTATGATGAATATTTACTCCAACATATAATTTCTAATCCCAATTGAGGCCTAAAAATAGTGTCTTTTAGACACTTATCAATTAACCCTAAGATCAGTTGACCTACCAAGTGTATGAACTCAAAACAATCATGTACATTATGTCAAACATATCTTACCTTTAGTCTAACTTAACCTTATAACCAGTACATCGCAAGACAACAAGTATGAATCAAGAAATTAACAGCTTAAGAATGCTCATTCATACACCAAATTGAAAACCAATTAAAGCATAATGTATCAATATCATTACATGCCTAGGGAGTCCTGGACTCCCAACTACAAACAACTACTCCATACTGGAAGTGTAAACACAAATCAAGGTTTCAATAACAGCCATAAAAGAATAATAATAACTAAGTACAAAAACTCCTTTTGGAGGACTGCTCATAGACACCCTTGCTCCTTGGCTGAAATCTCCACCTTTATTCCTCAATGCATCAGGAGATCGACTTCCTCTTGACCTTCTCTTCTCTCTAAACTAAATAACAAAGCAGAAAATTGAACTAAAATTCGATGATTTACACTCCTCGGACCCCTATTTATAGTTGAAGTTTTGTCCAGACCTTGTAATTTGGTCTCTGTCCAGGGATCCAAAATATGCCTTCCCGATGTCAGAATTGGGTGAAATTCCATGATAACCTTCCTTCCATAGTCATTGCCTTGTGTACGAAATTTGAGTTCAATCTGATTTAGAAAACTTAAGATATGATGCTGAGAAGTTGGGTTGCTCTGCTTTCAATTTCTACACTGGGTTCACCACATTGAAAGTATAAGACCTGACAAGAACGACTTGGATTGACCTGATTTTCTGTGGAATGATCCTAAATCCTCTTAGGAATCTTCAGTCCAAATTTGGACTCAATTGGAACTCGGAAACTCCAGATTTGATCTCTTCAAACTCGGATTTTTTTTCTTCTATTCTTTCAGCAGCTTCCTTACTCGTATTGAACTTTACTTCTTGGACATTCAAAACACCTAGGACTCGACCCAATTCCTCTAAAGTCTTCGTGGATACCTTCCTTAGGCACTTAGGACTTCTTTTTCCAAGTCTGGGCTTGATTGGTTGTCAGGATCCCGGGATTTTTGCGACTTTACATTGCTGAGTCATTGGCGCGGTAGCGCCGATGATGTGCCTGATAATGGCGCGGTCGCCACTCGAGCAGAATCCTTTCTAAGTCTTGAAACGGAAACAGAATTCGTGCTATGTTAGGAGACTTCTTGGTGCGGTAGCGCCTGATTTTGCTGTCGTAGTGGTGCGATCGCGCCACTCCTGAGACTTTTTCGTTGGTCCCCAGAATGGCAACTACTCTTTCTGTATTTAGCAGCTCTTTGGTGCGTCCATGCTGTGTCTGTGTGAGGTAGCGCCAATTCATTGGCGTAGTAGCGCCCTCTGAAGGCGCGGTCTCGCCACTTCACATTCCCCAAGTGCTGTCTTTCATATCCGTTAGGCCATTGGGCATTTTTATCATTTATTTTGAATTTTTACTCATTTTCCCAGCGCGATCGCACCATTCATCTTTTTGGCTCCTTTTGCTCATTTTTCCTTTTGCTCCAAATCCAGTTTTTCTTCTTCCACTGGGTACCTAAGGCATTGAACATGAAATTGAGTCATTTTTGTTACTTTTATACTTAAAATTTACTCAGAATTAGATTTTTCAATCAATTTTCATGCCTAAAGATAATGTCTTTCAGACACGTATCACTTTGCACTGTGGATTTGCCGGTGTGTGATACCGGCAACTAACGGCTGCGTACATTGGGACGTGTTCAAGGTCTCTAGCTTTATGGTGAGTGGAGTCCGTGTCGGCCTGGCTGGTCTAGCTCTGGACAACTTATACTGAGGCTTGGGCTCCTTTTCGCCGAGTCGGATCACGTGGCCATACTTTTATGCTTGGCTGGCACATTACTTTGGCACCCAAGACAGATGCGAGTGGGGGCGACGTTCCACTTATTGCCCTCTATCGGAATCCTTCTCTGTCGCGGTCCTTTGACATGTTGCGGGCTTGCGAGTTGTTCTAGTGTGAAGGGGAAAATGTTTTGAACTTGTAAGAATCAATTTTGTAAAGTCCGACATTTACGGTCCAAATCCGCACCGTACAATCTGGGTCAACAAGTCAAAGACCGACCCCAGTCAGATCAACGAAATTAAGCCGTCGATCAAGCTTCAACAAATCAACGGCCAAGATCCCAATTGCCACATCAGCAGCTTACATGGGCGACATGTCATCCAAAGTGGCCACATCAGCAGCCAACAAGGATCATACATGGCCCTTGCCTCAGTCTAAGACAGCTCCACTCTTTAAGGAGAACGTTACACAGAAAAAGTCGATTGAGTTACAACCGCTCCAATGAACCCGGTCAATGCAGTTGGAGCTCAGTAAGCTTATAAATTCAGAGGACAAAAAAGGATCAGGGAGACACAAAAATTTTCAAGACGCCCGAAAATCCCAAATCACCACCCAAATCTGAGAGAGCAACAAGCATTCCTGCAGCTGTCTCGCAAATCGACCTGCCGTGAGCCAATCGGAATACCAAATTTTCCGTCAAGCTTAGGCAAAATTCAAATTCGTCTCGTTCGTTCGTTCAGAAGGCGTACGTTGATCATTCGTGTCTACTCGGCGATCGTTTGTTCTTAGTCGGAGATTGAATCAAAGGAGTTCTAGAAGCCGCACCCCACACAATCACCTGAAAATTACCAAAATACCCTTCAAATTATTTTGTACACTGTACATCGGATCCGTATTTTTCGGTCCACATATTGTACGCGTCTACAAATTTGGCACGCCCGGTGGGACTCTTCTACCTTTCATCTCTTTCCCCGATCTACCAAGTTCAAGGTTCAAATGGCCGGTTCCAACAACAACAACAACAAGGCCACTGCCAAGACCCCAACTGCTGGAGCCAGCTCGTCGCCGGCACCGAGCATGACCGATCCGTTGGTCACCTTCCCTCGCCGTCCGCGCACACCAGCCGCTGCTGCTGCCAGCCAAACCAGAGGGATCCGCCCATCCCAAATCCCTGTGATCGGTCGTTCAAGGCCAACCACCAGATCCGTCACGGGATCTCTGCCTACACAGCGTGCTGTCCAAATTCAGGCGCAGGCAGGACAAGCTCCGGCCAGCCCTATAATTTCTCCAACAAAGGTCCATCCCTCGAGGAGTTATTCGGCTGTCCTGACATCCCCGCCACCAGCCAGTCCAGTGGCCAGCCCGGTCGCAAGCCCGGCAGAGGAACTCTCCCCCGACAGCAGCAGCGAAGTTCCAAAGCATTAATCACTCACTTTGAAGGAAGGCGCATCATTCCTTCCCCGCGCCCGACTACACCAACTGGGGCACCTCTCGCTCCAAGCCCTCCTTCCCCCACATCTCCAGTCATCAGGGTTTCGGCAATGATGACCCAAACCAAAACTGTGGAGGAGCAACTGGCAGAAATCCAAACTGCCATGAGGGAAAGGGACGAGCAATTGCGAGAGAGAGAACTGCAGAGGGATCTCCAGATCGCCACAATTCTGCAGAAATTCGAGCTGATTGCAGATCGCCTGGGAGCATCCTTCCAGCCCAGAAATGAAGAAGGCCAGGCAGGACCCAGCATGTCCACCAATCCTATCCCTCCTTCACCCATCATCCGTTCATCTCCAGCTCCCGAACACCCAATGAACCGGGAACCACTGCTTGAAGAACCAGGGGCACTATCTTACGGTACCCTGCAAGAAATGATCTCCAACGCAGTGGAGCAGAAGGTGCAATCCGAAGGAGTCAGATCTCAAGCCTACACCAGGCCCTACTCCCGACGGATCCAGGCAATCCACATGCCTACCTCTTACCATCCACCCAAATTTCAACAATTCAGTGGAGACGGCAACCCAAAACAGCACGTCGCCCACTTCATTGAGGCCTGCAACAATGCAGGAACCGACGGCGATCTCCTCGTCAAGCAATTTGGGCGATCCCTCAAAGGGAATGCCTTCGATTGGTTCATTGAGCTCCCAGCAGAGTCAATCGACAGCTGGGAACAATTAGAAAGTGAATTCCTCAGCCGCTTCTACAGTACGAAGCGAACGGTGACGCTGGTAGAACTCACCAACCTCAAGCAGCGCCAGGGTGAGAAGGTGATTGAATACATCAACCGCTGGCGCAATCTCAGTCTCAATTGCAAGGAGAGCACCTCCTTATCCACACAGACATCCATCGACATGTGCATTCGAGGGATGAACTGGACTCTGGTTTACTTCTTACAGAGTCGGAAGCCCAGAGACTTCCAAGAACTGGCGACTGAAGCGCACAACATGGAGATCCTCATCCAGGAAAAGGGAGAAGGAAAGGCTCCACTAACTGAGACGGACAAGAAGCCGAAGTTCGTAAAGAAGGAGTACAAAGCTCCAACAAAAGAAGCGCTCGCCACAAACATCGCCGAACCGCAAAAGATCACGGCGACCCAAAATAAAGGTACGGGCAGTGATTGGAAGCCAAATGCCAATCGACTCGCCAGTACTGCAACCCGCCAAAAGTTCACGTTAAAGGATAGGCAGGCCAAAACCTATCCTTTCCCCGACTCCGATGTTCCAGGCATGCTCGAGCACCTCCTGGAAAAGAATCTGTTGCAGCTTCCAGAAGCCAAGAGGCCGGAAGATGTTGGGAAGAGCTCAGATCCCAACTATTGCAAGTACCATCGACTGGTAGGCCATCCTACCGAAAAATGTTTTGTCCTAAAGGACAGAATACTTTCGAAGTTAGCGGCGCAAAGGTCGCATCATCTTGGAATCAGACGACAACAACGGCTGCTTCCCACACCATCTTCGTCCAACCAGGTTCCAGCACCAGCACCCGTAGAGTCAAAGGATCGAACAGAAAAATCTTCGCCTTGCGCTTCAGGACCAAAGCCACGACCAGCCACCAAAGACAAAGAAGGATGGGAAGTGGTGACCTACAAAAAGAAACCGTTTCTAGAACTCCCCGTGAAAATATTCATCAAGGGGTTTGCGACAGAAAAAGAAGAGCCAAGAAGGAAAAGAGGAGGAAGAAAGCACAGACGTAAATCATCCTCCACAAAAGTCGAAGAAGAAATCTATCAAAAGAAGCCAAAGCCAATCACTTTGGCTGATTTCTTCCCGTCAGAATTCATGACGCCAACCCCTGCACTGGTGGCCACTTGTTCACCCCAAGTGGTCGAGCAAAGGCGTGAAGGGAAGGCTCCGATCGAATCTGCCGACGATATTCATACATGTTTACAGAACTTGTCGATCACAAATGCGGTACATGATGACTTAGATCTGCCAATCAGATCCAGGCAAGCTCTCATCAAGTTCGTTGCCGCCAAAGACGACTGGCATGCCGGAGTCGAACAATTGAGGATGCGGAGGCACGATGAACCAAAGATTGGTTTATCTCCCAGCACGTTGAAAGAAGAACAACCTTCAGAGCCACCACAAGTCAAGGAGGCTCATTCAATTTCCATCTCCTTCAAAGAAGCAGACATGCTGCTGGGGGAAATGTTTCATAATAGACCTTTATTCGTCTCTGGAGCCATCAAAGACCGGTGGATCAACCGTATACTCCTGGACAGCGGATCAGCAGTAAATATCCTGCCAATCCAGACTTTGAAAAATGTCGGGTTGGTGGCTAACGACCTCCAAGCCAGTTCGCTGATGATTCAAGGCTTCAACCAAGAAGGACAACGAGCATTGGGAACAATCAGACTGGAACTACAAATCGGGGATATGACTTCCCACGTCTTGTTCCATGTAATCGATGCCCGCACCTCCTACAATATGCTGCTCGGGGAGGCCACAGTTTACACACCAACAAGGTCGTGGCCTTCGACCCTTCATCAGTGTTTCAAATATTACCAAGATGGAGAGGAGAAAACGGTGTTCGCGGATGAATGCCCTTTCACAGAGGCCGAAGCATCCTTCGCAGATGCCAAATATTACTCGGAAGAAGGTGCTACTTCGAGTAAAGCCGCTCCCCCTAAAGCCGTCAAGGGTGAACTGGCCAAACCCAAAAAGCAAACAGAGGAACCAATTCTCAGGTACGTTCCTCAATCAAGAAGGAAGAAAGGCGAATCTCCCTTCGCCACTTGCAACCGAGAAGAGTTAGCTGAGAAACTGAAGGCTTTAAAGGGCGCTGCCACTATTCCCCTGCCTAAACTCAACAACCGGGGCATCCTGGTCGAAGAAAAGAATCCACCCGAGCTTCCAAAAACTCGGACACAAGGATTCGATCCCAACGCCTACCGGATGATGGCCAAAGCAGGATCCGGGCTCTCCCTCGAACAACTGCAAGAAAAATCGATGGTGGTTGTTCAAAACCTGTCACCAACCCAGAAAAGCCTTCAAGCGCAGGGTTATTCAATCCCTCCTAACAGACATGGGCTTGGCTATCAAAAACACAAGCCAGTTGTGATTTCTGGCAAGGCCAGTGTCAATCAAATCACAACCAAAAGGAAGGCAACCACTTCAGAAGAAACCCGGACGTCAGCTTTTGACAGAATCGGCATCCCAGAGCCACGAGTCTCGGCATTCGTTCGATTGGGACAAGAAGAAGATAGAAATCCAAATATTCCTCCAGAACCAAGTAACGAGCGTAAATCCAAGGTTACGAAGGTCTGGCGGAAAAAGGGGCAAGCAGAAGACCCTAAACTAAATACCACCGATCCACAAGCCACAGAAAAACTCAGCGTATTTCAGAGGCTGGGAAAACCGATGGAACAACCCAAAAGAACAGTCTTCCAAAGACTTGGGGCACCCACACGGATCCCTGCGACCCAAAGATTGGGGAAAGTAGGAGGGACTTCTTCAAAAAGAATAAAATCAGAAAGTAGCGAAGTCACCCCAGTGGTGATTTACGTATCGTCAAAGAAAAAGGACTCAGAAGAAGAAGAAGAGGTAGTCGTTGTCCACCACATCTCGACCGACGAGGGTAACGACTCAACCCCTGAAGATGATTTGGGAGAAGCGCCTGCAATCTTTGAGGAAGGCGGCCAAGCAACCATCGACCAGCTGAAAAAAGTAAATCTGGGTACAGAGGATGATCCAAGACCCACTTTCTTAAGTGCTTCACTCTCTGTAACAGAAGAAAAAGATTATATGTCTTTACTCAGTGAATATAAAGACGTTTTTGCTTGGTCGTATACTGAGATGCCTGGGCTCGACCCAACAATTGCAATTCACAAACTCGCAATCAAATCCGGAGTCAAACCGATAAAACAGTCCCAAAGACGATTTCGTCCAGAGCTTGTCCCAGAAATTGAGAAGGAAGTCGATAAACTCCTCAAGGCCGACTTCATCCGAGAAGTCAAGTACCCAAGCTGGATCGCCAACATCGTACCGGTGAAGAAGAAGAATGGACAGATTCGAAGTCCGCGGCGACTTCAGGGACTTGAACAAAGCTTGTCCAAAAGACGACTTCCCGCTCCCCTATCACCGAATTAATGGTGGATGCGACAACGGGGCATGAAGCCTTATCCTTCATGGGCCGGATCTTCCGGCTACAATCAAATTCGGATGGATCCAAAAGACGAGGAAAAGACAGCCTTCCGTACGCCAAAAGGTATTTTCTGCTACAAGGTAATGCCATTTGGTCTGAAGAATGCAGGAGCCACTTATCAAAGGGCCATGCAAAAGATATTCGACGACTTCCTCCACAAATTTGTAGAATGCTACGTCGACGATGTGGTCGTCAAAACCAAATCAAGAGGCGACCACCTAAGAGACTTGCGAGCCGTCTTCGAACGTCTGCGACGGCACCAATTGAAGATGAACCCTCTCAAGTGCGCCTTTGGGGTTTCGTCCGGGAAATTCCTCGGATTCGTGGTCAGACATAGGGGCATCGAAATCGATCAGACTAAGATCGATGCCATTCAACAAATGCCCGAACCAAAGACTTTGTCAGAATTAAAAAGCCTTCAGGGGCATCTGGCTTACATTCGGCGATTCATCTCAAATCTGGCCGGAAGATGTCAACCCTTCAGTCATCTCATGAAAAAGGATACACCCTTCGAATGGGACGAATCTTGCCGACGGGCATTCCAAAACATCAAAACTACCTGATGAAGCCACCAGTTTCTGATGGCTCGACTTGAGGAAAGCCGCTTCTCTTATACATCGCGGCTCAAGAAAAATCTCTCGGGTGCCCTCCTGCGCCCAAAATGATGACCAAGGGAAAGAACGTCCGTTGTACTATCTAAGCCGCACAATGGTCGGGCAGAACTCAACTACTCCCCGATTGAAAAGACGTGTCTTGCACTCATCTTCGCCATCCGTAAGCTGAGACACTATCTGCTTTCGCACATTCCACAAATCTAATCTCTCGGGCAGATCCCCTCAAATTCATCATGTCCAGACCAATGCTTTCCCTGACGGCTGGCCAAATGGGCCTTGTTGCTCTCTGAGTTCGAGATCAATTTTATCCCTCGAAAAGCCATCAAAGGACAAGGACTTGCAAATTTCCTAGCCGATCATCCCATCCCAGCAGAGTGGGAGGTAAGCCAAAGTCTACCAGATGAAGAAGTCTTCTTCATTGAAGTGCTACCTCCATGGAGAATGTACTTTGATGGTGCTGCACCTTAAAAAAAGAGCAGGCTGGAGTCATTTTCATATCTCCCAACGAGGATTTAATGCCGTACTCCTTTATCCTATCCCACCGCTGCACAAACAACGAGGCCGGTATCAAGCCATAATCCTCGGTTTGGGGATGGCTATCGAAATGGGCTTAAGCCAACTAGAAATCTTCGGCGATTCGGCTCTGGTGATCAAACAGATAATCGGGGACTTCGAGGTCAGAAAAGACGAGCTCATGCCATATCAAAAAGAGGCTCAAAGATTGCTGCAAAAAATTTCAAATGTCACCCTAGGGCATGTACCCAGAGCCAGTAATTCCCAAGCGGACGCATTGGCCGGGATCGCTGCAAGTCTGGCACACTTCGAGGCAAGGCCCGAACGAATCCCTATATGCGAAAGGTGGGTGGTGCCTACCTTGGAGAAATTCTCAGAGGAAGAAGAAACCAATTTGGTTTCGGTCTATGCAATTGAGGAAGAAGATTGGCGTCAACAATTTCTGGATTACTTAGAGCACAACAAATTTCCTGAGGAACTGAAGGCTCGGGTGTACGTACGAAGAGTTGCACCAAAATTCTGCCTGTTCAACAACACGCTGTACCGACGATCCTACGACGGGATCCTACTCAGGTGCGTCTCTAAAAAAGAAGGACAAGCAATCTTAGCCGAAGCACACGGAGGGATTTGCGGTGCCCATCAAGCGGGCCCCAAACTGCATCTCCAAGTCAAACAATTAGGCTACTATTGGCCTACAATGCTGCGGGACGCGATAGAATTGGCAAGACACTGCACGGCATGTCAATTACACGCCAACTACATCCATCAGCCTCCCAGCCCTTTACATCCAACAGTGGCCTCCTGGCCATTCGAAGCCTGGGGAATGGACATCATAGGTCCAATCAACCCAAAGTCGTCGGCAAATCACCAGTATATACTGGCTGCCACAGACTATTTTTCTAAGTGGGCAGAAGCAGCAGCTTATAAAGAAATCAAAGCTGCCACCGTGGTCGATTTCATTCGGACACAAATCGTGTATCGGTATGGTGTTCCAAGATACATCATGACCGATAACGGCACCCCATTCCGTAACAAGACCATGGATAATTTCTGTGAGAAATTCGGCATCCGACAGAGGACGTCCACGGCATACAACCCTGCCGCCAATGGCCTGGCAGAAGCCTTCAACAAAACCTTGTGCAAAATCTTAAAGAAGACAGTCGCAGGGAATAAGAAAGATTGGCACGAAAGGCTCGGAGAAGCACTGTGGGCATACAGGATTACGTTCCGAACGCCGACAGAATCAACCCCATATTCACTAGTCTACGGCGTGGAAGCTGTGCTTCCACTGGAAATTCAAATTCCATCGCTGCGAGTTGCTCTTCGAGAAGGACTCACGGAAGAGGAAAATATCCGACTCCGCCTGCAAGAGCTAGAATCCCTCGACGAGAAGCGATTAGAAGCACAGCAAAGGCTTGAATGCTATCAAGCTCGCCTCACTCGCGCATTCAATAAAAAAGTCAAGCTTCGTTCCTTTCAAAAAGGGGACCTTGTCTTAGCAGTGCGCAGACCAATCATGGCCATGGGAGAAAATTTGCACCTAAGTGGAATGCAAAAAAAAAAAAGGGAGGCAACAAAATTCAACTACACGACAAAAAAAAAATGTGTGGTTACAAATCAAATCAAAAAGCGGAAAACAAAGCAGCTCCTAAAGATTCCTCGTCATCTCCTACTGTAACTCCGCAAAGGCAGCCCTCGACGATAGGAGAGTTGCCTCATCAGCCGCACTAAGGGTGGGCGTGGCAATGACCTCTGATATCAGCCGCTCAGCTTCAACCACACCCGTCTTCTAACCCCGTACACTTTCCTGGATCTGCTCTGCTTGAGTTGTAAGGTATGCGACCTTTGTCCTAGCCGACTGAAGTTGTTCTCTGGCTAACTCAAAGCGTTCACGGGCATCCTCTTCCTCGGCCTTAGCCTCCGAAAGTTCCTCAACAACCTCGCCCAAAGTGGCTTTGGCCACTTCTAACTTGGAGGATACTACGGCCAAAGTGTTTCGAGCAATACCCTCCGCCTCATCCCTGGAAGTCCGACGAGCCTTCTTTCCAGCCGAACGTTCAATTTCCTTAAGAGTCTGTAGCTGCTGAGTGTAGACTCGTAGGCGAGTCACATCATGACCCATCTCCTGCAACCTGCTGATGGCAAATCCTGCATCAGCCAGCAAAGATATGTCACTAACCGCGCCTGGAGATAACATACGAGGGACTATTCGGTCTCTCCAAGCCTGCACCATCAAGCCCTCAATCCACCAACCAAAGTAACTGAAGGAGCAGCCATCTGAAATCAAAATTCAAAGGTCAGATCAGAGTCATGATTTTCAGCAAAACCGGCAAA
This sequence comes from Aristolochia fimbriata, assembly GCA_019845555.1. Taxonomy (NCBI): domain Eukaryota; kingdom Viridiplantae; phylum Streptophyta; class Magnoliopsida; order Piperales; family Aristolochiaceae; genus Aristolochia; species Aristolochia fimbriata. Next base: position 24,148,331 of record CM034078.1, read on the forward strand.
ATTCAACAAACACTTTCGATATCTGGTAGCGACCGCATAAAGTAAAAAGCATAATTATTTGTGACATCAAAAAAGTAGCAAAGTTTCTTCTAAGTTCGGATTTCGGCAAAACCAACATTCAGAAGAGTCGAAAATCCAGAAGTGGCGCGACCGCGCCAACAAAATCAAGAAAATTCAATTCCAGCGAAGTCGAAAAAAATCGATCGGCAAAATTTGAGTCCTTAGTTTTTAATTAAGGCTAATCGGCCTAAATTGGCTAAGTCTTAATTTTTAATTAAGAGATTGCCTAATCAAAGGCGGGGAAATCGATCTGCCTAATCAAAGGCTTAGAAATCGATCTGCCTAATCAAAGGCCGAGAGTTAATGTTGAAATCGATCTGCCTAATCAAAGGCTCAGAAATCGATCTGCCTAATCAAAGGCCTGGACGGAACGATAAGTTCTTGCCTAATCAAAGGCCGAGAGTTAATGTTTCGCCTAATCAAAGGCACGAAGGGGAAATCGATCTGCCTAATCAAAGGCTCAGAAATCGATCTGCCTAATCAAAGGCCTGGACGGGACGATGAATTCTTGCCTAATCAAAGGCTCGGAAATTAAAGGCTCAAAAATCGACTTGTCAAAATCAAAGGCTTGGAAATCGATCTGCCTAATCAAAGGCTGAAATATCGATCTGCCTAATCAAAGGCTGGGAGTCGAGGGATCCGCCTAATCAAAGGCACAAATATCAAAGTCGAGCCTAATCAAAGGCGAGGTAAGTTCTATTTTAAATTTCTTAATTCGAGTTAAGTTACTTAATGGAAGTTCATTTTCATTAAGATATCTTAAATTTCGAATTAACCAAAAAAAAAAAAAAAAAAAAAAAAAAAAATCCGAAGTCGACCCAAGTCGACCGAATCGATCTGAGCAGCGACTGAAGTCAGCGACCCAATGAAACAAAACTCCTAAGTCCTAATGTTTGAGACTTAGGGATTTTATACCCTCGCTGAAGGCATCCCTTCGCCCTTGACGCCAGTAGCGTGGAGGCGCCGCTTTCCCGCCACGCCAGGCAGCGGAGGCCGCGCCGCCTGTTTCACCGATCAACGGAAGTGCCGCCTCGCCCAGCGACACCGTCCAACGGAAGCGTCGCCAGCAACAAAGCCGACGACGCCTCTTAGCATCACCGGCAACCACAGAGACAGCGGCGTCGCCTCACCAACAAACAAGGAAGCGCCGTTGCCTCGCCAAGCGTCACCGAGGCAGCGGAAATCAACACCTCACACCCCAGCCGGGCGACAAAAACAGGAAGAAGGCCAAAAGCGAAGAAATCTCGCCGACGGGAAGTGCCACCAAATTCGGATTCTCGCGCGATCGGCCAAGAAGAGAAAAAAAAAAAAAAAAAAAAAAAAAAAAAAAAAAAAATCGACGAACCCCGAGATTAGGGTTTCAAATCGGAGAAGATGAAGGAGGTGGGCCCGATAATCGGACTCTAAAAATCTGACACGCTGAACCGCCGCATCCCGGTCCCTTAAAGCGGAACCCTAAAGCCCGACTTCGTGGAACCGCCAAACTTCGGGTCCCCTGAACCGGAACCCTAAAAAACTCCGTCTCTCATACCGCCTTATATACGGGCCCCGCAATCGAACCCTAAAATCCGCCTCGCGTCACCGGCAGCTTAACCGATCCCGTACTCGGACATCGAAGATCCGGGATCGCTACCGACAAGCCGGCCTCAACGGGGCGAGGCTCAGTAGCTCGCCTCTTTCACCCAGTTTCAGCATAGCGAAGGGCGACGCCGCCCGATAAACGACGCGCGACGACGCGCCTCCACCGCCGTTCTGCCTCTCCCTCCGGGCGCCGACAGCAGCCATGAAGAAGAACGACGCGACGACGCCCTCCACCGCCGCTCTCCGCCATCTCCAGCGCCGACGACAGCAATACCACCGACAACGAGCCCAAAATTGCAACAAAAGCGAAAAAGAAAAAGAAAAGAGGGGAAGGAAACGCCGTGCAAAGCCAAATCGAAGTCCGAGAAGGTGCAACCGACGTAAACAATGGACCAAAATTCCATTGAACGAGGCGCTACCAAATCGAGCCTCTCAATTGCCAAAGAAAACATCACCAAAATCAGAAGGTTATCGCCAAATCGAAGGCCAGAGAAGGCGACGCCGAAGTAAACGGTGGACCAAACTCCACCGAACCTGGCTCCGCCTACTCAAACCCCGCTCAAGGCACACAAAATCACGAAAAAAAAAAATAATAAAATAAAAGAAAAAAGAGAGAAGTCACGATGAAATCCAGAACGAAGATGGAGTTCGAATCGGAAGCCTGAGCAGAGAAGCCACAGTAACGTCAGACTGAATTCTGATGAACCGGGTTCCACTGCATCAAAACCCCCTCAATTCCTCCGGAGAAGCCAAAAGTAGAAAACACCAAAAAGAAAAGAAATTCATCGTCAGTCAATCAGCAAGAAGAAAAAGAAAAAAAAGAGAAGAAGCTGACAGAAGAACGACAAAGAGAAGAGCGGCGCTCTCGGTAACAATGTCCCTCACTCCATAGAACCGAGAGGACAGCGTTGTCATCTCATTGCCTTCCCACAAAAAATAATGGTACAATATCAAAGTAAAGACAAAAGGCAAGGGATTACTCGTCAAGTGAGAAAAGGAAGGGCACACTTAACGAGGCTCTTATTTATAAGACCTCTAACCCTAGAAAAATCCTCCCCTCGATTACTCGTCAAGTGAGAAAAGGAAGGGCACACTTAACGAGGCTCTTATTTATAAGACCTCTAACCCTAGAAAAATCCTCCCCTCTCTCGGATTACTCTTATCTCTTCATAATTTGAATTGAGATAAGACAGAGCTCAACTCGGGTCAGTCAACCAGACCCTACCCATCCGGCAGACCTGACCCATCCGGACCAGTTATGCAAACCCGACCCAGCCTGACTCAGTTTACACAACTCGACCTGACTCAAACCAGTCTACCTGACTCGACTCGGACCAACTCAACTCAGCTCGACCCAAGATGCTGGGCCCACAAAGAACCAGGCCCAAACAGCCCATCAAGCCAAAAAGTCCAGGTAAACCTAAACCGACAAACGGGCCCAAGCCCACGAGCCAGTGGGCCCACAAAAAAAAAAAATTAAAATATATATATATATATATATATATATATATATATATATATAGAACTTCAAAATGCACACATCTCTTGTGCACATTCTCAAATTATACACTTGATGCGCACATTTTGAAGGGGGCATCTGTAAGAATCAATTTTGTAAAGTCCGACATTTACGGTCCAAATCCGCACCGCATAACCGGGGTCAACAAGTCAAAGACCGACCCCAGTCGGATCAACGAAATTAAGCCGTCGATCAAGCTTCAACAAATCAACGGCCAAGATCCCAATTGCCACGTCAGCAGCTTACATGGGCGACATGTCATCCAAAGTGGCCACATCAGCAGCCAACAAGGATCATACATGGCCCTTGCCTCAGTCTAAGACAGCTCCACTCTTTAAGGAGAACGTTACACAGAAAAAGTCGATTGAGTTACAACCGCTCCAATGAACCCGGTCAATGCAGTTGGAGCTCGGTAAGCTTATAAATTCAGAGGACAAAAAAGGATCAGGGAGACACAAAAATTTTCAAGACGCCCGAAAATCCCAAATCACCACCCAAATCTGAGAGAGCAACAAGCATTCCTGCAGCTGTCTCGCAAATCGACCTGCCGTGAGCCAATCGGAATACCAAATTTTCCGTCAAGCTTAGGCAAAATTCAAATTCGTCTCGTTCGTTCGTTCGAAGGCGTACGTTGATCATTCGTGTCTACTCGGCGATCGTTTGTTCTTAGTCGGAGATTGAATCAAAGGAGTTCTAGAAGCCGCACCCCACACAATCACCTGAAAATTACCAAAATACCCTTCAAATTATTTTGTACACTGTACATCGGATCCGTATTTTTCGGTCCACATATTGTACGCGTCTACAGAACTTTGCGGAGTTTCTCACCCCCTGCCTCCTCGACATAGTCGATCACGAGGCTTTGCCAACAGAGTACGAGTACTTCCTATGTATTCTCTCCACTTATTTGACTTATCCCCATTTCGTCTTGATGGTTGTAGAGCCATACAGTCCTCATCAGTTCGCCAAGCAACTCGACTTCTGTCAAGACCTGCCCAGAGTGCATGTCTCCGACAAATGCCACCCTGACTCCCTTTAGGAACTCCAAGAATTTTGGTGAACCGGTGTTCGTCCGTGTGGTCCCGTCGATATGCCTTCTTGCAGCGGCGTGGGGGCCGACCCTTGAGTCACGCCGGCCTTTTGAGCCTCATGGATACAGAGGTGGTCTCGACCTTCGAGGTATGCATTCTTTTACATGAGTATGCTTTCTATCTCTCTCTCTCTTTTTTTTTTTTTTTTTAGGGAGTCGACATTCAACTCTTCTCTCCTCTTTTTCTTCACTGTGGGTGGCAGTGTTTTATCTGCGAGGCTGCACCGACTGCTTATGTTCGTTAGGTGCCGTCCTTTCCTCCTGCTATGATGACTTAGTCTACGCAAGTTGAGCTGTTGCACGAGCATAGCATTGATGACGATATTGATCAAGCAAACCATCGACGCAAGCGAAGGCAGTCGGTGCCCTATAACACAGCCAAAGGCAAGGCAAAAGCGGCCAGTCGTCCTTTCATTGTCGGCTCTGTGTGCTCTAGCGCCAAGAAGAAGAAGGTGATGGCTGCGAAGAGCGCCACCAAGGTGACTCCTCTAAAGGCCTTAGCTCTGGCGAAGAGCGCCACTATTTTTGTTTTGGTGGCTCCGACTTTAATTCTCCTTTTGTGAGATCCGTTTTGAGACACGACGATCGATCAGCCAAGATTGATGCAGGATGATCTGATTGACCTTTCTAGCTTGGAGCTTCCCAACCTTCTAGGTGTCGCTGCGGAGGATTGTGTGACTCTGGAGGACCTTGCGCAGATGGAGTTCAACTACGATCTCCTTGTGTGGACTGTGGGACTCAGACTATCGAGGTCGCGCCCATCAGAGGTAGTTATTAGATAATCGTCGACGACGAGTCACCCAGTTCCACTGAAGGGAATCTAGCATTTGTCCCCAATGACGAGCCATCCCATCCTGCAGGAAGGAGTTTGGCGATTACCCCTGGTGGCGAGCAGTCTCTCCTGACACCGACCCTTGTTTTTTTTTATAGAATATTAAAAAAATAATTTTTTACACTAATGTCACTATTTAAAACTTATTTCTAAAAATGTCATATTCAACCTTTGACCAAGGTTGACCACTTCGGTCAAAGACCAAGTAGGCGACACGCTGGTGCGCAGGCGCCAACATGTCGCCAAATTTTTTTTAAAAAAACAATATGTAGGCGGCATTAAGTTCATGAGGCGGCTTCGAAAATCCACCTTAAAAGATAGAAGTTGAGGCGGCTTCGAAAAGCCGCCACACACGGAAAAAACGAGGCGGCTTTTTGATGCCGCCTCACCCAACACTTAGAAAAGTTTGGGGTAAACTTTAGAACGAGAAAAAAAGACGAATGCAGCATTGCGATGCCGCCTACAGTTAAGTTAGGCAATATCGCGATGCCACCACTGAGGCTATTTTAAAGTCCCCCCCCCCTTTTTTTTCTCTTCTTCTTTCTTTCTCCCAAATCGCAGCTGGAAAGAGATTTCCTTCCCTCCACTTCCTTTCTACCCTATTTTCACCGAACCAAAGCAGCAAGTCATCGATTGGAGGCTGTGCAATCGCAAATCGTACGTTTCTCCCACGAATATTTGTCGTTTCGCTTCAAAAGTAAGTGATTTTATCATATTGTGTGGGTTAAAGTTTGTTAGGTCGTCAATTTGATGATGACGCATGATTTGATGCATATTTGTGGTAGAAATCGCTGCTATTATAGTCAATTATACATGATTAGGCTATGAATTTCAAGTTTGTTGGTTGATTTAGGGTTGAATTTTATTTATTTCGTGGATTTGAGGTTTTTTATGTTAATTTAGGTTTTTTATGCTAATTTAGGGTTTTTAAAGCTAACTTAGGGTTTTTAATGTTAACTTTGATTTATGCTAAGTTAGGGCTTTTTATGCTAATATTGGGATTTTTATGTTAACTTAGGGTTTTTATGCTAATTTTGGGTTTTTTATGCTAATTTAGGGTTTTTAATGTTAATTTTGATTTTATGCTAAGTTAGGGTTTTTTATGCTAATTTAGTGTTTTTTATGCTAATTTTGGGTGTTTATGCTAATTTAGGCTTTTTATGCTAATTTAGGATTTTTTATGCTAATTTATGGTTTTTTATGGTGATGTTGATTTTATGCTAAGTTATGGGTTTATATGCTAATTTAGGGTTTTTAATGCTAATTAAGTAGTTTTTTTATGCTAATTGTGAGTTTATGCTAATTTAGGGTTTTATATGTTAATTTTAATTTTATGCTAATTTAGTATTTGAGCATGCTTAAAATCTGATAAGGATGATTTTGACCAAAAAATTGAAAGTCAAAACACTATTTTCTAGAGGTGTTGTAGTTTTATATGAATTTATCGTCTTTCCCTTGTAGAAAATATTATGACTTGGGTCGGAACTGGTTTTTACATGAAATCATATGAATGAGTATGGAAAAATACATAGATTGTTGTCTATAAGAAAATGTTGTAGGACATAAGGGATTTGTGAATCTTGGAATAAGTACCTTACGCAAAGAAGTGGTTTTGCATGAAGAATTTTGATTCCAAGTTGTGTGCTTTATGAGATGAGTTGTGATTACCAAGTGTTGAGATGATTGCAAATCTTAAATGTCTGTTGCTTAATTTCAGTTGAAGATGGCAATCGTGCCTACACGTTGTTATTTTTGTGGTGAATTTATTTTTTAGCACGGTAATTTGGTCGGCTATAGCGGGGGGACAACCAGACTTATACTTCTACAGACGACATATTCGTTTAACGCGTTGTACACTATGATGTATAATGTTCTTGGATGGAACCCACGCAAGGACCACATTTCAATATGGATGAGTTTTACGTGCAATGGCCAGTTAATGTATACTCCCGTACTCGATGTTGTGCCACTGGAGAGTGGATTAGGCATGGTGAAGCATGGTTTCCAATCAATGCTGGTTCTGTTTGTGAAGCGGGATACCTACCCCTATGAGATGCATAGCAGAAGGAGTTTGGAGAATGTGGGTGGAACCGGCGAGGGAGCTGTTATGGTATACAGGGGGCGAGCTCCGCCCGAAGGGGATGAGAGAGTTGAAGGACCTCTTGTGGAATTCATCCCTGAAGAAAGGTGAGAATCATCAATTTAGCCTAGTTTGAAGTTTTACTTAATTTCATATATCGCAGTAGTTGTTGATGAAGTTACAATTCAATTCAGGGAATCAAGTGAGGATGCAAATGATATTTCAAGTGGTGAGGATGGTTGGCCGGATCCAGTTATAGAGGAAGTTGAGGAAGAAGAGGAGGTTGAATTCCCCCTTCCTACCATGGGAGTCCCACCTTTAAAGAAAAATGATGAGCCTTACCTCGATTCGTGGATCTGAGTGATGGACATGGATGCGAAATATAGGAACACAATGGTCCCAGGCGTAGATGAAGACAATGTACCTCCACCCGTCGGTGTTGGAGTCGGTCAGAGGTTTATGAGTAAGGACGCATTACAGATGTACTTGAAGGACTACTGAATCAGAAGACATGTCCAGTTCAAGGTACATAAATCGGGACCGACAGTTTATTATGTTCGTTGCACGGGTGATCAGTGTCCATGGCACATATACGTGTCATTCAGTACGAAGTTGAGCATGTGAAAAATTAGACGATGCAATGATGAACACACGTGTTTGAACGCCGAGCTGCGTATGGACAACCGGTTGTGCACCTCTAGAGTGATATGTAACCTCATTATGCCCAATGTGAGGACAAATTTCACTCTGTCTCCGTATGAGATCATTCAGTTGGTTAAGGACATATATCATATTCAGGTGAATTATTGTAGGGCATGGAGGGCAAGGAACAATGCACTAGTTGCTGTATTTGGTGGCTGGGAGGAGTCGTACAACTTATTACCTCAGGTTTTGAAAGCAATAAAAGACACAAACCGAGGTACTGAGTACCAGATGATAACCACGAAACATGATGTGCCATTTGGAAATTTTGTGCGATTTGATAGGGTATTTTGGGCATTTGGACTGGCTATCAGTAGATTCCAGTTTTGTAGACCCTTTATCAGCGTAGATGAGACTCATTTGTACGGGAAGTATAAGGGCTATCTATTGATAGCTACGTCTTGTGATGGAGATAACCGATTGTTTTTCCTGGCCTTTGCACTTGTGGAGAAAGAGAACATTGATACGTGGACTTGGTTTATATCATGTTTGGCGCGTCGGGTGGTTAGAGGGAGGTCTTCGATGTACATCATCTCTGACCGTCACAGTGGTATCATCAAAGCGGTGGCGGATGTCTTTCCAGGCCCCATAGCCACAGGTTTTGTATACGACATATCATTGCCAATCTGAAGAAGCGGTACATTGTCAAGGACTTGGATAAGATGGTATGGAGGTGTGCGAGTGCAGAAACAGTAGATCATTACGATCATGCAATACAAAACCTTGAAGAAGTATGGCCTGAAGCCAGAGCGGAGTTGACTGAAGGTATGAGCCCTGACTAGTGGGCCCTTGCATACGATGGGAATTTGTCATTTGGGAAGCTCACGACAAACTCTTCTGAGAGCGTTAATTCTCTACTGAAGCGGGCACGAAGTTTACTTATTCAGGCCCTAGCATCAGCGATATTCTATCGGATGAATGCATGGTTTGTACACAGACGAGACAAGGCTACACAGATTACCACCCATCTTTGTCCTTCGGTAGACGCATATTTACAGACTGTAGTGGAGGATATCAGACATTTGCACGTTGTTCCATATGGTGATGGGATCTTTTAGGCTGGCGAGCACAGGGTTAACATCCTACTTAAGGAGTGTACCAGTCGGTCATTCCAGATTTATCAGATTCCGTGCATCCATGCCCTTGTAGTGTGTGGGGTTATACATTACAATTTTCATCAGCTGACATCCGAGTATTATCATTCATCTACAAACCTATGGGTGTATGAACGAGAGTTTGATGTGCCACGACGGAGGAGTACTTGGGTGCAAGAAGGTCCAGTGGTACTCCCACCAGCTGAGGCGAGGAAGGTCGGTAGGCCATTGTCCACGCGTATTCGGAATTCTATGGATTGGAGAGATGACAGTGGACGATATTTGTGTAGTAATTGTAAGTAACCTGGTCAGAACAAACGAACTTGTAAAACCCCATCTTCTGGCAGTGCAAAGAGTTCTCGTGTGGGGTCTAGTCGTCGGTAATGTATACTTTTAGTTTGTGTATAATGTATAAGACATATTTTTAGTTGGTTAATTTAACTTAGTTTGTTAATGTATACTTTGTTGCTTCTATAGGTCCTGATGGCAGACACCCCACTCTTGTACAATCAGGATTCCCATAGGAGCGAGGCCATCTGGCATGGAGAGGTTAGTGCGGGCTCGTTGCACTTGTGATTACGTTTGGTTATAAACAAACACTAACAAGACTATTACTCATGTTCAGGACCCAGGATGCCTGAAATGCACTGAGCATTTCCAGACTCTACACATTGGCCGATGGACGAGCGGATGTTGCCATACATCTAGGCCGCAGGGCTTGGTGCACTGTACAGAGTCCAGTGGTTGAAACAGGACAAACCGCTGATTACTTCACTGGTAGAGAGATGGAGGAGCGAGATGAACACCATCCACCCGGCGAACGGTGAGATGACGATCACGTTAGAGGATGTGGCTGTCCTCTTGGGACTACGTGTCGATGGATTCGTTGTGACCAGGTGACTCGGGGGGATTGGATGGAGTTGGCCAGAGTCCTTCCGGGGGTCGAGCTTCCACCTGGTAGTTTTAAGGGGGGTCGACTGTCACTTTCATGTATCAAAGGCAGATTTTCGTTATGTTCCGACGACGTGCCCGAGGAGGTGATACAGCAACACGCGCGCGCATACCTCCTCTTTCTTGTGGGCTCGACGATATTCTCGGATGGTAGTGCCCGAGGAGTTCACATGGCATACCTGACACTATTTGAGGACTTCGACACGGCAGGGAGGTACCACTTGGGGGAGCTATGCTGGCCTTCCTCTACCGGGAGCTCGCAAAGGCGTGTTGCACTAGAGTTGTTGGCATTGCTGGGTGCCTCACCCTTATACAGATAAATCTTTCTTTCAAAAAATTGTTCAACTTAAATGAATAGGACTTACCAATTCCTTCTTTTCGTTTTTTGCAGCTGTGGGCATGGGAACATCTACATATTGAACGTCCGACACTCCTAGAGGAACGGGCACTGCAGGATGGCCCTTTAGGTTCCAGGTATGTACCTATATAGTGTAATGGTTATTTACACTTCTGTAAAATCTTGTGTAACTAACTTATATTGGTATTTTAGGTGGAATGTTCGACGGACGAATGGCACAAACCCTGGTGGAAACCTGGTGCTATCCAGGACAAAGTTGAACTACCAGTGGGGCTATCAGGTAAGTTACTTTACGAATCTACAATGATGACAATTCATACCATAGCAGGTCATCGATAATAATTGTTGTAATTTTGTTTTTTAGGTAAACTGGCAGACGTACCTCGATTTCTTGCAACATCTACCTGCTATCTGCGTTGAAGGTAGACGTATCTGATTGTCTAGGACACCACTTATTTGCTTCGAGATTATCGAGCTGCTTGTTCCTGATCGTGTGATGTTACAGTTCGGATTGGAGCAGGTAATTATCGTAAAACCCAAATTTAATTTCCGTTTATTGTAGGATTCAGTGGTTTAATTTTATAACTTTGAGCATGTGACTCCACTAGAGCATGTCGAGCATGTTACTCGCATCACCCAGAATGGCCGAGCTAGGGAGGATTGGCGGCATACCACCGTGATTACATCGCTCGATGGGAGGCGCGAGCAGAGTCTGTGGTTACGGGCAGCCGGGCACACACTCCCAGACATGCTCCCAGTGACTATATGACATGGTATTTGTTGGTTACTCGACAATTCGTATCACCTCCACCGACTGAGCCAGCTATGGTATACCATCCTAGAGGTTATACCGAGGAGGCATTGGTGCGTAATTAACTTTGTTAAATGACTATTTCTTTATTAAAAATTTTTAACTTACATTTTTCTTTCGCAGTTGGGTTGTGTGCAGAACGTCGTTGAGCGCGTCAACCGTAGAGAGGCCTTGTACCCATCGTCGGCAGATCCATACCTAATAGAGATTGGACACTACTGTCAGTCGGTCCTGCACAGTCTTCCACTCTTGGAAGGAGCGATCGTCGGCAGAGATGTGTCACATGCTGGTGAGCCTTCTCACGTGGTTGAGCCAACCAGAGATAGAGCACCATGGGGGCGTCGTGCAAGGCGTCGGCCTACATCTGAGACGACGACCCGTGTCGAGGATTCTGACGAGGTTCCAGCCGTACCGGAGTCTTCGGTGCTCGATCTTCCACCTGAGCAAACACCCGAGCCGGAGCCCGACCAGCCCCCTGAGCAACCCCCGAAGCCTGAGCCCAGCCATCACCCTCCCATCCGGAGGATTTATACAAGAAGGCAGAAAAAGATAATTGGTGCACCAGAGCCTAGTTCTGCCTTATGATCGAATTTGTAAATTATGTTTGTTGTTTTTCATTGTTCTTTATGTATTCATGTTTGTATATTATATATTCTACATATATTTTATATAGTTTTTTATTTACTTTTCATTACAGATGTATATAATAACACTTACATTTATTTAATGACCAATCATGTTTGGAATATGAATATGTTGTTAGCAAGTTTACTTACTGGTTGAAAAATAGGTTAGAGAGAAAACAAAAAAAAAATTGGAAAAAAATACATTAAAGGAGGCGTTTAAATGCCGCCTTCAATAACAATTTGAAGGCGGCTTTTCTATGCCGCCTCTTCATCTTTTTTCTCGTTCTGAAGTTTACCCCAAACTTTTTTAAGTGTTGGGTGAGGCGGCATAAAAAAGCCGCCTCATTTTTTTCGCGTGTGGCGGCTTTTCGAAGCCGCCTCTACTTCTATCTTTTAAGGCGGCTTCAAAATGCCACTTCATCAACTTATTTTTTTTTACGTAGGCGGCTTCGAAATGCTGCCTCATGAACTTATTATTTTTACGTATTGTTTTTTAAAAATAAATTGGCGACACGCTGGCGCGAACGTGGCCTTTGACCAAGGTGGTCAACCTTGGTCAAAGGTTAAATATGACATTTTTAGAAATAAGTTTTAAACAGTGACATTAGGGTAAAAATTTATTTTTTTAATATTATTTAAAAAAAAACTTCTCTTATCCTTGGTTCGGAAGTTCATCCAAACAGTTTGGGTGCGTGTTGCGATCATAATGACAGGCCATCTCGGACTACTATTGAGATTTCTGAGATTGCCCCCGGCAGCAGGCAGTCTTTCTCATCATCAACTACTCTAGCAAGTCATGTCTTTTCTTTACATTTTTTTTTTGTTTTGTTTTCATCCCCCTTCCGTGAATCACCTCCTTTCTCCGACTTCGTAGGAGTGCTCATCTCAGTCGTCGACAAAGTTGAAGTTAAGACTGCGAAAGTTTGCTTTGGAGCAGTGGGTTGACATTGTCAAGACAAAATTTCTGCCTGTTGTGGACCTAGGCACGTCTGAAGTGATCAACGACATGTGCATCTATCTCAGCAAATTGAAGGAGGTGGATTTCGATCCTTCTTCGCTGGAACAATTAGTCGATGACTTCTCATCGGGAGTGGCGAGTTTGCAGAAGTTGGGTGACTCAATAAAAGGGAGGCTCCGCCTTGAAGAGAGAATTGCCGCGAAGGCCAAAGTCGCCAAGTTGGTTCATCTTGCCACGGCCCGGTGCGATCACCAAACAACTGGTTCCGATAAGGATCTGGCTGATTGTAAGGCAGCCGAGGAGGAAGAGAAGAAGCTCCTTGAACGGCTCGCTCTGATCACGATCCTTCTTTTGTCCATCGATCACAGCCTCGAAGAAGGCTCTTGATAGCGATGACGAGGAAATTGCCACGCTCAAACTGAGAATGGCAGACATTCGCACAAGATCGACTATGAGCCAAGAAGAGGAGAAGAAGTTGACTGCTTTGTCGCTGACTTCTCCCAATTGAAGCAGAGGATTGCCGATTTCAGACTCCCCTTGCCTTGATAGATTTTGTTTTTAATAGGACATTTATCGTACTTGAAATTATTACTGTGCTTCACGTGTACGTAGGAGTGTACTTACACCCGGAGATTGGTGTACTTACACTTATCGTCAATAAACTAAAAACACAATAGACACCAGAAACTGTTATCGCAGTTCGGAACCAAAAGTTCCTACTCTGCGGGGCACTCGGCCCAGGGTACCAGAAATCCACTAAAGAGTCTTACAGAAGTAACTGTGTCTGAGAAACACTTACAACCGTAGTTTCTCCTCCCTCAGGATTCAAACTTGACTCTTCTAGTCTTGTAGCTTCCTGTTCCAGCAGTCAACAGAAGCTCCTTGATACCCTTTACACTAAGGTTCTCCCCCTTAGTGTGATATCCCTCTCTCGATAGACATCTTTCACGCAAACTTCATAGAGTGAGAGATTGCACGGTTTGCTAGCGGCTTCAGCAAAGCCCGAGCTTTCTTCTGTTCAACACCAGTGCAGACCTTCAATGAATCAGCTCTACATTAACATGAGGAACTCCCCCTTAATCTCTCCTCCAGTATTTCGGTTTTGCTCACTGCGTACCCCTAATTCACATCAGAAATAATCTTATATAGCTTAGGGTAATTTCTCCCTTTTACATCCGTGCCCTTTTCCTTATTATCTCTTCCTTAAAACCAGGAAGCCAGCTTCATCCTGGTTTCCTATTACCAACGTCCACTTAGGTATTATCCACATATGGTAATCTCCTGAAATCAAGGAGTCGTGATCTTTCTTGCTTCCGACGAATCTATTTCTGCCTTTCTGGAGTTTCAAGACAGATCACCTTCACTTGGAAAGTGTTTTGGTCATAAATAGCCAATACACAAATCCATATTTACATTCTCCCCCTTTGGCTCTTTTTGACAAAAACATCTACCAACTCTTCTTGATATAGCAGTGCAGTTAAAAACTCTGTTCAGCATACTTTCATTACTGTAAACATCCACACCCAGTACTGTAACCATCCATCATCTAATTACTGTCATTACAACACAGTCACACTCATGCTCATGCTCCAACACACATAGCAGTCCACAATACCAGCAAGTTATCCACTCACAAACACATAGCTGAATCACACAAATTTGTACCTTTTCTCCCCCTTTTTGTCAAAAAGGTTCACATCATCAAAAGTACTAAGAATCACTGGAAGCTGGATGTTGCGACGTGCTGGTGAGATGCTGCAATAAAACTAGTTCACGTTGTAGGGCCTTCAGTCGGGTAGATAACTGCTCTAGTTCAGACTTAATAAATCGCGTCCGGCGAACAAGATAGTCGAATGTCTGCTGGTCAGAGGATATACCTGGAGGCCAAGGTCCTGGATGAACTGTATAGCCTGGCGCAGTCCGACCAGACGAGGTGGAAGTAGCAGAAACACGTGCAGTAGGACCTGCCGGAAGTGGTACAATCAGAGGGCTCTGTAGAGACTCGAAAACAGTCTGCATGCTACCACACACGGTCGCCGGAGAGGACAATGACATACCAAGGAAAGGTGTAGGAACTGTAACAACGGTGCTTGGTGTCTGAATGGCTGTGAGCGAAACAGATGTAGCCGGAGAGGTAACCGGCTCACAGTCCACAAAAAGAGACTCGTCAGGAGGACCAGGGGCATCATTATGCTTCTCAACTACTGTAACAGGACTCTTGTCCTTTACCTTGTTCCGCAGTCTCTTGCGCGGATCCAGAAAAGTCAATGGTGCAACGGAATCAAATGTATGTTGAGTATTCAAAATACCATAGATAAGCGAGGGAAAGATAATGCAGCCCAGCCTTTCCGGCCCGATCCGCACTTTAACAATCTGGTCAAAAATTCTCATCCCCAAATTCACAGATTGTCCCATGCCAACTCGATACAAAAATTCCAACATACTGCGGTGAATAGTGCCTCGATGTCTGGTAGGCACCCAGTTCCAGATCGCAATCTTGTGCAAGGCAGCATACTTTGGAGCAAGTTTAGACGCCGGAAAGATATGTGAATCACCCCAGTCATGGATCAGGTTATCTGTTAATTCTCTTAGCATCGTCTGGTCATCAATACTGGGAGGCTCATCAACTGGAGATGGAAGACCTAAATATTCAACAATATGTCCAATACTAAAGTCATACCAGTGCCCACGAACGTACACTTGACTACGTTCGCTGTGCTTTAACTTTCCCAGATTAGCATAAAACTCTTGCACAACATCCAAAGAGTATGGACCAATGTTTGTTACTGTACGCATCAGTCCCAAGTTCTCTAACAGGGGAATAACTAACTGAAATTCAGATACAGTAATGTCTGTCTCAGGCCGCACTTCTTTCTTAATCACAGTCTCATACCTTACAGCAGCCACATTATCAACAAACTTCAAACTCACGGCTTTACGAGGATCAACTTTCTGCAGAGGCTTTCGGCACACTTTTTGCTTTGACTGTCTTCTGACCGGCATCCGCTGTGATGAGGGAACCTTACTCTTGCCCTTAGACTGAGATTTCTTACCAGGTGAATCAAGTGGAGCAACGGAAGCAGTACACTCAGGTAGAGTCGTACCTTGGTCACCTTGTGGATGTTCAGCCCTCCGTTCCTTGTCTGTGAGTTCATCCTCGTCCAAACAGATTGGGGAAGTAGAAAAAGACAGAGATTTCTGTTTCTTCCAACGAGTTGAATCACGCAACCTAGACTTTCTGTCCATCATATCTGCTTCGAGAACCGCAATTTTTAAAAAAACAATAAGGGGCTCACCATCATCTTCGCCGGAGTCAAGATGCTCAGCAGACGCAATGTTGTCACAATTAGGCAACACACCGGATTCCGGCGGTGAACGCATCGCCGCCGCTGCATCGTTGTATTTTGCTGCTTACAAGGTTGTCCAAGAACCGACGAAGGAACATGTCATCATCACTATCGGCACGCACATCCAAAGCCTTCGGGAAGAGAATAGGGCTCACATTCAGCATGCACATCAATTTTTTTCTCCATTGTCACCGAGGCTGGCAATGCTTTGCTAAACCTTCATCACCAATCACATCCAAAATCCCCACCTTCGTGACGGATTCTCAAGCAACTCATCCAAAACCCTTTTTCCTAAGACTGTAAAGGGTTTTGTTCCGCTTAATATCACAATGTTCCCCACATACGGAGGCAAACAGGGTTGTTCAGCTCGTGACCTGGAATTTCACTTTCGGAGACACTAGGTCCCCGTTGAGGAGATGAAGAACCGGTCCCCATGGTGAAAACAACTCCAGAGCTTAGCTTGTGCACGAGCAAGAGAACTTGACGCTGTTGTGAAGAAAAGTAAAAAAATGCAATCTTTGAAAAGATAACTTTACCTTTGCGTCGTTTCGCTTTTCCCTTCTCCCCCCTTTTTTTTTTTTTTTTTTTTTTTTTTTTTTTTTTATTTATTTATTTTTTTTTAAAAAAAACAACACTATAAATATGCAATGAATAAAGTAAGTGTACTCAACCGCACACCAAAGTGTACTTACACCTGTAAGTACACTGTCTACCTGTTCATCATATGTAGCACAGTCCTAGAGCTCCACCAAGGAACTCAAATCTTTTCACTTCCAGACTCTTCGTGAAAATGTCCGCCAACTGATTCTCAGTAGAAACATGTTCTATCAATACTTGTCCATCTTCTACAAGTTCTCTGATAAAATGATGACGTATATCAATATGCTTAGTTCTTGAGTGCTGGACAGGGTTCTTGGATATGTTTATAGCACTAGTGTTGTCACAGTAAACGGTCATCTCAGTATTGTTGAACCCATAATCTGAAAGCATTTGTTTCATCCAAACCAGTTGTGCACAGCAGCTTCCTGCTGCTATGTATTCTGCCTCAGCAGTAGAGAGTGATATAGAGTTCTGTTTGTTACTATACCAAGAGACCAAGTTCGTACCCAGATAGAAACACCCTCCTGATGTGCTCTTTCTGTCATCAACATCTCCCGCCCAGTCGGCGTCACTGTACCCTGCTAACATGCTACTCGTACTGGTAGAGAACCATATCCCCAAACTGACCGTACTTTTCACATACCGAATAATCCACTTAACTGATTTTACATGAGATTCTTTGGGACACGCTTGAAAACGAGCACACAGTCCCACACTGTAGCAGATATCTGGTCGACTTGCTGTCAGATACAGTAAACTACCAATCATACTCCTGTATACTGTGGGATCAGCAGATATCCCATCAGTGTCTTTTCCTATTCGATCTGTAGTGCTCATAGGCGTTTTCATCTCTTTAGCATCCTCAAGGCCGAACTTCTTTACTAGATTTCTTGCATACTTTTCTTGTGACACAAAGATACCATCATTTTTCTGCTTAATTTGGAAACCTAAGAAGTATGAAAGCTCCCCCACCAAGCTCATCTCAAATTCTTCTTGCATAAGTCTCACAAATTGTTTTTGAGCTGAAATATCAGTAGACCCAAACACAATATCATCAACATACACTTGAGCTATGGTCAGATACAGTACCATCTTTCTTGATGAACAAGTGTCTTATCCACACTTCCACGCATTAAAATCCTTTAGAGCAAAGGAACTTAGTCAACCTGTTATACTAAGCTCTAGGAGCTTGCTTTAACCCATACAGAGCCTTAGTCAAGTGAAACACATGATCTGGGTGGTGTGGGTCAACAAAACCTTTAGGCTGTTCAACATACACTTCCTCAGCCAAGTACCCATTTAGGAATGCACTCTTCACATCCATCTGATGTAGTTTGATTTTTAAGCAACTTGCTACAGCAAGTAGCAATCTGATAGACTCCAAGCGAGCAACTGGTGCAAACGTTTCATCAAAATCGACACCTTCAACTTGTGTGTAACCTTGTGCAACCAGCCTAGCCTTGTTTCTCACAACATTTCCTTCTTCATCTGTTTTGTTTTTAAACACCCACTTCGTGCCTATCACATTGATGTTTGCAGGTCGAGGAACAAGTGTCCACACTTGATTTCTAGAAAACTGTTCAAGTTCCTCTTGCATAGCTCTAATCCAGAACTCATCTCTTAAAGCATCTTCTACTTTTCTTGGTTCAACTGCTGAAGTATAGCATACAAACCGTACCATTTCAGAGTAGTTCTGCCTTTTTCCCCTTGTTTTCATGCTTTCATTAATGTTCCCAATAACAGCATCCAGAGGATGATTTTTTTGAACTCTCGTTGAAGGGGCTTTCTCTATTTCACCTATACTGTCATGATCTTCTTCCACTTCTTCATCACTAACCACTATTCCTTCCCCAAGTGTGGGATATTCAGTCTGTTCAGACGGTTGTCCATTCAAATCAGTGTTAATTTTTTCCATAGGCTCTGTTGCCATGCTGCTTGCTTCGTCATCCAGAGCTGGTAAATTTTTGTTCTGGTCAGCAATTTCAACATTGACCGTTTCTATGACAGTACTGTTGTTTCTGAAGTACACTCGGTATGCATGACTGTTTCTCGAGTATCCTACAAAAATACCCTATGTGCTTCTAGAATCGAATTTTCCCAACTGTTCCCGATCTCTAAGGACATAACAGATGCTTCCAAACTCCCGAAAATAATGCACTTTCGGTTTCCTTCCTTTCCACAGTTCATAAGGAGTTTTGTGTGTCAAATTCCTGAGATGTACTCTGTTACTTATGTAACAAGCTGTGTTCACTGCTTCTGCCCACAGCTTATGAGGAAGATTCTTAGCATTTATCATGGCACGAGCCATCTCCTGAAGTGTTCTATTTTTCCTTTCAACAACTCCATTTTGTTGAGGAGTCTTTGGAGCAGAGAATTCATGTGAAATTCCTTTATTTTCACAGAATTGAGCAAACTGACTATTTTCAAACTCTCTACCATGATCACTTCTTATACGAATTATTTTTCCTATCACAGCATTCTTATCATTCATAAGTCTTTTGCATAGACTCACAAACACTTTGAATGTGTCGGATTTCTCTCTAATGAATTCAACCCATGTAAATCTAGAAAAATCATCAACACACACCAATACATACCTTTTCCCAGCAATACTTTCAGTTTGAACTGGCCCCATAAGATCAATGTGGAGCAGCTCCAAAGGTTGCTGAGTTGTGATCAGTTTTACAGCAGAATGCGGTGTTCGATGTTGCTTTCCTTGCATACATCCTTTGCACACAGTTTCAGACTTACTGCTAATGGCTGGTAACCCTCGTACAGCTCCATACTTGAGCAGCTTCAGTATTCCTCTCGAGTGTAAATGACCAAGACGTTTGTGCCATAGTTGAGCTGTAGTTACACCAGTGTACTTACACTGTTGTATCATTTTCAATTTGTAGCAATTGTCACCAGTTCTGATTCCTTCCAGAACTGACCGTCTATTATCATCTTCCACAACACATCCTTCTTTAGTGAACCTGACATGCAGATTCTGATCACATAACTGACTAATGCTGAGTAAGTTAGCTTGTAACCCATTTACTAGTAAAACATTCTCCAGCTTAGGCAGACATCGACTTTAAGTTTTCCTCTGCCAATTACTGCTCCTTTTGCACCATCTCCAAAAGTCACTTGACCACCATCTTCTCTGTGTAAGTCTGTTAGATTTTCAGCATTTCCTGTCATGTGCCTAGAGCACCCACTGTCAAAGTACCATGTTCCTTCTGATTTTGATTTACGGGCAGTGTGTGCTGCATAGAAGCATAGGTTTTTCTTTACCCACACACAGTTTGGAGGTTTTACTGACATCTGACTTCCGCTCCATCTCTAGTCTCTAAGCAACTTGTAACAAAATGGTCTGATATGCCCATATGCACCACAATAATAACACACCTGAGCTTTAGATTGCCTCTGTCTAGACCATACCTGAGCTTGAGCCGACCTCTGTCTAGGTCGAGTCTTGTTGTTCAAGTTTTTCGAATAGCCAAGCCCCTGTCTGTTACAACTTCTTCTTCCTTTGATCAAGATATCATCCAATTTCTCCTTTCCCTTGTCAAATTTTTTAAACACATCCTTTGAACTTTTCAGCTCTTCCTCTAGACTCAAAATCATCTTGTCTTTCTTAGTAATCTCCTGTTTCAGTTTGAGATTATCCTTTTCAAGTGACGAAGCCAACTCTCTCAAAGTTTTTTCTTCATAAGCAGACACTTTGCTTTCTTTTTCAATCTCTCCAATCTGTTTTTTTAACCCAGCATTCTCTTTCTCAAGTACACACAGGTGTTCCTTTAGCACTCTCGTACTCTCGATTACCTTTGTCCCCTTTGTTGAATAATGTTTTCCACGGTGATCTCCTCATCATCATCCTCTGTCTCTTCCTTGTTGCCGATTGCACCCATGAGTCTTCCAGATTCTGACCGTGAGCTCAACTTCTGTCCAACTTTTGCCATAAAGGCGACAAAGTTGCATTCCTCTTCATCTATCTCACTATTCTCATCATCACTCCATGCTGCACTGAAGGATTTTTGTTTTCTCAGATAAGTTGGACATTCTGACTGAATATGTCCTTTTCCACCACATTCGTAACACACTAACACCTTCCTCTTTGTCACAACCTCAGTGGATCCATTTCCTGCACTGTGTTGTTTGCTGTTGCTTGACACATAACTCTTTTTCTTGCTTCGTCTAATGAATTTGTTTAATCCTTTCGCCAACAGTGAAAACTTCTCATCTAGTTCTGCTAAGGTTAACGCCGGAGTACTATCTGTCTCTTGTACTGTTCCTTCGTTTGATATTGACTGTAAGGCTATACTTTCCTTCTTTCCTTTCTTTGCTGAATCTTCTGCTTCCTCATTCATTTCAAACGTTTTCAGAGATCCAATCGACTCATCCAGTGTCATGTTGTCTATAACTTTATACTCTTCAATGGCTACTCTTTTCATTTTGAATTTTGAGGATAAAGATCGTAATACTTTTCTCACAAGCCGATTTTGAGGGATTTTGTCTCCAAGGGCTGCAGACTGGTTCGCTATATCTCTGATTTTGCCTTCATATTCTAGTATAGACTCGTCTTCTCTCATCCTCATAAGTTCGAACTGAGTGGTAAGCATTTGTAACTTCGACACTCTGACACTTTCAGTTCCTTCGTAGTGAACTTCCAGAATCTTCCATGCCTCTTGAGCAATGGTGCACACAGAAATTCTCCTGAATTGTTCCTCATCTACTCCTCCAAAGATAGCATTCAATGCTTTAGAGTTACAGTTTGAGAGTTTTTCCTCCTCCTCTGTCCACTCAGTATCTGGTTTTTCGACAATCTTTGCATCATCACCTTCTCCAACCAACTTAGTTGGCAGACGCCAACCTTTTTCAATAGTCTTCCAGGCCTTCTCGTCCTGTGCCTTTATATAGATTTGCATTTTGGCATTCCAGTATGAATAGTTAGACCCGTCAAGTAAGGGTGGTCTGGTGTTTGACGCTCCTTCTTTCATGTATGACCCCATTCCTTTTACCAGTGAAGCTTCTCTAGACCTTTCTCTCCAAACTAATTTGGAGCCTGCTCTGATACCACTTGAAATTATTACTGTGCTTCACGTGTACGTAGGAGTGTACTTACACCCGGAGATTGGTGTACTTACACTTATCGTCAATAAACTAAAAACACAATAGACACTAGAAACTGTTATCGCAGTTCGGAACCAAAAGTTCCTACTCTGCGAGGCACTCGGCCCAGGGTACCAGAAATCCACTAAAGAGTCTTACAGAAGTAACTGTGTCTGAGAAACACTTACAACCGTAGTTTCTCCTCCCTCAGGATTCGAACTTGACTCTTCTAGTCTTGTAGCTTCCTGTTCCAGCAGTCAACAGAAGCTCCTTGATACCCTTTACACTAAGGTTCTCCCCCTTAGTGTGATATCCCTCTCTCGATAGACATCTTTCACGCAAACTTCATAGAGTGAGAGATTGCACGGTTTGCTAGCGGCTTCAGCAAAGCCCGAGCTTTCTTCTGTTCAACACCAGTGCAGACCTTCAATGAATCAGCTCTACATTAACATGAGGAACTCCCCCTTAATCTCTCCTCCAGTATTTCGGTTTTGCTCACTGCGTACCCCTAATTCACATCAGAAATAATCTTATATAGCTTAGGGTAATTTCTCCCTTTTACATCCGTGCCCTTTTCCTTATTATCTCTTCCTTAAAACCAGGAAGCCAGCTTCATCCTGGTTTCCTATTACCAACGTCCACTTAGGTATTATCCACATATGGTAATCTCCTGAAATCAAGGAGTCGTGATCTTTCTTGCTTCCGACGAATCTATTTCTGCCTTTCTGGAGTTTCAAGACAGATCACCTTCACTTGGAAAGTGTTTTGGTCATAAATAGCCAATACACAAATCCGTATTTACAGTACTCTTTCCTTTTTTTTTCATGATGTACAACTGGACCTTGTCCCACGGTTATTGAATATAGCATTCTCGGTGTCGTCTGGTTTTACAACTTTGTACGTGATGTTAGTGTACGCCTCTTGGACGACATACGAACCCTCCCACTTAGGTGTGAACTTGCCCCCAGTCTTGCTTGTGAAGTTCATTGGTTCTCGCACAGCAATAACTAAATCTCCTTTTTTGAAGGAACACAGCCTGACCTTTTTGTTGAAGGCTCGGGTCATGCGCATTTGATAGCACTCGAGCCTTTGTTGAGTTTCGAGCCTTCTCTCATCGAGTGACTCTAATTTGGCGAGTCAAAGTTGAGTGTTTTCTTCCTCTGTGAGTCCCTCTTTGATGGTGACTCGGAGCGACAGAATTTGGAGTTCCAACGTAGTTATGTATGCCCAAAGGGCTTCGCCGAGCTTTTCGTCCTAGATGTGCTTATTTCCAAGCATCGTTTTCTTTAGAATTTTGCCAAGGGTCCTCTTGAAGGCTTTTGCGAGACCGTTGGCCGTCAGGTTGTAGGCCAATGACATCTTTTGCTGAATTCGGAAATTATTGCAAAATCTGACCATGACCCAATTTTGAAATGGAGCGCTGTTGTCCGTCACTATGTAGCGTGGGACTCCATCTCGATAGATTATGTGCGTCCAGAAGAAATTGGCTACTGTTATTGCCTTGACTTCTCAAAAGGCCGCGACTTCAGCCAACTTCAAAAAGTAATTGGTGGCGGCAAGTAGAAGAGTTATTCAGATATCAGCTGGTTTTATGATTTTCTTTTCAGTTCTAGGTCCTACACCATTTTACTTTCTATACTTAGTCAAACTTTTTCTTTCTTTGAGGTTACTAGTTCGAATCTTGCAAGCATTTTGGATATTCAGGGAAATTCGGAGCACTGTTTGCTTCAATTCCAATGCCCATTATGATAGCTCTGTAATGTTTCTTTGCATATGTTGGGAAGTTAATCATTTGTTGCTTTGTTGTCTTTGAAAAGTTTTCCTACTAGATGTCTTGACTTCTAGCTTAAAAGTTACTACTTATTATGTTAGAATCAGATAACTTTTTTGTGTCTGTTTTGTCTGATTTTTTTATGCAGTTATTTCTTTCATTTAAGGGAGTGCATTTTCAACAACAACAAAAATAAAATATAAATAAATAAATCACTTTCTATTTGTGTGTCATTCAGAGATCCCAGCTTACGCACGCATACTTGGTGAAATGATTTTATGATATTGTTTTAACAAATTTTTGCATTTCCTGGGCTAATCAATCTCCAATATTTGACTAGTGAGCATGTTTTGAAGAAAACATTTACGAGAGAGCCCAAATTCTAAATAGCAATTTGAAATACCAGTAATTATCTTATTTTTTTTGCTCGACATGCTACATTAATCTGGCTCAATATACGGTGAACATTGTCAATTAAAACCCATTGCAGATCATACTTCAATTTTTAATGGACATTGTAGTATCTAACATGTAGACTGTACGTTTGTTATGAGCGGTTTATTCTGGACTTAGCTTCCTCCAATTATGCAACGCTAACAGTTTTAGAACAAAGTTCATATTGGGTTTCTTGATCTTCATGGGTTTGTCAGTCCTGCATCCAATCTCCTAAATTTTAGGATTATTCCGAGTACTACATCCCATCTCCTAAAATTTTGACTGAATTGGATCATTTAAAAGTCAAGTTTCCCAACTAGGAGAGCAGAGTTGAAAATCTTAAAGATGGAAAAAGAGAGCAGAGTTGAAAATCTGAAAGATGGAAATAGAGCTTACGAGATTGTGTTTCGTAAACGAAAATTTCTTCTTTACTGCAAGAATGTTGCTCGGTAAACGTAACTTTCTAGTTAAAGAAAGTTACTCTATAGTACGCAAGTGCATGTGTCGCACAAGTAATAAAGTGGACTCAAGAGTTTGGATGTCGAACCCACATGGACTATGTGTAAAGTTAAGTACTAACCATGCATCCTAATCGCTATAACTATCCCAATGAAAAGATAATCAATGAAAAGACTAAAACACACACTAACTAGGACCCAAACAAGGGCCAACTAGGAGAGACTATTTAAAATAGAGGTAGGGGCGTGATTTCACGTCCCCGTGCTCCGTATCTAACCTATTCTAGCATTCAACCATTTCTTCAAACACTTGGTGGATCCAGGAACTTCGTACTTATGGGTCTCCTTCGAGATCACCGCAACCATGTCCTCTCTTCCGACCCTCTAATCTTCTGATTGAAAGTCTAGAAAGAGAACCCACTACACAGCCTATAGGTAACGTCTGATGGTGGGTTATTCCTAACTCGACACACGAATCCCCTAGCTAGACTTCCTAACTAGGTGGAACGCACGTTGCCTAATTCAAGTCTACCCTAATCTACCCTCTCGAGATCAAATCGGGTCCCCAAATACCAAGTAAGAGCTAGCTAGTCAATTAATTGAACACTAAGCATGCATTAGACACACCACATAATATAATCATACTCAAATCATTAAAATAACCACATACATTGCAAGAGTGTATCGCTACATCACACCCCCAAACGGGGGTTTAAATACACATCATATCAAAATATAAACATAATCTCAAATCTAAACATAAGGTCATACTCAAAGTACACACAAATGAAAAAAAATGAGAAAGACAAGCAAACTAGGAGTGTATAGTACTTCTTGATACTTCAATCCTCCTCTCAGATGGAAATCTCCTCAAAAAATGGCCCCAAAATCTGCCTTAGAAGCTCTAGCAAGAACCCTAGATGAGCCTAGGTCGACTCTCCAAGTCCCTAGTCCGAATCCCTCAACTTTTCCCCAAAACGCAAATTTATAGAGTACACTTTATTGAACAGGCGCTATATGGCGCTAGGAGAAGCACCGTGGCGCTCGGTCACTTAAATAGCGCAAAATGAGCATAAAGTCCCCGACGCCATATGGTGTCGGGGACTTTCATGGCGCTCAGCCCCTATGTGCCATAGCACAAAAATTACTCCAGGGGAGGTGGGAGGCGCACTTCTTCGCCGTGGCAATCAGCCAAGGTGCAGAGTCCCAACGCCATATGGCGCCAAAAACCTCCATGGCGCCCAAACCCTGCACTTCCTTTAAATTGGGGTAAAAACTTTTTTTTTTTCCCGATTTGCTTGGGACTTCTTTCGTTGTTCTTCTTATTACCTTCTCTTCTTGTTTCCTACAATAAACAAGCAAGACTAAGTCAAATTGCCCCGATCTGGGGCAATTTTGGGTATATAAAATATAAGACAAATGCATGCAATCAAATACCCCGAAACTTAAAGTTTTGCTCATCCTCAAGCAAAAACTTGCTACACATATTCAAAATTATCTATCTTACATGCTGGTAATGAAAAACCATGCAATTCAACACAAGAAGAGAAAAATGATGTTGCTCGGCCCTTCACTTGTAGTCTCTCTTAAGAGACTAACTTGCTTCCCCCTCACTTTTCCCTACTCTCTCATCAACTTCCTTACTCCCCATAGTCACGGTTCTTTCTTTTAAACCACTAACTTATGAACTTTAAGAATTTTAGCACTGTACACTCTAATCTCTCGTTCTACCTTCCACAAATGATGAAGAGATGCACTCAAGATCATTAGGACTTTCACTTAGGTTGTAATGGGACTTAGGGTACGGGAAGGATCACAAGTGAGTACATGGGGTAGATCCCTCTTCAATGCATAACCCAACCTTCCAAAGCAAGTTCGAGCCTTCAATTATTTCCCCAAATTTATGTTCAAGCTATTGTGAAACCAATTTCCCTTTATCTTTTTCTTTTCTTTTTCTTATTCTTGTATGTCAATTGAGCAGGGGGTGGAGATAACCACTTAACCGTTTGACACAAAACTCACGATTCCTGAAACAAATATGAGCTCACAAGTAGAATTCTTTTGCTACATATGGTCTCTTTGGGGCTTTAAAAGGTGAGGGCCTTGTGTGGAGCCCCTTCTTTTATAACCCCATAGATGCCCCTCAAAAGAGGGGGCAAGATTCAAAGGATATAAAAAATTTTCACTGAATCTTACCTGGCGCCATATGGCGCCCAGTCTAATTCATAGCGCCCAACAACTAAAACTGTTTCTACTTGACATGGGCGCCATATGGCGCCCAGTGCTATGGCGCCTAGTTCTATCTATGGCACCAGACACTATCAAGACCTTTTCTCTTTAATTTTCCACTTTATTTGCTTAAAAAACTCCATCCACATGTTTCACTATCTATCTACACTATATCTAACTAATCTAATTGGGTTTAAACCACTTATTTTCAAAAATTCAGTTTTCTTCTGTTCCTAGAATTTTTCCTCCTTGGGTTGACTCCCAAGTAGCACCATGTTTATAGTCCTTGGTTAGACTTGTCCACCATTCCTCCCGGATCAAAAGGAAAGCTCAACCACTTTTGTTTTATCCCGTCTCTACCTTTGGTAGAGCAAGAAAGTGGCTCCCAAAGATTTTGGAAGTAGTAGGTGGTGACATCTTGCAAGTTGGGATTTTTCAAGTTAACACTTGCAAGATGTTCTAACTCACCTCCAACCTTACCTTATAAGATGCGAAATTTTACACCTAAGGTTGGTTCATAAGGTGGGAGGATGAACTCGTCCAACTCATCTAGGTTTAGTCTCCCCCTTTCAATTGAGATTAGTTCTTCATGTAATACTACCTAAGTGTCTAAGGGATCTACTTCAAATATTCTTTTCTTTCCATCCCTTCCCCAATACTTGGCTTCAATCCTACCTCAACTCCCTCTTGATATGTTTTTAATGCTTGCTCCCCATTTTCATCAATAGAAAAGAGCAAAGGGTTAGGTTTGTTACATCTCTCCTCCAAGGGTTGGTCAACCTCTGCAATGTCCCCACTAGCCAACAAGTTATGCCCCCAAATTTTCAAAGGGTCTACCAAATTGGGTTGTGAAGAATTTTCATGGTGTTCTTGTTTCTCCTCGAACCATTCCCATCATTATCATCCCAAACCATGTTGGGTGCCCTTTGTTGCACTTCCGATTTCTCATGAAAGTGGCTATCAATCCTAGAGGTAACCATGGGTTCATCATATCTATGCTCAAAGCACGAATCCACCTTGTTATTCGCACATGATTCCCCCATTGAATTCATCACCTGTTGACAAAAAAATTTAATTTCCTCTGATAGCTCATCCAACCTTTTAACTTTCTCTATTATTACCTGTAAAAGATATTCCTGCATCCTTTCATAACTAATATCAACATCATCGTATATAAGTGGAGGTTGAGGAATTACTTGTTGACAAAGGAAACTCACCTTTCTTGTTCTTCTCTGAAAACTTCTTGCTCTGTAATAAGTCTTTGAAAAATCTTACAATTCCTTTCATCAAATGTGTCATCCATGGTGCTTAGGGGTGGAGGTTGAGTAGTTGGGCATAAAGTGGCAGAATCTTGTTGTCTATGTTGGCTAAGCATAGACAAGATCTTTTGCCTGTGCTCCCATGAAAAATTTAAGCCATCTTCCCGAGCTAGGATCATTGGTATCAAATGGAGGACATCTGAATTTCTCTTGTTAAAGTAGGGTGGTTTCCTCCATATAGACCTCTGCATAGCTAGTTTGACCAGACTCCAATGGTCTTTCTCTAGGACAAGAGAAATCACTTTGTAGATAGCTGCTACAAATCTCACTTGGGATAACAAAATCATTATCCACATCACCTTCATTGCACTTAGATTGAAAGAAATAATGATCCATGAATAAGATATACAATCACAAGCACAAGAAGGCACACCAATCTCAAAGTACATGCATTTTTTTGTTTTTATTTTTGTTTTTTTTAAAAATAAAATAAAATAAAGAAACTAACAAACAATCAACAAATAAAAGAAACAAACTACACCTAACTAAGGCTAGATTACAACTACTTGGATTGGTTTTAGCACAAATTCAACAATAGTCCCCGACAATGTCACCAAAAACTTGTTGCTTAATAACGTGAGTAACTTTTCAAAAAAAAAATTACTTTATAACACGCAAGTGCACGTGTCGCACAACTAATAAAGTGGACTCAAGGGTCCGAATGTCGAACCCAGAATGACTATGTGTAGATTAAGTACTAAGTATGCATCCTAATAGCTATAACTATCCGAATGTAAAGATAATCAATGAAAAGCTAAAATATACACACTAACTAGGACCCGAACATAGGATAACTAGGAGAGTCTATTTAAAATAGAGGTAGGGGTGTGATTTCATGTCCTCGTGCTCGTATCTAACCTATTCTAGCATTCAACCATTTCATCAAACACTTGGTGGACCGAGGAACTTCGTATGTACAGGTCTTTTCCAAGATCATCGTAACAGTGTCCTCTATTCCGACCCTCTAATCTTTCGACTGAAGGTCAAGAAAGAGAACCCACTACACATAGCCTATAAGTCATGTACGATGGTGGGTTATTCCTAACTTCACACACGAATCCCCTAGCTAGACTTTCTAACTAGGTGGAACGCACGTTGCCTAATTCAAGTCTACCCAAAATCTACCCTTCCAATATCGAATCGGGTTCCTAAATATCAATTAAGAGCTAGCTAGGAAATTAATCGAATACTAAACATGTATTAGAGACACCACATAATGTAATCATACTCAAATCACTAAAATAACCACATATATTGCAAGAGTATGCTACATCACACCCCCAAAAGGGGGTTTAAAAGCACATCATATAAAAATATAAACACAATCTCAAATCCAAACATAAGGTCATACTCAAAGTACACACAAATGAAAGAAAATGACAAAAGAAAAGAAAACTAGGAGTGTATAGCACTTCTTAAAGCTTCAATCCTCCTCCCATATGGAAATCTCAAGAAATGACCCCAAAATCCTCCCTTGAAGCTCTGGCAAGAACCCTAGACGAGCTTAGGTCGACTCCCCAAGTCCCATGTCGTGAATCCCTCAGATTTTCCCAAAAACACGAATTTATAGAGTACAGTCCATTGAATGGGCGCCATATGGCGCTGGGAGAAGCGTCGTGGCACCCGATCACTTAAACAGCGCAAAATGAGCATAATGTCCCTGACGCCATATGGCACTGAGGACATTCATGTCGCCCAACCCCTGTGCATCATAGCGTAAAAATCCTGCTCAGGGGCGGTGGGAGTCACAGTTCTTCGCCATGACCAAGGCGTAGAGTTCCGACGCCATATGGCACCAGAAGCCTTCGATGGCACACAGACCATGCACTTCCTTTAAATTGGGGTGAAAACTTTGTTTTTCGCCCGATTTGTTTGGGACTTCTTCCGTTGTTCTTCTTATTGCATTCTCTTCTTGTTCCCTGTAATAAACAAGCAATACTAAGTCAAATTGCCCCCGATTTGGGGAAATTTTGGGTATATAAAATATAAGACTAATGAATGCAATCAATAAACTTTAGAAAAATATCATTCGTAAATGGAGTATCCATTCTTTGTGTAATACAATAATTTTTCTTCCTTTAATTGTTTTGTGTTTATATAATGCTGAGGACACTCTGATGTATTTTCTCACTACAAGGAAACAATTGTACTTCTTAGTGGCATTTATCTTGTCAAATTTGCGTGAAAGTTGGCTTGAGGTTCATACTCTAGTGGGGTATAGAAAACACATCCTAGACATTGGCCTATGACTGTTCTTATGCTAAATTGGTAGCAGTAACATTATACTACTGATTTTGACAGAACTCATTGTTTGATACTACTGAATGTGACTATTTGATATGTTGATTTTGTCAGAGTTTATCTACTCTGCTTGTGCAACATATGTTTTTGTCTTATTTGGTAGTATTAACTCAGAAAATGCATGAATACATGGTTTAATTGTTAGATTTTTTTTTTCTTTAGCATAAGTCCGTTACATTTGGTTCTTATTGATTTCAGGTATAGGAGGATGATGCTAGTTTGATTAACACTTCAAATGCACCCATTGTTCTATGGTTGGGCGTGTGATTCATTAGATAAATATGAAGTATAACACACACGCACACATATATATTGCTTATTTAAAAATAATATGTATTTCATACATCATATTACAGGAAACTATGCTAAAAAAGAAGGAAGCATCTCAATTTAGTGTTGCATTGAATGAGAAAGCAATTGTGGCAGACAATCTTGGGCAAAGATTTGGCTATATCAAGGGACAGGGGTTAGGTCAAACACTTGTTTCTAAGGGGCTTCATCAGGGACACTCTTCATCAAGGAGAATAGAAAAATTTGTTCTAGAGTTGAGGGAGCAACATGCTCAAGAGATGTAGTCTCTGAAGGAATCAATGCTAGAGGAGACAACCAACTTACGCGAGGAGACAAATAACTTACCCGAGGAGACAAACAACTTACCCGAGGAGACAAACAACTTACCCGAGGAGAAACAACTTACTCGAGGAGACAAACAGTTAAGCAAGGAGATGCGTCAAATATTTCAAATGGTGCAAAATAGACAATGAATGTCGAAACTCTTTAATTTTTAGTGGATTGAGCATTTTATATTTTTTTGGAAATTGTATCCATTTGTATATGTACATCATAGTTGATATATATATATATATATATATATATCTATATATATCCCCTACACCAAGGGATTTGAACAATTTTACTACTGAATTGCACAACGAGAAAGAACAATACCTCTGTTCTTTAAAAATGGAGCTTACCTCTAAACAAATAGAAGTAGCTCTGAAAAACCCTACCATTTTAGAAAGAAAATAAAGCTTTCTAAAAGAATTACTTAGAGACATATGTAGCGATGTGCCAAATACGTTTTGGAATCGCAAACAACATATAGTTTCTTTACCATATGAATCTGAGTTCTCTGAACAGGATATTTCTACAAAGGCACGACCATGCCAAATGAACTCAGAATACTTGTCATTATGCCAAAAAGAAGTCAATGAGCTCTTAAACAAAGAACTCAATAGCCCTTCTCATTCACCATGGAGCTGCACGGCGTTCTATGTTAATAATGCAGCCGAGAAGGAACGAGGAAAATCTAGGTTAGTTATAAATTACAAGCCTCTCAACGAAGTCTTACAGTGGATACGTTATCCCATTCCCAACAAGAGAGATCTGCTGAATTGACAAGTTCAAGCAGAGATTTTTTCAAAATTCGGCTTGAAATCTGGATACTGGCAAATCCAGATAAAAGAGGAAGACAGGTACAAAACTGCATTTGTAGTACCTTTTGGACATTACGAATGGACAGTAATGCCATTCGAACTGAAAAATGCCCCTTTCGAATTTCAACATATTATGAATGATATTTTCACTCCTTACCATGAATTTATCATTTCTTACATCGATGATGTTTTGGTCTTTTCACAAACCATCGACCAACACTTTAAACATCTTTGAACTTTCAAAAATTTTATTTTGAAAAATGGTTTAGTACTCTCTAAGCCAAAAATGAAACTGTTTCAAACTGAAATCAGATTTCTCGGGCACACTATAGCCCAGCACACACATACACCATTTCAACGATCTATTGAGTTTGCTTCGAAATTCCCAGATGAGATAACTGATACCAAACAATTACAGAGATTTCTTGGAGCTCTCAACTATGTAGCAGATTATTACAAAAATCTTGCTGCTAATACATTTGTTCTTCATACTCGGTTGAAAAAGAAACCGACTCCCTGGACTCCAGCACATACAGCCGTTGTCCAGACCATTAAGGCAAAGGTCAAAAACCTGCCTTGCCTTGCCCTAGCCGATCCAAGGTTATCTAAGATAGTAGAGACCGATGCTTCGGATCATGGCTACAGAGGAATCCTGAAACAGAAAACACTTGAAAACAAAGAAGTGTTAGTACGATACTGTTGGGTGTCTAGCAAGTGCACCAGGTCAGCAAGTAATATAGACTCGAGAGTCCAGATATCGTTCCCAAAGAGACCTTGATGAGAATTCAGTTTAAGTAAAGCTTTTTCTATTGATTGAGGGAAAAGAAATTTTTTTTGGTTTTGGTTTTGAAAACTGAAAAGAAAACAGAATTAAACTACTGGAAAAACTAATAGAAATGAGATGTTGGGGAAGAATGTCACTCCCTCCTAGCTGTTAACATGTAAAATTCTAATTTTATAGCTCAAGCACCTTTACTTAGACTTAGCTTTTGAAAACCTGGTTACCCATATACAGGAAATAACTTTCACTTATTCACAGGGACCTTGATGAGAGCCTAATCTAAGCAAAAACTTTCCCGTTGATTGAGGTGAAGAAAATTTGGATTTTTGTTTGAAAACTGAAAAAGAAAACAGAATTTAAACTTCTGGAAAAACTTATGAAGATGAGATGTTGGGGAAGAATGCCAATCCCTCCTAGTTGTAAACATGTAGAATTCTGATTTTATAGCTCAAATATCTCTGCCTTGACTTAGCTTTTGAAAAACCTAGTTACCCATATACAGGACATAACTTTCACTTATTCCTTGAACTCCTTCTCAACCGGAACATTCAAATCCTAAGTGCATAAATATAAAAACTTGAAGATTTACTCTTTCTTATTCAGAACAAGAGTTATAGAAGTCACATGACTTTTCAACTAGTCTCCTTCATAACCGGAACAATCTATATTGAAAAACAAGTTGTTTTAGAAAATAAAGAATCATATAACCAACCCAACTTTCTACTGAAATTTAACTTCTCTATTCAAACCTCATTAAACTTCAAATATCAATTCAGATCAGAAATAAGCAATGAACTCAGTTTCTAAAACAAAAGCAGGATATTTTATTGCTATAAACTTCAGAATTCAAACATAAAACAGCTAGGAGTTCATGACTTCCCCAACAAAGAGAGACTATTCCATAATAATAGAATAAACACACAATAAAAAGGATTCAATTACAGCCATGAAAATAAGAAGAAAACAAGTACAGAAATCCCCCTTTTGAGGAACTGCCCCTTAGCTTCAACTCCTCCTTGACTGAAATCTCTTCCTTCTTTCCCTCTCTCTCTCAACTCCAAACTAACTAAAAACAATAAAAACCTAAACTAATGTATTTACAACTCGAAACTGGATGAAAACTTGATAAAAAACTAGATAAAAAACTCCCTTGTGCTTTGTCTTGGACCTCCTTTTATAGTTGAAGCTCGGCCCAGAACTTGTAATTTTGGTCTCTGTCCAGGGGTATGAATTGTGACTTCCCGACCTCAGAATTGACTGAAATTACATCCGAACCTTCCTTACATAGTCCTTGACTTGTGTACAAAATTTGAAGTCATTCTGAGTTGGGAAACTTGAGATATCTCCTTGAGAGTGGAACTGGTTCTGCTAGCAATTCCAGCACTAGGCCCACCACTTTGAAAATATAAAATTCCACAACCCCGACTTGTATTGGCCTGATTTTCCGTGTCATGATTCTCAATCCTCTCAGGAATCTGTGGTCCAAGATATGGTCTCTTCAATCTCGGACTTTTACTTTCCTTTTATGGCAGCAGTTTCCTTCTTTGTCTTGGACTTCTCTTCTTGACCATTCAATGCACCTAGACTCTGGAAATATATCATAAAATCTTCGTGCATACCTTCCTTAGCCAATTAGGACTTCTTCTTCCAAGTTTGGACATGATTGGTAGTCAGAATCCCGAGATTTTCGCAAGTCACGTAGCAGAGTCAGCGGCGCGGTCGTGCCGAATTGTTCTTTGTTTTGGCGCGGTCGCGCCACTGGAGCAGAAATTTTGTTTAATTCTGGAGCACGGCCTTCGGGTCCTAGATGAGGAAGGATTCTTCGTGGCGCGGTCGCGCCACTTTATGCTATAGAACTGGCGCGGTCGCGCCACTCCTTAGATGCTTTGCCAACTTCCCGAAATAGAACATGGCATCTTTGTAAGGAAACAGTGCGGCGCGACAGCGCCACTGGTAGCGCCATCTTCATGGCGCGGTAGCGCCCACGGGGGGCGCGATAACGCCATTTCACATTCACGAACTGTCCTCCTTTCAGCCCCACTAGCCATTGGAAATTTCTTGGAATAATTTGAATTTACACACATTTATCCGGCACGGTCGCGCCATTCCTATTTTTGCTTCATTTTGCTCCTTTTTCCTTCATTTTTCCTCAGAATTTAGATTTTCTTCTTTTACAAAGTACTTGAAACACAAAATATGTATTTGAGTTATATTTGTCACTTTCATGCTCATAATCAACTCAAATTAGAAATTTATGATCAATAATTCATGCATAAATAAGTGTCTTTTGGACTCTTATCAGATACTATTCATGATTCTGGAACTCTACCCAAAAGAACTATTCTAGCATCAAGAAAGAAATGCTCTCTATTATAAAATACATTTCAAAATTTCAAGTCGATTTACTCAACCAAAATTTCCTGTTACGGGTTGACTGCCCAGCCTGTAAACATATTATCCATAAGGATGTGCAAAATCTTGTTTCAAAACAAATTTTTGCAAGATGGCCAGCAGAACTTTCTATTTATGACTTTGACATCGAATACATTGCAGGTAGCACTAACTCTTAACCTGATTTTCTTACCAGGGAGTTCCTCACTGGTTCATGATTCCCTCCTCAGGAGGCGGTCTGCACTTCCCCAACAAGGGAAAAGGACCAATGCCACAACAGCGGCCAAATAGTTCTGGAAGACACTCCAGAAAACAAAACCATACTAGCCGAGCTTCGAGCTTAGGCAATACTGTCATCGGATCGAGTGGGCATACAAAACCCCCGACTACACATCAAGGATCGTCTGGCTCTACTAAGCCACCGACCATCAAGAAACCCTTGGCCTTCTGCACTACAGAAGAGCTTTAGGCCATGCTTGATCAAAGGAGCCAGGCGGCTACTCCCGCCACTCCTTCTACTACTTTTTGACAAGTGGTACAAGAGCTACTACCATGGCACTGCAAAACTATAAAGATTTTGTCCAGTCCCTGCCAGACGGACTTAATTCCCACCAGCCCTCTTGGATTCTGGCACATTAGACCTTGGGCGGTTCACATTTATTCCCACAACGAGTGGGTAAAACTCTTGACTACTACTGGAATATACAACTCCTTACCGGCAGTATAAAAGTCAAGCAACAAAAAAATAATAGCGAGATCGCACCAACACAAGTGACGATCGAACGCATACTTAATACTTTTGAATAGCGTACTAGCCCTTATACTTCGTTTACTATTACACCTACTTCAGCAGCTACTTATTGGGATTACGTAGATGCATTTTACTAAGCATTTATGTATAATAATACTACTAGATCCCATACTTATTACTCCCAGCCTCGTGTTGCACTCCTATCTCAGCCCATCCCGCCTTGGTCCTACCATTGGTGGTCTTCGATGGGGGGAGAGATCCGGATCTTTGACAACAGCTACACCAACGCCGAAGCTCAGCGACTACCAATGTTGTTCAACGAATGGTGCTTCCTACATCCACAGCTCTGAACAGCTCAAAGCTCTAATCTGTATGCTACACAGAAAGAAGCCACTTTCTTTATCAAATACGAAATCCCAGGGATCTGGCAGGTACAATGGGAAATCAACAACACCATCGACAACATACTAGCACTCTCGAGAACCCGCCCATCGATGAGTTGGACGATGTGACCAGTACTGATCCCAGGGAACTCAGAGAGAGATACATGTGGAAGTTCCCTACCGCATCTGAAGCTGAAGCAGCTACCAACTGCGCAAAAATCATACAAAGGTTTTTTGCAACAACCTTTCCTTCTCACCAACCTGCTCTAACTGCATTTTCTGTAGGAAACAGCGATTCTGAATGAAGTATCCAACTCGACGACACTGAAGCCGGAGCTATGCATCGTAATGATGAATAGGAGAAAGCATACTCCTCTCGAAAGATTCGAGAAAAAATACCAAGACATGGTATTTACACCGAATCAGACAAATGAAGAGGGAAATACTCCGAGATTTTCCTCAGTTTGCAAACGGGATTCAAGATATTCCTGAAGATCTGGATCCATTCCCACTCGTGATAATCAACAACTGGGATTATCCTCCAAACTACATGAAAGACCGTTACAACTATGTCAGAAACAGGCGGAACAGGCTAATAGCATGGAGAGAACAGTTCCTTGCAGCCAACCCGGGACATGAACAAGACAACTGGAAGAGGCACTACAAAAGGTCAACTTCAACTACTATTGAGGACTGACCCACATATTGCCACCTTGTAGAGGCCGACATCATTAATGACCTCTGCAAAAGCTTTATGGCTCATCTAGCCCACCACTTTTGACTTTAAAGGCTGACAAGACATCACTACAGCTAAAGTGATACTAGTGGAGTACCTTTCCACTCTTTTGCCCACCGTTTTGAAAACCACAAGGAGGTATTACGCATGGTTTTCAGAACTCTAGCTTACCCTTGAAAGCTAAATTGTATATTTGTTTTGGGATCCGATCTATCCTTACACTATAAAAGGAGATCATCCCCTCTCTTGTAAATCATCATTTCATCTTCTTCATCTTCCACTTCTCAAATCTTCTTGCAAATCTCTGAAGCTTACGGTTTGAAGTTTTTCTTCTGTAAGTTTCTTTTACTTTGTATTTCCATTTTTTGAATAACAGTTTGAAGTTTCCTCATCTTTGTTTTAAGTTTTTTGCCAGCGAGTTATCGATCCTCCCTTCCTGGTATCAAAGCCATGTCAGGCTAACCGCCTGAAGAGAGGATCCGTAAGGCTCAGCAGCTTGTGCCGATGCTATCCTGCATACATATTGTTCTATTTGTAAACATGTGAATAGATGCCCCTGAAGGCGTGGTTAGTTGTTTACATCAAGAGTTTCGTGTATTCATTTAGTGAATACCGGCAGTCTTGTTTACTCGTAAATCCTGTAAGGCCCATGGAGAGGCATGGTTGAGGTTTGGACAGCTGTTGAAACTATCGTGGGACTCGATAGTGAGTTGGTTCGCCAACGGGAGACTTTTGATGAACATAACTGATTATGCCTAAGGATATTTATTTACATATTTACTTCTAGAATTCTCCGTATACAGTACAGCAAAAGCATAAAATGCTTAAGCATATACGAACCAGTGATAAGTGTCCAAAAGTCACTTATTTAGGCATGAATTATTGATCATAAATTCCTAATTTGAGTTGATTATGAGCTTGAAAGTGACAAATATAACTCAAATACATGTTTTATGTCTCAAGTACCCGGTAAAAGAAGAAAATCTGGATTCTGAGGGAAAATGAAGGAAAAAGGAGCAAAAACAAGCCAAAAAGAGAATGGCGCGATCGCGCCGTTTATGGCGCGACCGCGCCAGATAAATCCATGAAAATTCAAATTAATGTGGAAAAATTCCTAACGACCTAACGGTCATGAAAGCCAACGATTGGGAAATGTGAATTAGCGCGACCGCGCCACAGGAAGGATCTACCGCGCCAAAGGGAGCTAAAAGCATAAACAGAAATTGGGGGACCAAGTAAATGCCAAGGACCGGCGCGACCGCGTAAAATCTCAGCATATTTTGGCGCGACCGCGCCAAGAGGTGTCCTGACAGACGGATATCGGGTTCGATGGCGCGACCGCGCTAGAATTCGACGCGGCCGCGCCGATGACTCAGCAGCTTAAAATACAAAAATTTTGGGAACCTGCAAACAAATCAAATCCAAACTTGGGAGAAGGAGTCTCAGACATCTAAGGAAGGTGCCCACGAAGAGTTTAAGGTAATTTACTTAAGTCCAGATGCATTGAATGGTCCAAAAGAAGAAGTTAATTCAAAACAGGAATCTCCTGACAATGGAAGGAGATAAATCCGAATTTTGTGAAGATCAGAGAAGGAGTTTCACGATTCCAATGGAAGCCAAACTTGGAACTACGTTTCCTGGTACTACATAGGATCTTGTCACGAAATTTCAGGTCAATCCAAGCCAGGATTCTCGAGTTGCACATCTTCAAAGTGGTGGACCCGTGCAGAAGTTGGCAGCAGAAATCAGGCAACTTCCTTCCCTCATATCTCGAGTTTCCCAACTCAGAATTGATTCAAACTTCGTGAGCAAGGAAAATACTTCAAAACTAAGGTCTTGATGTAATTTCATGCAATTCTGAGATCGGAAAGTCACAATTCACACCCTTGGACAGAGGCAGAAATTACAAGGCCAGGACAGAGTTTCAAGTATAAAAAGGGGTCCGAGGCAGAGCAGTTTTGGAGTTCCAATCCAGTTTTCCAGAGTTCTAATTATTGTTTTTTGTTTAATTTCGTATTCTTTTAGTTAGTGTAGAGTTTAGAGAGAGAGAGAAAGAAGGAAGAGATTTCAGTCAAGGTGTAAGAGATGCCAAAGGCAGTCTTTCAAGGGGGTTTCTGTACTTAGTTTATTTTATGTCTATGGCTGTAATTGAATTCTTATTACTGTGTGTTTATTCTATTATTATGAAGTAATCTCTCTTTTTTGGGGAGTTCATGAACTCCTGGTTGTTTTATGTTTGAATTCTGAAGTTTATAGCAATAAAATATCCTGCTTTTGTTTTAGAAACTAAGTTCATTGCTTATTTCTGATCTGAATTGATATTTGAAGTTTAATGAGGTTCGAATAGAGAAGTTAAATTTCAGTAGAAAGTTGGTTTGGTCATATGATTCTTTGTTTTTTAAAACAACTTATTTTTCAAACTAGATTGTTCCGGTTTCGAAGGAGACTAGTTGAAAAGTGATGTGATTTCTTTAACTCTTGTTCTGAATAAGAGAGTAAATCTTCAAGCTTTTATATTTATGCACTTAGGATTTGAATGTTCCGGTTGAGAAGGAGTTCAAAGACTAAGTGAAAGTTATGTCCTGTATATGGGTAACTGGGTTTTCAAAAGCTAAGTCAAGGTGAGGGTACTTGAGCTATAAAATCAGAATTTTACATGTTAACAGCTAGGAGGGATTGACATTCTTCCCCAACATCTCATCTCTATTAGTTTTTCCAGTAGTTTAATTCTATTTTCTTTTCAGTTTTCAAAACCAAAACCAAAAACTTCTTTTCCCTCAATCAATAGAAAAATATGTACTTAAACTGAATTCTCATCTTGGTCTCTGTGGGATCAATATCTGGACTCTCAAAGTCTATATTACTTGCTGACCTAGTGCACTTGCTAGACACCCAACAAGTTTTTGGCACCGTTGCTGGGGACCATTGAATTGAGAGTAAGTTTAATTAAATTTTATTTTGTTGATTGAGATTAAAATTTTTATTTTATCTTTTCAGGTTGAACCAGATTCATGCCTAAAAGTCAGAATTAGTGGTGAGCCACTAGATGAACCCAATCTGGAACTGGAAAGAGCACTCAGAAGAGAGGTGGAATTATGTGCAAAATGAGATAAGTCCATATCCTAACTCATATTTAGAATTTTCCCAACCATATGCATCTTCTAATCATGATTCATTGAGGTATGATTCTAATATATCATGTTCTTTTGTGGATAATGTACCTAATAGTTTCAATGAAGCAGAACATGATAATTATTTCTCTAAGAAAAATGTAAATCCATATTTTGAGAACGATTGGCAGGACAATTTGCCACATGGGCAATTGTCTAGGTTCATGTATGATTACCCTCCTATGTTCAGTGATTCTTTTTCTCAACATGCATATCCCCCTCAGCCTCAAGAAGACTGACCTAGGTTGACCACTCTTGTGGATAACTATTCTGCCCAAATAGATACTATGTTAGATCCACCTAATGAACAACCTAGTTTAGAAACCATTGATGATTCACAAAGAGCTAGACTTGAGGAGATGTTTTTAAAGTTCCTAGAAAATCAAGAAAAAAGAGATGCTCAAATTGAATCCAGGCTTGACGCTCAAGAAGCTTCCATCAGAAATCTGGAAATACGAATAGGACAGATGGCCACTGTCATATCAGAACTCATAGAGGAAGATAAAATGGAGAGAGCTGAGAGTTACTGTAATTTTTAGAAAATTCAAGAGGGAGAAGATGAAAAGATCATAGAGATAAAAGAAGAAGATGGAAAAAAGAAAGAAGGGGATGGGGTAGAAAAAGAAGAAAAACCCCATGAACAACATAAAGAAGTTAGGATAGAGGACAAAAAGTTTGAAGAACATTCCTTCCTCTCATTAGATATTGATTTCTTCATTATCCAGCCCAATAAACCACCCATAAAAGTTGAACTTAAAATTTTATTAGGACTGGGTAGTGTGAAGAAAAGTTGGCAAAAAATAATTGAGCAAACCAGATTCAAAGCCAACCACAAAAGAGAAAGAGTAACCAGCTCTTTACTCAAAAGTTTGAATCACCATGCAACACATTCCAAAGTCAAAAACACCCTCAAGCATGGATGGTTCCAGTTTCCATTCGATCCTGGTGGATCAGATCACATGGATCAGTAGGTAGTATAAATAATAGGAAGTAGGAGTTTTTTAATTTGCTGGAATCTTTTTTTTTATTTTGAGTAGGTTAGGATAGTTTTTTTTCAAAATTTTTAGGACTTGTTTAAATTTGAAAAAGATTTTGATTTCTTTGCATAGACCTAGGAAAGGGATAGGGCAAAAAAAAAAAAAAAAAAAAAAAAAAAACACGTAAAACACAAAAAAAAAAATTTAAAAAACTCAAAACTGGAAAATGGAAGAAGAAGATGAAAAGGAAAAGACGAAAAGAAACCTCTTGCTCTATCTTTTAAACTTTTTCTTGTTGAAACTCATGTTTGAGCTTGCTTTTTGTGTGTGATTATGTCTGAGTGTGTGCTAAATAAAATTTTATTAATATGTACTCAATCTCCATTCATATTAATGAAATTATGTTTTTACTCTCAATGATTTGTCTCAAAGCATGCACTTCTTCATTCTTCCAATGAAAATATATGAAAATCACTCCAAAGCATGACTCTCTCTCATATTTAATTGTCCAAACTGGAAATATTGAAAATTGCATTCGAAAACTGATAAATTCAAGGAATTACTCGGCGCGATCGCGCCAAATTCTGGCGCGGCCGCGCCACTTGGTATAATGTGATTTGCCCACTACAGAGCTGAGGCACGAGAACCTCCACTGCAGGTATTCTTCTTAAGACACATTTTATGCCTGAGAGACACTTCTAGTCAATTTTCATTTTTAATTGTTGTAAATCATGCAAATTTTTATCACTAACCCATGAAAGCAGAATGCAAGAGCCACCAAGGGAGATCCATCCAACCACCATCCACCCAGAAAGTCAGGGAAGTATCTCTATCACCCCTATGTTTACTGCTGCTTTGAGGACAAAGCATGTTTTTAAGTTTGGGGTGGGATACTCTTCATACAATTTTAAGGGGATTTGAAAAATTTTAAGTTTGGGGTGGGATATTTTTCATGCATGGATCTGAAAGCACTATTTTTTTTTTATCACCAGAAAATCCAATAAAGACTTTGAAAAAGACTAGTGAAAACCCCTGATCATATGAATAGCATGATTCACTTTCTGGAAAAATATATTAGTTCAGATGCTTAGTC
The DNA here is from genome assembly GCA_019845555.1 of Aristolochia fimbriata. Taxonomy (NCBI): domain Eukaryota; kingdom Viridiplantae; phylum Streptophyta; class Magnoliopsida; order Piperales; family Aristolochiaceae; genus Aristolochia; species Aristolochia fimbriata. The sequence continues at coordinate 24,190,265 of CM034078.1, forward strand.
TTGAATGGATGAGAATTTTTCTTTAAAAACAGTTTTTGAAAACAAAGTACAAGTGAGCAAGTCGATTTCAATCACTAGAACCAACCTGAGGAAAACTTGAGGCGAAACAGAGAAAGGTTTTCAAAATTCTGAGGTGATTTAGGCACCTGTTTAAAAATCGTTTGAGCCTTTTTCAAAGCCACCCATTTTAATGCACAAGTTGCATCACCTTTTGTCAAACTTTTTGAGCCAAAAAGATCCCTGTTCTGTTTCAATGTCCCATGCTACATGAACCAGCCTTAGTGATAAATAAACTTGTTTCTTCCTTACCCATGATTCTCCAAATTATTGAAGTGTTCTGTTTGAATGAGCATGGATAAAGATTTTGAAGTTATAAGGAGGGTTGGATGAAGGGTATAGAAATATTTCCATGTAAAGGGGAAGAAGGAGCAAGAGAAAGAGAGTTCTGGGCTGAGTAGGAGAAAGGCCTCCTTGTGTGTGCACCGGGACTCGGGCCTCAGCAAGCTTAGAGTCTCTTAGTCAACCAGCAAGGTAAGCTGGACTCCAAACAAAGCCAAGGAAAAAGAAAGAAAAGGTTGTGGGTTAGTTAAGGGAAAGGCCACCTCGTGTGTGCACCGGGTCTCGGGCCCCAGCAAGCTTAGGGACTCTGAGTCAACCGACGAGGTAAGCTAGACTCTGAACAAAACCCAAAGAAAAAGATACATGGGAAGAAGAAGAAAAAAATAAAAAAAAAAAGAGGGAAAAAGAAAAAAATGAGGGATCAATGCAAAAGAATAAGTTTGGGGTGGAAGAGCTTGGAGGAAAAATCACAAATTCAATTCATGCTCAGGAAAGTGGAAAATGGATATGAGGAGGAGAATAAAACCCAAAAGAAAACAAAAAATCTTCATCATACCCATTACCCCTGCCTCGTTACAACCCATAAAAACCTATTGATCAGAATTGAGAATTCCTTTAGGTTAATGGAGAGTGGACTGATGGTTAGCTAATGGAGTTGAATTGAGACTTCTCACTTGTATGGGCATGTTCATCTTTGAAAAATTTGAAGAAAATTCAAATTCTGTTTTGGCTAAGCAGGGAAGAAGCATCATTAGGAAGGGTGTGAAGCATCTATCTTGCAAAATTTCAAAAGGGATGGTCACTGGATTTTCTTAGTCTTTACATATCTATCTGGTGTTTAGTTCAGAGTTTGCTTGAGGACAAGCAAAGGTTTAAGTTTGGGGTTGTCATAAGTGTCCAAAAGATACTTATTTAGGCATGAATTATTGATCATAAATTCCTAATTTTAGTTGATTATGATCTTAAAAGTGACAAATATAACTCAAATACATGTTTTATGTCTCAGGTACCCGGTAAAAGAAGAAAATCTGGATTTTGTGGCAAAATGAAGGAAAAAGGAGCAAAAACAAGCCAAAAAGAGAATGGCGTGACAACGCCGTTTCTGGCGCGACCGCGCCAGATAAATCCTTGAAAATTCAAATTAATGTGGAAAAATTCCTAACGACCTAACGGTCATGAAAGCCAACGATTGGGGAAAGTTAATTGGCGCGACCGCGCCACTGGAAGGATCTACCGCGCCAAAGGGAGCAAAAAGCAGAAAGAGAAGTTGCCATTCGGGGACCAAGTGAATGCCAAGGACCGGCGCGACCGCGGAAAATCTCAGTATATTTTGGCGTGATCGAGTCCAGATATCGATCCCACAGAGACCTTGATGAGAGCCTAATCTAAGCAAAACTTTTCCTATTGATTGAGGTGAAGAAAATTTGGATTTTTGTTTGAAAACTGAAAAAGAAAACAGAATTTAAACTTCTGGAAAAACTTAAGAAGATGAGATGTTGGGGAAGAATGTCAATCCCTCCTAGTTGTAAACATGTAGAATTCCGATTTTACAGCTCAAATATCCTTGCCTTGTCTTAGCTTTTGAAAACCTAGTTACCCTTATACAGGACATAACTTTCACTTATTCCTTAAACTCCTTCTCAACCGGAACATTCAAATCCTAAGTGCATAAATATAAAAGCTTGAAGATTTACTCTTTCTTATTCAGAACAAGAGTTATAGAAGTCACATCACTTTTCAACTAGTCTCCTTCATAACCGGAACAATCTAGTTTAAAATGCAAGTTGTTTTAGAAAACAAAGAATCATATAACCAACCCAACTTTCTACTGAAATTTAACTTCTCTATTCGAACCTCACTAAACTTCAAATATCAATTCAGATCAGAAATAAGCAATGAAATCAGTTTCTAAAACAAAAGCATGATATTTTATTGCTATAAACTTCAGAATTCAGAAATAAAACAACTAGGAGTTCATGACTTCCCCAACAAAGAGAGACTACTCCATGCTAATAGAATAAACACACAAAGAGGAATTGATTACAGCCATGAAACCAAGAAGAAAATTAAGTACAGAAAACCCCCTTTTGAGGACTGCCCTTAGCTTCAACTCCTCCTTAACTGAAATCTCTTCCTTCTTTCTCTCTCTCTCTCAACTCTATACTAACTAAAAGAATTCAAAATTAAACAAAAAACAATAATTAGAACTCTGGAAAACTGGATTGGAACTCGAAAACTGCTCTGCCTCGGAGCCCTTTTTATACTTGAAACTCTGTCAAGGCCTTGTAATTTTTGCCTCTGTCCAAGGGTGTGAATTGTGACTTTTCGACCTCAGAATTGCATGAAATTACATCAAGACCTTCTTTTTGAAGTCCTTTCCTTGCTCACAGGGTTTGAATCAATTCTGAGTTGGGAAACTCGAGATATGAGGGAAGGAAGTTGCCTGATTTCTGCTGCCAACTTCTACACGGGTCCACCACTTTGAAGATGTGCAACTCGAGAATCCTGGCTTGGATTAACCTGAAATTTCGTGACAAGATCCTATGTAGTACCAGGAAACTTCGTTCCAAGTTTGGCTTCCATTGGAATCATGAAACTCCTTCTCTAATCTTCACAAAATTCGGATTTATCTCCTTCCATTGTCATCAGATTCCTGTTTTGAATTAAGTTCTTCTTTTGGACCATTCAATGCTTCTGGACTTAAGTAAATTACCTTAAACTCTTCTTGGGCACCTTCCTTAGACGTCTGAGACTCCTTCTCCCAAGTTTGGATTTGATTTGTTTGCAGGTTCCCGAGATTTTCGTATTTTAAGCTGTTGAGTCATCGGCGCGGTCGCGCCATCGAACCCGATATCCGTCTGTCAGGACACCTCTTGGAGCGGTCGCGCCGAAATATGTTGAGATTTTGCGCGGTCGCGCCAGTCCTTGGCATTCACTTGGTCCTCGAATGGGAACTTCTCTTTCTGCTTTTAGATCCCTTTGGTGCGGTAGATCCTTCCAGTGGCGCGGTCGTGCCAATTCACACTCCCCAATCGTTGGCTTTCATGACCGTTAGGTCGTTAGGAATTTTTCCACATTAATTTGAATTTTCAAGGATTTATCTGGCGCGGTTGCGCCATTCTCTTTTTGGCTTGTTTTTGCTCTTTTTTCCTTCATTTTCCCTCAGAATCCAGATTTTCTTCTTTTACTGGGTACCTGAGACAGAAAACATGTATTTGAGTTATATTTGTCACTTTCAAGCTCATAATCAACTCAAATTAGGAATTTATGATCAATAATTCATGCCTAAATAAGTGTCTTTTGGACACTTATCAACCAGTCTCGCCAGCTCTTGACTATCCAAATGCCTAGATCCCTCTTTTCCTCTGCTGCTACCAGCAGCAAAAACGCGTCACCCGACCAATACACCGTCGACGTACGTGATCTTAACCGATGGTCTATACCAAAAGTACCATCGAAACAAATCTATGACTTAGGGCCCTTTATTCTAGCCTGGTCTCACCTGGTTAAGACCCTTGAGCAGACCATTACGGTCGAAGACACCAAGCAAGCTTTAGAGCTACTGTCGAAAATTGATATCCGACCCTTTAGAGAGAAGTACAAATTCCTACACATAGGATGCGTACAAATTGTGCTTAAGCCTCTAACACTCAAAGGCTTAAATACTTCTCTGATGCTGTCTCTTAGAGACGCGAGATGCCTAAACTGGGCAAACTCCTTGATGGGTGTTATGGAAACTAGCCTTACTAATGGCCCGGTTTACTTTAACATCTATCCAGACTTAGCACTGTCTATGACAGACCCTCACTTGCTTAAGTCGCTAAGTCTAAACCTTTTGACCCATAACTACCATTTCTTACCTGGGTCAGAGACTATTGCCATAGTCTATCGGATCTACTACAGGGTATTGAACACCCTTACCTCAAACATCAAAGTAGTATCCGAAAAGGGTAAAACTACCCTAGCAGAGTCAAACATAATTTCTACTAAAACGGCCATCCCAAGAACACATAAATGGGACGAGATCGAGTTTTCGACTACTTGGCAAATGTCGGAAGCCACTGTTCCACAACCCTTAGACAATAGGAAAGTAGAGCAGATCGTCCAGGATGCAGACGGTAATGTGGAAATTACCTTTGCACCTAACTTAAAGGGGAAAATACCGCTTATCACCTCTGGGAGAATATCTACAGGATCTATCTCCAATAGCGATACACCGTCTCAACCCGAAATGGAAGGATTAACCACCGACTCTTTCGGGAACTTACAGCCTATCTACTCTAGGCGCCATTTTCACCAATCTTTTAATGATTACCATTAAAGAAGAAGATGTGGTGAAATACAGTCCGCTTCGAACTTGGCTAGCTAACGAGTTCACAGAACCTAAAAATAAATGGTTACAGGACTGGTACCTTGCTACTTTCGATAGTACCATTCATTTAGACATAAAGGACTGGTATTTCTCTGATCTGGTAGGAAGAACCGAATCAGTTTTCTTCATACCATGGTTTCTTAAGAAGTTTTCTGACAATTGTTCTCAGTATGTTTCTACTTTAGAACAACAGTGGCAGCTTAATACAGGAACCGTCATCAAGTCAGTATTCTCTCCGAAAAATGCTCTCACACTGCAAGGGGTTCGAGGAGCAGCTTTGGTCGTAGTTCACCCACTCGAAACTACGACGAGTAATCTGAACATAACGGATATACTCCAAGACATCAACCAGCTGATTCGACAAAACAACTACGCCAACCTTTCTTTGGAAGCTGTAGGAAAACAACCTCAGCAGCTATAAGGTAAGATCAATCAGCTGATATCATCAAAGGCCTCAAGACCTACTCCCTCTGAGGCTTCTACTTCAAAGCAGGTAATTAAATCTCCCCTGCTCCATCAACCTCCAGTATTGGAGTTACTTCCTGAAATTAGAACTGCTGACATTCTCGAAAAATTTCTCGAGAAACTAGCCGCCAGTCAGCTAGGCACAGTCTGAACAAGAAGCCTTTCAGCAGACTCTTCCTTTACCTAATCAAGTTGTTCATGTTAAACAAGAACCTCACCGGGTTTATTCAAGTCGACCTCAACCTTTCGACTTAAACACAGAAGAAAACCCTCTTGTTTACTCTAACAGGTACGATGCAAAGGCTATCTATGAATGGAACATAGATATTCCTACTCCAAAGAAGGTTCAGGACACGATACATCAGATGCTAATTTATTCAAATGTATGCAGGTCCAGAGGTATCACCGAACCAACCGTGGTCAATCAGATTGTTGCAGGATTTTCTGGTGACCTGTACGAATGGTGGAACAATTACCTCAACAAACCTTACCAACATAGCATACTATACGCTGTAAAGATGGATGAGTCAGGACCCATTCTTGACTCAGATGGCAAACCCATCTCTGATGTTGTCATAACACTACTGGTCAGCATCGTTTCCAACTTCTCGTTGGATCCCTCTCACCAAATAGAGACTACAAAATACCTGTTAGACAACATCAGGTGTAGAACTCGGACAGATCTGAATTGGTACATCACCACTTTCAGAAGTCGAGTAATGACACTTCCAGATGCAGCAAATCCATACTGGAAGCAACGGTTCATCGAAGGGTTGTCAACCCAGTTTGCCACCAAGGTCAAAGAAGGCCTACGAACACACCCGAATGAAGAAATTAACTGGAATTCTCGTCATTATGGACATTTGCAGGCAGCTTGTACACAACAAGGTTTGACGCTCTGCAACGATCTCAGGCTCAAGAAACAACTCAAGCGAGATCGTCTTTCGTCCAAAACACTGGGCAAATTCTGCAAGCAATTTGCTTTGATCCAGTCCCTGCTCCACCTTGCGGCGAATGCTCTGTTAAAACGCCCTCCAAGCCTTTTGCGCCAGGGGGGAGGAAGAGACGAATTCCTTTCTCCAAAACCCGAAGGCCAAAAGAAAAATTGGCTGAACCAAGCAAAAGGGCTTTTAAGCCCAGGGCTTCCACCCTGAAGCCCAGTTGCTACAAATGTGGCAGACAAGGCCACTTTGCCAGAGATTATTTTGCTAAACAAAAGCAAAAACTTAAGGAACTGGCAATCGACGAACAGTCGAAAGCTCTGGTATTACAGATACTAAAAGATGAGGAGCACTCTACCTCTTCTGAGTCCGAACAGGACAACATTGAACTCATTGAGTCCTCGGATTCATCTGCTCTGATGTCTTCCAACCACGAAGACAGTGATTAACTAGATCAACTTGAAGCCATGTTTAGGATGACTACCTCTTTAAACATGCTTAATACTAATGATCTGTGTGAGTTACTTTTCAGGTTAACAGATCAGAAAGACAAGCAATTACTGCTTAAAACTGTGCTTAGAGAAAATAAGACAGAAACCTCTAAGTACTGTGACAATTACTACACCATGCCTACTCTATTTAAGCAACTACAGAAGCAGACGACAACCACTTCTCCTCCTGATTTATAAAAAAAAATCAAGGTTTGTAAACAGGAAATATAGGAGTTAAAGGCAATATGCTACCAGCTATCTGCCAGAGTTAAAGCACTGGAAGAATCAGGAACTCCAGTACTTCAATCCTTCTACAAAAGAGAAATCTCTCAACCAGACCCACAGCCAAAGATAGTTCCAGTCATACCAACTACGGAACAACATCTCCAGCAGATGCTACAAAACATCATACAGCAAAAATGGTATGTACTTATTTCTGTTTATATACAAGGGAAACCAGTTCTTCGGAACATAGTTGCCCTAGTAGACATTGGTGCAGACCTAAACTGCATTCGCGAAGGTGTTGATAAGTGTCCAAAAGACACTTATTTATGCATGATTTAATGAGAATAAATTCCAAATTTGATTTGATTATGAGCATGAAAGTGACAAATATAACTCAAATACATGTTTTGTGTCTTAGGTACCTTGAGAAAGAAGAAAATCTAAATTATGAGGAAAAATAAAGAAAAATGGAGCAAAATCAAGCAAAAAAGGGAATGGCGCGACTGCGCCGGATAAATGTGCAAAAATTCAAATAATTCCTAGAAATTCCCAACGGCTAGTGAGGCAGAAAGGAGGATAGTTCGCGAATGTGAAATGGCGCCGATCATGCGATGGCATGCGACCACCGCTTCGTGGCATACGCTACCGCGCCATGAAGATGGCACTACCAGTGGCGCTGCCGCGCCGCTTTGTTTCCCTACAATGATGCCAAGTTCTATTTCGGGAAGTCGGCAAAGCAGCGAAGGAGTAACGCGACCGCGCCAGTTATACAGCTTAAAGTGGCGCGATCGCGCCATAAAGAATCATTCCTCATTTAGATCCCGAAGGCCGTGCTCCAGACTTAAACAAAATCTCAGCTCCAGTGGCGTAACTGTGCCAAAACAAAGAACAATTCGACGCGACCGCGCCGCTGACTCTGCATCGTGACTTGCGGAAATCTCGGGATTCTGATTGCCAATCAAGCCCAGACTTGAAAGAAGAAGTCCTAATTGGCTAAGGAAGGTATCCACGAAGATTTTATGATATATTTCCAGAGTCTACGTGCATTGAATGGTCAAGAAGAGAAGTCCAAGACAAAGAAGGAAACTGCTGCTATTAAATGAAAGTACAAGTCCGAGATTGAAGAGTCCATATCTGGAGATTCCGACCTCCAATTGGATCCAAATTTGGATCACAGCTTGCTGAGAGGATTGAGAATCATTACACGATAAATCAGGCCAATCCAAGTCGGGGTTGTGGAGTTTTATATTCTCAAAGTGGTGGACCCAGTGCTGGAATTGGCAGCAGAAGCAGTTCAACTTCTCAAGGTTATATGTCACGTTTCCCAACTCAGAATGACTTTTAATTTTGTACACAAGTCAAGGACTAAGTAAGGAAGGTTCGGATGTAATTTCAGAAAATTCTGAGGTTGGGAAGTCACAATTCATACCCCTGGACAGAGGCCAAAATTACAAGTTCTGGGCTGAGCTGCAAGTATAAATAGGCATCCGAGGCAGAGCATAAGGCATCCAGTTTTTGAGTTCCAATTTCAGTTTTAGTTTGTTTTTCTTATTTTGTAGTTAGGTTAGAGAGAAGAGAAAAGTCCAGAGGGAGTATTACACGACCTCTTGGCACTTTAGAGAGAGAAGGTGGAGATTTCAGTCAAGGTGCAAGAGAAGCCAAAGGCAGTCCTTCAAGGGGGTTCTGTACTTAGTTTATTTTATGTCTATGGCTGTAATTGAATCCTTACTACTGTGTGTTTATTCTATTATCATGGAGTAGTCTCTCTTTGTTGGGGAAGTCATGAACTCCTAGTTTGTATTATGTTCGAATTCTGAATTTTACAGCAATAAAGTACTCTACTTTTTTTTTAGTATCCGTATTCATTGCTTATTGCTAATCTAGATTTATATCTGAAGTTTAATGAGGTACGAATGAGAAGTTAAATTTCAGTAAAGATTTGGGTCAGTCATATGATTCTCTGTTTTCTAAAACAACTCGCTTTTAAACTAGATTGTTCCGGTTTCGAAGGAGACTAGTGAGAGGCGATGTGACTTTTTAAACTCTTGTTCTGAATAAGAGAGAGTAAATCTTTAAGCTTTTATATAGATGCACTTAGGATTTGAATGTTCCGGTTGAGAAGGAGTTCAAAGACTAAGTGAAAATTATTTCTTGCATATGGGTAATTGGGTTTTCAAATGCTAAGTCAAGGTGAGGGTACTTGAGTTATAAAGTCAGAATTCTGCATATTTACAACTAGGAGGGATTGACAGTCTTCCCCAACATCTCATCTTCATAAGTTTTTCAGAAGTTTACATTCTTTTTTCGTTTTCAGTTTTCAACACAAAATCTAACTTTTCTTCACCACAATCAATAGGAAAACTTTTGCTTAGATTAGGCTCTTATCAAGGTCCCTGTGGAATCGATATCTGAACCCTTAAGTTCTATATTACTTGCTGACCTAGCACACTAGGTAGACACCCATCAAGTTTTTGGCGCCGTTGCCGAGGACCATTGAATTGAGAGTATGTTTAAGTGAATTTTATTTTGTTGATTGAGATTAAAATTTTTTATTTTCTCTTTTCAGGTTAAACCAGATTCATGCATGAAAGTCAGAATTAGTGGTGAGCCACTAGATGAACCCAATCTAGAGCTGGAAAGAACACTCATATGCGAGGTGGAAAGATGTGTAGAATGAGATAAGTCCATATCCTAACTCATATTCAGAATTTCCCCAACCATATGCATCTTCTAATCATGATTCATGGTGGTATGATTCTAATATATCATGTTCTTTTGTGGATAATGAACCTAATAGTTTCAATGAAGCAGAGCATGATAATTATTTCTCTAAGAAAAATGTAATACCATATTTTGAGAATGATTGGCAGGACAATTTGCCACATGGGACATTGTTCAGGTTCAGGTATGATCACCCTCCTATGTTTAGTGACTCTTCATATCATCATACATATTCCCCTCAACCTCAAGAAGACTGGTCTAGGCTGACCACTCTAGTGGATAACTATTCTGCTCAAAAAGATACTATGTTAAATCCACCTGATGAACAACCTAGTTTAGAAACCATTGATAATTCACAAAGAGCCAGACTTGAGGAGATGTTTTTAAAGTTCCTAGAAAATCAAGAAAAAAGAGATGCTCAGAATGAAGCCAGGCTTGATGCTCAAGAAGCAATCCTAAAGAATCAAGAAGCTTCCATAAAAAATCTGGAAATACGAATAAGATAGATGGCCACTGTCATATCAGAACTCATAGAGGAAGCTACAATGGAGAGAGCTGAGAGTTATTGTGATTTTCAGAAACTTCAAGAGGGAGGAGATGAAAAGATCATAGAGCTAAAAGAAGAAGATGAAAAAGAGAAAGAAGGGGATGGGGTAGAACAAGAAGTGAAACCCCAAGAAGAGCATAAAGAGGTTAGGATAGAGGACACTAAGGATAATGAACATTCTTGCCTCTCATTGGAAATTGATTTCTTCATTATCCAGCCCTATAAACCACCCACAAAAGTTGAAATTAAAATTTTATTAGGTCTGGTCAGTGTGAAGAAAAGTTGGCTAAAGATAAAGGAGCATAACAAGTTAAAAGCAGACCATAAAAGAGAAAGAGCGACAAGCTCTTTGCTTGAAAGCCATAATCACCATGTAATAAATTCCAAAGCCAAAAATTTCCTTAAGCATGGATGGTTTAAGTTTCCATTCTATCTTGGTGGATCAGATCACTTGTATCAGTAGTGTAGCAATAGCAGTAGAATTTAGTTGAATTTTCTTGAAAAATTTTAAAGGCTTTGTGTGAAGTAGGCTTGAATAAGTGTTTTTCAAAAGTGTTAGGATTTGTTTGAATTTGTAGGAGATTTTGATTTATTTTTATTATTTTTATTACACTTAGGATAGGAAGAGTGTTAGATAAAAAATTTACAGCTTTCAAAAAACAGAAAACCACAAAAAAATTAGAAATTTCAAAAACTGGAAATGGCGCGACCGCGCCGCCAGATCGCGTTTCTCAGAACTTTTAAGTTCTGAACCGGCACGGTCATTGGGGTCGACGCGCCGGTTCGACTCTTGTGGGGCGAGGTTCAGAGGGCTTAAAACCCCATTTCGAGGGTTCTTCAACCCACATAACCTGCACAACCCTAGAGACTCAACTTCACCCTCTCCAAATCACCGCCCAGACGGAAGAAATCTCGCCGAAAAACTCGCTGGAAACACCTCAGAATTCGGCGCAGCACAGTGTCCAAGCAGAAAAACAGTTCGGCATAGGCATATTTTGGGTCAATTTTGGAAAAATATAGAATCAAGCTCCAAAACCAAAAGGTACGACCACACAGAGGGTACTTCCTAGTTTAATTTGGTCCAGGTTTGGGGTATTTCCATTGAGGAACAAGGGAGAACGAAGTTCTCTAAGTTGGGGGTTTATTCTCGATTTTTGCAAATTTTTAGGCAGAAAAATAGTGTTTTTCTTGCCTACTTTGGGGCCGTCTATAGAATTACCTGAGACTATTTTTGGAAAACTGATTTCATAGAGTGCAAGTACACACTTAGAGCTTTTCAAAGCCCCACTTTTCAGCCCAAACCGACCTTAGACCAGAGAGAACCAAGCCCCTCAAAAAGGCCAAAAAGTAATTTTTTGCACTAAAATGGCACCCCAAAAATTTTACCAGAGATCAAAAGCAAAAGTGGCAAGAACGTGGGATAAAGAGAGGTTTGTCATAGAAGATGGACACAAGAGGTTCAATGACATACTATCCAAATGCAATGTCCACATGGAAAGGGGTTTTATTATGGATGAGCTCATAAAGGAACGATATGGAGCCATGATAGAAGCAAGGGGGTGGACCCAATGGGTAGTAGCTCCTACACAAGCTAACATCACATTGGTCCAAGAATTCTATGCCAATTTTTTAGACCAAAGAACTTGGCAATTCTTCGTCAGAGGAAAATGGATCCAGTAATATCCCCAAGATATCAACAATTACTTGCACATTCCTGATACCAACACCCAACCACTAAATACTTTAAGAGAAACGGTCAGTGCAACAGAGATTGCAGAGAGGTTATGCCCAGGGGAAGCAAAGTGGGAGACCAGAAGAGGAAAATTGTTGCATTTTCAAAGACAGGACATGCATGTAGATGCTAAGGTATGGTCGATGTTTCTGTTTACAAAATTGACCCCTACCTCCCACTTTACTGAAATCACACCAGAAAGAGCCTATTTCCTCCATGCTTTACTTGAAGGCATTCCCATCAATGTGGGAGACATAATTCATAGCCAAATCATGGATATGGCCCATCACAAAAGAGGAAGACTCCCTTTTCCTTCCCTCATCACTACTATTTGTTTGGCCAATGGGATTGCACTGAGCTCCACAGAGCCAATGGAAAAAGTTCCCCGAGGTATTTCAGCTAGCTCAGTAAACCAAATTATGAGAGACCACCCACCAACCAAATCAGCAGCAAGTTCTAGCAAATCCAAGGAGACGGACATGGCTGCTCTCCATGAGAGGATGAGTGGGCAGGAAAAGAAGATGGGAAAACTGGCCACGTACAACAGGAAGACGTGGACATTGTGGGCCCAACATGAGGGAATACCAGAGGATCAACTGCCCACTGGAGATACCTCTGAAGAAGAAGAAGGTGAAGAGGAAGAAGAAGAAGATGAAGAAGAAGACGAATAGATTTTTTTAGCTTTTGCTAAGATCTTTTTGACTTGTTCTTTTCATCTTGTATGTGAGATTGTTTTTTGTGTGTGATTATGTCTGAGAGTGTGCTAAATGAGATTTCATTAATATGTACTCAATCTCTATTCATATTAATGAAATTATGTTTTACTCTCAATGATTTGTCTCAAAGCATGAACTTCTTCATTCTTCAAATGAAAATATATGAAAATCACTCCAAAGCATGCCTCTCTCTAATATTTAATTGCCCAAACTGGAAATATTGAAAATTGCATTCAGAATCTGAAGATTTCTTGGATTTAATCGGCACGACCGCGCCAAATTATGGCGCGGCCGCGCCACTTGGTATAATAAGATTTGGCCACTACAGAGGTGCTGCAACAGAACCTCCACTGCAAGTATTCTTCTTAACATACATTTTATGCCTGAGAGACACTTTTAGTCAATTTTCATTTTTAATTGCTCAAAATCATGCAAATTTTTATCACTAACCCATGAGAGCAGAATGCAAGAGCCACAAAGGGAGATCCATCCAACCTACACCCACCCAAAAAGTCAGGAAGTATCTCCATCACCCCTACGTTTACTGCTGCTTTAAGGACAAAGCATGTTTTTAAGTTTGGGGTGGGATACTCTTCATGCAATTTTATGGGGATTTGAAATATCTTAAGTTTGGGGTGGGATACTTTTCATGCATGGATCTGAAAACTCTGTTCTTTTTTCAAAAATTCACCAAAAAATTCCAATAGAGACTTTGAAAAATACCAGTGAAAACCCCTAATCATATGAATAGCATGATTCACTTTCTGGAAAAATATATTAGTTCAGATGCATAGTCTTGAATGGATGAGAATTTTTCTTTAAAAACAGTTTTTGAAAACAAAATACAAGTGAGCAAGTCGATCTCAATTACTAGAACCAACCTGAGGAAAACTTGAGGCGAAACAGAGAAAGGTTTTCAAAATTCTGAAGTGATTTAGGCACCTATTTAAAAATCGTTTGAGCTTTTTTCAAAGCCACCCATTTTAATGCACAAGTTGCATCACCTCTTGTCAAAACCTTTGAGCCGAAAAGATCCCTGTTTTGTTTCAATGTCCCATGCTACATGAACCAGCCTTAGTGATAAATAAACTTGTTTCTTCCTTACGCATGATTCTCCAAATTTTTGAAGTGTTCTGTTTGAATGAGCCTGGATAAAGATTTTGAAGTTATAAGGAGGGTTGGATGAAGGGTATAGAAATATTTCTTTGTAAAGGGGAAGAACGACCAAGAAAAAGAAAAAAAAAAGAGTTCTGGGCTGAGTAGGAGAAAGGCCACCTTGTGTGTGCACCGGGACTCGGGCCTCAGCAAGCTTAGAGTCTCTGAGTCAACCGGCAAGGTAAGCTGGACTCCAAACAAAGCCAAGGAAAAAGAAAGAAAAGGTTGTGGCTTAGTTAAGGGAAAGGCCACCTCGTGTGTGCACCGAGTCTCGGGCCTCGGAAAGCTTAGGGACTCTGAGTCAACCGACGAGGTAAGCTACACCCTGAACGAAACCCAAAGAAAAAGATACATGGGAAGAAGAAGAAAAGAAAATGAGGAAAAAAGAAAAATGAGGGATCACAAATTCAATTCATGCTCAGGAAAATGGAAAATGGATATGAGGAGGAGAATAAAACCCAAAAGAAAAACCAAAAATCTTCATCATACCCATTACCCATGCCTCATTACAACCCATAAAGACCTATTGATCAGAATTGAGAATTCCTTCAGGTTAGTGGAGAGTGGACTGATGGTTAGCTTATGGAGTTGAATTGAGACTTCTCACTTGTATGGGCATGTTCATCTTTAAAAAATTTGAAGAAAATTCAAAATCTGTTTTGACTAAGAAAGAAAAACCATCATTAGGAAAGGAGTGAATCATCTATTTTGAAACTTTAGTAGGGAGGATCACTTAACTTTTCTTAAGTCTTGACAGATCTATCTGGTATTTGTTTCAGAGTTTTGCTCGAGGACGAGCAAAGGTTTAAGTTTGGGGTTGTGATAAGTGTCCAAAAGACACTTATTTATGCATGATTTAATGAGAATAAATTCCAAATTTGATTTGATTATGAGCATGAAAGTGCCAAATATAACTCAAATACATGTTTTGTGTCTCAGGTACCTTGAGAAAGAAGAAAATCTAAATTCTGAGGAAAAATAAAGGAAAAAGGAGCAAAATCAAGCAAAAAAGGGAATGGCGCGACCGCGCCGGATAAATGTGCAAAAATTCAAATAATTCCTAGAAATTCCCAACGGCTAGTGAGGCAGAAAGGAGGACAGTTCGCGAATGTGAAATGGCGCGACCGCACCCCACCTGGGCGCTACCGCACCATGAAGATGGCGCTACCAGTGGCGCTGCGGCGCCCCTCTGTTTCCTTCCATAGATGCCAAGTTCTATTTCGGGAAGTCAGCAAAGCAGCGAAGGAGTGGCGCGACCGCGCCATAAAGAATCATTCCTCATTTAGATCCCGAAGGCCGTGCTCCATACTTAAACAAAATCTCAGCTCCAGTGGTGCGACCGCGCCAAAACAAAGAACAATTCGGTGCAACCACGCCGCTGACTCTGCTTCGTGACTTGCGGAAATCTCGGGATTCTGATTGCCAATCAAGCCCAGACTTGAAAGAAGAAGTCCTAATTGGCTAAGGAAGGTATCCACGAAAATTTTATGATATATTTCCAGAGTCTACGTGCATTGAATGGTCAAAAAGAGAAGTCCAAGACAAAGAAGGAAATTGCTGCTATTAAATGAAAGTACAAGTCCGAGATTGAAGAGTCCATATCTTGTGATTCCGACCTCCAATTGGATCCAAATTTGGACAACAGCTTCCTGAGAGGATTGAGAATCATTACACAGAAAATCAGGCCAATCCAAGTCGGGGTTGTGGAGTTTTATATTCTCAAAGTGGTAGACCTAGTGCTGGAATTGGCAGCAGAAGCAGTTCAACTTCTCAAGGTGATATCTCACGTTTCCCAACTCAGAATGACTTCAAATTTCGTACACAAGTCAAGGACTAAGTAAGGAAGGTGCGGATGTAATTTCCGAAAATTCTGAGGTCGGGAAGTCACAATTCATGCACCTGGACAGAGGCCAAAATTACCAGTTCTGGGCTGAGCTGCAAGTATAAATAGGCATCTGAGGCAGAGCATAAGGCATCCAGTTTTTGAGTTCCAATTTCAGTTTTAGTTTGTTTTTCTTATTTTGTAGTTAGGTTAGAGAGAAGAGAAAAGTCCAGAGGGAGTATTACACGACCTCTTGGCACTTTAGAGAGAGAAGGTGGAGATTTCAGTCAAGGTGCAAGAGAAGCCAAAGGCAGTCCTTCAAGGGGGCTTCTGTACTTAGTTTATTTTATGTCTATGGCTGTAATTGAATCCTTACTACTGTGTGTTTATTCTATTATCATGGAGTAGTCTCTCTTTGTTGGGGAAGTCATGAACTCCTAGTTTGTATTATGTTCGAATTCTGAATTTTACAGCAATAAAGTACTCTGCTTTTGTTTTAGAATCCGTATTCATTGCTTATTGCTAATCTAGATTTATATCTGAAGTTAATGAGGTACGAATGAGAAGTTAAATTTCAGTAAAGATTTGGGTCAGTCATATGATTCTTTGTTTTCTATAACAACTCGCTTTTAATCTAGATTGTTCCGGTTTCGAAGGAGACTAGTGAGAGGCGATGTGACTTTTTAAACTCTTGTTCTGAATAAGAGAGAGTAAATCTTTAAGCTTTTATATAGATGCACTTAGGATTTGAATGTTCTGGTTGAGAAGGAGTTCAAAGACTAAGTGAAAATTATTTCCTGTATATGGGTAATTGGGTTTTCTAAAGCTAAGTCAAGGTGAGGGTACTTGAGTTATAAAATCAGAATTCTGCATATTTACAACTAGGAGGGAATGAAAGTCTTCCCCAACATCTCATCTTCACAAGTTTTCCAGAAGTTTATATTCTGTTTTTTTTTTCAGTTTTCAACACAAAATCCAACTTTTCTTCACCTCAATCAATAGGAAAACTTTTGCTTAGATTAGGCTCTTATCAAGGTCCCTGTGGAATCGATATCTGAACCCTTAAGTTCTATATTACTTGCTGACCTAGTACACTTGCTAGACACCCAACAGGTGTGATACCGGCACACTTTCTGCCAGCCTCCACAGAATCTCTACAATCAGCCTATGGAAATGCCTTAACCATAAAAGGCAAAGTAGACGAACTATATGTCTGCAACAAGATGAACGGAAAAATGTTTGTGGTCAAGAACTTATCAAACAAGGTAATTCTTGGCACTCCCTTTTTACAAAATATTTTACCTTTTTCTGTAACAAAGGAGGCAATAATCACCACGGACCTCGGAGAATCATACCATTTTACCTTTCTCTCTGCCCCTACACCAAGGGATTTGAACAGTCTTACCACTGAATTGCTCAACGAGAAAGAACAATACCTCTGTTCTCAAAAAATGGAGCTTACCTCTAAACAAATAGAAGTAGCTCTGAAAAACCCTTCCTCTTTAGAAAGAAAAACAAATGCGTTTTGGAATCGCAAACAACATATAGTTTCTTTACCATATGAATCGGAGTTCTCTAAACAGGATATTCCAACAAAGGCATGACCATGCCAAATGAACTCAGAATACTTGGCATTATGCCAAAAAGAAGTCAATGAGCTCTTAAAAAAAAGACTCATTAGCCCTTCTCATTCACCATAGAGTTGCACGACATTCTATGTTAATAATACAACCAAGAAGGAACGAGGAAAACCGAGGTTAGTTATAAATTACAAGCCTCTCAACAAAGTCTTATAGTGGATACGTTATCCCATTCCCAACAAAAGAGATGTGCAAGCAAACATTTTCCCAAAATTTGACTTGAAATTTGGATACTGGCAAATCCAGATAAAAGAGGAAGACATGTACAAAATTGCATTTGTAGAACCTTTTGGACATTACGAATGAACAGTAATGCCATTCAGACTGAAAAATGCCCCTTCCGAATTTTAACACATTATGAATGATATTTTCTCTCCTTACCATAAATTTATCATTTCTTACATCGATGATGTTTTGGTCTTTTCACAAACCATCGACCAACACATTAAACATCTTCGAACTTTTAAAAAGTTGATTTTGAAAAATGGTTTAGTATTCTCTGAGCCAAAATGAAACTGTTTCAAACTGAAATCAGATTTCTCAGGCACACTATGGCCCAACACACACAAACGCCATTTCAACGATGTATTGAGTTTGCTTCGAAATTCCCAGATGAGATAACTGATACTAAACAGTTACGGAGATTTCTTGGAGCTCTCAACTATGTAGCAGATTATTACAAAATTCTTGTTGCTAATACATTTCTTCTTTATGCTCGGTTGAAAAAGAAATCGACTCCCTGGACTCCAGCGCATACAGCCGCTGTCCAGACCATTAAGGTAAAGGTCAAGAACCTGCCTTGCCTTGCCCTAGTCGATCCATGGTTATCTAAGATAGTAGAGACCGATGCTTCGGATCATGGCTACGGAGGAATCCGTAAATAGAAAACACTGGAAAACAAAGAAGTGTTAGTACGATACTATTTAGGATTCTGGAACTCTACCCAAAAGAACTATTCTACCGTCAAGAAATAAATGCTCTCTATTATAAAATGCATTTCAAAATTACAAGACGATCTACTCAACCAACATTTCCTTTTACGGGTTGACTGTTAGGCCTGTAAACATATTATCCATAAGGATGTGCAAAATCTTGTTTCAAAACAAATTTTTGCAAGATGGCAAGCAGAACTTTCTGTTTATGACTTTGACATCGAATACATTACAGGTACCACTAACTCTTTACCAGATTTTCTTACCAGGGAGTTCCTCACAAGTTCATGATTCCCTCCTCAGAAGGCGGTCCGCACTTCCCTAACAAGGGAAAAAGACCAATGCCGCAACAGCGGCCAAATAGGTCTGGAAGACACTCCAGAAAAAAAGCCATACTAGTCGAGCTTCGAGCTCAGGCAATACTGTCATCGGATCGAGTGGGCATACAAAACCCCCGACCGCACATCAAGGATCGTCTGGCTCTACTAAGCCACCGACCATCAACGAACCCCAGGCCTTCTGCACTACAGAAGAGCTTCAGGCCATGCTTGATCAAAGGAGCCAGGCGGCTACTCCCGCCACTCCTACTACTTTTTCACAAGCGGTACAAGAGCCACTACCATGGCACCTCAAAACTACTAAAGATTTTGTCAAGTTCCTACCAGACGGACTTAATTCCCACCAGCCCCCTTGGCTTCTGGCACATCAGACCTTGGGCGGTTCACATTTATTCCCACAACAAGTGGGTAAAACTCTTGACTACTACTGGAATATACTACTCCTTACCGACAGTGTAAAAGTCAAGCAACAAAAAAATAATAGCGAGAACAAATGAACACAAGTGACGATCGAACGCATAATACTTTTGAATGGCCTACTAGCCCTAATACTTCTTTTACTATTATAGCTACTTCAGCTGCTACTTATTCGGATTACGTAGATGCATTTTACTATGCATTTATGTATAATAATACTACTAAATCCCATACTTATTACTTCCAGCCTCGTGTTGCCCTCCTATCTCAGCCCATCCTACCTTGGTTCTACCTTCGGCGGGCTTTGATGGGGGGAGAGATCTGGATCTTTGACGACAGCTACACCAACGCCGAAGCTCCGCGACTACCAATGTTGTTCAGCGAATGGTGCTTCCTACATCCACTGCTCCGAATAGCTCAAGGCTCTGATCTGTATGCTACACAGATGGAAGCTACTTTCTTTATCAAATACAAAATCTCATGGATCTGGCAGGTACAATGGGAAATCAACAACAACAATAACAACATACCAACACTCTGGAGAACTTATGAAATCCAGAGATAGATCAACGACTACACAACCCAGATCTGCGACACGGCAGTCAACACTTTCCAAGCAGATTTGGAAGACTGGAATAATAATCTACCCACCGATGAGTTGGACGATGTTACCAGTACTGATCCCCGGGAACTCAGGGAACGATACATGCGGAAGTTCCCTACCGCATCTGAAGCTGAATCAGCTACCTACTGCGCAAAAATCATACAAAGGTTTTTTTGCAACAACCTTTCCTTCTCACAACCTGCTCTTACTACATCTTCTGCAGAAAACAACGATTCTGAAGGAAGTATCCAACTCGGCAACACTGAAGCCGAAGCTGTACATCGTAATGACGAATAGGAGAAAGCATACTCCTCTCAAAAGATTCGAGAAAAAGTACCAAGACAAATGGTATTTACACCGAATCAGACAAATGAAGAGGGAAATACTCCGAGAGTTTCCACAGTTTGCAAACGGGATTCAAGATATTCCTGAAGATCTGGATCCATTCCCACTCGAGATAATCAACAACTGGGATTATCCTCCAAACTACATGAAAGACCGTTACAACTATGTCAAAAATAGGCAGAACAGGCTAATAGCATGGAGAGAACAGTTCCTTGCAGCCAACCCAGGACATGAACATGACAACTGGTAGAAGCACTACAATAGGTCAACTTCAACTACTATTGAGGACTGACCCACATATTGGCGCCTTGCAGAGGCCAACATCATTAATGACCTCAGCAAAAGCTTTATGGCTCATCTAGCCACCACTTTTGAATTTAATGGCTAGAGTTCCAAAAACCATGGGCAATACCTCCTACTGGTTTTCAAAACGGTGGGCAAAAGAGTGGAAAGGTACTCCACTAGTATCACTTTAGCTGTAGTGATGTCTTGTCAGCCTTTAAAGTCAAAAGTGGTGGGCTAGATGAGCCATAAAGCTTTTGCTGAGGTCATTAATGATGTCGGCCTCTGCAAGGTGGCAATATGTGGGTCAGTCCTCAATAATAGTTGAAGTTGACCTTTTGTAGTGCCTCTGCCAGTTGTCATGTTCGTGTCCCGGGTTGGCTGCAAGGAACTGTTCTCTCCATGCTATTTGCCAGTTCCGCCTGTTTTTGACATAGTTGTAATGGTCTTTCATGTAGTTTGGAGGATAATCCCATTTGTTGATTATCTCGAGTGGGAATGGATCCAGATCTTCACGATTATCTTGAATCCCGTTTGGAAACAGAGGAAAATCTCAGAGTATTTCCCTCTTCATTTGTCTGATTCGGTGTAAATACCATTTGTCTTACTATTTTTTCTCAAATCTTTCGAGAGGAGTATGCTTTCTCCTTGATGCAATCCCAGCTAATCACTAGCAAGAGGACTAATCAAAGTAATATAGACTTTTATGCAAGTACGAATATCATTCCACAAGGACCAAGCCAGCAGTTAATTGCTTTGTGAATAAAAATCTAAAGTTTGAGGAATCTGATTTTGAAACAGAGTTTTAAACTAAACCAGCACTGAAAACAGTTAGGGAAAAGCCTGTGAGGAAATTTAATGATGAGAGAAGGCGTTGGGAATCCAATTCCCTCCCTAGACACTTCTGAGATTGAATATGAAAAGATTTTTGGAAATCAGTTTCTGACAAGCTTATAAAACCATGGCTACAATCCGCATCGGCATCACCCTTTTCTATCTCCTAGAGCAAACTAACTGGCATAATCTACTCTATTTGACAGCATAAACATGAAGATCATATGTCATAGGCAGATCAACTAATCCAACAGGGTATTACTTTAAGGTCGGGGATTAACCCAAGGATTAGTGATCTACCTAGTACATAAACTCAAAAAGACTGTAAACTCCTATCAGCATGTCTCACCTTAAGCCCAACATCACCTTATAACAAGTACATAGCTAGACAGCAAGTATGAATCAAGAAATTACAGCAATGAAAACTCATTCATGCACCAAACTGAAAACCAATTAAATTATAAGTATCAATCTCATTACATGCCTAGGGAGTCATGGACTCCCAACTAAAAATGACTACTCCATGCTAGAATTGAAAGCACACAGAAATATTTGTACAATAGCCATGAATTAAGAAAGAATAAGTGAGAAAACTCCCTTGGGAAGAATTCCCTTAACCCTTCTTGCTCCTTGGCTGAATGCTCTACCTCTCTTCCTCAAAGTGACCAGAGTTCGTGTGAAGTCCCTCTGGACCTTCTCCTCTCTCTCTCAACTAAACTGAAAAGCAAAACTGAATACAAAATTTAATGTAAAATACAGAAACTCGAACTGAAACTGGCTGATGTTAGCTCTGCCTCGGACCCCTTTTTATACTTGAAACTCTGTCCAGGACTTGTAATTTTAGCTTCTGTCCAAGGGTGTGAATTATGACTTCCCGACCTCAGAATTGGAAGAAATTACATCAGGACCTTCCTTGTGTAGTTCTTTCCATGCTCACAAAGTTTGAATCCATTCTGATTTGGGAAGCTCGAGATAAGAGGGGAGGAAGTTGTCTGATTTCTGCTGCCAATTTCTGCTTTGGGTCCTCCACTTTGGAGATGTGTAACTCGAGAATCCTGGCTTCGATTGATCTAATTTTTCGTGACAAGATCCTCTGTAGTGCCAAGAAGCTTCGTTCCAAGTTTGGCTTTAATTGGAATTATGAAACTCCTTCTCTATTCTTTACAAAATTCAGATTTATCTCCTTCCTTTAGCAGCAGTTTCCTATTTTAAATTAACTTCTTCTTTTGGACCATTCAATGTACCTGGACTTAAGTACATTGCCTTAAACTCTTCGTGGGCACCTTCCTTAGACGTCTGAGACTCCTTCTCCCAAGTTTGGATTTGATTTGATTGCAAGTTCCCGAGATTTTTGTACTTTCTACTGCTGTGTCATTGGCGCGGTCACGCCGAATTACACTGTGGGGATGGCGCAGACGCGCCAGTACTTGGACAATTCCTTGGTCCGTGGATGGCAACTTCTCTTTCTGCTTTTAGCTCTCTTTGGCGCGTCCGTTCTAGCTTTGCATGAGGTCGCGCCAGTTGTTTAGCGCGGTAGCGCCCTGCTATGGCGCGGTCGCGCCAATTCACATTCCCCAAACGTTGGCTTTCATGACCGTTGGGTCGATGGACATTTTTCCACTTTAATTTGAATTTCTGCGGATTTATTTGGCGCGGTCATGCCAGAATCGGCGCGGTCGCGCCGTTCTTCTTTTTGGCCTCTTTTGCTCATTTTTCTTCTGTTTTTGCTCCAAATCCCGTTTTTCTTCTTCCACTAGGTACCTGAGACATAAAACATAAAACTGAGTCATAATTGTTGATTTTATGCTTGGAATTAACTCAGAATTAAGTTTTTCAATCAAATTATATGCCCAAAGATAGTGTCTTTCAGACACTTATCACTCCTATTCATCATTACGATGTACAGCTTCGGCTTCAGTGTCGCTGAGTTGGATACTTCCTTCAGAATCGTTGTTTCCTGCAGAAGATGCAGTAAGAGCAGGTTGGTGAGAAGGAAAGGTTGTTGCAAAAAACCTTTGTATCATTGTTGCGCAGTAGGTAGCTGCTTCAGCTTCAGATGCGGTAGGGAACTTCTGCATGTATCGCTTTCTGAGTTCCTTGGGATCGGTACTGGTAACTTCGTCCAACTCATCGATGGGCAGATTCTTGTTCCAGTCTTCCAAATCTGCTTGGAAAGTGTTGACTGTCGTTTCGCAGATCTGGGTTGTGTAGTAGTTGATCCATCTCTGGATTTCATAAGTTCTCCAGAGTGCTGGTATGTTGTTGTTGTTGTTGTTGCTTTCCCATTGTACCTGCCAGATCCATGGGATTTCATATTTGATAAAGAAAGTGGCTTCCATCTATGTTGCATACAGATCTGAGCCTTGAGCGTTTTAGAGTTGTGGATGTAGGAAGCACCCTTCGTTGAACAGTATTGGTAGTTGTGGAGCTTCGGCGTTGCTGTAGTTGTCGTCAAAGATCCGGATCTCTCCCCCCATCGAAGACCACCAATGGTAGAACCATGGCGGGATGGGCTGAGATAGGATTGCAGCACGAGGCTGGAAGTAATAAGTATGGGATCTAGTAGTAGTATTATACATAAATGCATAGTAAAATGCATATACGTAATCCCAATAAGTAGCAGCTGAAGTAGCTGTAATAGTAAAAGAAGTATTAGGGCTAGTAGGCCATTCAAAAGTATTAAGTATGTGTTCAATCATCACTTGTGTTCCTGCGATCTCGCTATTATTTTTTTGTTGTTTGACTTTTATACTGCCGGTAAGGAGTAGTATATTCTAGTAGTAGTCAAGAGTTTTACCCACTCGTTATCGGAATAAATGTGAACCGTCCAAGGTCTGATGTGCCAGAAGCCAAGGGGGCTGGTGGGAATTAAGTCCGTCTGGTAGGAATTGGACAAAATCTTTAGTAGTTTTACGGTGCCATGGTAGTGGCTCTTGTACCGCTTGTGAAAGAGTAGTAGGAGTGGCGGGAGTAGCCGCCTGACTCCTTTGATCAAGCATGGCCTGAAGCTCTTCTATAGTGCAGAAGGCCTGGGGTTTGTTGATGTTCGGTGGCTTAGTAGAGCCAGACGATCCTTGATGTGCGGTCGGGGGTTTTGTATGCCCACTCGATCCAATGATAGTATTGCCTGAGCTCGAAGCTCGACTAGTATGGTTTAGTTTTCTAGAGTGTCTTCTAGAACTATTTAGCCGTTGTTGCGGCATTGGTCCTTTTCCCTTGTTAGGGAAGTGCGGACCGCCTCCTGAGGAGGGAATCATGAACCTGTGAGGACCTCCCTGGTAAGAAAATCAGGTAAAGGGTTAATGGTACCTGCAATGTATTCGATGTAAAAGACATAAACAGAAAGTTATGCTTGCCATCTTGCAAAAATTTATTTTGAAACAAGATTTTGCACATCCTTATGGATAATATGTTTACAGGCCTGGCAGTCAACTCGTAACAGGAAATGTTGGTTGAGTAAATCATCTTGAAATTTTGAAATGCATTTTATAATTGAGAGCACTTCTTTCTTGATGGTAGAATAGTTCTTTTGGGTAGAGTTCCAGAATCCTGAATAGTATCGTACTAAAACTTCTTAGTTTTCAAATGTTTTCTGTTTCAGGATTCCTCCATAGCCAAGATCCGAAACATCGTTCTCTACTATCTTAGATAACCTTGGATCGGCTAGGGCAAGACAAGGTAGGTTTTTGACCTTTGCCTTAATGGTCTGGACAGCGGCTGTATGCTCTGGAGTCCAGGGAGTTGGTTTCTTTTTCAACCGAGCATAAAGAAGAAATGTATCAACAACAAGATTTTTGTAATATTCTGCTACATAGTTGAGAGCTCCAAGAAATCTCTGTAACTGTTTGGTATCAGTTATCTCATCTGGGAATTTCAAAACAAACTCAATAGATCGTTGAAATGGTGTATGTGTGTGTTGGGCAATAGTGTGCCCGAGAAATCTAATTTCAGTTTGAAACAGTTTCATTTTTGGCTCAGAGAGTACTAAACCATTTTTTCAAATCAAATTTTTGAAGGTTCGAAGATGTTTAAAATGTTGGTCGATGGTTTGTGAAAAGACCAAATCATCATCGATGTAAGAAATGATAAATTCCTGGTAGGGAGAGAAAATATCATTCATAATGTGTTGAAATTCGGAAGGGCATTTTTCTGTCCAAATGGCATTACTGTCCATTCGTAATATCCAAAAGGTACTACAAATGCAGTTTTGTACCTGTCTTTCTCTTTTATCTGGATTTTCCAGTATCCAGATTTCAAGTCAAATTTTGAGAAAATCTCTGCTTGAACTAGTCGGTTCAGCAAATCTCTCTTGTTGGGAATGGGATAATGTATCCACTGTAAGACTTTGTTGAGAGGCTTGTAATTTATAACTAACCTCGGTTTTCCTTGTTCCTTCTCGGCTCATTATTAACATAGAACGTCGTGCAGCTCCATGGTGAATGAGAAGGGCTAATGAGTCCTTCGTTTAAGAGCTCATTGACTTCTTTTTTGCATAATAACAAGTATTCTGAGTTCATTTGGCATGGTCGTGCCTTTGTAGGAATATCCTGTTCAGAGAACTCAGATTCATATGGTAAAGAAACTATATGTTGTTTGCGATTCCAAAATGCATTTGGCACATCGCTACATACGTCTCTAAGTAATTCTTTTAGAAAGCTTTGTTTTCTTTCGAAAACGGTAGGGTTTTTCAGAGCTACTTCAATTTGTTTAGATGTAAGCTCCATTTTTAAAGAACGGAGGTATTGTTCATTCTAGATGAGCAATTCATTAGTATGACTGTTCAAATCTCTTGGTGTAGGGGCAGAGAGAAAGGTAAAATGGTATGGTTCTCCTAGGTTGGTGGTGATTATTGCATCCTTTGTTACAGAAAAAGGTAAAATATTTTGTAAAAAGGGAGTGCCAAGAATTACCTTGTTTGATAAGTTCTTGACCACCACGGCAGGAGTATGAACAAACATTTGTACGTTCATCTTGTTGGAGACATATAGTTCGTATACTTTGCCTTTTATGGTTAAGGCATTTCCACAGGCTGATTGTAGAGATTTTGTGGAGGCTTGTAGAAAGTGTGCTGGTATCACACCTTCGCGAATGCAGTTTAGGTCTGCACCACTGTCTCCTAGGGCAACTATGTTCCGAAGAACTGGTTTCCCATGTATATAAACAGAAATAAGTACATACCATTTTTTCTGTATGATGCTTTGTAGCATCTGCTGGAGATGTTGTTCTGTAGTTGGTTTGACTGGAACTATCTCTGGTTGTAGCTCTAGTTGAGAGTTTTCTCTTTTGTAGAAGGATTGGAGTACTGGAGTTCCTGATTCTTCCAGCGCTTTAACTCTGGCAGATAGTTGGTAGCATATTGCCTTTAACTCCTGTATTTCCTGTTTACAAACCTTGATTTCTTTTTGTAAATCAGGAGGAGAAGTCGTTGTCGTCTGTTTCTGTAGTAGCTTAAACAGAGTAGGCATGTTGTAGTAATTGTCACAGTACTTAGAGGTTTCTGTCTTATTTTCTTTAAGCACAGTTTCAAGCAGTAATTGCTTGTCTTTTTTATCTGTTAACCTGGAAAGTAACTCAAACAGATCATAAGTATTAAGCATGTTTAAAGAGGTAGTCATCCTAAACATGGCTTCAAGTTGATTTAGTTGATCACTGTCTTCGTGGTCGGAACACATCAGAGTAGATGAATCAGAGGACTCAATGAGTTCAATGTTGTCCTATTCTGACTCAGAAGAGGTAGAGTGCTCCTCATCTTCTAGTATCTGTAATACCAGAGCTTTCGACTGTTCGTCGATTTCCAGTTCTTTAAGTTTTTTCTTTTGTTTAGCAAAACAATCTCTGGCAAAGTGGCCTTGTCTGCCACATTTGTAGCAACTGGACTTCAAGGTGGAAGCCCTGGGCTTAAAAGCCCTTTTGCTTGGTTCAGCCAATTTTTCTTTTGGCCTTCGGGTTTTGGAGAAAGGAATTTGTCTCTTCCTCCCCCCCGGCGCAAAAGGCTTGGTGGGCCTTTTAGCAGAGCATTCGCCGCAAGGTGGAGCGGGGACTGGATCAAAGGCAAATTGCTTGCAGAATTTGCCTAGTGTTTTGGACGAAAGACGATCTCGCTTGAGTTATTTCTTGAGCCTGAGATCGTTGCAGAGCGTCAAACCTTGTTGTGTACAAGCTGCCTGCAAATGTCCATAATGAAGAGAATTCCAGTTAATTTCTTCATTCGGGTGTGTTCGTAGGCCTTCTTTGACCTTGGTGGCAAACTGGTTTGGCAATCCTTCGATGAACCGTTGCTTCCAGTATGGATTTGCTGCATCTGGAAGTGTCATTACTCGACTTCTGAAAGTGGTGATGTACCAATTCAGATCTGTCCAAGTTCAACACTTGATGTTGTCTAACAGGTATTTTGTAGTCTCTATTTTGTGAGAGGGATCCAACGAGAAGTTGGAAACGATACTGACCAGTAGTGTCATGACAGCATCTGAGATGGGTTTGCCATCTGAGTCAAGAATGGGTCCTGACTCATCTATCTTTACAGCGTATAGTATGCTGTGTTGGTAAGGTTTTTTGAGGTAATTGTTCCACCATTCGTACAGGTCACCAGAAAATCCTGCAACAATCTGATTGACCACGGTTGGTTCAGTGATACCACTAGACCTGCATACATTTGAATAAATTAGCATCTGATGTATCATGTCCTGAACCTTCTTTGGAGTAGGATTATCTATGTTCCAGTCATAGATAGCCTTTGCATCGTACCTGTTAGAGTAAACAAGAGGGTTTTCTTCTGTGTTTAAGTCGAAAGGTTGAGGTCGACTTGAATAAACCCGGTGAGGTTCTTGTTTAACATGAACAGCTTGATTAGGTAAAGGAAGAGTGCTGAAAGGCTTCTTGTTCAGACAGTGTGCCTAGCCGTCTGGTGGCTAGTTTCTCGAGAAATTTTTCGAGAATGTCAGCAGTTCTATTTTCAGGAAGTAACTCCAATACTGGAGGTTGATGGAGCAGGGGAGATTTAATTACCTGCTTTGCAATAGAAGCCTCAGAGGGAGTAGGTTTGGAGGTCTTTGATGCTATCAGCTGATTGATCTTACCTTCTAGCTACTGAAGTTGTTTTCCTACAGCTTCCAAGGTAAGGTTGGCGTAGTTTTTTTTCCGAATCAGCTAGTTGATGGCTTGGAGTGTATCCGTTGTGTTCGGATTACTCATAGTAGTTTCGAGTGGGTGAACTACGGCCAAATATGCTCCTCGAACCCCTTGTATTGTGAGAGCATCTTTCAAAGGGAATACTGACTTGATGACAACTCCTGTATTAAGTTGCCACTGTTGTTCTAAAGTAGAAACATACTGAGAACAATTGTCATAAAACTTCTTAAGAAACCATGGTATGAAGAAAACGGGTTCGGTTCTTCCTACCAGATCAGAGAAATACCAGTCCTTTATGTATAAATGAGTGGTACTATTGAAAGCACCAAGGTACCAGTCCTGAAACCATTTATTTGTAGGTTATGCGAACTCGTAAGCTAGCCAATTTCGAAGTGGACTATTTTTCACCTCATCTTCTTCTTTAATGGTAATCACTAAATAATTGGTGAGAATGGCGCCTAGAGTAGATAGGCTGTAAGTTCCCGAAAGAGTCGGTGATTACTCCTTCCATTTCGGGTTGAGAAGATGTCTCGCTATTGGAGATAGATCCTGTAGATCTTCTCCCAGAGGTGATAAATGGTATTTTTCGCTTTAAGTTAGGTGCAAAGGTAATTTCCACATTACCGTCTACATCCTGGGCGATCTGCTCTACTTCCCTTTTGTCTAAGGGTTGTGGAACAGTGGCTTCCAACATTTGCCAAGTAGTTGGAAACTCGATCTCATCCCATTTAAGTGTTCTTGGGATGGCCGTTTTAGTAGAAATTATGTTTGACTCTATCAGGGTAGTTTTATCCTTCTTGGATACTACTTTGATGTTTGAGGTAAGGGTGTTCAATACCCTGTAGTAGATCCTATAGACTATGGCAATAGTTTCTGACCCAGGTAAGAAATGGTAGTTATGGGTCATAAGGTTTAGACTTAGCGACTTAAGCAAGTGAGGGTCTGTCATAGACAGTGCTAAGTCTGGATAGATGTTAAAGTAAACCGGGTCATTAATAAGGTTGGTTTCCATAGCACCCATCAAGGAGTTTGCCCAGTTTAGGCATCTCGTGTCTCTAAGAGACAGCATCAGAGAAGTATTTAAGCCTTTGAGTGTTAGAGGCCTAATCGCAATTTGTACGCATCCTATGTGTAGGAATTTGTACTTCTCTCTAAAGGGTCGGATATCAGTTTCCGACAGCAGGTGAGACCAGGCTAGAGTAAATGACCCTAAGTCATAGATTTGTTTTGATGGTACTTTTGGTATTGACCATCGGTTAAGATCACGTACGTCGACGGTGTATTCGTCGAGCGACGCATTTTTGTTGTTGGTAGCAGCAAAGGGAAAGAGGGATCTAGGCATCTGGATACCCAAGAGCCGGCGAGAGTGGTCCGTACATGCTTATGCATTTTATGCTTTTGTTGTACTGTATACAGAGAATTCTAGAAGTAAATATGTAAATAGATATCCTTAGGCATAATCAGCTTGGTTCATCAAGAGTCTCCCGTTGGCGAACCAACTCACTATCGAGTCCCACGATAGTTTCAACAGCAGTCCAAACCTCAACCACGCCTCTCCATGGGCCTTACAGGATTTATGAATAAACAAAACTGCCGGTATTCACTAAATGAATACACGAAACTTTTGATGTAAACAACTAACCATGCCTTCAGGGGCATCTATTCACTTGTTTACGAATAGAACAATATGCATGCAGGATAGCATCAGCACAACCTGTTGAGCCTTACAGACCCTCTCTTCAGGTGGTTAGCCTGACATGGCTCTGATACCGGGAAGGGAGGATCAATAACTCGCCAAAAAAAACTTAAAACAAAGATGAGGAAACTTCAAACTGTTATTCAAAAGATGGAAATACAAAGTAAAATAAACTTACAGAAGAAAAACTTCAAACCGAAAGCTTTAGAGATTTACAAGAAGAGTAGATAAGTGGAAGATGAAGAAGATGAAAGGATGATTTATAAGAGTGGGGATGATCTCCTTTTATAGTGTAAGGATAGATCGGATCCCAAAACAAATATACAATTTAGCTATCAAGGGTAAGCTATAGTTCCAAAAACCATGGGCAATACCTCCTAGTGGTTTTCAAAACGGTGGGCAAAAGAGTGGAAAGGTACTCCACTACTATCACTTTAGCTGTAGTGATGTCTTGTCAGCCTTTAAAGTCAAAAGTGGTGGGTTAGATGAGCCATAAAGCTTTTGCTGAGGTCATTAATGATGTCGGCCTCTGCAAGGTGGCAATATGTGGGTCAATCCTCAATTGTAGTTGAAGTTGACCTTTTGTAGTTCCTCTACCAGTTGTCATGTTCATGTCCTAGGTTGGCTGCAAGGAACTGTTATCTCCATGCTATTAGCCTGTTCCGTCTGTTTCTGACATAGTTGTAACGGTCTTTCATGTAGTTTGGAGGATAATCCCAGTTGTTGATTATCTCGAGTGGGAATGGATCCAGATCTTCAGGAATATCTTGAATTCCGTTTGCAAACTAAGGAAAATCTCATAGTATTTCTCTCTTCATTTGTCTGATTCGGTGTAAATACCATTTGTCTTGGTATATTTTCTCGAATCTTTTGAGAGGAGTATGATTTCTCCTATTCATCATTATGATGTATAGCTTCGGCTTCAGTGTTGCCGAGTTGGATACTTCCTTCAGAATCGTTGTTTCTTGCAAAAGATGCAGTAAGAGCAGGTTGGTGAGAAGGAAAGGTTGTTGTAAAAAACCATTGTATGATTTTTGCGCAATAGGTAGCTGCTTCAGCTTCAGATGCGGTAGGGAACTTCCGCATGTATAGCTCTCTGAGTTCCTTAGAATCGGTACTGGTAACATCATCCAACTCATCGGTTGGCGGATTCTTATTCCAGTCTTCCAAATCTGCTTGGATAGTGTTGACTGCTGTGTCGCAGATCTGGGTTGTGTAGTAGTTGATCTATCTCTGGATTTCATAAGTTCTCCAGAGTGCTGGTATGTTGTTGTTGTTGTTGTTGATTTCCCATCGTTATATAATATATATATATATATATATATATATCGTTTCACATTTTATGTTCCACAAAGTTTGTCTTGATGTTCTTTACATTTTTATTTATATTAAGATAAGTGCATATAAGCAGGTAATTCAAAAAAATAAGAGAGAAAATCGTTCACTAGTGAAAAGTTAAAACTTATTGGCAAAAAAAACACTTATACCAGCGAATTTGTGCATGTATAGGAAAGCGACCAATCACTTTTGCCAGCGTCAATAATATTTTGCTGGAAAATATCATAACCTTTCCTAGCAAAAGTGACATTTCACTAATGGAAGAGACCTACATTTACTAGCGAGATGAACGGCCTCGCTAGCAAAGAATCCGCCATTTGCCAATGAAAACTTAACTTGTTGGCATAGAGTTATGCTAGCATACTTGCACCAACAAATCATTGCCAACGAAATTTCGTTGGCAAAGTCTTTGCCAACGAAATATGAGATTTTTCCAGCAAAATATTTCGCTGGAAAGAATCAACTTTCTTGTAGTGGATGTATTGTCGGTCAGAGGAGAACTTCGGAGTGATCGGCCCGATGATATCCATCCCTCGACCCGATGGTATCCATCCCCCATGGTTCGAAAGGCCATGATGCGACAATCCGATGCAACAGCTCCGGTGGCTAATGAATATAGTCGGCAAGGAGCCGGCAAGCCTTGCATGCGTGTGCAAGCTGAGTGGCATCTCGGAGCATCGACGGCCAGTAATATCCAAGTCGTTTGGCTTGCATATGCAATTTCGGGCCAACTTGATGAGCACCCCAGATCCCTTTGTGCATTTCTTTCAACACTTGGCAACCTTCTTTTTTGGCCAAGCATCGCCGAAGAACGCCTGCGTAAGACTGTCTATATAAAACGTCATTAACAAAGAGGAACCTCGGTGCCGACCGATGGGTGTGAACTCGTTCCCTCAGGTCTGCTGGAAGTGTGCCATGTTGGAGAAAGTTGACCATCGGTTCTCGACAGTCTCTACTCTCAATCTCACATACAGAGATGGGGCTGGCTTCTTCTTTTTCTTCCACTTCTTCTTCTTGCGGAGGAGGGACCACCCATCTTTCGCAGACGGGTACTTGGCTTTGCATGTCGTCGAACTGGGCCAAGTTGGTTGTGATTCTGACTAAGGCATCTGCTTCCCATTTCTGGCGCGTGGAATGTGATGTAGTGTGATATTTGGGATTTTGGCCGACAAATCATGAGCGAGCCTCCAGTATGGTAGAAGCTCCATTTTCTTACCTCTTAACTGTCCTGTTAGTTGTTTAAATATCAGCACGGAGTCACCGAATACTTCGAACGAGGGAATTTGCATTTCCACCACCTTGCCAAGACCGATGAGGAGTGCCTGATAGTCTTCCATGTTGTTCAAACAAGATTGTGTTAGCATGAATGAGTATGGAAGGAGGTCATCTTTCGGCAAGACAAAGAGAACTCTGACCTCGGCTCCATATTTTCATGTGGCACCATCGAAGTACAGTTTCCACAGAGGAAGGATTTCGACGAAAAATATTTCTTCGTCGAGAAGCTCTTCAGTCAGTTCCCATTCTACCGGCACCAGGTGGTATGTGAGAAAATTCGCCAAGGCTTGGCCTTTGATCTCTTTATGCGACACGAAGTTGATTTTGAACTCTGAGAGCAGGAAGGCCCACTTCTCTAGTCGTCCCGACAGCATTGGTTGCAACATGACGTACTTCAACAGGTTGATGCGCGATATGAGATTCGTCGAATGCACCAATAAGTAATGTAGGAGCTTCCAGATGATGAAGATTAGTGCGAGGCACATTTTCTCAATGGGCGAATCATTGATTTTTGCGCCCACCAAGATTCGGGTAAGGTAGTAGAGCGACCGTTCCTTGTTGTCTTCGGCGTTTTGAGCCAACAGAGCTCCTACCAACTTTTCTTGCGCAGCGATGTACAGAAGTAAAGGCTTGCCGATTTCTGGGGCTACAAGTATTGGCGGTCTGGTGAGATATGCCTTGATGCTTTCGAAAGTGTTTTGGCATGAGTCATCCCACTCGCAGGGCGCGTCTTTCTTCATTAATCGGCTGAATGGCTGACACCTCCCGGCGAAGTTAGAGATGAACTGACGGATGTATGCTATATGACCTTGAAAACTTTTGAGTTCGGACAGGCTTCTGGCCTCGGGCATAGTTCGGAGAGGCTTTTGGCCTCGGGCATTTTTTTTATCGCATCAATTTTTTACTAGAATCCAAGGAATTTCCCATAAGTCACATTGAACACACATTTCAGTGGGTTTATTTTCAGGTGGAATTGTCGTAGCCTCTCGAAGACTGCTCGCAAGTCCATTAAGTGGTCAGACTGCTCTTTTGATTTTACCACCACTCGACGCGTTTGTGGAGAAAGTAATCGATTATGTATTGCATGGCTCGTTGATAAATCACACCAGCATTTTTCAACCCAAGTGGCATGATTTTGTAGCAGAAGATGCCTTTGGGTGTGCGTAACATCGTAAGCTCCTTGTCTTTTGGGTCCATGCAGATCTGGTTATATCCCGACGACCCGTCTATGAACGACAGCGCTTCATGTCCCATCATCACATCCACCATGCACTCGGTGATAGGCAGAGGGAAGTCATCCTTTGGGCATGCCTTGTTTAAATCACAAAAGTCGACGCAGACTCTAATTTGGCAGTTCTTCTTCTTCACTGGAACGATATTTGTGATCCAGGTCAGGTATTTGACTTCCCAAATGAAGCTAGCTACTATCAATTTGTTGACTTCCTTCTTGATTTTCGGAACGAGCTCCGATCGAAAGCACCTTTGAGTCTTCATCTTTTGTTAGCGCAGTACTGACAAATGTTGGCCTTGGGTATGCTTCGGTGCCCTAGTTGACCTTCTTTAATTCGTCAATGGTGGTTTGCCCTCGTTCTTCGAAAGCGATTGGGGCGTCTTTTAAGATGAACTCCTCGTCTTCCTACTCACCTCCCTCTGCGACTGAAATGTGATGGACGACGACAATTTTGTCGGCATCTTTTTTGGTCGAGGCTTCGGTAGAGGCGACTTTCAGTATGTAGATGACCAGTGGCCGGAGTTGTAAAGCTTCGTTTCTTTCAAGCAATTTCTGTTCTGCAGTGACCAGATGCACGTCGGCTGACCATCCAGAAATCCAAACTGGCTTCTCTATTTGGTAGCCAAGGCCATGGCGATTTTGGGGTATCGAATACCCCTTCTTCCTCAGCATCTCCTGTACGGTGGTCAAGACCTGAGATGCGAGTAGTGGCCTCTCGTGCAGTTGTTCTTTGGTGAAGCTGCTTCCTACTTTCGCTATCAACTGATAAGCATTCGGGCCATAGCCTTCGCCTGTGCGAGTGGTTGACAACTAGAGTTTGGCACCCAGACACCTCTTAACAATACTGCGGTTCTCGATCTTTGGCAATGACATCGTGACTCCTTTCTTTAGCGCATTCAGACTGTCTCTATTGCAAGCGATGAAAGGAGACTCGCTTTTCTTCCTCCTCGACTGAGGGATGTACCTTAACATGGGTACATCTTTGTTCGGTAGCGCCGGTAGCATCAACATCCTTTCGCTGCGAGCTGGTTGTCGAGGGGACACATGCTTCCGCACTTGGTTTTGCTCCGGCACTTGGCTTGGAGAAGGGACGACCTTGGCGTCTAGAATCTAGCTCGGCAAGGGCGCCACCTTAGTGGCTGGTCACACAGACAAGTAGAATTTTGCGTCGGCAAATGAGGCCTCTGCCTCGATAAATGGGCTTTCATTCGCAAGCACTATCTTTTCTTCATCGCCTTTCCAGTACTTGAAGCACTGGTGTAAGGTTGACGGTACAACTCCGTTGGCGTGCAGCCAAGGTCGGGCCAATAACAAATTGTACGATGTCTGGGAATCAATGACTTGGAACGACGTGTCGGCGACCATCTCGTCGATGTGCAACTCAAGCCAGATCATTCCCAGTGCTCTTTGACCTTCCTAGTTGAAGCCTTGGATTAGAAGAGAGCTTGCGGAGAGGTTGCCGGCCGCAATACCGATGTTCTTCATCATCCAAATTGGCATAATGTTTAGTGCGGAAATGCAATCGATGACATAATCGATGACGCAATCGATGAAAATTCAATTGATCAGGCAGTCTCCGATGTAGCCCGACATGAACAATGGCCAGTTGTGTCTTTGGCCCTAGTTGACAGTCTTCTTCTCTAAAGGAGATGCAAGGTGGGCATGACGTTGCATGCGATTCTTCTAGCCGACTGATCGATTCTTCATCATTTGGAGTTGCTCCAGCTCGGCTTGGAGCCTCTCCGGGTTGTCCACCAGCTTGATGAGGGCCTATCGAGATCGAATCGGCAGGTTCAGATCGTCCTTCATTACGTTGGTTGGTGAGATTTGCTTCAAGGAAGTCTCCGAGTCGTTGTACTAGACGATCGACGACTTGTCGTTGTCCTTTGCGGTCGCCTGTCCAGCAAAAGATGTTGCGCAAGTGGCCACCAGCACGGGCGACTCCTTGGGGTGAGGTTTGGTCGACGCACTTATCGCAGCCTAGTTGCATTCAGCCTCATGTGAAACATCCCCCATGTTCGTAGTGAGAAGCTTCAGCTTCTCCATCATTTTTGTGATTTGGACATCGTGAGACATTATCTGCACGCCTTTCGCGTGGATTTGTTCACTCTGCTTCCTGAGCATAGTCTGCATCTCAGCAAGCTGCTCTTCGATTGTCTTGGTCTGCATCACCATGGCGGCCACTTTGATGACAGGAGCCAAGGAGGTAGCCCTCGGCGTGTCGACGCGGAGAGGCCATGATTGGCGACTAAGCTGGGGAGGTAGCTGCCGATGTGAGTCGGCAAGGAGAGACCATGGCCGGCGACTGAGTCTTCTTGATCAAAGAGGCAGGAGACGGGTAACCGTGTTACTCAAAGTGATTTATAATGGCAGATACGAGCGTGACCCTCCAATCTTGTGGTGACTTTGTCGGGCTGGGCGTCAGGCTGCGCATCAGTGGCGTAGTCGCAACAACCAAGTAGCTTGGCTTCGCCGGTGTTGTGACGGATGTGGTTGGTACCGCGGGGGGTCTTCTGGGTGCCGTGGAAGCTTGAGGCTGGAACACGACGCTCAAACAATGGGCGTCCCTCATGAACAGAGCTTGTCTGATTGACAGACTTCTGGCCAAGGCCCTCGTCACTGGGCTTGCACGCACTGGTGGTGGTGGAGTGGTTGGAGATGAACTTTTGGGTGACAAGCTGGTCGGCAAGTTTTGAGCTCCGAACGTGGCCACAGGTAAACGAGATTTACAACCTTTTTGCCAGTGTTGTTGCTGGCCATTTCGTCTGGATTTTTTTTTTTGTTTTGAAATTTGATGGAGAAGGAGATGAGAGGTCGGAGAGATCCCACTGGGGCGTGCCAAATTTGTTTTCTCAAAAATCCTCTAGTCAGCAAAACGATGCGAAGCAATTATCTAATTCGATGGAAATTACAGAGAAATTTTACAAAGTTGCAAATTGGAAAATTTTGTGGGTGCTTTCTTCTAGGCTTCCTCTAATTTGATCTCCATATGTGAGTGAAATTGCAGCTTCCTCGCATTCCAACGACGAGTCAATAATCTTGAGAGAGTGTACACGAACTGTCGACGGATTGAATCAGCTGGATGGAAGTTTTAGTACTTTGTGTGATCAGCTTGTTGACATTTCTGTGGTTGTACAGAGTCCCTCAACGAACTAAATGCTATGCGATGGACTTTCAGGTAGCTTGAGTTTATTGGCTCTAGATAATTCTTCCAGACTTCATAATTTTCTGCACCCGTGGTGCATATGTTTTCTGGCTATTTGTAGCCAACAATTTGTCGGGGATCGACCTCCTTTTCTTAATCCCCAGGAGGGGGAACTGCGACTTGACTTCTTTCCCTCCATCGATCCTCAAAAGGGGGGAACGATGGGAGGACTATCCATTTATGGCTCCCTTTAGTTGAGCCTTGACCAGGACTTGGCCGATCTTGGTAGCAAAGAGATGACAGTGATGAGGCGATGATGATAGCGGAATAGTGATGAAGTAGCGATAATGGCGATGATGATGTGGCGAGATGGTGGGCTCGGTGGCAAACTGACAATGGGCCGGCGAATGGCGACTTGATGGATAGATAGCGGACAGGCCGATGGTGGGCCTGTGATGGATGGACAATGGATCGATGGATAAGGTTGCCGTAGATGAGCCATTTAATTTGTGGCGTCTACACTAATCGTAACCCGTTCAAAGGACGGATTACCCAAATATGCATCTAATTTTAATTAGATATAGTAAATATTATTTTATAATTTTGGTAAGACTATAAACCAACTTGAACTAAATTTATATAATAATTTTATATTTATTTATTCAATTATTTTATTTTATTTTAATTAACAGTCCCTAACATTTTTATAATTTATGTAAGACGGTAAACCAACACTAATTTATGTTTTAAAAATATTTTTTTATTTTACTTTTATTTTATTGAAAAATTTTAAATTTAACAATAGTTTACAAATGTTAAACCATATTAAATACAAAAAAATTTAAAATTTTGTTGTAATTGAGTCAATCCCAACCCAGCTGACCCCACCCTAGTCGGGCAGACTTAACTCAGCCCTAATGATGGAGGAATGGGTCCGAGTTTACTCAGTTAGGCAGACCTAGTTAACCCTGGGCAAATCGGAGTCAAGGAAGCTAAGTCAAATCAGCCAAATGGACTCAGCTGCTGGGTCATCCCTTACCTCGGAGAAAAAAAAAGATACCTATTTCACTGAATTTTTTAAATATATTTTACTTATTATTTGATTATTTTATCTTTTATTCCGTTATTTAAATTCACTTTTCTTCTTTTTTCAAAGAAACCAATTATATCACATTTTAATTATAACATATTTTTTTTAAAATTTTTTTTGTTTAAAAGTGTTGACCTAGTAGCAACTACCATATTTTATGTTTATAATAATACCTTTATTTAATTTATTATATTATTTTATTATTTTTTCAATACATTAGTAAAACATTTTTCTCAAATAAACCTATAGCTTTTATATTTATCTTTTTAATTTTTAACGCACTAAACTTCAAAGCAATATTTTATTTAAATAGTTTATTTAATATCACAATATCATTTTTTATTTAAACAAAATAGTTTGTTTGAATTATCTTGACCTAATACCAAATATACTATTTTATGTTTTTAAAATTTATATTGACTGGCTGATCATTAATCCGTTGGTCTTAGTGCGTCATTGGCTCCACCTGTCCTCTTCTACGACATGCTATTGTCGTCGCCATATTCCATATGTCAGCACGTCCGAAAGACACGAATGACTTCATTCATGTAGAACTCAATCTTTAAGGGAGAGAACCTCGACTGCAAAATCGAAGAAATAAACATCAATTTAAACGAGCTCCTCAATAAATAAAATAACAGAGATAAATATGGAATACATACCTGAAATTAGAGAAGATTAATCATATCGAGCAACGCGTGGTTGAATGACTCAAATACGCGTAAAATAATCAAATCAAACAAATAAGGAAAAGAAGAAGGTATGGAGATTTCGTGAACTGAACGTTAGAAGATACCGCCAAAGAACTGCATATAATCCCTAACCAGGTTTTTCTTCTTCGATCGAGTCATCTTAGTACCTCTTTTCAGTCTTCGAGTAATAATGGAGTGAAGAAGCGCCCTCCTTGACGCCCTCGTCTTCTCACGGAATTTGCTCGAATCCGCCGCCTCTGCGCACAAATTTTCCTTCCCGGTCGTAAGAGCAGTGGCGTCTCTCATAATCTGATTCTATTGATTCTCCAAAAAAATAAAACGAACTTTGAGACCTTCGGATCCTGTTATTCATTAATTAGTTTAGAGAGATGGTTTTATTTTGGATAAACTCGTTCCTTCTTTAAATATATATATTGGTTGGTTCCCATGTCATTTTAATATTTTATTTATAATTAAGAATAAAAAGAATATAAGGATATATCATAAATATGCAAGACCCGGGTATTGCTTGAAAGCCACTAAAATGGCGAAGTCGCACGTACGAGTAGTAGGAACCACGGAACTGATCTCACCTTAGGACACAGGAGGAAGCCGCAAATTTAGGGACCTCAATCTCACCCTTCTGTCGCGCCTCGACCCTAGTTTAAAGGAACGTCAAGGGATAAGGGGGCCCATATGGGCCACCAATCCCTAGAAACCTTTCTCTCCGTTTTCGCAAAATCGCCGTAGTCCCGATTGAAGATTGCTCGGCGCACAGGCGCACAGACGTAAAAAATCCGGATAAAAGAATCCGGACTGCCGAAGACGAATGTGGTCTCCCGCCGCCGGGGAACGAAACGTTTTCCACGTGGAGAAACTTCATCGGGCTTTGTCGGCCCTCAACTCCTCCCTTCAGCAACTTTCCCTTTCTCTCATTCTCATCTGCCGCTGACAGAGGTGCTAGCTAAAAATCCTTCCTGCTCTGCGCGGCTAATGATAATACGTTCCTCTCTGTGATTGAACGCTCCACCTTTCTCCTCTCCATGGCGTCGGAGCTTCTCCGGGTCTCACTCGCCTCCGCTCCCAAGCTCTCAATTACCAGTGAACGGTACCCGCTCGGTAAAATCTCTTTGACGCCGTCCTTGCCACTACGCCGCCGCTTTGTTTGCAAAACCTTGAAGAGCATCCGTGCGAAAGCAGTCGAGATCGCGATTTCTTCGGATGAGTCCCAGAATTGGTTCCGGCAGGAGAGAAACGAGAGCTCTGTGCTTCTCGACGTCTCCGGAATGATGTGCGGCGCCTGCGTCTCTCGCGTCAAGTCTATATTGTCCGCCGATGATCGGGTCGAGTCCGCCGTTGTTAACATGTTGACGGAAGCCGCGGCAATTCGATTGAAGGCGGAGGCTTGTGAACCGTCCGCGGGAGTTGCCGAAGATCTGGCCCGCCGGTTGACCGAGTGCGGGTTCCCCTCGAAGAAGAGGGAGTTGGGATCTGGAATTTCGGATAATGTCAAAAAGTGGAAGGAGATGGCGGCGAAGAAGGATGCTTTGATAGCCCGCAGTCGAAACAGAGTGGTGTTTGCCTGGACTCTGGTCGCATTGTGCTGTGGGACTCACTTGTCGCATCTCTTGCATTCTTTTGGGATCCACATTGGCCACGGTTAGTTGATTACTTAAGCTCTCGAACTTACTTTTTATGAACTTCAAAGCTGTTCCTTCATTGTTTTCTTCAGCATTGTGTTGCAAATTACTTTTATTGGAAGGATTCGTTTTTTTTTGCAACATTTCGAAATCTAATCTTTTTTTTTTTGAAATAATGCGTCTGCTTTCTTGCCATGCAGTCTTAGTTTATTGTTTATCTTTATCGAGTGATTTACTTATTTGTGATTATTGTTTTCTATGTTCGTTTACCAAGGATCTGTCTTGGAGTTACTACACAATCCATACGTGAAATGTGGGGTGGCTTTGATTTCCCTGTTTGGACCTGGCAGAGGTAATCGTATCTTCTTCA
Source organism: Aristolochia fimbriata (assembly GCA_019845555.1). NCBI lineage: Eukaryota > Viridiplantae > Streptophyta > Magnoliopsida > Piperales > Aristolochiaceae > Aristolochia > Aristolochia fimbriata. The sequence goes on from CM034078.1 coordinate 24,230,788, forward strand.
GAAAATTTCATGTCTACTGAATTTCTTCCGAATTGTGTGAATGATGTCAAGTGTAATTGTGAGGGGGCTATGACTACAAAGCAATTGCATAAGGGGCATTTCTTTGGCAAATAGCAAAAGGACATATGCTTAAGTGCATGTTACTATTACTAACACTGACGACCTTGAATTTCAAACTAGATTTTCAGTCATAGTCGTTGAATTAGTACTTACGGGTATTCTAAAATTTAGTATACATAAGGTTGTGAGATGTGCCTGGAAGCAATTGATCGCTGTAATTCCTCTAGCAATTGATTGACCAAATTGTTTGTAAAAATGACAGCTGATCCTGCAATCAATGGCTGACTACAAAACAGTACACATTCTTTTCAATTTTTTTTTTTGAGGAAAGTGATACATTCTTTTCAATTCTTTTCTGTTATTTTAACTTTTATATGATGTAAGTGCTTCTTGCTATCATTCCCAACAAGCATCTCAAACAAGCTAGATGCAATGCATGGAAAGTTCCTTTGCTGCGGGAACACCAATCAATAAAAATACCCTTTGGTCAAGCAGGAAATAGTGTGCAGGCCAATTGAAGGAGGGCTATGGATAAAAAAGATAAAATACATGAATCAAACTCTCTTAATAAAGTGGATTTGGATAAAGGAAATTGAAGCTAAATGAAGTTGTGAACAAGGCCGGTTCAATGTTCCCATTCAAGCTCTCCAGTGTTTGGAAAGCAATCTTAAAACAAAAGCAGTTAGTTGAGACTAATGTAGGTTCCATATGAAAACTGAAAAGGGTTACTTTTTGGCTAGACTTTGGCTGGGCTAAACAGAGATATCTCAGGCCATTCCGTGGGAGCAATCAAGAGCTGAACCCATGGGCTGGAAATTTAAATCCAAGGCGAGTTCTCAATGACTATGAGGCAAACGAGGCACTTTGTTACCAGCGGGGGGGGGGGAGATGAAATCATTTGGAGTCAAGTTCTCAGTGTCACTTGTAGAAGCTTCACTTTCAAAGCTCCTTAATAAGGACTCCAGTTCCATTACAACATCCAGTCCCTGCCTAGTTTGGAAGCAGGAGGAAACATTTCTTATGGACATCAGCATATGGAAATTATGACCTGGTTAATATCTTGCCAAGTAGGGAGCTCCAAGCGAAATATTGGGCTGTAGGGGGGATTGGGAGGGTCCGTGCTAATACTCTAGCATGCCATGAAGAAGTATTGGGTTTGATAGCATTGAACGCAGATTATACCGAGATGTTGTCAGCGCTGTACTCAATCCAGATGATGTGATCCTCAAGGTGATTACTCAGGCAATATTCTTGTAGTACATAATCAAGTAAATTAAACTGCTTAGCTTCCTCACCATGCAACTCCGTTGAAAGGATTGCTCCAGTCAATCTCACCAATGGTCTAAGGTTCTTCACCTCTTGTAGGACGTAGCCCTGAAATCCTTTACGCTCAGGTGGTGAAAGTGAGTTCCGTCTGATTGTTAAGGACCTGTGCAATAGATAGCTGTGGGTGTCTCACTGTGGCAAAGAGCTGTGGATATGAATCCTTGAAAGCTTTTTCTCCCGGCCAAGTATATTCTAGAAATCCACTGTGACACCTTTCAGCTAACAACTGCACTCCTCTTTGAAAGGTGGGGAACAAGTTACTAATTCTTCTCCAAATTGCCAAAAGTTTATGATTGGATTGAGGGTTTATCGACCAAGTTTTGCTACTATTTCCTAGTTTCCAGGAGGAAGCCAAGGATTATTTCTATCCGAGTTAATTCTCTAACAGCATTTCATGAGTAAGGCAGTGTTGAAATCTTTACTTTTCTCACAGCTGGTCCTCCTTTCTTCCTTGATTCACAAACCCTCCCATTTGATAAGATTATGCTTAAAACCATTGTCTGAACACTTTCAGAGATTTTTGCTGCAGTCATCGGACAGTGCATCAAGGATAATGCATATGCTGGTATCCCCATTAAGCATGATCTGAGCAGAACTAGTCTACCCCCTTTCGAAAGAAATTTGCCTTTCCATTCAACTGTCTCAGCTGAACCTTCTCCCCTATAGGGTCCCAAAGGCTGACAGAACTTCAACATTTGTTGACCTAAGGAGGTTGTAGGAAGCTTCCTGATTGGACAACCCATTTGGGAAAAATCCTCCAGATCTCTCCTTTCTATATGAAGCCGATTATGGAGGTCTTCTGCCAGTTAACTTCGTGGCCTGAGATGAGCTCAAATACATTAAGCACTTAACTCTTGTCACTCGGTCAAGAGAACCTTCAGCAATCCGAGTACCATGTGGTAGCTTAATATGCTTTATAGTATCTAGCGTGCATTTCTAGCTTACTTTTGTTGGAGTAACTTAGTATGCTGGAAGAGCAAGAAGGCAAATGTGGTAGCTTGATAGTCTTCAAGCTGAGTACAATGCAATAGCGCACACAATGAGTGAAGTATTATGGATTCGATATTCGCTCCATGAGTTAGGTTCATCCATTGAAGAGCAATCTTGACGGATTGAGGTAATTTGGCTACAACCTCAGTGGAGAGCATTCCTTTTCTCCATTAGAGAACTATGCATGTGAAGGTTGATTTCCATTTCATTCTAGATGCTGTGATGAATGGTGTTCCGGTGACTCCCTTAATTCATTCCTCCGAAAAGATTCATGGTTTTCACAAAACCCTTTGGAAGAAATAATTCTGTGATATTATGTAACACACTGAGGTAATTGTCAAGTATGAGTAGTGTTAGTAGATGATAGAAATATGTTGATTGTGTAGTGACGATACTGTATTTTAAATGTCATGTCATTGGGAGATGCTATTTGTAGAGTTGACAGTACTATAATTCGAATTTCTAGTCATTAGCAGATCTAAGCAATGAGTTTAGTCATCTTGTGTGGAGGGAAATTTCTATCCTTAGAATATGTTGTTCATTTGAATCCAACCTGTTGTGTGGAATACAACAAACAGACAGAACTGGAAAGAACATTTTTTTTAACCCAGGATTATCGGTCTTCCAGATTATTTATTTTTTTCCTATCACCACCAAAATGAAAGGGTTTTGGTTTCATGAATTAGGTAAGAAGTCGAGAAAACGTTTTTATCTTAGAAAATATGCTTCTTTTCTAGAGAAATTGAAAAAGAGAAGGACCTTTAATTGGAAAACTGTTGTGTTTCAAAATGTTCTGCATCACATTCTATTTTTTTTTTTTGAGTAAAAATGCTGAGTTTTATTTATTGATATGCAATAATCATCATACAAAGGGAGGGTCCACCTTTACCTCTATGGAGGTGAGGGCGACTCCTTGCTTAGCTAACCCGTCTGCCATAGTATTGGCAGATCTGGGAATACATGACCATTCACTAACAAATGAAGACAAAGCCAAAATCTCTCTAAACAAATACAATAGCTTCCATGGTGGAGCTGAGGCTTGACGGCACCATCCGATGACGTTCTTTGAATCCCCCTCCACTACCAGCTCTCCAGAGAAGTGTGTGGAATAAACGTAGGGTATGCAAAATTCCATGAGCCTCGGCTGAAGTAGAATCATCCACCCCCAATGGTCCAGAATACGACATCAGTATGTTGCCCTCTGAGTCTCTAAAAACTCCAAAACCAGCGGGACCTGGATTACCCATGGATGACCCATCCACATTAGCCTTCAACTTTCCTTCTATTTGTTTATGGTATGTTTATCTTGAAAATTCAATAAAAAAATGGGAGTTGGGATAATTTTAACATTATTTTCTTATGGCAGATTTGTTGTTTGATGGTCTGAGAGCTTTTGCAAAAGGATCACCAAATATGAATTCTCTTGTTGGATTTGGATCGGTAGCTGCTTTCTTTATAAGTGCGGTACTAATGTCTGACCATATTGTCTCAAATAAACTTCTTTTTTGTGGTTTTCAAAGATCTTTATATCATTTCAAAGTTTTTGTGTTGTATATTACTGTTTACATCTTTATCCTTTTCAGTTGATAGTTTCCTTTTCCTTTTTACCTAGGTCTCCTTGGCAAATCCAGGCCTTGGATGGGATGCATCATTTTTTGATGAACCGGTGATATTTCTTATTTCCTTTTGTTTAGGTATCTGGATTAAGATATGTTTCTTATGATTTCTTATTTTTCTTTTTTTTTCTTTTTGAATTTTGTGATCACACTTTAACTCTTAGCTCTTTTTGTGCATCCAGACTCTGTCACAAATGTACTTTTTCACTTACGTTCAGTTACATTCTTTATTATTTTGTATGGAGGAAGATCTTGGCAATATGTTAAGGATTATTGTCAAATTGGATTTTGTTCTAATGAAAATGTTGGACTTTGAAAATGGGAGATGTAAGAGAAGATGAAGAAACAAGAGTGAATGAGAGAGAAAAGATGCAATTGATTCAGCAGACTTTAAGGGGTCTAAATTTGACCCCTCTATTCTTATCGAACACGTTGGGACCACTTTTCAACTGGCTGACATTTTTACCAAGTCCCTCGATGGCAAATGGTTTAAGTTTCTGCATAACTCACTGGGGATCCACACCCTTCCCAGTGGATAAGAATCACACAGAAGAAAAAAAAAAAAAAAGTGCTGGTTATATTTCACTTTTTTCACCTATTGCAGGTATTTTGTTCATATTATATCGATTCCATATTATTCCTACACTATTCTTTTTTTCCAACTTACCCACCCAATATTTTATTTTGCCTTATTCCCATTTCTAATTACCTCTTTTTTTGCCTCTAGATCATCTCACTATTGTTTGTTTTACCCTAATTTTTCCCTTCGGCCTCATCTCTCATGGCGTCGCCTTCTTGATCCCCTCCCCTTGTTACAACACCAGTTCCATCAACAGACCCTCCACCTCTTCCTCCTTGGTCTCCCGACCCATTGGGTTGCTCACATGGATTGTCCCTCCCCCCTACTTTGTTGGTCCTCCATCTCCCATCTCTCTTTCGCTGGATCATGAGCACTCCCTCCTGACTTCACCACCGTCCCATCCGGAGCCATCTTCTCTGACCTCGGTTTGTTCCATTCCCCCTCCCCCACATTACCCTACCAAATCAAAATCCCACAAACACAAAGCTAACTCATCTCCGACGTCCTCTGTCCGCCGTCGACTCCGCTCTGCCACTTAGGCCGCAGGCCTCGCCACCAACTGAGCCTGCTCCACCCTCAGACCTGGTCAGCGAAAAACGCACCAAGCTTCGTGTCGACCGCGTCCCACCTTCTAAGGGTCGCACTTCATGCTGCCCCTCCACTACAGCCCTCTCCACCAACTCTTGTATTTCTTGATTCTGCTTCCAAAACCCTCTGGTCCCTCTTCAGTGAACGACCTCTTTGGGCCCAATGCACAATTCATTTGACATCCTTCAACGAGCCCAGGTAGTCTCCCTTCTGCGTGCTCAACAGTTACTCACCACTGTGTTGAAGGTGCCACGCAACAACCCCACAATTGTGTTCGAATTTTTCTCCAATTTGAGAAAATCTATCCTCGACGAGCATTCCCCTCACTTCCATCAGGTCTTGATTAGAGGTCAGTGGGTCAATTTTTCTCCTTTTGTTATCAATACGTATTTTGGTACGCCGCCATGTCCTCCAACTGTGCTACCTTCACTATCTACTATTATTCATGAACTGACTAGTGGTGCTCGTAGTCATTGGCCCAAGAAAGACTTTCCTACCTCTGAATTAAGTGTTAGATATTCTGCCCTGCATAAGATTGCTATCCAAAATTGGCTCCCCGCCAAACATTCCACATCCATTGGAAAGGGCATGGCCAATCTTCTGTTTTCTATTGGCACTGGCCAGTCATTTGGTTTTGGAACCTTTATTTTTTATCATATATGTCGGTACGCGGAGTCTGGGTCAGTTTCCACCATTCTACCCTACCCCTCCTACATTTATGGTTTCATTCAGTCTTAGATTGAACTGCCCACTGGTCTCGATTTGTCACCTAAACCTTGTCCGATCACAGTTCATAATCGCCTTTACAAAGGCAAACATGTCTCGGATGTTCCCTCTGATGTGGATCCTGATCTTGTGCCTCCTTCACGATCACTTGATACTTCCCCTTTGGCCTCTTTGGTTCATTCATTTGCTCCCACAGCCCTTCAGCTACGTCCCTTGGATCTCCTGAGCACAATTCTCCGATGATCCCAGCAGCATGAGCATGACCTTCGCACTTTGAGGAAAGACATTGATCGTCGTCTCTGTGATATCTCCTAGCACACGTTCGAGAATCAGGCGTGTATTTATGATCTTGAGTGCCCTTGACTTCGGTCGGATCTTTTCATCATCAAGGGGGAGAAATATGGTTTTGATCCAGGATGTTATAATTTTTTTGTGACTACCGAATCACATGGTGTTTTACACTTTTTGTTTTGTTACAATGGTTGAACTAGATAGTACTCTGTATTACTCTTGTTAGAGTTCTCTGTTGAAGAACTAGATTATGTACTGGTGCAATATCTCAGGGGGAGCACACGACTTGTCAAGTGATGCCAAAAAGATGTTCAAGGGAGAGATTGAAAGGCCTAAGCCACCTGGCCATCTTTTCTGGTCACACTTGGCTTACAAATAAGGAACACGGGCTAAACAGCCAGGTCCAGAACGTAGCTACTACAACTCAAGGCATGTCTTATTTTAGACATTGAATATGTCAAATTAAGACACATGTCCACCATTAGTGGATCGCGTAGGCCTTGTTTGGGGTTCACAACAACTATAAAAACAAAGGATAGCTATTTCTCTAGATGAACAAGCAAAGACAGAAGAAGGAAGTAGAGTGAAAATCTAAGAAGGTTGTCTTGGGATTCACGAGTAAAAGTACTGTCCATACTCTCAGGAGGAGAGTAGCAACCAAGGGGAAGCCTTGGTCGTGTCTGAGAGAATCAGGGATTCAGATCTCTTCCACTGTTGAGTGTGCAAAGTGGATTATCATTGTTTGTAAGTTTGTAGTTGTCTTTTCTACTACTGTAATTTTTGCTTCTTGCAACATTGTATAAGAATACCTAAAAAGGCTGGTTTGCCCCGTAATATAGTAGCACGTTGCTCTGTATTTCGTCAAAATATCAAGGACATTTCACTTTCAATTTTCTCTTGATTGTTATTCTTGTTATTTTGGGTGTTGGGAACACCTGGGTGTTATAACACCTCTCTATTGTGACACATACCAGAAGTAGGGACATACAGTTTCTACTGAAAAAAATAAAGAACTTTCTATTTCCAGAAAGTTACTATTCAAGAAATCACTATATCTGGAATTTTTTTTTTTTTTTTGAAACTTACTTTTTCAGAAAAGTTTTTGAAGTAGTTTTCATGTGAAGAAGTCCTAAATAGTGTCCTTATGTAAAAGTTGGATTTGAGGTATGTAAAGTTAGGTCCAAGGTCTATTCCAAAATGACTAGCTGAAGTTAGGAAGCCTCTTACAAACTGATAATCCAAGATTCATTTTACTCGTTTATCTATGTAGGACTAATCTCTAACACTCCCCACACGTGGATTCATTTTACTCGTTTATCTATGTAGGATTAATCTCTAACACTCCCCACACGCGGATTCATTTTACTCGTTTATTTATGTAGGACTAATCTCTAGCACTCCCCACACGCGGGGGCCTACTTTTGGGCTCTATCTAGGGGTGGCAACGGGGCAAGGCGGATTTTCAGAAACCCGTCCCCGCCAAAAGCCCACCCTGTTCTTCTTCAAAGAGCCTTGGTAGTTGACGAGAGTGGCTGGGGAAGACACTGCTGCGGGGTGCGTTGTCCACGATCATGGTTAGCTCCGGGGAGATGCTGCCGCCATGGTCGTGTCTTCTTCCAACCCCTTCTCCTGTGCATCTCCATCTCCATTAATCGAGTCCAGAGATTAGAAAGACCGTGGCCAAAGATTAGGAGAAGAGGGAATGGCTTTGATAGAGACTAGAAGGAGGGAGAATAGAATTGATGGCCAGAGATTAGAAGGAGAAGAGGGAGTAGGGAGTGGCTTTGACGGCTAGAGACAAGAAAGAAGGAGGAGAGATGGGAGAGTCAGACATGGCCAACGGTAGAGGAAAGAGATAGGGTCATGGGAGCTTTTTTTTTCTTTTTGAGGAAGTTGATGTTTATTATTTCATTGAAGCTGAGTTACTACATGATCAGATGATCAAAATGACTTATGCTTAGATTACATTATGAATCCCTCACAACAAGTGTTTGATAGAACTCCCTCTTTAGCCAACCTATCGGCGTTGTGATTTGCCGATTTGGGAATTCGCTTCCAGCTGACTACTGTCTCCCCTAGTTCCCAGATCTCCCTTAGTTGCAACAGGAATCTCCATGGCGGGTCTTTACGTCTTTTACACCAACCCACAATGTTTTGCAAGTCTCCTTCCAATTCTAGAAGCCCCGAAAGATCGCTTTTAAAGATCCGCAATCCTTGCAATATTGCACTAATCTCGGCCTGAGTTGCATCGGCTATCCCGATCGGGCCACAATATGACAACAAGGTGTTGCCACTGTGGTCTTGGAAGAGGCCACCGATTCCAGCCCGGCAGGGTTTCCTAAAGATGATCCGTCTGCATTAAGTTTTATCCTTCCAGTCGGCGGCACTGTCCATGACAGGTTGGGTTTTATCTTCCCTAGTATGGCAAGGTCCACGATGCACTTCCAATTATGCTGCAATTGTCTTCCTTTGGTATCCACAAATTCTTTCCTTGTACACAGCCAAGCCATGACCTTGGTGATAATGCACTTCAGTACTTGCCTCCATTCTAAGCATTTCCCTTGGAATACCCTTCGGTTGCGCTCCCATATGCTTCATATTATTTGCGCGGTGCAAGTTTTTGCCATGATCTTTCCTTTTGTGCCACTTGATATTTCCCTCCATTGAGCCAGTACCCCATGGATGGTATGTGGCATACAAAGCTCTACTTCGAACATTTCCAGCACTGCCGTCCATATCCTCCAGGCGAATTCCCAGTGTAGAATGATATGATCGATCGATTCTGGTGCAAAGCTACAAATTGGACATACCGTAGTTTGAAGCGACATTCCCTCCTTGCTAAGGTGTCCTTTGTGAGTGCTTTGTTCCGTAGGGTGGTCCAAAGGAAGAATTTCATCTTCGGCGGGCCAGTATAGGTCCATGCCATATAAGCGCGCTGAGCTTCAGTCGTCTCTAGTCCTGTGATGGCTTTATAAGCTGACTTCACCGTGAATTGGCCTTCGATTGATGGGATCCATATGTATCTTGTCTTCGTGTCGCCCATTCAAAATGTGCTAGAAATCAAAGTGTCTAGCTCGACTAACTCAATCGCCTCCTGGTCTCTCAATTTCCTTCTGAATAGCCAACTCCAGTTTATCTCATTCTTGCCTTGGTTTTGGAGCTCTTCCGCCACAGATATCTCCCTTTGTCGAGCCAAGGAGAATAGGTTGGGGAATTTTGCATGTAGTGGGGAGTCACCGATCCATAGTGCATCCCAGAAGTCAACTCTATCTCCTCTTCCTGCCACGAATCGGACGTTTTGTTCAAATGCGTGGAATAATTTGTGAAGATTCCTCCATATTGGTGATAGACCCCTGGCAGAATGTCTTCCTAGGATTCAATCTTCCTCACTGGCATTAAATTTCAGCCTCTTCATCCATGGACTTTTGTTATCTTCATTTACCCTCCAACCCCATTTTAGAAGTAATGCTCTATTAAATTCTCAGATCCTTCTCTCCTAAGCCCCCTTCTCTCTTCGGTTTACATACCTCTTCCCACCGGATGAGATGGAATTTATATTCTTCACTAGTGCCTCTCCACATGAATCTCTTCATAATAGTTTCCATTTCAAGTGCTACGGTCGCTGGACAATGTATGAATGATAACAAGAAGGTGGGAACTCCCATTAAGTAGGACTCAAGCAAGACTAGGCACCTTGCCTTAGACAGGTGTCTCCCTTTCCATGATGATAGTCTTCCGCGCAGTCTCTCTATGACCGGGTCCCAAAGCCTCTTATTGATTCTTCCTTCGAACAGGGGGAGCCCGAGGTGAGTGGTCGGGAACTCTCCTATAGCGCACCTCAGGCAGCTGGTGACATCCTCCAGTAAAGTCGTGGGAATGTTAACTCCTAGTAGCTTCGACTTTGTCGAGTTGATCATCTGTCGTGGGAGAGTTTTTAGGGTTACAAAAATTTACAATCACGCCCTTAATGTTTTTTTTTTGTTTTTTACTTAAACTAAGTGGGTCGGGTTGGGTCTGGTTTTTTAGGTAAAACCCTTACCCGACCCAAACCTATAATGGGTTTGAAACCCAAAATCCATCCCCGCCCTGCAGCATAAAATGTCCAACCCGAACCCATTTTAAGCGGGTCTGATTGGGGCGGGTTCCCCAGTTTCGGGAACCCGTTGCCACCTCTAGCTCTAACATGTGGACACATGGGTGGAGGTCCACTATGAGCACCACCCGCTCTGATACTATGTAGAGTTGGGTCCGAGGTCTTTCTCAAAATGATTAGCCAAAGTCAAGAAACCTCCTACCTACTAATAAGCCATGATACTTTTAACTTGTTTATATATGTCGAACGAATCTTTAACACGAGTTAGTGAGTCACAATTAGAAGAATTATAAATAGGAAAATAGTTTATTAGGAGTTTTAGTTTCTATTTCAGTTATTTACTAGAGTCCTTTTTGTCTTTAGATTTAGTATGTTATTCAATTGTAATTAGGAAGTCTAGTCTTTGGAAAATTATGCCAAAAGGATTGTATCATACTTTGGCAAGGAATTGGTTGTCTTAGATTTTATAACTAGTGAGTTATGATGTACTTTTCACAGTCTTTGAATAATATTACGAAGTTTTTGTTTTGGTTGCTGGAGAACCATTATTTTTCTTCTGAGATTAATTTCCTAGGGTGTTTTTCATTGTTGTAGCAAGTGCTAGTTGCAAAACTATACCTGAATATTCAAGTTCCTCAAGAACTTGAAATCCAGGGTTTCCTACTACTGAGAAGATAGTGGTTGGTTATCTGTAGCAAAAAGAATTTGCCTCAATGGGAACTTAAAATTAATTTGATGAAGTTGATGAAATTGTGAAAAAGTATAGCGTGGAGTAAAATACCTCGGTTTGGTAATTCTATAGCTGGTAGGCTTTCAAAAACAGGTTTATTTAATGAATCCTTGATTGTTGAAGTTATTTCATTGTAGGATCAGCAACGATGCAAACTATGATGTACTTTATTTGCTACAATTCTTTTCAAATGAAACTTTACACAAGTTAAAAATAAAAATAAAAAGAAAGATTATCTGACTCAGGGCACTGATACTAAGATACATCTATTATCCAATATAAAAGTCATTTCCATTTCAAAAAAGAAATATAGAAGTCATTCAATTACAAAAAGAGAAGATGAGATCACACCCTTTTCTGGGATGAGCTATGGATTGGAGAGACCCCATTGAAGGAGCAATTCCCGCATCTATTTGCCATGGCGAGAGAATGAGAGACCACAGTGGCAGCTGTAATCCAGAACCTAAATGTCAATACGATAAACTGGAACTGGATCTTCTGGAGGGAGTTAAGGGATCAGGAAGCAGTGGAAGCAGTGGAGTTGGATAGGCTGATCTCAACTGTCCATTTTGACCATAATCTAGAAGACAGTGTGATATGGGCCCCTGCAACAGATGTGCAGTTCACGGTGAAGACGGCCTACGATGCGCTAGCAAGCCTGGCGGTGGCTGAAGCTCATCCCTCCCATTTAGCGTGGACCTTTAATGGGCCACCTAAAGCGCAGTTCCTACGGTGGGTCGCCCTGCGAAAGAAAGTGCTCACAAGAGACAATCTAACCAGAAGAGGAATGTCTTTTCCAACGACATTATGTCCATCGCGTGGACTCCTCTTAGAGACCATTGACCATACTATCATCCACTGCACGGATTCATGGAGGATATGGATGGCGTTAATGGAGATGTTCGGCATTCACTTCTGTATGCCGTATAGCTTGCAAGACCTTATCGTACAGTGGAGGGCAGTACAATCAGGCACCAAAGGGCGGATGATGGCTGAAGTAACCACACCCATTGGAACGTGGTGTATTTGGGAAGAGCGCAACAAAAGGGTCTTCTTGAACAGGAGGACGAAATGGAAGCAGCTACTACAAAGTATCACCACGAAGGCGATAGAATGACTGTACACCAAAAAGGAGTTATCAGAGATTAGTGGGAGTCAGCTGAGGGTAAATTGGAAGCTAACAGCGGAACTATCCATGCCAAAGAAACCCAAGCAGAACTAGGAGTGGAGGGCCCCGACACCGGGAAGAATCAAATTAAACACTGACGGATCCTCGACGGGAAATCCAGGTCCAGCGGGGATCGGAGGGCTTTTTCGGGATCATAATAGAAACATCTTGTTGACATATTGTGGCCCAATTGGAGTTGCTGATTCTATAGAAGCCGAAGCCAAAGCCATCCTAGAGGGAATCAGGCTATTCCGCAATCATTTATCAGGAGACCTAGAGGTGGAAGGCGATTCTCGAAATGTCATCCACTGGTGTAAACGATGTAAGGACCCTCCTTGGAGACTTATCTCACAATTCAGGGAAATCTGGGAGCTGAGTACGATGATAGTTAGCTGGAATAGGATCCCGCGGTCGGCAAACTCAAATGCCGATGCGTTAGCCAAAGGAGTGTTTCAAACAAGTTTAATAGTGAGGAATTGATCATGTAAACGTTTTGAAGTAACTAAAATCATCATTTTGAAGAAATAAAATCCCAATTTCCACAAAAAAAAAAAAGAGAAGATGCCCTACTCCTCGGGTGCTGAAGCCCATAAATGATGAAGTTGCAACGACTGAATGGAGAATTGCCTGGCCATCAGCTTCGCACTCTGCTACTCTGTAGCAGATAAGTGGCCATATCTGGCATCTTTAAAGTGAGTATGGAATATGCCACTTTGTGTCTGACCTAATAGCTCCCTGCTAGGCAGGTTTCAGCCACTTATGTCGTACCATTTCACTGCCTTTAATGAATGTTTCACTATTTCAAAGAGAAAAACACTATTGCCTGAGGGCCTTCTTTACTTCTCCCATAGTTGTCTCACGGTCCCTTCATATCCTATGTATTTTATGTATCTCTATTGTAATGGTTCAGTAATATCTCAATAAAACCTTTGCTGATTAGAAAGAAGAAAAAATAATAGTGTTGAAATGGCCATGTTGGTGGCTTGGCCCCCAAAAATCAGCCAATTGGACAAATAACCTTTTGAATCATGGCCTTTCTTTGAGGTGTACATTCAGGAAGTAATTGTATACTGAATTTGTGAACCTGTGGTGCTTGAATTGAATGCACTCCTAAATCCCTGCTGGGATATATGTCAAACAAGCTTTATTGAGCAATCTGCCATGAGAAGAATTTGGAAGGCCCTACAACGGTGTGAATATGGCTTACAGTTTTGGGGATTTGTAGCCTCATTGCCAGTAAACCATTTTTTCATGAATGGACCAATCAAGTCGAAGCCGACTGCCATTTTATTCAAGAGCTGTGATGAGTGGAGTTGTTGGTTTTCTGTTTGTTAGGTCATCTGATCAGTTAGGAGACTTTTCTACCAAGCCCTTAGAAAGAAAGACTTGGGATATTTTGAAGCTAGCTAGGGTTCTTAATATATATATGCTCTAGCTAGAAGGGGGAGTGGCATTTTCATAATTTACCAGTAGCCATATGGGTAGTGCATGATTTGCTTGATGCTAGGAGTGAAGTATGTAAGGGCAATTCTGTCTACTTAAGTTGTTTTGTGCTCATTAATATTAATAAGGATGTCGATCCAGACTTTTCTCAAGTATGTAAACTTCTCTCCCTCTCTCTCTCTCTCTCTCAAATGTTTTCTCCTCTCCCTTTCTCTCCCAATTTCACAGCTAGGAATGGTGTCTCTTCATAGAGACACATCTCTTGACTTTGACGGCTTTTGTATTTTTAAGGCTCCTGATCCGCTGTGAACAGAGGCTGTGTGTATCGGTACGCACAGCCAATTGGGGAACGCCTGCACATGAGGCAGGCGTGCGAAGACTTTTAAGAAAACCTACCATTTGAAAGAGACAGGCTTTGGTGCTTACTGTTGCTTCCAGCCTGTTCCTTTTGGCTGTGGGTACCAACATGCACAGCCTTTGTTCGCAGTAGATCCGGGGCCTATTTTTTACTGCCTGCAGATTGTTGTTGGTCTTGAACTTGTATTGCTTTTACATTTCTTTTATTCTCTTTATGATTTTCTCCATCTTCCAGATAATGACTTGCAGAATATTATTATTCTCTCAAGGGCTCACTTATTTTTAGTATGCAGGTTATGCTTCTTGGTTTTGTGCTTCTTGGACGTTCTCTTGAAGAACGAGCAAGACTCAGAGCTTCTAGTGATATGAATGAACTCTTAGTAAGGCTGATAAGTGAAAGAGCTATGCACTGTTTTGTCTTGCATTGCTCTTTTCTTCAGTACATGCTTGACGTTATTTTGGTCAATCTCATTCTTCAGTTGTTTATAGAGAACTTTTTTACATGCAGTCACTGGTATCAACACAGTCTCGCTTAGTAGTGAGCAGCCCCAGTGATAGTCCTTCAGTTGGTAATGTCCTGGATGCTGATTCTATATGCGTTGAGGTGCTTACGGATGATGTTCGCGTTGGAGACTCCCTGCTGGTTTTGCCTGGAGAAACAATTCCTGTAGATGTGGGTCGCCTGAAGAGTAGTTACTTGGATGCTTTAACCATGATTATTACTATTTGAGTAGAATTAGTTATTTATTGTTCATTGTCTTATTCTTTTTAATTGCTCAATAACTCTCTTCAACAAATCAAGGGAATATTTGTAATCATGTATTAAAAAAAACATATTAAAGATTAAGGTGCATAGTTTTTGATTACCCTTCTTCTCTTCCTCTGCTTTTCTTTTTCTGTTGAAAATGTGTTATCATCTTTTTTGTCTCTTTCTTTTACTCTTTGCTTTCCAATTTTCCTTTTAGCAAATATGCTTAAGTCTCACTTGCTTCTTCCTCTTTCTTCTTCTTCTTCGTTAACTAGAAGTATGAGACTCTAATCAGAAAACAATTTTTTTTTTTGAGTTTCAAGTTATTTCTGATGATTGTGATCTTTAATGTTTAGTTGTCAGACCTATGATGCTCAAAACGCGCTGGAAATTCATGGGTTTTGAATGTTTGGATTAGTGGCTGTTTTTTCTTCTTTAGAATCTCAAAGTATCTTTCTGTTTTTATTCTCAGGGAACTGTGCTTTCTGGTAGAAGTGTGGTTGATGAATCCATGCTCACAGGAGAATCTCTTCCCGTTTTCAAGGAAAGAGGTCTTAAAGTTTTTGCAGGGACTGTAAACTGGGTGCGTGCCTACTTATGTAACTGCTAGCTAAGAGTTAATCTAATGCATTGATTCACCAAGTTTGTTAGATAAAGTCCAAATTAATCTCAAAGCTTCAACTCAGAAGTTAAAAAGTCCACCTTAACCACATACCTAAATTAATCTTTTATTATTTATTTATTTATTTATTTGTGTATTTTTTCTGTTTTCTATTCTTTGAAATCATCTTCTTTTCAGAAATAAAAGTGAGTTTCCTGGCATCTTTTTTTCTAACTGATCAACTATATTGCATCTTAGCTCTACTGCATTCAGAGATTAGATGAAGGAACAATATCTAGTCCTACTTAAAGAATGACTCAAGGTACTTGAAAAATGAAGTGAAGACAAACAAAAAAAAAGCTTGAATAGTCCTCCTTAGAGTTAAGCAAGACTTATATTAGTCTTCTAGTTGGAATTATTTTAATTAGTTTCTTTATACTTGAAAAAAAGCTTGAACAGTCTCTCTGTCTCTTTCGTGTACAAGAGTAGTGAAATTGCCAAATATTTTGGCAATTTCACTTTATTGATTAAGTTATAAATAGCTGACATCAAGCTGAATGGTAAATGACCATTTTAAAACTCGAAATATATGCTAAGAAACTTCCTAGAAATAATGTGTCTGTGATCTGCTTATTTTGTACCTATATTTGAATACTGATAAATTTGTAACATCATCGTTGTTCATTTCAGGATGGTCCCTTGAGAATTGAAGCATCTACAACTGGTTCAATGTCCACAATAGCCAAGATTATTCGCATGGTAAATTCTGAAACAACGACCTTCATAATCTTGAAACAAAGTATTTCTAACATTCTGGTATCTGAGGCATTTCATACTATCATTCATGCAGCTTCCACTTCCAGTTTTTTTTAAAAGTGAACTTGACAGAGATTCAGAATATTCTTTGACATATAGACTCGCTTTTATTTTCTTGGATGAGAAAAAAATTGACCCCTAATTTTTTTTTTTTTGAGGAAAATGTTTTGATTTTATTCAATAGATGAAAGTCAAGTTAGAAGGGGGGGCACGTTCTCAACACATGAGACGAGTGTTGTACCCCTTCTTTTTTTTTTTGAGAAAATTGATGGATTTAATTACTTCTGCGAAGTGCAAACATTACATGGTTTTTGATACTTCACACTTGTTACATCATTGATTCCTCACATTAAGACTTGATAAGGAGACTCCTTTTGCCAGTTGATTGGCGCTGTGATTTGCCGACCTAGGGATTCTCTTCCAGCTTGTCACCCTATTAGATAATCCCCAAATTTCACGCATGTGTAGAAGGAATCTCCATGGCGGATCCATATTCTGCCGGCACCAGTTGATTACGTTCTGAGAATCTCCTACTTCAAGGGGTTCTAGGAAGTTATTGTTGTAGAGCCTCATTCCTTCTAGGATGGCTTTTACTTCTGCTTTGGTGGAGTCAGTGATGCCAATTGGGCCCAAGAATGCCAACAAGGTGTTGCCATTGTGGTCACGAAGGATGCCACCGATCCCCGCCCTACTAGGATTCCCGAGCGAAGATCCATCGGTGTTGAGCTTTAGAATACCCCTGGGGGAGGGGTCCACTGTCGAAGTTCCTTCAGTCTTCCAGGAATGGAGAGGTCTGCAATCTCATTCCATTTCTGTCTGATTAGATTGCCGCTTGTATCAGCAAATTCCTTCCTTGTGCAGACCCAGGCAATCACCTTCGTGACGATATTCTTCGCTGCCAGACTCCATACCTGAGTTTTGTTCTGAAATACGCGCCGGTTTCTCTCTTCCCAGATACACCAAGGAACTGTGATTCCGGCGACCTTAGCCATTATCTTCCCTTTCGCTCCTTTAGCAATGCCCCTCCACTGCAGCACCATCTCATGTGTGGTAGCTGACACACATAGTTGAACTTCAAACAACTGCAGTAGGGCCGTCCATACTCTCCATGCAAAGTCACAGTGCAGAAGCACATGGTCAATAGATTCTGGTTCAGAGAGGCATAGCGGGTAGTCTACGAATTGCAACGTCATTCCTCTCCTGACCAGATTATCTCTCATCAGAGCCTTCCTCCGAATGGCTGACCACAAGAAGAATTTTGCTTTTAGAGGACCGTCATATGACCAGACTAGGAAGCTTTGATGAGCTTCTGCTGTTGCTGTGTCCGTTATCACTTGATATGCTGATTTCACCGTGAAGCCACCATCGACAGACGGTGTCTAGATCAGTTTGTCTGCATACCCGTTGTCTAGGAACGTGTTGGACATCTCGTTATCCAATTCCACTAGGTCTATTGTCTTTTGGTCCCTCAATTCCCTTCTGAACAGCCGATTCCAATCGATGCTGCTTCTGGGCTGGTTCTGGAGGACACCAGCAACGGTGATTGACTTTGCCCGCACCAGTGAATATAGTCGTGGGTACTTCGTGCGCAGGAGGGGCATCTCCCAACCATCTCATATCCCAGAAGCTTGTGCGGTGGCCATTCCCGGCGATAAATTTGGTGTTTTGTGCAAACAAGTGCATTAGCTTATATAGACATCTCCATATTGGTGACAGACGCCTCAGCTGATGGTTTCCCAGAATCCAATCATCATCAATAGCTTGAAGTCTACACTGATTCCCCTCCATAGAAATCTTCTCATGATGGCCTCCATCTCATGCTCTGTCGATGCCGGGCAATGTAGGAAGGAGAGCAGGAAGGTAGGTATACCAAATAAATAAGACGAGTAATACTAACCTTCCAACTTTGGATAGCTGCCTCCTTTTCTATGTCGACAGTTTGCCCTGAAGGCTTTCTATGATAGGGTCCCATAGTCTCTTATTTATCCTTCCTTCGAATAGTGAGTCCTAGATGTACAGTCGAGAATTCCCCTATTCCACATTCCAATTTGGTTGCTGCTGCTTCTAGAAGTTCCGACGAGGCATTGACTCCTAACACTTTCGTCTTAGTCCAGTTTATCTTTTACCCAGAGGTAATCTCCAACAGGCATACCGCGGCTTTCGGATTTGCAATCTGCTCCAGATCTCCTTCACAGAAGATGATGATGTCGTTGGCAAACTGTACAACGTGGAGTTCCTCGTTTGGGAGTGGGCTTCTGATCCATCCTATGCGTATGAGCTGTTCAAAGAAAGTGGTCATACCTTTGGCTGCAATATTGAATCGCAGAGGGGATAGTGGGTCTCCTTGCCTTATTCCTCTACTGTTGGGCAAGTAACCGAAGAGACCACCGTTTATTAGGACTGAGAAGCGCGCTGAGGAAAGATATGACTATATCCAGGAGCACCATTTGTCGCCGAAGTTCATCTCCTTCATGATTAATCCTAGATATCTCCAATTGACTCGGTCAAAAGATTTTTCGAGGTCGAGTTTCAATATTAGCATTGGCTTTGTTTTTTGCTTGAACCAGTGTACTGCCTCATGGATGAACATAGTCGAGTCCATCAGCTGCCGATTTTGAACAAAAGCATTCTGCTGAAGGCTGACCATTGATGCCGAGACCCTTTTAAGACGTGCTGCTAAGGCTCGGGCGATGATTTTGTAGAGGCCAGAGATCAGACTTATTGGGCGATAGCCCCGAACTTCTTCGATGTTGTCCTTCTTTGGAATCAGGGCTATGAGAGAGGAACCCAAACTCTTGTGCTTGATGCCGTTTTCATGAAAGTCTTCCATTAAGCCGGCGATGTCGTCCTTCATGAATTCCCAGGAGGCTCTGAAGAATTCACCGTTGAATCCATCAGGTCTCGGGGCTTTGTCGAGCGGCATCTTCATAACCGCCTCTTCTATTTCTTCTAGACAGAAGGGGACTTCGAGCTGGTTCTTTTCTCCCTCGTCTAGTTTGTGAAAGGGAAGTTCTGCAATGCAGGGTCTACATCTCCCATCAGCACTGTACAGCTTTGCTAAAAAGCTAGCAATTTCATTAGTGATCTGCGATATATTAGCGATTAACTCTCCATTAATCAGTAAAGAGTTAATCCTGTTAGATCGCCTACGGGAGGAAGCAACTGAATGGAAGAAAGCCGAGTTTGAGTCTCCCTCTTTCAGCCAGCGAAATCGGGCTCTCTGCTTCCAGTATGTGTCCGACATCTTGCTTGGAGAGAGGGCTTTTTCTTCCTCTATATCATCCAACCCTCTGATGTGTATATGTAGTAATCTCTTTCGCTGCTACACTTCCATGGGGACCATCAACTTCTGTCTCTGCCCACCACTGCTTTAGTTTTTCTTTGAAGAAGGTCTCTATCAACCAATGATTCTCAAGTCTAAATGGCTTCTTCCCCCAAGCTGCTATTCTCGTGTCAAGCAATATTGGCCAGTGGTCTGATATCACTTTGGTGAGTACTTTCCCTATACAGTCTGGGTATAGCCTTAGCCATTCTGGGCTTGCTAAGATTCTGTCTAGCTTGGACAATATTGGATTCACGTGATTATTACACCAGGTGAATCGCTTTCTAGCCGTTGGCATTTCTTCTAGAGAGTACGCATCTATGAGATCGTTAAAAGACCTCATTTGGCTGGTGATGCGAGCTGCTAGCGGTGATTTCTCCCATCTGTATCTTATGGTGTTGAAATCTCCAGCTATAACCCATGGGTCGTCCCAGCGGTAAAGGTGGTTCTCTAGCTCTTCCCATAACTCCCTTCTCCCTGAGCTCGAGCTCGGTCCATAGATTCCTCCCACGCACCAAACGTTGTTTGTGGCTTTGTCTCGTATCTTAAGGCCAAGGCAGTGTACACCGTATTCATCTTCTAGCATTTCTATCTCATTTAGGTTCCAAATCACTAAAACTCCAGCCGAGCCCACAACGTCGATCGATCTCCATTGTGGGTCTTGAAAATTGGTTATAATGCGCATATCTGCTCGGGTTATCTGACTAAGTTTGGTCTTCTGTATAATGGCTATGCTGACTCCACTTTTCAAAACTTCCTTCACGTTGGCTCTTTTTTGGGGGTCGCCAAAACCCCTGATGTTTCAGGAGATAAGCTTCATGGGGAGGGCGGAGGTCGATGAACTCCACGCCTGGTGACACAGCCTCGCCCCCTGCTGCGGGCTGGCGTTATTCTACTGTTCGCACTGGCTTGTTGTGCGTCTTCCATCGCAAGAGCTAATGCTGTGATTTGCTCTCTGGTCTCCTCTGAGAGCTGCAAAGGTTGATGTTCTATACTTTCTAGTCATTCCAAGGAGGCTTGGTCAAGCTGGCTGGCGCTTGGGTGGCGGGAGGTTGGAAACGCTATTGCGTTTGGGTGGTGGATGTTGATGCGGTTTCTGTTGCGGATGTGGTTTGGTTATGAAAGGCTTGCAGAGGGGGGTGGTCCAAGTGGGAGGAAGGAGGAGGATGATGCGTCGGTGGGGTGTTCTAGGGGCTGGGTAGGATTTTCTTGGTTATCTTCAGGGGATGTGGGCTCGGGTATGGATGAGACCGTAGGTAGCGATGGTTTCTGTTTCTAGGGGGCATGTTGCATAGGGCGAGGGTTGAGGAGGGGGTTATCTCTACGGGGCTGGTTTCGGGAGTGATCTGGTTGACTGGTATGATGTCTGTGGAAGGTTGAGGAGTTTGGTAGAGACGCTGGTTTTGCCTTACCAATACGGGTTGAGGGTTAGGGGTTCTCTTTCGTCTGCGGTATGTCTGGTCGGGTGCATGCGGAAGTGGGGTGGAGTTCTCTCACTGTTCGGGGGAGAAGACAGGGTTGAGGTGTTGAAGTTTTGGGGTCTGCTTTCGGTTGCATATCATGGTCTTCCTAGTTTCGAAAGATCTGTATGTCTCTAGTGCTCTCGGACTAGGCATCATCGAATTTCCGTTTATCTTGCCGGTTATCCATCCAGATCAGCCATTTGTTATCTCCAAGGCTTGAGATGTTTGGGGCGTAGCTGAGTGGATTGACCGAGGATATGAATTGTTTGACTCTTCCAGTATCTCCTTCAGCCATCTACAAGATTTTAGCGTTTGCCAGATCCTCCATTCCTTTCCTCCATGTGCGCATCGAAAAGGAGATAGTGGTTGTCCCTGCTGCATCAACCATTTTGTCACTTTCTAATGCGATATCGCTATCCTTTTTGGGTGTTTTCATCGCTGAAGAGGCCCAGGGGTCCCTTATCCCTGACATCTCATTGATCACCTCTGCGAGTTGGGCCCAACTAAAACCCCCTTTTGTTTGAGCGGGTATATGTAATCTTGCCAAAAGTTTTCCTTCTCGCCACTGAGTTATCCTGCATATTCTATGGCTCCCAGAAGAGACCGAGAAGACCAAGGTGATTTCCTTTGCCTTAATTGATCTCCTTAGTATTTCTTCCTTCTTGGCGCTCAAGCAATCGTTTAGAGCCGTCATACACTCGTGGGGGAAAAGGCCTGGGAATCTGATGAAAGACTTCTTCTCCCCCTTCGCAATAGTGATCTTGATACTCTTTTGCCAACCTGTTTCTTGTTTGTCCGCGCATTCATCCACTTTGAGAGTGGATTCATCGAAACGCAGTATTCTCGACTTCAAGGGCCTCTTTTGTTGCCGTCTCTGAACTACTGTGACCCATTCACCGTCTTCGACTCCTTCCTCGATACAAAATCCCTTCACCTCATCTTGTCCGTCTTGAGCTCTCTCTCCTCGCGATCTGTCGTCCGGATATTCGTCTTCCTGTTGCTCCGCTCTGCGCCGCCCCACTTCGTTCATCTCGCTATTGTAGTTGTACCCCTTCTTTAGCTAATGAGTCAGCCACTGAATTGGCCTATCTAGGAATACAAGACCATTCATAAACACATGGTGAGGCAAGAAAATAAATCTCTCTAAATAAGTGTAGTAAACGCCATGGGGGGTGAGATGTCTGCTCACACCATCCCATGACATTCCTGAAGTCTCCCTCTACTATCAACTCTCCACTAAGATGCTCATAAAAACATTGACCTCTATCTTTAAGACTAAGTTAAGTGCTTCACACTGCTATGGCATTCTAAGCACAAATAGTATTACTCAATTCTCAGTATCTAACTACACTCTGAACAGTATACTTCCATCATATCTAAATCTTGACAAACACAGCATGGATTCTGAGAAGTTTCTTTCTTCTCTTGGCGGCAGTAGAAGTCCTTTTCAACTATGGTTGTTGCAGTTTTGGCAGTGGAAGCAGTGGATCATAGACAGAACAGTCAAGTGCTTGTGAGATGACACTGTAGTACTTGGTGAAACCCATTTTTATAGATGCACACTGTCAAAAACCCTGAATGACTTTCCTCAAAAAAAAACCCTGAATGACCTTTTTTTTGAAAATGGTGAGACTTTATTGATTAACTTGAAAGCAAAAAACCTGAATGACCTTCAACGTTGGTTATTCAGTCATTGCTTCCTGAATATATCTCAAAGATCCATAGTTTGCCTTCAATAACAATGGTGCATGGAGGGCCGAAGCAACCATCTGGGTTGGACAAGTCTTTTTGCATTGACTGATGAAACACCTCAAGTTTCACAATGAGATTCCTCATACAATAGTGCACCTATCCAAAACCGTTATTGATTGTTGCCTCTAATTTGTCAATTCGTATCCATACATTGTCCATAGTCAGCTGTTTCAAAGAAGAAACAGTTTTTCTAATTTATTTTACTCATTTGATCTGAAGCTTTTCACAGAAGATGGGCTAGACTGATATTGACCTCTTGCCACCCAACTGGTGTGGGTTGGATGAAGTGAGCCATAGGGTGGGTTTAAGCCGAACAATGGCTTGGATGGAGTACCCGACACTATAATTTTTGTTGGAGTAAGGTACTGGCCACTGGATGGAGTACCCGACACTATATATGAGAAGAGCATAGAAGTTTATTTCAAAGTCTGGGAGCAATGATAGGAAAGTTGTTCGAGGTGATGATATAAAGGATAGTACTAGAGAAATAAGTGGTAGGACCAGTCTTCAAACTGCTCTGTTTTTCTGTTGCTCACTGGCACGTAACTCCCACTCGCAAAACTATAGATGATGACGATCACTTGGAAAATATGACAAAATCCTGCTATCGTTATGGTGACAAACTCAGAAATGGCTCAAAGAGTTCGATGATGGTTGTACTGTCAAAAAACTTGAAAGTGTGTAGGCTTCAGATTCAAAACTTTTTACGGAGATGCGTAATGTGTCAGACTGATGTTGGACTAATGTGTCAGACTGATGTTGGACTGGTGGTAAAACTATAGATGATGATGATCACTTGGATGCATAACGTATGGGTAATGGTTCTTGGAGATAAGACTATGTACAGAACGGTGGTTAGCAAACTTATCTGTGCTACTGTATATTCCTCTTGTAGTGCGGGTGGTCAATCAGTTTATAGGGAGAATACATCTAGTGTCTTGTAAAGGTTTATGGTTTGATCCTCATGACCTTTTTTTATTTTTGGATGAAAGAGTAAAAAGCAAAATTTTGTGCCAAAGTCTTGTATTGAGGCTGAGTGTAGCGCTATGCAGCACAAAACAAGCGGACTTCTGTGGGTGAATTTTATCGTGACAGAGTTTTCCTAACATGTAACAAGCTAATGGAGCAGGAAAGTCAATATCTGACATGGCTGGGAAAATTGTTTTACCTCTTATTTGGTCTACTGAACAAATTACTGATTTATTTGCTATATCTCTTGGGAACTGAGATTTTGTTCATGTATGATTCAGACTTGGTTTTGCTGATTTCTTGAATAACAGGGTTAGTTTCATAATTTTATACATGTAGCTGCTGCTGGTGGGATGATCCAATTATATTCAAGGATCCTAGAGCTCTTTTTACAAGTCTTTGACGTATTATTCACGTTGACTCAGGTTTTGGGCTGGCAATTTGGTTTGTGGCGGGGGGTGTTGTTTGTGAAATCACTTACTACAAGGGAACCGGACTCGAAATGAAGAATTACCTAGTTCCCTTGTCAAATTGGGGCAATTTTATTTTCAATTGTTTATAAATATGTTCCTTTTTTTACATATATTAATTTTATATTTCTACATAAATATCCATTAACTTAATATATTGTGCCTTATAAAGGACATGCAAAGTACAGGAGATATATTGATAGTTCAGTATAGTTTATGTAACTAATGCATTGAAGGCAGTGCTTTGTATCACTAACATTTATATAGCATATTATATATCAAAAAGTAATTTTTTTAAAAAAATTGAGTTACGCGATCATAATTTGTTGAATTTTATTTAAGGCTGAGTTAACCATTTTTCTCCAGCCGAGTCGGCTGCAGCAAGTCAGCATGCAGATCATGTGAGTTGACATGACTCACCTGATCCTACTCGGATTTGCAGGACCCCAGTCAGGTCCCACATCTAGTTATCAAAACCCAATGTGGGGTTCGTTGGGTTTGTATACCTTGAGGGGTACTTTTTTTCATTGTGTTGAAATTTCATTTGGGGTCTTATAGGCTTAGAGATCTTATTGCTTAAAGGTCTTTTTGACTCTAACCAGGTAGAGAGGCTGCTGCTGTGCAGGGCAGCAACCTGCTCTGCTTTACCGCACAAGTTCTCTCCATTCTTTTCTCAATTCTCGTTCATTCCTACAAAAATTAACAATAAAATAAAGTAAAAGAGAGTTGTAAAATAAAAAGATCCAAATACAGATTTATAGATGCCATTTTCCTTGTTTATGCCCATTTAACTAATATAAAGCAGTCATGTTAGTGTGCTACAAGTATTTAAAGCAAAGTCTGGGAAGCAGATGTATCTGGTGTTAAGTTATATGTGCTTTTTAATATGTTTGATAATTTAACTATGTTCATATTTATGTAGGTCGAGGGTGCCCAAAGCCATGAAGCACCTATTCAAAGGCTTGCTGATTCAATTGCAGGGCCCTTTGTCTTCAGCGTTATAACATTCTCAGCTGCTACGTTTGCCTTTTGGTAAGGTTTTCTTCGCTTTCTGTGAGAATCATGGGGGAAAGAGAGTTTCAGAGAAGAAAAGGGTGAAGGAAGAAGAGAAAGAATGTACGTCAAAGCTAAAAACAGAGAACTTTAGAGTTTGTACATTACTCTAGCCTCCCCACTTCCAAGAGGAATGTGGAATTACAGTTATGCCCTCAACTTCTTCTAAGAAGGTGGCTGATCAGGAAACTATCAAAACACGGATAGCAAAACTCACGTCCCTTTACACACACTCTCTCAATTACAAGAATACTCTGCTTATGGTCATTAAAGTACCCTAACTACAATTACTAAAATACTCCACTATTTGAACATAACTTTGAGTACTTATATCACACAACAGGTCAGGAATTAGTTTTAATTGTATATACATTTCGTTCATGAAATAATGTTACTGGAAACATTTGATATTTATATGACTAATCCTTGTTTCAAATGAATTATTCTAGGAAAAATGCCTTTGTCGAAATTTTGAGGTGTTTTTCATTTTCTTTATTTGGAAAAAAAAAAACACTTTTCATTGAAACAGAGAGGCAAACAACAACATTCGAAGGAGGATTCCTTACAATGAGGGATTTGATGGTTATCCTCTCTTGGCCAAAGAGTGCGTATTGCTTTATGACCTTGGAAAATGACTACATTCACAAAAGTGAGATAGTCCTAAAATTGCAAAAAAGTGATGCCAATGGGGCCAAGGGGGTCTTGTTTCCCAATGCAGTAGTCGACGACACATTTAGAATGCCCTTCAACATGAATCAATATGTTAAATTACAAAAGTAGAGAAGTAGAAGGGATTTGAGGAAAATTGCTTTCTGATGGCAAAGTGAGAGCCATTATTTAGGAAGATAATGTCTGAAAAGAAGCATAATGAGGAAGAGGACGAACAGTGCAGGAACTTTTACCATTCTCGACAACAATTTGAAGATGAAGATCATCATGAATTTGTGGAGTCAGAAGTTGATGGAGATGGCTATGTGGGTATGAATAACTTTCTTTGTAGGGTTAGACCATCGTGAACACCAAAACTCTTTAGTGGATGGCATAGGGGATGGTATACCTGTAGAGAGCGAGAGGATGGTTGTAGTTGATGGTGATGGTTGTAGGGTGAAGATGATGGTGAGGCAGAGTTATGACTGTTATGAGAATAATCCATCAGGAATAGGCGGGTGACAATAAGAGTTCTGACTGTAATGAGAGACATCTATCTCAAGATAGGCGAGTGTACTAATGACACAGACGTAAGTAGTAGTTTTGGAAAACTCAAGACATCCTACATCCTTTGAATTTTGGAAAAATGGTTATGGTCCTTCCTCAAAAAAATGGTTATGGTCCTTCCTCAAAAAAATGGTTATGGTCACTAAAATTATGTCTTCCAAGAAAATTTTGTTTCAAATAATTATTTCTCGAGTGACTAGTTTTTAAAAATCTGTTTTAAGAGAATCTCTTGCCAAGATCTCTTTAGTTGATAATCTTTCTTTTTATAAGAAAAATTGTCTGATTAGACCTGGCATTACCTTTGTTGAAATTTATTTTGTTGGAAGCTGTTTAACCCGAACCAGAAACAGTCTTGAGAAACTCATTTAAACTGCGAACTCGTCAAGAAACCCCTTCTTTGAGAGAAACTTTGTTCTTTGTGCTGTGTCTATGAGGTTGTATGCATGATCAATAATATCTAAAGGTTGCATATGTTATGCACAGGTATTGCATTGGAACAGACATCTTTCCAGATGTATTGCTTAATGATATTGCAGGACCTGAAGGGAATCCGTTACTTTTAAGTTTGAAGCTTGCCGTGGATGTCTTAGTAAGTACGAGTATTTAACCCTTCTCTAATGATGCTACACACCATGAATCCTGTGTCTTAATATGTGTTCCAATTACTATTTCAAGCACCCCAGAAATTTATGTACTCATAACAGATTAAAGTTATAGTTAGTTTCTATAAATTTGCACGATCCAGGATATGGAGGCTGGATGATAATTGTCATTTCGATCAAATTTTTACGCAGATAAAGCCTAGATAACCAGACAAAAGGATTTTTTTTTTCAGAAAAAACTTTTAACACTTGTAAGTTTTGTCATTTGAAGAAGAGTTACCTAACACCTTTGGCAACTAGTGCTAAAGAAATGCTAAAGGAGACTAGACACTCAGAAAGGATAACTACTATCTCAAACAGGCCATTTTAACAAAACTACTTTAGCTGGAGTAACAAACTATGTACTATCCTTTATCCCTTGCCCAACAAGCATAACAAATAAAATTGCGACAATCCAAAGGAAATTTCTATGGTTTGGGGCTAAGAAGCATTTTAAATCCCCATTAGTAAAATGGGAAATGGTATTTAGAGCCAAAAGTTATGGAGGTTTGGAGTTAAAAAATTCAGTAGTATGAACTCTGGAAACTGGCATTATGAAGATACCAGACAAGAATGACAGATAATATGGATCAAAGCAACGAGATCAGCCGCAGCTGACAATCTAGCCAAGCTGGGAGTCACCAGGGACAGTACTAGGGTGTCAGCCATTTGGGAAGCAATTCTAGCTGAGATAACAACTATGGAGAAGCACATCCATTTCCATGTGTGGGAAGGAACTCACATGTTTCTGGCAGCACTATTGTATAGGGGAACAGCCGCTTCTTTCAACCTTCCCAACAACTTTCTTGCTGGCCAGAAAAGAATGCATTTTAGTAGCTGCCTTAAGGTCCCCTGGGGCTATGCATGGAATGCAAACCTATGGAGAAACCTGAATGCTGAGGAGACAACTGAAACTTCAGCACTCCATTTGTTGGACTTCCATGACATGCCAACAAGTGGGAAGGACGAGGCCATCTGGAGCCCTTTCTCCTCTTGCCATATCTCTTTCTCATTCTGGTACAATCTCCTCACCTAGTCACCATCCTAGGAGGCCAGTGCCACTGCAAGTTTAGCTTGGAAGCTACAAGCTCCTTTGAAAATCAGTGGTTCATTTGGACTGCAGCACTATCAAAACTACTCACTGCAAAGAACTAGCAAAGAGGGGCTGCATTGTGATTAACTCCCTTTGCAAATTCTATGGGTTTGTTGAGGAAATCTAAAATTTACATTTTACTTCATTGCAGCTTCAGCAAGGAAGTGTGGTTGCCTGTCCTCAGAAAATTTGAGATAGCATGCACATTTTGTCAGCCTTAGCACCAATAGCAGAGCGGCCTTCTCCCCTCTTATGGTAAGATTCTTTGGAATGGCTACATTGTTGCAGTCCTTTGGAACCTCTTGTTTGAAAGGAATTCTCGTATCTTTGATATGCAAAGATGCATGATTAGAGGTCTAGTTGGAAGGACCATTTGCTACATCCTGCTGTGGGCAAGGGCAGCTCAAAAGCTACCCCCTCTCCTCAGCTCTATTATCCAAATGCATTGTAGTAAAATTATGCATTTCAGCTCACACAAGCTCCCTGTAATGGAAGTTGTAGGTCCTGTTTCTTATCTGGTGTTACAATAGATAGATGTTACAACACCGGGTGACTCCAGCACTTGGAATCGGGAACAACAAACAAATAGAAATATATGAAGTGGACATACATACGAATTTGACGAAATACAGAGAAACACACCTCTGAATTACGGGGCATACTATCCCTATCAAGGAATCTTATTTATGCTTGTAAGATAACATTACAACAATAGACATTTAAAAAAAAAAAAACTACAAACTTACAACGATAGATTCACTCAACACACACGTGAGTGGAAGAGAACACCGTCTGTAACCTCCTTGACCCTACCAAGGCTCTCCCTTGGTTGTTGCTCTCCTCCAGAGAGCTTCACAACGTACTTCTCTCCTGACTCTAGAGATGATCCTGCCGATCTCTCACTTTTCACTCTACTCCTTTCTCTCAGTCGTTCTTGTCCACCTTGTCGATCATAACACATTTCTTTTCTAGTAGAGAACATACCAAGTTTAGGCTCCTCAATAAGCTCCACTATGACCCTTATCTCAAGGGCACTACCTTGGTGTGTCCATCATGACACATTCCATGTCTAAATATAGACATGGACTATTTCCACTTTTCCTCTCCTACAACCACGTCTTTATGCCGAAAAGAGGACCACCTAATTTGGTCTTAACAGAAGTAATGGGAAACTCCTCCTTTAGGATGGCCTAGACTTCATGTTGATGCCTCTTCCCTCTGGAACTCAGAGCTAGTAGAGATTGGAGGGGTCTTTTGAAACAACAGAGGTCATGAATTCTTGTTTTCCATGGGCCAGCCGATTCTTGCACTTCTAATGAGGCTGAGGAGAGAACCTTGTTGGCTGCAGCTCAACGTGCTACATATGGTTGAAGGAGACTTGGCCCTTAATCAGCTAGGCAAGCCAACTTTTGATGAGATGAACTCACATCTGACTGGTCCACTACTTGGGCTAAAATCTCAAGGTCGGCAAACTCAGTGGTGGACAAACACACGGAAAAGGTAAATATACTCAATCAATGAAAGTCACACTATTTAAAAAAAACTCATGGAGTCCGTATATCAGGGCACGCTGCCCTTTCAAGGATTTCTATGTCTTTGTCTTCCTTGTCAACTGTTGGGCCTTGTAAGCTTTTTTTTTCCTTTTTCCTAAAATAGTGATGTCTTTATTGATAGTTTTTCAATAAACAATCAGTTATAAAAATACATCATAGGCTCTCAACCTTAGTAGTAACATGATCACATTACAAATTCTTATTACTTTCTATAACTAATTCTGGTCTTTGGACACATTCCTGGGCTAATCAGTCAGCTAACTTCTTGGCTGATCTCAGTATCTTGCTCCATGGCTCCATGTTATGTTCCAATGGTCAGTGATATCAATCTCCTAAAATATTGGCTTGAGATCCCCGGGGGAGGGAGGGGGGGGAGGAGGAGGGGGGCGGCAATGGATTTGCTAGCCCACTTCATGACTGGAACTGAGTCACCTTCCACTATCAAGGGTGTTTCCACGTAGGGGCAGATAATCTAAGGCCCGAGAGGAGGGCGCTAGCCTCAGCTTCATTTGATGTGACCCA
Source organism: Aristolochia fimbriata (assembly GCA_019845555.1). Lineage (NCBI taxonomy): Eukaryota > Viridiplantae > Streptophyta > Magnoliopsida > Piperales > Aristolochiaceae > Aristolochia > Aristolochia fimbriata. Next base: position 24,260,974 of record CM034078.1, read on the forward strand.
CCCAGCTGGTCCAGAGTAGGAAATAAATAAACCTCTGAAAGCATTTCTGACTGCTCCTAAACCATCTCTCCCTGGGTTACATGAAGAACCATCAAAATTGATCTTGAGATAGCCAATTTGTGGTGATTCACTTACCTGCCGAGTGGTGGAAATAAGGGGTAGACCCCAATCGAAGCCGTCCACGCCCCAGATTATCAATTCTGGCTGCTGTTGGAACTGGTTAGATGAGCAGCTACATGTATATGCATCTTTAAATAGTCCTATGGCATGGGCAAGGCAACTCCCTTTCCATATCTTGTACAATATGGTGGAGAAGCTTTATGCTCTTTATTCTACACATTCAAGAGGAAGGCTGGAAATTTGGGATGGATGTTAGGAACCAAGTCAGGATCTCTGTATTACAATTCACAGATAACACAATGATACGATGTGATGGGCTGGAGGTCTGATTGTTGCCAGTGAAAGCCTCCTATCTGTATTAGAAATCATATCAGGGCAGAAAGTAAGCTAAGCAAGATCAGGAATATTGGGTGTTAACTGTAGTGAGTCTATTCAAGATTAAGCTGTTGTAATCCTGGTTGCAATCATATTAGTATGCCCTCTTCATATTTGGATCTTTCCCTGTTTAAAGGAAGAAACTCAAAGCCTTTGGGGAGCCAGTATTAAAGAAGTGCCAACAGAGGCTAGATGCCTGGAAAGTCAGCTATTTTCCCAAGTAGGAAGGCGATGCTAATTAAAACTGCCCTGGCTGGAACCCCCAACTTCTGGCTTTTACTCATACATTGCCTATGGGCGATGCCAAAAAGGTAGAAGCTATCCAGGGGCAAAATTCCTTTGGTGTGGTATCAGCAAGCAAATCTAATATCTGCTTGTTATTGGAGCTGTATGTAAAGCAAAGTTGGAGGACTAGGGATAAAAACCATGAAAGGCATAATTCAGCAATGTTGAGCAACAAAAAAGGGCCTCTGTGGCGCAGCTAATTGTGGCCAAGTATGGGAAGCACTCTCTTGATTGGTGCCCCCAAGATTGCTCCTCAACCTCCTCCAATGGAGTGCAGTCTTCGCTGAGAAGGTGGAAGCTTGCATCCAATATCATGTTTGGCAGGGACTCAAGTAAGATTCTGGCAGGACAATTTGGTGAGAGACTCTTCTTTATCTTCAGCCTTCCTAAGGATTTACCTGCTGGACAGAAATAGGATCATCTCAGTGGCAAAAGCTTAGTTGTTGCTCCTTGAATGAGGCTGAGCTAGAGCTTTGTTGGCTGGCATGAGATTTTTCAAACAACACTTCACTAGCCCAGAGCAAGTTGAAGGTGACTCAGACCTCGTATTTAGTTGAGCAAGCAAGTCCTCCTTTCCATGTAGGCTGTGACCCATCTTTGACAAGCTCTTGGACATCATTTTAGATTGGGTTGTAGTCTGGTCCAAAGTCCTCAGATAAAAAAATTCAATGGCAGATAACCTTGTTAAGGAGTGTAGTGGTCCAAATTTGTTTCAGGGCATTCTCTACCCTTGGAATTCCTTGTTGTCTATTCGTTTTCATCAGCAATGAAGATTTTGTTTTTTTGAAACTATCAGCAATGAAGATTCCACTATTTCTAAATAAAGAATGTGACAGCTAATGGCTATTTCGTTCTGTAGCTAAACCCATGCTTAACTCTTTTCAGGTTGTTTCTTGTCCTTGTGCGCTGGGGCTTGCTACACCTACAGCTATACTGGTTGGCACCTCTCTTGGTATGGATGTTCATTGCCCTGAATTTTAAAAACTTGTTTAGAGACAGGTTAAAGACATTCAAATATTGTGCAGTTGATAATTATTAATTTTGTAACACTAAAGTACTGTGCAGTTGATATTATATCTTAGTTTTCTACTTCTTATGCTTGGTATTCTCAAATTTAGTTTTCTTTTGTATTGTGTAGTCATCCTGAATTTTGGTTTTGCTGAATCACCTGCAATTGACTAAACTAAAATTGTTTTTGTGTTTACCAAAAATATTTTATGTTGAACTAATGATATCTTTCTCTCGTATTTATTTATTTATTTATTTTTTATCTTATTGGCATGATAAAAGGTGCAAAACAAGGTCTTCTTATCAGAGGAGGAGATGTGCTGGAACGCTTGGCAGGCATAGATGTTGTTGCTTTAGACAAAGTACAATTTCATGCCCTCCAACTTAAAATAATTACATCTTATCCTATAAATGTCCCTTCTGGGTGTAACTCATCTTTTTTTTCCTACTCCAGACTGGAACAGTCACAGAAGGAAAACCTGTTGTCACTGCTGCGGCTTCTTTCACTTATGAAGAATCTGAAATTCTCAGGATTGCTGCTGCAGTGGAAAAAACTGCATGTCATCCTATTGCTAGAGCCATTATAAATAAAGCAGACTCCCTTAAATTGACAGTTCCAAACACAAAAGGACAACTGACAGAACCTGGTTTTGGAACCTTAGCAGAAGTTGAAGGGTCCTTGGTTGCTGTGGGCACTTTGGAGTGGGTTAATGAACGTTTCCAGAAGAAAGCCATGGAGCCAGATTTAGTAGATCTGGAAGATTGCATTACTCGTTTGTCATCAAATGGGCTTTCTTCCTTGAATTATTCAAAGTCAATTGTATATGTTGGGCGCGAGGGTGAAGGCATCATTGGTGCTATTGCAATATCCGATATTCTGAGGACGGATGCGAGATCTACTGTAGGCAGGTATGTTTATATTCAGAATACAAATGTTTCACCATACTTCAAGTTTGAAGCTCACTTAGGCTAATGTAACATCTGTGACTGTGCCAGCTGGTACTCTATTGCAATTAATTGTCCTGATAATATTGATATATTTGGTGCTAAATGTGCTTCAAAACAAGGTTTATCCTCTGGATCTTTTTTTTAATTTGAAGGTTGCAGCAGAAGGGAATCAGAACAATACTATTATCAGGTGACAGGGAAGAAGCAGTGGCAACTATAGCTGAGAGAGTTGGCATTGAAAGTGGAAGTGCCAATGCCAGATTAACTCCAAAGCAAAAATCGGATTTTATATCTAGAATGCAAGCTAGGGGACATCGTGTTGCAATGGTAGAATGTCACTCTATTGATTGCTTTTCACTGTTTCTATGTGTGTGTTTCTCCTTTCTAAAGTTATAGTAATTTCAATGATATTAGATTATTTTGTCAATCTTTGACTTCAAACAAAACAATAAAGAGACTGTTGGCCATTCTCATCTGATTTGCAGGTAGGAGATGGCATAAATGATGCCCCATCTTTGGCCATTGCTGATGTTGGGATAGCTTTGCAGACTGAAGCAAAAGAAACCGCTGCATCAGATGCGGCGTCTGTGATTCTTCTTGGCAATAAACTTTCGCAGGTAAAAAGTTCTTTGACTCCGACTCTCTCTCTCTCTCTCTGTCTCTCTGTCTCTCTCTCTCTTACTCTCTCATACACTCTCTCACACCCTCTCCCTTGGCCTGCTCTCTCTCTCTCTCTCTCTAATATATGATGTTTGTGAGTGACAGGTCGGCGATGCTCTAGACCTTGCACATGCAACAATGACAAAAGTCCACCAAAATTTAGCTTGGGCAATAGCATACAATGTCATTGCTATTCCTATTGCTGCAGGAATATTGCTTCCACATTTTGACTTTGCCATGACACCATCGCTTTCAGGTAATATTTTAATACCATTCAGTTTTTGTATCAGGTTTATTTTTTCAAGTTGCTCAACTTTGTTACACAGACATGATTTTTGTAGAATCTATAGAAGAAAGATTATTGGGGGGAGAAAATGAGGGGAAAAAAGAGAACTGAGAAAGAGTTGTGACTTTTTGGGTAAACCGAGCCTCTTTGGCTATGGCCCTTGTGGGAGATATGGTGACCCCTACTAAGAGTATGTAAAAAATTACATTGAATGGCATAATTACCCTTGTATACAAACTTTCATTACTTTGTCCTTATTGACCATCAGCAATGGAATGTTTGGAGTAACGAGTGTCCAGTTGCCCTCTCAATGAAAACACCCATTCTTTTTGTACATGGTGTTGCAGCACCAGACATAAGTCTTCTTTACACTTAGTTTGTAAAGTGAGAATAAAATGACACAAGAAGCAAGTAATTTGTTACTGCAGTTCAGAACAACATGTTCTTATTCTGCTAGGCATTCAGCCTAGGTGATAGCGAATCCATTAGATCAAGAGTGTCTTCACAACCATTAATGAACTTACATGAATTTCAGGCCTGCTAAGCTGATTATTTCGTTAGTGAAAACACAATTGTCTAGTAGATATTCTCTATGGTATCTTCTCGTTTTATACTACTTTTTAGCAACAAGTTGTCTTGATTTTCACCACACAGAGACCCCCTAGGTGTAAGCCTTCCTCCAGAAAGCATTGTGTGTTCCACGAAGACTTTAACCTCTCTTCTCAAAAAGCATTCTATCTTCCTTGAAGATTTCAACCTCTCTTCTCAGAAAGCATTCTGTCTTCCACGAAATCTTCAACCTCTCTTCTCAGAATGCATTCTGTTTTCCATGAAGACTTCAACCTCTCTTCAGTGAACAATCATCATTATGTGCTTCTTCAGTAAGCTGATAGATGAACAATTCTCCTTCATGACAAAATACTATTCACATAGCAGTTGAAAAAATCATTCTTCAACTTCACTGACAGACAACCTAACTCACTCTATTCTCAAGTTCGTAATCTACTTCAGAACTCACCCGCTTTCATTTAAAGCATCTCACTGTTTGTCAATCAAGGCACAAGATGTCCCTTGATTTTCTCTTCATCAATTAACTGAGTTATTCAATAAAGTTAGACTAAGAAACTTGCCTTATAACATCTTTCCAATTAGACTAGATTTCATAGAATCTCTCTCAGCACAATCAACATTATACTTTGTGGAATCTTTCTTGTCACAATCAGTATTGTACTCGGTTATAAACATTGAACCTACATTTCCTCTTGTAGTAAATCTTCTAAACCAGAACATTCCATACATGTAGAAAACACGTGTTTAGTCTAATAGATAATCAAATCATACGATATAAAGAGTCAGTCCACATGTCGTAACTATGGCCATAGCTTTTTCTACACTGGAGACTCGAGAGCATCCTTTGAAGTAGGAAAATAAAGTAGAGGAGGCAAGTGCAAGTCTTGAGAGCCGTGCCTCTTTGTTCCACCTTATTTTATAGGGAATTGCCGTGCTTGAATTTTGCATTGAGTATTTTTCTATTGAATAAGTTGAATCTAACTTGGAAATTCTCATATAGCTCCATCAAAAAGATGGGATATGCAGATAACTAGATTGCTATTTCTGGATATACTTATTTTTTTTTTGAGGAAAGTGCTGTTTTTATTGATTGTTGAAATCAAGATACAAAAGGAGGGGTGAGTCTCACCGAGATGCTAGTGAGATGCACACCCTCTTTAGCTAAAGAGTCTGCCACAGAGTTGGCAGATCTAGGAATACAGATCCACTCGTGTACATACGATGTGGATAATGAAATAATCTCTCTAAAATAGTACATGAACCTCCATGGTGGAGCCGAAGTCTGTCTACACCACCCTATTACATTTTGTGAATCTCCCTCCACTACCAACTCCCCCACCAAATGATTCTGAAATATCTTAAGTCCATGGAGAACTCCATGGACTTCAGCTGAAGTGGAATCAGCAATACCAAGTGGGCCCGTATAGGCTAGGAGGACTTGACCTTCGGCATTTCTAAAAACTCCTCCATATCCAAAGGGTCCCGGATTACCCAATGAGGAACCGTCAAAGTTCATCTTGATTTTACCAGCGAGGGGTGGGAGCCAAGGTATAGGCACTTTGGGGGGTGCAGTAGAAGGGATGGAGACGAAAACACACCAAGATGCCCTCAAATGATCCCTATCGGTGTTGCTCAATATGCCTTGAGCAGCCAACCACTGTATGATTCTGTTCTGAATGAGTGTTTTTAGATCTATCCATTGTGCTTCTTTCCTTTGGAAGATCCTCTTGTTCCTTTCTTCCCATAATGACCAAGGTAGAAAAGCCACAAGTGCCTTCCGAATTATCCGCCCTAATCTAGATAGATGACCAAATTTGATTGTTGCCACTTCTGCAAAGGATCTCGGTATACACCATTCGAGGCCGAATATTGAAACAAAGTAAGCCCATAGAGACCAGGAATATTTGCAGTGGAGTAAGAGATGGCTGACTGTCTCTTCATGCGTATTACATAAAGTACAAAGTGAGGAGGGAATGGGGACGCCCCTTTTGACTAAAGCATCCCTGGTGAGGATTTTCCCATGTAATGTGCTCCAGATGAAAAATCTGACTTTTGGGGGAGCTGGAAGGCTCCAAGCTACCCGACTTTCATGAATACCAGTTACGGGTAATAAGACTCTGTAAGCCGAAGCTATTGAGAATGATCCATCAACTTCGGTGTCCATATGAGTATGTCCCACTTGGTAGCATCTTTATAGAATCCTCCTAAGGAAGAATCCAAATTGCTTAGTCTGATTGCTTCATCATCTCTTAGTTCTCTCCCCGAAAGTTGTGCTCCAATCAATACTTGAGGGAGAGCCGAAGCCATTATATGTGCAACTGTAGCTGACGGCACTCTTGCAAGTTTGTACAACACATTATATGCTTGCTTCAAGGGGTTCTCATCCATCCATGGGTCTTCCCAAAATAGAGTGTGATGCCCATTCCCGACTGCCCATCTAATATGAGATCTGAATTCCTCGAAGAGCTTGTGTATGTATCTCCAAATGGTAGATAACCTTCTAGGTGAATTCCATCCCATGATCCATGACTCCTCCTCCACTCCAAGGTTGTCTATCACAAGCTTGCGCCAAGGGGCCTGCCTTTCCATGTTAATCCTCCAACACCATTTCAGCAAAAAAGCTTTGTTTACCAACAAAATTCTCCTAATGCCCAAACCACCATTGGCTGCGGGAAGACAAACATTTTTCCAATTCACTAAATGACACTTAAAATTCTCCACTGTACCCCTCCATAGAAATGTTCTAATCAGCTTCTCAATATTTTTGGCTACGCTTGTGGGGCATGGCATGAAGGACAGGTAGTGAGCTGGTATTCCACTCAAACAGGACTTGATCAGGATAAGCCGACCTGCTTTTGATAACATCCTACCCTTCCATAAGGATAGACACTTCTGGATCCTTTCTATTACCGGGTCCCATAATGGTTTGGTCACCCGGCCATGGAATAGAGGCAGGCCTAAATAAAGGCTCGCAAAATTCCCCACTGAACAACCCAGAATTGTAGCAATGCTATTAATTGAACTAGCATCCATATGAAACCCGAAAACCTCTGTTTTAGCCCAATTGACTTTCTGCCCTGAAGCCATTTCATATAATCCAATGACTGCCTTCCATCTCTGTATTTGCTCAAGTGACCCATCACCAAAGATAATTGTGTCATCTGCGAATTGGGTCAGTGGGAGGAGACCCTCGGGTAGTACATTGTTGACCCAACCAATGGAGAGTGCTATCTTAAGAATTCTTACTAGTCCTTCACCTGCAACATTGAAGAGAAGAGGGGACAGCGGATCCCCTTGCCTGAGACCTCTGCTTCCTCTAAAGTGTCCAAATGTTCCTCCATTTATGAGAAGCGTATAAGAGGCATTAGCAACACAAGACCGGACCACATCAACCATTTTGCACCAAAACCCATCCTTTCCATGATCGCCTCCAAATAATCCCAATCCACCCTATCAAATGCCTTTTCCATGTCAAGCTTGAGAATTACCCTTGGCTCACTAGACTTGCTAAACAATTCAATGACCTCGTGGGCAAACATAGTGGCATCGAGTAATTGCCTAGAGTGAATGAAACCACATTGAACCCTATCAATGAGTTTAGGCAGCACTCTCTTCAATCTTGCAGATAGAAGCCTTGATATTATCTTGTATGGGCCTGAGATTAAGCTGATTGGTCTAAAGTCTTTCACATTCTCCACCCCCTCTTTTTTTGGTAGTAGGGCAATGAAGGATGCCCCCATACTCCTGTAGACTATACCTCTCGTGTAGAAGTCATTGACCATGTCTACTATGTCCTGTTTCATAAACCCCCATGCTTTTCTGTAAAATTCCCCATTAAACCCATCTGGGCCGGGGGCTTTGTCCAGTGGGAATTTTGTCACAGCGGCTTCTATTTCTTCAAGAGAAAAAGGGCCTTCCAACTGATCAGCTTGACTTCCAGAGATGCAAGGCAAAGGGACCCCTTCCATAGAATGTCTTTTTCCTGCACTGACTGTATACAAAGCTGCATAATAATCCACAAGAGCATTAGTAATGGACGTCCTATCAGAGGTAAGCTCCCCGTGGATCCGAAGGGAATTCACTCTGTTAGCACGCCTTCTAGCCGAGGCTATGGCATGAAAGTAGCGGGAGTTGGCATCCCCTTCTTTTAGCCATTTGTACCTAGCTCTCTGTTTCCAGATAATTCTATCATGAGCGACTAGAGAACGGAGTTCTCAAGCAGCACTAGTACGATCTATAAATTCATCAGAGGTGAGAGTTCTACCTTCCTCCAGCATATCCAGCGCATCAACCTGCAGTCGTAAGAGTGTCCTTTGAGCAACAGTAGTGGCCTTCCATGACTTCACCCAACTTATAAGCTTCCCCTTGAGCTTTTTCAATTTCATTGAGACTTTACCCCCAATTGGTCCACTGATGTTCATGTCATTCCACCAACTTTCGAGCAAGGGAGGTAAATCTTCCACTTGTAACCACCAATTTTCAAACCTGAATGGTTTATGGCCCCAATTCTCAGAATGAGTGTCCAGGAATATAGGCCAATGATCAGATACTACTTTGCCACCCACCACACCCGTGACCTCAGGATAAAGTCTTAACCAGCTGCCTGTGGCAAGAAACCTGTCCAGCTTGGACAGCACTGGCATGTGCTGATTATTGCTCCAAGTGTAGATTTTGCCTGAAGTGGGGATCTCTTCTAGTTCATGAGCATCAATGAAGTCATTGAAATTTCTCATAGCGGAGGTAATCCTCCTAGCAGGGGGGGATTTTTCAGTCCTAAAACGAATGACATTGAAGTCACCGACCAGCACCCAAGGGACATTCCATCTGCAAATTAAGTCTCCTAGTTCCTCCCAAAAGGCCATTCTTTCTTGCTGAATGCATGGCCCATAAACTCCTCCTAGAGCCCATTCTTGTCCTTCTTGTAAATCCTTCAACTTAACTCCCACACAATAGCTTCCGATTTCCTCCTCCTCGACTAGAAAGGTGGTCTGATCCCATATGATGAGAATGCCACCCGAAGCTCCCCGTGCATCAAGAGCTACCCATTTGGGTTGCGTGAAGGGTACAAGTTCCACCACCCAATTGTGTTCCATATTCTCCATTTTTGTTTCTTGTAGTACTACTAACTTTGTTTTTTTCTCCTCTAATATACTCCTGATATTAGCCCTTTTGAGAGGGCTCTTTATTCCTCTAACATTCCAAGAGGCGATGATCATGGATCACCACTTGGTCCTACTCCCTTACCCCGCTTCACTGCATCCATTTTTTTAGCAAGTTCCTTTAATTTCTGCATGTCTTCCTCACTGTACTCCTCATTGCAGGCCTCTATCATAGCCACAAAAGAATCTGTGGTATTCCTTCTACTTCTTGCAGTCTCCTTATTAAAGGAAGGAGACGATTCTCTGTTCTCCATTCTTGCTACTTGAGAGTTTGAAGGAGATAGTGCAGGTGAAGATGATCGTGAATTTGGGTGTGAGGCTTGTTTTTTCCTATTGTAAGTAATGGATTGCTGAGGGGGAATGGTTGGTTCGGTGGGTGTGGAAGGGACTATGATGTCCATGGTTCGGGTTGGTTTAGGGACTGTTTTTGGCGTGATGTTGTCTCCAATGAAAGGGGAGAATTGGGGTTGAGAGAGGGCTTGTATGTTGCTGTCCGAGGGACTATGTTTCTCGGTCAGCTGGTTGTGGGATGGAAGGCTTGCGGATGATGAGTGCGTATTGCTGCCCGGGGGGCTATGTTTTTTGGCCAGCAAGTTGTGAGGTGGAGGGCTAGTAGATGGTGAGCGGTTGGCTGGTGAAGGTTGATAGGTGGTGGAGTGGAGAGGTGAAGTTTGATAATTGGGGGAGGAGAAATGTGAGGTGGGTGGGGAGGATTGACGGCTGGAATGGCTGTTAGGGGAGAAAGAGATGGATTGGTTGGGGGAAGATGATTGAGCTTCAACCGTGACTCCTTCTTTGCATACTTTGGAGTGGATCTTCGGTACCGTTAAACCTCCAAACTGAATGTTAGAGTTATCCCCCCATCTGTTGAGTGATACTTCTACATCTGAGTCCGTTGTTTTGTTACTCGCTTTTTCTACCATATCCACTCCTTCTGCCTCCTCAACCCATATGATAACCTCAAAATTCTGTTCCCCTACCTTGACCTTTAGATTTTGCTCCTTCTTGAGAACTCTCCCTGTTCCAATCATAATCCTTGCGTGATCGATCCTATTCAAGCACAAGGTGTGTGTATCAATTGCTATCAACCTCCCAAAGGTATAGCTGATTGCTTCAAAACTTTCTTCTCACCATAGTTCCACTGGTAATCCATAAATTTTCAGCCAAAAGGTCTTTTCCCCACATTGACCTGCTTCTTTCCATTGCTCATACGTCCAATATGCTCCAATGCTACCTCGGGTGGCATGTGTCATGTCCTCCTTCTAAACCACACCATCCATAATTTGGTGCCCATATAAGACACTTTAGGAGCATATGCAAGCTCCCATCTGACTTGCAAAGTGTTCCCAAGCTCCTCAAAAAAGTCTGGTTTGGTATTTTCCTCAATAATAATGACATTTTCCATGTTGTGAAGGCCTGAGTCCCACCACGACCTTGAAAACGCAACAAATCCGCAGTCAAAATTGCGTTTTGACTTTTCTGGCGAGGTCGCCGGAGCTCCGGTCACCTTCTCCGGCGCCGGCGACCCCTGAAAATCTTCCAAAATGGCTTCTTTTTCGTTTCTGGCGTCAAATCCTATCACCTTCATCGCCGCACTGAGCACTGCACGCAAGGACCAAGGGATATGCACTCGCGCATGCACTTTTCCTGCGCAGATCTTCGTAATCTTGAGGTAGGGTCGTCGTCCAGCCACTAGTGTTAAGAGAAACTATAGATCTCCCTCCCAGACCTCTCTGTTGATGGTCGTACGACCATTACTTCCTAAAATCAGCCCCATCTGAGTTGTGAGAAGCTCTGCGATGGTCGCCGGAACTTTGATGAAAGACTTCCGGTCACCGGTACTCGCCGTGACCTTGAATCCCTTCTTCCAATACGATTTTACCTTGTCTCTTGTCTCATTGAGGAGAAACGTCGCTTCCCCTTGCCTGAGGACCTTCGATTTAAGGTTAGACTTCACTTCCTTCCCCCTGTGATGCCGTACTTCCGTCCATTTTGCCTCATGCCGGTCGTCTCCATCTTTCCCGCCGCTACTGCTGCTCGCCGGAGGCTCCTCCGTCGCCGGCGTCGTCGCTGGAGAGCCGGAGGAAGCAGAGGATGCTCCTCCCTCGGTACGGCGCTCCGGGGCTCGGACTTCGGGTCGAGCCATTTTTTTTATATTTCTGGATATACTTATACAACACTCTTTAAGCGTTTCAGCCGTATTCTACTAATTCTACTAACACTAACAAGGGTTCCCTCTTCTCTGGGAATCCTTTTCTGAATAATGGTGGAATCAATGAAATGAGTTAAGTGTAAAAACCAACTCGATACTGTTCCAGATTATTCTGTCTTTATCTCATTCATAGAGAATGGATCAAATCATGAATCTATTTCTGGTACCCAATCTTATTGTAATATCATAATAAAAATAACAGAAGAAATTAGATCCATTTGTATATTTTATACAAGACTCTATCTGTCTAAGCTAAGGGACAGAATTTGGTTTCAAAGAATGTTTTATTAATCCATCTCCATTTGGATCTGTCTAAAATTCTCTCTTTTTTTTCTGTCTATGCCAATTTCAATGGTATATGGAATTGGATAAAATTTCATGTGATTCAGTAAAAAAAATATAACAAAGAGGTTCACTATGATGGCAGACTGAAAATTAGCACATAGCCATTTTGGAAAAACTTGAACAAATATAACAATTTGAGATAGCAAGTGAATATACTCCTAAGAACCAAAGGCAGCAAAAAGGTGCACCAGGATGGTAGACTAAAAAAAGTCTTTAGTCAATAAACGAATGTATCTTCTTTGGACAGTACTGATTCTTACTCTTAATTAGGACCAAAAGCCTAGCTCAATGGTCCTGTGAGAGTTATTACTCCTGGAGGTCTTGGGTTCAGGTCCCCAGAGCAGCATTGGGAGTAAAACTTGTATTTGGGAGTAAAATGTATTCAACTTCCTAAAAAAAAATGCTAGACAGCATTGGTTAATGGCCCTGTTGGTGTAAGCATGCCAACGTGTTGATAATTATTTTTTCAGCAGATACTGACAAGTACCATGTCATGTACTGATTCGAATAATTTATGGGGTGTGTGCTGATCTACCAATGATAAAATGCCAGGAGATATAACTGGTCTACCATTTATCCAACTAGACTTGAGAGACTACAACCACCGCCGCAACGGGTTAGAGAATCCTGGTTGAGTTAAACAAGGAGTTTCTAAAATAGGAAACTGATTCCCCAAAAGTCCTAGAAGTAGGACACTGTAATTTATCATGATCTTTGTTATTTTTAATCATGGTATCTCTCTAGAAATATCTGATTGAGAATCCTCAGTTGGTTGTAGACTTGCAGCAACTTTTTTGGCATACTGTTTTTCTGTATAAATTGTTGTTCTTCATGGCACCCATCATCTCAAAAGTTGGAGCATTCTGATGCCATTTAGTATGCATCCAGATAAAGCTTCGGCTACCAAGCTTGACTAGGTATTGAAGCTTTGGAGCCCAAGGAACTCATCAGTCATGTAACCAGAATCTGGATTGGATTTTGGATACCCACTATAAAATTTTTTTGAACACTCATGATATAAAAAAAATTACAGTTTCTGCACCTTATACATACTCATAATAAAGACTCATGCATAACACTCTTGAAGCATTCTTTTGAAGAAAGTTCTCAAAATTTTTAATATATATTTTCTTAAATTGTGCACGTTAATGGTTTAACCAGATCCAATGGATGGTTGATGCCGAATTCAGGTTGATTTCATATTCTGGCAAGCAATTGTAGATGATGAGTTTTTCGAGTTAATCATGAGATGATGTGGAAGGATTATCCTATTACTTAGAAATCTAAAGATGATACCCTGTTTTATTTGGCAGGAGGTTTGATGGCTATGAGTTCCATATTTGTAGTGACCAACTCACTGCTTCTACAGCTGCATGGTAGGCACAAGCCCAAACGATAGTCACATGATGCCAATCCTTGATGAAGAGAGGTTACATCTTTTTACCATTTGCCACGCGAAGGTGTGAGGGATTCTATGAATCTGCACTACTTCCATTTGTCGACATCTTGTTGAGAATTTGGGCTTGTTATAGTGGCTTTCTACCTGAAAAGCGTGGCACAGGAGGCTATCCATAGTTCACCATGCTGTCTAATTCTAGAGGTGCTCTAATCTTAGTTCACTTTTGTGTAGGTATCATAAAATTAGTGTAGCATCCTTCAGTTGGATGACACGCAGTACTAAAAACAAATTGCGAGGTCTTAATTAAAGACCAAGTGTTCTCATATGTATCTCTTTTTTTAGCAATTCCTGATAGGGGACAGCGTAGTTTTTCTTGTATTCTAGTAGAAAATTAAAAACTGAAATGCTAGAAATGAAGCAAGGAATGGAGATTAAGAACACATTGAAAGTTGTAGTGAGCAATGTTTGTTGACATGTGGGCTATTAGGCGATCAGATGAAACTAGAGGGTGGTGGGCAGAATAGCTTTATATCAGCAAAAAACTTTGAAAATTTTTAACTTTAAGATCATGAAATGCTTAATAAATAGAAAATGTAAGTGAAGGTGGTGAAAACAAAGGTACACAAGCATCTTACAATGGCTCGCAATCCAAAACTGTGTAAATAATTCACTTTTAATGTGTGTTTTCTATTTGGAGATCATTAAATATGAAACGCCGTGGCACTCACAACACAGCGAGACAAGTTCTAACCGGAACTACTAACTCAGGTCTATTTAGCTATGACATCCACTCCGCTGCATCACGTAACTTACAAGGAACAAACCACTGAACAGCCCCATACTTCAAATTGAATCGTGTACTCTCTTATAATCCATGTTTGTCCACTTAAAATGACGGATTAATTTATTTTAAATTAATACAATGGTTAAGAAACAAATACAAAATTACAACCCTAGAAAAATTATTTCGGATTTTGAAGAGGGCAGAGTCAGCAAATTTTGGTTTCAGGTAAAAATAAAGTTTATTGTTTAAGAACCGGAAGTAACTCTTCATTTGTTTTTTTTTTTTTGTACCTAGATTTCGGATTTTGGAAGCAATAGATAGCCTGGGATTGACAACTTCGTAGTTCAAATACATTGTAGGGGCATTTTCGAAGTTTGGTTTTGTTTCTTATGGTGATGGTGGTGTCTCTGGTGACTGGTCCCCAATTTTCTGTTGATAGTCAGTCTTTCGCGGTAGCGGAGTTGTTCTTCCGCTGCCTTTCCCTTCCCCACCTTCCGCCTCACCCTTCATCCTTCTGTGGATTTTTCAATCTTCAAAGATGATGCACATGACCTTCTATTGGGGCAGGAAGGTGACCCTCCTTTTCGATTGTTGGAGGACTCAATCATGGACAAGCTACTCGTTGACTTTAGTTGCAGTCTTTCTCTTCTCTGTCTTCTACCAATACATGGAGGATCGGCGGCTGAGGTTCAAGGTCATGTCTTTGGCCAAGCCATCCCTCCCTTCCGTCGACATCCCTCTCTTGGGTCCCCGCTTGTACGGTAGTCGCCGGGCTTCTAAATTCGCCGTTGCTCTTTTGTTTGGGATCAATTCGGCAATTGGGTACTTCTTAATGTTGGCCGTCATGTCTTACAATGGGGGCGTCTTTGTTGCTGTCGTGTTAGGGCTGTTTTTTGGCTATTTGATTTTCAGGAGCGGAGAAGAAGAGATCGTTGTGGTCGATAATCCTTGTGCGTGTGCGTGATCAGGTGTTAGTGCATCGGTCTGGATCTCTTTTCTATTTACAATCGTTTGGAATTGCTGTTCCTTTTCTTTTGCTGTACTTATGTTGGTATGATATTACTACCCAGTAGTCAATGTCTGTATGTACTTTTTCGTCAGTTTCTTGTTACTTCTTCTCTAATTATATGTGGGAATTCAGCATAGAAGCCCGAATGTATAAATAAAATACGATCATTTGTAATTGCATATAGTTTTTATTACTTCTTTGAAATGGAGAAAAGCCGGCTTTTTACGTGTGCGAAGTTCAAATGGTATGATATTTCAAAACAGTGCAAACTGCTGTCTGAGATATTGACTTCTCTTTGCTGGGTTTATCGATATGATGGTGAAGGAAAACTATTATCAGGCTTTTTATCTAATGTTCAGAGGTGGGCTTCAATTATTTTTTTCCCATTTGTAACTCGTGACACTTTCCTGCCATCTATATAAGTGGCAGTCTGGGCTTTCTGTGAGGATCAAAGTTATGTCATTCTCTGACAGGAGACCAGAGTTGCTTTCTGAACTCTGAGAGAAGTCCTCGCTGATCTGTTCTATTTTTTAAAGGTATAAACAGATTGTACTAAGTGGTTTATGTCTGTTCTGTATACATCTAATGTTTTGTTTGTTGAAAGGTAGAAGACACCACCTTATCTTGGTCTCAAATATGCTTTTTAATTTATCAAGTTGTTTTGCTTCAATGGGGGTCATATTTGTTTTTATTGGTTGGTCCTTTTATAAAAAAGGTGTTCCCTTTAGTGAGTGAGTGAGATATCCATCTACCAGTATCGAATTTAGAAATATTATGGATTTATGTGACTGAGAGAAAACTTGAAGAGAGAAGCTTTGGCAGAAGAAAAGAGACGAGACTGTCAATGCAGCCAGCCTTATATAGCTGAGAAAGATCGACCCTCTTTCTTTATTTTCAACTTGAGAGTTACTAGCAAAAGACATAAAATACACCATAGTACATCTTCTGAGAAACTAATGGCAAATAATAACTGCATAACTCTATTACAACTTACCCATAGAATACACCCCAGTACTTTATGACTAAAGTTTCCTTGTTTTCTGACACTCCTCAAGGTGTATTATACAAATTCAAATAACTTCAGCTGTCACATGAAAGTTGAAACTCCTTGCCCAGAGCCCTGGTAAACATGTCACTAACTTGTTCAGTAGTTTGCATGTTTGGGGTAATCTCTATGCTAGTGATCATTGTGTCATGGACAAAGTGTAGTACCATCTCTCTACGTTTAGTCCTCTCATGGAACACTAGATTAGTAGCAATAGAAATTGCAATATGTATACCACATTGCAATATTAATGATTTACTCAAAACTGAACCAATCTCCCTTAACAGTGGCGGCTTAATCCACATAAGCTCATTCATAATATGAACCTCAACAAAAAAATAATATGAACCTCAACTCAATGCTCGCATTGAAGAATTTCACAATATTCTAACTTTATTCTTCTGATTCATGAGATTTCCAGCCACAAAAACATAATATCCAAAGGTGGATTTCCGGTTTCAGTTTGGACCCATCAGAGTCAGCATCATAACAGTCCATAGGTGAACACTTTTTGAAGCAAACCTTTCTCACGAGTGCCCTAAAATTACTTCACGACTCTAAGAATAGCATCCACAAAATTTTCATGGATTCTCCATAAAGTAGCTTAGTATTCTGACAATGTAAGCAATATGTAGTGTTTGTAGTATAACAAATTCTCTTAGCCTTCAATAACTCATGATGGCATTCACCAAGGGACTTTCCCCATCAGAAAGATTGCTTCTTATTTCAGTAGTTGTCTTTGCAGGCTTTGCACCAAGCAACCCATACTCATTTGGCATATCAATAGTGTATTTCTTTTCTCACAGCACAAATTAAAAAGTAGTTTTTTTGTTCAAGCCACCTGAGTGCCAAGAAAATACTTGATTGTACCAAGATCTTGGAAAATATGTTTTGATATAATCTTTCACTTCATTAAATCATCTCCAAATTTACTATATAGCTCTATATTATCCACATATACCACCAATACTGCTATATCAAACTCCCTGGATAGCATCACATGATCATTATGACTTCATCAAAGCCAACATTTATGATGAGCTTATTGAAGTTGTCAAACCATGCTGGTAGACTCCATTCCATAAAGACTTATATCACCTTAGTAAACTTGCCAAACCGTGCATATGGATTCTCCTTCAATTAATAGACAGACTTGTATAATCTATAAACCTTCTCAGTTTCCCCGATAGTAACATACCCAGGTAGGGGTGGGCACGGGTCGGGTTGAAAACCCGAACCCGACCCGACTTACATATCCAAAACCCGAACCCATAAAAACCCCGCACGGGTTTTAAAACCAGAACCCGAACCCGACCCGAACTACTATTTTACAAACCCGTACCCGACCCGACCCAACTAAAACCCGACGGGTTTTGGCAAAACCCTAACCCGACCCGAAAAACCCAATTTTTTTATATATATATGTTTAAATAAATTAAGAAAAATATATAAAAAAATTAAAAATAAAACCCGTGGGTCGGGTTTGAGTAAACCCTAACCCGACCCAACCCGAGGTCGGGTTTGGATTCCCAAACCCGAACCCAACCCGCGGGTTGGATTTGAAAATCTAAACCCACATTTTTTTGGTCGGGTCGGATCGGGTTACCCGGAAAACCCGACCCGATGCCCATCCCTATACCCAGGAGGTTCCTCCATGTGCACCTCTTCCTTCAAGATCCCATAAAAAGAATTCTTAATATCCAGCATAAATAAAGGCCGCTAATGAGTCACCACCAAACATCAAAACCTGAGAATTGGTCATCTGGGCAATTAGATAAAAAGTGTCAAAGGCATGTACTTCATAGGTCTAGGTGTACCCTCTAGCAACTATGTTTCTAAAGGAAAATATTCATACAAAGACTGAAGATTGTGAATTTGGAAGGAAAATGGAAAGAAGAAAAATCATTGAGACTGTGTATGTGTGATTATCAACTAAAGAAAAAATGATAGACAAATCAATTTCTATGCTCACTCTTCAACCACAGTAAATTTTATTCCCTTCCATGATCAGTTAAAGCATGAACTAATTCAAAGAATATAAATTAGACACTTGCTAATGCTCAACAATTCTAGGTTAGAATTTAAATAACCAACATTTACATGGTACAATCAAGGGATAATAGACCAAGCTAAAGCCTCTAGAAGAACCCTTTGTTGAAGTGTAAAATTAAACCCCAATTCTACACAAAGAATTCGTATACAACTCACCCAACAACGAAAGGATCATGAGATGTGGTTATTCGCATGCATTGAATTAAACAAAGCTATTAAATATCTATTGTAATGGATAGTGAGAAAAACTTATTTTAAACTTAGGTAAATCTGATTGAACTCATACCAATAAATATATAAGATCAAACATATACAAATTTCCATGAATTATAAAAAGCATTACAAACTACTCCCTCATGAAGGGAAATAAGAAAAAAGCTAATGAAAAAAAAAAAAAAAGTTTGAATATTCAATCATTGAAATAAAACAAACAAAATTCATTGAATTAAACATATGAAAATTAAATTACAATAAGTACTGGATGTAGCTGGACATAAGTATTTATGTTTCGTGTATTTCGGCGTGTTGACGTTACCGGTGGATGTGTAGAGCTGCTTTGGCGAACTGGAACTTTGGCGAACTGGAGGATGCTTGAACTTTAGGCTCGAAAAAGTTTCTTGCGTCTTGATGACTTTGAGTGAAAATTTTTGAAACCCATTCTTGGTAGAGTTTTCGGCTATTTTTAGCCGGTTGTGTTGAATTGCTAGAGGTCGATCCTCGGAATGAGGATCGAGATCCTGCTTTCTCTCCATTGGTCCTCAGGAGTCAGTGGGAGACCTTCTATTTTTGCTTCTTTCAGTTAGGAGACGACCAGACATGGTCGATCTATAAGACCTGAGGTGGCGCTATGATGACAAGGCATCGGTGATGCCAATGTGGCAATGAAGTGTCGATGACGTTGACGATGACAGTGCTGATGATAGGGCAGAGTACCAGGCCTAGTGATGGGCTGCTAGACTGTGGCTCCGAGTTGACGGACAGGTCGTTGGTGGGCCTGCGCTGGACGAGTGATGGCCTGGCAAGTTGATGGACAGGCTATTGATAAGTCTGCAACGGACGGATGGTGGACTGATGGATTGGTGGGCTAGCTGTAAATGGGCCGTATAGATTTTGGCATCTACAGTTTGCCCCCTCGAAACTATTTGTTAGGAGAACAAGTAAGTCTGGAGCACACACACGAACACTTGTTTTTTTTTTTTTTTTTTTTTTGGACCCACTTACTCTTTTAGGGCCGTTTATCTTTTGGTGTACTGTATTTCTATCCTCTTGCTTTTATAGGACAACGTATATTTTCTATACAATTTTATATAATTTTTTTTTGGCCCTCTTGCTTTTTCAGGGTTGTTTATTTTCTTATTTTTTTGAATATATGTGTACATATATGGGTATATGTACATGTAAATGGAGATTATGGTATAGCTGGATGGTGAATTTTGCTAGCACAAGTCCGGATCGAATTACAATGATTTGATGGGGTACGCAGTTGTCGATCTTGCTTATTTTGGATTGCCGACATGTTGTAGAGATAGAGTTGAGCTTTGTGACTGCAAAATAGATTGCTCGCGACGAACTACTGGAGTCAGATGATGCTAACAACTTGGAGTTAGCATGGCAGGAATGGATCTTGGTGGGTTCCACTTTGACTTAGAATTTGTGTTGAACTGAAAGGGACTCCATGAAGCTTAAAGGGGCGTGGTGGGCCCTACTCTGTCATGGTCAATTTCCCTTCTGTTGGTTGCGTGAGAAGGGAGAAGGACACTGCACGGTGGGCCTCACTTAAGCTTGGTTCTCTCCTTGGAGTCGTGCGGTGGGAATGCCCTTTTAAGGGACTATTTTGAGAACTTTTTTTTGAATAATTCAAAAAAATACTTATTTACACTAATGACACTATTTGAAGCTTATTCTCAAAAATGTCATATTCAAACTTTGACCAAGGTTGACCACCTTTGTCAAAGGCTACGTAGGCGACATGTTGGCGCCAGCGTGTCGCATATTTTTTTTTAAAAAAAAATACTTAGGTGGCATATCAATGCCGCCTACGTAAAAAAAAAAAAAGGTGAGGCGACATTTCAAAGCCGCCTTAAAAGATCGAAATAGAGGCGACTTCGAAAAGCCGACACACTAGGAAAGGGCGAGGCGGCTTTTCGATAGCGCCTCACCCAACACTTAGAAACTTTTGGGGTAAGGGACTTCGATTATGGAAAAGAGGCAAAGGCGACATCAATATGCCGCCTACCTCTTCGATAACGTTTCAAGTGTAGGCGCCATCGAAATACTGCCTACACTTAAGTTAGGCGGCATCACGATGCCGCCACTGCGGGTTTTTAAACCTTATTTCTTCTCCTTTCTTTCTTTCTCCCCAAAACGCAGCGCTTCCGAAATCTCTTCTTCCCTCTCTTCTTTTCCTCCAAATTTTCACGGAATCCCTTACTTAATGTTCGATTTAAGGCTGTGCGGCGGCGAATCGACACTTTCTCCCTGCATTCTTCATTGTTTTGCCCTCCCATCCGGAGGATTTATACTAGAAGGCAGAAAAAAACAATTGGTGCACCAGAGCCTAGTTATGCCTTATGATTGTATTTGTACATTATGTTTATTGCTTGTCACTGTTCTTTATGTATTCATGTTTGTATATTATATATTCTACATATATTTTATATAGTTTTTTATTTATTTTTCATTACAAATGTGTATGATAAAAACTTATATTTATTTAGAATGAATCATGTTTGAAATATGAATATGTTGTTAGCAGGTTTAATTACAGGTTAAAAAACAGGTTAAAAAGAAAACAAAAAAAATTTGGAAAAAATGCATTAAAGGCGGCATTTAAATGCTGCCTTCACAAACAATTTGAAGGCGGATTTTTTATACCGCCTTCATAACTAGGGCTGGCAATGAGCCGAGCCGAGCCGAACCTATGATGACTCGAGCTCGGCTCAGCCCATAATACATGAGCTCAAGCTCGGGCTCGAGCTCGAACTCAAGCCCCTGGGCTCAAGTTCGAGCTCAAGCTCGATTCGAGTGGGCTCGATCCCCTAATCGAGCCTGAGCTCGAGCCCAACTTGAGCTTCCGCCCATGCCCAGGTCGAGTCTAGGTTGAGCTCCAGGCCATAAAAGCCTAGCGTGAGCTCCAGCCCATGCCCAACGAGTTTACCAATTCGGGCTTTCTAATTATTCTAGTTAAATTTATCGACAATAATAGATCTAGATTAGTGATTATAAGCTGATTATGTACCCAATTATACTAAAACAAAAATTCATAGAATTTAAAAAATGTTTAGTTAATTATTAATTTTGGTTAATAGAATCATTGATAGAAATTTAAAAAGACAATTCTAAATACAATTTTTGAAAGAACTTGAGGCTCCTACTTCTTCAAAAAGCTAAAATATTACACCCAATTTTAAAAATATATAACTCAAAATACAAACGAGCTGGCTCATCGAGCTTTGAGTTGAACTACCTAAAGCTCAAGCTTGGCTCATTTAACTAAACGAGCCTTACTCAAGGCTCAAGTTTGATATGAGCTCAAAATAATTCGAGCAGAATTGAGCTTTTATCGAGCCGAGCTCCAACTGTTCACGAGCTGGCTCGGTTCAGTGCCACCCCTATTCATAACTGAGGTAAAGGCGACATAAAAATGCCGCCTCGTTGTTCACACTCCCTCTTCTATAATAGAAGTCCCGATGCATCAAATTTGTTACGTCCGGAGAGAGGCGGCATCGAAAAGCCGCCTCAAAGTTATCGTTTGTGGTGGCTTTTCGAAGCCGTCTCTAATTCTCTCTTTGAAGGCAGCTTCAAAAAGCTGTGTCGCCTTGAATTTTTTTTCATTGGCGGCATTTGAATGCCGCTTTTCTTTTCTGTTTTAAAATTTTTTTAGCGATACGCTAGCACCAACGAGCCAGCGTGTCGCCTACGTCGCCTTTGACCAAGGAGGTCAACCTTGGTCAAAGATTGAATATGACATTTTTCATAATAAGTTTCAAATAGTCTCATTAGTGTAAATAAGTATTTTTTTGAATAATTTTTAAAAAAATTCCTATTTTGACTCATTTAAAGAAAAACCTTATTCCTCTATTCTTCTCCCTCTTCCTGCGATTAGACAATTAGATGACCTGACAGGATCAAATTTGCTGCGCCCAAGGCGCAGCAAATTTGAGCCCAGACCTGACGACTTGGGGTGCGACACCTCTCTTGGTGGTTGCTTCGACCTTCCTCCCTCTAGTGTGGCGTCTTCATATCTCCTGGTGCTGATGCTTCGATCTTGTTTTCTCTGCATACGATGGTGGCTATTTTGTGTGTGCGAGATGGTGCTGGAGACAGTGGTGACGTTCTGGTGACCTGGTGACTTCTGCCCTTTTGTGTGCGATGTTTTGTCTCTCCGAGGGTGTGCGACTTGTTAAGTATAGAGGGGTGGGGTCCAGCCCATGAGTAGGCTCCACCACTTAACCCCTTTTCTCTCTTAGCCCACGTGAGAGAGAGGGGAAGATAAAACCAAACTTAGGGTTTTTTATAAATGCAACTTTTTCAAGGGGAAAAAGAGAGAGTGTGTGAGGAATCGTGGGGAGAAGAGGAAACAGAGGAAGAGAGAAGAAAAGAGGAGAGAAAGGAGAAAAGAGAAAAGAGAGAAAGGAAGGAAGAAGAGAAAAGGAGAAAAGAAGAAGAGGAGGAAGAAAGGGAGAAGTATTTACCATCTTCACCCAAGCTTCAAGAAACCTTCTTTGTCTCTAGATCTTTCTCAATAAGCCTTCTTTCTCTCAAGATCTTTCTGAAGAACCCTTTCTATGCCTCAAATCTCATATTTGGTAAACTCTAACCTTTGTTGATTGTTGAAAATGGTTAGAATGACATTGTATGTTGATGATATATGTCTCCTTCCTCTATTATATGTGTAATCCTCAAGTTTGGGCAAAACTTGAGAGATATTCCTATTGGTAAGACCATTTTTCATAGTGGAAGATTACTCGGAGTTGCCTCGTGGTTTTTCCCTTACACCGAAGGGTTTTCCACGTAAATTTGTGTGTTCTTGTGTGCTTGAATGTGCTTGGAAATTGTTTGATGCTTCTTTGTCTTGGGTTTTTAATTTCTGCATACATGGTGTTTGATGAAATGCTTCAATGAAGTAGTGTGTTGATTTAACACAATTGACAACCCATCACCTTTTCCGCAACAAGTGGTATCAGAGCCAGGTTATTTGACGGTTTATCCAATGGACAATTCAAATATGGCTACTCGAATGGTTAGTTTGAATGGAGAAAATTGGATGATATGGAAAGCAAAGATGGAAGATTATTTATTTTGCAGTGATTTGTATGCACCTATTGGAGGAATTAGACCCAAAAAAATATCAGATGGTGATTGGAAAATACTTGACAGGAAAGCCATTGGACATATACGTCAATGGGTAGATGATAGTATTTTTCATCATGTTTCAAGTGAAGTTTCAGCCAATTCACTGTGGAAGAAATTAGAGGAATTGTATGAGAGAAAGACGACTGGAAACAAGATTTTTCTTATTAGAAAGTTAGTCAACTTGAAGTATAATGTGAATGGTTCTATTGCACAACACCTAAATGTGGTTAAGAGCATAGTTAACCAATTGGCAGCCATGAAGATGACACTTGATGATGAGCTTCAAGCACACTTGTTATTGAGTTCTCTACCGAATAGTTGGGAAACCTTAGTGGTGTCCTTAAGCAACTCAGATCCGGATGGTGTTTTGAGTATGAGTATTGTCTCTAGTTTCTTGCTGAATGAAGAAACAAGAAGAAAAACACAAGGTTCATCCTACCCTCAAACATATGTGTTTGAGAATAGAAGTAGAAACAAAAGTAGAAAACCTCAAGAGAGAGGAAATCTAGAGGAAAGTCAAAGTCAAGAAAAGACGTCGAGTGTTATTTTTGTCACAAGAAAGGACACATCAAAAGTGAGTGTCAATTATAAGAAAGCACAAAATGAAGGAAAAGATGCTACCAAAGGAAAAGAGATTGAAAAAATAGATAACACTACAGTGTTAGATGGAGATGTTGCTATCTTGACTTGTGATGTAGATTGTCTTCTATCATGTGACTTTGAAACAGGTTGGATAATTGATTCTTTTCATGCTACCCCTCATGCAGAGTATTTTTCCATGCTTAAGACAGGTTACTATGGAACTGTGAAAATGGGGAACACAGGTTGTTCAGAAATTAAAGGAAAGGGGGACATAGTTATTAAAACTAATCATGGGTGCAAGATGACTCTCCATGATGTAAGGTATGTCCCAAATCTTCGCTTTAACATTATCTCTGCAGGTGTACTAGATGATGAAGGATTTGAGAGCCGTTTTGGCAATGGCAAGTGGAAGCTTTGCAAGGGATCTCTTGTACTGGCAAGAGGAATCAAATTATGCACCCTTTATATGACTCAATTGGATGTCATTAATGAGGGTATGACTGCTGCCCTAGAAGGAAACTCATCAAGTTTATGGCATAAAAGACTTGGACACATGAGTGAGAAAGGGTTACAAATTCTAGCAAAGAAGGACCTTTTACCAAAAGGTATGAAAATCTCACCTTGTGATCATTGTTTGTTTGGTAAACAACATAGAGTTGCCTTTGTTAGAAATGCTCAAAAGAAAGATACAAGGATTCTTGACCTTGTTTACTCTGATGTGTGCTCTATGGATGTTAAGTCTCTTGGTAGTGCAGAGTACTTTGTTACTTTTATTGATGATGCTTCCAGGAAGGTATGGGTTTACACTATGAAATTCAAAGGAAAAGTATTTGAGATATTTCAAAGATTTCATGCCATGGTTGAAAGGGAGACATGTAAGAAACTTAAATGCTTACGTAGTGATAATGGTGGTGAATATATTTCTAAAGTATTTAAAGATTATTGTGCTAAACATGGAATTAGGCATGAGTTGACAGTTCCTATGACCCCTCAACATAATGGTGTAGCTGAAAGGATGAACCGCACCATTGTGAAAAGAGTAAGGTGTATGCTTTCTATAGCTAAACTGCCTAAATGTTATTAGGGGGAAGCAGTAAGAACTGCAGTGTATTTGATTAACTTATCTCCTTCACACCCTTTGGGAGAGGATATTCCTCAAAGCGTATGGACAGGTAAAGAAGTTTCTTATGCTCATTTACATGTATTTGGGTGTAAAACGTTCATGCATGTGCCTAAAGAAAATAGGTCAAAACTTGATTTGAAGTCTATTCCATGCATTTTTGTTGGATATGGAGATGATGAATTTGGATACAGATTATGGGATCCAAAGAACAAGAAGTTGTACAGAAGCCGAGATGTAGTCTTTCATGAAGACAAGACCATAGAAAACTTTGATAAAGATGATAGAAATCAAAGTGTTACAGAAACTTCATGTTTGCCTCCAGTGTCTCTCCCTTCACCAGTTATTGAAGAGAGTGAAGAATTCCATCATGATGATGGTGAGGATGTTATCCAAGAAGATGAGGCCCCTAGTGATGTTGAGCTGGGGTAGCAACCAAATGAACTATCTCAAGAAGTTCAAGAAGAGTCTCCTAGTGAATATCCAGTGGCTGAATCAGAATTGAGAAGATCTCAAAGAGGTAAAATTCCTTCTAAAAAATACCCTTCTAATGAGTATGTTACTCTCACTGATGCAGGTGAACCTGAAAATTTTCAAAAAGCTATGAAAGATAAGAACAAGAACATGTGGGTGAAAGCTATGCAAGAGGAGATAGAGTCTTTGCATAAGAACCACACATTTGAGTTGGTGAAGTTGCCTAAGGGCAAAAAAGCCTAGAAAAATAAATGGGTTTACAATTTGAAGCAAGAAGGGGAGAATCAAATCAAGTACAAAGCTAGATTAGTTGTGAAAGGCTTAAGCCAAAAGAAGGGAGTTGATTTTAAAGAAATCTTTTCACTTGTTCCAAAGATGCCATCAATTAGAGTGGTTCTAAGTCTAGCTGCTAGTCTAGACTTAAAGGTTCAACAAATGGATATCAAAACAACATTTCTCTATGGTGATTTGGAAGAGGAGATCTATATGGAACAACCAGAAGGATTTGAAGTAAAAGGTAAAAAAGATAAGGTTTGTAAGTTAAAAAAGAGTCTTTATGGGTTGAAACAAGCGCCAAGACAATGGTATAAGAAGTTTGACTTCTTTATGGTGGGTCAAGGTTATAAAAGAGCGTCTACAGACCATTGTGTTTACTTCAAAAAGTTTTCTAATGGTTGTTTTATAATCCTTTTGTTGTATGTTGATGATATGTTAATTGTTGGACAAGATATGAATTTGATTGACAGGTTGAAAAAGGATCTCAACAAGTCCTGTGATATGAAGGACTTAGGGGCAGCCAAACAAATCTTGGGGATAAAGATCTTTCGTGATAGAGGAAAGAAGAAAATTTGGTTGTCACAACAAAAGTACATTGAAAAAGTACTTGAAAGGTTCAACATGAAAGATGCAAAACCGGTAAGCACACCCCTTGCAAATCATTTCAAGTTAAATTCTCAACAGTGTCCTTCAAGTGAGAAGGAAAAGGAAGTTATGGAGAAGATTCCCTACTCCTCAGCAGTAGGTAGTTTGATGTATGCCATGGTATGTACTAGACCAGACATCGCTTTTGCTGTCGGTGTTGTTAGTAGATTTCTTGCAAATCCAGGAAAAGAACATTGGGCTGCTGTTAAATGGATTCTCAAGTATCTCAAGTACACTAGCAGATTATGTTTGTGTTTTGGAGGCTCAAAACCTATATTAGAAGGTTTTACAGATGCAGATTGGGCAGGTGACTTAGATGGGAGAAAGTCTACTTCTGGTTACTTGTTTACTTTTGCAGGGGGAGCCATATCTTGGCAATCTAAAGTTCAAAAATACATTGCTCTTTCTACTACAGAGGCTGAATATATTGCAACAACTGAAGCTAGTAAGGAAATGTTGTGGCTGAAAAGGTTGATGGGTGAGATAGGCTTTAAGCAAAAGATGTATGCAATTCATTGTGATAGTCAAAGTACTTTAGACTAGAGCAAGAATGCTACTTTTTATAGCAGGACAAAACACATTGATTTGAGGTATCATTGGATTAGAGATGTCTTGGAAAATGATTTGTTATCACTTAAGAAGATTCACACTGACAAGAATCCATCAGACATGATGACTAAAGTGGTGACCAAGGAAAAACATGAGTTGTGCACAGATCTAGCCCGTAAGGAGTATTATGGTGAGCCCTCCTCATGGTCAAGAGGGGGAGAGAGTTAAGTATAGAGGGGTGGGGTCCAGCCCATGAGTGGGCCCCACCACTTAACCCCTTTTCTCTCTTTGCCCACGTGAGAGAGAGGGGAAGATAAAACCAAACTTAGGGTTTTTTATAAATGCAACTTTTTCAAGGGGAAAAAGAGAGAGAGTGTGAGGAATCGTGGGGAGAAGAGGAAACAGAGGAAGAGAGAAGAAAAGAGGAGAGAAAGAAGAAAAGAGAAAAGAGAGAAAGGAAGGAAGAAGAGAAAAGGAGAAAAGAAGAAGAGGAGGAAGAAAGGGAGAAGTATTTACCATCTTCACCCCAGCTTCAAGAAACCTTCTTTGTCTCTAGATCTTTCTCAATAAGCCTTCTTTGTCTCAAGATTTTTCTCAAGAACACTTTCTATGCCTCAAATCTCATATTTGGTAAACTCTAACCTTTGTTGATTGATGAAAATGGTTAGAATGACATTGTATGTTGATGATATATGTCTCCTTCCTCTATTATATGTGTAATCCTTAAGTTTGGGCAAAACTTGAGAGATATTCCTATTTGTAAGCCCATTTTTCAGAGTGGAAGATTACTCGGAGTTGCCCCGTGGTTTTTCCCTTCACACCGAAGGGTTTTCCACGTAAATTTGTGTGTTCTTGTGTGCATGAATGTGCTTGAAGATTGTTTTATGCTTCTTTGTCTTTGTTTTTTAATTTCTGCATACATGGTGTTTGATGAAATGCTTCAATGAAGTAGTGTGTTGATTTAACTCACAATTGACAACCCACCACCTTTTCCGCAGCATGACTTCCTGTTTTGCTTCAACTTTCTTCCCTTCTCTCTGTATTCTTCTTCTCCCTGGTGTGGTGGCTTAGCGACTCTCGGAGTGCATGAGACTGTGGCTGTTCTGGTCTCTTTGTGTGGCGCCTTGCACTATGTTGCCTATGACGACCTCGGTTTCTCAAATTACTTTGGATTGCTCCTCGATGTAAGAAAAAAACTTTCTTTTATCTTTCCCACTCAATCTTCATCTCTCTCTCTCTCTCTCAATTCTGCCTTCCGTTCTCTCTCAGTCTTCCCTTCAACATTTCTTTTCGCTCTTATTTCTTTCACTTTTTATTTATTTATTTTTTTGGAGTCGGCATTCTCGAGGGTTTTCGGCCGCCGGTGTTGTCTCTAGAGGGTCGAACGAGCAGCCAAGGTGGGAGGCTGAGCACGGATACTGCCTCTACGCTTCGTCGGCCTTCAAAGACGGTGAGCCAGAGCGCCTCGCTTGCTCAAGGCGCCGGCTCATCGTTTCTCCATGTTGGACCGTTGGGGTCCAGCATTAGGTACTAGACCGAAGTCTCGGTCCCAAACATCGTACCTTGAGGGTCTATTTAGGAGAGTAGGGTTGTTTGCTCGGTTCCATGTGTCGGATCTGCGGGATCCGACTTGAGGTACCGAGTTGGGATTTCAGTCCCTCGTATCGGATCCGAGGGATCCGGCTAATGGGAACTGCTTTCTTCTTTTCTTGCATTTTTTTTTTTTACTTCTCTTTCTCTCTCGTATTTTCTTTTTCTTTTTTGTTTTGAGATCTTCGTGAGTCTGTCAATGTGATAGACTAATGCTTTCGATGCTGAGTCCGGCTCGGTCACCGGACTGTGGAGAACTCGAACCTTCGGTGGTGAATCTGGCGTGCGAACTATCTGGTGCTTTGATGGGGAGTCCAGCTCGGTTGCCAGTGTTGAGAAATTTGATCATAATTTCCTCTGTTGGAAGACTTATTCATGGATTTGAATATGAATTTCAAAAATCTGCAACTTGTTGTAATGTAGTATGCTTAAACGGTTTAACACTTTACTCCGACCAGCTTTAACACTGTACCTTATATACCTGTAACACTGTACTGCTTCAAAAACAAAAACAGAGTTAGAATAATCGAACTCCGAGGCGCGAAACAAATTTCCTTAAGGAATAATTGCTCCCACTTCCAATAGAAGTTTGCTAATGGGTTACAAGCAAGTTTTCTCCCAGGATACAATGGAGTAATGTGTTTAATGTATAGCAAATACGTTTAAACACCCTTCCTCTTTTAAAGTGCTTATAACCTATTAGCAAACTTCTATTGGAAGTGGAGGTAATTATTCTTTAAGGAAAGCTATTTTCGCGTGTCGAAGTTTGATTATTCTAAATCTGTTTTTGTTTTCGAAGCAGTACAGTGTTACAGGTATACAAGGTACTTTGTTTAAGCTGGTCGGAATACAGTGTTAGACCGTTGAAGCATACTACATTACAACAAGTTACAGATTTCTGAAATTCTTATTCAAATCCGTGAAGAAGTCTTCCAACAGAGGAAATTATCATCAAATTTCTCAACAATCTTAAGGAATAATTCTTCTCCAACATGGCTTCTTCAGAATCAAATGTGACATCACTCAAGATCATGAATCAAGACCTTGTGAAGTTGGACCGATTCAATGGCACAAACTATAAAAGATGGGCTGACAAAATGATGTTTCTCCTCACAGGTTTGAAGATTTTTTACATCCTAGATCCAAAACTTGAAGACCTTCCAAAACCTACAGAAAATGAAGACGAAAAATTAAAGGAGGGACAAAAGCAATGAGAAGAAGATGCTTTATAATGTAGAGGTCATATCTTACAAGCCATCTCCGATCGTCTTTTTGATCGTTATATAAGACCTTAGAATTTAAATATAAGGTAGAGGAACATGGTATGAGTAAATATCTAATTTCCAAATACCTTGAGTTTAAAATGGTAGATGATAAGACCATTCTAGACCAATGCCATGAGATGGAAATTATTGTTAATCAAATGAGTGTTTTAGATATTAAGCTTCCTGAAACCTTTCAAGTAGGAGCTATCATTGCTAAATTACCTCCTTCATGGAAAAATTATCAAAAGAAACTCATCAATAAGATTGAAAATTTCACCCTTGAGCAATTACAAAGAAACCTTAGAATAGAGGAGGAGAATATTTCTCATTAGAATTTCAAAGTTTGTGTGAAGAACATTGTATTGTACATCAAATGACAGCCCCTTATACTCCCCAACAAAATGGATTGGTTGAACGGAGAAACCGAATTTTTGTTGAAATGGTAAATTCTTTGCTTCTTAATTCTAGTTTACCATTGAATTTATGAGGTGAAACATTGTTTTCAGCTTGTCATATATATAATAGGATCCCATCTAGAAAGAACCAAACTTGTACCTATGAGTTGTGGAAAGGTAGAAAATCAAATATTTCATTCTTTAAAGTTTGGGGTTGTGTAGTATTATAGGACACCCGATCCTTAAAGAACTAAATTAGGTTCTAGAGCATTAAAAAATGTGTTTATAGGTTATGCTCAAAATAGCAAAAGCTACAGATTACTAGATTGTGAATCTAATGTAATTATTGTGTCTAGAGATGTTGAATTTCTAGAAAATAAATTTTTATCAAAAGATAATAATAGTTAATCAAGTAAGACTCCTAGGGATGTTTCTATAGAAGTAGAAGATGACAATAGCAAAAATGAAGAACCAAGGAGAAGTCAAAGAGCAAGAAAAGAAAAATCTCTAGGCCCAGATATTATCTCCACTCAATCTATAATTTTTCTTGTAGAAGGAGACAAAGATAAAGTATTGAATAAAACACCTATAGAATTGAATGAAGATGATGTTCTTAAGACCTATAGTGAGGCTATGATATCTAGAGATTCAACATTTTAGAAAGAAGCAATTAATAATGAAATGGATTCTATCATGTCAAATAACACATGGGTTTTAACAAATTTGCCACAAGGTTCTATTCCTATAGGGTGTAAATGGGTATTTAGGAAGAAATACAATTCAGATGGAACTTAACAAACCTTTAAAGCTAGGCTGGTAGCAAAAGGATTAAAACAAAAAGAAGGGATAGGTTACTTTGATACATGTGCACCTGTGGCTAGAATCTCTTCTATTAGAATTCTTTTTGCTTTAGCTTCCATATATCATTTATATATTCATCAAATGGATGTTAAAACTGCATTTTTTAATGGTGATCTTGATAAAGAAATATATATGAAGCAACCAGAAGGATTTATTATTCCAGGTAATGAAGGTAAAGTTTGTAAGTTAGTGAAATCACTTTATGGTTTAAAGCAAGCACCCAAACAATGGCATGAAAACTTTGATGCTATTATTTTATCTTGTAGTTTTAAACATAATAGTGCTGATAAATGCATTTACAAAAAGTTTGTATATGAATATAATGTGATTTTGTGCTAGTATGTTGATGATATATTGATCATAAGCAACAATATGGTGGGGGTTCTTGATACTAAGAAGTATCTCACTACTATGTTCAAGATGAAAGACTTAGGTAAAGTGGATTGATGAGTGTTGGGTGTCTAGCAAGTGCACTAGGTCAGCAAGTAATATAGACTTTGAGAGTCCAGATATCGATCCCACAGAGACCTTGATGAGAATTCAGTTTAAGTAAATATTTTTTCTATTGATTGAGAGAAAAGAAGTTTTTGGTTTTGGTTTTGAAAACTGAAAAGAAAACAGAATTAAACTGCTGGAAAAACTAATAGAGATGAGATGTTGGGGAAGAATGTCAATCCCTCCTAGCTGTTAACATGTAAAATTCTGATTTTATAGCTCAAGTACCCTCACCTTGACTTAACTTTTGAAAACCCGGTTACCCATATACAGGACATAACTTTCACTTAGTCTTTGAACTCCTTCTCAACCGGAACATTCAAATCCTAAGTGCATAAATATAAAATCTTGAAGATTTACTCTCTCTTATTCAGAACAAGAGTTATAGAAGTCACATCACTTTTCAACTAGTCTCCTTCGAAATCGGAACAATCTAGTTTGAAAAACAAGTTGTTTTAGAAAACAAAGAATCATATGACCAACCCAACTTTTTACTGAAATTTAACTTCTCTATTCCAACCTCATTAAACTTCAAATATCAATTCAGATCAGAAATAAGCAATGAACTTAGTTTCTAAAACAAAAGCAGGATATTTTATTGCAATAAACTTTAGAATTCAAACGTAAAACAACCAGGAGTTAATGACCTCCCCAACAAAGAGAGACTACTCCATAATAATAGCATAAACACACAGTAATAAGGATTCAATTACAGCCATAGACATAAAATAAACTAAGTACAAAAACCCCCTTGAAGGACTGCCTTTGGCTTCTCTTACACCTTGACTGAAATCTTGACCTTCTCTCTCTAAAGTGCCAAGAGGTCGTGTAAGACTCCCTCTGGACTTTTCTCTTCTCTCTAACCTAACTACAAAACAATTAAAACAAACTACAAACCATTCTAAGAGCTGGAACTCGGAACTGGATCTAAAACTCCTTTTCTTTGCTTTGCCTTGGACCTCCTTTTATACCTGAAACTTTGCCCAAAACTTATAATTTTTGCCTCTGTCCAGGGGTATGAATTGTGACATACCGACCTCATAATTGTCTGAAATTACATATGAACCTTCCTTAAATAGTCCTAGACTTGAGTACGAAATTTGAAGTCATTCTGAGTTTGGAAACTTGAGATATCACCTTGACAAGTTGAACTGCTTCAGCTGCCAATTCCAGCACTGGGTCCACCTCTTTGAAAATATAAAACCCCACAACCCCGACTTGGATTGGCCTGATTTTCCGTGTCATGATTTTAAATCCTCTCAGGAAGCTGTGGTCCAAATATGGATCCAATTGGAGGTCGGAATCTCCAGATATGGACTCTTCAATCTCGGACTTGTACTTTCCTTTTATGGCAGCAATTTCCTTCTTTGTCTTGGACTTCTCTTCTTGACCATTCAATGCACCTAGACTCTGTCAATATATCATAAAATCTTCGTGGATACCTTCCTTAGCCAATTAGGAATTCTTCTCCCAAGTTTGGGCTTGATTGGTAGTCAGAATCCCGAGATTTCCGCAAGTCACGAAGTTGAGTCAGCGGCGCGGTCGCGCCGAATTGTTCTTTGTATGGGCTTGGTCGCGCCACAGGAGCAGGAATTTTTTCTAAGTCTGGAGCACGACTTTCGGGTCCTATAAGAGGAAGGATTCTTCATGGCGTGGTCGCACCACTTTATGCTGTAGAACTGGCGCGGTCGCGCCACTCCTTAGACGCTTTGCCGTCTTCCCGAAATAGAACTTGGCATCTTTGTAAGGAAACAGTGCGGCCCGGCAGCGCCACAGGTCGCGCCATCTTCATGGCGCGGTAGTGCCCTCATGGGGCGCGGTCGCGCCAATTCACATTCATGAATTGTCGTCCTTAATGCCTCACTAGCCGTTTGGAATTTTCTAGATTTCTTTGAATTTACGAACTGTTTACCGGCGTGGTCACGCCAGAATCGGCGCGGTCGCGCCATTCCCTTTTTTGCTTGATTTTGCTCCTTTTTCCTTCGTTTTTCCTCAAAATTTAGATTTTCTTCTTTTACAAGGTACCTGAGACACAAAACATGTATTTGAGTTATATTTGTCACTTTCATGCTCATTATCAACTCAAATTAGGAATTTATGGTCAATAATTCATGCATAAATAAGTGTCTTTTGGACACTTATCACAACCCCAAACTTAAACCTTTGCTCGTCCTCGAGCAAAACTCAGTAATAAATACCAGATAGATCTGTAAAGACTAAGAAAAGTTAAGTGATCCTCCCTACTAAAGTTTCAAAATAGATGATTCACTCATTTCCTAATGATCGTTCTTCTTTCTTAGTCAAAACAGATTTCGAATTTTCTTCAAATTTTTCAAAGATGAACATGCCCATACAAGTGAGAAGTCTCAATTCAGCTCCATAAGCCAACCATCAGTCCACTCTCCACTAACCTAAAGGAATTCTCAATTTTGATCAATAGGTCTTTATGGGTTGTAATGAGGCAGGGGTAATGGATATGATGAAGATTTTTTGTTTTCTTTTGGCTTTTATTCTCCTCCTCATATCCATTTTCCATTTTCCATTTTCCTGAGCATGAATTGGATTTGTGACTTTTCCTCCAAGCTCTTCCACCCCAAACTTACTCTTTTTTCATTGATCCCTCATTTTTTATTTTTCCCTCATTTTTTTATATATATATATATTTTTGTTTTTTTAACTTTTTTTTGTTCTTCTTCTTCCCATGTATCTTTTTCTTTGGGTTTCGTTCAGAGTCTAGCTTACCTCGTCGGTTGACTCAGAGTCCCTAAGCTTGCTGAGGCCCGAGACCCAGTGCACACACGAGGTGGCCTTTCCCTTAACTAACCTACAACCTTTTCTTTCTTTTTCCTTGGCTTTGTTTGGAGTCCAGCTTACCTTGCCGGTTGACTCAGAGACTCTAAGCTTGCTGAGGCCCGAGTCCCGGTGCACACACAAAGTGGCCTTTCTCCTACTCAGCCCAGAACTCTCTTTTTTCTTTCTCTTGCTCCTTTTTCCCCTTTACAAAGAAATATTTCTATGCCCTTCATCCGACCCTCCTTATAACATCAAAATCTTTATCCATGCTCATTCAAACAGAACACTTCAATAATTTGGAGAATCATGGGTAAGGAAGAAACAAGTTTATTTATCA
The DNA here is from genome assembly GCA_019845555.1 of Aristolochia fimbriata. Taxonomy (NCBI): domain Eukaryota; kingdom Viridiplantae; phylum Streptophyta; class Magnoliopsida; order Piperales; family Aristolochiaceae; genus Aristolochia; species Aristolochia fimbriata. The sequence continues at coordinate 24,295,968 of CM034078.1, forward strand.
CTAAGGCTGGTTCATGTAGCATGGGACATTGAAACAAGACAGGGATCTTTTCGGCTCAAGAGGTTTGACAAAAAGTGATGCAACTTGTGCATAAAAATGGGTGGCTTTGAAAAAGGCTCAAACGATTTTTAAACAGGTGGCGAAATCACCTCAGAATTTTGAAAACCTTTCTCTGTTTTGCCTCAAGTTTTCCTCAGGTTGGTTCTAGTGATTGAAATCGACTTGCTCACTTGTACTTTGTTTTCGAAAACTATTTTTAAAGAAAACTTCTCATCCATACAAGACTAAGCATCTGAAATAATTCATTTCTCCAGAAAGTGAATCATGCTATTCATATGATCAGGGGTTTTCACTGGTATTTTTCAAAGTCTTTATTGGATTTTCTGGTGAAAAAAACAGTGCTTTCTGATCCCTGCATGAAAAGTATCCCACCCCAAACTTAAAAATTTTTCAAATCCCCTTAAAATTGCATGAAGAGTATCCCACCCCAAACTTAAAAACATGCTTTGTCCTCAAAGCAGCAGTAAACAGAGTGATAGAGATACTTCCCTGACTTTCTTGTTGGAGAGAGGTTGGATGGATCTCCCTTAGTGGCTTTTGCATTCTGCTCTCATGGGTTAGTGGTAAAAATTTGCATGATTTTCAGCAATTGAAAATGAAAATTGACTAGAGGTGTCTATCAGGCATAAAATGTGTCTTAAGAAGAACACCTAGAGTGGAGGTTCTGTTGCTGCACCTCTGTAGTGGTCAAATCTCGATATACCAAGTGGCGCGGCAGCGCCATAATGTGGCACGGTCGCGCCGTGTAATTCCTTGAAATTATCAGATTCTGAATGCAATTTTTAATATTTCCAGTTTGGACAATTAAATATGAGAGAGAGGCATGGTTTGGAGTGATTTTCATATATTTTCATTGGAAGAATAAAGAAGTGCATGCTTTGAGACAAATCATTGACAGTAAAAACATAATTTCATTAATATGAATGGAGATTGAGTACATATTAATAAAATTTTATTTAGCACACTCTCAGGCATAATCACACACAAAAAGCAAGCTCAAACATGAGTTTCTCCAAGAAAAAGTTTAAAAGATATAGCAAGAGGTTTCTTTTTGTCTTTTCCTTTTCATCTTCTTCTTCCATTTTCCAGTTTTGAGTTTTTAAAAATTTTTGTGTTTTTTTGTTTTTTTGAAAGCTGTAAATTTTTAATCTAACCCTATCCCTCTCCTAGGTCTATGCAAAGAAATCAAAATCTTATTCAAATTTAAACAAGTCCTAAAAATTTTGAAAAAAAAACTATCCTAACCTACTCAAAATAAAAAAATTCCAGCAAATTCAAAAACTCCTACTTCCTATTATTTACACTACTTACTGATCCATGTGATCTGATCCACCAGGATCGAATGGAAACTAGAACCATCCATGCTTGAGGGTGTTTTTGACTTTGGAATGTGTTGCATGGTGATTCAAACTTTTGAGTAAAGAACTGGTTACTTGTTCTCTTTTCTGGTTGGCTTTTAACTTGTTTTGCTCAATTATTTTTAGCGAACTTTTCTGCACACTGCCCAGACCTATTAAAATTTTAATTTCAACTTTTGTGAGTGGTTTATGAGGCTGGATAATGAAGAAATCTATATCTAATGAGAGGAAAGAATGTTCATTAACCTTGGTGTCCTCTATCCTAACCTCTTTATGCTCTTCGAAGGGTTTCTCTTCTTTTTCTACCCCATCCCCTTCTTTTTCTTTTACATCTTCTTCTTTTATCTCTATGATCTTTTGATCCTCTCCTTCTTGAAATTTCTGAAACTCACAACAACTCTCAGCTCTCTCCGTTGTATCTTCCTCTATGTGTTCTGCAGTAACACATAAATTAAGACAAGAAGTGCTAGCTGTATTCATCCATTCAGGTTCATCATCATCAGATAGCTCATGAAAACATGGTTCACCATTCATACTTTTAATTAATTCATGCTTTGGCTGATTTTCTAGATTAAAACAAGAAGAGCTAGCCGTATACATCCATTCAGAATTGCTAGGTAACGTACTTTGGTTCCTACCTGATATAACATTAGCCAGCTCTCCCAATTGTATTTCCAGATTTCGGATTGATGCCTCTTGAGTTTGAAACCTGGCCTCTCCTTTCTCTTGATTTGCTAGAATCTTTGAAAGGAGGTCCTCAAGGCTGGCTTTTTGTTCCTGTTCTGGTGCTGCTCTTTGGTAACCAGGTGGTGATCTTGTGTGGGCATTGGGTTGTTGAAGGCTGTGTTGTTGGTTGTTGTTGTTTGACCATGAAAAATTTGGAAGACTCCTCCAACCAGGATCATAAGTATTGTTGTATGGATCATTAGAACTGCAAAAATTAGAAACATAATTAGCCTGGTCTAAAGAATTTACAGCTTGAACATTACCTACTTGGCATTCATGGTTGGGATGTCCTCCTCAACATATATCACAAATCTGAGCAACCAAAGAGGGGGTGTGTAATTTTGACAATAGTTTGGTTAGTGACTCGACTTGTGCCTGCAATGCTAATACATGATCAACATTATGTATGCCAACAACACTCCCTCGTGCACTTTTCTCCAACCTAGACAACTCTTCTTGATGTTGAGGGGAAGAATTATGATAACAATGATCATTATACACAGGAGGGTGCTCATATCTGAACATGGATGATTGCCCATGTGGTAAATTGTCCTGCCAATCATTCTCAAAATACTGATTTTCATATTGCCTAGAGAAATAATCATCATGCTCTCTTCTATAAGAATCATTAGGTTCATAATCAAAAGAACATGATATATCAGAATCATACCTCCATGGATCATAGGTAGAAGACGCATATGGTTGGGAGAATTCTGAATATGAGTTAGGATATGAACTTATCTCATTCTGATCATTGTTCCACTTCTCATCTGAGTGCTGTTTCCAGTTCCAGATCGGGTTCATCTACTGGCTCACTACTAATTCTGGTTTTTATGCATGATTTGGTTCAACCTGAAAAGATAAAATAAAATTTTAATCTCAATCAACAAATTTAAATTCACTTAAACTTACTCTCAATTCAATGGTCCTCGGCAACGGTGCCAAAAACTTGTTGGATGTCTAGCAAGTGCACTAGGTCAGCAAGTAATATAGACTTTGAGAGTCCAGATATCGATCCCACAGAGACCTTGATGAGAATTCAGTTTAAGTAACTATTTTTTCCATTGATTGAGGGAAAAGAAGTTTTTGGTTTTGGTTTTGAAAACTAAAAAGAAAATAGAATTAAACTACTGGAAAAACTAAAAGAGATAAGATGTTGGGGAAGAATGTCATTCCCTCCTAGCTGTTAACATGTAAATTCTGATTTTATAGCTCAATTACCCTCACCTTGACTTAGCTTTTGAAAACCCGGTTACCCATATGCAGGACATAACTTTCACTTACTCTTTGAACTCCTTCTCAACCGGAACATTCAAATCCTAAGTGCATAAATATAAAAGCTTGAAGATTTACTCTCTTATTTAGAACAAGAGTTATAGAAGTCACATCACTTTTCAACTAGTCTCCTTCGAAACCGGAATAATCTAGTTTGAAAAACAAGTTGTTTTAGAAAACAAAGAATCATATGACCAACCCAACTTTCTACTGAAATTTAACTTCTCTATTCCAACCACATTAAACTTCAAATATCAATTCAGATCAGAAATAAGCAATGAACTTAGTTTCTAAAACAAAAGCAGGATATTTTATTGCAATAAACTTCAGAATTCAAACATAAAACAACCAGGAGTTCATGACCTCCCCAACAAAGAGAGACTACTCCATAATAATAGAATAAACACACAATAATAAGGATTCAATTACAGCCATAGACATAAAATAAACTAAGTACAGAAACCCCCTTGAAGGACTGCCTTTGGCTTCTCTTACAGCTTGATTGAAATCTTGACCTTCTCTCTCTAAAGTGCCAAGAGGTCGTGTAAGACTCCCTCTGGACTTTTCTCTTCTCTATAACCTAACTAAAAAACATTAAAAACAAACTACAAACTATTCTAAGAGCTAGAACTCAGAACTGGATCTAAAACTCCTTTTCTGTGCTTTGCCTCGGACCTCCTTTTATAGCTGAAACTCTGCCCAGAACTTGTAATTTTTGACTCTGTCCAGGGGTATGAATTGTGACTTCCCGACATCAGAATTGCCTTATATTACATAAGAACCTTCCTTACATAGTCCTTGACTTGTGTACGAAATTTGAAGTTATTCTGAGTTGGGAAACTTGAGATATCACCTTGAGACGTTGAACTGCTTCAGCTGCCAATTCCAGCACTGGGTCCACCACTTTGAAAATATAAAACCCCACAACCCCGACTTGGATTAGCCTAATTTTCTATGTCATGATTCTGAATCCTCTTAGGAAGTTGTGGTCCAAATTGGGATCCAATTGGAGGTCTGAATCTCCAGATATGGACTCTTCAATCTTGGACTTGTACTTTCCTTTTATGGCAGCAGTTTCCTTCTTTGTCTTGGACTTCTCTTCTTGACCATTCAATGCACCTAGACTCTGTAAATATATCATAAAATATTTGTGGATACCTTCCTTACCCAATTAGGACTTCTTCTCCCAAGTTTGGGGTTGATTGGTAGTCAGAATCCCGAGATTTTTGCAAGTCACGAAGCTGAGTCAGCGGCACGGTCGCGCCGAATTGTTCTTTGTATGGGCGTGGTCGCGCCACAGGAGCAGGAATTTTGTCTAAGTCTAGAGCACGGCCTTCGGGTCTTATAAGAGGAAGGATTCTTCATGGTGCGGTTGCGCCACTTTATGCTGTAGAACTGGCGCGGTCGCGCCACATCTTAGACGCTTTTGCCGTCTTCCCGAAATAGAACTTGGCATCTTTGTAAGGAAATAGTTCGGCGCGGCAGCGCCACAGGTAGCGCCGTCTTCATGGCGCGGTAGCGCCCTGGTGGGGCACGGTCGCGCCAATTCACATTCACGAAGTGTCCTCCTTTCAGCCTCACTAGCCGTTGGGAATTTTCTGGATTTCTTAGAATTTACGAACCTTTTACCGGCGCTGTCGCGCCAGAATCGGCGCGGTCGCGCCATTCCCTTTTTTGCTTGATTTTGCTCATTTTTCCTTCATTTTTCCTCAGAATTTAGATTTTCTTCTTTTACTGGGTACCTGAGACACAAAACATGTATTTGAGTTATATTTGTCACTTTCATGCTCATTATCAACTCAAATTAGGAATTTATGGTTAATAATTGATGCATAAATAAGTGTCTTTTTTACACTTATCACAACCCTAAACTTAAACCTTTGCTCGTCCTCGAGCAAAATTTAGAAATAAATACCAGATAGATCTGTAAAGACTAAGAAAATTTCAGTGATCCTCCCTACTAAAGTTTCAAAATAGATGATTCATTCATTTCCTAATGATCGTTCTTCTTGCTTAGTCAAAACAAATTTCGAATTTTCTTCAAATTTTTCAAAGATGAACATGCCCATACAAGTGAGAAGTCTCAATTCAGCTCCATAAGCCAACCATCAGTCCACTCTCCACTAACCTGAAGGAATTCTCAATTCTGATCAATAGGTCTTTCTGGGTTGTAATGAGGCTGGGGTAATGGATATGATGACGATTTTTTGGTTTTCTTTAGGGTTTTTCAAGTTTTATATCTTCAAAGTGGTGGACCTAGTGCAGATATTGGCTGCAGAAACAAATTCTCTTCTCAATAGCATATCTCAAGTTTCTCAACTCAGATTGGACTCAAATTTCGTGAACAAGGCAAGGACCATGGAAGGAAGGTTCTTATGTAATTTCTGCCAATTCTGAGGTCAGGAAGGCATACTTCATACCCTTGGAAAGAGACCAAATTATAAATCCTAGGCTGCAGAACAACTATAAATAGAGGTCCAAGGAAGGGTGTAAAACATTCAATTTTCTGTTCAATTTCCATCTTTTTAGTTTAGTTTAGAGAGAGGAGAAGGTCCAGAGGGAGTCTTACGCGACCTCTGGGTACTTTGAGGAAGAAAGGTGGAGAATTCAGCCAAGGAGCAAGGGTGACTAAGAGCAGCCTTCTTATGGGAGTTTCTGTACTTAGTTATGTTTCTTCTTTCATAGCTGTTATCAAAACCTTGATGTGTGTTTTTATTTCCACTATGGAGTAGTCGTTTGTACTTGGGAGTCCATGACTCCCTAGGCATGTAATGAGATTGATATATTATATTTTATTTGGTTTCAATTTGGCGCATGAATGAGTTTTCCAAAGTTGTTTAATTCTTGATTCATACTTGTTGTCCTGCGATGTACTGGTTATAAGGTGAAGCTACACTTAAGGTAAGATATGTTGATAGGGTTTTACAAGTCTTTTTGAGTTCATACACTAGGCAGATTAACTGATCTTTGGGTTAATCCTCGACCTTAAAGTAATACCCTGTTGGATTAGATTGATTTGTCTATGACATAAGAGCTTCATGTTTATGCTATCAAGTAGATTCGATTATGCCGACTAGTTTACTCTAGGAGATAGAAAAAGGTGATGCCGATGTGGATTGTAGCCATAGTTTTATAAGCTCGTCAGAAATTGATTTCCAAAACTTAAATTCTATTCAATCTCAGAAGTGTCTAGCGAGGGAATTGGATTCCCAATGTCTTCTCTCCTCATTAAAATCCCTCAAAAAGCTCTCTCGACTGTTTCAAGTAGTTGTTTGGTTCAATTTTTTGTTTTATTCAAGTCTTTCAATCAGGATTCTCAAACTTTAAATTTTTATTTAGGAAGTAATTAATTACTGGCTTGGTCCTTGTGGGATGATATTCGGACTTACATAAGTCTATATTACATTGATTAGTTCTCTTGCTAGTGATTAGTTAGAATTGCATTATGGATACTATCTTAGGCATTAAAGTGAGAAAACAAAATGGATGTTATGCTTTAAATCAATCACAATATATAAAGAAGATCATTGATAAATATTCTTATTTGAATTTTAAGGATTATAACACTCCTCATGATTCTAGTATGAAATTAAGTATGAATTCTGGTTGAGCAATAGCACAACTTGAGTATGCTAGTGTTATTGGAAGTTTGATGTATGCTATGTATTTCACAAGACCAGATATTGCATATGTTGTATGTAAATTGAGTAGATACACTAGTAATCCTTGAGCTATTCATTGGAAAGCAATTGGAAGAATCCTTGAGTAGTTGAAATCAACTATTGCATATGAATTGAAATACAACAAATATCTTAAAGTATTAGAAGGATATTGTGATGCTAGTTGGATGAGTAGTTGTGATGATCACATGTCTACTAGTGGCTGGATTTTTACTTTAGGTGGAAGTGCTATTTCATGGGCTTCTAAGAAGCAAACTTGCATTTCACACTCAACTATGGAATCAAAATTTATTGGTTTGGCTACTGCTGGTCAAGAAGCGGAATGGATTAGGAATTTGTTGTTGGATAAAAAATTCTTGCCTAATCCCATGCCTCCTATATCTATTCATTGTGATAGTGAAGCGACATTGTCTAGAGCATACAATAATATTTATAATGATAAGTCTAGACACATTAGTCTAAGACATCAATATGTGAAGGAATTGATACGAGGAGGTATCATTGCTATTACTTATGTAAGGTCAAGTAAGAACTTGGTGGATCCTCTTACCAAAGGGTTTTCTAGAGAATTGGTAAGAGAAACATATCTTGAGATGGGATTGGAACCATGGTAACCCGACCGAATGCAAGTAGAACACTAGTCCTAGGTTTAATGGGTAAGAACAAGTTCCTGTGAGTGACTGAGCATCGGAACTTGAAAGCCATTCTAATGCTGCCCGTTACGTTAATGAGGGTTGAGTTTTAATTCTTAATGAGGTTCGTATGGTGTTGTTGTAATGGGAACACAAGAGGAATGATAAGTGTCTAAAAGACACTATTTTTAGGCCTCAATAGGGATTAGAAATTACATGTTAGAGTCAATATTCATCATAAAATCATGAAATATGTCTCAGATTAATCTTTTATCTCTCAGGAGTCCAACGCAACAAGAATCATCCAAATTGGAGCTAAAATGAAGAAGATATGAGGATTTTAGTGCATAAAGGTACAAAGTTGTAGAGACCAGCGCGACTGCACCAGTTTGAAGGCAAAATCGGGCGCGCCCGCGCCAGAAAACGGCGCGCCCGCGCCAGATAATGGCGCGACCGGGCCAAAATGGACTCTGAAGGCTGACAAACATGACCAGAACTCTTTCCATACAAGTACCTTGCTCCAGTGGCGCGACCACGCCATTGTTTAGCTTATTTTGGCGTGACCGTGCCAATTACTCAGCCACTCTAAGTTGCGAAAATCTCGGGAACCTGCAATCAAATCGAATCCAAACTTGGGAGAAGGAGTCTTAAACGTCTAAGGAAGGTTTCCACGAAGATTTTAAGGTAATATACTTGAGTCCAGGTGCATTGAATGGTCAAAGAGAAGAAGGTAATTCAAAACAGGAATCTGCTGCTAAAGGAAGGAGATAAATCCGAAATTTGGGGAGAGCATACATGGAGTTCCCGAACTCCAATTGAAGCCAAACTTGGAACGAAGCTTTCTGGTGCTACAGAGGATCTTTTCACGAAAATTCAGGCCAATCCAAGCCAGGCTTCTCGAGTTTCACATCTCCAAAGTGGTGGACCCCGTGCAGAAATTAGCAGCAGAAACCAGGCAACTTCCTCTCCTCATATCTCGAGTTTCCAAACTCAGAATGGATTCAAACTTCGTAAGAAAAGAAAGGACTACAGAAGGAAGGTCATGTTGTAATTTCATCCAATGCTGAGGTCGGGAAGTCATAATTCACACCCCTGGACAGAAGCTAAAATTACAAGGTCTGGACAGAGTTTCAAGTATAAATAGGGGTCCGAGGCAGAGATCAAATCATCCAGTTTTGTATCCAGTTTAGATCCAGTTTTGTATCCAGTTTTAGATCCAGTTTTGCATCCAGTTTTAGATCCAGTTTTATATCCAGTTTCTAGATCCAGTTCTAGCATTCAGTTTTCAGTTTAGTTTCTGTTTTATATATTAGTTTAGAGAGTGTCTTGAGAGGCAGAGGAGACGTCCTATTGAAGCTTTTGAGGCAAGGAGGAGAAGTAGCCATTGGAAGCCATGTTCAGCAAGTAGATCCTTCTCAAGGGAAGTTTGTACTTAGTTTATCTTTTCTTTTCTTCTTCATGGTTGTATTCAAGACGTTGTTTTGTTCTTTAACTTTCAGCATGGAGTAGTCTTTTATGTTGGGAGTCCATGACTCCCTAGGCATGTAATAAGATTGATACTTTATAATGTATTTGGTTTTCAATTTGGTGCATGAATGAGTTTTCCATGTTGTTAATTCTTGATTCATACTTACTGTCTAGCTATGTACTGGTTATAAGGTGACGCTAGGCTTAAGGTAAGACATGGTGATAGGATTTTACAAATCTTTATAAGTTTATGCACTAGGTAGATCACTAATCCTTGGGTTAATCCTCGACCTTAAAGTAATACCCTGTTGGATTAGTTGATCTGCCTATGACAGAATGAGCTTCATGTTTATGCTATCAAGTAGAGTCAATCATGCTAGCTAGGTTTACTCTAGGAAATAGAAACAGGTGATGCCGATGCAGATTGTAGCCATGGTTTTATAAGCTCGTCAGAAATTGATTTCCAAAGCTCAACTTCTATTCAATCTCAGAATTGCCTAAGGAGGGAATTGGATTCCCAATGCCTTTTCTATACTGATTTTATCGAAAGCCCTCTCTTGATCTCTATAGGATTAGGTAGATTATTTTATTTTTTGTTTTCATAACTCCCTTCCAATTGATTTCTCAAACTTTAGTTTTTAAACTAGAAAAACAATTATCTATTAGCTTGGTCCTTGTGGGACGATATTCGGACTTAACCTAAGTCTATATTACATTAATTAGTCCTGTTGCTTGTGATTAGCTGGGATCGCATCAAGGAACCTCACCTATGTGAACATAGAAGTGGTGCCGCTTCTCATGGAAGTTAAGGGTTTACTTCCGGGATTGTTCATGAAACCAGGGAACACATGGACATAAAAGTGCTAACAAGTTTCCTCATTAAAAGTATGATGATGTTATGTGTGTGGTATTACCGGATTATGTCTAAGAGTACCTAGTTTAATGCTATATGCACTAGTGACTTTCATAACTCCTTGTATTGCTCGCACTAAGAGAACGTTTAATTCGAAAGACACCTTCTGTTGTGCATAACAAAATCAATATGATAGAGAGCTAGAAATGCTTAATTTAATTACTTAGGTGAGAGATTGTTGTATTAAGTAATTAAATTAAGTCAAGGGAGTTTTTCAAAATCAGTTTTTGCTGGAGGATTTTGAAAATGGAGATGCTTCTTTTCAAGCAAACTGACTTACGGGTTTTTCACTGGTTTTTCCAAAGAGCCGTGACTTTTCAAAGAGTCATGAGACTCCAAAGAGTCTCTTTAATCACCTATAAATAGGTGATTAATCACAGAACTTCATTCATTCATAAAACACTTCTTCTCATCTAGAAAACTTTGTTTTCTCTACTCTCCCAAATTCCTAGCTCTCTTAATTACAATACTTTGAAAGAGGAAGGGTGTTTAAACGTATTTGCTATACGTTAAACACATTACTCTGTTGTATCCTGGGAGGAAACTTACTTGTAACCCATTTGCAAACTTCTATTGGAAGTGGAGGCAATTATTCCTTGAGGAAAGCTATTTTTGCGCCACGGAGTTCAATTATTCTAACTCTGTTTTTTTTTTCGAAGCAGTACAGTGTTACAGGTATACAAGGTACAGTGTTATAGCTGGTTGGAGTACAGTGTTAGACCGTTGAATCATACTACATTACAACAAGTTGTAGATTTCTAAAATTCATATTTAAATCCGTGAAGAAGTCTTCCAACAAAGGAAATTATCATCAAATTTCTCAAGAGCCAGAGTGTGAACTAGGCCGGGCGGTTGGTTTGCAACAGCCTGACGTTCGTTCTATAGTTGAGTCTGGCTCGAAGGCCAGACTGCAAGATGTTTGGCGGGTTGGCGTTCGACGTACTGGTGCGGTGCATTCGTGGTGAGTCCAGCTCAGTCGCCGGACTACGTACAGATGACTTGATGTGTCAGCACCAAGTCTGAATTGGTCGTCGAACTGCGGGAGCTCTAACGTCTTCTTTACGACTGATGTGGTAGTGATGTGACAGAATTGAACAGATGGCTTTGGGCATGATTCTTTCGACTGGCGCGGAGTGCCGGTGTCCTTTACGTAGCTCACCGATGCGGTGCTGGTTCAACAGAGTCAGACGTGCGATTGGGCGAATCCCTCCCTTTGACGATATCTTTCCTTGTCTCGCCGGTGCAGCGATGCCGCGACAGAATTACCTGATGGTGAATTCCTCTCTTCTTCACCGGCGTGAGGAGTGCTAGTGTCCTTCCCGTGGCTTTCAAGTGTGGCAGTGGCGCGACAGAGTCGAATTGGTGATTGCAGACGGGCCCTTATTTTGGTGAAAAGACGTGGCAGTGTTAGACGCGTTTTAGGCAGACCCTTATGGGTGGACTTTCCTTGATGCCGCGTTTGGTGTCAGCCAAACTATGCGCAGTCTGGACTTACAGAAAGACAATTTCTGTTCTATAGCTCACCAGGGCGGCGGTGGTGCGATAGAGTTGGACGCGGGACATTGTGCCCCGAGGAGGTAGTGCGACTCGCCAGTGCGGCTGGCGATGTGGTAAAGTTGATGATTTATGTGGACTGAGTTCAGCTGAGTCGCAGAGCGGCGAAATGCAGCAATTTTTTCCCCTCTTTTTTTGTTTCTCCATTTCTTTTTGTGTAACTCTCTTTTTTTTTTAGTGCTTCGATTTTGGACTTTTATTTTTATTTTTAATTTTTGTTTTTCGAGGAAGTTGAGTAATTGTTTCAGCCCTGGCTGACAGCTTTGATGCAGATGGCAGGTTCAACTTTCTCCCTTTTGGGTCTGGAGGTTTCTGATGCTTCTGCTCCCTCTAATAGCGGTAGAAAGCATTTCTTGCAGATTCAGGACCAAATTCGCTGCGACAATCAGTTTTGTGCGTGTGTGACAAATCGGTGTTGGGCAGTAGTGCTGGCAACCTTCCCATTCCACTGATCATGCATAAGTTGTGGAGCCAGCCTATGGTCAACGACGATCAGCTTTACGGTCTTCCAGGCATTGGCGAGTAGCTAGCTCCGCTGTATGACACTGCCAAGGGCGACGTGCTGTTGAGTCCTGTATACAATCTCGCGGACTATGTCCTCCCAAAGTATGTCCCCCACTAGCAGCAGGTGGAACTTTTTGGCTCATCCGGCGTTGCGAGCTCTTCCTTTGCTACCTTTCTTCTTCATGGGGGAAGTCTTATGCTGAGTCATTTTTGAGAGAGGATGACTTAGGTTGGCATTTTTTATGCGGTGCGTGCGTCGATATTTGATTACTATTGTACTGACACCGTTAGGCAAGCCTTCCTGGAGCTCTGGAGTCCTTCAACGAACACTCTTTTCACTTGCCAGGGGCAGTTTTTTATCTTTCTTTGGTATCTTCATCATCCTGTGGCCTCCCTCTCTCTGGTGTCATTTATGACGAGGTGGCGTCATCTGTACAAGACCTCATAGAGGTCAGCCACATGCCTTTGCCTAGGAGTTTGCTATACTTGTTTTGAGCGTACCATCGTCTCCGGACCCGACACGAGACTGACGTACCACAACTATTTTTCGAGTGGGTCAGTTTCTGGTTTCGGGCTGATGACGAAGTTCAGCCATCAACCGATCCTTGGGCTAAACGTTTCGCAAGTTTTGACATTTTGATACGAGATAGGAGTGCTGTAGCAGGTCGGGTTTTCGAGGAGCTTGGCATCCCCGAGTCCGTTGTTGATGGGGTTCATTTGGCATCGTTCCTCACACTATGGATTTGCAGGTGTGTTATACTTGCTCCAGTCGTAAACTTCGTCCGGACGTATTTAAAGTCCCCAGCTTCATGGCAATTGGGTACGCATCGGCTGGCGTACCTTACGTGTACCTATACGTCTGGCTGGCTCACTATTTCAGTACTCACGACGCTGATGCAAGGGTGGCAACTCCCCTCTCATGGCACAATATGGGAACCCTACCAGGTCAAAGTCCTTTGATGAGGTACGAACGCGCAAGTTGTTTAGGCCGAACCGCCCCGGATTTGCTCCGCAACGGGGTGGTTGCGGAGCAAATCGCAGCGCCTATGGGAGGCCGTCCACGCACGTAACAGGCGTGCGGACGGTCTCCCATATATTTCCCCCCGGGTCGGGCAACTTTTATTCCGACCCCACCTTTTATTCTGACCCGGATCGACCCAGACCGACCCGGATCGACCCGGACCGACCCGGATTTCATTTCACCTTTTCATTACCCCCTCCCCCCGTCGACTTTTCATTCTCCCGCCCCCGTCGAAAAATTGAAGGATGAGAGTTTTCGTTGCAGCAGAAATGGCAGCCTCTGTCATGACTTCATTGAGTTTGAAGCCATCTCCCCTGTAAGAGAAGTTCGCCGTAAGAGGCTTGCTTTCACTCGCAAGGCCTTCTTCTTTCAAGATTGAGGCCAGTGGTGGAAGATCAAGACTGCTACCCCTAACGGTCAGTAACGCCGCTGCTCCTTTTGGAAGAAAAATAAAATAGGGTTTTTGAATCGGGGTTTGATTTTATATTTACATGTTAATCAAGTTTTGCCCAATCCTGAGTGTTCTTTCCTCTTTTTTCCATTCCTTATTTTTCTGTTCTGTGGAGGATTAGTATTTTCTTTCTTTCTTTCTTTCTTTTGGTTTTCAGTTCTGGATCCTGAAAGATGATTATTCAGATTCTGCTTTTCTTTTCCTGTTTCTGTGATTCCTGAAGTGGGAAACAAAATCCTTTTTCAGGACCTGGGGGAGGCATGAGCTTGAAGGATGGTCTTGATGCATCAGGAAGGAAGCCCAAGGTTCTCCTCTTCTAAAACGACTCCCCTTTTTTAATCCAGAGTTTCAGTAAAATTTGAAGATGATTGTTGCTTCCTTCTTGGTGTCAGTTTGATTGATTTGAGTTGCCATTTGATGAAACAGGGTAAAGGTGTCTACCAATTTGTAGACAAATATGGTGCTAATGTCGATGGTTACAGGTACTGAGTTCAACCAAACCTCAGTACACCCAACATTGAGCTTTTTGAAAGTCGTGTGATGGTAATCAAGGTAATTTATGTCCTGTATATCATGTGTTAATTGCTTATTCCTTACCTTTTTTTTCACAATCAAGTAAAAAAAGTAGCAGCTTGGATACTCTTTTCTCATTATTCATTAATTGAATTTTTACTTGATTGTGATAATTATTATCTTCATTTTCTGATGCTATTTAAATGAATATTCAATTTTTAGTAATTGGAAGCTGTTTACAGTTTGTTTTGAGTGCTCCCATATGTGGTTTGTTTCAGTTATTTACTTATTTAAATGAAAATCAGGATTCTTTGCTTTAATATGTTGACAGGGATGGGATGGATGGGTCTTTCTATCAATAATAATTTAAAAATTGTTAGCAACAAAGTCTTGAAAGCCTCATGACAAATTCAAACAATTTTGGTTGCTTTGTATGTTAATATCTTTATCCCATACTGAACATTAATGAATGTGAACCTCTTTAAAAGGTTATGTGCTTGGAGCAAATAAACTAAGTTGTTGTTTGCTCCCAATGTTTCATTTATCCTCTCACTCTATCTCTCACCCTCTCTCTCTCATTCACCTTTTCTTTCTCTTTCTCATTCTCTCTCTCACACTCACCCTATATCAGATTTGAAGGTGTTTCCAATCCCTACTCAATTACCGAACCCGAACAGGTGCGAAGCAAACTCTTCTAATATGTTACAAATTTGATACTAGACTATTGTATCCATTTGCAAGTAATCTAATGTCTACACCTGCTTACGATTTCTCCTTGCAGACCTATGGGGTGAAGTGTATAGTGGGTAAGATGGCGGATACTTTGAAAGACATTCAACTAAAGATGGCTGTCATGTAAACGAGGCTGGACGGACCAGCAGAGGAGGCCCCAACAGCAGGAGATGAGGCCCCAACTACAGAGGATGCCCTAGCAGCAGAGGACGCCCCAGCACCAGAGGAGGCCCCAGCCGCAGTGGAGGCTCCAGCCGCAGTGGAGGCTCCAACCGCAGTGGAGTCTGTAGCCACAATCGAGGCCCCATTAGCAGAGCAACCGTCTCTCCGTCACTGCAAGAGGAAGGTGAAGCCTAGTCAGGCCATGACTGCTCCTTATGTTCTGACGCACACCTCCAAGAGAACAAAGAAGACGAATGGCTAAACATCCATAATGTGTAAATTAATTTTTTGAATGGATAGGTCTGTTGTATCTATTATTTTTTGAACTGTTAACTAGGTGCCTGACACTTGTATGTAGAGCGACTACATGGTGTTATCACCGCAAAAATTGGCACTTGTAAAAGCAAAAGAGCATTCTTCAGATCTGTCCGGTATTTTCTTTTTGCACCTGGTATTTACAAATTATCACAGGGTCACACATGTCCTTCCGACACCAATGGTTGGCTTGTCCAACTCTTATAAGATGGTATTTTCAGCTCTCAGGTGGTGTTAGGTATTTTTAACGTAATTGGTGCTCAGAAGTAGTACAGGTTATACTTGGTATTTTCACTGCGGCCCATGAGTCACACATGTCGTCCTTTTGACACCGACGGCTTGTTAACTTCTGTAATATGGTATTTTCAGCTCTCTGGAGGTATTAGTGTTTTCACGTAATTGGTGATTAGAAGTATTACATGGTGTTTTCATAGGAACATTGGTATTTCTAAATGCTTGTTAGTATTCTATGAACCAGTTCGGTATTTTCAGGTCATACTTGGTATTTTCATGCAAGCTCAGAAGTAAGTGTTGGTCTATGGCGTGACCGCGCAGAAAATGTGCCAGATAATGGCGCGGGTGCGCCATTTTTGGCGATGTAGCGCCCCTTGCTGGCGTGGTCGCGCCATTTCACTCCGCACTCAAATAAAAGATGGTATTTTCGGCTCTCTGGAGGTGTTGGTATTTTCACGTTATTGGTGTTTAGAAGTATTACATGGTGTTTTCAGAGAAACATCGGTATTTCTAAATGCTTGTTAGTATTGTATGAGCCAGTCCGGTATTTTCAGGTCATACTTGGTAGTTTCACTTCCGCCCATTAGTCACTCACATCATCCTTTAGACACCGACCGTCTTCTTCCCAACTCGTTTAACATGGTATTTTCAGCTCTCTGGAGGTGTTGGTGTTTTTATGTAATTGGTGTTTATAGGTATTACATGGTATTTCCAGAGGAACATTGGTATTTTCAAATGTTTGTTAGTATTCTATGAGATAGTCCGATATTTTAAGGTCTTTCGTAGTATTTTCACTTCAGCCCAGGAGTCACACACGTCGTCCTTCAGACAGACCATTTTCTTGCAAACTCGTTTAAGATGGTATTTTCAGCTCTCTGGAGGTGTTGGTGTTTTCACGTAATTGGTGTTTAGAAGTATTAAATGGTGTTTCCAGAGGAACATTGGTATTTATAAATGTTAGTTAGTATTCTATGAGACAATCCGATATTTTCAGGTCTTTCGTGGTATTTTCACTTCCACCCATGAGTCGCACACGTCGTCCTTCAGGCACAGACCGTTTTCTTGCGAACTCGTTTAAGAAAGTATTTTCAGCTCTCCGGAGGTGTTGGTGTTTTCACGTAATTGGTGTTTAGAAGTATTACATGATGTTTCCAGAGGAACATTGGTATTTATAAATGTTAGTTAGTATTCTATGAGACAATCAGGTATTTGCAGGTCTTTCGTGGTATTTTCACTTCCGCCCATGAGTCGTATGTCGTCCTTCCGCCACCGACTATTTTCTGTCCAGTATATTCCTGTAAGATGGTATTTATATCGCTGTGCATGAGTCCCTGGAGGTCTTAAATGTCACAAATAAACATTAGTGCTAAGAACAAAATTTTGATCGGATATTGCAATGTTAACATAAAAATGAAACTGCACATCCCAACATGAATTTAGAATTTAGATGGATGGTAGTGAAAATACCAAGTATGAAAAATGAAACTTCACATCCCAATCACACCTTTAAAATAAAATACTACTTGATTAAATTTCAGTAAACAACAAACACAATTGTCTGGTGATAAAATACAAGTGTCAGGCACCTAGTTAGCAGTTCAAAAAATAATAGATACAACAGACCTATCCATTCAAAAAACTAATTTACACATTATGAATGTTTAGCCATTCGTCTTCTTTGTTCTCTTGGAGGTGTGCGTCAGAACATAAGGAGCAGCCATGGCCTGACTAGGCTTCACCTTCCTCTTGCAGTGACGGGGAGACAGTTGCTCTGCTACTGGGGCCTCGATTGCGGCTGCAGACTCCACTGCGGCTGGAGCCTCCACTACGGCTGGGGCCTCCTCTGGTGCTGGGGCGTCCTCTGCTGCTAGGGCATCCTCTGCAATTGGGGCCTCATCTCCTGCTGTTGGGGCCTCCTCTGCTGGTCCATCCAGCCTCGTTTGCATGACAACCATCTTTAGTTGAATGTCTTCCAAAGTAGCCGCCATCTTCACCACTATACACTTCACCCCATAGGTCTGTAAGGAGAAATCGTAAGCAGGTGTAGACATTAGATTACTTGCAAATGGATACAATAGTCTAGTATCAAATTTGTAACATATTAGAAGAGTTTGCTTCGCACCTGTTCAGGTTCGGTAATTGAGTAGGGATTGGAAACACCTTCAAATCTGATATAGGGTGAGTGTGAGAGAGAGGATGAGAAAGAGAAAGAAAAGGTGAATGAGAGAGAGAGGGTGAGAGATAGAGTGAGAGGATAAATGACACATTGGGAGCAAACAACAACTTAGTTTATTTGCTCCAAGCACAACCTTTTAAAGAGGTTCACATTCATTAATGTTCAGTATGGGATAAAGATATTAACATACCAAGCAACCAAAATTGTTTGAATTTGTCATGAGGCTTTCAAGACTTTGTTGCTAACAATTTTTAAATTATTATTGATAGAAAGACCCATCCATCCCATCCCTGTCAACATATTAAAGCAAAGAATCCAAATTTTTATTTAAATAAGTAAATAACAGAAACAAACCACATTTGGGAGCACTCAAAACAAACTGTAAACAACTTCCAATTACTAAAAATTGAATATTCATTTAAATAGCATCAGAAAATGAAGATAATAATTATCACAATCAAGTAAAAATTCAATTAAAGAATAATGAGAACAGAGTATCCAAGCTGCTACTTTTTTTACTTGATTGTGAAAAAAAAGATAAGGAATAAGCAATTAACACATGCTACACTGGACATAAATTACCTTAATTACCATCACACGACTTTCAAAAAGCTCATTGTTGGGTGTACCGAGGTTTGGCTGAACTCAAGACTGTGTAACCATTGACATTAGCACCATATTTGTCTACAAATTGGTAGACACCTTTACCCTGTTTCATCAAATGGCAACTCAAATCAATCAAACTGACACCAAGAAGGAAGCAACAATCATCTTCAAATTTTACTGAAACTCTTGATTAAAAAAGGGGAGTCGTTTTAGAAGAGGAGAACCTTGGGCTTCCTTCCTGATGCATCAAGACCATCCTTCAAGCTCATGCCTCCCCCAGGTCCTAAAAAAGGATCCAGAACTGAAAACCAAAAGAAAGAAAGAAAGAAAGAAAATACTAATCCTCCACAGAACAGAAAAATAAGGAATGGAAAAAAGTGGAAAGAACAATCAGGATTGGGCAAAACTTGATAAACATGTAAATATAAAATCAAACCCCGATTCAAAAACCCTATTTTATTTTTCTTCCAAAAGGAACAAATAAGGCGTTCTTGACCGTTAGGGTAGCAGTCTTTTTTCTTCTTACCACCACTGGCCTCAATCTTGAAAGAAGAAGGCCTTGCGAGTGAAAGCAAGCCTCTTATGGCGAACTTCTCTTACAGGGGAGATGGCTTCAAATTCAATGAAGACATGACAGAGGCTGCCATTTCTGTTGCAGCGAAAACTCTCATCCTTCAATTTTTCGACGGGGCCGGGAGAATGAAAAGTTGAGGGGGGAGGGGGTAATGAAAAGGTGAAATGAAATCCGGGTCGGTCCGGGTCGATCCGGGTCAGAATAAAAGGTGGGGCCGGAATAAAAGGTGGGGTCGGAATAAAAGGTGCCCGACCGGGGGGGAATATATGGGAGACCGTCCGCATGCCCGTTACGTGCGTGGACGGCCTCCCATAGGCTCTGCGATTTGCTCCTCAACCACCCCGTTGCGGAGCAAATCCGGGGCGAGGCCGAACGGTGTAAAGGTATGGTACTTCTCTCCTTTTCTCGTTCCTGGCACCCTTCTCGACACTGTTGACCGGGAGGCTTCACCGAGGGAGTATGAGTACTTTCTTTGTTTTAGCTCCTGTTACTTGACGTATTGTATCAATGATCTTCTGGCTGCGGAGCCTTACAGTCCCATCGGTTCGCTCACTAATTTGGTTTATGGCAAGACTTACCCGATTTGTTGATTTTAGATAAGTGGGTCATCGATTTACTTGCCGAGTGGTTGGAATTCTGGCGGAGTAGTGTTTGATGTCCGTGTGGCAGTGTCAAGGTGCCGCCTTGCCACAGTGTAGGAGTTGACTCAGGAGTGACTCTGGCTCTCTACGCCTCTTGGATTCAGACGGTGGTCCCTTCTATGAGGTACGTACCGTCTTTTTTTTTTTTTTTTTTTTTTTTTAAAAGGGCGGGTGACTCATATCTCTTTCCATTCTTCTTTGTTCAGCGCACATGACAGAATTTCATTCACAAAATTGCATCGACTGCGAATGTTCATTCAGCCTCGTCGGCCTTGTCTCTTGTTTCAGTCGAACCAGCACAAACAGATTTGCTACATAACCTTAGTGACGACGAAGACGAAGACGGTGACCGAGCGAACCATCGGCGCAAGTGCAAGCAACTGACGTCGAGCGGTGCTAGCAAAGGCAAGGGTAGGGCGAAGACATCAACGTCGCAGCTCCCTTCGGCAGAGGAGGCTCTTGCTCAATCAGCCATTCTTTCTCTGTCGGAGCTGAAGGCGTCGGGTGCGAAGAAGAAGAAGGCGGCTTATGCTAAGCAGACTGTGAAAGTAACTCCGCGTGCGGCCTTTGCTTCAGCTAAACCAAAGCCATATGGCAAGAAGAGGTCGGTACTTCAGCTGGTTGACTTACTCCCTCAGGTCATCCAAAAACGGCGCAAGAGTGGTCCAACGACACATGCTGACTGTGTTGCGATTGTCCCTTTTGATGCAACTCCTCGATAGGTTTTGCCTTGTGTCCCTTCCCCGACTTCGGTGATTTCGTCTCCTCCTCTCCTTTTGTCGGGTGCTTCTCAAGGCGCGTCGAGTGTCCAGTCATCAGGGAAGCCAAACACATCATTGGAGGGAACTATTGACCTTTCTGCCTTGGAGATTCCCAGTCAGTAGGGCATCGCCACGGAGGACTGTGTAACTTTGGAGGACCTGGTGCAAATGGAGTTTGATGGCGACTTGCCAGTACCTGCTACAATGACTAAGAGTGTTGAAGCTGTGCCTTCTAGAGATAGTCTTGTGATCGTTGTCGATAATGAGTCACCCTGCCTTGCGGAGGAGAATTTGGTATCAGCCTCTGATGGCCAGTCGGCCTGTCGCACAGAGGAGGAGAATTTAGAGGTTACCGTTGTTGGTGAGCAATTACCTTTGGGGTAAGTAGCAGAGGCTTTACCACTTAGTCCATTTGCACACGAAGATCGCAGCAAGGGGCCAGCTTGAGTCGCTATTGAGTCTCCGATACTCGTCTCCAGTAGCAACCGGTTGTTTTCCCAGGTTAGTTCCCCTTTCGCAAGCATTTTTTTTTTTGTTTGCTCTTGCCGAGGTAAACTTTGCTTTTGTAGGAGACTCTGCCCTGGCCGTCGGCGAGGTCGCAATTGCATTTGCAGTGCTATGCTTTGGCTCAATGGGCTGATTTCTTGAAGGATGATTTTCTGCTTGCCACGGACTCAAACATGCCAGTGGTGATTAGAGATGCACACTTCTTCCTTGGCAAGTTTAGAGAGACAGGCTTTGACAGTTCTTCCTTGTCTAGTCAGATGTGGCATGCCTTGAAGAATTGCGCAGTTCGTTGAAGGAGGCACTTATCCTAGGACACAAACTTGTAGTTGAGACTATGTTCACTAAGTCTATGCAGCTCGTGAAGTCTTGGTGCGATCGATGCATCGTTGACTTCGACATGGATTACGCCGTCTGTGTGGCTACTGAAGAAGAAGAAAAGAGGCTTCTCGAGAGGATCGCACGTGTATCGGGTCATCGCAAGTCTCTGGCGCTCAAGGTTGCGACCGCAAAGAAGAAACACGATGCAGACAAGGAGGAGATAGCTGAACTTGAGGTGAAGTTGCCACGGCTCTGCGAGCGCCCGACTCTTCGCAAGGATGAGGAGCAGAAGATGTCTTATCTGCTGTTCGACATTTCTCGTTGCTGATTTCGACATTTCGCTACCATAAGAGATTTTTTTTCTTTTTCTTTTGTAGATTTTTTTGTGGGATGTTGTCATGTTCTGGTTTTTTTTTTTGTATGAGCAGATCCCATTTATTTAAAGCAAACATTCCTTTGCTCTTTTTTTTTTTTTTTTTTTTTTTTGTTGTGCCTTTTTTCACACGGTTCAAGTATAGAACAGCTTGAGAAACTTATCGTTGACAATCGGTAGTTCCGTGCCGTCCGACTTTACGAGCTTGCATGCGCCGTTAGTGTAACCCTCCGAACGATTTAAGGACCTTCCCATTTAGGTGCAAACTTGCCCCCGGTCTTACTCGTGAAGAGCATTGGTCGTCTGACTGTGATTACCAGGTCGCCCTTATGAAACGACCTCAGCTGGACTTTTTTGTTGAAGGCTCGAGTCATGCATGATTGGTAGCACTCTAGCCTTTGTTGAGCCTCCAACCTTCTTTCGTCGAGTGATTCTAACTTGGCGAGTCAGAGTTGAGTGCATTTCTCCATTGTTAGGCCTTCTCTAACGGCGACATGGAGTGATGGAAGTTTGAGTTAGAGTGGCAACCGCCTTGGCCCCGTACACCAGCGAGTACGAGGTTGATTAGGTTGGAGTACGAAATATAGTTCTGTATGTCCAGAGTGCTTCTCCGAGCTTCTTGTCCCAATAGCGTTTATGACTGACCATCGTCTTCTTTAGAATCTTCCAAAGTGTCTTGTTGAAAGCCTCTGCAAGTCTGGTAGCCGTTGGACTGTAAGCCGAGGACATCTTCTATTGAAAGCGAACTTTTTTGCAGAATCTGTCCATGACCCGGTTTCGAAATTTGGTGCCATGGTCCGTCACGATATAGTGTGTAACTCCATACCGGTAAATTATGTGTGTTCGAATGATGTCGCCGGCTGTGATGGGTTTGACTTCTCGTAAGGCCACAGCTTCGGCCCATTTTGAAAAAAAGTCGGTGGCGGCGAGAATGTATTGCTGGACGGAATTGGGCTTCTGTTAATTGGACCGATTATGCCTATTCCCCATGCTTCGAACAGCCACGATGCGACAGTTGGGTGCTGTGGCTCTGACGGGTGGTGGATGGAATCAGCATGATGTTGACATGACTTGCAAACGCGTGCGAGCTCGATGGCGTCTTGGAGCATCGATGGCCAGTAGTGCCCCAGTCGTTTGACTTGCATATGTAGTTTAGGACCTGCTTGGTGTGCACCACATATTCCGCCGTGCGTTTCCTTCAGTATTTGGCGTCCTTCTTCTCTGGACAAGAACCGAAGGAGGACGTCATTAATGAAGGTATACCTGGGTGCAGATCGATGTACCTGAACTATTTCTCTTAGGCCCACTGGGTGTACGTCGTGCCAAAGAAAGTTGGCGAATAGTTCCCGCCAGTCTCTGGACTCATTCTCATGAACATAAAAGGAAGAACATTCTCTTTCTCTTCCGCTTCTTCTTCGATCAGCGAAGGAACCACCCATCTTTCATAGATGAGTACTCGAGATAACCTGTCATTGAATCGCGCCAGTCTGGCCGACGACCCCGGCTAAGGCATCAACTTGTCCATTTCAAGCTCGAGTGATATGTTGAAGCGTGGCATCCGGAAGCTTGGCAAGCATATCGCAGGCGAGCCTCCAGTATGGCACGAGTTCGAGCTTTTTGTCCTCAAATTACCAGCGCAAAATCAAGGAAGACTTCAAGGTACGGGATTTGCATTTCGATCACCATGCCGAGGCCGATGAGAAGTGCTTGATACTCTGCCATGTTGTTTGAACAGTTTTACGTGAGCACAAATGAGTACCGCAGGAGATCGTCTTTTGGCGAGACGAAGAGTAACTCCAACTCTGGCTCCATGTTTTCTGGTGGCTCCATTGAAGTAGAGCTTCCATGGTGGAAGGAGTTCGACAAAGCAGATTTATTCATCGGGGAGCTCCTCCGTTAACTCCCACTCTGTCGACACTAGGTGGTCGGCAAGGAAATTAGCCAAGGCTTAGCCTTTGATAGCCTTTTTGGCACAAAATTTATCTCGAACTCTGATAGGAGGAGTGCCCATTTTGCCAAACGTCCCGACAGTATTGGTCGTGACATGATGTACTTGAGTGGGTCGCGCGCAAGATGAGGTTGGTCGAGTGCGCCAAGAGATAATGTCGGAGCTTTTGACCAAACAAGATGAGTGCAAGACATGACTTTTCTATGGGCGTGTAGTTGACTTCAGCACCCACTAAGGTCTGGCTCTGGTAGTAGAGAGATCGTTCCTTATTATCTTCATTGTTTTGAGCCAATAAGGCTCCCACCGAATTCACTTGTGCTGCTATGTATAGCAATAGTGGCTAGCAAACGGTTGGAGCCACGAACGCCGATGGCTTGGTGAGATATGCCTGAATACTCTCAAAAGCATTTCGGCATGAATTATCCCACTCAAAGGGTACATCCTTCTTCATCAGACGGCTGAAAGGTTGGCATCTCCCGGCCAGGTTCGAGATGAACCATCTAATAAACGATAGATGGTCTTGGAAACTCTTGCGCTCGGAAATATTTTTGGGCTTTGGCATCTTCTGGATTGCTTCAATTTTAGATTGGTCGATCTCGATTCCTCGATGGTGGATGAGAAAACCGAGAAATTTGCCAGAAGTGACGCCAAATGCGCATTTTAGTGGGTTCATTTTGAGTAGAAACTGTCGTAGTCATTTGAAGACTGCTCAGAGGCCGAGAAGGTGATCGGACCGCTCCTTTGATTTTACCACCAAGTCGTCAACGTAACACTCGACGCGCTTGTGGAGGAAATCATCAAAGATATGTTGCATGGCCCTTTGGTAGTCTGTGCCGGCGTTCTTTAGTCCGAATGACATAACTTTGTAGCAGAAGATGCCATTTGGTGTGCGGAACGCTGTGAGCTCTTTATCTTTTGGGTCCATGCGAATTTGGTTGTACTCGGATGACCCATCCAAAAGGGAGAGCACTTCGTGCCCCGTTGCCGCGTCCACCATAAGTTCAGTGATCGGTAGAGGGAAATCATCATTCGTACATGCTTTGTTCAAGTTGTAAAAATTGATGCAGACTCGAATTTGGTCGCTTTTCTTCTTCACTGGAATGATGTTTGCGATCCAGAAAGGATACTTGAGCTGTCGAGAAAAGTTAGCTGCAATTAGCTTGTCAGCCTCTTTCTCGATTTCAGAAATGAGCTCCAGCCAAAACCGTCTTCGCGTCAGTTTGACCTGTCACACTGATGGGTGGACGGCTAGTTTGTCCACGACAACTTTTGGGTCGAGGCCCGACATCTCAGTGTAGTTCCATGTGAAAATGTCGTGGTACACCTGAAGTGAGGAAATGTACTCGGACTCTTCGTATTTAGTCAACATGGCGCTAAAAAATGTTGGCCTCGGGTCCTCTACGGCGTCGGAGCATATTTCAAGATGAACTCTTCACTTTCTTGCTCATATATGTCGGCGATTGAATTGTGGCTAACAAAGACGATGGCATTCTTGCGAGATTTGGTGACAATAGGCTTCAAGGCGTATATGATCACTGGTTTAAGCAATGGAGTCACTTCTTCTGTCGGCGACCCTCATCGAACTCTGACCTAATGCTCGTCGGCCGATTGCCCAGAGATTCAGATTGGTTTCTCTGATAGGTAACTAAGGGCATTTCAATTTTGTGGAATACGACTCCCCTCCTTAGTTTCTCCTGTGACGGAGTAAGGACTGACAGAGCGACGAGTGGCTTGTCGTGCAACTGCTCCTTGGTGAAGTGGCTCCCTGCCTTGGTGATCAAACGATAGGCATTTGGGTTAAAACCTTCAATCGTCCGAGTGGTGGGTATCAACTATTCAGTTTTCGGGCACTCTTTGATGATGCTCCGATCTTCGAGTTTTGACAGTGGCAACGTGACTTCTTTTATTAGCGGAGTCGGCTCGGTAGTGTGGCACTCTGTTGGGTCTCTAGCAAGTGCACTAGGTAAGCAAGTAATATAGATTCAAGAGTCCAGATATCAATCCCACAGAGACCTTGATGAGAACCTAGTCTAAATAAAGATTTTTCTGATGATTGAGGTAAACATTTTTTGGTTTTGAGAACTGGAAAAGAAAAATAGAATTAAACTACTGGATTCGAAGACTAAACCTTATGGAGATGAGACGTTGGGGAAAGGTGTGAATCCCTCCAAGTAGTTAGCATGCAAAGTTCAGATTTTATAGCTCAAATACCTTTACCTTGACTTAGCTTTTGAAAACCTGGTTACCCATATACAGGAAATAACTTTCACCTATTCTTTGAACTCCATCACAGTCCAGAACATTCAAATCCTAAGTGCATAAATATAAAAAAGCTTAAAGATTAACTCTCTCTTATTCAGAACAAGAGTTATAAAAAGTCACATCGCTTCCACTAGTCTCCTTCACAATCTGGAATGATCTTGTTAGAAAAATGAGTTATTTTCGAAAACAAAGGATCAAACTACTAATCCAAATCTCTACTGAATTTTAACTTTCTTATTCGAACCTCGTTAAACTTCAAAAATCAATTCAGATTTGAAATAAGCAATGAAGTCAGATTCTAAAACAAAGGCAAGATACTATTATGCTATAAACTTCAGAACTTAAACATATCACAACTAGGAGTTCAGGACTTCCCAAACAGAGAGATCACTCCATGTTAATAGTATAAAAACACAAAAAGGATTCAATTACAGCCACAGAAATAAAAAATAAACAAAGTACAAAAACCCCTTTGAATGACTGCCTTTAGCTTCACTTATGCCTTGATTGAAATCTCCAACTCTTCTCTCCATACTAACTAAAACAATGATAAACTGAAATAAATACTAATTTTCAGAGCTAGATCCCGAACTGGATTTACAACTTCGATGCTTTACTCATCTTTGGACCTCTATTTATAGCTGGACTTCTGTCCAGGACTTGTAATTTGGTCTCTGTCCAGGGGTTGAAATCATTTTTTCCTGACCTCATAATTCTATGAAATTACGTACAAGACTTACTTACATAGTCCTTGACTTGTGTACAAAATTTTAAGTAATTCTGAGTTGGAAAACTTGAGATATACAGCTGAGAAGTTGGGTTGGTTCTGCTGCCAATTTCAGCACCGGGTCCACCACTTTGAAAATTTAAAACTCCAAAAGGACGACTTGGATTGATCTAATTTTTCTTGTTATGATTCTCAATACTCTCAGGAGTCTGTGTTCCAAATTTGGAATTAATTGGTAGTAGGAATCTCCAGATATGACCTCTTCAAAATCGGATTGTAGTTTCCTTCTTTAGCAGTTTCCTAATCAGCATTGGACTTTGCCTCTTAGAGGATTCAAACCTCTTAGGTTCTTGCAACCTTGTACATTGCACTAAAATCTTTATATTTTCTTCGTTTTAGCTCCGATTTCAATAATTCTTATTGAGTTGGACTCCTGAGAGAGATAACATGAACTTGAGACAGATTTCATGATATTATGATGAATATTGACTCCAGAATATAATGTACAAATCAAATTGAGCACTAAAAATAGTGTCATTTAGACACTTATCACAACCCCAAACTTAAACCTTTGCTCGTCCTCGAGCAAAACTAAATAAAAAATACGTACCCAGAGTTATGACCAATCATCAAAGTTTAAGAAAAATTAGTGGGGTTACCCTTTCAAAGCATCAATCAAAGATTACTCATTCAGACCTCTCCTATTCTTGGTTATCCTGCTTAATCAAGGCATGATCAAGCTATCTTCTACCATACATACCACTTTCCCATGCATGTGAGCAGTTTAAATTGAAGAACATAGGCCAACCATTAGTCTAATCTCCACTAACATGAAAGAATTTCAAAATTATGATCAAAAGGTCTTTTATAAGTTGTAATTGGGCATGGGTAAAGGGTAAGGAGAAAATTCAGCATAAAATTTGTAAGGGTCAGTCCTCCTCCTTATATCCATGTTCGATCTTCCTGAGCATGAACCATCTCTGATTGTAGTACACCACCCCAAACTTAAAACTTTGCTTTGTCCTCAAAGCAATCAAATAAAACAAAGAGTATGATACTTGTTCATTCTCCTTAATCCCAATCACTACATTTCTCAAGGAAAAGTTCTCTTTATTTCATTTTTTTTTTCTATTTTTTTTTTCGTTGGCTTTGTCTGGAGTCTAGCTTACCTTGCCAGTTGACTCAGAGTCCCTAAGCTTGCTGAGACCCGAGACCTGGTGCACACACAAGGTGGCCTTTCTCCTAACGCAACATTTTTTTTTTCTCTTTTCTTCTCAGATATTTCAGCAACTCTATCATTTCTTTTTTTTTTTCTTCATCTTGCTCCTTCTTTCCTCTCCTTTCCAAAGAAAATTGTATACCCTTCATCCATCCCTCCTTATTTCTCAATAACTTCAAATTTTGGTCCATGCTCATTCAAACAGAACACTTCAATAATTTAAAGAAATAAAGGTTAGTAAAATAAATAAGTTTATTAATCACAAAGGCTAGTTCATGTAATGTGGGAATTGAAAACAAAGCAGGGACCTTGTCGGTTCAAACTGTTTGACAATAGGTGATGTATCTTGTACATTAAAGTGGGTGGCTCAAAAAGGTTCAAATGATTTAAAACTAGTGCCTAAATCATTTAATAATTTTGAAAAACCTGTCTTCGTTTCGCCTTGATCTTCCTTCAGGTTGGTTCTATTGTACAAAATAAACATGCTCAATGCATTCAACCAATCAAACCACTTTCTAAGACAGCTTTTCTCATGCCAAAACTAAACATTCAAACAAATATGTTTCTCAAGAGAATGAATGAGGCCTATCTTCTCAATCCACCAATAAGAGTTCCCACAAAATTTTTCTAAAACCTTTTCCGATTTAGAAACATTCCTCTGGTATTGACTCAAAAAAAAACCAACTAGAATTCCAAATCTGAGTTTCCCACCCCAAACTTAAAATTTTGCATTATGCTCAATTCAATCAAATGAGATAGAGGGTAAGAAACTTCTCTGAGAATGTTGGCTACTTTGAACTTCCAGATTTGTTGAGGCATCTTGAGGAATTTGAACTTGGGTTGCCTTCTTGCTTGACCAAAAGTGGTTAGAACCATTCATCGCACAAAATCATTGTAAACGAATTCAAAAATTTATGAAATTTTCCCCAGGCCTAGAACTCATAAAGACAAACATGTTAGAATTGGAATGGAGTGATTTTGAGTTAAAGAGCCTCGGGAATTGATCAAACATGTGGCGAAGTTGCGCAAGAATTTGGCGCGGGCGCACCACCCTTTTCCTTCATAAATTGAAATTCTGAATGAAAAATTTAAAAATTCCACTTGGAACATGTTGTTAAGTTTCAGAAGTGCACAATAAAATAGGTTTCATGCATTTCCATCAAGGGAATTTAAAGATATACATAGTTGAAAACTTGGCAACAAATATGAAATTCTGGGCAGAAAGTGAGTTGGAGGCATTTTGCAAGCACTGTATCTCCCTAACCAATTATTATCTAGAGCTGAAAAAGGGCTTCCTGAAAATTTCTAAGCATGACATTTAATATTATTAAAACCTTTTTCCAAGAATCATTACAGAAAAGTTTAGGATTCAGCTCAAAGACAGCAAGATGGTAATGTTTCCAACCCAGAAATTTTGCTAGAAAACAGTTTTAAATACCCAAATTGCAGCAATCATAACTCTCTTTATATTCAAAAACATTCTTCCATGAGCACAATACCTTTTCCAACACATAATAAAAAAATAACATCCATTTTAAACTAATTCAAAAAAAACTTAAAATTAAACTACAAATTAAAAATTCTTATTTCTTACTACTCTAACATCTCAAATGTAAACTCCTAATCTTAAACTACTGGTCCAGGTGATCTGATCCACCAGGATCGAATGGAAATTGGGACCATCCATGCTTAAGGATATTTTTGGCTTTGGAATGTGTTGCATGGTGATTATATTCTTTGGGCAAAGAGCTGGTCACGCTTTCCCTTTTTTGGTTGGCTTTGAACATGTTTTGATAATTCATTCTTAGCCAACTTTTCTTCACACTACCCAGACCCAATATAATTCTAAGTTCATCTTTTATGGGTGGTTTATAGGGTTGGATAATGAAGAAATCAATATCTATGGAGAGGAAAGAATGGTCATTAACCTTTGTGTCCTCTATCCTAACCTCTGCATATTGTTTGTGGAGTTGTTCTATGGATTTTTATTTTTCTTCAACCCCATCCCCTTCTTTCTCTTTTACATCTGCTTCCATTTTCTCCATGATCTTTTCATCTGCACCCTCTTGAAGTTTCTAAAAATCACTACAACTCTCAGCTCTCCCCGTTGTATCTTCCTCTGTGTTCTGCAGTAACACATAAGTTAAAACAAGAAGAGCTAGATTTATACATCCATTCAGGTTCATTATCATCAAATAGCTTAAGAAAGATTTTTTCATCATTCATTCTTTTGATCAATTCATGCTTTAGCTGATTTACTAGATTATCTGACTCAGCTCTAATGGATGGATGAAAAATATGCAACCATGGCTTAGAAACATCAATTCCTTCTAAACTAGGTTCTTCCTCAGGTGGATTTAACATTGTATCTACTTTGGCAGAATAGTCATCTACTAGAGAGGCAAACCCAGACAAGTCTTTTTGAGGCTGAAGGGGAGATGAATGATGATAAAAAAAATCACTAAACATAGGAGGGTGCTCATACCTGAACAAGGAAAATTGCCCATGTGGCCATTTAATCTGCAAATCATTCTCAAAACAAGGATTTACATTTTTCCTAGAGAAATAATCATCATGCACTCTTCTATAGGAATCATTAGGTTCATTATCAATAACAAAGGAACATGATAAATTAGAATCACACCTCCATGGATCATAATTAGAGGATATATATGGTTGGGGATTTTCCCAATATGAGTTAGGACATGGACTTATCTCATTCTGCATGTCATTCCACCTCTCATCTGAGTGCTCTTTCTAGTTCCAGATCGGGTTCATCTAGTGGCTCACAACTAATTCTGGTTTTCATGCACAAATCCGGTTCAACCTGGAAAGATAGAATAAAAAAAATTTAATCTCAATCAACACATCAAAATTTTCTTAAACTTACTCTCAATTCAATGGTCCCCGCCAACGGCACCAAAAACTTGTTGGGAGTCAAGCAAGTGCACTAGGTCAGCAAGTAATATAGACTCAAGAGTCCAGATATCAATCCCACAGAGACCTTGATGAGAACCTAGTCTAAGCAAATATTTTTCTGATGATTGAGGTAAATAATTTTTGGTTTTGAGAACTGGAAAAGAAAAACAGAATTAAACTACTGGATTAGATGACTAAACCTTATGGAGATGAGATGTTGGGGAAAGGTGTCAATCCCACCAACTTGTTAGCATGCAAAATTCTGATTTTATAGCTCTTATACCTTTACCTTGACTTAGCTTTTGAAAACCTAGTTACCCATATACAAAAAATAACTTTCACTTATTCTTTGAACTCCATAACAATCCGGAACATTCAAATCCTAAGTGCATAAATATCTCAAAGATTAACTCTCTCTTATTCAAAACAAGAGTTATAAAAAGTCACATCGCTTCCACTAGTCTCCATCACAATCCAGAACGATCTAGTTAAAAAAATGATGTGTTTTAGAAACCAAAGGATCAAACTACTAACCCAAATCTCTACAAAATTTTTACTTCTCTATTCGAACCTCGTTAAACTTTAGAAATCAATTCACATTAGAAATAAGCAATGAACTCAAATTCAAAAACAAAGGCAAGACACTATTTTGCTATAAACTTCAAAATTTAAACATATCACAATGTTCACGAGTTCCACAACAGAGAGATTACTCCATGCTAATAGTATGAACACACAAAAAGGATTCAATTACAGCCATAGAAATAAAAAATAAACCAAGTACAGAAACCCCCTTGTAAGACTGCCTTTAGCTTCACTTATGCCATGCTTGAAATCTCCACCTCTTCTCTCCAAACTAACTAAAACAATGATAAGCTAAACTAAAAACTCCTTTTCAGAACTAGATCCCGAAATGGATTTACAACTTTGATTCTTTACTCATCTTTGGACCTCTATTTATAGCTGGTCTTCTGTCCAGGCCTTGTAATTTGGTCTCTGTCCAGGGGTTGAAATCATTTTTTCCTGTTCTCATAATTCCATGAAATTACGTACGAACCTTACTTACATAGTCCTTGACTTGTGTATGAAATTAGAAGTAATTCTGAGTTGGGAAACTTGAGATATACTGCAGAGAAGTTGGGTTGGTTCTGCAGCCAATTTCAGCACCGGGTCCACCACTTTGAAAATTTAAAACTCCAAATGGACGACTTGGATTGATCTGATTTTTTGTGATATAATTTTAAATACTTTCAGGAGTCTGTGTTCCAAATTTTGATTCAATTGGGAGTCGTAATCTCCAGATATGACCTCTTCAAAATCGGATTGTAGTTTCCTTCTTTAGTAGTTTCCTAATCAGCATTCGACTTTGCCTCTTTGAGCATTTAAACCTCTTAGGATTCCAATCAATTTCCTCTAGAAACTTCATGGACACCTTTCTTTTTTACTTAGGACTCTACCTCCCACGTTTGAACTTGGTTACTTGTCAGAATCCTGAGATTTTTTCGACTTTGTATTGCTGCGTCTCTGGCGTGGTCGCGCCGTAAATGTATATGATATTGTCGTGGTCGCGCCGGTCGGGCAGAATTTCCTCTAAGTACTCAAATGGAATCAACCCTGGCCGTGTTAGGAAAATCCATAGGCTCAGTGGCGTTATCTTGGTGTGGAAACGCCATTCGCATGGCGCGGTAGCGCCGGATTTTGTCCTCCAACTAGTGCGGTCGCGCCCGTTCATGCAACCTTGTACCTCATTGCACTAAAATCTTCATATTTTCTTTGTTTTAGCTTCAATTTCATTAATTATTATTGAGTTGGACTCCTGAGAGAGAGAACATGAACTTGAGATACATTTCATGATATTATGATGAATATTTACTCGAGAATATAATTTATAAATTAAATTGAGCCCTAAAAATAGTGTCTTTCAGACACTTATCACACACGACGAGAGAGGCCTCTCCCTTCTTCCTCTATGACTGAGGAATGTACCTAAGCACAGGTACATTGCTTTTTGGCGGTGCTGGGGAAACCGTTATTGACACTTTGTCACTGTGCACCGGTTGTTTGGGTGGCATGGCCTTCAGCACCAGGTTGTATTTTGGAGTCTACTTTGGAGCAAGGGGGACATTCGCATTCGGAGCCTAGCCCGGCCAAGATGTCGCTTTGGCTATAGGTCGCGTTATCAAGTAGAGCTTAACGTCGGCGAATGAGGCTTCCGTTTTGGTGAACGGACTTTCGTCGGCGTACATTGTCTTCTGCTCTCCGTCTTTCCATTATTTGAAGCACTGGTGGAGAGTCGACTTTACGACCATGTTGGCGTACACCCACAGTCGACCCAGGAGCAAATTGTAGGATATCCTGGAGTCGATAACTTGAAAAGTTGTGTCGGCGACCATCTCTCAAATATGAAGCTTGAGCCGGATAATTTCATGCACCCGCTGACCTTTTGGTCGAACCCCTGGGTGAGTAAGGAACATACGGTCAGGTCACCGATGGATATGCCAATATTCTTCATGGTTCAGATTGGAAAAATGTTGACTTCAGAGACACAGTCAATGAGAATGAGGTTGACTAGGTTGTCCTTGATGTAGCCAGACACGAACAACGATCGATTGTGAGTCTTTGCTCCCAGTTGAGCATCTTCTTTTTGAAAGGTGATGCACGGTGGACAGGAGATAGAGAGTGACTCTTCTAATTGCGACACCGCCAGAAGAGGATGCTTCTTTTTCGTTCTTGTACGGCGGTGCCAGGCCGATCTTTGGCAAGTCATTCTTCCTCATGAGCAGTTGCTCCAGTTCGGCTTGGAGCTTCTCAGGTTCATCGAGGATTTCGACCAAGGCCTCCTGAGATCGAATGGGCAGGTCTAAGTCGTCCTTGAGCTCGTTCAGTGGAGAGATATGCTTCAAGGACGTTTTGAGGTCGTCGCACTCGACGTCAGTAATTTGGCTTTATCTTTCACTCCAGCTGGTTTGGGGGTCGCTCATGAGCATGTGCCCACCATCTCGGGAGGTGGCGTGAAGAAATATTTGGGAAAGAACTCCGCCAGTGTGATGGGTCCTCTTTTTCTTTTGTTTGACCCTAGGACATCTGTCTTGGGAGTCCTGTTTCGGCGCTTCGTGGATCTTCTCTTCGACCGCTTCACCTTGGTTGTGGAGGTCACTGACAGTCCAATCTCTCAGATCGGCTTCTTCCGCTGGGTGACCAGAATCCACCCCTCTGCGCCTACTGCAGCGAATTCTCGGGGTGTCAGCTTTGGTACGACCTGCACCGGTTTGTTGGATGGGCTTGATTTGGGACGGTACTCCCTCTTCATGACTCGAAGCATGTTGAATATGGTTTTTGGACCAGGTTCAGCCTTGGCAAACATGGACTTGATAGAAGCTGTGTTTTCAGCGCCGTCGATGACAATGCGACCCAACGTCGTGAACTCTATTATTTTGTCCTTCAGGGCAAAACACTTCTCAGTTGGATGTCCGAGCAAGCAGTGGTACATGCAGAAATTCGGCTCCTTATGCTTTGTCAGGTCGCTGGATCTTTTGGCTTCTGGCAAAAGGAGCAAGTTGGCTTCGATCAGTTGCTCGATCATGACCGGCACATCTGCGTCTGCAAAGGGGTAGGTCTTTGTTTGCCTCACCTTCTACATTGGCTTCTGATAGGTTGCTCCGACGGGTGGCCACAGAGGGAGGTGGGCTTCGGCTTGCCTTCGACCTTGAGAGGCTCGGAGACGTTCGTACCATAAGAGTTTTTTGTTTTATCCTTCGATTCTTTTGCGTCTGCCTTTCCCTTTTTGTTTGGGTCGGTAGTCGAGACAGCCCCATCGCCGGCTTGCTCGATCAGGACCTCCATATTGTGAGCATCTTTTGCCAACCCCTAGAAGTCCTTTGGCTTCTGCCCTTTTAGGAATTATTGGAGCCCCCAGTTCAATCCACTAATGCACATCTCTATTTCCGTTTTGGTGGATAGAGATGTGCTTTCTTTGCAGTTCAGGCTGAGATTGTGCCACTGATTGATGTAGTCGATGACCTTCTCTCCCTTCTTTTCCTTCAAATTGGTGAGTTCCACCAGTGTTATGATTCATTTGCTGCAATAGAGTCTACTGAGGAACTTGTGTTCGAGCTGCTCCCAGTTGTCGATAGACTCCTGCGACAGTTCGATGTACCAGTCGAAGGCATTACCCTTCAATGACCGGCTGAGTTGTTTGACTAGCATGCCAGCGTCAACGCCGGCGTTATTGTAAGTCTCGATGAAGTGGGCGGTGTGCTGGTTGGGATTGTCATTGCCGTTGAATTTTTGGAATTTCAACGAATGGTAACCGAACGACATTGGGATTTTCTGTATCGTTTGCGTATTCAGCCTTTGGTATACCTAGGATTGACTCTCCCCAGCGTTGTTTCGAATTGCGTGGTTGATCATCTCATTGACCGCATCCCGGGAGAGGGAGGTTGGCTCCTCATATCGTAACTCCTGAGTGGCCGCCGGGGCTTTAGGTCGTTGCTCTTCAGGATGCTCGGCTGATACACTCGTCGTCGTCCAATTTCGATCGACCTCCTACAAGACATCTGTCATGTTCTCTACGAGAAGCTTCAGTTTCTCTATCATCTTGTGATCCGGGCGTCTCGGGCCATCATTTACGCATATTTTGCACGGATTAGCTCATTTTGTTGCTTGAGCATGATTTGCATTTCTTCATGCTGCTCTTCGACTGTTTTGGCCGATATTGCCATGGCTGTGACTCTGATGGTGGGAGCCGAAGAAAATTCCCCTGGTGTGAGTCGGAGTGGTGAGACTTTAACTGGAGACCAAGCTGAAGAAATGTCCACTGGTGTGAATTGTTGTAGCGAGGCCGCCATTAGTGATTGGGTTGGCGTAGCTAGTGCCGGTGATGATGGCCAAGAAGTGACCGAAGACCTAACCAAGGGAGTGGTTGCCAGTGTGAGTTGGTGCAGCGAGGTTGCGGTTGGCGATTGGGCAGAAGTAGTAGCCTCCGATGGAAACTATCGTGGAAAGACCACAACTGTTGGGGAGGGCACCCCCAACGTTTGGGCCTTCCTTGCTGAAGTGGCAGGAGTTGGGTAGCCATGTCGCTCAAAATGTTCGATCATGGTTGGGACTAGATTGACCCATGGTGACTTGGTCGGACTACGGGTGGCGTGGTATCGACGGCCAAATAGATTGGCTTGACCGCCGTCGGGATTAATCGGTCCAGAGCTGCAGGTAGCTTGGCGGAGGCCACAGAAGCATAAGGTTGGAAGACGACACTCGGGTGCTGTGCGTCTCTCATGAAGGGTGCCTGTTCCTTTGATAAGCTTTTGGCCATAGTCCTTTTCATTGGGCGCGTTACTGGCGGTGGAGAGGTTGGACTGGGGCTGTTAGTCGGTGAGCCGGCCAGTGAGTAGCGAGCTCCCGATGCGGCGGTCGAGCTTGTACCTGCACCGGAGCGTGAGTAGGAAGAGCTGGTGATGATGACCTTCTAGTCGGTTTTGTTGTTGTTCATGTTGTGTCTCACCATTGAATTAGATGTTTTTTTTTATTTTTTATGATTTGATAGAGGAAGAAATGAGAGGTAGGATATGTCCCACCAGGCATACCAAATCTGTAGCGACGAAAATCCTTCGGTCTGCAAAATGACGCAACCGATTGATTAATTCGACAAATTTACAAGTTGGGTGTGAATTGGGAATTTTTGTGGGTGCGATCTCCATGTTTTCCTTTGATTCGATCTCCGTGGTTTAGTTAATGAAATTGCAGCTTCTTACAAGTTGACGACGAACTTAGAGTCTCCGAGTGAGTGTACACGATCGGCGACGGATGCTGTCGGCCGGACGGAAGTGTTTGTGTTCCATGTGTTTCGGCATGTTGATGTTATAAGTGGATGTGTAGAGCTGCTTCGACGAACTGGAACTTCGGCAAACTGGAGGATGCTTGAACGTCTGGCTCGAGAAAGTTTCTTTCGTCTGGACGAGTTTGACTGAAAATTTTTGAACCCCATTGTGGGTGGAGTTTTTGGCTATTTGTAGCCGGTTGTGTTGAGTTGCTAGATCCTCGGAATGAGGATCGAGATTCTCCTTTCTGTCCATCTGTCCACAGGAGGAGTCGGTGGGAGACCTATTTTTGCATCTTTGAGTTAGGAGATGACTAGACATGGTCAATCTATAAGACTTGAGGTGGCACTGTGATGACAAGGCGTCCATGATGCCGATGTGGTGATGATGGGCTGATGATGTTGACGATGACAGTGCTGATGACACGGCGGAGTACCGGGCCCAGTGATGGGCTCCTAGACTGTGGCTTCGATTTGACGGACAGGCCGTTGGTGGGTCTGCGCTGGACGGGTGGTGGCCTATCGAGTTGGTGGACAGGCCATTGATAAGTCTGCAACTGACGGATGGTGCACTGATAGATTGGTGAGCTTGCCGTAAATGGGCCGTACAAATTTTAGGGCTGTTTATCTTTTGGTGTACTGTATTTCTTTCCTCTTGCTTTTATAGGACAACATAAATTTTCAGTACACTTTTGTGTATTTTTTTTTTTAGTCCTCTTGCTTTGTAAGGGCTGTTTGATTTTTTTGTTTTTTTTAACATACATGTACATATATGGGAAATGGAGAGTATGGTATACCTGGATGGTGAATTTGCCTTGCTCGAGTCTGGATCAAATTGCACGACTTGATGGGGTACGCAGTGGTCGATCCTGCTTATTTCGAGCACCGACATTAAGAGATAGAGTTGTGCTTTATTACTACAAATTAGACTGTTTGTGGTGAACTATTGAAGTCGCATGATGCTGACAACTTTGAGTTAGCATGGCAGGATTGCATCTTGTGGGTCCCACTTCAACTTAGTATTTGCATTGAACTAAAAGGAACTCCATGAAGCTTAAGGTGGCGTGGTGGGCCCCACTCTATCATGGTCAATTTCCCTTTTGGTGGTCGCGTGAGTAGGGAGGAACACTGCATAGTGGGCCCTGCTTTCGCTTGGTTCTCTCCTTGGAGTTGTGCGGTGGGAGTCCCCTTTGAATGGACAGTTTAGACTCCCTTAAAGAAAAACCCTATTCCACTATTCTTCTTCCTCTTCCTCCGACTTGACAATTCTTGGCGTGCGCCTCCTCTCTTGGTGGTTGCTTCAATATCCCTCCCTTTGGTGTGGCGTCTTCCAATCTCCTGGAACTGGTTCTTCGATCATGTTCTCTCAGCATACGATAGCGGCTATTTTGTGTGCCAGACGGTGCTGAAGACTGTGACGTTCTAGTGACTTGGTGACTTTTGCCCTTCTGTATACGACGTTCTGGTGACTTGTTGACTTTTGTCCTTCTGTGTGCGACGTTCTGTCTCCTGGAGGGCGTGCAACTTCCTGTTCTACTTCGACTTTCTTCTCCTTGGTGTGATGGCTTAGTGATGCGAATCCAGCTAATTACTAGCAAGAGGACTAATCAATGTAATATAGACTTAGGTTAAGTCCGAATATCGTCCCACAAGGACCAAGCTAATAGATAATTGTTTTTCTAGTTTAAAAACCAAAGTTTGAGAAATCAATTGGAAAGGAGTCATAAACTAATCTACCTAATCCTATAAAGATCAAGAGAGGGCTTTTGACAAAATCAGTATGGAAAAAACATTGCGAATCCAATTCCCTCCCTAGGCAATTCTGAGATTGAATAGAAGTTGAGTTATGGAAATCAATTTCTGACGAGCTTATAAAACCATGGCTATATTTCGCATCGGCATCACCTTCTATCTCCTAGAGTAAACTAGCCGGCATAATCGACTCTACTTGATAGCATAAACATGAAGCTCCTTGACCCAACCTATGGTCGGGAATCAGGTCTTGTGTCATAGGTAAATCAATCCAATCCAATAGGGTATTACTTTAAGGTCGAGGATTAACCCTAAGATTAGTTGATCTGCCTAGTGTATGAACTCGAAAAGATCATGTACATCCTCTGAAC
This sequence comes from Aristolochia fimbriata, assembly GCA_019845555.1. Taxonomy (NCBI): domain Eukaryota; kingdom Viridiplantae; phylum Streptophyta; class Magnoliopsida; order Piperales; family Aristolochiaceae; genus Aristolochia; species Aristolochia fimbriata. The sequence continues at coordinate 24,334,537 of CM034078.1, forward strand.
ATATCTTACTTTAAGTCTAGATTCACCTTATAACCAGTACGTCGCAGGAAAATAATTATGAATCAAGAAATTAACAGCTTAAGAATGCTCATTCATACACCAAATGGAGAACCAATTAAAACATAATGTATCAATCTCATTACATGTTTAGGGAGTCCTGGACTCCCAACTACAGATGACTATTCCAAACTGGAAATATAAACAGAAATAAAGATTTTAATAACAACCATAAATGAATAAAAATAACTAAGCGCAGAAACTCCCTGAAGAGGACTGCTCCTGGTCACCCTTGCTCCTTGGCTGAAATCTCCACCTTTCTTCCTCAAACCACCCAGAGGTCGTGTAAGAATTCCTCTGGACCTTCTCTTCTCTCTAAAATATAGACCAAAGCTGGAAATTGAACTAAAAATTGGATGAATTAGACTCTTCCTCGGATCCCTAATTATAGTTGTTCTGCTGCCGAGGCCCTGTAATTTGGTCTCTTTCCAGGGGTGTAAAGTGTGACTTCCTGACCTCAGAATCGGAAGAAATTATACCCGAACCTTCCATCCATGGTCCTAGCCTTGTGTACGAAGTTTCAGTTCAATATGAATTAGGCAACTTGAGATATGATGTTTAGAAGTTGGGTTGATTCAACTGCCAATTTCAGCATTGGGTCCACCACTTTGAAAATATAAAACACTAGAATCTCGACTTGTATTGACCTAATTTTTTGTGATATGATCCTAAATCCTCTCAGGAGTCTGTGGTCCAAATTTGGATTCAATTGAATGTCGAAATCTCCAGATATTGCCTCTTCAAACTCGGACAGTAATTTCCTTTTATAGCAGTCTCCAAATCAGGAATAGAACTTCACCTCTTTGAGGATTCAAACATCTTAAGATTTTCATCAATTTCCTCTAGAGACTTCGTGGACACCTTACTTATACACTTAGGACTCTAACTTCGTTGTTTGATCTTGATTACTTGTCAGAATCCTGAGATTTTTGCGATTTTTCATTGCAAAGTCACTGGCGCAGTCGCGCCATAAATGTGTCTTATTTTGGCGCGGTTGCTCCACTCGGGCAGAACTTCTTCTAAGTAATTGAATGGAAAGAGTCCTAGTCATGTTTGGAAACTCCATAGGCCTTGTGGCGCCATCTTGGTGCGGTCGCGCCATTCTGGTGGCGCAGGAGCGCCATATTTTGTCCTCCAACTGGTGCGATCACGCCGGTCCCTGCAACCTTTGACCTTTATGCACTAAAATCTTCATATTTTCCTCATTTTAGCTCCGATTTTAGTAATTTTTATTGCGTTAGATTCCTGAGAGAGAAAGAATGCATCTGACATATATTTCATGATATTATGATGATTATTGACTCCAAAATATAATTTTTAATTCCCATTGAGGAGTAAAAATAATGTCATTTAGACACTTATGACAACCCCAAACTTAAACCTTTGCTCGTCCTTGAGAAAAACTAAAATAAAAAGAAAAAAAAGAACCAGAGTTATGACCAAACCTCTAAGTTCAAGAAAAATCAGTGGGGTTACCCTTTCGAAGCATCAATCAAAGATTACTCATTGAAACCTCTCATCTTCTTGGTTATTCTACTTAGTCAAGGCATGATCAAGCTATCTTCTACCGTACATACTACTTTCCCATGTATGTGAGTAAGTTAAATTAAAAAACATAAGTCATCCATCAGTCTAATCTCCTCTAACATGAAGGAATTTCAAAATTATGATCAAAAGGTCTTCTATAGGTTGTAATTGGGTATGGGTAATGGGTAAGGAGAAAATTAAGGATAAAATTTTTAGAGGTCAGTCCTCCGCCTCATATCCATGTCCCAGCTTCCTGAGCATGAACCATCTTTGATTGTAGCACACCACCCCAAACTTAAAAATTTCCCTTTATTGCTTTTCTATTTTTCTTTTCTCTTTTCTACTTTTTTTTTTCTTTAGCTTTGTTTGGAGTCTTGCTTACCTTGCCAGTTAACTCAGAGTCCCTAAGCTTGCTCCTTCTTTCCTCTACTTTTTAAAGAATTTCTATAACCTTCACTCATCCCTCCTTATTTCTCCATAACTTTATATTTTTGTCCATGCTCATTCAAATAGAACACTTCAATAATTTGGAGAAATATAGGTCAGTAAGAAACAAGTTTATTCATCACAAAGGCTGGTTCATGTAATGTGGGAATTGAAAACAAAGTAGGGATCTTGCCGGCTCAAAATGTTTGACAAGAGGTGATGTATCTTGAGCATTAAAGTGGGTGGCTCAAAAAAGCTCAAACGGTTCAAAACAAGTGCCTAGATCATTTCATAATTTTGAAAAACCTATCTTCGTTTCGCCTCGATCTTCCTTTAAGTTGGATCTATTGTACAAAATAAACATGCTCAATGCATTCAACCAATCAAACCACTTTCCAAGACAACTTTTCTCATGCTAAAACCAACATTCAAACAAATATATTTCTCAAGAGAATGAATGAGACCTACCTTCTCAATCCACTAATCAGAGTTCCCACAAAATTGTTCAAAAAATTTTTCAGATTTAGAAACATTCTTCTGGTCTTGATTCAAAACAAAAACAAAAATAAAAACTAACTAAACAAATAAAACCAACTTAGAATTCAAATCCGAGTTTTCCACCCCACACGTAAAATTTTGCATTATGCTCAATTCAATCAAATAAGATAGAGGGTAAGAAACTTCCTTGAGAATGTTGCCTTCTTGAACTTCCAGATTTGTTGAGGCACCGTGAGGAATTTGAACTTGAGCTGCCTTCATGCTTGACAAAAAGTGATTAGAACCATTCATAGCACAAAATTATTGCAAACGAATTCAAAAATTTATGATATATAACCAAAGAATATAACTCAAAAATGAAAACAAGTTAGAATTGAGTTGTAGAGCCTTGAAAATTTATCAAACATATGGCGCAGGTGCGCTATAATTTGGTGCTCACCCTTTTCCATCGTAAATTGAAATTCTAAATGCAAAATTTAATGATTCCACTTGGAGCATGTTGTTAAGGTTCAGAGGTGCTCAATAAAACAGGTTTCATGCATTTTCATCAATGGAATTGAAGGATACAAAAATTTGAAAACTTGGCAGCAAATCAGAAATTCTGGGCAGAAATTGAGTTGGGGGTATATTGCAAGCATTGTATCTCCCTAACCACTTATCATCTAGAGCTGAAAAAGGGTTTCTTGGAAAGTAATAAGTATGAACTTTAATTTCTTAAAAACCATTTTCCAAGAATATTTACCAAAAATTTTAGAAATCAGGTCAAAGATAGCAGGATAGAAATGTTTCCAACCCAGCAATTTTGCCAGAAAACAGTTTTAACTACCCAAGTTACAGCAGTCATAACTTCTTTTCTACTCAATGAAAATTCCTCAAACCAGACCCTATTTTATCCACTAAGTGCCCTCTAGAACTACTTACCTTGCCTTGGTGCTTTCCACTTTCAAATTTTTCAGAATTCATCTCCAAAATTGGTTGCTCAAATAGAGTTGCTGTTGTACTGCTTTTCCGCACAGAGTTTACCTGAGTGTTCTGATGGCTTTTCTTTTGAAAGAAGCTGCTGTGAATGGTTGGGAATGATAGTCCCAACTTCCTTCTTCTGATCTCTGCATTTAGACTTTGAAAAACACATCTAGAAATACATCAAGTATAGCTGTAAAAATGGCTTCATGCAACTCCACTTAGCTTTCAAATTCCAGATTTTTCAAGGACAAGTGCCTTAGATAATTTTTTTTTTTCTGGTATTTATTCAAACCAAACAAATTTAGAATACTAACCTAACATGAGTAAAACAAAACTAGACCTAAGATCTTAGTTTCACACAAAGTGATTATTCAAAGCAAAAGAACCAATAATTTAAAAAACTAAACTCATTTACCTACCAAGGGTTGCCTCCCATGAAGCGCTAAGTTTATGGTCCTCAGCCAGACCAGTAACTTCATTCCACATGGATCAAAAGGAAAATTTATTTTGACTCAATTCATGACCTTTCTTCCTTTGCAATGCTTTATGCTAAAGCAACCAAATTTTGGTGTTGAGCTAAAAGCCCTTTCTTTCGACTTTGTGGCTTCTAGGAAGTAGATCGTTACACATATCAGCCACTCATTCATCCCCTTGTCCAGCCCCAATAAAATTTTTAGTTGTATTTTTGGGCTAGATGTATAAGGTGGGATGATGAAAAAGTCTAAGTCATAGGAGAGCCCTATCTCTTCTTCTTTCTCTACCCAATTCTCTAATGGCTTTTCATGGGAAGGTTCTATGATATGACCTATGGTTTCTTCCTCCTCCCCCTCATCTAGTTCTTCAGCTATGGTTTCTTTTTCAGCCTCTACTGATTTTTCTTCTTGGTGGGATTTCTCTTCTGCCTCTTCTACCTCTTCTACATTCGCAGCTATCTCAACCATGAGTCTTTCTTCCTTGACCTCATCTACTTCTGTCATGCTTTCTTCTTCAGCCTCTAATGCTTGTAGTTCTTGCTGGGATTTATCTTCAATTACTCGAAACCAAAAAAATGGGATGACTATTTTCTCCTTCACCTCGTCTACTACCTTTTCAATTGGTTCTTCCTCATCCTTTAAGGTGTATGACTCTATTATTTGCTTAAAATTGGCCATTATCTCCAACTCATTGGGACACTCACTCTCCAAGGTTTCTTTTGGTTGAGGCTTTTCATATACATCCCTATTAAGTTGATTCACTTGAGTGGTCAGAAGTGTGATCGATCGCTTCATTGACTAAACCTCTGCATGCATTGTCTTCATTGACTGAAATTCTGCATATAATGCTCGCTTCAATTTCCTGTCTTCCTCCAATTCAGCCCTGGTGACTATTGGCTCCTCCTTTTCTTGGTTGTATGAAATGTCAGATGGGTCTAACCTGCAGGAATTAGACTCATAATTAGAAAAATCAGGTTTTTAATTTACATTGCATATATTAGTAGCATGGATACCTCCACACACATCACAAAAATAATTCACAGAATTCCTTTGTAGTTTCAAGATATCAGCTTGCCTTTGAAGTGAATCAAGTTGAGTTTGCATGCAAAGCATATCATCATGATGGGTGGGAGAATTATATGAGTGGTCAAAAGAACTACATGGTTGTTCATAAGACTCACATGGCATATGAAAATTTCTGGAGTACTGAAAAGAATTCCATGCTTGATTTGGGTAAAAAACATCATTATACTCTTCAAGGTGTCTCCTTGCATAAGTCCATGCACACAACACATTAGTTCACCAAAAAAATAAAAAAAATAAAAATTAAAAAAAATTAAAGAAAAATAAAAAGAAAACAGAATTTACACTCAAAGCTTTAGTTTTAAACACAAGCAATTACTATTTAAACATTGGTCCCCGTCAACGACGCCAAAAACTTGATGCGATCCCAGCTAATAACTAGCAAGAGGACTAATCAATGTAATATAGACTTAGGTTAAGTCCGAACATCATCCCACAAGGACCAAGCTAATAGATAATTGCTTTTCTAGTTTAAAAACTACAGTTTGAGAAATCAATTGGAAATGAGTCATAAACAAATCTACCAAATCCTATAGAGATCAAGAGAGGGCTTTTGATAAAATCAGTATGGAAAAGGCATTGGGAATCCAATTCCCTCCCTAGGCAATTCTGAGATTGAATAGAAGTTGAGTTTTTGAAATTAATTTCTGACCAGCTTAAAAAAGCTTGGCCCATTCCACATCGGCAGCACCTTCTATCTCCTAGAGTAAACTAGCCGGCATAATCAACTCTACTTGATAGCATAAACATGAAGCTCATTGACCCTACCTATGGTCGTGAATCTGGTCTTGTGTCATAGGTAAATCAATCTAATCCAACAGGGTATTACTTTAAGGTCAGGGATTAACCCTAAGATTAGTTGATCTGCCTAGTGTAAGAACTAAAAAAATCATGTACATCCTATCAACATATCTTACCTTAAGTCAAGCTTCACCTTATAACTAGTACATCGCAGGACAACAAATATGAATCAAGAAATTAACAACTTAAGAATGCTCATTAATACACCAAATTGAAAACCAATTAAAACATAATGTATCAATCTCATTACATGCTTAGGGAGTCCTGGACTCCCAACTATAGACAACTATTCCATACAGGAAACATAAACACAAATAAAGGTTTTAATAATAGCCATAAACGAATAAAAATAATTAAGCACAAAAACTCCCTGAAGAGGACTGCTCCTGGTCACCCTTGCTCCTTGACTGAAATCTCCACCTTTCTTCCTCAAAGCACCCAGAGGTCATGTAAGACTTCCTCTGGACTTTTTCCTCTCTCTAAACTAAAGAACAGAGCTGCAAATTGAACTAAAAACTGGATGAATTACGCTCTTCCTCGAACCCCTATTTATAGGTGATCTGCTACCCTGGCCCTATAATTTGGTCTCTGTCCTGGGGTGTAAAATGTGACATTTTGACCTTAGAATTGGAAGAAATTACACACGAACCTCCCTTCCATGGTCCTAGCCTTTTGTAAAAAATTTGAGTTCAATATGAAATAGGCCACTTGAGATATGATGTTCAGAAGTTGGGTTCATTCTACTGCCAATATCAGCACTGGGTCCACCACTTTGAAAATATAAAACACTAGAATCTCGACTTATATTGACCTGATTTTTTGTGATATGATCCTCAATCCTCTCAGGAGTCTATGGTCCAAATTTGGATTCCATTGGAAGTCAGAATCTCCAGATATGGCCTCTTCAAACGCAGACTGTAATTTCATTTTATAGCAGTCTCCTATTCAAGAATAGAACTTCACCTCTTTGAGGATTGAAACATCTTAAGATTTCCTTCAATTTCCTCTAGAGACTTCGTGGACACCTTCCTTATACACTGATGACTCTAACTTCCACGTTTGTTCTTGATTACTTGTCAGAATCCCAAGATTTTTGCGATTTTGCATTGCTGAGTCACTAGCGCGGTCGCGCCACTCGGGCCGAACTTCTTCTAAGTACTCGAATGGAAAGAGTCCTGGTCATGTTTGGAAACTCCATAGTGCGGTCGCGCCATTCTGGTGGTGCGGTCGCGCCGATCCATGCAACCTTGTACCTTTTTGCACTAAAATCTTCATATTTTTCTCATTTTAGCTCCAATTTCAATAATTCTTATTGCGTTGGACTCTTGAGAGAAAAAACATGTATCTGACACATATTTTTTGATATTATGATGATTATTGACTCTAAAATATAATTTCCAATTCTAATTGAGGCCTAAAAATAATGTCATTTAGACACTTATCACTTAGCGACTCCCGGAGTTCATGCGATTGTGGCTGTTCTGGTCTCTTTGTGTCTCGCCTTGCATTGTATTTCCTGATATGACTTCGGTTCCTCGGATTACTTTGGATTGCAGCTCGAGGAACAAAAAAAGACACTTTTTTTTTCTTTCTCCGTCAATCTTCATCTTTCTCTCTCTCTCTCTCTCTCTATCGCTCTCTGTCAAATCCGCCTTCTGTTCTTGGTCTTCCCCTTCCCCTTTTTTATTCAACGTTTCTTTTCACACTTTTTAACACTTTCCTATTTTTATTTTTGGTTTTTTTAATTTTTTTTTGTGTCTGTTCTACTTTTCGGAGGGTTTCCTGCAGCCGATGTTGTCTCTAGAGGACCAGACGAGCTGCTAGGGTGGGAGGTTGAGCGTGGCTACCGCCTCTGCACTTTTTCGGCCTTCAAAGACAACAAGCTAGGGCGCCTCACTTGTGAAAGGTGCTGGCTCATTGGTTGTCCAAGTCGAGCCATCGGGGTCCGACATTAGGCACTAGACCGACGTCACAGAGCGGCGGAATTATGCTGTTTACCCACTCTCTTTTTTTTTTTCTTTTTGTTTCTTTTTGTGCGACTCTCTTTTTTTGTTTTAGTCTCTTTGATTTTGGATTTTTTTTTTGATTTTTGATTTCGAAAGTTTTTTTTTTCGAGGAAGTTATGTACCTGTTCGGGTACTGGCTTAGAGTATTTTTGGTGGGGCGGTCTTGAAATCCATGATTCAATATTTTTTAATTAGGTGTCCATGTTTCGATATTTAGAGATTACTTTAACCATGAGTCATAATTCTCCCTAAAAAAATTGTAATTTGGTCTAAAAATTTTCTAAAAAGAAAAAAAATCACAAAAAAAAATTATCTTGAAATAGATTATAATATATTATATATTATAGTGTCAAAAAAAACAATCTTATGTAACTCTATTTTATGCAAAAATGACTATACAAATAAATGAATATTTTTCATTTACAATGAAAATTTGTTTTGTTAATAAATTTTTATTTATTTAAAATTTCAAAATACCACTCATTAGCTAGGAGGTAAAGTAGAAGTACTTATAGGTTAAATGATAGTTGTAGAAGCATGAGTACTAGAACAGAGTTTCTATACCCTTCATCCATCCCTCCTTGTAACTTCAAAATCTTGATCTATGCTCATTCAAACAGAACGCTTCAATAATTTGGAGAATCATGGGTAAGTAAGAAACAAGTTTATTGATCACTAAGGCTGGTTCAAGTAGCATGGGACATTAACAGAACAAGGATCTTTTTGGCACAAAAAGTTTGACAAAAGTTGATGCAACTTGTGCATTAAAGTGGGTATCTTTGGAAAAGGCTCAAACGATTAAATCACCTCAGAATTTGGAAAACTTTTCTTTGTTTAGCCTCAAGTTTTCCTCAGGTTGGTTCTAGTGATTGAAATCAACGTTCTCACTTGTACTTTGTTTTCAAAAACTGTTTTAAAAAAAAATTCTCATCCAAATAAGACTAAGCATCAGAACTAAAATATTTTCCAGAGAGTAAATCATGCTATCCATCAGATCAGGGTTTTTCACTGGAATTTTTCAAATTCTCTATTGGATTATTCTGGTGAATTATAGAAAAAATAGAGCTTTTAAATCCAAAAAAATAAATGAAAAATTCATGAAGAGTGTAAAAATGTTCTGATGATATTGGTTAGAATAAATTAACGAGTGTTAGAACTCTGTGTGGAACGCTGCGTCAAACACCTCGAGAAACAAAACCAACGGAAACACAAGCAAGTTGTTATAGCAGTTCGGAACAACTGTTCCTAATCTGCAGGGCATTCTCGCCCGGGATAGCAACAATCCACTAGTGATAACTAGTTACAAGTCTTTCACAAAGACAATACAGTTTTAATTCACCTTCTCAACAGAATCGTGGATTACCTTCAACACCTGACCCACTCAGTGTAAGTGGTCACGTTACTATCCCATTGATGCTCCCCCTCAGTTCGAGCTCTCCAGCGTGGAAGGCTCAGTCTGTCTCCAGCACATACTTCAGCAATGGTGTTCCAACTGCGGGTGTAACTCCGTCTTCATCTTTTTCGACTGCATCTTAGAAAGCTAATTGATGAAGAACGATTACGCACAGAACACACGTACTTCTCTTGAATATGCGGAATAACTCTCTCAGAAGTTCTGTGTTGTGTTCAGGCCTTCATGCCTATTCATACTCGTACGTATCTATTTATGGCATCTCCTCTAATCATGACTTAATTGACAGTCCATGATTTAGTCAACCTTCCTTCCTCTCGTGGTCCTCTTCTCCATATATATTCAGTCTCCATTAATTTAATCAGATTGATATGATCTTATCAATCTTCTTTCCTTTTCGTGACCCTCTTCTATATATCTTCAATCACCCCTTATGTAAACAGATTGCCATGATCTTCTCTTCCTTCCTTTCGTGACCTCCTTCTCTACATATCTTAATTCTCACCTTTATTAAACAGATTGAAATTTCTTCACGTGTCAACCTTCTCACGTGTATATATATTGTATACTCATCACGCCTTGGTCTCCAATTATTTTCCATGTGTGTATATATGGTACACACCCAACGCCTTGATCTCCTTATGCTTTATTTTGTCCAAAGAATAGTCAACTATAGTCAACACATGATGTCTTGGCATTAACAATCTCCCCCTTTGACTTTCTTTGACAAAATACCCTCGAAGCATGGACTTTTGCATTTCTGTTTGGAATACTCTTTTGGAGACATCACTTCTACTGAGGAAACATGTAACAGACCCACAAGAGCAACACTTGATCAAAAAGGGCCAACAAAATACTTACTTCCCCTATTTGACAAGAGAAGTCAAAGAGGAACCAACCCAACCATCCTATTCAGCTGTATCATCTGAGGCATCATCATCAGACTCGGTAGAGGGCTCTGGCTCATCAGCAACAAGAGCTTGGAGTTGACAACGTTTATGCTGAGGAATGGCAAGCAACTTCTGGAGCATCGGTATTTCAGTATCAAGGACATCCAGCCGTTTCTGATAATACTGTTGTTGTCACTTGGAATATGCTTCAAAAAAGGGTGACAGAGTAATATCCAGTGTCTGTGTCTTCTTCACATTGACCAATTTGTATGGAAGCCTGTCGAGTACTGATCTTCAGAGGAACAGACTTAAAACACAGTGGACCAGGAGGCAATTCGAACTCCTTTTGAGACACCAGAATAGTATATATGAGACTGTTGGGATGACTTCTGGACAATGTACTATAGTGCATCTTTCATGGTAAATGAGTCTCGCATAGATGAAGAAGATTTGGCTGAGGATTCCTCAACTGTGAGAGAACTACTTGCTGCAACCTGTGATGATGCTTTGATAGGAATGGGCGTAACTTCTTCTGTCTGAGAATCATCACGAACAAAGAGCAGAGGCAGAGACGAGGATGCACGAGCGGAAGCTGCTTCTTTTGGCTGATCTTCGGATGCTGCCTCAACTGCTTTCGGTGTGGAAGGTTTCTTCAAGAAAAAGGAGACGACTCTATCAACAATCATCGCTGCTACCTTCTTATTGTCCGACGAGGATGGGGAGGAGTTCATCAGATCAACAAGTGCTGAATCGGTGTGATGCCCAACCACCGTAGGTTGTTCAGCCATAGAGGTCTCATCAAGGTGAACTTTCGCCAATAGTAACTCCCTCTTGAACACCTAGCAAAAATGAAACAAACTGTGACATAAAAATTTCCATTTTATTTTATTTTTTTCTTTCATAATCCCCATGTGTTTGAGATTTACAACTGACACATCCCAAGAGCTCCTCGGAGGAACTCAAACCTTGTTCAGTCAAGATTCTTGGCAAAAATATCTGCCAACTGATTTGCAGTGGATATGTACTGCAGATTGATTATTTTTTCTGTCACCAGCTCTCTGATAAAGTGGTACCGAATATCAATATGCTTTGTGGGCGAATGCTGTACTGGGTTTTTAGAGATTTCTATTGCACTCGTGTTATCACAAAACACTGTCAAAATATCTTGCTCAAAACCATAATCTGCCAACATTTGCTTCATCCATAGTAATTGAGTACATCAACTCCCAGCTGCAATGTATTCAGCTTCAGCAGTAGATAGGGATATTGAGTTCTGATTTTTGCTGTACTATGCCACAAGATTTGTTCCAAGATAGAAACATCCACCAGAGGTACTTTTTCAATCATCAGAATTCCCAGCCCAATCAGCGTCACTATACCCTCCAAGTGCTACAGTTGAAGAATTTGAGTAGAATATACCAAGTTTTGTAGTCCCATGTACATACCTCAATATTCTTTTTACAGCCTGGAGATGTGACTCTTTCGAATTTGCCTGATATCGTGCACAGACCCCAACACTGAAACAAAGATCAGGACGGCTTGCTGTAAGATATAACAAGCTTCCAATCATACTTCTGTACAGATGCTGATCTGTTCCAACTCCTTCTGAATCTCTGTGCAGCTTTTCATTGGTTCCCATTGGATTGGCTTTTGGCTTAGTATGTTCCATGCCAAATTTCCGTACCATCTCTTTAGCATATTTCTCTTGACTCAAAAAAATACCATTATCCAGCTGTTTGATTTGAAAACGAAGAAAAAATGACAGTTCTCCAACCATGTTCATCTCAAACTCCTGTTTCATAGCTTGAACAAACTCATGTAGCAATTTTCTTTTTGTGGCACCAAAAATTATATCATCTACATAAATCTGAGTCATTAGCATATCCCCATTAATTCTTTTAATAAACAGAGTTTGATCCACATTACCTCTACAATAACCGTGGCCAATAAGAAAAGCGGTCAAACGATCATACCAAGCACGTGGTGCTTGCTTTAATCCATACAGTGCCTTGTAAAGTTTGTAGACATGGTCAGGATAGTGAGGATCTATAAACCCCTTGGGTTGCTCCACAAAAACTTCTTTTGAAATATATCCATTCAAAAACGCACACTTGATGTCCATCTGGTAGAGTTTTATCTTCAGTTGGCAAGCTATTGAGATCATCAATCTTATAGCTTCTAATCGAGCTACTGGGGCAAAGGTTTCTTCAAAATCTACACCTTCTACTTGAGTATATCCCTGAGCAACCAATCTAGCTTTGTTTCTGAAAATCGTTCCAGCTGAATCTGTTTTATTTTTGAAGATCCATTTAGTACCAATAATATTGTTATGAACAGGACGTGGTACTAACCTCCAAACCTTGTTGCGTTCAAATTGGTGAAGTTCTTCCTGCATGCCCAGAACCCAATATTCATCGTTGAGAGCTTCTTCAACCTTCTTTGGTTCCTGTGATGAAGTATAACACACAAAACGAACCATATCACGATAATTAACATAAATCCCTCTCGTTTTCACACCTTCATGAAGGTCGCTGATAATTGCTTCTGTTGGATGATTTTTCTGGATTCGGGAAGAAGGTCTTTTGATAACACCAGATTGGTCCGGTATTGGTGTGTCCACATTTGGCTCAATGGTATCATCAATGTGCGGTTCTGGAACTCCTTCTGAAACACTTATGACTTCTGGTATGTTGTCTTTCTGTGTTTGTGACGATGGAGTGACTACATCCTCATCTGTTCTCTGTAACTGACTGTCATCATCAAACACTGTTACATTAACTGATTCCATAATAACTAGAGTTCTTTTATTGTATACCCGATAAGCTCTACTATTTGTGGAATATCCCAGAAAGATGCCTTCATCACTTCGACCAGCAAACTTACCAAGCACTTCTCTGTCACACAGAATGTAACAATTGCTTCCAAAGTTATGGAAATGACTCACCATAGGTTTTTTCTTTTTGTACAACTCATATGGAGTCTTGTGAGTGAAAGGACGAAAGAAGACTTTGTTTGTTATATAACACGCAGTGTTTACGGCTTCAGCCCAGAGTTTGCAGGAAGTCCTTTCGAAAGCAGCATGACTCGAGCCATCTCTTGCAAAGTTCTATTTTTCCTTTCTACCACTCCATTCTGTTGTGGTGTTTTTGGAGCAGAAAACTCATGATGAATGCCTTTCTTGTCACAGTAGTCAGAAAAAGTTTTTGTTTTCGAACTTTTTCCCATGATCACTTCTGAGCCTGATTATCTTTTGAGTTGCTGCTCCTTTCTCAACCATTATTTTTTAACAAAGTCTTTGAAAAGACTCAAAAGTATCTGATTTTTCCCTAAGGAAATCCACCCAACAAAAACGTGAGAAATCATCCACACAAACAAAGATATACCTCTTCCCTTTGTGACTTGGAGTACGAATTGGTCCCATTAAGTCAACATGGAGAAGTTCCAAAGGTCTGGTTGTATTGATTTGAGTGGTATTCTTATGTTTTGTCTTCTGTTGCTTGCCTCGTTGAAAGTCACCACAAAGCTTATATCGAATGTTGTTTATATCAGGAAGTCCCTTCTCTGCTGCATGTTTGATCAGCTTTTGAATGTGTCTGAAATGGACATGTCCCAATTTTCGATGCCAGATATCTGCACTATCAGAAGAAACAGTATAACACTATAATTTTTCAGTTAACTTATAACAATTATCACCTTTTCGAACTCCTTCCATCACCAAATTACTTTCATAGTCAGCCACTAAACACTTTTCACTAGTAAAGTGAACTTGTAGATTCTCATCACACAATTGGCTAATACTAATCAGATTTGCTTTCAGTCCCTTAACAAGTAATATATTCTGTAATCTAGACTGGCCATCAACATTTAACGTGCCTTTTCCAGTGATTGTACCTTTACCTCCATCACCGATTGTAACTTGGCCAGATTCAGTGTAACTTATGTTGCTCAGGAGATCTGATATTCCAGTCATGTGTCTCGAGCATCTACTGTCAAAATACCACACAGAGTTAGTGACTGTTTTTAAAGCATGATTACATGATACCTTCTTTCAAACCCAGATGAACTTCTGTTTCTGATGATTCCTTTGAAATCCTTTGGTGCTGTACTTCAGATCTCTGAACAATTTGTAACACTGTGACTGTATATATCCCAGATCCTTTCAGTAATAACATCCATTCCTTTTGAACCCTTCATGAGTTCTATTCACTTGCAGTCCTTCTTTAACAACCTTTGTTTGCCGTTGGGAATGTCCTTCTTTAACAAACATTTTCTGCCGTTAGGAGGTGCTTCCTGTATAGCCAAGTCCACTCTTGTCATTACTAGTCTCGCCACTGCTTAAAATCTCATCCAACTTACCCTTTCCTTTCTCTAACTTCTTCAGGAGTTGTTTAGTCGAGAATAACTCCTTCTGTAATTCTTCAATCTGCTTTTCTTTTAGTTTTAGAGATTCTTCTCTTTTCATCACATCAATCTGAAGAAACTTTTGAGAAGCTTCTGACTCATTAAGTTTAACAATTAGCTCTCGATTTATATTGGAGAGATGATTCAGTTTGTCTTTCATACCTTTCAGAAGAGAGAAGTCATCTTCGGGTATCTCAGGTGGTGGAACACTCTCTTGAACTCCAGCAAAGAACACTGTATAATTTTCGTCTGAATTTGATGAGTTGCTGTCGAAATCACTCCAGGTCACATTATGAGCCTTCTTTTTCTTCTGTATTGTGGGGCACTCGGCTTGAATATGACCATAACCATCACACCCATGACACTGTATCCTCTTTTGTTCTGCAGTGAACTTTTCAACTTTCTTTTCACCATACTTGGAAGGATTTCCATGTTTAGAGAATTTCCTGTACAACTTATTGAAACCTCTACTAATATTAGCAATTTGTTTTTCCAGTAATTCATTTGATGACTGACCTGGTTTTTTGGTTTCACCAGTGAATGCAATATTCTGGTCATCCACTGCAGATGTAATCACCTTAGCTTCCATCTCTGTCTCAAAAGTACACAATGAACCAATCACTTCGTTCAAAGTCATTTTATCAATATTGTTAGCTTCAGCAATAACAATGGCTTTCACAGAGAATTTTGTATTTAAAGATCTCAAAACTTTCCTTACCAGTCTATTTTCTGGAAAGGGATCTCCAAGTAATCTTGCTTCATTTGCCAATCTTCTGATTTTCCCATCATACTCCAAGATGGTTTCATCTTCTTTCATTTTAATCAATTCGAACTTGGTCATAAGTTGTTGGAGTTTAGCAATTCTTACCGAAATAGTTCCTTCATAGTGGATCTCTAGTGATTCCCATGCCTCTTTTGCATACGTAATGGCTGACATCCTGCTGAATACTTCCAGGCTAACACCACAGAATATGGCATTAAGAGCTTTTGAATTCAAATTGCTGCATTTTTTTTCTTCGTCAGTCCAATTCTTTTGTGGCTTATCCAATGTTTTTCCTTCAAGTTCAATAGTGGGACGAGACCATCCTTCGAGTACAGTGAGCCAAGCATCTTCATCTATACTTTTGATATAAGCTATCATTCTGGCCTTCCAATATGGATAATTTGTTCCTTCTAAGAGGGGTGGACGAGTTGAAGAACCTCCATCCTTGATAGTGTCTGCCATTTCAGCAGAACTTTTGAATCTCACCACGTAATCTGTTTGGTGCCTGCTCTGATACCAAATTGTAAAAACGTTCTGATTATATTGGTTAGAATAAATTAATGAGTGTTAGAACTCCGTGTGGAACGCTGCGTCAAACACCTCAAGAAACAAAACTAACGCAAACACAAGCAAGTTGTTGTCGTAGTTCGGAACAACTGTTCCTAATCTGCGGGGCATTCTCGCCCGGGATAGTAACAATCCACTAGTGATAACTGGTTACAAGTCTTTCACAAAGACAATACAGTTTTAATTCACGTTCTCAACAGAATCGTGGATTGCCTTCTACACCTGACCCACTCAGTGTAAGTGGTCACGTTACTATCCCACTGAGGCTCCCCCTCAGTTCGAGCTCTCCAGCGTGGAAGGCTCAGTCTGTCTCCAGCACAGACTTCAGCAATGGTGTTCCAATTGCGGGTGGAACTTCGTCTTCATCTTCTTCGACTGCTTCTCAGAAAGCTAATTGATGAAGAACGATTACGCACAGAACACACGTACTTCTCTTGAATATGCGGAATAACTCTCTCAGAAGTTCTGTGTTGTGTTCAGGCCTTCA
This sequence comes from Aristolochia fimbriata, assembly GCA_019845555.1. Lineage (NCBI taxonomy): Eukaryota > Viridiplantae > Streptophyta > Magnoliopsida > Piperales > Aristolochiaceae > Aristolochia > Aristolochia fimbriata. Next base: position 24,350,890 of record CM034078.1, read on the forward strand.
TGCCTATTCATACTCGTACGTATCTATTGATGGCATCTCCTCTAATCATGACTTAATTGACAGTCCATGATTTAGTCAACCTTCCTTCCTCTCGTGGTCCTCTTCTCCATATATATTCAGTCTCCCTTAATTTAATCAGATTGATACGATCTTATCAATCTTCTTTCCTTTTCGTGACCCTCTTCTATATATCTTCAATCACCCCTTATGTAAACAGATTGCCATGATCTTCTCTTCCTTCCTTTCGTGACCTCCTTCTCTATATATCTTCAATCTCACCTTTATTAAATAGATTGCAATTGCTTCACGTGTCAACCTTCTCACGTGTATATATATTGTATACTCATCACGCCTTGGTCTCCAATTATTCTCCACGTGTGTATATATGGTACACACCCAATGCCTTGATCTCCTTATGCTTTATTTTTTCCAAAGAATAGTCAACTATAGAGTTTTTAAATCCAAAAAAATACATGAAAAATTCATGAAGAGTATCCCACCCCAAACTTAAAAACATGCTTTGTTCTCAAAGCAGCAATAAATATAGGAATGAAAAGAAATACTCCCCTGACAGTCTGGTTTGTTGGGGGTGGATGGAACTCCCTTGCTGATATTGAATTTTGCTTCATGGGTTAGTGCCAAACACTTGCATGATTTTAAGCAATTGAAAATGAAAAAGGACTTGAAGTGTCTGTTATGCATAAAAGTGATCTTCAGAAGAATACCTGCAGTGGTTTTAGTGTTTCCTCACCTCTGTAATGTTCGTACCTCAGCAAGACAGTGGCACGGTCACACCAAGTAATTTCATGAATTCTTCAAATCCGGAATGAATTTTGCAATCTTTCCACTTTGGACAAGATAGTAACAGTGAGAGGCAGATTCAGAGTCAGTTTTCACATATTTTCATTGGAGAACTAAAAGCATGCTTTGAGACAATATTGAGAGAGTAAAAATTATAATTTCATTAATATAAAAGGAGATTGAGTACATACTAGTGAAATTTCAGAAAAGAACACTCTCAGATATTAGCACACACAAAACAAACTCACACACAAATTTTTACAAGGAAAAATTTAAAAGATATAGCAAGAGCTAAAAATTTCTACTCTTCTTCTTCCTCATCATCTTCTTTGCTCCATTTTCTAGTTTTGAGTTTTTACTTTTGTTTTTTTTTTTTTTTTTTTTATATTTATTTTTTATTTTTTTGGGGTTTTCTTTTTTATTTTTTTATTTTTTATTTTTGCGAACCTATAAAGTTTAAATTTAACACTATTTCTATCCTAGGTCTATTCTATCAGTGAAAAGAATCAAAATCTCATTCAACTTTAAACAAGTCCTAAAAACTTTTAAAAAAACTATTCTAACCTACTCACACAAAGTCCTAAAAAAAAATCAAGCAAATTAAAAAAACTCCTACTCCTATTCCTACACTACTGGTCCAGGTGATCTGATCCACCAGGATCGAATGGAAAATGGTACCATCCATTCCAAAAGAATTTTTTTACTTTTGAGTGTGGTGCATAGAAATTATAAATTTTGAGCAAAGAGCAGGTCACTCTTTCTCTTTTCTGGTTGGCTTTGAACTTGTTTTGCTCATTCACTCTTACCCAACTTTTCTTTATATTACCCAGACCCAATAAAATTTTAAGTTCATCTTTTATGGGTGGTTTATAGGGCTGGATGATGAAAAAATCAATATCTATGGAGAGGAAAGAATGTTCATTAACCTTTCTGTCCTCTATCCTAACTTCTTCATGCTATTCATGGGGTTTTTCTTCTTTTTCAACCCCATCCCCTTCTTTCTCTTTTTCATCTTCTTCTTTTTTTTTCCATGATATTTTCATCTTCTCCCTCTTGAAGTTTTTGAAAATCACAACTCTCAACTCTCTCCATTGTATCTTCCTCTATGTGTTCTATAGTAACACATAAATTAAAACAAGAAGTGTTGGCTGTGTACATCCATTCAGGTTCATCATCATCAGATAGCTCAAGAAAACAGGTTTCATTGTTTCTTCCATGAATAAACTCATACTTTAGCTGATTTACAAGATTAGCTGACTCAGCTCTAATGGATGGATGAAAAATATGCAACTATGGCTCAGAAACGTCAATACCTTCTTGTAAACTAGGTTGTTCCTCAGGTGGATATAACTTTGTATCTATTTGGACAAAATAGTCATCCACTAGAGTGGCAAACCTAGACAATTCTTCTTGAGCCTGAGGGGGATATGCATGATGATAACAAGAATCACTAAACATAGGAGGGTGCTCATACCTGAACATGGACAATTGCCCATGTGGCCATTTGACCTGTGAATCATTCTCAAAACAAAGATTTTCATTTTTCCTAGAGAAATAAGTATCATGCTCTCTTCTATAGGAATCTTTAGGTTCATTATCAATAAAAGAACATGATATATCAGAATTACACCTCCATAGATCATAATTAGAAGATGCATATGGTTGGGGAAATTCCCAATATGAGTTAGGACATGGACATATCTCATTCTGCAAGTAATTCCACCACTCATCTGAGTGCTCTATCCAGTGCTGGATCTGGTTCATCTAGTGGCTCACCACTAATTCTGGTTTTCATGCATGAATCCGGTTCATCCTGAAAAGAAAGAATAAAAAATTTAATCTCAATCAACAAATCAAAATTTACTTAAACTTAGTCTCAATTCAATGGTCCCCGGCAACGACGGCAAAAACTTGTTGGGTGTCTAGCAAGTTCACTAGGTTAGCAAGTAATATAGACTCGAGAGTCCAGATATCGATCCCACAGAGACCATGATGAGAACTCAGTTTAAGCAAAGATTTTTCTATTGATTGAGGAAAAAAGTTTTTGGGTTTTTTGATAACTGAAAATGAAAACAGAATTAAACTACTGGAAAACCTTATGGAGATGAGATATAGGGGAAAAGTGTCAATCCCTCCTAGTTGTTTACATGCAAAGTTCTGATATTTATAGCTCAAGTACCTTTACCATGAGTTAGCTTTTGAAAACCTGGTTATCCATATACAGGAATTAACTTTCACCTATTCTTTGAACTCCATCACAATCTAAAAATATTCAAATCCTAGGTGCATAAATATAAAAGCTTAAAGATTAACTCTCTCTTATTCAGAACAAGAGTTATAAACAATCACATAGCTTTCTAGTAGTCTCCATCACAATCCAAAACGATCTAATTAGAAAAACAAGTTGTTTCAGAAAACAAAGAATCAAACAACTAATACAAATCTCTACTGAATTCTAACTTCTCTATTCAAACCTCGTTAAAAGCAATTCAAATTAGAAATAAGCAATGAACTCAGATTCTAAAACAAAGGCTAAGTACTATATTGCTATAAACTTCAAAACTCAAACATATCACAACTAGGAGTTCATGACTTCCTCAACTGATAGAGACTACTCAATGATAATAGTATAAACACACAAAAAGGATTCAATTACAGCCTTGGAAATCAAAACAAACTAAGTACAAAAACCCCCTTGAAGGACTGCCTTTTAGCTTCTCTTTTGCCTTGGCTGGAATCTCCACCTCTTCTCTCCAAAGTGCTAAGAGGTCGTGTAAGACTCCCTCTGGATTTTCTCTCCTCTCCAAACTAAATAAAAATAATTAAAAACTAAACTACAGACTATACTAAGAAGTGGAACTCGATTTACAACTCAAAACTCCATTTTACACTACAAAATTGGATTTACAACTGTATTTACAACCTAAAACTGGATATAGGACTCAAAACTGGATTTACAACTCAAAACTAGATTTAGAACTATATTTACAGCCTAAAATTGGATGATTTGCACTCTGCCTTGGACCCCTATTTATACTTGTTATGCTGCCTAGGCCTTGTAATTTGATCTCTGTCCAAGGGTATGAAGTATGCCTTCCCGACCTCAGAATTGATTTAAATTATCTGAGAGTCTTCCTTCCATGGTCCTTGCTTTGTGTACGAAAATTGAGTCCAATCTGAGTTAAGAAACTCGAGATATGATGTTGAGAAGTTTGATTGCTTCTGTTTCCAATTTCCACCACTTTGAAAATATAAAACTCTAAATACACGAGTTGGATTAACCTGAATTTCCGTGATATGATCCTCAATCTCCTCAGGAATCTTCAGTCCAAATTTGGGTTTAATTGGGAATCAGGAACTCTAGATATGCTCTTCTTTAAACTCGGTTTTGTCTTCTATTCTGGCAGCAGTTTCCTTATTTGTATTAAACTTCACTTCTTGGTCATCAGAACACCTAGGACTCCAGCAAATTTCCTCAGAGCCTTTGTGGATACCTTACTTAGGCACTTAGGACTTCTTTCCCCAAGTTTGGGCTTGATTGGTAGTCAGGATCCCGAGATTTTCGTAATTTTTGTTGCTGAGTCAGTGGTGCGGTCGCGCCACCTTTTCTTCTGATTTTGGCGTGGTCGTGCCAATCGGGCAGAATTTCTTCTAAATTCTCGAAAGGAAATAGCCTTGGTCATATTAGAAAACTCCGTAGCCTCAGTGGCACCATCTTGGCGAGGTAGTGCCAGTTCCTTGGCGCGGTAGCGCCCTCTCAACGCGTCGTCACGCTGTTTCACTTTCTGGATTTGTCTTCTTTGAGCCTTCCTAGCCGTTGGGTATTTTCCTCTATTTATTTAAATTTTTGACTATTTTCCCGGCGCGGTGCCACCATTATCGACGCGGTCGCGTCAAACCCTTTTTGGCTCATTTTGCTCATTTTTGCTTCAGTTTCACTCAGAATTCGAATTTTCTTCTTTGAATAGGTACCTGAGACACAAACCATGCAATTGAGTTATATTTGTCATTTTCATGCTGATAATTAACTCAAAATTTGGATTTCTAATAATTTATTCATGCATAAATAGTGTCTTTTAGACACTTATCACAACCCCAAACTTAAACCTTTGCTCGTCCTTGAGCAAACTCTGAAAGAAATAAACTGGATAGATCTGTAAAGACAATGAAAAATTCAGTAATCGTCCCTTTTAAAGTTTTTAAGATAGATGATTCACTTCATTCCTAATGATGGCTCTTCTTCCTTAGTCAAAACAGATTTCCAATTTTCTTCATATTTTTCAAAGAAGTTCATTCCCATACAAGTGACAAGTCTGAGTTCAACTCCATAAGCCATCCCTCAGTCCACTCTCCACTAACCTGAAGGAGTTCTCAATTCTGATCAATAGGTCTTTATAGGTTGTAATGAGGCAAGGGTAATGGGTATGAAGAAAAAAAAATTTAGGTATTTCTTTTGGGTTTTATTCTCCTCCTCATATCCATATTCCATTTTTCTGAGCATCAATCTAATCTTGTTGCTTTTCCTCCTAACTCCTTCACCCCAAACTTATTCTTTTGAATTGATCCCTCATTCCTTTCCTTTTGCCTTTCTTCTTTTTTTCTTTTTTTCTTTTGGCTCTGTCCAGAGTCTAGCTTACCTCGCCGGTTGACTCAGAGACTCTAAGCTTGCTAAGGCCTGAGTCCCAGTGCACACACGAGGTGGCCTTTCTCCTAACTTAGTCAAGGATTTTCTTTTCCCAATTTGCAACACGTAAAGTTGTACTTAATCAATCGGTCATGCCGCTTCACGGACCGAAGGCTTTTCGTCGAAATAGATTTGGCACGCCAGGTTAGATATTTCGTACCTCTCATCTTCTTCTTTGTAAAAAAAGAAATAAACAAAAAACAAAAGCAATGGCAGGCAACAACTACAACAACAGTGCCGACAAAAAGGTCGTTCCAAAAAGCTCCTCTTACCAGTGCTCCATCATTGGTACGAGCTTGACTCGGCACAGGAGCTCGCGGCTCCTCGGCCAGCTTGCTGACCAACAGTCCAGCTTCGACCGCTTCACCGCCCGATCGCAGTCTTTCAACCACAGGCTTTCGCAACCTCCACCATGCCAGCCTTGCCACCGACCAGATTGGTTTCGATGAAAATCAAGCCGACCTACCCAGCCGTAGCCACTACTCCATCAGTGCATAGCTCGGTGACAAACTCGACCAAGTCGCCATCATTACGAAGGGTCTCTATTGTGCCTGCCATGATCCAGCATTATGTGCGGCACAACAGTGCAACTCCATCCTCATCAGTGAGGACGGATCCGTAACCAGCCTTACCTCTCCCTGAACAACGGCTGGGGGCCATTCGCCAATGGTGACCATCTCCCACGAACTTCTAGCGGCGCTCATCACCGCGGCTCGATCACCACTTGCGCCTTCTCCACGCCAACCAACACTGTCAGCCTCTCCTTTGGTCCGATCACCAACTGATGCGATCCCAGCTAATCACTAGCATAAGGACTAATCAATGTAATACAGACTTAGGTTAAGTCCGAATATCGTCCCACAAGAACCAAACTAATAGATAATTGCTTTTCTAGTTTCAAAACCAAAGTTTGAGAAATCAATTGGAAAGGAGATATAAAAACAGAAAATAAACTAATCTACCTAATCCTATAGAGATCAGTATAGAAAAGGCATTGGGAATCCAATTGCCTCCCTAGGCAATTTTGAGATTGAATAGAAGTTGAGTTTTGAAAATCAATTTCTGACGAGCTTATAAAACCATGGCTACAATCCGCATCGGCATCACCTGTTTCTATCTCCCAGATTAAACCTAGCTAGCATGATCGACTCTACTTGATAGCATAAACAAGAAACTCATTGTGTCCTAGACAAATCAATCTAATCCAATAGGGTATTACTTTAAGGTCGAGGATTAACCCAAGGATTAGTTGATCTCCTAGTGTATGAACTCAAAAAGACTTGTAAAACCCTATCAACATATCTTACCTTAAGTCTAGCTTCACCTTATAACCAGCACATAGCAAGACAGCAAGTATGAATCAAGAATTATACAACTTTGGAATACTCATTCATGAACCAAATTGAAACCAAATAGAAGATAATGTGATAGTCTCATTACATGCCTAGGGAGTCATGGACTCCCAACTACATACGACTACTCCATACTGAAAATATAAACACAAATCAAGGTTTTGATAACAGCCATGAAAGAAGAAAATAACTAAGTACAGAAACTCCCTTTGGAAGGCTGCTCTTGGTCACCCTTGCTCCTTGGCTGAATTCTCCACTTTTCTTCCTCAAAGCACCCAGAGGTCGTGTAAGACTCCCTCTGGACCTTCTACTCTCTCTAAACTAAACTAAAAAGCATGAAATTCCACTAAGAACTGGATCTAAACTCTAAACTGAATGTAAAAACTGGATGATTAGTACTCTGCCACGGACCCCTATTTATAGTTGTTCTGCTACCCAGGTCTTGTAATTTGGTCTCTATCCAGGGGTGAGTTTAATCTGAGTTAAGCAACCAGAGATATGATGCTCGAAAGTTGGGTTGATTCTGCTGCCAATTTCAGCACTGGGTCCACCACTTTGAAATTATAAAATTCCAAAAAACCCGACTTGGATTTGCCTGATTTTGTATGACATGATTGTCAATCCTATGAGGAAGTTGTGATCCAAATTTGGATTCAATTGGAAGCCAAAATCTCCAGATATGGCCTCTTCAATCTCGGACTTGTACTTTCCTTTTTATAGCAGTCTCCTAATCAAGAATAGCACTCCACCTCTTTGACGATTCAAACGTCTTAGGATTTCCCTCAATTTCCTCTAGAGACTTCATGGACACCTTCCTTATACACTTAGGACACTTCTTCCCACGTTTGCTCTTGTTTACTTGTCAGAATCCCAAGATTTCAGCGATTTTACATTGCTGAGTCACTGTCGCGGTCGCACCACAACTGTCTTAAATTGACACGATCGCGGCACTCGGGATGAAATTCTTCTAAGTACTCGAATGGAAAGAGTCCTGGTTGTGTTTGGAAACTTCATAGGCCTTGTGGCACCATCTTGGCACGGCCACACCATTCTGGTGGCACGGTATCACCAGAATTTGTACTCCATATGGTCGATCGCGCCGGTCCCTGCAACTTTGTACCTTTATGCACTAAAATCCTCATATTTTCGTCATTTTAGCTCCAATTTTAATGATTCTTGTTGCGTTGGACTCCTGAGAGACAAAACATAAATCTGAGAAATATTTTATGATATTATGATGATTATTTCCTCCAAAATGTAATTTCCAATTCCAATTAAGGCCTAAAAATAGTGTCATTTAGGCATTTATCATATCCCCAAACTTAAACCATTGCTCGTCCTTGAGAAAAACTAAAAATAAAAAAGAACTAGAGTTATGACCAATCTTCAAAGTTTAAGAAAAATCAGTGGGGTTACCCTTTCAAAGCATCAATCAAAGATTTACTCATTCAAACCTCTCCTATTCTTGGTTATCCTGTTTAGTCAAGGCATGATCAAGCTATCTTCTACAATACATACCACTTTCCCATGCATGTGAGCAGTTTAAATTGAAAAACATAAGCCAACCATCAGTCTAATCTCCACTAATATGCAGGAATTTCAAAATTATGATCAAAAGGTCTTCAATTGGTTGTAATTGGGCATAGGTAATGCGTAAGGAGAAAATTAAGGAAAACATTTTTTTAGAGGTCAGTCCTCCTCCTTATATCCGTGTCCTATCTTTCTGAGCATGAACCATCTCTGATTGTAGCACACCACCTCAAACTTAAAAATTTGCATTGTCCTCAAAGCAATCAAATAAAACAAATATGTTTGCACTTTCTCCTTAATCCCAATCACTACCTCATCTCTCAAGGAAAAGCTCTTTGTATTTCTTTTTTAGCTTTTTTTTTTTTTTTTTTTTTTTTTGTCTTTGTTTAGAGTCTAGCTTACCTTGTCGGTTCACTCAGAGTCCCTAAGCTTGCTGAGGCCCAAGACCCAGTGCACACACAAGGTGGCCTTTCTCCTAACTCAGCAATTTTTTTTCCTTTTTTTTTCTTTTTTTTTCTTGTTCACTTTTCCTCTCAGATATTCCAGCACCTTTTTCATTCTTCTTGCTCATTTTTTCCTCTCATTTTCAAAGAAAATTCTGTACTAATCTTTCAGCCCTCCTTATTTCTCCATAACTTCAGATTTTTGTCCATGCTAATTCAAACTGAACACTTCAATAATTTGGAAAAATATAGGTCAGTAAGAAACAAGTTTATTCATCACAAAGGCTGGTTCATGTAATGTGGGAATTGGAAACAAAGCTGGGATCTTGTTTGCTCAAATTGTTTGACAAAAGGTGATGCATCTTGTGCATTAAAGTGGGCGGCTAAAAAAGGCTCAAACGGTTAAAAACAAGTGCCTAGATCATTTCATAATTTTGAAAAACCTATCTTCGTTTTGCCTCGATCTTCCTTTTGGATGATTCTATTGTATAAAATAAACGTCTCAATGCTTTCAACCGATCAAACCACTTTCCTAAACAGCTTTTCTCATGCCAAAACCAAACATTCAAACAAATATATTTCTCAAGAGAATGAATGAGATCTATCTTCTCAATCCACTAATCAGAGTTCCCACAAAATTTTTCAAAAACATTTTCAGATTTACAAACATTCTTCTGGTGTTGACTCAAAATAAAAAATAAAATAAAAACTAACTAAACAAAAAAAACCAACTTAGAATTCAAAATCCGAGTTTGCCACCCCAAACTTAAAAGTTTGCATTATGCTCAATTTAATAAAATGAGATAGAGGGTAAGAAACTTCCCTGAGAACGTTGGTTCCTTGAACTTCCAGATTTCTTGAGGCACCATGTGGAATTCGAACTTGAGCTGCCCTCATGCTTGACCAAAAGAGGTTAGACATTCATAACATAAAATTATTGTAAACGAATTCAGAATTTTATGAAATTGTACCAAGGCCTATAAATCCTAAAGACAAACATTTCAGAATTGGAATGGAATGATTCTGAGTTTCAGAGCCTCAGAAATTAATCAAACAAGTGGCGTGGGCGCGCCAGAATTTGGCGCGGGAGCACCACTCTTTTCCTTCATAAATATAAATTCTGATTGGAAAATTTTTAAATTACACTTGGAACATGTTGTTAAAGTTCAGAGGTGCACAATAAAATAGGTTTCATGGCTTCCTTCACTCCTCTTAGCTTTCAAATTCCAGATTTTTTTCTCAGACAAAAGACATTGAAATTTTTTTTTTTTTTTTTTTTTTTTTTTTTTTTTTTTTTTAGGTGTTTGTTCTTACCAAACAAAATGAAAAGACTAACCTAACATTTGTAAAACAAAACCAGACCTAAGATCTAAGATTCACACAAAGTGATTATTCAAAGAAAAAGAACAATTGAATTGAAAAACTAAACTAACTTACCTACCATGGGTTGCCTCCCATGAAGCCCTAAGTTTATGGTCCTCAGTCGGACCAGTAGCTTCATTCCACCTTGATCAAAAGGAAAACTCAATTCGAATCTATTCATCATGACCTTTCTTCCCTTGCAATGCTTTATGCTAAAGCGACCAAATTTTGATGTTGCGTTAAAAATCCATTCCTTTGACTTTGTGGCTTCTAAGAAGTATATCTTTACACATATCCACCACTCATTCATCCTCTTGTCCAGCCCTAATAAAAGTTTCAGTTGTATTTTTGGGCTAGGTGTATAAGGTGGGATGATGAAAAAGTCTAAATCAAAGGAGAGCCCTATCTCTTCTTTTTTCTCTACCAAATTCTCTAATGGCTTTTCAGGGGACGGTTCTATGATATGACCTATGGTTTCTTCTTCCTCCCCTTCATCTGGTACTTTAGCTATGATTTCTTTCTCAGCCTCTAATAATTTTTCTTCTTATTGGGTTTTCTCTTCTACCTCTTCTACATTCACAGCTATCTCAACCATGGGTTTTTCTTCTTTGACCTCATCCACTTCTGCCATGCTTTCTTCTTCAGCCTCTAATGCTTGTAGTTCTTGCTGAATTAGTTGGAAGATAAGAAATGGGATGAGTATTTCCCCCACCTTAGCTACTACCTCTTCAATTGGTTCTCCCTCATCCTCTATAGTGTATGACTCTATTAATTGATTAAAATTGGGCATTATCTCCAACTCATAGGGACACACTCTCTTTACTCTCCAAGGTTTCTTTTGGTTGAGGGTTTTCTAGAATTTCTTCACTCCTAAAGCGTATGGACTGCTCTACCTCTTCAATTGGTTCTTCCTCATCCTCTAAATCATAGGGGCACACACTCTCTTCCAAGGTTTCTTTTGGTTGAGGCTTTTATTGGATCTCTCCACTCATAAAAGGGTATGGACTGTTCTTGCTTTTCTGGATTCTCTTCAAAATTCTTAGGTAGAGCTCCTTTAGGTCGCGTATTTAAATCTCTATTAATTTGATTCTCTTGAGAGGTTACAAGTGTGGGTGATTCCTTCATAAAATAATTCATTGACTACAATTCTGCATATATTGCTCGCATCAATTTCCTACTTTCTTCCAATTCATCGCTAGTGATTTTTGACTCTTCCTCTTCTTGGTTGTATGAATTGTCATATGGGTTTAACCTGCAGAAATTAGACACATAATTAGAAAAATTAGATCCTGAGTTTACATTGCATACATTAGTAGCATGGTTACCTCCACACACAAAAAAAATAATTCACAGAATTCCTCTGGAGTTGCAAGATATCAAATTGCCTTTTAAGTGAATCTAGATGATTTTGAATGCTAAGCATATCATCATGATGGGTGGGAGAATTATATGAGTTGCCAAAAGAACTACACGACTGTTCATAAGAAGCACATGGCATATTAAAATTTCTAGAGTGCAGAAAAGAATTCCATGCTTGATTTCGGTAAGAACAATCATTATACTATTCAAGGTGTCTCCTTCCATAAGTGGACTTATGCAAACCAAAATGCATGCACACAACACATCAGTCCACTAAAAATATAAAAAATCAACAAAAAAAAGAAAACAGAATGTACACTTAAGCTCTAGTTTTAAACACAAGCAATTACTATTAAAACATTGGTCCCAGGCAACGGTGCCAAAAACTTGATGCAATCCCAGCTAATCACTAGAAAGAGGACTAATCAATGTAAGATAGACTTAGGTTAAGTCAGAATATCGTCCCACAAGAACCAAGCTAATAGATAATTGCTTTTCTAGTTTAAAAGCCAAAGTTTGAGAAATCAATTAGAAGGAGTTATCAAAACAGAAAATAAACTAATCTACCTAATCCTATAGAGATCAAGAGAGGGCTTTTGATAAAATCAGTATGGAAAAAGGCATTGGGAATCCAATTCCCTCCCTAGGCAACTCTGAGATTGAATAGAAGTTGATTTTTGAAAATCAATTTCTAACGAGCTTATAAAACCATGGCTACAATCCGCATCGGCATCACCTGTTTCTATCTCCTAGAGTAAACCTAGCTAGCATGATCGACTCTACTTGATAGCATAAACATGAAGCTCATAGTATCATAGACAAATCAATCTAATCCAACAGGGTATTACTTTAAGGTCGAGGATTAACCCAAGCATTAGTTGATCTCCCTAGTGTATGAACTCAAAAAGACTTGGAAAACCCTATCAAGATATCTTACCCTAAGTTTAGCGTCACCTTATGACCAGTACATAGCAAGACAGCAAGTATGAATCAAGAATTATACAACTTTGGAATACTCATTCATGCACCAAATTGAAACCAAATAGAAGATAATGTAACAATCTCATTACATGCCTATGGAGTCATGGACTCCCAACTACATACAACTACTCCATAATGAAAATATATACACAAATCAAGGTTTTGATAGCAACCATGAAAGAAGAAAAATAACTAAGTACAGAAACTCCCTTTGGAAGGCTGCTCTTGGTCACCCTTGCTCCTTGGCTGAGTTCTTCACCTTTCTTCCTCAAAGCACTCAGAGGTCGTGTAAGACTCCCTCTAGACCTTCTCCACTCACTAAACTAAACTACAAAGCAGGAAATTGCACTAAGAACTGGATCTAAACTCCAAACTGAAAGTAAAAACTGGATGATTTGTACTCTGCCGCGGACCCCTATTTATAGATGTTCTACTGCCCAGATCCTGTTATTAGGTCTCTGTCCAGGGGTATACATTGAGACTTCCTGACGTTAGAATTGGACGAAATTATACACGAACCTTCCTTATATAATCCTTGCCTTGTGTACGAAATTTGAGATTAATCTGAGTTAGGCAACTTGGGATATGATGCTCGAAAGTTGGGTTGATTCTGATGCCAATTTCAGCACTGGGTCCACTACTTTGAAAATATAAAACTCCAAAAAACCCGACTTGGATTGGCCTGATTTTCTGTGACATGATTCTCAAACCTCTCAGGAAGTTGTGATCCAAATTTGGATTCAATTGGAAGTCGTAATCTCCATATATGGCCTCTTCAATCTCGGACTTGTACTTTCCTTCTGTAGCGGTCTCCTAATCAAGAATAGCACTCCACCTCTTTGAGGATTCAAACCTCTTGGGATTTCCCTCAATTTCCTCTAGAGACTTCGTGGACACCTTCCTTATACACTTATGACTCTTCCTCCCATGTTTGATCTTGTTTACTTGTCAGAATCCCGAGATTTTAGTGATTTTACATTGCTGAGTCACTGACGCGGTCACGCCACTCGGGCTGAAATACTTCTAAGTACTAGAATTGAAAGAGTCCTAGTCATGTTTGGAAACTTGATAGGCCTTGTGGCACCATCTTGGCGTGGTCGCACAATTCTGGTCGCGCGGTATCGCCAGAATTTGTCCTCCATCTGGTGTGGTCGCGCCGGTTCTTGCAACTTTGTACCGTTATGAACTAAAGTCCTCAAATTTTCCTCATTTTAGCTCCGATTTCAATGATTCTTGTTGCATTGGACCCCTGAGACACAAAAAATGAATCTGAGAAATACTTCATGATATTATGATGATTATTTCCTCCAAAATGTAATTTCTAATTCCAATTAAGGCCTAAAAATAGAGTCATTTAGACACTTATCACCAACCACCTCACGGAAAAGCACACCAGCGTCCACTCCATTGAGCAGGTCACCAACCAAGGTGTCACCTCATGACATGTTTCGGCGGTTAGCTCTCCAGCATGGTTGCTAGTCAAAATATCGCCACTTTGGTTCGCGACAAGGGGCGTCTCCTTCCACCCCAATCATCAAAATCGCTGCTATGAAAAATTTGGCCAAAATTGTCAAAGAACAGCTTCTAGATATGCAAGCCACATTCACGGAGCAAGGTGATATGCAAGCCACATTCACGGAGCAAGGTGATATGCAAGCCACATTCACGGAGAAAGGCGAAATGATCTGTGCCAAAGATGCTCAAATCATGGCTCGCAACCTCCAGATTGCTCAAATAATGGAGTGATTGGAGGCCTTCACGACCAACACCGGTGACGTCTTACAGGAGGTCGACTGGAACAAGGCGACAACCAGTGCTTCGGCCAAGCCTTGCTAAGAGGAGCCTATTACCGACGAGTTGCAGAGAGCGGCTCAAGTGACCATTCAAGGGTCGCGAGGTGATGAAGAGCTAGCTGATGCGATCCCAGCTAATCACTAGCAAGAGGACTAATCAATGTAATATAGACTTAGGTTAAGTCCGAATATCGTCCCCCAAGGACCAAGCTAATAGATAACTGTTTTTCTAGTTTAAAAACCAAAGTTTGAGTATCTTCAATTTAACACTTAACAAAACAGATATTTAAACTAAACAACTACTCGAACCAAGTTGGAGAGAGCTTTTGTGGGATTTTTATAAGAACAAAAGATGTTGGGAATCCAATTCCCTCCCTAGGCAATTCTGAGATTGAATAGAAGTAGAGTTTTGGAAATCAATTTTTGAAGAGCTTACAAAACCATGGTTACATTCCGCATCAGCATCACCTTCTATCTCCTAGAGTAAACCAGCCAGCATGATCGACTCTACTTGATAGCATAAACATTAAGCTCATTGACCCTACCTCGGGAATCAGGTCTTGTGTCATAGGTAAATCAATCCAATCAAATAGGGTGTTACTTTATGGTCAAGGATTAACCCTAAGATCCTAGAAACAGATCTTAGCTTTACTCTAACTTCACCTTATAACCAGTACATCGCAGGACAACAAACATGAATCAAGAAATTAACAGCTTTAGAATGCTCATTCATACACCAAATTGGAAAACCAAATGAAACATAATATATCAATCTCATTACATGCCTAGGGAGTCCTGGACTCCCAAGTACAGATGAATACTCCATACTAAAAATATAATCATAAATCAAGTTTTTAATAACAGCCATAAAAGATTAAAAATAACTAAGCACAAAAGCTCCCTTTGGAGGACTGCTCCTAATCACCCTTGATCCTTGGCTGAAATCTCCACCTTTCTTCCTCAATGCACCCAGAGGTCATGTAAGACTTCCTCTTGACCTTCTCCTCTCTCTAAACTAAAGAACAAAGCATGAAATTGAACTAAAAACTGGATGCTATACACTCTTCCTCGAACCCCTATTTATAGTTGTTTAGCTGCCTAGGCCTTGTAATTTGGTCTCTGTCCAGGGGTATAAAGTGTGACTTAACGATATCAGATTTTGATGAAATTACACATGAACTTTGAATCTATAGTTTTTTCTTTGTGTACGAAATTTGAGTTTAATCTGATTTAGGCAACCTCGGATATAATCCTAAGTAGTAGGGTTGGTTCTGCTGCCAAATTTTGGACTGGGTTCACCACTTCGAAAATTCAAAACCCCAAAAGGACGACTTGAATTGACCTGATTTTTAGTGATATGATTCTCAATCCTCTAATGAGTCTGTGGTCCAATTTTGGATTCAATTGGAAGTCGGAATCTCCAGATATGGCCTCTTCAAACTCGGACTACAATTTTCTTTTATAGCAGTCTCCTAATCAGGAATAGAACTTCACCTTTTTGAGGATTCAAACCTCTTAGGATTTCCATAAATTTCCTCTAGAGACTTCGTGGACACCTTCCTTATACACTTAGGAATTTACCTTCTACATTTAATCTTTATTACTTGTTAGAATCCTGAGATTTTTGTGAGTTTGAATAGCTGAGTCACTGGAGCGGTCATGCCGTAAATGTGTCTTATATTGGCGCGGTCGCACCACTCGGGCAAAACATCTTCTAAGTACTCGAATGGAAAGAGTCCTGGTCATGTTTGGAAACTCCATTGGCCTTGTGGCGCTATCTTGGTGAGGTCGCGCCATTCTGGTGGCTCGATAGCGCCAGATTTTGTCCTCCAACTGGTGCGGTCGTGCCGGTCCCTGTAACCTTGTACCTTTTTGCACTAAAATCTTTATATTTTAATCATTTAGCTCTGATTTCAATAATTCGTATTGCGTTGGACTCATGAGAGAGAAAAAATGAATATGGGACATATTTTATGATATTATGATGATTATTGACTCCAAAATATAATTTGTAATTCAAATTGAGGCCTACAATTAGAGTCATTTAGACACTGATCACAGCCCCAAACTTAAACCTTTGGTCGTCCTCGAGCAAAACTAAAAGAAAAATAAAAAAGAACCAGAGTTATAACTAATCATCAAAGTTTAAGAAAAATCAGTGGGGTTACCCTTTCAAAGCATCTATCAAAGATTACTCTTTCAAACCTCTCCTATTCTTGGTTATCCTGCTTAGTCTAGGCATGATCAAGCTATCTTCTACAATATATACCACTTTCCCATGCATGTGAGCAGTTTAAACTAAAAAACATAAGCCAACCATCAGTCTAATCTCCACTAACATGAAGGAATTTCAGAATTATGATCATAAGGTCCTCTATAGGTTGTAGTTGAGCATGGGTAATGGGTAAGGAGAAAGCTAAGGATAAAATTTTTAAGGGTCAGTCCTCATATCCATGTTCCATCTTCTTGAGCATGAACCTTCTTTGATTGTAGAACACCAGCCCAAACTTAAAAATTTTCTTTGTCCTCAAATCAATCAAATAAAACAAAGAGTAAGATATTTGCACATTCTCCTTAATCCCAATCACTACCTCATCTCTCAAGGAAAAGCTCCCTTTATTGCTTTTTTTCTTTGTTTTATTTTTTATTTTCTCTTTTCTACTTTTTTTCTTTGGCTTTGTCTGGAGTCTACCTTACCTTGCCGATTTACTTAGAGTCCCTAAGCTAGCTGAGGCCCGAGACCCGGTGCACACACAAGGTGGCCTTTCTCCTAACTCAGCAATTTTTTTTTTCTTATTTTTTTTTCTCTTCTCCTCTCAGATATTCCAGCAATTTTGTTGATCATCTTGCTCCTTATTTCCTCTCTTTTTCAAAGAAAATTCTATACCCTTCATCCATCCCTCCTTATTTCTCCATAACTTCAGATTTTGGTCCATGCTCATTCAAACAGAACACTTCAATAATTTGGAGAAATATAGGTCGGGTAGAAATAAGTTTATTCATCACAAAGGCTGGTTCATGTAATGTGGGAATTGAAAACAAACCATAGATCTTGTCGGCTCAAAATGTTTAACAAAAGGTGATGCATCTTGTGCATTAAATTGGGTGGCTCAAAAAGGCTCAAACGGTTCAAAACAAGTGCCTAGATCATTTCACAATTTTGAAAAACATGTATTTGTTTCGTCTCATCTTCCTTCAGGTTTGTTCTATTGTACAAAATAAACATGCTCAATGCATTCAACCAATCAAACCACTTTCCAAGACAACTTTTCACATGCCAAAACCAAACATTCAAAGAATTATGTTTCTCAAGAGAATGAATGAGATCTATCTTCTCAATCCACCAATCAGAGTTCCCACAAAATTTTAAAAAAAAACTTTTCAGATTTAGAAATATTCTTCTGGTATTGACTTAAAACTAAAACAAAAATAAAAACTAACTAAACAAAGAAAACCAACTAGCATTCAAAATCCGAGTTTTTGACCCCAAACTTAAAATTTTTTATTATGCTCAATTTAATCAAATAAAATAGAGGGTAAGAAAGTTCCCTGAGAATGTTGGCTTCTTGAACTTCCAGATTTGTTGAGGCACCATGAGGAATTTGAACTTGAGCTGCCTTCATGCTTGACCAAAAGTGGTTAGAACAATTCGTTGCACACAATTATTGCAAACGAATTCAGAAATTTATGAAATTATACCAAGACCTACAACTCATAAAGAGAAACATGTCAGAATTTGAATGGAATGATTCTGAGTTGCAGAGCCAGGGAAATTAATCAAACAAGTGGCGCGGGAGCGCTACTCTTTTCCTTCATAAATTGAAATGCTGAATGTAAAATTTCATAATTCCACTTGTATCATGTTGTTAAGGTTCAGAGGTGCACAATAAAACTGGTTTCATGCATTTTCATCAAGGGTATTGAAAGATGCATAGATTTGAAAACTTGGCAGCTAATATGAAATTTTGGGCAAAAAGTGAGTTGGAGGCGTTTTGCAAACACTGTATCTCCCTAACCACTTATCATGCAGAGCTGAAAATGGGCTTCCTGGAAAGTACTAAGTGTGAACTTTAATTTATTTAAAACCATTTTCTAAGAATCATTATAAAAAATTTTAGAAATCAGTGCAAAGACAGAAAGATGGTAAATGTTTCCAACCCCAAAATTTTGCCAGAAAACAGCTTTAACTACACAACTTCTAACAGTCATAACTTTCTTTCTACTCGAAGAAACGTTTTCAAACCAGGCCCTATTTTATCTAATAAGTGCCCTCTTGAACTACTTACCTTTCCTTGTTTCATTCCACTATCAAATTTTTCAGAATTCAGCTTCAAAATTGGTTTCTCGAATAGAGTTGTTGTTGCACTGCTTTTCTACACAGAGTTTACCTGAGTGTTCTTATGGCTTTTTTTTGGAAAGAAGCTTCTTTAAATGGTTGGGAATTATAGTCACAACTTCCTTCTTCTGATATCTTCATTTAGACTTTGAAAAACACATCCAAAAATACATCAAGTATAGTTGTAAAAATGGCTTCATGCAACTCTACTTAGCTTTCAAATTCAAGATTTTTCTCGGACAGGTGCCTTAGACAATTTTTTTTTTCTGGTATTTATTCAAGCCAAACAAATTTAAAAGACTAACCTAACCTGAGTAAAACAAAACTAGACCTATGATCTAAGATTCACACAAAGTGATTATTCAAAGCAAAAGAACTATTGATTTGAAAAACGAAACTAACTTACCATGGGTTGCCTCCCATGAAGCCCTAAGTTTATGGTCCTTAGCCAGACCAGTAGCTTCATTCCACCTAGATCAAAAGGAAAATTCTTTTCCAATCCATTTATCATGACCTTTCTTCCTTTGTAATGCTTTATGGTAAAGTAACCAAATTTTGGTGTTGAGCTATAAATCCTTTCTTTTGACTTTGTGGCTTATGAGAAGTGTATCTTTACACATATCAGCCACTCATTCACCCTCTTTTCCAGCCCAAGTAAAATTTTCAGTTGTATTTTTGGGCTAGATGTAATAGGTGGGATGATGAAAATGTCTAAGTCATAGGAGAGCCCTATCTCTTCTTCTTTCTCTACCCAATTCTCTAATGGCTTTTCATGGGAAGGTTCTATGATATGACCTATGGTTTCTTCTTCCTCCCCCTCATATAGTTCTTCAGCTATGGTTTCTTTTTCAGCCTTTAATGATTTTTCTTCTTGCTGGGTTTTCTCTTCTACCTCTTCTACATTCGCAGCTATCTCAGCCATGGGTTTTTCTTCCTTGACCTCATTTACTTCTGCCATGGTTTCTTCTTCAGCTTCTTATGCTTGTAGTTCTTGCTTAATTACTTGGAAAAAAAGAAAGAATATTTCTTCATTCTCATCGACTACCTCTTCAATTGGTTCATCCTCATCCTCCAAGGTGTATGACTATTATTTGCTTTAATTTGGGCATTATCTCCAACTCATACGGACACACACTCTCTTTACTCTATAAGGTTTCTTTTGGTTGAGGCTTTTCTAGGATTTCTCCACTCATATAGGGTATGGACTGTTCTTGCTCTTTTGGATTCTCCTCAAAATTGTTAGGCATGGTTTTCTCAGATTTTTCATCCATTATTTCACTCCATAACCTCTTTGGTAGGTCCTCCCTTCCTTGATTGTATGAAATGCCATATGGGTCTAACCTGCAGGAATTAGACTCATAATTAGAAAAATCAGGTCTTGAATTTACATTAGATACATTAGTAGCATGGTTATCTCCACACACATCACAAAAATAATTCACAGAATTCCTTTGTAGCTGCAAGATATCAAGTTGCCTTTGAAGTAAATCAAGTTGAGTTTGCATGCTAAGCATATCATCATGTTGGCTTGGAGAATTATATGAGTGGTCAAAAGAACTACATGGTTGTCCATAAGAATCACATGGCATATAAAAATTTCTCGAGTGCTGAAAAGAATTCCATGCTTGATTTGGGTAAGAAAATGATGATGCTCCTCAAGGTTTTACTTCCATATGTGGACTTATGCATACCAAAATCTATGCACACAACACATCAGTCCACCAAAAAAAAAAATATAAAAGGAAAAATAAAAAAAGAAAACAGAATTTTCACTCAAAGCTCTAGTTTTAAACACAAGCAATTACTATTAAAACATTGGTCCACGGCAACGGCGCCAAAAACTTGATGCAATCCCAGGTAATCAGTAGCAAGAGGACTAATCAATCTAATATAGACTTAGGTTAAGTCCGAATGTCATCCAACGAGGACAAAGCTAATAGATAATTGCTTTTCTAGTTTAAAAACCAAAGTTTGAGTATCTTGAATTTAACACTTAACAAAACATATATTTAAACTAAACAACTACTCGAACCAAGTTGAGAGAGAGCTTTTGAGGAATTTTAATAAATAAAAAAGACGTTGGGACTCCAATTCCCTCCCTAGGCAATTATGAGATTGAATAGAAGTTGAGTTTTCGAAATCAATTTTTGACGAGCTTATAAAACCATGGTTACATTCCGCATTGGCATCTCCTTCTATCTTCTAGAGTAAACCAGTCGGAATGATCGACTCTACTTAATAGCATAAGTCCATCAATTTCTATTCAATCATTGGTCCACGGCAACGGCGCCAAAAACTTGATGCAATCCCAGGTAATCAGTAGCAAGAGGACTAATCAATCTAATATAGACTTAGGTTAAGTCCGAATGTCATCCAACGAGGACAAAGCTAATAGATAATTGCTTTTCTAGTTTAAAAACCAAAGTTTGAGTATCTTGAATTTAACACTTAACAAAACATATACTTAATAGCATTGGCATCTCCTTCTATCAGGTCTTGTGTCATAGGTAAATCAATCTAATCAAACATGGTATTACTTTAAGCTCGAGGATTAACACTAAGATCAGTTGATCTGCCTAGTGTATGAACTCAAAAATATCATGTACATCCTATCAACATATCTTACCTTAAGTCTAGCTTCACCTTATAACCAGTACCTCGTAGGACAACAAGCATGAATCAAGAAATTAACAGCTTAAGAATGCTCATTCATACACCAAATATGAAAAATAAATAAAACATAATGTATCAATCTCATTACATGCCTAGGGAGTCCTGGACTCCCAACTATAGACGACTACTCCATACTGGAAATATAAACACAAACAAAGGTTTTAATAACAGCCATGAAAGAATAAAAATAACTAAGCATAGAAACTCCCTTTGGAGGACTGCTCCTAGTCACCATTGATCCTTGGCTGAAATCTCCACCTTTCTTCCTCAATGCACCCAGAGGTCATGTAAGACTTCCTCTGGACCTTCACCTCTCTCTAAAATAAAGAACAGAGGAAATTTAACTAAAAACTAGATGCTTTACACTCTTCCTCAGACCCCTATTTATAGTTGTTATGCTGCCTAGGGCATGAAATTTGGTCTTTGTCCAGGGGTATAAAGTGTGGCTTACCGACCTCATATTTGGGTGAAATAATACAAGAACCTTGCCTATATAGTCCTTGCCTTGTGTACAAAAGTATATTTTAATATGAGTTAGGAAACTTAGGATATGATGCTAAGACGTTGGGTTGGTTCTGCTGCCAATTTCTACACAGGGTCCACCACTTCGAAAATTCAAAACCCAAAAAGGACGACTTTAATTGACCTGATTTTTATATAAATGATTCTAAATCCTCTCAGGAGTCTGTGGCACAAATTTGGATTCAATTGGAAGTCAGAATCTCTAGATATGGCCTCTTCGAACTCGTATTGTAATTTCTTTTTATAGCAGTCTCCTAATCAGGAATAGACCTTCACCTCTTTGTGGATTCAAACCTCTTAGAATTTACATCAATTTCCTCTAGAGACTTCGTGTACACCTTCCTTATACACTTAGGACTCTACCTCTGACGTTTGATCTTGATAACTTTCAGAATCCCGAGATTTTTGTGATTTTGCATTGTCGTGTCTTATATTGGCGTGGTCACGCCATTCGTGCAGAACTTTTTCTAAGTACTCGAATGGAAAGAGTCGTGGTCATGTTTGGAAACTCCATAGGCCTTGTGGTGCCATGTTGGTGCGCTTGCGCAATTCTGGTGGCGCGGTAGCGCCAGATTTTGTCCTCCAACTGGTGCGGTCGCACCGGTCCCTGCAACCTTCTACCTTTTTGCACTAAAATCTTTATATTTTTCTCATTTTAGCTCCAATTTCAATAATTATTGTTGCGTTGGACTCCTGAGAGAGAAAACATGAATCTGAGATATATTTCATAATATTATAATAATTATTGACTCCAAAATATAATTTACAATTCAAATTGAGGCCTAAAAATAGTGTCATTTAGACACTTATCACTAGGTTCTCTTACACTCGACACGGTGACTGATATGATCAACCACACCATACAGAAAAGCTCTAACGAGAGCAAATCGGTTTCCTATCGGAGGCCATACACTCAGCGGATCCTAAATCTTTTGATGTCGTTCGGGTACCATCTGCCCAAATTCCAACAATTCAACGGCGACGAGCATCCAAAGCAACACATCACACATTTCATCAAGACTTGAAACAATGCCGGTACCGGCAGTGACCTGCTAGTTAAGCAACCTTTCGCTCGAGGTTGAGATCCAAATGTGCACTCGAGGGATATGATAGGGGTTCCTGTTCTTCCTACAAAGCCAAAAATTGATGGACTTCCAAGAGCTCACAACAGAAGCACATAATATAGAGACCCTCATCGACGGACATGGTGAGGACGTCATACTGGTTGCCAACTTGCACCATAAGGGGAATGCCACCACCAAAGACACAAAGGAGACGGTAAAAAGCTCCTTCGCAACTAACGTCTTCGAACCAATCAATGTTGGAGGCAAACCAAAAAAACATTTACCCCACGGCCACCTGTCGGGGGTACCTATCAAAAGCTGACACTGAAGGAAAAGCAAACAAAGACCTATCCTTTCGTTGATGCGGACGTTTCTATTATGCTCGAGCAGCCACTCGAGAATGACCTACTCAAGTTGCTAGAAATCAAAATACCCGACGACTTAACAAAGTGAAAAGAACTAAACTTTTACAAATACCATCGTCTACTCGGACCTCGCGGAAAAAGGCAGCATCAAAATTGTCAGTGTAGAAGGCACGACATCGACAAACGTCATTTCCATCCAGGCCGAGTCTAGTCGACAAACTAGACTCAACAAGCCTCGGGTCATGAGAAAGGACTACCTTCCCAAATCCAGCCCATACAACAAAATTCACAACAAGCAATCACCGGCGAATGTCGCATCAAGTCCAGTACCCCAAGAAGCTGCTACAACAGACGTGGAGGGGTGGATTCTTTTCACTCGGCGGAAAAAGCCCATTCGAGAAATCGAACCGCCGGCGACTACAAACCAAAGGTTAAGCGGCCAAGAAAGAAAGCCGCGACGCGCTAAGACAAAACTCTTAGGACAACAATCTGAGGAGTAAACAAAATAAGGTGACGGCCCGTCTCATTGGTGGAATTCTTCCCAAAAGACTTCTTCATGCAACGACCGATGGTGGCCACTTGATCGACGTGTCCTCCCAAGCAGACTAGCCGAGAAGACAAGGGTAAAGCACTGGCCATTGAATGTGATAGCCTCAAGACGTCCTTGAATCAGATTTCTTCACTGAAGGAGCTCGAGGATGACTTAGACCTACCCATTCGATCTCAGCAGGCCTTGATGAAAATACACGATGAGCCAGAGAAGGTTCAAGCCGAGCTGGTGAAGTTACTAATGAGAAAAAATGATTTTGTTGGGCTGATGCCGCCATTCAGAGAGGAAGAAGAAGCTTCCTCTTCTTGTCAGGTGTCGCAGCCAGAAGAGTCTCTCATAGTCTCTTGTCTGTCGTGCATCACTTTTCGAGAACAAGATGCTCAACTGGGGGCAAATACTCATAACCGGTCGTTGTTTGTGTCAGTCTACATCAAGGACTTCCTAGTCAACTGTATTCTTATCGGTTGTGATTCTGCAGTTAACATCCTGCCAATCTAAACAATGAAGAACATCAGAATTTTTGTCAGTGACTTGTTCGCAAGCTCCTTACTCATACAACGGTTCAACCAAGAAAGCCAAAGAACGCTCGGCATGATTAGACAAAAGCTCAAATTAGCGACATGGTCGCCGACACACCCTTCGAAGTGATCGACTCCAGGACATTATACAATCTACTCCTGGTTCAACCCTGGCTCCACGCCAATGGTGTAGCTCCATCTACGCTCCACCAGTGCTTTAAATACTGGAAGGACGACGATAAAAAGAAGGTGTACGCCGATGAAAGTCCATTCACTGAAGCCAAATCCTCATTAGCCGATGCTAAATTCTCCCTGACAATGCGGCCGATAGTCAAAGTGACATCTTGGCCGGGCCTGGCTCCAAACGCCAAAATCGCCCTTCACCCTAAGCAGACCCTGAAATACAACTTGGTACTGAAGGCCGCACCACCCAAACAATCGACGCCCAGGGAGGAAACATCAAAACTGCTTCCCTACGCTGCCAAGAAACAATGTACCAGTACTCAGGTACATTTCTCAGTCACTGAGGAAAATAGGAGAAGCCCCACTCGTCGTGTGTCGTAATATCAAGCCAACTCCACTAAAAGGAGTCACTTTGTCGTTTCCTAAGCTTGAGGACCGAAGTGTCGTCAAGAAGTGCCCAACGGCCCACTACTCGGACGACTGAAGGCTTCGACCCAAATGTCTACTGGTTGATGGCCACGACAGGGGGCAATTTCACAAAGAAGCAGTTGTATGATGAACCACTTGTCCCTTTGCCATTTTTCACCCCAGCACAAGAGAAATTGAAGAAGGAAGGTCGTCGTTGCATTACTGATCAAGGCCGGCATGGCCTTGGGTGCCAATCAAATAAGCCAATCCGCATCAATGGCCGATCGTCTAAAGTTCATCAAGTTTCAGTCGCCCAAAGTTTGCCGAAGAAGAAGCCCAGGTGGTCATTTACAGGACAAAGACCGCCATCGCAAAGGCTCGTGCGTACGACGTCGTCCCAGTCAACCACATCTCCATCGCCGACAACGCCGACCAAGGAGATGAAGAATTCATTTTGAAGGATGCCCCAACCATGTTCAAAGAAGGAGGTCAGGCTACCATAGATGAATTAAAGAAAGTCAACCTGGGAACCGAAGTGGAGCCGAGATCGACATTCCTCAGTGTTGTTCTAGCCGAGGAAGTGAAGCCGAGCATATCCCTCTACTCCTGGAGTATCGTGATGTCTTCGATCGAAAAGCACCGTGCACTAATTCGCGGTTCACCCCACGATTTGGCCAGTCAAGCAGACGCAGAGACACTTCTAATAAGTGCTCGTCCCAAAGATAGAGAAAGAAGTCGACAAACTTATCGTGGCCAACTTCATCCAGGAAGACAAATACCCTTCTTGGATCGCCAACATCGTGCCAGTCAAAAAGAAAAATGGCTTAATTTGGGTTTGCATTGACTTTCACAACCTGAAAAAGGCCTGTCCAAAAGATGAATTCCACTGCCTATCACCGAGCTCATGGTGGACGCAACGACTAGTCACGAGGTACTCTCCTTCATGGACGGGTTGTCTGGCTATAATTGCATATACCCGATGGACGAAGAGGTCACCACGTTCCATACAGCTAAAGTCATTTTCTGCTACAAAGTCATGCCTTTCGGTCTCAAGAACGCCGACGCAACATAGCAAAGGGCCATGCAGGACGTCTTTGATGACTTCCTTCACAAGCGCGTCGAGTGCTACGTTGACGACCTGGCGATAAAATCGAAGGAACGAACCGACCATCTCCTCGACCTCAGAGCAGTATTCGAACGACTGTGGCGGTTTCAGCTCAAGTTGAACCAGTTGAAATGTGCATTCGACGACTCGTCCAAAAATTTCATCGGGTTCGTCGTGTACCATCGATGGATCGAATTCGATCAAACTAAGATTGATGCAATTCAAAAGATGTCGGAGCCTAATAACATCTCGGAGCTCAAGAGCTTCTAAGGCCACTTGATCTACATTCGATGTTTTATATCAAACCTGGCCAAAAGAGGTCAACCCTTCAGCCGACTGATGAAAAATGATGTGCCTTTCAAATGGGATGATGTGTGTCGGAACGCCTTTAACTGCATAGAGGCGTATCTCACCAAATCGCCAATGCTCATTGCGTCAATTGTTGGCAAACCATTATTGCTATACATCGCCGCCAAGGAGAACTCGGTGGGAGCACTGCTGCTTCAATGCGTCGAAGACAACAAGGAATGTCACTCTATTATCTGAGTCAAACTTTGTTAGGCACTGAAATTAACTACACGCCTATTGAGAAGATATGTCTGGTGCTCAACTTCGTGGTTCATAAGCTCCGACACTACCTCCTGGTGCACTCAACAAATCTCATCTCCCGCGCTGACCCGCTCAAGTGCATAATGTCAAGGCTGATACTCTTCGGGCGGCTGGACAAAAGGACACTCCTCTCAGAATTCGAGATCAACTTTGTACCGCAGAGGGCTATCAAAGGCCTTGGCAAACTTCCTCGTCGATCACCCAGTACCAGGAGAATGGGAGCTGACAGAGGAACTTCCCGATGAAGAATTTTTCCTTGTCGAAACACTTCCACAGTGGAAAATGTACTTCGATGGGGCCGTCAGAAGGAACAGAGTCGGCGTAGGGGTCCTCTTTGTCTCACCGAAAGACGACCTTCTGCCATACTCGTTCGTGCTCACACAAAATTACTCGATCAATGTGGCAGAGTACCAAGCACACCTTCTCGGCCTCAGTATGGCGGTTGAAATGAAAATGCCACAGCTTGAAGTTTACGACGACTTTACGCTCGTTATTAAATAGATCACAGGGGAGTTCGAGGTCAAGAAAATCGAACTTGTACCGTCCTGGAAGCATGCCGACGACCTCCTAGCCAAAACTCTAGATGGGTCACTTCACTACATAGCGCACACCAGGAACGGACCAGCTGACGCTCTAGCTGGAATTGCTGCCAGTCTAGCACAATTCAACAACAGACCAAGCCGAGTACTCATCTATGAAAGATGGGTGGTCTCTCTGCCAATCAAAGAAGAAACGGAAGAAGAAGAGATGGAAGAAAAAGAGAAGTCGCTCCCCATCTCCATTCATGAAATCGAAGTCTGAGATTGGCGAGACCCAATTGCAAATTTACTCTGGCATGGTACAGTCCCAGCAGACTTGACGGAGCGAGTTCACATTCGCCGGACAACGTCAAGGTACATCTTCATCCATGATATCCTCTACCAAAGGTCGTACGAGGGTCTTTTTCTCTGATGCCTTTCTAAAGAAGAAGATCGTAGAGTGTTGCAAGAAAGCCACAATGGAATTTGTAGCGTACTCCAGCATGGCCCAAAGTTCCACACACAAGTCAAACGATTGGTATACTATTGGTCGTTAATGCTCCGAGACGCCATAGAAATGGCACGATCCTGCAAGGCATGTCTGATCCACGCCAACTACATTCACCTACTACCGGAACTGCATCACCCAATGGTTGTTTCATGGCCGTTCAAATCATGAGGGATGGACATAATTGGTCCAATCACACCCAAATTCGACTCCGACTGGCAAAACATCTTGGCCGCCACCGACTACTCCAAGTGGGCCAAAACTGCGGCATTTCGAGAAGTCAAGGCCATAACCGTCGCCAACTTCATCTGGACACAAATCATCTACCGGTATGGAGTTCCTCAGTACATCATGATGAACAATGGTAAGCCTTTCCAAAACCGAGTCATGGATCCGTGCAGTAAAACGTTTCACATACAACAAAAGACGTCATCAACCTATAACTTAGCGGCTAACAGACTTGCAAACGTATTCAAGGAAACGCTCTGGAAAATCATGAAGAAGTCAATCGGCAGCCACAAATGCAATTAGGGTGAGAAGCTCAGTGAAGCGCTCTGCGCTTATATAACTACATTCAGAACTCCAACCCCTTTGACTCCTTACTCGTTGGTGTACGACACCAAAGCAGTTCTGCTGCTCGAGATTCAACTCCCCTCACTCTGTGTCATTGTAAGCGAAGGCCTTATGACAGAGGAGTGCACCCAACTTTGACTTGCAGAGTTGGAGTCGCTCGACGAGAATAGGCTTGAAGCCCAACAGAGGCTCGGGTGCTATCAGTCGCGAATGACTCAAGCCGTCAACAAAAAGGTTCAGTTGCGGACATTCCAAAAGGGTGACTTGGTGCTCGCAGTGCAACAACTGATGCTCTTCACAAGAAAAACCAGGGGCATGTTCGCACCGAAATGGGAAGGCCCCTACTCAATCCAAGAAGCTTACACAAATAGCGCGTACAAGCTCGTGATCACAGACGACTCGAAGTTACCAATCATAAAAAGTAAGTTTCTCAAACGTTTCTATGCTTGAGGTTTACAATGAGAGAAAAAAAAAAAAAAAGCTAAGAAAAGAAAAGGAAGGACAAATTGGGGAAGCTCGAAGTTGGCGATCCTCTCCTTCAACTGAGCTACATCGGCGAGCACGTCAGACAACTCTTGTGCCTCTTCTTTGCTGAGAAAGGGGTGCACACAAACTTGTGCCAACAGCCCATCAAGATCAGCAACCTCCTCATCGTCGATGTCGAGTCTTTTCCTGGTGTCAACAACTTTGAGGTCCAAGAAGTCAAGTCGAGCTGAGATATGTGCTAATCGCTCATAAAGCTTCTTTTGTTCTTCCTCGGCGGCCTTGCGATCAGCTAAGTCTTTGTCGAGATCGACAGTCAGACGATCACGTCGAACGGTCACCAGTTAAACTAACTTGGCGATCTCAGCCTCTGTAGCTAGCCGATCCTCAGGACTGATCCTTCCTATCAGTGAACCGCTAAACCTCTTAAGACGAGCTACTCTCGAAGAAACGTTGCCGACCCACTTCTCTAATACCATAGTGTCGATGATTGCCTCCCTGAACTTGTCAAAGAAGACGTGAGCGTCATTGATCACTTCACACGCACTCGGGTCACTGGCCAGCAGCGGATCTGACTTTACAAACTCCGTCCACATCCACAAGATGGATCTTTGGAGCCTCAATTTTGACCTCGTCGAAGACTGGTATGAAGACCCCTTGTAAAACAAGGGGAATTGCTTGTCAAGAAAAAAGAAAAAAAGGTGGGGTAGAAATAGAAAAGAAAATGCAACTCACCGAGGCGGGAGAGGATGTAAAGGACTGCTCACTATCGGGAGGAACCACAGGAGTCTCGACCACCATCTCTGAATTCTTCTGCATGGCCAAATTGGATGGACGTCGATCCTCAGCAAGGGTCAGAATGATTAGAGGAGATGGCCCAGTACAAGAGGCAACTGGTAAGTTCTGTTAGACACCTCAGCTTGGCTCAACTTCGAAGACTGAGCTCGGAATACCTTAAGCAAGGTGAAGCGACCTGTCATTAGCAACAGTTGTTGGGTCATCCCTTGGAGGCGCGATCGCACTGACACCCACGACCGACACCGGGAGATCATCACCATTCAACTCCATATGCGCGAAGTCTTCTAATGTCATACGATCCTCCCTATCAAGGCCCAACTAACAAGAAAGCTCTAGGCCTAAAAGATCGACCGGCCCATCCAACGCGAAGTTAGGTCGGCCGACTGGCTGGTCAGAGGCAACACTCACTAGCTCTTGTGGCACGTCCTACGATGGACCCGGAAGGAGAAGAAGTGGAGTTGTATCCGTCGACACCGGAACAGAAGTCCCAGGTAGCAACTGTGGTTGAACTGTGGCAAAAGGTATCGCGAGCAACTCGTTAGACGGATCCAAGTGAACACTTCGGCTACGCTTCTAGAATACAGGAGGTGAATAAATGGTTGGCTGAGCCCTTGGCTTTGGAGCCGAGGGATTTCTCTTCTTAACGATTGGAGTTTTGGATGTCGACAACAAAAACACAATTGGTCGGGAGTCCTTGTCAAGCGGAGAACGAGGTTGCTTTGATACTTTACCTGTCCTCTTGCTTTAGCCAACACCACTGGGTGCCGATACATTGTCTGCAACAACCTTCAGCCACGGTATTACTTTCACCTTAGCCTTGCTCTTGGTCACGTCTCTAGGCGCCGACTGTCTACACCGGCGACGAGGTGTCTTCATCTTCTTCTTCATCACTCACTTCTCGTAACAAGTCAGACTTAGTTGGTGGAACAACCACGGCTGGGTCAATCGCACGAGTGAGGCACCGCCACTTGTGCTAAGAAAAAAATGATGAGAGTCCAGGGACGGAGTAAGGGATCAAAAAGAGAAGGTGACCCCCAAAAAGAAAAGAGAAAAGGGGTAGAGATGAGCATACCTCAAAAAGGGCAACCACATGCTGCAGCCATGAATCTCTGAAGGCTAGAGTAACACCTGGGTTAATTCGGTGTTGGCTGTCAAGCAAGTGCACTAGGTCAGCAAGTAATATAGACTCGAGAGTCCAGATATCGATCCGACAGAGACCTTGATGAGAACTCAATTTAAGCAAATATTTTTTTACTGATTGAGGAATAGAATTTTTGGTTTTTGAGAACTAGAAAAGAAAATTAGAATTAAACTACTGGAGTAGATGACTAAACCTTATGGAGATGAGATGTTGGGGAAAGTGCCAATCCCTCCTACTTACTAACATGCAAAGTTCTGATTTTTATAGCTCAAGTACCTTTACCTTGACTTAGCTTTTGAAAACCTGGTTACCCATATACAGGAAATAACTTTCACCTATTCTTTGAACTCCATCACAATCCAAAAACATTCGAATCCTAGGTGCATAAATATAAATGCTTAAAGATAAACTCTCTCTTATTGAGAAAAAGAGTTATAAACAGTCACATTGCTTCTCCACTAGTCTCCCTCACAATCCAGAACGATCTAGTTAGAAAAATGAGTTGTTTTAGAAAACAAAGAATCAAATCACTAACCCAAATCTCTACTGAATTTTAACTCCTCCATTCGAACCACTTTAAATTCCAGAACTCAATTCAGATCAGAAATAAGCAATAAACTCAGTTTCTAAAACAAAAGCAAAGTACTTTATTGCTATAACTTCATAACTTAAACAAATCACAACTAGGAGAACTTAAACAAATCACAACTAGGAGTTCATAACTTCCCCAACAGAGAGAAACTACTCCATGTTAAAAATATAAACACATAAAAAGGATTCAATTACCTCCATAAAAAAAAAATAAACCAAGTACAGAAACCCCCTTTGAAGGACTGCCTTTAGATTCACTTGTGCCTTGACTGAAACATCCTCCTTCTCTCTCCAAAGTGCCAAGAGGTCGTGTAAGACTCCGTCTAGACTTTCTCTCCTCTCCAAACTAACTTCAAAAACAATGAATTGAACTGAAACTTGATCTAGAACTATATTTACAACCTAAAACTGGATGATTTGCACTCTACCTCGGACCCCTATTTATACTTGTTCTGCTCTCCTGGCCTTGTAATTTGTTCTCCGTCCAGGGGTGTGAAGTAGGCCTTCTGGACCTCAGAATTTAATGAAATTACATGATAACCTTCCTTAAATGGTCCTTGCCTTTTTTACGTAATTCGATTCCATTCTGAGTTGGGAAACTCGAGATATGATTTTGAGAAGTTGGATTGCTTCTGCTGCCAATTTCTGCACTTGGTCCACCAATTTAGAAGTATAAAACTCAAAAACTCAGACTTGGATTGACCTAAATTTTTGTTATATCATCATTAATCTCCTCAGGAATCTTCAGTCCAAATTTGAGTTCAATTGGGAATAAGGAACTCCAGATATGCTCTTCTTAAAACTCGAATATTTCTTCTCTTCTGGCAGTAGTTTCCTTCTTTGCATGGAACTTCACTTTTTGATCATTGAATGAACACAGAACTCGAGCAAATTTCTTTAGAATATTCATGGATGCCTTCCTTAGGATCACGAGATTTTTACCACTTGATTGGTTGTCAGGATCACGAGATTTTTATGACTTTACGTTGCTGAGTCATCGGCGCGGTCGCGCCGATAATTTGCCTGGTTTTGGCGCGGTCATGCCATTGGAGCAGACTTCTTTCTAAGTAAGGAAACGACCATCAAATCCGTGCTGAGTAAGGAGACTTCTTGGCGCGGGGGTGCCATATTATTCTGTAGAAGTGGCGCGGTAGCGCCAATCCTTAGAAACTTTACCGATTTCCCAAAGTAGCACTCTGAATTCTTTGTAAGGCATCTGTTCAGTGCGCCAGCGCCAATGGTAGCGCCATCTTCTTGGCGCTGTAGCGCCTTCTGTGGGCGTGGTCGTGCTGTTTCACTTTCTCGAATTGTCCTCTTTGAAGCCTTCCTAGCCGTTGGGAATTTGCACAATTTATTTGAATTTTCAACTGTTATCCCGGCGCGATGGCGCCAGAATCGGCGCGATCGCACCGTTCCCTTTTTTGGCTCTTTTTGCTCTTTTTTCCTTCTGTTTCTCTCTAAATTAAAATTATCTTCTTCAAACCGGTACCTGAGACACAAAACAATGAATTCGAGTTATATTTGTCATTTTCATGCTGATAATCATCTCAAAATTTGGATTTCTAATCATTTATTCATGCACAACCCCAAACTTAAAGCTTTGCTCGTCCTCAAGCAAACTCTGAAAGACATAAACCAGATAGATCGGTAAGAGACAATGAAAAATTCAGTGATCCTCCCTTTTAATGTTTTCAAGATAGATGATTCACAGCTTTCCTAATGATGGCTGTTCTTGCTTAGTCAAAACAGATTTTGAATTTTCTTCAAATTTTTCAAAGATGTACATTCCCATACAAGTGACAAGTCTCACTTCAACTCCATTAGCCAACCCTCAGTCCACTCTCTACTAACCTGAAGGAATTCTCAATTCTGATCAATAGGTCTTTTATAGGTTGTAATGAGGCAGGGGTAATGGGTATGGTGAAAATTTTTAGGTATTTCTTTTTGGGTTTTATTCTCCTCCCATATCTATATCCCATTTTCCTGAGCATGAATCTAATTTGTGGCTCTTCCTCTAAGCTCTTCTACCCCAAACTTATTCTTTTGAATTAATCCCTCATTCCTTTCCTTTTGCCTTTCTTCTTTCTTTCTTTTTCTTTTTCTTCCCCATGTATACTTTTCTTCTTTTTGGCTTTGTCCAGAGTCTAGCTTACCTCGCCAGTTGACTCAGAGTCTCTAAGCTTGTTGAGGCCCGAGACCCGGTGCACACACAAAGTGGCCTTTCTCCTAACTCAGCCAAGAGTTTTCTTTTTTTCTCTCTTGCTCCTTCTTCCCTTTTTCTCAAAAAATTTTCTATACCCTTCATCCATCCCTCCTTATAACTTCGAAATCTTGATCCATGCTCATTCAATCAGAGCACTTCAATGATTTGGAGAATCATGGGTCAGTAAGAAGCAAGTTTATTTTTCACTAAGGCTGGTTCATGTAGCATAGGATATTCAAACAAAACATGGATCTTTTTGGCCCAAAAGGTTAAACAAAAGGTGATGCAACTTGTGCATTAAAGTGGGTGGCTTTGACAAAGGCTCAAACGATTTTTAAACAGGTGCCTAAATCACCTCAGAATTTTGAAAACCTTTCTCTGTTTCGCCTTAAGTTTTTCTCAGGTTGGTTCTAGTGTTTGAAATCAACTTGCTCACTTGTACTTTATTTTCAAAAACTGTTTTTAAAGAAAAATTCTCATCTCATTAAGACTAAGCATTTGAACTAAAATATTTTCCAGAGAATGAATCATGCTATTCAGCTAATTAGGGATTTTCACTGGTATTTTCGAAAATCTTATAGGATTTTTTTGGTGAATTTTTGAAAAAAAATAGAGCTTTTGAATCCATTGAGAATGCATGAAGAATTCATGAAGAGTGTCCCAACCAAACTTAAAAACATGTTTTGTCCTCAAAGCAGCAATAAGCATATGAATGAAAAGGAATACTCCCCTGATAGTCTGGGTGTTGTTGAGGTTGAATGGCACTCACTTGGGTTAGTACCAAACACTTGCATGGATGTCAGCAATTGAAATTGAAAAATAAACTTGAAGTGTCTCTCAGGCATAAAATAGATCTTCAGAAGAATACCCGAAGTGGAATTAGTGTTTCCTTACCTCTGTAATGGCCGTACCTCATCAAGACAGTGGTGTGGTCGCACCAGAATATGGCGCGGACACGCCAAGTAATTTCATGAAATCTGTAGATCTTTGAATGAATTTTGCAATCTTTCCACTTTGGACAAGTTAGTAACAGTGACAGGCAGATGTAGAGTCATTTTTCACACATTTTCTTTGGAAGAATTAAAAGCATCCTTTGAGACAAATCATTGAGAGAGTAAAAATAATAATTTCATTAATATGAATGGAGATTGAGTACATATTAATGAAATTGCATTAAAGAACACTCTCAGACAATAGCACACACAAAGCAAGCTCACACACAAATATCCAAAATAACAAGGTTCTGGTTCAGAAATGTAGTTTAGGGTTTTTAAACAGGTGCAGTCGCGCCGAATCTGGCGCGGGCGTGCCAATTTCCAATTTTTAAATTTTTTAATTTTTTTTTGCTGTTTTGTATTTTTGAGAAGTTATAAAATTTCAATCTAACATTATTTCTATCCTATTTCTACTTTATCAGTGAAAAGAAATCAAAATCTTTTTGCATATTCAAATAAGTCCTTAAAACTTTGAAAAAAACTATTCAAACCTACTAAAAAAAAAAAAATTAAGCAAATTCAAAAACTCCTTCTATTCCTACCCTACTGGTCCAGGTGATCTGATCCACCAGGATCGAATGGAAAATGGGACCATCCATGCCAAAAAATTTTTTTTACTTTTGAGTGTGGTGCATAGAAATTATAACTTTTGAGCAAAGAGCTGGTCACTCATTCTCTTTTCTAGTTGGCTTTGCACTTGTTTTGCTCATTCACTCTTAGCCAACTTTTCTTTATATTACCCAGACCCAATAAAATTTTAAGTTCATCTTTTATGGGTGGTTTATAGGGCTGGATAATGAGGAAATCAATATCTATGGAGAGGAAGGAATGTTCATTAACCTTTGTGTCCTCTATCCTAACTTCTTCATGTTGTTCATGGGGTTTTTCTTCTTTATCAACCCCATCCCCTTCTTTCTATTTTTCATCTTTTTTTTTTTTCACCATGATCTTTTCATCAGCTTCCTCTTGAAGTTTCTGAAAATCACAACTCTCAGCTCTTGCCATTATATCTTCCTCTATGTGTTCTGCAGTAACACATAAATTAAAACAAGAAGTGCTAGCTGTGTGTATCCATTCAGGTTCATCATCATCAGATAGCTCAAGAAAACATGTTTCATTGTTTCTTCCATGAATTACCTCATCCTTTAGCTGATTTACTAGATTATCTATCTCAGCTCTAATGGATGGATAAAAAATATGCAACCGTGGCTCAGAAACATCAATACCTTCTAAACTAGGTTGTTCCTCAAGTGGATATAACTTTGTATCTACATTGGCAGAATAGTCATCCTCTAGAGTGGCAAACCAAGATAAGTTTTGTTGACGCTGAAGGGAATATGCATGGTGATAACAAGAATCACTAAACATAGGAGGTTGCTCATACCTGAACATGGACAATTATCCTTTTGGCCATTTAACATGCAAATCATTCTCAAAACAAAGATTTTCATTTTTTGTAGAGAAATAATCATCATGCTCTCTTCTATAGGAATCATTAGGTTCATTATCAACAAAAGAGCATGATATATCAGACTCACACCTCCATGGATCATAATTATAAGATGCATATGGTTGGGGAAATTCCCAATATGAGTTAGGACATGGACTTATCTCATTCTGCATGTATTTCCACCTCTCATCTGAGTGCTCTTTCCAGTTCTGGATCTGGTTCATCGAGTGGCCCACCACTAATTCTAGTTTTCATGCATGAATCTGGTTCATCCTGAAAAGAAAGAATAAAAAAAAATAATCTCAATCAACAAATTAAAATTTACTTAAACTTACTCAAAATTCAATGGTCCCCGGCAACGGCGCCAAAAACTTGTTGGGAGTCTTGCAAGTGCACTAGGTCAGCAAGTAATATAGACTCAAGAGTCTAGATATCGATCCCACAGAGACCTTGATGAGAACTCAGTTTAAGCAAAGATTTTTCTACTGATTGAGGAAAAGAATTTTTGGTTTTCAAGAACTGGAAAAGAGAAACAGAATTAAACTACTGGAGTAGATGACTAAACCTTATGAAGATGAGATGTTGTGGAAAATGTCAATCCCTCCTAGTTACTAACATGCAAAGTTCTGATTTTTATAGCTCAAGTACCTTTTCCTTGACTGAGCTTTTGAAAACCTGGTTACCCATATACAGGAAATAACTTTCACCTATTCTTTGAACTCCATCACAATCCGGAAACATTCAAATCCTAGGTGCATAAATATAAAAGCTTAAAGATTAACTATCTCTAATTCAGAACAAGAGTTATAAACAGTCACATCGCTTCTCCACTAGTCTCCATCACAATCCGAAACGATTTAGTTAGAAAAACAATTTATTTTAGAAAACAAAGAATCAAATCACTAACCCATATCTCTCCTGAATGTTAACTTCTCTATTCAAACCTCGTTAAATTCCAGAATTCAATTCAGATCAGAAATAAGCAATAAACTCAGTTTCTAAAACAAAAGCAAAGTACTTTATTACTATAACTTCATAACTTAAACAAATCACAACTAGGAGTTCATAACTTCTCCAACAGAGAGAAACTACTCCATGCTAACAATATAAACTCATAAAAAGGATTCAATTACAGCCATGGAAATAAAATAAACCAAGTACAAAAACCCCCTTTGAAGGACTGCCTTTAGATTCACTTGTGCCTTGACAGAAACATCCTCCTTCTCTCTCCAAAGTGCCAAGAGGTCGTGTAAGACTCCCTCTAGACTATCTCTCCTATCCAAACTAACTACAAAAACAATGAATTGAACTAAAACTTGATCTAGAACTATATTTACAACCTAAAACTGGATGATTTGCACTCTACCTCGGACCCCTATTTATACTTGTTCTGCTCTCCTGGCCTTGTAATTTGTTCTCTGTCCAGGGGTGTGAAGTATCCCTTCCTGACCTCAGAATTGGATGAAATTATATGATAACCTTCCTTAAATGGTCCTTGCCTTGTGTACAAAATTTGAGTCCATTCTGAGTTGGGAAACTCGAGATATGATTTTGAGAAGTTGGATTGCTTCTGCTGCCAATTTCTGCACTGGGTCCACCAATTTGAATGTATAAAACTCTAAAACTCAGACTTGGATTGGACTGAATTTTCGTAATATGATCATTTATCTCCTCAAGAATCTTCAGTCCAAATTTGAGTTCAATTGGGAATAAGAAACTCCAGATTTACTCTTCTTAAAACTCTGATTTTTCTTCTCTTCTGGCAGAAGTTTACTTCTTTGCGCCGATAATGTGCTTGGTTTTGGCGCGGTCGCGCCACTGGAGCAGAATTCATTCTAAGTCAGGAAACGGCCATCGAATCCAAGCTGAATAAGGAGACTTCTTGGTGCGACGATGCCATATTATTCTGTAGAAGTGGCGCGGTAGCGCCAGTCCTTAGAAACTTTACCAACTTCCCAAAGTAGCACTCTGAATTCTTTGTAAGGCATTTGTTCAGCGCGCCAGTGCCAATGGTAACGCCATCTTCTTGGCGCAGTCGCACAGTTGCACTTTCCCGAATTGTCCTCTTTGAAGCCTTCCTAGCCATTGGGAATTTCCACCATTTGTTTGAAATTTTTACTGTTATCCCGGCGCGATGGCGCCAGAATCTGTACGCTCGCGCCGTTCCCTTTTTTGGCTATTTTTGCTGTTTTTTGCATCTGTTTCTCTTTGAATTCAAATTATCTTCTCCAAACCGGTACCTGAGACACAAAACAATGAATTCAAGTTATATTTGTCATTTTCATGCTGATAATCATCTCAAAATTTTGATTTCTAATAATTTTTTCATGCATAAACAGTGTCTTTTAGACACTTACCAGTCTGGCACCTCTGAAAATTGGCATTTTGATGCGGCCACACGGATGAGCGACGCTAACACGCCATAGCTCCATAAGTCCAGTAAGCGAGCTGGTGTTGGACTGGTCGGAGATGAGCACGCCGGGCAAAACTTGGACGCAGCCAAACATTCATGCGAATTTGTGAAGGCTATAAGGTACCACCGCCAAAGAGTCAAACCTTCGATAGGTCAGGTAACTTAATCGAATACAAAGAATATATTTGTATTCGATCGAAGAAGCCACATGACCAGCTGAATCAAGGAGTGTGCTCGGAGGAAGAAAGTAAGTGAAGTACCAAACTTTAACCCCGTCGCGGCAGAACAATTCTTGAGCCTCAGTCAGGTCAAACGAACACGCCAAAGCCAAGTTCCGGTATGCCATCATGAGTTGAACGTCACCGTCGCTCATATCGGTGTCGTGGGTATCGGAGTACCAGGCCAGCCATGAATACAAATATGGCCAAACAATGCGACTTGGTGAAAATGATCCCAATCCCCGGTACAAGTTCGCCATAACCGACTTGGCTAAACCCACGCAGACTCCGCTCGCCATGAACCAAGCGACTTTAAACACCTTCGAATGAGTGGCACGTCCCAACGCAGGTATCACACAGCTGAAAATCAACTATATGAGGAACACCGCTAAATACACTACATCGACAAGGCTTTCTGGAACACCGAGCTCAACAAAACCCAATTCTGAGTTGTGGTACGGTCTCAGCTGCGAGAACCGACGTCTTACGGAGGTCAGTCCAAGGACAAATGGAAGGCTGGACACCCTCTTTGGCATGGAACTAGAACGCTGCCCACTCTCGAAAAAATAAAACCCGTCCTTTTGCCCCGCAACAGTGACCAAGTTGATGGTAGGCAAGGAATAAATACGGCTTGCTTTCGGGCAGCTACAAAGCTTTGACCTTAGTGAAATCATGAACAGTCGGAGTCACCTCATCGTAGAATGTCCCCAAAATAGGTAACCCGCCAATACGATGTAGGTCCAAGAGGCAAATAAATATTTCACCTTGCCGAGTAAAAGTAGTGTTCGTCGCTAGACACCATAACTCCATAAAGGCGTGTACAACGTGGTCAGCGCAGTAATAGTCTAACATGGACACTCGTACCGCAGACAAAATGCCAACTTTACCTAGCCGCTCCTGGCAGAGATGGAGGTCAAACTGGTCCACTCGAAGAAAAAGGGCACGTCCTGGAGAATGGGGAAGGTCGACTTGGGTGAGCAGTCCCACGTACCATATAAGGGGCTATCGATCGAAAGTGTTGGGGCAGTGAACTTTGCCAAGTTATGCAGTGGGCTCAATATAATGTCATAGACAACCTCGAACGAGGCAGACAATGACTCATCCGCTCTCGAAAGACAACACAATTGATCGCTGTCCATCACAGGTCGGCTCCACAACTCATGTTGACTCTTCGGCATAGCTAGAGTGATGGCGCAGCCACCCTGTGCCGATTCCCCACTGGGACATAAAATTGAATCGCTTGGCAAGCACGGGTTGTGGATTTGCAGGAATCGCTGCGTAACACCATCGATGACGGTGGTAGTATCCGAGGCTTCCAAGCCCATAAAAGCAAAAGTTGAAGAGGCATGTGACAGAATGCCGAGCGGTCAGCAATGCCAAAACAGGTACGTGCCAAAACAGGTAGGTAGGTACGCGTTTCCTTACTTTCGAAAAAATTGAAAAAGAAAAAAAAGACCAAAAAAGAAAGAAGGTAAAAAAAAAAAGGATCAGAGAAACAAAAAAAAGAGATAGGGCAATTGTCGAGAAGCACGCTGACTCTCAACAATTTGTCCATCAAGCCGAATTCAAACAAAAAAAGAAAATAGTGCAACAACGCAGGCGATCGAATCTGCTGCACCATCGCCTACCGACGAGCTGTAGGATGGGCACCAGATCTTTGTTAAGTCCGCAAAACAATCTGTAGATGCCGACCAGCCACAACCCAACGACCAAGCTAAGCTAACCCGAGTCGACAAAATTCGGCTAGCGAGCCGAATTTGACAGAGGAGAGATCGACTAAGAGTTCAGAACCCGTCCTAGCACTGCCACAACGGCGAGCTATGGAAAGGACCTTGACCCCTTGCGGGTCGACAGAAACATACTTTGTAATTCTATTGGCGAGTCGAATTTAAGGAGGAAATTCTAAAGTTCGTCAAAAGGAGAATTCGGCGAAAGTCAAAATTGTCAACTCTGTCTTAGCCACACCACACCGGCGAGCGACAGAAAGACACCAAACATACCACAGCTGGGCACCGAGCCGGGCACGACACAAAAGATACCAAGTTCAGCAACCGAACCGAACTCGTCCGCAAAGAACCGATTCAAGCAACCCGGTGACCATGTCGGATTGTGCACCAAAAGAGGCAAGTCTGACACATCGACAAAATGACAAACACCTAGAGCTCGAAAAGGAAAGAGAAATTTTGACATAGAGAAATTAGAGAGAGAAAATCAAGAGAGAAAATTTGAGACAAAAAAAACCAAAGTGAAGAGAAAAAGGGCAGACAAGAGTGCCAATGCAGGAAGAATGTCGCAGCCCGAACAGTTCGTTGTCAAAATTTTTGAAGTTGCACCTATATATGGTGCAGTCTCGCACACCAGTAGTCTTATAACACTCATAGCAAAATCAAAGAAAAGAAGAAGTGAGAGGTAGATCGCTGCTGAAGTCGAAGTACCGGAGAGTTAAAGCCAGCCTCGGCCTTGCACTCGAAGCACCGGAGAATCACGATCACAAAAGCGAAGTTAGAGGAAGAACAGAGTGATAGCGCGGAGAGAATTAGAGCGCAGCAATGAGGGAGACCAGGGAGTCGTACATACGCGCAGGGAGAGTAACTCGCTGCACCAAAGAGGAAGAAGAGGAAGATTTGCACCGTAGAGGAAGAAGAAGAGGAGGAGATGCAATGTATAAGGTAGTCAATCAGTTCCCTAATTTTGGGAATCGATTGGCATTCCCCCTACCAACAAGGAGTCTATCAAGGAAGGATTTCCATGCAGAGTACTACCAAAATTGGAACTATGCATGGAGATTCAAATCCGGGGAAGGCTTGGAGGCGCCAAATAAATTAGGGCGTGGCCCACAGTCTCACTCTGGTGAGTGGTGACGCGCAACTCGGAGAAGTCATCTACGAGGGAAGGAGACCATCCTCACGTCTCTCTGCACCCGCGTGCCAAACGATCCCACAGGAGTCAACCTGGCCGGAGCGGGTCCTGTG
Organism: Aristolochia fimbriata; assembly: GCA_019845555.1. Lineage (NCBI taxonomy): Eukaryota > Viridiplantae > Streptophyta > Magnoliopsida > Piperales > Aristolochiaceae > Aristolochia > Aristolochia fimbriata. The sequence continues at coordinate 24,392,391 of CM034078.1, forward strand.
ACCCTTCTGTTTGTTGTGACACTCCTTCGGCTCCCCGCGACTCTTCAGCTTACTGTGCCCTTCTTTAGTCAGACGCGGGTGTCGCACGACCTCTGTGAAATCAACCAAGTCGAAGTCTAGACTCCGTACATCTCAACCATTAGCATAACACAGAGGTCGTGCTACCTCAGGAAGTTAATTCGTCGAAACTGCCCATGGCGCCTCGTCCAAGTTTGGTCGCGAGAAAAATCTCACGATGGGTCTTAATGGAGACTCTCCAGTTCGGATTCTCTAGTTCGTCGCAACTAGGACCCCATCTCTGCACAATCGAAACTCTCCTGGAGTTTCCAATCTGTCGCAATGCAAAAGCTCTGCAAGGTTCGAGGTGAGACCCACCCCGATTTCCTCTGAAGCTCCTAGCAACACAACTTGAAGTCCCTCAGTTCGGTGCAACTGGGACTCCAGTTCAACGCAACCAGGATTCCAGCACACCGTAAGAAGAAACTTTGCGTTCGCTGCGACATAGTTGGACCCCACGGCTCCCAATTCTAGCTCATCGCAACTAGGATGTCTCAGTCCTTCGAGACTGGGATTCTCCGGTTCGATGTAACTGGAGTACTCTTAACTCGTCACAAGCCTCACGCAATCAAGATGCCACGGTTTCCATTCCACCATGGCTTCGCACAAACGCATTAGCATCACTTCGATTCCTATCACAATCGCAGATGCCAGTCAGAGGAGTTGGCAACGCCAGAGTGGGTGGGCACACCGTACTCCACTCCAGGGTAACCAACACCTATCCCGACCGCCCTCGCTCTAGCTCGAAGTTGCACACACTGCAGAGTTGGCACAAACACTCTAACACTTGCCGAAACATTCTAATATCAATCTCTCAATTCGTCGCAGCCTGGGTACACTCCGAATCAATCACAACAGCTTGATTCAGACTTGAGCGAGGGGAATCCGACAGCCAGGTACACCATATTCTCCGTATATACATACGGTATATGAATGCATATATACAAAAAAAAAAAAAATTTTTAAGCTAATAGCCTAAAATAGGAGGGCAAAAAAAAATTTTTTTTAGGGTTATAAAAATCAAACAGCCCTGAAACAACAAGAGGGCCCCAACAAAAATACATTGTGTACAGAAAATATACATTGTCCTAAAAAAGCAAGCGGACAGAAAATACATACACGAAAAAATAAACTGGCCTAAAAGATTAAGAGGGTTAAAAAAAAAGACTGTTTGCGTATGTGTGTGTGTGAGTAAAGGAGTAAAAGGGTGTGTACGTGCATGCGTGAGTGTAAAGATGTGTTCGAGACTTGCTTGTTCTTCGGACGAGTAATTCTCAAATTGGGCAAACTATAGATTCCAAAATCTGACTGGGCCATTATTTTGACGAAAAACCTCCAGTCTGCGAAGTGGCGCGACCAATTGATTAATTTGATTGAATTACACAAAAATTAAAATTTTGTGTTTGTGAATTGGGAAATTGTATGGGTGCAATCTCCTATGCTTCCTTTGATTCAATCTCCGTGGGTTGGTTGATGAAGTTGCAGCTTCCTGTGAGTTGACGATGATTTTCAAGTCTCCGAGTGAGTGTGCACGAATGATGACGAATGTAGTCGGCCGAACAGAAGTGCTTGTGCTTTGTGTTTTTGGCATGTTGATGTCACCGGTGAACGTGTAGAGCTTCTTCGTACGACTGTGTGAATTCCGATGAACTGAAAGAAGATGGAACTTCTGGTGCAAGAATGCTTCTTCTTAAGAAAAATTTTTTGACCCCCTTGGGTGGAGTCCTTCTAGCTATTTGTAGCAGGTTGAGTTGAGACGTTTGGAGGTCGATCCTCAAAAAGGGGATTGATCCTCTTTTGCTGGTGGAGCCAAGTGAGAACTGGCACTCCTCCTTTTCCTCTGTCGATCCACTGAATGGGAATCTACGAGGGAACTTTCCAATTTTGGCTCTCCTGCGACCATGACTTGGTCGATGTTTGGGAAGGACCCAGTTGGGAAGTGATATGGTGCTGATGATGATGACGTGGTTGATGACTTGGTGCTCACTAACGTGATTATGCAGCTGACGATGTCATGGATCAATGAGCCCAACGATGGGTTGTGAAATATGATTCAAAAAATTGGTGAACAGGCCGAGAGTACACCTGCGATGGTCGGATGATGGATCGGTAAACTAATGGACTTACCGTAGATGGGCTAATGCGATCCCAGCTAATCACTAGGAAGATGACTAATATATGTAATATAGACTTATGTAAGTCCGAATATCATCCCACAAGGACCAAGCCAGTAGCTAATTACTTTCTGAGTAACAATTTAAAGTTTGAGTATCCTAGATAAAATTAAACTAAACAACTACTAGAACCAAGTTGAGAGAGAGTTTTTGAGGGATGTTAATAAGGAGAAGAGACGTTGGGAATCCAATTCCTTCCCTAGGCAAATCTGAGATTGGATAGAAGTTAATTTTTGGAATTCAATTTTTGACGAGCTTATAAAACCAAGGCTACATTCCGCATCAGCATCACCTTCTATCTCCTAGAGTAAACTAGCCGACATAATCGACTCCACTTGATAGCATAAACATGAAGCTCATTGACCCTACCTATGGTCAGGAATCAGGTCTTGTATCATAGGTAAATCAATCCAATCCAGCAGGGTATAACTTTAAGGTCGAGGATTAACCGTAAGATCAGTTGATCTTCCTCGGACCTCTATTTATAATTGAACTTCTGTCCAGGCCCTATAGTTTGGTCTATGTCCAGGGGTATAAAAGTGCCTTCCCAACATAAGAATTAAATAAAATTACACAAGAACCTTCCTTCTACAGTACTTGCCTTGTGTACGAAATTTTAGTTCAATCTGAGTTAGGAAACTTGAGATATGATGCTGAGAAGTTGGGTTGGTTCTGCTGCCAAATTCTGCAATGGGTCCACCTCTTCAAAAATTCAAAACCCCAAAAGGACGACTTGAATTGATTGGATTTTTTGTGAAATGATTCTCAATCCTCTCAGAAGTCTGTGGTCCAAATTTGGATTCAATTGGAAGTCGGAATCTCCAGATATGGCCTCTTCAATCTCGGATAGTAATTTCCTTTTATAGCAGTCTCCTAATCAGGAATAGAACTTCACCTTTTTCAGGATTCAAACCTCTTAGGATTTCCATCAATTTCCTCTGGGGACTTCGCGGACACCTTACTTATACACTTATACCTTACTTATTCCTAATCTGCGGGGCATTCGGCCCATGGTATCAAAATCCACTAGAAAGAGTATTACAGTAATTCAATAGCATAATTTTCTGTAATAAGTTCTCCTCCCCTCAAGGATTCGAACAGCAGCCTCTTCCTAGTCTGCTTCCTGTCAACGCACTTCCACAGAAGCTCTTCGATACCCACACACTAAGTCTCCCCATTAGTGCGATCCCTATCACCAGGGAATCTCTTCATGCAGGCTTCTCAGGATGAGAACACCATTACAACGGTCAATTGCTTCTTGAAACGCTTGTAGACCCTTAATCAGCTTCAACAAAAAACATACAACTTTCAAGATGTGAACATCAGAATCTTTTCTTCATTGCTCCCCCTCAAACTCGTCTCTCCTGGATACTCGTTAATCTCTGCATTTTTCCTAGCCCAGCACGTATTGTGCTATTAATACTGTTAGTGCCAGACATTACGAATTGACTAACTTGTGACAAAATCAGTTATGGAAGATCAAGGAGATCAAGGCGAGAGATATATATGGTATGTACACAAATCAAGAGTGGTCTAAACAGAATGATTGCGTTGGCGCTTGAAGAAATTGCAATATGTTTAATAAAGGTGAGATTGAAGATATATAGAGAAGGAGGTCACGAAAGGAAGGAAGAGAAGATCATGGCAATCTGTTTACATAAGGGGTGATTGAACATATATAGAAGAGGGTCACGAAAAGGACAAAAGATTGAGAAGATCATATCAATCTGATTAAATTAAGGGAGATTGAATATATATGGAGAAGAGGACCACGAGAGGAAGGAAGGTTGACTAAATCATGGACTGTAAATTAAGTCATGATTAGAGGAGATGCCATAAATAGATACGTACGAGTACATATGATCATGAAGTCCTGAATATTGAACAAAACTTCTGAGAGATCTATTCCGAGTATTCAAGAGAAGTTCGTGTATTATGAGCGTATTGGTTCTTCATCAATCAACTTTCTGAGAAGCAGTCGAAGAGATGAAGACGGAGTTCCACCTGCAGTTGGAACACCATTGCTGAAGTCTGTGCTGGAGATAGACTGAGCCTTCCACGCTGGAGAGCTTGAACTGAGGGGGAGCCTCAGTGGGATAGTAACGTGACCACTTACACTGAGTGGGTCAGGTGTAGAAGGTAATCCGCGATTCTGTTGAGAAGGTGAACCAAAACTGTATCATCTTTGTGAAAGACTTGTAACCAGTTATCACTAGTGGATTGTTACTATCCCCGGCAAGAATGCCCCGCAGATTAGGAACAGTTGTTCCGAACTGCGATAACAACTTGCTTGTGTTTGCTTTAGTTTTTATTTCTCGAGGTGTTTAACGTAGAGTTCCACGCAGAGTTTTAACACTCGTTAACTTACACTAATCGATATCATCAGAACACTTTTACAAATACCATTAGGGTTTAACCATGTCTAAATCTGTCTTTTGACCCATCACATCTTGTATGACTTACTTTCTTATCTCAACTAGGAAACTCAATCACCCTTATCCTTGGTGATATCACTTGCTGATTTCTTTCCTATATAATCTAGGAAACTCAATAACCCACGATTAGGCAACTCAGGATATTCACACTTCATGGGATATATTGTTGACGTGGTTAAACATAGGTTTTGTCATAAAACAGCCAATACAGCTTCTATGCACTAACAATCTTGCTCCTTCTTTCTTCTCTTTTTCAAATAAAATTTTGTACCAATCCTTCAGCTCTCCTTATTTCTCCATAACTTGAGATTTTTGTCCATGCTCATTCAAACAGAACACTTCAATAATTTGGAGAACTATAGGTTAGTAAGAAACTAGTTTATTCATCTCAAAGGCTGGTTCTTGTAATGTGGGAATTGAAAATAAAGCAGGGATCTTGTCGGCTCAAAATGTTTGACAAAAGGTGATGCATCTTGTGCATTAAAGTGGGTGGCTCAAAAAGGTTCAAACAGTTTAAAACAAGTGCCTAGATCATTTCATAATTTCGAAAAACCTATCTTCGTTTCGCCTCGATCTTCCTTCAGGTCGGTTCTAATGTACAAAATAAACATACTCAATGCATTCAACCAATCAAACCACTTTCCAAGACAGCTTTTCACATGCCATAACCAAACATTCAAACAAATATGTTTCTCAATAAAATGAATGAGATCATTCTTCTCAATCCACAAATCAGAGTTCCCACAACAAAAATTTTCAAAAAAGATTCCAGATTGAGAAACATTCTTCCGGTATTGACTCAAAATAAAAAAAAAATATAAATAAAAATAAAGACTAACTAAACAAAGAAAACCAACTAGAATTAAAAATCCGAGTTTCCCGCCCCAAACTAAAAATTTTGTATTATACTCAATTCAATCAAAGAAGATATAGGGTAGGAAACTTCCCTGAGAATGTTGGCTGCTTGAACTTCAAGATTTGTTGAGGCACCATGAGGAATTTGAACTTGAGCTGCCTTCATGCTTGACCAAAAGTGGTTCGAACCATTCATAGCACAAAATTATTGCAAACGAATTCAGAAGTTTATGAAATTTTACCAGGGTCTATAACTCATAAAGAGAAACATGTAAGAATTGGAATAGAATGACAATGAGATGTAGAACCTTGAATATTTATCAAACATGTGACGCGGGCGTGCCATAATTTGGCACGGTAGCACCACCCTTTTCCTTCATAAATTGAAATTTTAAATGCAAAATTTTAATGATTCCACTTCGAGCATGTTGATGCGATCCCAACTAATCACTAGCAAGAAGACTAATCAATGTAATATAGACTTATGTAAGTCCGAATATCGTCCCACAAGGACCAAGCTGTGTTAATTGCTTTTCTAGTTTAAAGACCAAAGTTTGAGAAATTAATTAGAAAGGAGTTATAAAAACAGAATTGAAACTAATCTGCCTAATCCTACAAAGATCAAGAGAGGGCTTTTGATAAAATCAGTATGGAAGAGATGTTGGGCATCCAATTCCCTCCCTAGACACTTCTGAGATTGAATGAAAATTAAGTTTTGGAAATCAATTTCTGACGAGCTTATAAAACCATGGCTACAATCCGCATCGACATTACCTATTTCTATCTCCTAGATCAAACCTAACTAGCATGATCGACTCTACTTGATAGCATAAACATGAAGCTCATTGTGTCATAGACAAATCAATCTAATCCAACTGGGTATTACTTTAAGGTTGAGGATTAACCCAAGATTTAGTTGATCTACCTAGTGTATGAACTCTTAAAGATTTGTAAAATCCTATCAACATGTCTTACCTTAAGTCTTGTTTCACCTTATAACTAGTACATAGCCAGACAACAAGTATGAATCAAGAATTAACAACTTTGGAAAACTCATTCATGCTCCAAATTAAAACCAAATAAAATATGAAGTATCAATCTCATTACATGCCTATGGAGTCATGGACTCCCAACTAAAAATGACTATTCCATATTGGAAATAAAGACACACATAAAGATTTTGATAGCAGCCATGACTCCCTCTGGACCTTCTCCTCTCTCTAAACTAAACAACAAAGTAGGAAATTGAACTGAAAACCGAATTCTAAAACTAAAACAGGATTTAAAAACTGGATGATTTGTGCTCTGCCTCAGAACCCTATTTATACTTGTCCTGCTTCCTAGGCCTTGTAAATGGGTCTCTTTCTAGGGGTGTTAATTGTGACTTCCTGACCTCAGAATGAGTTGAAATTATACACGAACCTTCCTTCTATATTCCTTGCCTTGAGTACGAAATTTGATTTTATTCTAAGTTAGGAAACTTGAGATATGATGCTCAGAAATTGGGTTGATTCTACTGCCAATTTCTGCACTAGGTCCACCACTTTAAAAATATAAAACTCAAAAACCCATCTTGGATTGGCCTGATTTTCTGTGACATGAGACTAAATCCTCACAGAAAGCTGTAGTCCAAATTTGGATCGAAGTAGAAGTCGGAATCTCCAGATATGGCCTCTTCAATCTCGGGCTTGTACTTTCAATTTATTATAGTTTCCAATTCAAGAATAGCACTCCACCTCTTTGAGGATTCAAACCTCTTAGGATTTCCCTCAATTTCCTCTAGAGACTTCATGGACACCATCTTTATACACTTAAGACTCTTCCTCCCATGTTTGATCTTGTTTACTTATCAGAATCCCGAGATTTTAGCGATTTCGCATTGGTGAGTCACTGGCGCGGTCGCGCCAAAAATGTGTCTAAAATGGTGCGGTCATGCCATTTGCGCTGAATTTCTTCTAAGTAGTCGAATGGAAAGAGTTCTGGTCATGTTTGGAAACTATATAAGCCTTCTGGTGCCATCTTGGCGCGGTCGTGCCAAAATTTTGTCCTCCATCTGGTGCGGTCGCGGCGGTCCCTGCAACCATGTACTTTTCTGTACTAAAATCCTCATATTTTCCTGATTTTAGCTCCGATTTCATTGATTCCTATTGAGTTGGACTCCTGCGAGAGAAAATATGAATCTGAGACGTATTTCATGCTATTATGATGAATATTGACTCCAAAATATAATTTCTAATACCAATTCAGGCCTAAAAATAGTGTCTTTTAGACACTTATCACAACCCCAAACTTAAACCTTTGCTCGTCCTCGAGCAAAACTATAAGAGAAAAGAAATGAACCAGAGTTATGACTAATCATCAAAGTTTAAGAAAAATCTGTGGGGCTACCCTTTCAAAGCATCAATCAAAGATTTACTCATGCAAACTCTCCTATTCTTGGTTATCCTGTTTAGTCAAAGAATGATCAAGCTATCTTCTACCATACATACCACTTTCCCATGCATGTGAGCAGTTTAAATTTGAAAACATAAGCCAACCAACAGTCCAATCTCCACTAACATGAAGGAATTTTAAAATTATGATCAAAAGATCTTCTATAGGTTGTAATGGGGCATGGGTAAGGGGTAAGGAGAAAATTAAGGATAAAATTTTAGGGTCAGTCCTCCTCATATCCATGTCCCATCTTCCTGAGCATGAACCTTCTCTGATTATAGAACACCACCCCAAACTTAAAAATTTGCTTTGTCCTCAAACCAATAAAATCAAACAAAGACATTTGAACCTTCTCCTTAGTCCCTATCACTACCTCATCTCTGAAGGAAAAGCTCTCTTTATTTCTTTTTCACCTTTTTTTTCTTTTTCACCTCATCCATGTCTAGCTTACCTTGCCAGTTGACTCAAACTCCCTAAGCTTGCTGAGGCCCGAGACCCGGTGAACACACAAGGTGGCCTTTCTCCTTACTTAGCACTCTTTTTCTCTTTTTTTTTTTTTTTTTTTTTTTCACTTTTCCTCTCAGATATTACAACACCTTTTTCTTTCATTTTGCTCCTTTCCTCTCCTTTTCAAACAATTTCTGTAACCTTCACTCATCCCTCCTTATTTCTCCATAACTTCAGATTTTTGTCCATGCTCATTCAAACAGAACACTTCAATAATTTGGAGAAATATAAGACAATAATAAATAAGTTTATTCATCACAAAGGCTGGTTCATGTAATGTGGGAATAGAAAATAAAGCAGGGATCTTGTCGGCTCCAAATGTTTGACAAAAGGTGATGCATCTTGTTCAATAAAGTGGGTGGCTCAAAAAGGCTCAAACAGTTCAAAAGAAGTGCCTAGATCATTTCATAATTTTTGAAAAACCTTTTTTTGTTTCGCCTCGATCTTCCTTCAAGTTGGTTCTATTGTAAAAAATAAACATGCTCAATGCATTCAGCCAATCAAACCATTTTCCTAGACAACTTTTCTCATGCCAAAACCAAACATTCAAACAAATATGTTTCTCAAGAGAATGAATGAGACTTATCTTTTCAATCCACCAATCAGAGTTCCCACAAAATTTTTCAAAAATATTTTCAGATTTACGAACATTCTTCTGGTGTTGACTCAAAACAAAAACATAGACTAATAAATCAAGTTTAACTAAACAATGAAAACCAACTAGACTTTAAAATCTGAGTTTCCCACCCAAAACTTAAAATTTTGCATTCTGATCAATTCAATAAAATGAGATAGAGGGTAAGAAACTTCCCTGAGAATGTTGGTTGGTTGAACTTCCAGATTTCTTGAGGCACCATGAGGAATTTGAACTTGAGCTGCCTTCATGGTTGATCAAAAGTGGTTAGAACCATTCAAAGCAAAAAACTCTTGCAAACGAATTCAGAAATTTATGAAATTTTACCAAGGAATGTAACCCATAATTAAAAACATGTCAGAATGGGAATGGAATGATTCTTAGTTACAAAGCCTCAGAAATAAATCACACATGTGGCACGGGCACGCCAGAATTTGGTGCAGGAGCGCAACTCTTTTCCTTCACAAATTGAAATTCTGAATGCAAAATTTAATGATTCAACTTGGAGCATGTTTTTAAGGTTTAGAGGTTCACAATAAAATAGGTTTCATGCATTTTCATCAAGGGTGCTGAAAGATACAGAAAATTTGAAAACTTGGGTACAAATCTAAAATTCTTGGCAGAAAGTGAGTTGGGGGTATTTTCCAAGAACTGTATCTCCCTAACCACTTATCATCTAGAGCTGAAAAAGGGTTTCCTGGAAAGTAATAGGTATGAATTTTAATTGCTTCTAAACCGTTTTCCAAGACTCATTACCAAAAATTTCAGAAATCAGCTCAAAGACAAAGATGGTAATGTTTCCAACCTAGAAATTTTGCAAAAAAACAGTTTTAACTACCCAAATTACAGCAGTCATAACTTCCTTTCTACTCAATGAAAGTTCTTGAAACAAAGCCCTATTTTATCTACTAAGTGCCCTCTAGAACTACTTATGTTTCCTTGTTTCATTCCACATTTAGATTTTTCAGAATTCGGCTTCACATTTTGCTGCTTGAAAAGAGTTGTTGTTGCACTTCTTCTCTGCACAGAGTTTACCTGACTGTTCTGATGGCTTTTCTTTTGAAAAAAGCTGTTGTGAATAGTTGGTAGTGGTAGTCCCAACTTCCTTCTTCTGTTCTCTGCATTTAGACTTTTAAAAAAACATCTAGACGTACATCAAGTAGAGCTGTAAAAATGGCCTCAAGCAACTCCAAATTCCAGATTTTTCTAGGACACGTGACTAAGAATTTTTTTTTTTTTTCTCTGGTATTTGTTCAAACCAACAAATTCAAAATACTAGCCTAACACGAGTAAAACAAAACTAGACCTAAGATCTAAGTTTCACACAAAGTGATTATTCAAAACAAAAGAACAATTGAATTAAAAAAACTAAACTATCTTACCTACCATGGGTTGCCTCCCATGAAGCGCTAAGTTTACGGTCCTCAGCCAGACCAGTAGCTTCATTCCACCGGGATCAAAAGGAAAATTCTTTTCAAATCCACTCATCATGACCTTTCTTCCTTTGCAATGCTTTATGGTAGAGCGACCAAATTTTGGTGTTGAGCTAAAATTTCTTTCTCTTGACTTTGTGGCTTCTAAGAAGTAGATCTTCACACATATAAGCTACTCATTCATCCTCTTGTTCGGCCCCAATAAAATTTTCAGTTATATTTTTGGCTAGGTGTATAAGGTGTGGGATGATAAAAATGTCTATGTCAAAGGAGAGCCCTATCTCTTCTTTATTCTCTACCCAATTCTCTAATGGCTTTTCAGGGAAAGGTTCTATGATAGGACCTATGGTTTCTTCTTCCTCCCCTTCATCAAATTCTTCAGCTATGGTTTCTTTTTCAGCCTCTAATGATTTTTCTCCTTGCTGGGATTTCTCTTCTACCTCTTCTACTTTTGCAGCTCTCTCAGCCATGGGTTTTTCTTCTTCGACATCATCCACTTCAGCCATGCTTTCTTCTTCAGCCACTAATGCCTGTAGTTTGTGCTCAATTAGTTGGAAGATAAGAAATGGGATGAATATTTCCTCCACCTCAGTTACTATCTCTTCAATTGGTTCTCCCTCATCCTCTATGGTGTATGACTCTATTAATTGCATATAATTGGGCATCGTCTCCAACTCATAGGGACACACAATCTCCTTACTCTCCATGGTTTCTTTTGGTTGAGGGTTTTCTAGAATTTCTTCACTCGTAAAGGGTATGGACTGTTCTTGCTCTTTTGGATTCTCTTCAATTGGTTCTTCCTCCACTTCAGCCGTGGTGGTTATTGGCTCCTCCTTTTCTTGGTTGTCATATGCATCTAACCACTTTATTAGGTCCTCCCTTTCTTGGTAGTATGAAATGCCATATGGGTCCAACTGTAGGAATTAGACTAATAATTACAAAAATCAGGTCATGAATTTACATTGCATACATTAGTAGCATGGTCACCTCCACACACATCAAAAAAATAATTCACAGAATTCCTTTGTAGTTGCAAGATATCAAGTTACAATTTGAGTAAATCAAGTTGAAATTGAATGCTAAGCATATCATCATGGTGGGTGGGAGAATTATATGAGTGGTCAAAAGAACTACATGGCTCTTCATGAGAATCACATGGTATAAAAAAATTTCTAGAGGGCTAAAAAGAATTCCATTGTTCATTTGGGTAAGAAAATTGGTTATGATCCTCAAGGTGTCTCCTTCCATATGTGGACTTATGCAAACCAAAATCCATGCACACAACATATCAGTCCACCATAAAATAATAAAAAAATAAAAGGAAATATAAAAAGAAAACAGAATATACACTCAAAGCTCTAATTTTAAACACAAGCAACAACTATTAAAAAATTGGTCCCCGGCAACGGCGCCAAAAACTTTATGCGATCCTAGATAATCACTAGCAAGAGGACTAATCAATGTAATATAGACTTATGTAAGTTCGAATATCGTCCCACAAGGACCAAGTTTATAGTTAATTGCTTTTCTAATTTAAAAACCGAACTTTGAGAAATTAATTAGAAAGGAATTATTTAAACAGAATTGAAACTAATCTGCCTAATCCTACAAAGATCAAGAGAGGGGTTTTGATAAAATCAGTATGGAAGAGATGTTGGGAATCCAATTCCCTCCCTAGACACTTCTGAGATTGAATCAAAATTAAGTTTTGGAAATGAATTTTTGACGAGCTTATAAAACCATGGCTACAATCCGCATCGACATCACCAGTTTCTCTCCTAGAGCAAACCTAGCTAGCATGATCGACTCTACTTGATAGCATAAACATGAAGCTCATTGTGTCATAGACAAATCAATCTAATCGAAAAGGGTATTACTTTAAGGTTGAGGATTAACCCAAGGATTAGTTGATCTACCTAGTGTATGAACTCATAAAGATTTATAAAATCCTATCAACATATCTTAACTTAAGTCTAGCGTCACCTTATAACCAGTACATAGCGAAAGAGCAAGTATGAATCCAGAATTAACAACTTTGGAAAAATCATTCATGCACCAAATTGAAACCAAATAAAATATGAAGTATCAATCTCATTACATGCCTAGGGAGTCGTGGACTCCCAACTAAAATTGACTACTCCATACTGGAAATAAAGACACACATAAGGATTTTGATAACAACCATGAAAGAAAAATAACTAAGTACAGAAACTCCCCTTGGAAGGCTGCTCTTGGTCACTCTTGCTCCTTAGGCTGAAATCTCCACCTTTCTCCCTCAAAGTGCCCAGAGGTCGTGTAAGACTCCCTCTGGACCATCTCCTCTCTCTAAACTAAACTACAAAGCAGGAAATTGAACTGAAAACTAAATTCTAGAGCTAAATCTGTATTTAAAAACTGGATGATTTGTGCTCTGCCTCGGACCCCTATTTATGCTTGTCCTGTTGCCTAGGCCTTGTAAATGGGTCTCTGTCCAGGGGTGTAAATTGTGACTTCCCGACCTCAGAATTGGATGAAATTACACACAAACATTCCTTCTATATTCCTTTCCTTGTGTACGAAGTTTGAGTTTAATCTGAGTTAGGAAACTTGGGATAAGATGTCAGAAGTTGGGTTGATTCTGCTGCCAATTTTAGCACAAGGTCCACCACTTTGAAAATATAAAACTCACAAACCCGACTTGGATTGGCCTGATTTTCTGTGACATGATTCTAAATCCTCTCAGGAAGCTGTGGTCCAAATTTGGATCGAATTGGAAGTCGGAATCTCCAGATATGGCCTCTTCAATCTTAGACTTGCACTTTCCTTTTATAACAGTCTCCTCATCAAGAATAGCACTCCACCTCTTTGAGGATTCAAACCTCTTAGGACTTCCCTTAATTTCCTCTAGAGACTTCGTGGACACCTTTCTTATACACTTAGGAATCTTCCTCCCACGTTTGATCTTGTTTACGTATCAGAATCTCGAGATCTTAGCGATTTTGCAATGCAGAGTCTCTGGCGCGGTCGCGCCATTTGGGCTGAATTTCTTCTAAGTAGACGAATGGAAAGAGTTCTGGTCGTGTTTGGAAACTATATAAGCCTTCTGGTGCCATCATGGCCCGGTCGCACCATTCTGGTGGCGCGATCGCGCCAGAATGTCCTCCATCTGGTGCGGTCGCGCTGGTCCCTGCAACCTTGTACCTTTTTGTATTAAAATCTTCTTATTTTCCTCATTTTAGTTCCGATTTCATTGATTCTTGTTGCGTTGGACTCCTGAGAGAGAAACTATGAATATGAGACATATTTCATGATATTATGATGAATATTCACTCGAAAATATAATTTCCAATTCTATTTTAGGCCTAAAAATAGTGTCTTTTAGACACTTATCACATGTTTTTAAGGTTCAGAGGTGCACAATAAAACAGGTTTATGCACTTTCATTACGGGAATTGAAAGATAGATTTGAAAACTTGGCAGCAAATTTAAAATTCTGGGCAAAAAGTGAGTTGGAGGCATTTTGCAAGCATTGTATCTCCCTAACCACTATCATCTAGAGCTAAAAAATGGCTTCCTGGAAAGTAATAAGTATGAAAAACTAAACTAACTTACCTACCATGGGTTGCCTCCCATGAAGCGCTAAGTTTATGGTCCTTAGCTAGACCAGTAGCTTCATTCAACCTGGATCAAAAGGAAAATTGAATTCGAATCCATTCATCATGATCTTTCTTCCTTTGCAATGTTTTATGGTAGATCAACCAAATTTTGGTGTTGAGCTAAAAATCCTTTCTTTTGACTTTGTGGCTTCTAAGAAGTAGATCTTCACACATATCTGTCACTCATTCATCTTCTTGTCTAGCCCCAATAAAATTTCTAAGGAGTGGTGTGTTGGGTGTCTAGCAAGTGCACTAGGTCAGCAAGTAATATAGACTTTAAGAGTCTAGATATCGATCCCACAGGGACCTTGATGAGGGCCTAATCTAAGCAAAAATTTTCCTATTGATTGAGGTGAAGAAAATTTAGGTTTTTGTTTGAAAACTGAAAAAGAAAACAGAATTTAAACTGTTAATGCCAAGACATCACGAGTTCACTATAGTTGACTATCTTTTGGACAAAATAAATCATTGGAGACTAAGGCGTGAATTATATACAATATATACACAAGGAGAGCGATTGGAGACCAAGACGTGAGGTGTATATAATATACACATGTGCATGTAAAGAGACTGATTGAGTTTACACGTGAAGAGATTGCCATCTGGTTAGATAAGATGACAGACATATAGAAAAGATCTGGGCGATCTATTTGCTGAAGGTCAAAGTGAGAAGATTAAGAAGCGGGTCACACAAGGAAGGACGGTTGAGAAGATTATGGGAGTCTGATTAAATTTAGGGAGACTGAATATATATGGAGAAGAGGATCACGAGAGGAAGGCAGAGAAAGTCATGGACAGTCAATTAAGCCATGATTAGAAGAGATGCCATAAATGGATACGTACGAGTACAAATGGGTATGAAGGCCTGAACATTCGACACAACTTCTGTGAGATCTATTCCGAGTATTCAAGAGAAGTTTGTGTATTCTGAGCGTATTTATTCTTCATCAATAAGCTTTCTAAGAAGCGGTCGAAGGGATGAAGATGGAGTTCCACCCGCAGTTGGAACACCTTTGCTGAAGTCTCTGCTGGAGACAGACTGAGCCTTCCACGTTGGAGAGCTCGAACTGAGGGGGAGCCTCAGTGGGATAGTAACGTGACCACTTACACTGAGTGGGTCAGGTGTAAAAGGTAATCCACGATTCTGTTGAGAAGGTGAACCAAAACTGTATTGTCTTTGTGAAAGACTTGTAACCAGTTATCACTAGTGGATTGTTACTATCCCGGCCAAGAATGCCCCGCAGATTAGGAACAGTTGTTCTGAACTGCGATAACAACTTGCTTGTGTTTGCATTGGTTTTTGTTTCTCGAGGTGTTTGATGTAGAGTTCCATACGGAGTTCTAACACTCGCTAATTTATTCTAACCAATATCATCAGAACGCTTTTTCAATTGTTATCAGATCAGGCACCAGACAGATTACGTGGTGAGAGTCAAAAGTTCTGATGAGAATGGCAGACACAATCAAACATGGAGGTTCTTCAACTCGTCCACCCCTTCTGGAAGGAAAAAATTACCCATATTGGAAGGCCAGAATGACTGCTTATATCAAAAGCATAGATGAAGATGCTTGGCTCACTGTAATAGAAGAATGGTTTCGTCCCACTGTCATACTTGAAGGAAAGATACTGGATAAAGCACAAAAGAATTGGACTGACGAAGAAAAGAAAAGCAGCAATCTAAATTCGAAAGCACTCAATGCCATATTCTGTGGTGTTATCCTGGTGTTATCACTTGAGATACACTATGAAGGAACTGCTTCGGTAAGAATTGCTAAACTCCAACAACTTATGACAAAATTTGAATTGATCAAAATGAAAGACGATGAGACCATCTTGGAGTATGATGGAAAGATCAGAAGATTGGCCAATGAAGCAAAACTACTTGGAGATCCGTTTCCATAAAACAGACTGGTAAGAAAGGTTTTGAGGTCTTTTAATAAAAAATTCTTTGTGAAAGCCATTCTTATTGCTGAAGCTAACGATATTGATAAAATGACCATGAATGAAGTGATTGGTTCACTATGTACCTTTGAGACAGAGAGGGAAGCAGAGGAGAATAAGTCTCCAGTGGATGACCAGAATATTGCATTCACTGGCGAAACCAGAAGACAAGGTCAGTCATCAAATGCTTTGTTGGAAGAAAGAATTGCTAACTTGAGTAAAGGCTTCAATAAGTTATACAAGAAATTCTCTACACGTGGAAACTCTTCCAAATATGGTGAAAGGAAAGCTGACAAGTTCACTGTAGAACAAAAAAGAGTACAATGTCATGGGTGTGATGGTTATGGTCATATCCAGGCCGAGTGTCCCACAATACAGAAGAAAAAGAAGGCTCATAATGTGACCAGGAGTGATTCGGACTGCAACTCATCAGATTCAGAAGAAAATTATACAGTGTTCTTTGCTGGAGTTCATGAGGGTGTTCCACCACCTGAGATACCCGAAGATGACTTCACTCTTCTGAAAGGTATGAAAGACAAACTGAATCATCTCTCCAATATAAATCGAGAGCTAATTGTTAAACTTAATGAGTCAGAAGTTTCTCAAAAGTTTCTTCAGATAGATGTGATGAAAAGAGAAGAATCTCTAAAACTGCTAGAAAAGCAGATTGAAGAATTGCAGAAGGAGTTATTCTCTACTCAACAAATCTTGAAGAAGTTGGAGAAAGGAAAGGGTAAGTTGGATGAGATTTTAAGCAGTGGCAAGACTAGTAATGACAAGAGTGGACTTGGCTATACCGGAAGCAGCTCCAAACGGCGAACAATGTTTGTTAAAGAAGGATATTCCAAACAGCAAACAACGATTGTTAAAGAAGGACTGCAAGTGAAAAGAACTCATGAAGGGTTCAAAAGGAATGGATGCTATTACTGCCAGGATCTGGGAAATATACAGCCACAGTGTTACAAATTGTTCAGAGATCTGAAGTACAGCAACAAAGGGTTTCAGAGGAATCATATGAAACATAAGTTCATTTGGGTTCGAAAGAAGGTATCATGTAATCATGCCTTGAAAGCAGTTACTAACTCTGTGTGATATTTTGACAGTGTATGTTCTAGATATATGACTGACAAATCAGATCTGCTAAGTAACATAAGCTACACTGAATCTGGGCAGGTTACTTTTGCTGATGGAGATAAAGGTACAATCATTGGAAAAGGCACCCTAAATGTTGATGGACTACCTAGATTACAGAATGTATTACTTGTCCAGGGACTGAAAGCAAATCTGATTAGTATTAGCCAATTGTGTGATGAGAATCTACAAGTTCACTTTACTAGTGACAAGTGTTTAGTGGCTGATCACGAAAGAAATTTGGTGATGGAAGGAGTTCAGACAGGTGATAACTGTTATAAATTAATTGAGAAATTATATTGTTATACTGCTTCTTCAGACAGTGCAGATATTTGGCATCGGAAACTGGGCCATGTGCATTTCAGGCACATTCAGCAGCTGATCAAACATGCAGCGGGTAAGGGACTTCTTGAGATAAAAAACATCTGAGATAAGCATTGTGGTGACTGTCAACAAGACAAGCAGCACAAGACAAAACACAAAAGCACCACTCAAATCAACATAACCAAACCTCTGGAACTTCTCCATGTTGATTTAATGGGACCAGTTCATACTCCAAGTCACAAAGGGAAGAAGTATATCTTTGTTTGTGTAGATGGTTTCTCACGTTTTTGTTCGGTGGATTTCCTTAGGGAAAAATCAAATACTTTTGAGTCTTTTCAAAGGCTTTGTTCAAAAGTAATGGTGGAAAAAGGAGCAGCAATTCAGAAGATAATAATGCTCAGAAGTGATCGTGGGAAAGAGTTCGAAAATAAAGACTTTGCTGACTTCTATGACAAGGAAGGCATTCATCATGAGTTTTCGGCTCCAAAAACACCACAACAGAATGGAGTGGTAGAAAGGAAAAATAGAACCTTGCAAGAGATGGCTCGAGTCATGCTGCTTTCGAAAGGACTTCCTGACAAACTCTAGGTTGAAGCCGTAAACACTGCTTGTTATATAAAAAATAGAGTCTTCTTTCGTCCTTTCACTGACAAGACTCCATATGAGTTGTACAAAAGAAAAAAATCTACGGTGAGTGATTTTCATAACTTTGGAAGTAAGTGTTACATTCTGTGTGACAGAGAAGTGCTTGGTAAGTTTGCTGCTCGAAGTGATGAGGGTATCTTTCTGGGATATTCCACAAATAGTAGAGCTTATCGAGTATACAATAAAAGAACTCGAGTTATTATGGGATCAGTTAATGTAACAGTGTGTGATGATGACAGTCAATCACAGAGAACAGATGAAGATGTAGTAACTCCATCGTGACAGACACAGAATGACAACATACCAGAAGTCATAAGTGTTTTAGAAGGAGTTCTAGAACCGCACAATGATGATACCATTGAGCCAAATGTGGACACACCAATACCGGACCAATCTGGTGTTATCAAAAGACCTTCTTCCAGAATCCAAAAAAATCATCCAATAGAAGAGATTATCAGAGACCTCCATGAAGGTGTGAAAACTAGAGGGATTGATGTTAATTATCGTGATATGGTTCATTTTGTGTGTTATACTTCATCACAGGAACCAAAGAAGGTTGAAGAAGCTCTCAACAATGAATATTGGGTTCTGGCAATGCCGGAAGAACTCCACCAATTTGAACGCAACAAGTTTTAGAGGTTAGTACCACGTCCTATTCATTGCAATATTATTGGTACTAAATGGATCTTCAAAAATAAAACAGATGCAGCTAGAACGATTATCAGAAACAAAGCCAGATTGGTTGCCCAGGGATATACTCAAGTAGAAGGTGTAGATTTTGAAGAAACCTTTGCCCCAGTAGCACGATTAAAAGCTATAAGATTGATGATCTCCGTCGCTTGCAAATTAAAGATCAAACTCTTTTAGATGGACATCAACAGTGCCTTTCTGAATGGATACATTTCAGAAGAAGTATTTGTGGAGCAACGCAAGGGGTTTATAGATCCCCACAACCCTGACCATGTCTACAAATTATCCAAGGCCTTTTACGGATTAAAGCAAGCACCACGTGCTTGGTATGATCGTTTGACCTCTTTTCTCATTGGTCACGGGTATCGTCGAGGTAATGTGGATCAAACTTTGTGTACCAAGAGATTTGATTGGGATATGTTGATGACACAGATTTATGTAGATGATATGATTTTTGGTGCAACAAACAGAACATTACTAAATGAATTTGTTCAGGCTATGAAACAGGAGTTTGAGATGAGCATAGTTGGAGAATTGTCATTTTTTCTTGGGTTTCAAATCAACCAGCAGGATCATGGTATCTTCCTGAGTCAAGAGAAATATTCTACAGAGATGGTCCGAAAATTTGGAATGGAACACACTAAGCCAAAAGCCGCTCCAATGGGTATCATTGAAAAACTACATAGAGATTCAGAAGGAGTTGGAGCAGATCAGCATCTATACAGAAGTGTGATTGGCAGTCTCTTATACCTTACAGCAAGTTGTCCTGATCTATGCTTCAGTTTTGGGGTGTGTGCACGATATCAGGCCAATCTAAAAGAGTCACATCTCCAGGCAGTAAAAAGAATATTGAGGTACGTACATGGAACTACAAAACTTGTTATATTCTACTCAAATTCTTCAACTATAGCACTTGCAGGGTATAGTGACGCTGATTGGGCTGGGAATTCTGATGATCGAAAAAATACCTCTGGTGGTTGTTTTTGGTTGTTTCTATCTAGGAACAAATCTTGTGGCCTGGTACATGAAAAAACAGAACTCAATATCCCTATCTACTGCTGAAGCTGAATACATTGTAGCTGGAAGCTGCTATACTCAATTACTATGGATGAAGCAAATGTTGGCAGATTATGGTTTTGAGCAAGATATTTTGACAGAGTTTTGTGATAACACGAGTGCCATGGACATCTCTAAAAACCCAGTCCAGCATTCGCGCACAAAGCATATTGATATTCGGTACCACTTTATCAGAGAGCTGGTGACAGAAAAAATAATCAATCTGGAGTACATATCTACAGCAAATCAGTTGGCAGATATTTTCACCAAGAATCTTGATCGAACAAGGTTTGAGTTCCTCCGAGGGGCTCTTGGGATGTGTCAGTTGTAACTCTCAAACACATGGGGAAATATTAAAAAAAAAAAAAAAAAAAAAAAAAAAAACGAAAAAAGGGGGGAAAGTTTATATGTCACGAGCTATTTTTTTTCTTTTGCTAGGTGTTCAAGGAGTTGTTACAGGCGACTGTGCACCTTGACGAAACACCTATGGCTAAATAATGTATGGCTAGTGTGGTGAATTTTTTTTCCGTTGTTGCAACGGTAAGAAATTTATTACTGACACGCTGACGTGCGACGACAGCTGAACCAACTCAAATTCTCAGCTTCATATCTCGAGTTTCCCAATTATAATTGAACACAAATTTTTTAAAGAAGTCAAGAATCATATAAGGAAGGATTAGATGTTATTTTGTGGAATTCGGAGTTCGGGACGGAATGATTTCAACTCCTGGACAGAGACCAAATTACCAAGCCTTGATGGAAGTTCACCTATAAAAAGGGCTTCAAGGGGAATGCTTGGTATTGATTCTTGTATGAGTTTTGTTGGGTATCTAGCAAGTGTACTAGGACAACAAGTAATATAGACTAAGGAGTCTAGATATCGATTCCACAAAGACCTTCCATAGAATTTAGTTCAAGCAAAAAAAATTTTGATGATTGAGGTAGAAAAGATGTTGATTGAGAGAAAAGAAAAACAAAAAACAAAATTTAACTAATGCAATAGAAAACTTAAATGAATCCTTATGAAGATGAAACATTGGGGAAAAGTGTCAATCCCTCCTAGTTATTATTATGCAAAGTTCTGATTTTAAATCTCAAGTACTTTTATCTTGAATTAGCTTTTGAAAACCTTGTTACCCATATACAGGAAATAACTCTCACCTATTCATCGAACTCCATCATAATCCAGAACATTCAAATCCTAAGTGCATAAATATAAAACCTTACAGGTTAACCCTCTCTATTTCAGAACAAGGGTTATAAAATGTCACATCGCTGTTACTAGTCTCCATCACAATCCAGAACGATCTAGCAAAAAGTGAGTTATTTTTGAAAACGAAGAATCAAACTAATAGACCAAACGTCTAAGGAATTATAAATTCTCTATTCGAACCTCATTAAACTCAAAAGCAATTTGGAATAGAAGTAAGCAATGAACTCAGATTCTAAAACAAAAACAATGTTCTATTTTGCTATAATGTTCAAAACTTTAACATACTAAAACAAGGAGTTCATGACATCCCCAACACATAAAATCACTCTTTGGTAAATTTTATTAAGAATGAAGCCATAAATAAAGAGAAAGGATAGAGAAAATAGTGATCAGCCAAATCAACAGTTGTCTCTCCTTGAAATCAGTCGACTTCAGCTCCTTGAATCTCCTTCTCAGCCTTGTACGACTTTCTTCTCCTCTAGGATGTGGCTCTCCTCTCCAAAAGGACTATCTCTGCTCTCCCCAAAAAGACCTCTTTTCAATAGGTCTGAGCTCCCCTATTTATTGTTAATCAACTCCCTTTTCCATTAGGCGTTCTTCTCTTACCAAAATATCTTTGATTCCCTATTTGGAGATGTCTTTTGACTCTCTCTTTGGCTTGCTTTCGTTCCATATGGTCAGAGAGTCTTATCCCAACTTGGAAACATGTCATATATGAAGAAGAGACTGAGACCCCTTAATTCAAACTTTCCATCCATGTCTCCTTTCTTTTGTAAGATTCTTCTTCCCCAAGTCATGTATTTCACAGTTCTCCTCAGAAACACTTTCTAAACCCTTGGTACGTGTCCCTTAAACCATAGGAATGATTCCTATTTCATACAAATTAGTTTGGAAGAGAATTGGCAAAAATTCCGACTTTCTAGTAGCCTCTCGCCTTGAGAATTCGCTGGGAAGAACTCTCATCGCGACAAATTTCGTTTGTAAATTGGCTCAGCAGGGCGAGTTTCAGGATGATCCATAAGACTAAAAATCCTCTCGTCGTGACATGCTCTATTTTTTACCGTGACGAGTGTTTAATTTCAACTTTTTGTTGTGGATTCGCCTTGAGATTTGCCTTGAGCTTGTCGGGACGAATTTCTTCTGCTTAGATTTCCTTTTTTTTCTCTATCGTCTAGTTAATCGTTTTAACCTCCAATCTCATCGGGGCGATACTTAATCTTGTCCGAACAAATTTTCTTCATTTTTACCCAAAGTTTTCAATTTTCATACTTTTTTCTCATTTCTTCTCCAGACCTGTAATTAACCATAAAAGCTCAAAAACTCATTAAATAAGTCTCTTATAGAATACAAAAACTATCAAATCAAACCTATAGAATAACATAAAATTCACCCTTATCAACTACTCCTAACTTAAACTTTTGCTTGTCCCCAACCAAACCTAGACTCTAATACAAAAATCAATTGATCTTTCTGTGCGGTTCAGGAACATGAATATCAATCCTTCTTTTCAAAACAGCAAGTATCAATCAGCCCATTAAAATTTATGTACTTCAATGTATAAAAATGATTCAAAACCAGTTTTTAGGTCTCCAACTCTTCCTCCAGCCAGTGCTGAACTGTCAGTCCAGATCCATGAAACTACTCTTGCTCCCATAGGCTAGTGTTTAATCCACTCTCCACTATCATGAAGGTTAGGTTGGTGATGATCAATAGGTCTTCATAGGTTGTAATGGGGCTAGGTTAAGGGGTTAAAAATTTAAAATAGAGTTAAACTTTGGCTAAATCTCCTCCTTATTTTCTTGTCCCTTCCAAATTTTGGGCCTTGCCTTACCTTGAAAGAATCTTCATGCATCTTCCTCTTTTAGTAAGCCAAACAATATATGGGGTTATTCATGTAAACAATCATCAATTATTCAAATAGTTCAAGTATAGACCAATGATGTCCATCTCAAGCTTTTGATTTTTCTTTTCTTCTTGCTTGAGTCTTTGCGTGTCTTCATACCATATTATACAATATCCTCAGAATCAGTGATGTGAGTAGCTTAAGGTGTCACCCCAAGCTTCGAAATTGAACTCATTCATGCATTGAAACCGTACCTTTTTCGTGAAACCTTTTTGAATTCAAATTAGTTCTTTTGGCAAGTAGGGAGTCCACAAAAGAGATAGAACTTGATTTTGGGTTTTCTGATTTTCTTCTTTTTTCTTTTGTTTCTTTTTTTATTTTTATTTTTCGATTCATCTTTCCCAAATTTTTTCTTTTCTTTCCCAAAATTCAGCTTTCCTTTTTTATGTTGTGGTACTCCTTCCTCTATCTTTGTAATGCTAAGATCAGAATTCTTATCTCTTGCTTCAGTCTTCATCAACAAGCCACTTAACCTTCCACTTGTGCTCTTCCTTGCTTCTCTTCAACCTTCTTCTTCGTTGCTTGAATCAGGGCTCAATCCAGTTCTTTCTTGGTAGAGCCAAACTCAAATATTGTAGGGATCAAGTAGATTATTCAGCGATGGGTCAATTAGAAATAAGTCATATGTCAAAAGCCAAGTTTGTCTGGTGATTCAAATAAATTTTGTAAAGTGTAGGCTCAAAAGGGTTTCTAGAGGGGATGCATCTTGTGCAAACAAATAGGTAGGCTGCAAAGGCTCAAACGATTCCAAACAGAGTGCCTAAATCCTTTCAATACTCACCTAACCTTTTCAGATTCGCCTCGAGTTTCCTTCAACTTGGTTCTTGAACTAATCTGAGTCGATCACTATTTTTCATAACAGATTTGGCTACAAAATAGGTTTGAATGTTAAAAATTGGAGTGAATTTTAAAAAATTTGGACCAATTTTCAACCAAGTTCAAATCCGATCATTCAATCAATGCATGTTTTGTTCTCCAACTCAGATCTCAATCATTCTGAATATCTATCCTAAGACATTCTAAACAAACAAAAACTTATAAAAACAAACAAACAAGCTAAAACAGAATATAAATGAGAGATTGAAAAATAAAAATTAAACCACCACCACCCCAAACTTAAAAATTTGCATTGTCCCCAATGCAAACAAATAAAAATTGGTCGGGGGTACTTCCCAAAATATGTTGCTACTTATCCCACCTCCAATCTAATTCTTCAACCAGCAATTTCAGAAAAAATGTTTTCAATTTTTTAGGATTTTTCTGTATTAATGGCATGCTAGACAAATATTTAGTAAAAACATCATGAATTAGTATAGATATAATCAGATGTGTATAAGAAATGTACTCAGAGAATTTCAAGTGATGCAAAAATCAAATAATGAAAATAGGAGTAAGAAAGCTTTTCTACAGAATTTTGTCTCGACAAAACAAAATTTTGTTACGGCGAGAGGACTTTGTTACCTTCCTGTTAAGACTCGCTTTCATTTTCGTCACGGCGAGCTCAACAAACTTTCTTACCTTCTTGCATCGCTGTTTTTTTGATTTCTGCTCAACCTTTTTCTTTGGTTTTGATTCCATGAGAAAGTTAGTCCGATGCACATAATATGGTGTAAACTTCATGAACATAGTGCATTCAATTTCCTCCAAAAAATTTCTTCCAAATATGGAGTTGTCACTGCTACTTATTCGTCGCGACGAAAAACGTTTTCGTCGGGACAAATATTTGCAGGAATGACTTAATGATTAAGTTCTGTACTTTATCAATCTATAAATTTATGCACATATTCCCATATCCATTGAAAACTTGTATTCACAGTTCTTACTATTGAATGAGCATGCTGACCAATTTTTGAACGATTTGACCTATGGAATATAAAGATATGAAAAATTCTTTAAAACTTTTACTGAAATTAAAAAAAAGTAGTTCTTCATGGCTGGATTTTGCTCTGATTGGATTTTCTCATATGTTCTTGTTGGTTCTCACTTTATTGCACTCATTGAACATGTGTGGGTGCCTTTTTGGTTCATTGGAGCTGTGGAGTGGCAATTCACTGTTAGTCATGGAAGATTTGAGTCAGTTTCAATAAAGTTGATTCTCTCAAATTCAATATTTAGCCAAATTTCTCCAC
This sequence comes from Aristolochia fimbriata, assembly GCA_019845555.1. NCBI lineage: Eukaryota > Viridiplantae > Streptophyta > Magnoliopsida > Piperales > Aristolochiaceae > Aristolochia > Aristolochia fimbriata. The sequence continues at coordinate 24,417,587 of CM034078.1, forward strand.
TTCTAACTTTATTCACACATTTGAAATTTGATCACAAACAAGTCCACACACAAAAATCATATTTACCAGCATGGTTCCAAAAATCAGCCTTTAATTAAAATAAAATCAACCTAAAATTAAAAAAGAATTGAAAATCTTCCTAACCTATCTAAAAATGCAAACTCCCTACATGTACAATATCTGTTCTCTCTGGGCTCAATTTATAAAATGAACAACATATGTTTCTGCTGGAAGCCTCTCCTAATAGAGTTTTAACCTATACCTATTCACTTTGAATTGCTCTCCATTCTTTGGGTGTCAAATTTCAAATGCTCCAAAATTTGATACCCTAACTATTTCATAGGGGCCATGCCATCTAGATTTTAATTTTCCAGGGACTTCTTTCTTTGATGTCAATTTAGTTCTCTTGGGATCCACTCTCTTGCAAGAAAATTTGCAAAGTCAGCAAACCAAGGTGCTTGAAAAGATATTTTTCTTACCTGGCATATAACCTCATCTGAGAATACTTCAGAAACCCCTTTTTTCTCCACTTCCTATGTCTCAAGCCTAGATAGGTGCTCTGCTACCACATTCTCAGCTCCTTTCTTATCTTTGATCTCGATATCAAATTCTTGAAGGAGAAGGATCCACCTGATCAGTCTAGGCTTGGAATCCTTTTTAGAAAATAGATGTCTAAGGGCTATATAGTCAGTATAAACAACAACTTTCGAACCAATTAAGTATGCTCTGAACTTTTCAAAAGCATAGACTACGACCAATAATTCTTCTCTAAGGTAGTGTAATTTAATTGTGGCTCAGTGAGTGTGTGGCTAGCATAACAAATGGTGAGAAAGATTTTATTTTTCCCTTGGTCTAACACAACACCAACAGCATAATCACTGGCATCACACACTAGTTGAAATGGTATGGTCCAACCCAGGGCAACTACAACTGGCGCTGAAATTAATTTTTCTTTTAGGAGATTGAAGGCATGCAAACACCCATCATCAAAATTAAATTTTACATCTTTCATGAGTAGATTTTATAAAGGTTTTGCAGTCTTTGAAAAATTTTTTATAAATCTCCTACATAAACCTGCATGACCGAGAAAACTCCTTATGCCCTTAACATTAGTAGGTGGTGGTAATTTCTCAATTATCTTCACCTTGGCCCGATCGACTTCAATTCCCTTTTCTGAGATTTTATGGCCTAACACAATGCCTTCACTTACCATAAAGTGGCACTTCTCCCAATTTAGCACAAAATTGCTATATTTGCATCTTCTTATAACTAACTCCAAAATTTTCAAGCAAGCTTTAAACGTCAGTCCATAAAGAGTGAAATCATCCATGAAAATTTCCATAAATTTTTCAATGAAGTCATGAAAAATAGCAATCATGCACCGCTGAAAAGTAGTTGTTGTATTACACAATCCGAAAGGCATTCTCCTATATGCAAAAGTTCCATAGGGGCAGGTAAAAGTAGTCTTTTCTTGGTTTTCCTGGGCGACAGGAATTTAAAATTACTCGGAATAACCATCAAGAAAGTAATAAAATTTGTTACCTGCTAGTCTCTCAAGCATTTGGTCAATAAAAGATAATGAAAAATGATCTTTTCTAGTTTTAGAATTTAATTTCCTAAAGTCAATGCAAACCCTCCAGCCAGTCATAGTCCTAGTAGGTATCAATTCATTATTTGCATTCTTTATTACTGTCATACCACCCTTTTTAGGTACTACTTGGACTGGACTAACCCATTTACTATTAAAAATAGGGTAAATAATACCGGCATCTAGCAACTTTACCACTTCCATCTTGACCACCTCTTGCAAAGTCGGATTTAGCCTTCTTTGGGGTTGAATTGTTGGTTTGAAAGAGTCTTCCATTAGAATTTTGTGCACGCAAGTGGTTGGGCTGATTCCTTTGATATCCGAAATTGTCCACCCAATTCGCCTTTTGTGTTTGGTCAGCACTTCAATCAAAAGTTGTTCTTCCCTAGCATTCAAACAAGAAGAGATAATTACTGGATTAGAATCATTTTCAAAATAGACGTATTTTAAAGAGCTAGGCAAGGGTTTGAGTTCATGTTTTGATATTTCTTTAATTTCAACTCCCTTTTCCTCTTCTTCGTGATTTTCACCCTCTAATTGTTGTAATTCTTGTTGCATGAGAGGATCTTCATCTTCTTTAGTGCAAGATTGAACCAAACATCTTTCCAAGCTATCCTTCATCATGATTTCCTTTTGAATATTTTCTGCACATTCATCAAAGACATTAATGAAATAACACGCAACATCACAAGGGTTGGATGGTCTCTTAATAGCTTGTTTAATGTCAAACACTATCTCTTCATCATTTAGTCTAAGGGTCAATTTTCCTTGTTTGACATCTGATAAGTGTCCAAAAGACACTTATTTATGCATGAATTATTGATCATAAATTCCTAAATTGAGTTGATTATTAGCATGAAAATGACATATATAACTCAAATACATGTTTTGTGTCTCAGGTACCCGGTAAAAGAAGAAAATCTGGATTCTGAGGGAAAATGGAGGAAAAAGGAGCAAAATAGAGCCAAAAAGTGAATAGCGCGACCGCGCCAGGAAAATGTGCAAAAATTCAAATTAATGGCAGAAATTCCCAACGGCTAGCAAGGCTTAAAAGAGGATAATTCGGGAATGTGAAACCGCACTACCGCGCCCCCAGAAGGCGCTACCGCGCCAGGAAGAAGGCACTACCAAAGGCGCTGGCGCGCGAGACAATTGCCTTACAAAGAGTTCAAAGTTCTATTTTGGGAAGTCGGCAAAGATTCCAAGATTTTTCCAACATCTCATCTCCATAAGTTTTTCCAGAAGTTTAATTATGTTTTTCCCTTTTTAGTTTTCAACAGAAATCCAAATTTACTTCACCACAATCAATAGGAGAATTTTGCTTAGATTAGGCTCTCATCAAGGTCTCTGTGGGATCGATATTTGGACTCTTAAAGTCAATATTACTTGCTGACCTAGTGCACTTGCTAGAGACCCAACAAGTTTTTGGCGCCGCTGCCGGGGACCATTGAATTGAGAGTAAGTTTAAGTAAATTTTGATTTGTTGATTGAGATTAAACTTTTTAATTTATCTTTTCAGGTAGAACGAGATTCATGCATGAAAACCAGAATTAGTGGTGAGCCATTAGATGAACCCGATCTGGAACTTGAAAGAGGACTCAGATGAGAGGTGGAATTATGTGCAGAATGAGATAAGTCCATATCCTAACTCATATTCGGAATTTCCCCAACCATATGCATCTTCTAACTATGATCCATGGAGGTATGATTCTGATATATCATGTTCTTTTGTTAATGAACCTAATGATTCCTATAGAAGAGAGCATGATGATTATTTCTCTATGCAATATGAAAATCAGTATTTTGAGAATGATTTTGAGGACAATTGGCCACATGGGCAATCGTCCATGTTAAAGTATGAGAATCCTCCTGAGTGTCATGATTATTATCATCATTCATCTCCCCTTCAGCCTCAAGAAGACTTGTCTAGGTTGGAGAGAAGTGCAAGAGGGAGAGTCGTTGGCATACATAATGTTGATCATGTATTAACATTGCAGGCTCAAGTCCAGTCACTAACCAAACAATTGTCAAAATTGGTTGCTCAGATTTGTGACATATGTGGAGGAGGACATCCCAACCATGAATGCCAAGCAGGTACGTATCATGATCATTGTTATCATAAATCATCCCTCCCTCAACATCAAGAAGACTTGTCTAGGTTGGCCACTTTAGTGGATGATTATGGTGCCCAAATGGATACAAGATTAGATTGACCTGAGGAACAACTTAGGTTAGAAGGTATTAATGTTTCTAAGCCATGGATTCATATTTTTCATCCATCCATGAGAATTGAGTCAGATAATCTAGAAAATCAGTAAAAGCATGAATTGATCAAAAGTATGAATGTTGAAACATGTTTTCATGAGCTATCTGATGATGATGAACTTGAATGGATGTACACAGCAAGCACTTCTTGTCTTAATTTATGTGTTACTGCAGAACACATAGAGGAAGATACAACGGAGAGAGCTGAGAGTTGTTGTGAGTTTCAGAAACTTAAAGAGGGAGAAGATGAGAAGATCATGGAGGAAAAAGAAGAAGATGAAAAAGAGAAAGAAGGGGATGGGGTAGAACAAGAAGAGAAATCCCATGAACAGCATAAAGAAGTTAGGATAGAGGACACCAAGGATAATGAACATTCTTTCCTCTCATTAGATATAGATTTCTTCATTACCCAGCCTTATAAACCACCCACAAAAGTTGAACTTAAAGTTTTATTAGGTATGGGTAGTGTGAAAAAAAGTTGGCTACAATAAATAAGCAAGAAGAGTTTAAAGCCAACCAGAAAAGAGAGTGAGAGTGACCAGCTCTTCGGTCAAGAGTCATAATCACTATGCAACACATTCAAAAGAAAAATATATTCTTAGGCATGGTTCCCATTTCCGTTCGATACTTGTGGATCAGATCACCTGGATCAGTAGTATAGGAATAGGAGTAAGAGTTTTTGAATTGATTTTTTAGGATTTTGTGTGAATACTATTTTTTAATTTTTTGGTTGTAAATTCATAGGAGATTTTGATTTATTTTCACTATTTGAATAGACATTGGATAGGAAGTGTGTGAGATTAAAAATTTACAGCTTTTCAGAAACAGAAAATAATATAAAAAAATCAAAAAATCAAAACAGGAAAGTGGCGCTACAGCGCCAAATTCGGTGCGATCGCACCAGATCGCGAAACCCAGAACTTAAGTTCTGAACCGGCGCGGCCAGTGGGGTCGAAGCGCCGGTTCGACTCATGCGGGGCGAGATTTAAAAGGTTCAAAATTCTATTTCAAGGGTTTTTCAAACCCAAAAAGCGAGAGAACACTAGAATACCTTCTTCAAACTTTCCAAATCAAGTCCCATCTAAAAGATTTCTCGCCAGAAACGTCGCCGAAAACACCTCGGAATTCGGCGCTGAACACAGTGCAGGCAGAAAAGCAGTACGAAGAAGGCTTTTTTCAAGTTGTTTTTGGAAAAATCTGGAATCAACCTCCCAAAACCAAAGGTACGAACGGATAGAGGCTACTTCCTAGTTCATTTTGGTCTAAGTTTGGGGTATTTTCATCGAGAAACAAGGGAGAACAAAGTTCTCAAAGTTTGGGGTTTATTTTCGAGTTCTGCAAAAATTCTGGGCAGAAAAACAGTGTTTTTCTTGCTTTCTTTTGGGACTTAAATAGAATTACCTGGGCTTAATCTTGGAAAAGCGATTTTAGTGTATCAAAATATATACTTAGAGCTTTCCAACGCCCCACTTTGCAGCTCCAGTCGAGCTCTTTGCGAGGAGAACCAAGCCCCTGAAAATGACCCGGATACACTATTTTCACAGAATCTTCCCACACATGCCCACTCAGAAAACCTACCAGAGATTTGCCACAGCTGATGGACACCAGCGGTTCAATGACATTCTGTCCAAGTGCAACCTCCATATGGAAAGGGGGTTTATAATGGATGAGTTGATCAAGGAAAAATATGGGGCCATGATTGAAGAGAAAGGATGGACACAATGGGTGGAGTCCCCTATAGAAGCTAGCATCCCCCTGGTCCAAGAATTTTATGCCAACTTGCCAGACCAAAGGAATTGGAATTTCTTTTTGAGGGGAAAGTGGATCCAATTATTTTCCCATGACATCAACAACTACTTGCATACTCCTGATGTCCCCACCGAATAACTAAATACTTTAAGAGAGGAGGTTAGTGCTACAGAGATAGCCGAACGATTGTGCCCCAAGGGAGCTAAGTGGGAATAAAAAAAGCGGATACTTCACTTTCAGAGGTTTGGGCAATGTTCCTGTTTACCAAATTGACACCCACGTCCCACTTCACTGAAATCACACAGGAGAGAGATTACTTCTTACAAGCTCTATTTGAGGATATTCCCATCAATGTGGGGAACATAATTCATAGCCAAATCATGGCTATGACACACCACAAAAGAGGAAGACTCCCCTTTCCCTCTCTCATCACTACCATTTGCTTGGCTCATAGGATAGCCCTCAACCCAACAAAACCATTGGAGAAAGTTCCTAGGGGCATCTCAGCCAGCTCAGTGAAGCAAATCATGAGAGAACACCCACCAACCAACCAGATCAGTAGCAAGTTCCAGCAAATTCAAGGAGATGGACATGGCTGCCCTCCAAGAGCGGATGAGTGGGTTAGAGAAGAAGATGGGAAAGTTGGCCACTTACAACAAAAAGATGTGGACATTGTGGACCCAACATGAGGGCATATCAGAGGATTAGCTGCCTACTAGAGACACCTCTGACGAAGAAGGAGAGGGTTCAGAGGAAGAAGAGGAAGATGAAGAAGAAGAAGAATAGAAACTTTTAGCTTTTGCTAAGATCTTTTAGACTTTTTCTTTCTGAAATTTGTGTGTGAGCTTGTTTTTTTTTTTGTGTGTTGATGTCTGAGAGTGCTCTTTACTGGAACTTCATTAATATGTACTCAATCTCCATTCATATTAATGTAATTATGATTTTACTCAATGATTTGTCTCAAAGCATGAGTCTCATAATTTTTCCAATGAAAATGTGTGTAAAATTACTCTGAATCTTCCTGCCACTGATACTAACCTCTCCAAAGTGAAAAAATTGAAAATCTCATTCAGGATCTGCAGAATTGATGAAATTACTTGGCGCGCCCACGCCAAATTCTGGCGCTGCCGCGCCACTGCCTTGATAAAGTTCGACCATCGGAGGTGAGAAAACACTAAATTCACTACAGGTATTCTTCTTATGATCAATTTTATGCCTGAGAGACACTTCCAGTCATTGTTCATTTTCAATTACTTAAAATCATGCAAGTGTTTGGTACTAACCACGAAAGCAAAATTCAAAAGCACCAAGGGAGTGCCAGCCAACCTCAACAAACGAGATTGTCAGGGAAGTATCTCTTTTACTCCTATATTTATTGCTGCTTGAGGACAAAGCAGGTTTTTAAGTTTGGGGTGGGATACTCTTCATGATTTCTTCATGCACGCTCAACGGATTCAAAAACTCTATTTTTTTCAAAAATTCTCCAAAAATTCCAATAGAGATTTTGAAAAATACAAGTAAAAATCCCTGATTTCATTCTCTAGAAAATATTTTAGTTCAGATGCTTAGTCTTGAATGGATGGGAATTTTCTTTAAAAATAGTTTGTGAAAACAAAGTACAAGTGAGCAAGTTGATTTCAATCACTAGAATCAACCTGAGGAAAACTTGAGGCAAAACAGAGAAAGGTTTTCAAAATTCTGAGGTGATTTAGGCACCTGTTTCATAATTATTTGAGCCTTTTTCAAACCCACCCATTTCAATGCACAAGTTTTTGTCAAACCTTTTGGGCCGAAAAGATCCATGTTTTGTTTCAATGTCCCTTGCTACATGAACCAGCCTTAGTGATAAATAAACTTGTTTCTTACTGACCCATGATTCTCCAAATTATTAAAGTGTTCTGTTTGAATGAGCATGGATCAAAATTTTGAAGTTATAAGGAGGGATGGATGAAGGGTATAGAAAATTTTTCTGAGAAAAAGAAGAAGGGAAGGAGCAAAAGAGAGAAAAAGGAGAAGTGAAGGAGCAAGAGAGAGAAAAAGAAAATGTTTGGCTGAGTTAGGAGAAAGGCCACCTTGCGTGTGCATCGGGACTCGGGCCTCAGCAAGCTTAGAGTTTCTGAGTCAACCGGCAAGGTAAGCTGGACTCCAAACAAAGCCAAAAAAAAAAAAAAAAAAAAAGGTTGTGGGTTAGTTAAGGGAAAGGCCACCTTGTGTGTGCACCGGGTCTCGGGCCTCAGCAAGCTTAGGGACTCTGAGCAATCGAAGAGGTAAGCTAGACTCTGGACAGAACCCAAAGAAAAAGATACCTGGGAAAGAAACAAAAAAAAAAAAAATGGAAACATAAAAAATGTGGAGGAAAAGTCACAAATCCAATTCATGCTCAGGAAAATGGAAAATGGATATGAGGAGGAGAATAAAACCCGAAGGAAATAACCAAAAATCTTCATCATACCCATTATCCCTGCCTCATTACTACCCATAAAGACCTATTGATCATAATTGAGAATTCCTTCAGGTTAGTGGAGAGTGGACTGAGGGTTGGCCTCTGGAGTTGAATTGAGACTTCTCACTTGTATGAGAATGTACATCTTTGAAAAATTTTGAAGAAAATTCGAAGTCTGTTTTGACTTAGCGAGAAGAACCATCATTAGGAAAGAAGTTAATCATCTATTTTGAAAACTTTAGAAGGGAGGATCACTGAATTTTTCTTAGTCTTTAAAAGATCTATCTGGTATTTATTTCAGAATTTTGCTCGAGGACGAGAAAAGGTATAAGTTTCGGGTTGTGATAAGTGTCCAAAAGACACTTATTTATACATGAATTATTGATCATAAATTCCTAAATTGAGTTGATTATTAGCATGAAAATGACATATATAACTCAAATACATGTTTTGTGTCTCAGGTACCCGGTAAAAGAAGAAAATCTGAATTCTGAGGGAAAATGAAGGAAGAAGGAGAAAAATAGAGCCAAAAAGGGAATGGCGCAACCATGCCGACTCTGGCACGACCGCGCTAGGAAAATGTGCACAAATTCAAATTAATGGCAGAAATTCCCTACGGCTAGCAAGGCTTAAAAGAGGACAATTCGGGAAAGTGAAACCGAGCGACCGCGCCCCCAGAAGGCACTACCGCGCCAGGATGATGGCACTGGCGCACCACAGTTGCCTTACAAAGAGTTCAAAGTTCTAATTCGGGAAGTCGGCAAAGATTCCAAGGAGTGGCGCGACCGTGCCAATTCGTCAGCCAAATATGGCGCTGTCGCGCCAGTTAGTATCCTTCCTCAGCACGGACCCAAAGGCCGCCTCCAGACTTAGAAAGAATTCAGCTCTTGTGGCGCGACCACGCCAAAATCTGTAGAAAATGAGGCGCGATCGCGCCGCTGACTCGACAACGTGATTTACGAAAATCTCGAGATTCTGACTACCAATCAAGCCCAAACATGGGAGAAGAAGTCCTAATTTTCTAATGAAGGTATCCACGGAGATTTTATGGAATATTGCTCGAGTCTAGGTGCATTAAATGATCAGAAAAGGAGAAGTTCCACACAAAGAAGGAAACTGCTGCCAGAAGGAGAGTTGAATCCAAAATTTATGAAGAACATATCTGGAGTTCCCGTGTTCCAATTGAAGCCAAATTTGGACTGAATATTCCTGAGGATATTAAGGATCATATCACAAAAATTCAGGCAAGTCCAAGTCGGGGTTCTCAAGATTCATATCTTCAAATTGGTGGACCCAATGCTGAACTTGGCAGTAGAATCAAGCAACTTCTTCACATCGAACCTTGAGTTTCCCAACTCAGATTGAACTCAAATTTCGTGAGCAAGGCAAGGACGACAAAAGGAACGTTCGTATGTAATTTCAGCCAATTCTAAGGTCGGTAAAGTATAATTCATACCCCTGGACAGACACCACTTTACAAGGCCTGGGCAGTAGAGCAACTATAAATAGAGGTCCGAGGAGGAGAGCTAATAATCCAGTTTTGTAGTGTAAATCCAGTTTTCATCCAGTTCTGAGTTCCAGCTCTTAGAATAGTTTGTAGTTTAGGTTTTTATTGTTTTTAGTTAGTTTGGAGTTGAGAGAAAGTCCAGAGGAAGTCTTGCACAACCTCTTGGTACTTTAGAGAGAGAGAGAGAAGAGATTTTAGCCAAGGCAAGAGTGGAAGCTAAGGGCAGTCCTGAAAGGGGGTCTTTTGTACTTATTTTCTTTTCATGCACATGGATGTAATTGAATTCTCTTTGTGTGTTTGTTTTATTAGCATGGAGTAGTCTATCTTTGTTGGGGAAGTCATGAACTCCTAGTTGTTTATGTTTAAGTTCTGAATTCTATAGCAATAAAGTACATATCCTTTGTTTTAGAAACTGAGTTCATTGCTTATTTCTGATCTGAATTCAATTCTGGAATTTAATGAGGTTCGAATAGAGAAGTTAAATTTCATTAGAGAATTGGGTTAGTTATCTGATTCCTGTTTTCTAAAACAACTTATTTTTCTAACTAGATCGTTCCGGATTGTGATGGAGACTAGTTGAAAAGTGATGAGACTTCTATAACTCTTGTTCTGAATAAGACAAAGTTAATCTTTAAGCCTTTATATTTATGCACCTAGGATTTGAATGTTTGTGGATTGTGATGGAGTTCAAGGAATAGGCGAAAGTTAGTTCTTGTATATGGGTAACCAGGTTTTGAAAAGCTAAGTCAAGGCCAGGATATTGGAGCCATAGAATCAGAACATTGCATGTTAGCAACTAGGAGGGATTGACACGTTTCCCCAACATCTCATCTCCATAAGTTGTTCCAAAAGTTTAATTCTGTTTTTCCCGTTTTAGTTTTCAACAAAAATCCAAATTTTCTTCACCTCAATCAATAGGAGAATTTTTCTTAGATTAGGCTCTCATCAAGGTCTCTGTGGGATCGATATCTGGACTCTCAAAGTCTATATTACTTGCAGACCTAGTGCACTTGCTAGACACCCAACAACATCAATTAAGGCAGTTGCGGTGGCTAAGAACGGTCTTCCTAGAATCAGCAGTAATTTCCAATCCACCATGTCCAATACCTCAAAATCACTTGGGTATATGAATTTTCCAATTCTGACCAAATCATCCTCAATTAATCCGTTGGGTTTTTTAGTTGATCTATCGACAAATTGAAGCATATTATTAGTCTCTTTAAGCTTACCCAAATTAAACTTCTTGCAAATAGACTATGGCATTAAATTTATGTTTGCACCTAAATCACATAATACCTTGTAAAATGAAAAATTTTCAAATTCATAGGGTGTAGTGAAACTTCCTTGATCCTTTAGCTTAGTAGGCAACTGATTTTTTAATATTGCACTACAATTTTCAGTTAGCATCACTGTACCTTGCTCTTCAATCTTTCTTTTTCCCAAAAGTACCTCTTTAAGATACTTGGCGTATTGTGGGATCTGCATTAAAGCTTCTACAAAAGAAATATTAATTTCTAATTTTTTGAAGATATCAATAAATTTCAAGAATTTTTCTTCCTACTTATCCTTCTTAGCTCTCTCTGGGTAGGGTAAAGTGTTTATATTGATATCAGTATTAGACGGAGAGTGAGAGGACTTACCTTTTTCTTTTTGTTTTGGCGGAACACTTGCCTCTCTTCCCACCTCTTTTTCCCCAATTTTCTTACTTTTCTGCTGATGTGCTTCGTCCTCCGCTACTTTAGGTTGCTTTTGCTATTCCAAAACTTTCCCTCTTCTTAAGGTGATAGTTTTATCTGTTCTTTCGGTGACAGCTTTTATCTGTTCCCGCTTCTTAAGATGACTTATCTTTTTCTTGTTGGGTATCTAGCAAGTGTACTAGGTCAGCAACTAATATAGACTAAGGAATCCATATATCGATCCCACAGAGACCTTGCCGAGAATTTAGTTCAAGCAAAAAAATTTCTGATGATTGAGGTAGAAAAGATGCTGATTGTGAGAAAAATAAAACAGAAAATAGAATTTAGCTAATGCTATAGAAAACTTAACCAAATCCTTATGAAGATGAAACGTTGGGGAAAAGTGTAAATCCATCCTAGTTATTATTATGCAAAGTTCTGATTTCATAGCTCTAGTACTTTTATCTTGACTTAGCTTTTGAAAACCTGGTTACCCATATACAGGAAATAACTCTCACCTATTCATTGAACTTCATCACAATCGATAACATTCGAATCCTAACTGCATAAACATAAACTCTTACTAGTTAACCCTCTCTATTTCAGAACAAGGGTTATAAAAAGTCACATAGATCTAGTAAAAAATAAGTTATTTTAGAAAGCGAAGAATCAAACTAATAGACCAAACGTCTAAGGAATTATAACTTCTCTATTCGAACCTCATTAAACTCAAAAGCAATCTCGAATAGAAGTAAGCAATGAACTCAGATTTTAAAACAAAAATAAAGTACTATTTTGCTACAAAATTCAAAACTTTAACATACTAAAACCAGGAGTTCAGGACTTGCCCAACACAGAAAATCACTCCATGCTAAATTTAATTACAACAAAAGACACTGAGATTAAGGATGAAGCCATAAATAAAGAGAAAGGATAGAGAAAACATTGATCAGCCAAATCAGCAGTCCTCTCTCCTTGAAATCAGTTGACTTCAGCTCCTTGAATCGTCCTCTCAGCCTTGGACGACTTTCTCTCTTCTGGGACGTGGCTCTCCTCTCCAAAATGACTCTCTCTGCTCTCTCCAAAAAGACCTGTTATCAATATGTCTGAGCTCCCCTATTTATAGGGAATCAACTCCCTCTTGCATTAGGAGCCCTTCTCTTACCAAAATTTCTTTGATTTTCTATTTTGATATGTCTTTTGACTCTCTCTTCAGTTTTCTTTCGTTCCCTATGGTTAGAGAGTCTTCTCCAAACTCGAAAACATGCCACATATGAAGAAGAGAGTGAGACTCCTTTATTCAAACTTTCCATACTTGTCTCCTTCCTTTTAGTAGGATTCTTCTTCCCCAAGTCATGTCTTTCTCAATTCTACTCAGAAACACTTTCTAAGCCCTTGGCACGTGTCCCTTAAACCATTGGAAAGATTCCTAATTCTTAGAAATCAGTTTGGAAGAGAATTGGAAAAAAATTGGACTTTCCTTTAGCGTCTCGCCTTGAGAATTCGTTGGGACGAACTCTCATCGCGACAAATTCCCTTTGTAAATTGGCTCGTTAGGGCACGTTTCGGGACATGCTCTATTTTTCGTCGGGTCGAGTGTTTAATTTCAACTTTCTGTTGTGACTCGCCTTGAGATTCACCTTGAGCTCGTCGGGACGAATTTCTTCTGCTTAGTTTTCCTTTTTTTCCTCTTCCGTCTGGTTAACCGTTTTAACATCCAATCTCGTCGGGGCGATACTTAATCTTGTCCCAGCAAATTTTCTTCTTTTTTCCCAAAGTTTGCAATTTTCATCCTTTTTGTTTATTTCTTCTTCTAAACCTGTAATTATCCATAAAAGCTCAAAAACTCATTAAATAAGCCTCTTATAGAATACAAAAACTATCAAATCAAACCTATAATATAATATAAAATTCACCCTTATTAAATTTCTTCTGTTTTTACCTTTAGCTTTGTTTATAGAGAGTAGAGAGGCCAGAGGGAGTCTTACACGACCTCTGGAGATTTTGTGAAGGAACGGTGGAGATTCAACCATTGAAGGCAGATTTGTAACCAAGGGAGTTCTTTCTGAGTTTACTTAATCTTCTTCTTATGGCTGTAATAAAATTCGTTTTTGTTGTTTTTACATTCAGTATGGAGTAGTCTTTCATATTGTGAGTTCATGACTCCCTAGTAATGTAGAAAGATTGGTACTTTATATTCAATTGGAAGTTAAATTTGTGTTTGAGTGATTTTGTCATGATTGTTAATTCTCTGATTTTGCTCTTGCTGTCCTAATGATGAACGGGTAGAGAAGTTAGGACTTAAGGCTTGAATGAATGATGAGATGTACAATTCTTTATGAGTTCGTGCACTAGATTCATGTGGATAGGTCCTAGAAAGGATTCCAAGGTATATGGTCAATCTCTTTGATCTTCTATATGTATCTATGACATAGGCCGAGGCCGGTCAGGATAGGTCACTGAGCTTCATATTTATGTTATTGAATAGGGATGATCATCCTAGTTGATTAACTCAAGGACATAGAAGGTGATGCCTGTTAAAAGCTTACCCGTGGACTTCACATAACTTGTCAGATTTATCTTCCTAACCTTATTTCCAAAACCCAATCTTTTGAAGTCAGTAGGAAGGGATTGGATTCTCAATGCTTTTGCACTACTGATATTCATTCAAAGTCACCTCTTGAACTCTTAGTTGTAGTTAGATGTTTAGATTTTTGTTTTCATAAAGTTTTCAAAACCAAATCTCTCAAAATTTAGTTTTAAGCTAGAAAGGCAGTTAACTATTGGCTTGGTCCTTGTGGGACGATATTTGGACTTCAATTTTGAAGTTTATATTACATTGATTAGTCCTTTCACTAGTTATTACCTAGGATCGCATCTCTGATCAGACCAAGCGTCCGCTAGCCTTCTTGGTTGAACCCATGTATGAGTAAAGAGCATGCGGACTAGTAGCCGACGAAAATGCCTATGTTCTTCATTGTTCGGATCAGCAGGATGTTTACTGCATAACCGCAATCGATGAGAATACGGTTGACCAGGGTGTCGTTGTTGTAACCTGATACGAACAACGGCCGGTTGTGAGTCTTTTCTCCCAGTTGAGCATCTTCTTCTCGAAAAGTGATGCACGACGGACAAGAGACTGTGACAGACTTTGCTACGTCACCTGACGAGATCAAGAAGCTTCTTCTTCTTTTCTAAATGGTGACATCAGCCCGACCTTTAGTAGATCATTTTTTCTCATCAGTAGCTGCTCCAATTCTGCTTGAAGCTTCTCTGGTTCATCGAAGATTTTGATCAAGACTTGACAAGATCGGATGGGCAGGTCTAAGTCATCTCGAGCTCGTTTAGTGAAGAAATCTGCTTCAGGGACGTCTCGAGGTCATCACATTCAACGACCAGTGCTTTTCCCTTATCTTCACCGTTGGTTTGCTTGGGTGTAGACGCCGAGCAAGTGGCCACCATCGCCGGTGGTGTGAAGAAATCATTTAGGAAGAACTCTGCCAATGTGGTAGGCCTTCGATTTCTTTTGTTTACTCCTCGTCTGGTAGTCCCTTCCCTCAGAGTTTTGTTTTTGTGCTTCACGACCGTCTTTCTTGGTCACTTCATCTTTGGTTTACTAGTTGCCGGTGGTTCGATTTCTCAAATCAGCTTTTTCCGTCAGGTGACCAAAATCCACCCCTCCATGTCTGCTATAGCGGCTTCTCAGGGCTCTGGACTTGGTGCGACTGTTGCCGGTGGTCGCTGGTTGTGTGACTTGGTGGGCGGGTCTGGTTTGGTACAGTACTCCTTTCTCACAACCCGAGGCTTGTTGAGTCTAGTTTGTCGATTACACTCGGCCTGGACAGAAACGACGTTTGCCGATTTTGCACCTTCTGCTCCGTCAATTTTGATGCGGCCTAGTGCTGCGAGGTCCATGATTCGGCCCTTCCAGATGAAGCATTTCTCGGTCGAGTGTTTGGGTAGGCAGTGGTATTTGCAGAAGTTCAGTTCTTTCAACTTTGTCAAGTCGTCGGGTCTTTTGATTTTCGGTAGCTCGAGTAGGTCATTCTCGAGCAACTGCTCGAGCATAATTAGAATGCCAGAATACACGAAAGAATAGGTCTCTTCTTGCCTTTCCTTCAGTGTCGATTTATGATAGGTTCCCCCAGCGGGTGGCCGCAGGGCAAAAGTTGTTTTTGCTTTGCCTCTGTCCTTGATTGGTTCGGAGGCATTGGTAACGAAGGAGCTTTTTGCCTTCTCCTTCGTGTCTTTGGCAGTGGCCTTCGCCTTCTTGTGTGGGTAGGCATCGGGTATGACGTCCTCACCATATTCGTCGATGAGGGTCTCCATATTATGCACTTCTGTGGCGAGCTCTTGGATGTTCTTCGGCTTCTGGCTCTGCAGGAAGAATAGGAGTCCCCGTCTCATCCCTCTAGTGCACATTTCAATTTCGGCCTCGAAGGATAGGTTGGAGTTTTCTCTGCAATTGAGGCTGAGGTTCCTCCACCGGTTAATATAGTTGATGACTTTCTTGCCTTTCTTTTATTTGAGGTTGACAAGTTCGACCAAAGTGATGGTGCACCGGGTACTGTAGAACCGGCTGAGGAATTGATGCTCCAGCTGCTCCCAACTGTCGATCGATTCTTACGGCAACTCAATGTACCTGTCAAAGGCGTTACCTTTTAGTTACTGGCCGAATTGGTTGACCAACAAGTTGTCATCTGTGTCGGCGTTGTTACAAGTCTCGATGAAGTGGGCGATGCGCTGCTTTGGGTGCCCGTCGTCGTTGAACTGCTGGAATTTGGGCAGATGGTACCCGAATGGCATAAGGAGATTTTTGATCCACTATGTGTATGACCTCTGGTAAGAGATCGACTTGCTCTCGTCGGAGCTATTTCGCATAGCACGGTTGATTAACTCAGTTACCGCATCTAGTGTGAAGGAGGTCAGCTCCTCTTCGTTCAGCGACCTTCGAATGGTTATTGGAGCCACAGTCGGTAGCTCGTCGGAAGTTAGCTATTTCCATCAACCTCTTGTGAGAGGTCGCCAGTGTTAGCCATGAGGATATACAGTCGCTCCATTATTTTGGCGATTTGGAGCTCGCGGGCCATGATTTGTGTTTCTTTTGCACGAATTTTTTGGCTGTGCTCTTTGAGCGCGGCCTGCATCTTGGCCAACTGCTCCTCGACCATTGTGGCCAAAGTAGCCTTGGCGGAAACTTTGAAGGTCGGAGGTGCAGGAGTAGCTTCCGTCACAAACCGAAGTGGCGGCGTCTTAACTGGAAACCATGCGGAGGAGATGGTTGTAGATGTTCTTTGGTGCAGTGAGGTCGCTGTGGGCGATCGAACTAGAGAGCCGATCGTTGGTGATTGTCGGTGAGGTGACACATTGGTTGGCGACCTGCTCGATGGAGTGGACGCTGGTGTGTTTTGGCGTGAAGTGGTTCGTGATTAGACCAAAGGAGAGGCCACCATTGTTGGTTGACTTGGAGAAGGTGTAGGTGGTGATCGAGCTGCGGCAGTGAGCGCCGCCAGAAGTTCGTGGGAGACCATCACCATTCGCAAAGAACCCCCTGCCATTGTTCTTGGGGAGGCTGAGGTTGGTTGTAGATCCCTCCTCGCCAATGAGGATGGAGATACACCTTTGTGCCGCTCATAATGCTGGATCATGGCGGGCACAATAGAGACCCTTCACGATGATGGCGACTAGGTCAAGCAAGTCACCGAGTTGTGCGTCAGTGAACTAGTGGCTATGACCAAGTAGGTCGGCTTGACTGCCACTGGAACCATTCTGTTTGGTGCCGCGGGTGGCTTGGCCGATGCCACGGCTGGCTTAGCAGAGGCTGCGAAAGCCTGTGGTTGAAAGACGGCACTCGGGCGACGTGCGTCCCTCATGAAGGGAGCTTGTCTTGTGGACAGACTCCTGACCAGCACCCTTGTCATTGGGTGAGTGGCTGGGGATGGAGAGGTTGGAGCATAGACATTGGTCAAGGAACTGGCCAACAAGTTGTTTTTGTTGTTGTTGTTGTTGCCTGCCATTTAAGATGTTGGGTTTTTTTTTTACGTTTTGATGGAGAAGGAGATGAGAGGTCGAAAATGTCCCACCGGGCGTGCCAAATCTATTTCGACGAAAAACCACCGGTCCGTGAAGCGGCTCGACCGATTGATTAATTCAACTAAATTACGGATAAAATTACAATTTTGTGTTTGTGAATTGGGAAATTTTATGGGTGAGATCTCCTATGCTTCCTCTTATTCGATCTCCTTGGGTTGATTGATGATGTTGTTGCCTGTTGCGATTTCACGATGAATTTCAAGTCTTTGAGTGAGCGTGCACGAATGACGACGGATATTGTCGGCTGGACGAAAGTGTTTGTGTTTCGTTTTTTCGACGTGTTGACGCCACCAGTGAATGTGTAGAGCTTCTTTGTAAGACTGTGTGAACTCTAACAAACTGAAGACAGCTGGAACTTCTGGTGTGAGAATGCTTCTTCTTGAGAAAAATCTTTCGATCCCCTTTGGTGGAGTCGCTATATGTAGCCGGTTGAGTTGAGACATTTGGAGGTAGATCCTAAAAAAGGGGATTGATCTTCATTTATTGGTGGAGCCAAGTGAGAACTGACGCTCCTCGTTTTCCTCTGTCGATCCACCGAATGGGAATCTATGAGGGGACTTGCCATTTCTGGCTCTCCTGCGACCATGACTTGGTTGATGTCTGGGAGGAGCCAATTAGTAAGTGATATGGTGCTGACAATGATGACGTGGCTGATGAGTTGGTGCTAATGAAGATGATGATGTGTCTAACGATGTGATGCATCAATAAGCCCAACGATGGGTTGTGAACTATGATTCTGAAAATTGATCGGCCTGTCTATCAAATTTCAAAGACATCGTGCACAACCCATCTTCGGGTCCATCAACTTGCCACATCACCGACATCATCATCATCGCCATCATCTTCACTTCATCACCACGTCGACACCAGCTTTTACCTTGTCATTGTCCACACAACTCAACACCCAAATCGACCAAGTCTGGTCGTTGCTTAATAGAGGAAGTCAGAAATAGCAACGCTTTCACCGATCCCCTTCTAAGGATCGATGGAGAAGAAATTGGAGGAAAAAACCTTCCCACTCATCCTTCTAGGGAGCAGTGAATGCAGGGCCGGATCTCCTTTCTAATGATCAACCTCCAACATTTCAACTCAACCGGCTCCAAATAGGGAAAAGCACTCCACCAAAGAGGTCAAAAAAGTTTTCTCAAAAGAAGAAGCATTCTCGAACTAGAAGCTCCAACTACCTTCAGTTCATTGAAGTTCACACAATTCGTCCAAAGTAGTTCAACACGTTCACCAATGACGTCAACACACCAAAAACACATAACACAAATACTTCTGTCCGGCGAACTACATATGTCGTCGTTCATGTACGCTCATTTGGAGAAATTCGTCGCCAACTCGCAGGAAGCGGCAACATCATCAACCAACCCACAGAGATCGAATCAGATGAAGCATAGGAGATCGCATCCTCACAATTTCCCAATTCGCAACATGCAAAGTAGTAATTTTCCCAGTAACTATATTGAATTAATTAATCGGTCATGCCGCTTCGCAGACAGGAGGTTTTTTGTCGAAAGATCATATATTTTGTATCTACATAAACCAATTCAAAGCATAAATTTTTATTATATTTTTTTAAAATATTTATAATATGTTTACAAAATATATTATATATTACAAACTATTGTAACATCGTCACATTAGATATTTATATAATTTATTTTTTATACACTATTTCACCGAAAATCCGTCGGTCCGCGAAGAGGCGCGACCGAGAGAGTAACTCGATTATATTAGAATAATTTTGTATTACAATGTGTTTGAATATCAGAAAGATGCGAGTACGATCTCCTATTCTTCCTTTGATTCGATCTCCGTGTGAATTGGGTGAAGTGTAAGCTTCTGACTAGAATGTCAAAATTCGATTTCTGGAACGAGTGTGCACGAACTATTGTGGCTTTGGTCGGTCAGACGGAAGTATTTTTGCTCCGTGTGTATCTACTTGTTGACGTTGCCGGCGAACGTGTAGAGCTGTTCTGATTTGAACTATTGAGTTACGACGGACTGCAAGTAGCATACTTCTTTGGCTCGAGAGAATCTCTGTGTGTGAGATGGAAAGTTTTTTGAACCCCTGCAATGGAATGATACTGGCTATCTGTAGCCTGTTCTATGCAGTTGCTAAGGTTTTTTCCTGGGAAAGGGGGTCACGATCCCCTTTCTGCTGCTTTAGTTGGGAGAGGAGAGGAGAACCAGGATCGTGAACTCCTCAATTGGCTTCTTCGGTTGGCGACCAGACTTGGTCGTTCAACTGTTAAGTTGACTGGCATTATGACAAGGCGTGTTGATTGGTGATGACGCGACGGGTTTCTGCTGATTGTGTTGCTGATGCGGCAGCGTGGCTGGATTCGACGATGGGCTGCGACGCTTTACTTTAAGAATCAACAGAGCCTACCCACGGCGATTGATCACTGGGTCGATGGCTTTCTGGGCTCGTCAAATTTGGGCCGTTCGCATTTTAGTGCATACAGATTGCCCCCTTAGAGACTTGACCGTTCATAGAGAACGACCAAGTTTCCAATGTGAAGAAGAACACACGCACACGCACACACCCAACACTTTTTTTTTTTTTATTCATCCTCTTTCTCTTTTAGGATTGTTTATATTTTGTGTACGTATGCTTTTTTGTCCTCTTGCTTTTTCAGGACAGTGTATATTTCCGTACACTTGTATAAATTTTTTTTTTTTTTTGCTCTCTTGTTGTTTTAGAGTTGTTTGCTTTTTCTCTTCCTTTTTTTTTGATTTTGATGATTTTTTTTATACGCGTACAACTGTACGGTATAGAGAGATAGTGTACCTAAGTAGAAATGTTGTCGAATGTAGACGATGCCTTGAAGTCGACTGTAGACGATGCCTTGAAGTCGACTGAGTAACTGCCCGCAGTCTATTTGAATGTTGTAGCTGACTGTTACTTTAACGAGTGCCATTTCAGAGAGAACTAGCCAAGTGGTTGACCCTTCTGGTAATTGCATACGATCTCGACGACTTCGGGTGAACAACACTCCTCCTCGTGACGCCAGAAGAGTTGGCGCGGTTTAAGTGGAGTTAGAGGAACTCCGACTTAATTTGGCCAATTCCTCCATCATAATGGATAGCTTCGGGAGAGCAATTAAGATTGCTTTCGATAATCTCCGGCTGGTTTTGGCGACTCTGGTCGTCGTTTTGGAGAGAGAAATTGCGAACTAAAGTGAAACGCAGTGGCTCTGCATTGGTTTAGATGACTCCTTGATGAAACAACTTACTCTCGTTGAATTTTGAAATACCAAGGTGCTTCAATATGGTTGGAGTAGTGAAATCGTTACGCCGGGATATTAATGGAGTAGAATCAATTTCCCTTGAGTTGAATAGCTTCTTCTGCACGGTAAGAAGAGAGGGGTTTTGAAGGGGCTTCAGAGCCTCGAGCTGATGAGGGTCGAAGGGTTTAATAGAGTATGGGGAGGTGGGCCCTGCTTCTCTATTTAGAGCCCCTTTCCACGGATTTCCCTGACCGAGTTTTAATTTGAATATAACTCCACCTAGGGAATTTCCCTTGATAAGCTCCGGCTTACTCTGAAGAAGGCTAATCGAACTCTACTTGAGGGAGGCTTTTGACTTTCTTCAACATTGAACCTCTCTCATCTTTCTTTTTATGTGATCCCTTCTTTTTTTCTTCTGCAGTTTGACTGTCTAGACTGCGACTTGAGAGAGATTGCAACTTGGTTGCGCATTAGAAGCTGCAATTTTGACTTGAGAGGCTACTTGCGACTTTTGGCTTCATCTGCGACTTTGGCTGGCTTCGGATTGGGAGACAGCGAATTGGAAGACAATCTGCAGTTTGATTGTGTCTGTCTGTGGTTTTGGGTTCCTGTGACTTGCTGCCTTTTGTCAACTATCTCTGGCTGCGAATTGGAGAGAGAGAGAGAGAGTCTGCAAATTTGACAGTCTGCGACAGCGAAGTTGGCAGACTGCAAAGTTTGGGAGACAGTCTATGAATTTGTTAGCCTGCGAATTTGAGTTTGCAATCTTCTTCGGCCTCGACTTATATCAGAAACCTCTGCGAATCAAAATTTCAAAGGTATTGTAATGAGTTCTCTCCTCCCGGCAGCCTCGGGTTGACTTCGAGTCAGCCGGGATCCCCACCCTCTTTTCTTTCTTCTTTTCCTCCCTCTTTCTTCTTATTTTTCTCTCCTCTCATTTTCAACTTCTCCCTCAGTCTCTCTCTCTTTTTTTCTTCTATTTTCTTCTTTTTTTTCGAAGCTCTCTCTCTCTTTTTTTTTGCTTCGTTTGGCCCGAAAGCCAAACATTGTGATTTTGTATCGCACCTGTCTCTGTCGTCAGGTACAAAAGTTGGTTTGAGTCATACCCGGTAGGGTCGTCGGGTGCTGAATTCTGCTTTGAGTGAGCCCGACTAGGTCGCCGGGTGCAAATTGTTGTATGGCCGCATCTGGCTTGATCGTCAGATGCTGAATTCTGTTTTAACTTTGGCCGGCTCGGTTGCCGGGAGATTGAACTTCTATTTTGGTCGCCAGGTGACGAGATTTTAATTCGGCTGAGCCCGGCTGGGTCGCCGGGCGGATGAATTTTTTTGCTGGCGGACCTGGCTTGGTCGTCGGGTGCTAATTGCTAGTGGTCGCAGCCGGGTTGGTCGCCGGGTGCGAGTTGTTCTGAGGTCGCGGCCGGCAGGAGTTTCCAAGGCGCGAGTAGGTGTCGACCTCCTTCTATCTTTCTTGCGACTGCTTCCTTTTTGTCGCAGCCCTTTTTTTTCTGGTTCTTCTTTTGTGGCGGCTTCTTTTTCTTACGTGACTATTTTTTGTCGCTGATGCTGTTTTTGTTTTACGACTGCTCCTTTTTGTCGCTTGCTTTTCTTTTGCGACGACTACTTTTTGTCGGTTGCCCCTTTATTTTTTTTTGTTCGGAGAAGAGTTACGTACCTGGCTCCGATTGGCTGCTTTCGGCTCGGTTGCCGGGCGCAGGTTTTGTTGTTTCAAATGCGGCCGGCAGTGTGGCTGGTTGCAAATCTTTGAATTGTGCCTGGCTCAATCGTCGGGTACTTTGTTTTGATCACGGTCAGCTGTATGGCTGGTCGCGGAGCTTTGAATTGTGCTCGGCTCGGTCGCTGGACACTTTGTTTTGATCGCGGCGGGCTGTTTTTGGCTGGTCGCGAGGCTTTGAATTGTGCTTTCGACTTCGGTCATCGAGCACTTGTATTGATCGTGGCCAGCTTTGTGGCTGGTCGCGAAGTTTTGAATTGTGCTCGGCTCGGTCGTCGGGCACTTGTTTTGATCACGGCCAGCTTTGTGGCTGGTCGCAAAGCTTTGAATTGTGCTCGGCTCGGTCATCGAGCACATGTATTGATCGTGGCCGGCTTTGTGGCTGGTCGCAAAGTTTTGAATTGTGCTCGGCTCGGTCGTCGGGCACTTGTTTTGATCACGGCCAGCTTTGTGGCTGGTCACCAAGCTTTGAATTGTGCTCGGCTCGGTCGCCGGGAACTTGTTTTGATCGCGGCCGGCTTTGTGGCTTTGAGCGAAGCTTCTTTCCAGCGTTTGGCTTGGTCACCGAACACATTGCATTTGTTTTGATCGCATCCTGCTCGGTCTCCGTTTGCTGTTTGGTCGCGTCCATCTTTGTTTCTGGTTGTGAGATTTTGAACTGTGCTCGGCTCGGTCGCCGAGCAGAGGAGTTTGTTGTTTTGCTTGCGGCGGCGGCTTTACCGCTAGTCCGCGAAGTTTTCAAATGTGCTCGGCTCGGTCCCCAGCGTAGTGTATTTGTTTTGCAGCATTCGTTTCCTGTCCAACTCAGTCATCAGGCACTTTCGGAACGAAGTGTCGGGCGTCTGGTAATCAGAGCCAGATGCTGAATTCTCCATTTGGTTTTGCCTGGCTTGGTCGCTGGGCATTGGAGTTTGATTTTGTTCACCTCCGGTTAGTTGTTGACCGCAAGGCTTGTTTGTTTTGGTCGCACTAGGCTCTGTCGCCGTGCACGTCGCTTTTGGGATTGTGCTTGAATGGGTCGACGAGGCACAGTGTTGTTGTTTTGGTCGAACCCGGCTCGGTCGCCGGGTGCTACTTTTGAGTTGTGTTTGTCTTGAGTGAAGCGTTTCTTTTTTTCTGATTGTCTCCAGCTCGCTCACCGGGTGTTGTGCTTCTGTTTGGATCGCACTCGGCTGAGTCGTCGGGCTCAAAGGTTTGCTTGTTGATCAGTCGAAGAGGATTGGTATGCCCCTTCGGTTTGCCCTCTCTCTTTTTTTTTGTTTCTCCGACCTCTTTTTTTTCTTGGTGACTAGTCTTTTTTGTTGCCCCTCTTTCTTTTCCGACTTACGTTTTCTTTTCTCTTTTTTTTTGTTTGCGACTTTGTTTTTTGTCGCAAGAAACTCATTCTTTTTTGTTTTGCGACCTTGCTTTTTTGTCCGCGGGGATGTCTTTCCTCTTTTTTTTTTTTGAATCGAGAGGGATGTGGATTGCATACCTGACATTACTTGCTCTATCGCAGATGTCTGCCACACCGTCCTCTTTTTCCTTCCTTAGTCTGACTATCTCGGCCGTAACACTATTGTAAGTGGCACCGTTCAGAAGTGTTTATGAATCCGTGAATCTAAGGAAGAATAGAGACCACTTACATTGGTTCTCGGGGGACCATCGGCCTATGGTGGTTGTGACGTGACTGCTCCCATAGTCAAGGTTGTTCGCGACCTATGGAGTCGCCCTGTTGTCGATGAGGATGACCAGATCTGTTATCTCCCGGGGTTCGACGAAGCCTTGTCGTCTCCTCATCAAGTTGTAGGCCACATATTGCTGAGCCCTATGCATTATCAGTTGATTCATTTTTCGCCGTCGAATCTTTCCATCGACAGTGACCGATTCGACTCTTGGGATAGTCACCCGGTCGAGAGTTTGGCCCCGAACTTTGTGCCTTTTTACTTAGAGTGGGTAGGCTTCATCCTCCAAATTTGTCCTGAGCTGTTGGCAGCGACATGCCTCACTCAAGCAGTGCGAGCTTCTATGTTTACATATCGATGCTGCAGCAACGTCCTCCATTCTTTTTTGGAGGTCTGGTTGCTGGGTGTCTAGCAAGTGCACTAGGTCAGCAAATAATATAGACTTTTAGAGTCCTGATATCGATCTCACAGAGACCTTGATGAGAACCTAATCTAAGTAAAATTTCTCTATTGATTGGCGTGAAGAAAATTTGGGTTTTGTTGAAAACTGAAAAGGAAGACAGAATTAAACTTCTGGAAAAACTTATGAAGATGAGATGTTGGGGAAAGATGTCAATCCCTCCTAGTTGTCAACTTGCAAAGTCCTGCTTCTATAGCTCAAGTACTCTTACCTTGAATTAGCTTTTGAAAACCTGGTTACCCATATACAGGAAATAACTTTCACCTAGTCTTTCAACTCCATCACAATCCAGAAACATTCAAATCTTAGGTGCATTAATATAGAAGCTTGAAAATCAACTCTCTCTTATTCAGAACCAGAGTTATAATGAGTCACATTGCCTTCCACTAGTCTCCATCTCAATCCGGAATGATCAAGTTAGAAAAGCAAGTTGTTTTAGAAATCAAAGGATCATATAACTAACCCAAATATCTACTGAACTTTAACTTCTCTATTTGAACCTCGTTAAACTTCATATATCAATCTAAATTAGAAATAAGCAATGAACACAGATTCTAAAACAAAGGCAAAGTACTTTATTGCTATAGAATTCAGAACTTAAACATAGACAACTACGAGTTCATGACTTCCCCAACAAAGAGAGACTACTCCATACTAATACAAAAAACACACACAGAGGATTCAATTACAGCTATGAGCATGAAAATAAATTAAGTAAAGAAGACCCCCTTGAAGGACTGCCCTCTGCTTCCACTGGGTGCCTTGGCTAGAATCTCCCCTTCTCTCTCTCTAAAGTACTAAGAGGTCGTCCAAGACTTTCTCTAGACTTTCTCTCAGCTCCAAACTACCTACAAAAAAAACTGTAATTTAAACTAAAAACTCAATTTAGAACTCCAAACTTCCCCTTGCTCTCTGCCTCGGACCTCTATTTGTAGCTGGGCTTCTGTCCAGAACTTGTAAATTGGTCTCTGTCCAAGGGTATGAATTCTACTTTTCCGACCTCAAAATTGGCTGAAATTACATACGAACCTTCCTTCTGTGGTCCTTGCCTTGGTCACGAAAATTTGAGTTTAATCGGAGATGGGAAACTTGAGATATGATGTGAAGAAGTTGCTTGATTTTGCTGCCAAGTTCAGCACTGGGTCCACCACTTTGGAAGTATAGAACTTGAGAAATCCGACTTGGCTTTGCCTGAATTTTCGTGATATGCTTCTTAGTATCCTAAGGAATCTACAGTCCAAATTTTGCTTCAATTGGAACATAGGAACTCCAGATATAGTCTTCATAATATTTGGACTCAACTTCTTCTCTTGGCTGTAGTTTCCTTCTTTGAATTGATCTTCACTTCTTGGTCATTCAATGCACCTAGACTCGAGCCAATTTCCTTAAAATCTTCGTGGATACCTTCCTTAGGCTATTAGGATTTTTTTTCCCAAGTTTAGGCTTGATTGCTAGTCAGAATCCCGAGATTTTCGTAATTCTCGTTGTTGAGTCAGCGGCGCTGTCGCGCCACATTTTCTTCTAATTTTGGCGCGGTCGTGCCACTGGAGTAGATTTCTTTCCAAGTCTGGAAACGGCCTTCGAAATCGTGCTGAGTAATGAGAGCTGATGGCGCGGCCGCGCCACATTTAGCTATAGAAGTGGCGCGGCAGCGCCACTCCATTGTCTTTTCCTCTGGTCCCAGAACGGTAACTGCACTTCTGTATTTGGCATCTCGTTGGCGCGTGCATGTGGTCACAAAATGAGGTAGCGCCAGTTTATTGGTGCGGTAGCGCCCACAGAAGGCGCGGTCGTGCCATTCCACATTCCCGAATTGTCTTCTTTGAAGGTTGACTAGCCGTTGGGAATTTCTGCCATTTATTTGAATTTTTACACATTTCCCCGGCGCGGTCGCGCCATTCTCTTCTTTTACCGGGTACCTATGACACAAAACATGAATTTGAGTTTTATATGTCATTTTCATGCTAATAATCAACTCAAATTAGGAATTTATTGTCCATAATTCATGCATAAATAAGTATCTTTTAGACACTTATCACAACCCCAAACTTAAACCTTAGCTCATCCTCGAGCAAAACTCTGAAATAAATACTAGATACATCTGTAAAGACTTAGAAAAATTCAGTGATCCTCCCTTTTTAAAGTTTCCTAGATGGATGATTCACTCTTTTCCTAAGATGCTTCTTCTTGCTTAGACAAAATAGATTTCGAATTTTCTTCAACATTTTTCAAAGATGTACATTCTCATACAAGTGAAAAGTCTTAATTCAATTCAATAAGCCAACCCTGAGTCCATTCCCCCACTAACCTGAATGAATTCTCAATTCTGATCAATAGGTCTTTATGGGTTGTAATGAGGCAGGGGGTAATGGGTATGAAGAAGATTTTTGGTTATTTCTTGTGGGTTTTATTCTCCACCTCATATCCATATTCCATTTTCCTAAGCATGAATCGGTTTGTGACATTTCCTCCAAGCTCTTCCACCCCAAACTTATTCTTTTGCATTGATCCCTCTTTTTTTTTTTTTTTATCACTTAATTTCTTTTTTTTTGTTCACTCTTATTTTTTTTTTTTTTTTTTTTTCCCATATATATTTTTCTTTGGGTTTTATCCCGAGTCTAGCTTACCTCGATAAGAGTCTAAAAGACACTATTTTTAGGCCTCAATTGGGATTAGAAATTACATGTTGGAGTCAATATTCATCATAAAATCATGAAATATGTCTCAGATTCATCTTTCCTCTCTCAGGAGTCCAACGCATAACAAGAATCATCAAAATTGGAGCTAAAATGAAGAAGATATGAGGATTTTAGTGCATAAAGGTACAATATTGAGAGACCGGCGCGACTGCAGCAGTTTGAAGGCAAAATCTGGCGCGCCTGGGCCAGAATCAGGCGCGACCGCGCCAAAATGGACCCAGTAAGCTGCCAAACACGACCAGAACTCTTTCCATTCAAGTACTGTGCTCCACTGGCGCGACCGCGCCATTTTTAAGCTTATTTTGGCGTGACTGCGCCGATTACTCTGTCACGCTAAGTTGCGAAAATCTCGAGAACCTGACATCCAATCGAATCCAAACATGGGAAAAGGAGTCCCAAGTGTCTTAGTAAGGTTTTCACGAAGATTTTAAGGCAATATACTTGAGTCCAGGTGCATTGAATAGTCAAAGAGAAGAAGTTTAATTCAAAATAAGTCTCAACAACATGATCCAAACTCTAAGCAACAGCGACCACAAGGAAGGTCTCTGACGGTCTCTCATCCACCCGAGGTCAGAAGTCACATCCAACTGGATCCTGGCCAAATTAAAAGTTCCAGCTAGAATTCACCAAAGATGTGTTAGGTCCCAGGCATTTGACCAATCCAGTTTCAGATCCAGCCTTTATCCAGTCCAGCATCTGTCAGTTTGGCTCACCATATGTCATGTCTGCAGAGACGTCTCCACAGTTTTGCTAAGAGAGCCAAACCACAAGTCATAGTTCACCAAGTAGATCCTTCTCAAGGGAAGTTTGCGTAATTAGTTTATCGTTTTTTTTCTTCATGGTTGTATTCAAGACCTTTTGTTTTATTCTCTTAATGTTCAGCATGGAGTAGTTCTTTTGACAGGGAGTCCATGACTTTAGGCATGTAATGAGATTGATATTTTACAATAATTTCAACTTAAAGAACAGTTTCATGTTACAATTTTGATCCACCTACCGTTCAGTTATACCACAGGCGGCACCAGGCCATGCAGACAAGATAGATTTTGCCAAATCTTTATGCATTGCACGGTATCATCCTGAGCCAACCTCACCTCCAAAGTACCTCTGCTGGAGTCAGTTGACTGCTCATGACAGTTCGAGCTCAGTTATGCTTTCATCAACCATAGGTTTATATCATTTCTAGGATGGCAGAACAGGTGATGCCGATGCGGATTTCAGCCATGGTTTCTGCATGTCACCGAACATTTGTAAGCTCAACTTCTATTCAATTTGCATCGTCGAGGAAATGGATTCTCATGCCTTTTTCAATATCTACTGGGAAGTCTCTCTTATCCGGCAGACAGACGAAGGGCTTTGCTTACAAAACCTTTCCAATGATTTCTCAAACTAGTCTTAAACGGTAGTGTCAATTGATTCATTAGCTTTTGGGTCTGCATCATCTCGACTTATTATGTTCATATTACTTTTGATTAGTCCTCTTGTTAGTGAT